>CM075649.1:16255000-17505000 GCA_037953625.1 Crotalaria pallida
TGTTTGGAATTATATTGTGGTTGTGTCTTAAATTGACTTTTAAGAAATTGATTTTAATTTGTGTTCATGGTTGTTTAAAATTATTTTATGATAAAAATATGGGTTTGTAAAATGATAAATTTAAGTTAAAAAGTTATTCCAAGTAAAAGTGTTTTTACAATATTTTTAGAGTCTTAATATAATGATTTTGTAAAACTAGGTTGCTGTCCAGAATTACTTAGATGTGATTTTAATGTTTAAAAGTGTTTTCGTATGATTTAAAAGCTAAGTTTTCAAGTAATAATTGATTTTGGATATATATATTTTCAAAGTTTTCCCCCAACAAAAGAAAAGACAAGTATTAAACCAAAGATTTTCTTGAATAAGTTAATGACGTAAAATGTTTTATTTAATATGAGGAATGGTATAGAAAAGTGATTGGGGCAGCTGGCAGCAAAAGGACACGAGGAGACAGTACGCACTTCATTGCTGGACCTCAGGTGAGAGAGAAGCTTTCCTATGACACCGTGGTAGCTAGGTGATTTAGTAGGACGTTCCGCATCATCTCAAAGATCGGAACGAAGTGGTCGGAGTCAGTAGTATAAATGGCAATTGTTTGCTTTGTGTGGCCACTTATACGAAGGTGATAAAGACCACAATGCTATTGTGTAACGTTGTGTGTTGATAGCATGCTTTGTCATTTATTTAATTTTGGGTAATGATGCTTATTGTTATGATGAGTGAATGGTTGTTGGACTTGGCTATGTCCTTAATAAGAAAATGATAATGAAATTGGAAGTGATGGAACAATAAGAAAAGATTAACGAGTAAGGATAAGAGATTGAGTGAGAAAGAGAGAGATAAGAGTTGTCTGGAAAGGAATTGAAAGTAAGAATAAGAACGAACCAGAGCTGGGAAGAGTGTTGTTAATTATTGGAATGAGATATGAGGTAAGTGGAGCTGGGCTCCTTGGTTTTTGGTTTTATTCTGGGTACTCGTGTTGAGTCGAGCTTGCTCCTCCACTAGCGCTCAGCAAAAAGGAGTTTTTGAAAAAGGAATTTTTGAAAAGATTTGTGAAGAGAAAATTTTTATAAAGAGTTGGGAAAGGAATTGTTTTTAGAAAGGGATTTTTTTGAAGAAGCTTGCGAAACAATATTTTCAAAGGAGTTTTTATGAAACGATCTTTTGAAAGAAGTTTTATGAAAGGATGTTTTGAAACAACGTTTTTGAGAAAGTTTTACGAAATGATCTCTTTGAGGAAAAGTCTGTGAAAATGATAATTTTGGTGAATGTTGGTGAAAATGAAGTTTGTGAAAGTTTTTTTGGGATTAGAGTTTTGGAAGGTTGAGAAAGAAAGTTTTTGGAAAGTTGTGAAGTCGAGGATTTCTGAGAAGGATGGTAAAAAGGAAGATTGAAGAGTGAAATGTGAACCTGTTGATGTGATCCCAGCTCTGTGCTATGTAAGCTTTGAGAAAGAGAAAGATTGTGTAAAGTCAGCGGTCGGGACTCACTGAAGGGATGCACGAAGGGTGAGCCGACCAATAGGTTAATTAAAAAGATAAAAGACTTTAAAAGACATTAACAACGAACGTGGTGAGATATGAGAGTTAACCCGAAGTAGTGGAGAGGAAGGAACGATAAGTATCTGCGGATACTTAGGACAAGATTGCATTAGGGGAGGACGATGACGGTGAAACGTCAAGAAGTCTAGAATATTGTTGTAGGCAGAACGAACTCCATAAGTGGTGCACTAACGTGGTGGGGACTGGGTCTAATACCGTGGTATGTTCTGCGCGCGCACTACAACAATACTGTCGCCCCCTAGATTGCAAATCGAGAACAGTGAGAGGGACTGGAGTGGGGCATCTTGTTTTCCACTGCGAGGCAGTGTGCCATATTATTATGTGAATTGATATTGAGGCTGAGCCTCCTGGTCTGGGACCATTTGTGTTGTGACAGCTGTCGTGCCCGCATGGTAAAGGTCCTGTACTCCTGTTTGCTTCCGACTAGGTGATGGATGGCCGAGGAGATGTAGGCTTGAGATGTGAGTGCTAACTGCGAAAGAAACGCGTACGTCGATGATTCTTTAACTCCCCCGATCATCGATGGTTATAATTCGATAAAACTTTATAAGGAAAGATTTATATTTGTAAGAATAAAGTTCGAGAAGTGCAAGGGATGAGAAAGAGATTGAGAAGGGAAAAGGGGAAGGATGTTGAGTTCTACGAAAGAGATTGGAAATGAGAGTGGAGAGTATGAAGTAATAATAATAAGATGAAATAAGAAGGAATTGTGGGTAATGAGGATAGTATGTTTGCTTGTGTGTATGCTGTGTATGCTGTGTATTGTTTGTGTGTGTCCTATTATTTTGCCTACCGTAATTCCACACCGCCGACGCTGCGCGTCCGGATCGCTTACTCTCTCCTGTTCGTTGGTGCATCGGTGTCGCTGGTATTCCAATGGGCAGATGGATCGTCGTTTGGAGATCGTTACTTGGCCTCATAAGGGACGCGGATGGAAGGCTATACGTCGAGGATGGGGATGGTCGGGATGTGCTCAGTTGGTGATCGAAGATCCGGAACATAAGTTGGGTGGATCTACACCTAGTTTGTGTTTGGGGAGTATATCTTACATAGGTCACAGCTCTGAACCACCGCCCTGAAATCAAGGGAAGGAGAACTCAGTGAAGCTATTCGGAGTGGAACTTAAACCAAGTTCCGAAGGAGAGCCAGAGAACGCGGTCGCATCATCCTCTAGTACAAAGGCACCCGCAAAGACATAGAAGAAGCTGGAACCAATCGTCTTTGATAGAAAGAGGGGGCCAGTGATAGAATTAGATTAGGTTGTTGGTCGTATGTTGTGTATCCAGGATTACCTAACTGATGAACTATTGCTGTACTTCAATTAATTTGAAGCATGCCCGACTATTATGGAATGTGAGGACGCTTTTATGAAACATGTTTAAGTTCTTTTGAGGAAATGAATGAAAATTCTTAAGTAGAAATCAAACTGTTTTCTTAGTCAAACGTTTTCGTAAACAAGGTAAGTGAGTTGTGCTTTCAAGTAACAACTCGGTTTTCGAAAAAAAGAAGGTTGAAGGATATTAATAACTTTTCAAGAATGTTTCAAACCCTTCAACAATGTTTTAAAAAAAAAATTGGCCTCATTTCCGCAACATTAACAAATGAAAGTCAATTATTTCGGTTGTCGAAAATCGGGCTGTTACATAATGGTATCAGAGCTTATGGTAATCCTTAGTGGTCTTAAGCATGGCCTACATGCTTTGTTGTGTGTGACTCTGTGTGTTTGCTAGTGTTTGAGTAGAAATAGGAGGATAAGCTTTTGTCTCTTAGGACATGAGACTAGTATGTAGTTTAGCATCGACCATACTAGTTTAAGGGAACCTTTTTGGCTCTATAAGAGTAGACCATGAGTAGATCCTGAGATTAAGACCCTATACCTCTGATGTATCGTTAGTAATTGATTAGGCTTAGATTTGCTTAACCTTAGCATGCCTTTATATAGGGATAGCTAGCACCTTTAAGAATAAAGGTTATTGCTTCTTAAATTCCTTGTTTGTTGAATTACTTCAACAAAACGCTCTTACTGTCCGAATTTGAACCCTTTTCTTCATAAAACCCTGTCACCTTTTGACCATACCAATCCTATTTAAAACCCTTTTGACCGAATCATGGAGTTGCAAGTACCATAGTTACCCCAAATAAACTAGGCTTGAATGATTGAGGAAGGAGAAATAGTTTAAGCTAAGTAAGGCTATAAGATCACCGTGGAATAGTTATAAGTTGAATCAAAGTTGGGGAGTCACAAGGAGAAACAAGGCGTCTGTTGCCAAATATTAGAGGAAAGTTTGGAGATTAGGATTACCTGCCACCCTAATTAGAGAATGAGATAACCGAAGGAAGATGAGGTTGCAAGAAAGCCTAAGTGATGATAGCACCCCCTCTAAGCTAAGAATGATAGACAAGAACCTTAGAATTAGAACGAGGATTGTAGGAAGGGCGGATCATGGAAAGGAAGTGGGAATTCGAGTTATAGGAAGTAGTAAGTATTTAAGGATTTTTAGGTAAAAATCCTTGTTTTTGGAGATGCATGAATGTTTGTTTGTTTGATTTTCCCAAAAGTCCGTACCTATGGTTGGACTTTCCGTGACGACAACCGGCAAAGGGAAGCGGCATCTTCTTCGGTCAGTCCGTTGGACATAACCCGACTCGACACGCAAATGACGGTACGAGTGGAATCTCTCCATCTGGAAGCGGTTAAAGAGGAACATCAGAATGACAGGAGAATGCTGTTGCCCTGCTACCCAATCTACAATGTATTTCTCGGGGACGAGAAATCCTTAAGTTGGGGAGAATGTAACACCCCGCAAATTCCTCATATTAAATTAAAACACTAAAGAGATTTATTTTTGAGAAAAGTGTTTTGAAAGAATGATTTCTTAAATGATTTCCTTAAATTCATGTTTTCAAGATAATGAGTGATTTTAAAAGAAATGTGATTATGTGTGTAATGCATGGATGTACATATGTGTAATTCGTGTGTGTGTATGATGAATGTGTATGCATTATTCCACGAATCCATGCCATACGATCAATATAAAAATAAATGTGTGTATGCCTATATGTGTATGCATGAGTGCATGCTATGTGTTGATAAAATTATGTATGTGAATATGTGTGCATATGTGATTCGGCCATGAAGGACTAGAAGAACCGAATAGGGTGCAATTTCCTTAAGCCTTAAGAAAATGAAATTTGAATAGAAAATAAGAGGAGAAGTGGGAAGTGTGAGTCATGACAGTAGGTGGAGAGTAGGAAAGATGAGTCATGACCCTAGTGAAGACTTTTTCCACCCTTACCTCCCATGACAAGACCTTCTCCATGCAATTTTGTGGTTGGACCGAATTGTCCCTCCCCCACACTTTTAGACCGAGTCCATGAAGGGAAATTTCCACACCCTTGCCCTTGATCTTAAAACCGTGTAAAGAGTGTTGGCTAGGCTTCATTTCTTCACTTCCCCACCAACACAAACACACCTAGCCCAAGAGCATCATCAAGCTCTTGGAGATTTAGAGAGAGAGGGAGTGAAACCGTGAAGAGGAGAAGAGAGAAAGAAGAGTAACAACCCCAAAAGTCCTTCACTTAAACTCCTCTAAATCCTTTCTTAACCATCTTCTTCTTCTAAGATCAAGGAGAAAACCCCATCAACCCTAGAAGAGGGGGAGACCGAGGCAAACCATTAAGAGGAGGAGAACAGGAGATTGAAGATTTAAGTTAGGCTTAAGGTAGAAAGAGTCTTGATTTAACCATTTTTGTGTTGTAAAGGACTTTATTATGGACTTTATTTAAATTCTTGTGATGCATGTAATTAATTGTAGATGATCTTGAGGATTAAATGTTTTGCATGCTATTTTTATGCTTTGATCTTGAAAGTTGATGTGAAAAATTTTGATCCCTTACTTGTAAATCTTCTTTATCACGGTTTTGGTTTAAAGTTGTGTTTGAGTTCATATTTTGCTTTGATTTTCTCATGCATGTTGATTTTGGGGCTTGATGGTCCTTGTCTTCCTTTGCATGTTCTTCTTATGATTGGATCTTGGATTTCTAAAACTAAATGAACTCATAATCACCAAATCAAGAGTTAAATGATTCGGCCATGAGTAGAAAACTTAGGTCTAGATGTTTTTAATTTGATCTAAGTGATTTCATGCCATATCTATGTTATTTTCTAGTTTACTTTCACGGTTTGTTTGAAGGTTTGAGTTTAAGTTTATGGTTTTGCCTTGATTTTCTTTTGCATGTCTTGATCCATGGTTGATTTTTGAGAAAACATGAAACTTGAAATTTTGTGTGTCTTATTTGAATATAAATTCTTGATTCCTCATATATAAGTCACGGTTTTCACAAGGAAATAAGCTTAACAAGCTTTAAAAGTGATTTTTAGTATGAAAAGAAATTGAATCGAGGTTTGTGTGTGTCATGATGATTCGGTTGATGTTTGGAAAAATAAATTGGTGCTTTTAAGTCTTGCATGCTATGATCTATGAATTGGAGTGTTTGCATGTGAAAAGGAAATTGTGAGACCTTGCCTTTTTGCATGCCACCATTCGGCCAAGTCTTGGTAGAATGAGAAATCATACTAGATCTTCATTTTCTTACATGCATGTGTTTTTCTAAAAAGGATAAAGACCTTGACATGATTTTGATTTTATTGTGTCAAGAAATTAAATTTTTGTTTGTTAAGATCCTTGTGAAATTTACGGTTTTATAAAGAAGATAAGAAACCAAGTTTTTAGAAAATGATCTTTGCTTTGATTCATGTTCTATGTGCATGCATGATGAATATTTAAAAATTAAAGTCTTGATTTGTTATGATGATGATTCGGCCTAGCTAGGATTAGTAGGCTAGACTCTTTTTCAATGAAATGACATAAAAGAAATAAGTATGTTTTGTGAAATTATATTAAAATAAAGTGTTTTAAAGTTGTGTTGTGAACATTCATTTCTAATCGGTCCTTTATTTAAAGATGAAGGAAATGACCACATTAAGTTAATATTAGAAAGAGTGTTGCATATATATATATGTGAGTGTGTGTTTGAATGAATATATGTGTAATCGTGTGTGCCTATGTGTTTTCGGTTAGGGTTAAAAGAAAATAGAATCCAAATGCCTAGAATAAAGTAAATTGATTCATGTAATTTGAATTGTGATGTTTGATTTATTTTCTTTGCTTTTATTCGGCTAAGTGATTTAAATAGATTTAGGGAACTTAATTACATGAAAGGAAATGTGCATGGACATATATATATATATATATATGTTGGTTTGGAATTTGACTCAATTTGGTTTATTAATAATTGTGTGCTTAAGTGTTGTTTGTCAACTGTATGTGGTGTGGGTTGTTTGGAATTATATTGTGGTTGTGTCTTAAATTGACTTTTAAGAAATTGATTTTAATTTGTGTTCATGGCTGTTCAAAATTATTTTATGATAAAAATATGGGTTTGTAAAATGATAAATTTAAGTTAAAAAGTTATTCCAAGTAAAAGTGTTTTTACAATATTTTTAGAGTCTTAATATAATGATTTTGTAAAACTAGGTTGCTGTCCAGAATTACTTAGATGTGCTTTTTATGTTTAAAAGTGTTTTCGTATGATTTAAAAGCTAAGTTTTCAAGTAATAATTGATTTTGGATATATATATTTTCAAAGTTTTCCCCCAACAAAAGAAAAGACAAGTATTAAACCAAAGATTTTCTTGAATAAGTTAATGACGTAAAATGTTTTATTTAATATGAGGAATGGTATAGAAAAGAGATTGGGGCAGCCGGCAGCAAAAGGACACGAGGAGACAGTACGCACTTCATTGCTGGACCTCAGGTGAGAGAGAAGCTTTCCTATGACACCGGGGTAGCTAGGTGATTTAGTAGGACATTCCGCATCATCTCAAAGATCGGAACGAAGTGGTCGGAGTCAGTAGTATAAGTGGCAATTGTTTGCTTTGTGTGGCCACTTATACGAAGGTGATAAAGACCACAATGCTATTGTGTAACGTTGTGTGTTGATAGCATGCTTTGTCATTTATTTAATTATGGGTAATGATGCTTATTGTTATGATGAGTGAATGGTTGTTGGACTTGGCTATGTCCTTAATAAGAAAATGATAATGAAATTGGAAGTGATGGAACAATAAGAAAAGATTAACGAGTAAGGATAAGAGATTGAGTGAGAAAGAGAGAGATAAGAGTTGTCTGGAAAGGAATTGAAAGTAAGAATAAGAACGAACCAGAGCTGGGGAGAGTGTTGTTAATTATTGGAATGAGATATGAGGTAAGTGGAGCTGGGCTCCTTGGTTTTTGGTTTTATTCTGGGTACTCCTGTTGAGTCGAGCTTGCTCCTCCACTAGCGCTCAGCAAAAAGGAGTTTTTGAAAAAGGAATTTTTGAAAAGATTTGTGAAGAGAAAATTTTTATAAAGAGTTGGGAAAGGAATTGTTTTTAGAAAGGGATTTTTTTGAAGAAGCTTGCGAAACAATATTTTCAAAGGAGTTTTTATGAAACGATCTTTTGAAAGAAGTTTTATGAAAGGATGTTTTGAAACAACGTTTTTGAGAAAGTTTTACGAAATGATCTCTTTGAGGAAAAGTCTGTGAAAATGATAATTTTGGTGAATGTTGGTGAAAATGAAGTTTGTGAAAGTTTTTTTGGGATTAGAGTTTTGGAAGGTTGAGAAAGAAAGTTTTTGGAAAGTTGTGAAGTCGAGGATTTCTGAGAAGGATGGTAAAAAGGAAGATTGAAGAGTGAAATGTGAACCTGTTGATGTGATCCCAGCTCTGTGCTATGTAAGCTTTGAGAAAGAGAAAGATTGTGTAAAGTCAGCGGTCGGGACTCACTGAAGGGATGCACGAAGGGTGAGCCGACCAATAGGTTAATTAAAAAGATAAAAGACTTTAAAAGACATTAACAACGAACGTGGTGAGATATGAGAGTTAACCCGAAGTAGTGGAGAGGAAGGAACGATAAGTATCTGCGGATACTTAGGACGAGATTGCATTAGGGGAGGACGATGACGGTGAAACGTCAAGAAGTCTAGAGTATTGTTGTAGGTAGAACGAACTCCATAAGTGGTGCACTAACGTGGTGGGGACTGGGTCTAATACCGTGGTAAGTTCTGCGCGCGCACTACAACAATATAGTCGCCCCCTAGATTGCAAATCGAGAACAGTGAGAGGGACTGGAGTGGGGCATCTTGTTTGCCACTGCGAGGCAGTGTGCCATATTATTATGTGAATTGATATTGAGGCTGAGCCTCCTGGTCTGGGACCATTTGTGTTGTGACAGCTGTCGTGCCCGCACGCTAAAGGTCCTGTACTCCTGTTTGCTTCCGACTTAGGTCTAGATGTTTTTAATTTGATCTAAGTGATTTCATGCCATATCTATGTTATTTTCTAGTTTACTTTCACGGTTTGTTTGAAGGTTTGAGTTTAAGTTTATGTTTTTGCCTTGATTTTCTTTTGCATGTCTTGATCCATGGTTGATTTTTGAGAAAACATGAAACTTGAAATTTTGTGTGTCTTATTTGAATATAAATTCTTGATTCCTCATATATAAGTCACGGTTTTCACAAGAAAATAAGCTTAACAAGCTTTAAAAGTGATTTTTAGTATGAAAAGAAATTGAATCGAGGTTTGTGTGTGTCATGATGATTCGGTTGATGTTTGGAAAAATAAATTGGTGCTTTTAAGTCTTGCATGCTATGATCTATGAATTGGAGTGTTTGCATGTGAAAAGGAAATTGTGAGACCTTGCCTTTTTGCATGCCACCATTCGGCCAAGTCTTGGTAGAATGAGAAATCATACTAGATCTTCATTTTCTTACATGCATGTGTTTTTCTAAAAAGGATAAAGACCTTGACATGATTTTGATTTTATTGTGTCAAGAAATTAAATTTTTGTTTGTTAAGATCCTTGTGAAATTTACGGTTTTATAAAGAAGATAAGAAACCAAGTTTTTAGAAAATGATCTTTGCTTTGATTCATGTTCTATGTGCATGCATGATGAATATTTAAAAATTAAAGTCTTGATTTGTTATGATGATGATTCGGCCTAGCTAGGATTAGTAGGCTAGACTCTTTTTCAATGAAATGACATAAAAGAAATAAGTATGTTTTGTGAAATTATATTAAAATAAAGTGTTTTAAAGTTGTGTTGTGAACATTCATTTCTAATCGGTCCTTTATTTAAAGATGAAGGAAATGACCACATTAAGTTAATATTAGAAAGAGTGTTGCATATATATATGTGAGTGTGTGTTTGAATGAATATATGTGTAATCGTGTGTGCCTATGTGTTTTCGGTTAAGTTAATATTTGTTTTCAAGTCTTATCAAATCACAACCTTCGATGATTGGGGAAACTTAAAAGATCATCGAGGTACTCGTTTCGTTGCCATCGTCACACACGTGTACATCTCCTCGGCCATCCACCCAGTCCTAGTCGGAAGCGAACAGGAGTACAGGACCTTTACCACGCGGGCACGACAGCTGTCTCACAACATGTGGTCCCAGACCAGGAGGAATACATCCTCAAATCAATTCAATTCATAAATATATCATGGCGCACTGTCTTACAGTGGCAATCAAGATGCCCCGTTCCAGTCCCTCTCCACTGTTCTCGAAATGCCATAGGGGTGACAGCACTATTCCGGTCCCGGGTGCAAAACTTACCACGACATTAGACCCAGTCCCTACCACGTTAGTACGCCACATGTGGGATTTGTTCCGCCCAGAATAGTACTCAAGGCAACGTGACGCTTTACCGCCCGAGCCTACCCTATTGCATTCACAACCCGAATATCCATGATATCCAGGGTACCTTCCTCTCCACTACTTCACACTCTCCTACCTCACCGCGTTCATGTCTTTTAATATCTTTTATCTTATCAATTAACCTAAGGTCGGGCCCATCCTTCGTACATCCCTTCGATGAGTCCCGACCACTAACTTTGCACAGTCTTTTCTTATCAGAGCACAGAGCTGGGTTCGCATCATCACACTTTCATCTCAACAATCTCATATCATCATCTTTCCAAAATCTCAAACCATAGACTTCCTCAAAGATCTCAGTTTGCAAAATTTCCTCAAAGTATCATTTTACAAACTTTTCAAAAATACTAACTTCACAAACCTTCTAAAAAGTTTCCCTTCATCACTTTTCAAAATCTCCTTTCACCAAATTTCAAAAAAAAAACTTCTTTTCGCAAGCTTTCTAAAAATAGTATTTCACAAGTTCTCTAAAAATTTCATTTCGTAAAATCTTTCAAGAATCTTGTTTTTGAAAAACCTTTTCAAAAATTCTCGTTTCAAAAATCCCATTTTCAAAAACCTCTTCAAAATATCTTCCATAAACCTTTTCAAAGTCACTTTCCATAAACCTTTTTTTTTTAAAACTTTATTTCAACAACTTTTCGAAAACTCATTGTTCCCGTGAGTACTAGTGGAGGAGCAAGCTCAACTCAACACCAGTCTCACTTCCACAATGTCACAAAGGAGCCCCGCTCCACTCACATCACATCTCATTCCAGTAACCAACTCCACCTCACTTTCCCCAGCTTTGGCTTAACCTCATTCTCATCATCAAATCTGTCCACAATCTCAACGCTTTATCTCTTTTCTCATAAATCTCATATTCTTTAATCTTATTTATTTCATTTCTGTTTTCAGGACGTAACAGACGTCCATCAATGTGTTATTCACATTAATCATCAATATAATCATCATACATAATTAAATAAATAAACATACAAACATACTAATTCACACAGTAATCACACAACAATAATGTGGCCTTTGTCACCTTCGTATAAGTGGCCACACAACACAAACAATTGCCACTTATACTACTGACTCCGAACCACTAAGTTCCGATCTTTGAGATGATACGGAACGTCCTAATATATCACCTAAACACCACAGTGTCTTAGGATAGCTTCTCTCTCACCTGAGGTCCAGCAATTAAATGCGTACGCTCTCCTTGGGTCCTTGTGCTGCCAGCTGTAACATCCCTAATTTTATTTTCCTAATTTAATTGGGGAAACATTAGACTTAGGATGTAAGAGTAATAGAAAAACCCAGTGTTAGATATTAGAACCAAGAATAGTCAGAAAATAGTTAAAGTTTCTAAATAGGGAGAAAAATTAGGATTTAAATATTTAGAGATCAAAACCCAAATCCCACCGTTGGATGTGAAGTTGCAATCATTAGGGAGTTTGCTTCCAAGTTTGAGCAAGATCCAACGGTTAACGAAGAAGTTATGGCCATTTGAAGTGCGAAAGGTGCTGTCATTTTTAACATTGGATATCTATATCCAACATAGGGATATCGATGTTGGATATCGATATCCATAGGTGGATATCGATATCCACGACCCTGCTGCACCAGATTTAAGTCAGTAAACACGAAATTTAGTAGCATATTCCCATTGTTTTCTCTTCTCCATTTTCTCTCTTCTTCTCTTCTTGGTTCCATGAGCCAAATCCCACCAACAACACCCCAAACTTCATAAATCAAGGCACCACAAACCTCCTCATGACATCAGACACCATCATCCTTCTCCCTTTCTCTCTCTCTCTCACGTTTTCTCTCGCTACCCAACATAAACCCTAACTTCTTCAATCAAAGGGGTTTTGCCATAGGAGTTCAAATTAAGGCTTGGAAGGTGGTTTGGAGCAAGGAATTATGAAGCTAGAGGTGTGGATTCAAGATGTGGTTTGTGGCTCTCAACCCTTCACTTTCTCAATTTCTCTCTCTAAAAGGTAAGAGAGGAGATATTCTCCTAATTAGAGGAAGGACCTATTTTTAGTAATAAGTATATAATATTATGCATGTGTTAGGTTTTAATTGTTGATTGGTTAAGTACTATTAGAAACCCTAGATTTTCTCTATGTATGGAATGGTGAAATTAGTGTTTGATTATGTTTCATTTGTGCATTAATTGGTTGTTTGTATGTTGTTGTTATTATTATGCATATTTCTATGCTTGGAACTTGATTATGGTGCAAAGTGGTTATGTTGGAATTATTTTAAGTTATAATTAATAACTTATAAACGGACTATATACATATATGGTTGGATAAATTAATCTACACTAATTAGAGGAAAAAGGAAACACGATTATATAAAACGGCTTGGCTATTCTAGTTAATTAAAATTAGTAGAAACACATGCATCAGTAAGTGAGGAAGGACGTTAGGAATTGGAAAAGATATGAGAATATTCTACGTGGACTGAAGGACAGTCATGCGAAGGTTCCATAGAATCGATGGACGAGAGTGATATAGTGGCTCAATTGTGTACCAACACAATTGTGGGAATTTATCATAGAGGACTTTGATCCACAAGATGGGTCTAATACAGTATGAGGTATTCTACAAAGGGATGAAGTACTGGGCTAAGCCGTGGATTGGTCCTACGCGCACTATGATAGTTCTATCCGCCACTTAGGCACTTCGGGACTAGTGTAAAGTGGTTCCTGCTATAGCCAATTTGGGTATCCGGCCCAAATGGTACGATGTACACAGGATGGGATAGCTTCCCACCGTGCTAAGGGGAAACCACCCGACATCGTATTGTGCAAGCATCGGTTGGGGAACACTTACTCCTAGTTGATCTTTTCCCAATTGTGTGGAGGGCGATGTGAGGATATATGGCAAACCATGGTATATGGTTATATTATGGAAAATATATGGAAATATGGAAACATGGACAAATGGAAATGATACATGGAATATTATGGAAAATGGCGGTGCATTGCATCATTGCATACATGGCATCATATGGCATTAGAAGGGAATAGGGCATAATTATATATATATATATATATATTTAGTTATATGTTTGGGTGTCATGTATTTTATTATGTTTTATTACTGTCTTTAGGTGTTTCCTTTGATTTTGAGTTATATCTCACTCTCTGTGTTGACCATTTTAGGTATTGAGGAAAGAGTCACTACATTTTACCAGAAGACCGAGGTTGGGTACACTAAGGTGTAACCCTATGTACATTGGGTTTATCCCTTTTCACCGTCAACCTATGCTCTCTTAGTATATAATGAGGATTATTTTGTATTCAGGACTTTTTATATAAACTGTTGGGTTATCACCATTTGGTTTAATATTTGGGAAAAATTATATGTATTTACTGATAGAATGGTGATATTCCACTTTTAATTGATAAACCTTAATTTCATTTTGGAACATGGTTTTCATATATTCTGTTGTAAGTATTTTGACGTAACTGAACGAATAAATTAATTTTTGAATAATCTGGCTGACAGGTGACAGGTTTTAATCATAAAGGGAAAGTCCAAATTTTAGAATAAACCCTGTCAAAATTTTCTTAAAAACTTTTATAATAATATGGTCTAATGGATTAAAATGGAAGGTGTTACATTTTATGGTATCAGAGCAATGGTTGCAATCCTCGGCTTTGGAGTATGGATTTCCATATCTCCCATGTGTTGCTCCACTTGAGAGCAACCAATAAATAGTTGGTTATGTATCATAGGTTAGTGGTATACATTAGTAGTTATGCATGCATTTTGTTGAGGTTGGTACAGTTCATTAGTGTTGGCACAAAGTGAGTCATAGTTGGTGATTATAAGGTTGTATTTTCAATTTAAAGAGGGTGAAACATAATTTTTCAAGTGTAACTTTGTTATAATTAGAAATGGACAGAAAGTAGAGGCTAAGGGAAAGGAAAACTCCCAACGGGACAGAGCATGAAATTGCTACCCCAACGGGAAGGACTAACTCTTATTTTTGAATTAAGTATGTCTATTTCAAATATGACAGAGAATTGAAACTTTTCTTTAAAATAAAACGGTGAAACTCTCTTTTGAATGGAAAGTGGGTCACCTATTATTTGATTGGAACTCAGGTTGTACGATAAGTGATTCTATTTTCCAGTATGATGTAGAATCGAGATGGTACCCTCGAGATTTACATTTAATTGGAAGATGGTATCATTGAGTCCTTGAAGACAATCAGATAATTGTTGAATTTACTTCCTAGGCCTAAGAATAGGAAGGGTGTTAGAAGGTATTTGAGTTATGTCAGAGTTGCGCAGCGGAGGGGTAGTAAGAGTTGCTTTGTTTTGAGATAGGAGGATAGTGAGTTCAAGAATTCTAGTTAGCTATAATAGTGGCTAGAGTTTTAGGTCATAGATCAGAAGGTCAGAAACCCAAGTTGGTGCAGAGTGTTAGCTGTAGGTTTAAGCAAGTAGAGGCATAAAAATCTAAGTGGTTACAGTGTGTTAGGTTATATGTGTGATATATATACGTTTATGTGTAATGCTATTTTTTTTGTTTTGTGGTTACCTAAGTGATTAATTGCTATGTGTTGTCTTATGTTATCTAACTGATAAATTGTACTTTTTGATGATGTTTACTATTGGTTGTGAATGTCTAATTTGTTTATGTGTAAAAACTATTTAGAAAACTTTCTCATGAAATGGCATGCTATCAAGAGATCAATTGAGTTCCAAGGGTAATGGTATGATGTTGGAAATTAATTGACATTTAGACTTGATAGTATTTCAAATGAATTTCATTATGTTGAAAGGAATCGGAAATCTTCCCAAATTGAAGGTTAGGTCGTATGATGAACTTTTGAGAGGTTAATAAGAAAACTAAGGATTTCTAAGTAATCAGGCGGTGAACTAATTTATTGTTTGGTTCAAACTATGCGCCAATTAAATAGAAACCTTTACATACGACACTAATCAATTTGGAATGAAACTTAGCCTTCAAGCTCAAAGTCAAAGGGATGTGATTATTCCAACTTTTGAAGATGAACCAAAACAAGTTTTCTAAACCAAGAGCATATTTCCTTTTCTGTGAGTTTGTTGATCCTAAGTAAATTATACTCCTTCACCTAAACTTTCCCGAGGTTGGATGGAGGTGATACTTTTCAAAGACATAGGAATTGAATTGCAAAGTGTTTTCAAAGTTTCATCCAAGTCATTTTCACAAGGGAAAAATACTAAGATTGTAAAGCATTAACCTGTTCGGATGATTGAGTTTTTCATTAAGATTTTATCCAAACACAAAAGTTTTTCCTAAAAGAAAGAATCCAATTTTCAAAGGTTTTGATTCCATTAGCATACCATTGCAAATGTGTTCGTGTATGCAACTCCGATTTTTATAACATAAGTAATGCATACCTATTTTCTAATCGATTATTTTGTTTTCATATATATATATATATATATATATATATGCATCACTGATTTTTGGGTACTCCACATTGATTTTAAAAGGTGTACATACTTTTACAATATGAGGGTTGCATTTGTTTTACTTTAACCCTCATATACAATGATTGTTTTTACCAAAGTTTTCAACATAGCATAGGTATGGTTTGAATATTAAAAACTTTGTTTTACTTGAATGTGTAGTTGTAATGAATGTAAGGGGGGATGTAGTCATTCCTAATGAATAGATTCATGTTTTCTAGGAACTAGGTGTTTACTTTAGTGTTTCCCTAGAGTCTAAACTAGTGATGAATAGTCATCATTAGAGTAGGCCAATTAAGAGATTGAACCTTAGGAATTGTTTGACGCTATATGTGTATGTTTGGAATTGAATGATAAATGAATAAGTTTGTTTTCTTAGGAAATTATGCTAGCCCATAGATATGTTGTTGTGCTTATGGATTCTTGTTGATTGGGAAATCAAGGTTTTTAAATACAACGAAAAAGCAGAGTTTTTGGGCTTGGGATACTAGTTTGATTTGATATGTTTGGCATAAGTACCATAAGGTTGGATCAATGTGTTATGTAAAATTCCAAGCTAATTGGAGCAAATTAGTGTTTTGAAACAAATTGAATCTAACGTGCTCCGATCGGTTGGACAATTTTACTCAACCTTTGAGTAAGTTTATGAGTTGCCCCTTTTTAAATTTGAGGTCGTTTGGAATATTTGACTTAGGTTCAGCCCCGACAAATTACAATTCTTTGACTAAGTGGTCGTAGGGTTAAAACTGGACCTAATGAACTCTGATTGACCCGAAAATTTATAACGATGTCCTTTTATATGCAGGGACACTACTTGTAAACTTTCACAGCATTAAGGATGTAGATGATGAAAATGTATTTGAATGAAAATCATGCAAATCCTGTTTTCCGAATCTCTTTTTGAACTAATTTCTGAATATGTGTTGAATGCTATGAATATGTGTGTAGATTAAGGATTAACCCTAAGTTAGGTAAGGTAAACTAGAACTAGCTTAGAAGGAAGTAGGAATTGAGTAAGACTTATGTTTGAAGTGTATGCTGATGTGTATTGTGGTTGTGAATGTTTGAATGTCGAAGTCTGTTTATATGTTCTATGTTTGTTTTGATAAGTTGTATGTGTTTGACTAGGGCCCTAGAAATAGAAAATAAGTTGTAAATTTTGAGTAGGAATATAGACAGACCCATGAAGGCATTATAGCATAGGATGTAAAAGTGCTTTTTTCCAACCATTGAGATAGGATCCTCGAGAGAACCAGTTAAATCGGTAGACCATTTCCAAATTCCTTAGGAAGCTAAACCTGATTTTGGAGAGTCTAAGACCCATTAAGAGTCTTGTCAGCAAGGCTCTTGGATTTTACCAGTCAACACACACACACTCTTCATTAAGTGTAAACCTTAGAAGACCGTATCGAGATCAATAAAAATCGAACCATAATTCGCACTCTTCACAGAGTACCAGAACCTAGTGGCGTACTGATGCCAATAGTATGTCGATTCTAAGTGGGGGAGTAGAACCAAAATGAGGTGAGTATCGTAGTTGAGAAACCCCTTGGCTGGAATGGTTCTCCATTTGACGGAATTGAATGGAATTTCGGGGACGAAATTCCAGTAAGTGGGGGAGAATTGTAACATCCCTAATTTTATTTTCCTAATTTAATTGGGGAAACATTAGACTTAGGAGGTAAGAGTAAGAGAAAAACCCAGTGTTAGATATTAGAACCAAGAATAGTCAGAAAATAGTTAGTTTCTAAATAGGGAGAAAAATTAGGATTTAAATATTTAGAGCTCAAAACCCAAATCCCACCGTTGGATGTGAAGTTGGAATCATTAGGGAGTTTGCTTCCAAGTTTGAGCAAGATCCAACGGTTAACGAAGAAGTTATGGCCATTTGAAGTGCGAAAGGTGCTGTCATTTTTAACATTGGATATCTATATCCAACATAGGGATATCGATGTTGGATATCGATATCCATAGGTGGATATCAATATCCACAACCCTGCTGCACCAGATTTAAGTCAGTAAACACGAAATTTAGTAGCATATTCCCATTGTTTTCTCTTCTCCATTTTCTCTCTTCTTCTCTTCTTGGTTCCATGAGCCAAATCCCACCAACAACACCCCAAACTTCATAAATCAAGGCACCACAAACCTCCTCATGACATCAGACACCATCATCCTTCTCCCTTTCTCTCTCTCTCACGTTTTCTCTCGCTACCCAACATAAACCCTAACTTCTTTAATCAAAGGGGTTTTGCCATAGGAGTTCAAATTAAGGCTTGGAAGGTGGTTTGGAGCAAGGAATTAGGAAGCTAGAGGTGTGGATTCAAGATGTGGTTTGTGGCTCTCAACCCTTCACTTTCTCAATTTCTCTCTCTAAAAGGTACGAGAGGAGATATTCTCCTAATTAGAGGAAGGACCTATTTTTAGTAATAAGTATATAATATTATGCATGTGTTAGGTTTTAATTGTTGATTGGTTAAGTAGTATTAGAAACCCTAGATTTTCTCTATGTATGGAATGGTGAAATTAGTGTTTGATTATGTTTCATTTGTGCATTAATTGGTTGTTTCTATGTTGTTGTTATTATTATGCATATTTCTATGCTTGGAACTTGATTATGGTGCAAAGTGGTTATGTTGGAATTATTTTAAGTTATAATTAATAACTTATAAAAGGACTATATACATATATGGTTGGATAAATTAATCTACACTAATTAGAGGAAAAAGGAAACACGATTATATAAAACGGCTTGGCTATTCTAGTTAATTAAAATTAGTAGAAACACGTGCATCAGTAAGTGAGGAAGGACGTTAGGAATTGGAAAAGATACGAGAATATTCTACGTGGACTGAAGGACAGTCATGCGAAGGTTCCATAGAATCGATGGACGAGAGTGATATAGTGGCTCAATTGTGTACCAACACAATTGTGGGAATTTATCATAGAGGACTTTGATCCACAAGATGGGTCTAATACAGTATGAGGTATTCTACAAAGGGATGAAGTACTGGGCTAAGCCGTGGATTGGTCCTACGCGCACTATGATAGTTCTATCCGCCACTTAGGCACTTCGGGACTAGTGTAAAGTGGTTCCTGCTATAGCCAATTTGGGTATCCGGCCCAAATGGTACGATGTACACAGGATGGGATAGCTTCCCACCGTGCTAAGGGGAAACCACCCGACATCGTATTGTGCAAGCATCGGTTGGGGAACACTTACTCCTAGTTGATCTTTTCCCAATTGTGTGGAGGGCGATGTGAGGATATATGGCAAACCATGGTATATGGTTATATTATGGAAAATATATGGAAATATGGAAACATGGACAAATGGAAATGATACATGGAATATTATGGAAAATGGCGGTGCATTGCATCATTGCATACATGGCATCATATGGCATTAGAAGGGAATAGGGCATAATTATATATATATATATATATATATATATTTAGTTATATGTTTGGGTGTCATGTATTTTATTATGTTTTATTACTGTCTTTAGGTGTTTCCTTTGATTTTGAGTTATATCTCACTCTCTGTGTTGACCATTTTAGGTATTGAGGAAAGAGTCACTACATTTTACCAGAAGACCGAGGTTGGGTACACTAAGGTGTAACCCTATGTACATTGGGTTTATCCCTTTTCACCGTCAACCTATGCTCTCTTAGTATATAATGTAGGATTATTTTGTATTCAGGACTTTTTATATAAACTGTTGGGTTATCACCATTTGGTTTAATATTTGGGAAAAATTATATGTATTTACTGGTAGAATGGTGATATTCCACTTTTAATTGATAAACCTTAATTTCATTTTGGAACATGGTTTTCATATATTCTGTTGTAAGTATTTTGACGTAACTGAACGAATAAATTAATTTTTGAATAATCTGGCTGACAGGTGACAGGTTTTAATCATAAAGGGAAAGTCCAAATTTTAGAATAAACCCTGTCAAAATTTTCTTAAAAACTTTTATAATAATATGGTCTAATGGATTAAAATGCAAAGTGTTACACCAGCTGCCCCAATCCCTCGTCTTTAAGATTGTTTCTCGTACTAAATAAAATGCGTTTACGTTATTAACGTGTATTATGAAAATCTTTTATTAGTTTTCAAAACATTTTCCGTTCCCCGTCGGGAGACTTAAAACATAATCGTTTCTTCTTAAACAACTCTAATATTTTCTAATACCTTAAGTACTTTCAAAAACCATTTTGAAAACATTTCATAAAGAATTTAAAGCATTTATTTTAGTTGTCGGTCCACTTTGGACAGCACCTTAAACATGTTCGAAAATACCGAAAAATGCCCCGTTTTTTATCAGGGTTTTTTTTTATATCGATCAATACTTGAAAACCATACTTTAAATTATGCAAACACATCTTTATATTTAAAAAACAACTTTAAATAATCCTGAACAGCAAAGGTTTATTTCACAAAATCATTTTAATAAAAATCCGAAAACATCGTAAAACACTTTTTACTTTAAACAATTCTTTAGTTCAAACTAATACTTTAAAACTCAAGTTTTTATCATAAAATAAATCTTGGACAGCCACAAAATACAATCCTACAATCCAAATAAATCAACTCAAATTATTTTAAAATCAATTAATTTCAAATTCAATTATTTTCCAAACATCATCCTAACACACAATCACAACAAACATCACTGGATAAACTAAATCATATAAGTCATTCGCTTTTCAAACATCAATTAGCATGAAGAATGGCTACCTTGAATTTCCAAAGTATTTATTTTCAAAACACTCAAACATGCATATACTCACAAACTGAATACACACACATATATCCAATTAAACACGACTTTTTCTCAATCCTTATAGCTCATTTATTTCCTTTATTTTTAATCCCAAAACCAAATAGAAGTTTAAACATTCACAACTCAATTTAAATAATTTACTTAACATTAAATCACAAAACATAATCATGAATTCAAGTCACTTCATAAGAAAAGAACCTAACCTATTAAATCTAACCTAGGCCGAACACCATCATAGCACAAACATGGTTTTGGTGCACTTTTTCAACATGCACAACCTTAAAACCATCAAATCAAATCATGCACTTTTAAACACATAGTTTTTAAAATACCACTTCCTTTCTTAAGCATAAAACCGTGGCATCAATACCATTTCGAACCAAGTTTCATTTTCATTTTCCTTGCATACACTTTGAAAAATGTTTGAATCAAGAGGAAACCGCATGTAAAAGTCTCTTCTTTTTTTTTATGGAAAACAAATCATGATCCTTTAGTTCAAGGCTTTGACCGAATGGTCATCATCAAAAATCAAAAATAAAACTTAAATCTTTAACATGCAAGATTATTAGTCATAGATCAAAACAAAACCACTTTTCAAGAGTTTATTTCTTTGGTTTCCTTTGTTAAAACCGTGACATGCAATAAGAAGAATCAAGGCTTTTGTTCAAAAATCACATGCATGACTTTTAAAACTAGAACTTTTCAAGAATCAAGGCAAAGATCAAAGCTTCTTAAAGATCAAAACCTTTTTCACTTAAAATAACATGCATGCTCCTAAGTGTCATAGATCAAGTCATGAAATCAATTATAATAGCACACATCAAGGATGAAAATCATTTTGAGTAGAAGGGATCAAAACCGAGACATGCATGAGTGGAAGATTAAATCTTTTTGGTTCAAAAACAACATGCATGCATCAAAGATCAAAACAAATTAAAGATTAAGACCAAAAATCAAGACTTTATTAAGATCAAGTAGAAGTCCAACATTTTCAACCACTCAAATCAATTTTTATAATCATAAGATCAACATGCAATGACTTGGATTAAATTAGAAAGTATCAAAACCTAATTTTCTACTCATGGCCGAATTACCTAGTTTAGGATCTAGTGTTTTATAAGTTCACTTATTCTTAAAAATTCAAGATCAAAGTTCATTTAACACATGCATGTACCTCAAACATCAAGATCATCATCAAACAAATTTAAATCATACACTTAATCATCAAATCATTTCATAGAGACATTATGATTCACGGCGTAAATAAGGAAATCTAACATGCAAAGGGAGTTATCTTACACTTCACAAAATATTAAAGATTCTTTTAGATCTTGAGGATTTAGTTTGGAAATTTTAAGATCTCTTATGAAAAACTTTAAACGAGTTATGAAATCCGGTGGTTAGACGTTTACAAGCTCCTTCAAGCTTTAAGAAATTAACATGTAAAGAGATACAAAAATCTCAAAACTTTTTAGATCTTTAAGGTTTATGTTGAAAAACTTTAAGATCTTTCATGAAGATCTTGAACGAGTTATAGAATCCGTTAGTTAGACGTTTATAGATTCCTTTAAGCCTTAAAAGTTCATGATCAAACATAAAATAAGACATGCAAAAGAAGAAAAGAAAGGAATATTACAAAATCAAAAGAAAATCTACACTATTACAAGTTCTTCATGCTCCTTCAAATCACCCACAAAATCGAAGTCTTCTAGCTCTAAGTTCTTGGATCTTCAAGGATAGACTTAGGTTTTTGGCTTGAACTTCCCCCTTCTTCCTCCTTCTTTCTCACGGTTTCTCTTTCTCTCTATGTGTGTTGAGAGCTTTGATTTTTGCTCTACAACAATTGTGTTTGGGAATGGAAGAATGAAAGGAAGGGAATGGAATGAGTTGTGTGCAAATGTACTAAGGCCAAAGGTATTTATAGGCAAACCGTGAAGTCCCTCTTTTGCCCTTGGTTTGGTCTTGGTTGTACACAAATGGGAGGGGCGATTTTGTCCTTACAAAAACTTGCATGGGTGGAGGTTATCAAACTTAAGGAGACAAGGTAGGATAGTCTAGGGTATTAGGGGTCATTTTAGGGCTAATGGGTGGTTGGTTTCTAGTTAGGGTTTTTCTTCTAATCTAGTTTGGTTATGGTTCTAGTTAGTTCCCTTGGTTACTTGTGTAACACCCCGTAATATAATGAATAATAAACAATAAACGTTTGAAAAATGAAACATAGGACTTTAAATTTTCTTTTATAAATCAGAGTTCACAAATAGCGTTGGGGGCTTTCATTTACAATATAATAAAATACACTTGAGTTCCTTTCTTTCGACCGATCCGCTGAGCACTCTGATCTCCAAGCTCCTTGCTCAAGTACCTAAAATGTTAACCACATAAGGGTGAGACCTTTTCACAACACAGTGGATTAAAAGATAGTAAAACGGTATATAACAAAAACTCAAGGATAATAAGTAAATCAAGCCATGGATTAACAAAATGTATCACATTCACTTATTAACAAGTTCCAAATACATTCCCATATTCATTCTCTTTCCATATTTCGTAAAACTGTATGTCACCTCACAGTCAGAGGCCAACATACCCACTTATACATTATATGTCTCCTCACAGTCAGAGGACAACATACAAACCACATACACATTGTATGTCTCCTCACGATCAGAGGACAACATACAAACCATATTCTCTTTTTCTTTTTATTTTTGAACCACTAGGAATTAGCGCACCTGCTAGGCAATTCGGCACCTATTAGGGACTTTGCATCTGTCAGGACTGAGACACCCATTAGGCATCACCCGTTAGGACAACGCAATTAATTACCTTTCCATTAATTATCCATTTCTCTCAATTCCAATCCACATTTTATTATCTTTTTCAGGTGGTTATGCAGTGTATTGATCCAATGGCGCACCGACGCCTAACGGGAATTTAGGACCTAATGGGCAATTTGCCTGACAGGAAATTAGGCCCTAGCAGACAATTCACCACCTAGCAGGGCACCTAGTGTGCCGGGGCATCCAAGGATCAACCACACTGCATTCCTTTTTATTCCAGATCAAAACTCATTCACAAAATGTCAACCACAACATACACATCATCCATCAACTCATCAAGTAATCACAAATAACATTCAATGTTCACCTTCATCACTTTCACAATCAAAAACCCAAAATTATGTATATAGATATATCATCCTTTTTCACCAAACAAGCACTACTCATAAAAAAACATTTTTCACACACAACAATTTCAAGTTATATATATATATATATATATATATATATATATTCACTTCCAGTTCCAATTTATAATTCCTTTTTACATCACATTCCCATTTCAATATTTATACATATACGTCATTAATTACTCACATATAGGGTCACATCAATTTATCAACCATCAACCAATATCACAAATCAATCGACATACTCAGGTATGTCTCATAGTACATTGAATGTAAGTCAACTCCCTAGGGTTCTTCACTTCCTACTTTAATATTAATAAATAGAGAATTTAACATAAACAATTTAATTAATATAAAATTAACCATAAACATACTAATCACCCCTAAATCAATTTTAATTCAAAACCATTTTACTACCCACAACCCGGTCTAAGTATTAAACTTAAATCCTATTATACACCCTAACTATCCCTAACCCAAAGTGTGGAAAAGAGACTCCCCTTACCTGGAAATCCTAGCAATAACAACAGAGCCACGTTTACATCCGCGACTTGCTCCAGGGTCAAAGTCAATAGCGTGAGGGGTCTAAATAGGGACATACGATAAAACTAATTATAACATTAAAATATATATATCAAATAAATTCATTTTTGTCAAAATAATAAATATATATATATCATTATATAATAAAAATATATCATTTTTCCCTAAAACATCGTTATTTGAAAATATAGGGATAATAAAAATATTGACGGATCGTCAAATAAATTAGGTAGATGGATAGAGGGAGTCGAAAAGGTTATTTACCTAAGAAGAATTTAAGATTGAACGGTTGGATCTTGAGTTAATGGACCGAGAAGTTAGAAAAACCTAAGAATTTCATCTTTCTCTGTCGCCTCTGGTTCCCTCTCACGCGGCTGCTATTTCTCTTCCTGTGTTCTTTTCATTTCTTTGCCCCGTTCTTTCTCTCGTTATGGGGTGGGTGGCTAGAATTTATGGTAGTACATAGATAGAATTAGGTGGGCCGTGGGCTGGGATGGGTAGAATTTAGGAAATATATATTGTTTTAAATTTTGTTCTCATTTGTGGGTTAACGTGTGTAGGTATTTTGAATTATAATTAAAAATTTAATGATATTAAAAATAAAATACGTTTAGGTAAAACAATATTGTATTTTGAATTACTCAAAACTGATTGGAAAATAATAAAATTACCGGTCCTCCCGGTTAGCTATTGCGTAAGAAAAATTATCGAAATTCAAAAGTAAATATATTTTCTCAATCCTGATATTAAACTTGATAAAATATAACATTTTTAATTTTGAAATAGAAGATCATTATGTATAACTTAAACCGGTAATATATTAAACCAGTCGAGAAGCTAAAAATAAATTAGCCTCCGAACGCTATGAAAATTTACAGGGACGCTCAAAATATTAAGTTAAACATATTTTTCTGAAGAAACTATTTATAAAAATGCCTCTAAGGCTTGCCACTTGAGCTCGCTGTCAGAATGTTAATTAAACTAAATAAAAGTACTACTTTATTTTTGGAAAACGTATGATAACAAGTTTATATTTATTTTGACTAGAAAACATATTTCAAATATAATGATGAAATCAGAATTTTATTCCGAGACTCAAATCTTGAAAACATCATATTAAATCATTTAATTATTTTACTAAAAGTATTAGAAATAACGGGATGTTACAACTTGCTTAAGAAATAAAAATCCTAGGTTCATGCATACACACACACGGGTAGCATACACACATATACACACAAATATACGTATATACACACACACATACATACACATTGCAATCCCACTCAATCACTCAATTAGTCATGAAATAATTTCCCCTTCAATAATCAAATATAAATATTAACACTTAAACATACTTTCTCTTTGACTAATAAACTGTACCATTTGGCTATGGTTATGATCCTTATTTCGTTTTCTAAAATCATATTTTAATATATTAAAGATATTCCCAAAAGGAAAAATTCATTTGATGTCTTTAGCTATTTTTGCTAATTTATTCTCTCAAAATTCGTCCTTTAAATAACTCAAAATAAATTTTTGCAAATCAACCCATAAAATTATAAAAGTTATATTTTTGAAATCTACATTTCAATACGATCGTTTTCATATAAAGATCATAAAATTCGGAGTTACAGTTGAAAAGATATGGATTTTCAAAGTTAACAAACCCAAAAATAAAAATCATTCTTTGATAAAATCACAATTTCTTTAAAACACCAAAAATGTCTAACACATAATTATTTCTTCCAAAATTATTCACCACTTAAAATCATAAAATAAGAAATTTACTTCAAGAAAACATTCTTTCAAAAACATTTTCTCCATTTAGATCTTTTAAGTATTTTAAAATAGTACGAGGAATTTGCGGGGTGTTACATTCTCCCCAACTTAAAGATTTCTTGTCCCCGAGAAATACGTTACGGATCGGGTAGCATGACACAACCTTTCTCATTACGGCGATGTCCATAAAGACGCTTTCGTTCTCCTTTCAGGGTCGTACCTCTTTTCCTGGCATAATTCTACGTTGTCGTGCTCCTCATTTGTTACTTTAAGATGAGGAAGTTCCACTCGTACCACCATTCACGTGTCGAGTCGGGTCAAGTCCATCGGACTGACCGAAGGGGATATCGCTCCTTAGCTAATTGTCGTTACGAAACGCACAATCTTGGGTACAAACCCAGGGGGTACCAAGCAAACATAGATACAACATCTCCAAAATACTGAGTTTGACCTAAAACTCTTAAATACTCACTACTTTTATAACTAGGGATTTTCACTAACTCACAACAATTACTCCTTCCTCTAATTCTCCTGCTACCCTAAGATGTTCGTCCATTATTTCTCCAACTTAAGGGGAATCCTATGATGACTTTGGTTCTAATTTCTTATAACAACCTCACTTTCCTTGTTAAATTCATCCTAAACCTTGATCAAGCCTATTACCTTTGCCGTTTAGTCCTCTGATTATGGCATAAGACAATCCTAGTCCTCAGACCTTCTTCTAATAACCAGTAACATGCGCCTTTTTCCTTCCTTGTAACTCCCCAACTTTGATCAAGCTTATCACCAAATTCACTATTTCGTTCTATTCTTAATCAACTTCAACCACTAATCCCTCATAAATAATTCAAGCCTAAACCATCTGGGTACTAAAACATTTTCGATTCTGTAAATCAAGCTAATAAATCTGGGAAAAGGAGGGGTAGAGCTACGGTTTGGTAGTAAGGTTCATGAAGAAAAAAGTTCAGGTTTTAATTATATCGTCTGTTTTGCTGAAGCAATTCAACAAACAAAGACTCCAAGTTTAACATCCTACTCCCTCAAAGGTACCGGCGACTCTTAGACAAGGGTACGTCTAGGTCAATAAACTGGTTTCTTTCAAAAAGGAAGGCAACAACAACGGTTAGGGGTCTCAATCTTACAATCCATTTACTTCCTAATTGATCTACTTTCTTCAACTACAGGATGAACAGGTTCCTTAGGCTAATACCGTAGACCATAATCCGTAAACAGAGCCTCACATCCTAGAAAGACAAGTACTTAATCCTATGCTCCTATCCTTATGCTAGCAAACACACACAGAGTTACACAAACAAAACATGTAAGCCCATGCTTAAGGCCACTAAGGATTACCACAGCTCTGATACCATTCTGTAACAGCCCGATTCTCATAAACCAAAAATAATTAACTTTTACTTATGAAAGTTGCAAAAATGAGGCCAATTTTTTTTTAAATCGTACTGGAAAAGTCTTTGGTGTATTAAAAGTTCTTTCACTGAAAATCGAGTTGTTACTAAAACATTTATTCTCATAAAACTTTCATGTTTACAAAAGAACTTGTTTTCAAAAAGCAAGGTAATTTATTACAGTAGATTAAAAGTATTCACAACGGTTTACAAAAGATTGCATTACTTCATCTTTCCAGAATGAGGATACTTTCATAGAATTTAAAATTGGCTTGGTTACATAAATGGTTCCTTGCTCGGTAATCCTTAACTCACACATCATAACCTTAAACTAAATTCACTACTTTCGCTTCCGCTGCGCTACTCGGATGAAGACGCCCGGATGAAGCTCTCCATTCTTCTTGCACCCTTTTTCGCTCCCGAGGATGAAATCATCTCTATTGCCACGTGGCGGTTGCCACTCCGTTCCATCTTCAACTCTTATCTGGTGATGACCTTCAGACGATGCTTCGTCTGCCCGTTGAGATATCAGCAGCCCCGATATGCCAATGAACAGGAGAGAGTAAGCGATCCGAACGACGCATCGTCGACGGCGTGGGATTACAGTAGGCAAGATACTAGGACAATACAGATAGGACAGACAATATACATACAACATGACAATCAAACATAACATTATGATTATCATTATTCTTATCATTACTTCTTTATCTTTCCAACCTTGTTATCTTTTCTCAAACATAATATCTCAATTCAGTTCTTGACATCAACCTTTTAGGGAACTTCACTTCATAATATCATCCATCATTTTATTACCTTTAAACCTTTGTTTTCAAGTCTTATCAAATCACAACCTTCGATGATTGGGGAAACTTAAAAGATCATCGAGGTACTCGTTTCGTTGCCATCGTCACACACGTCTACATCTCCTCGGTCATCCACCCAGTCCTAGTCGGAAGCGAACAGGAGTACAGGACCTTTACCACGCGGGCACGACAGCTGTCTCACAACATGTGGTCCCAGACCAGGAGGAATACATCCTCAAATCAATTCAATTCATAAATATATCATGGCGCACTGTCTTACAGTGGCAATCAAGATGCCCCGTTCTAGTCCCTCTCCACTGTTCTCGAAATGTCATAGGGGTGACAGCACTATTCCGGTCCCGGGTGCAGAACTTACCACGGCATTAGACCCAGTCCCTACCACGTTAGTATGCCACATGTGGGATTCGTTCCGCCCAGAATAGTACTCAAGGCAACGTGACGTTTTACCGCCCGAGCCTACCCTATTGCATTCACAACCCGAATATCCATGATATCCGGGGTACCTTCCTCTCCACTACTTCGCACTCTCCTACCTCACCGCGTTCATGTCTTTTAATATCTTTTATCTTATCAATTAACCTAAGGTCGGCCCATCCTTCGTACATCCCTTCGATGAGTCTCGACCACTAACTTTGCACAGTCTTTTCTTATCAGAGCACAGAGCTGGGTTCACATCATCACACTTTCATCTCAACAATCTCATATCATCATCTTTCCAAAATCTCAAACCATAGACTTCCTCAAAGATCTCAGTTTGCAAAATTTCCTCAAAGTATCATTTTACAAACTTTTCAAAAATACTAACTTCACAAACCTTCTAAAAAGTTTCCCTTCATCACTTTTCAAAATCTCCTTTCACCAAATTTCAAAAAAAAACTTCATTTCGCAAGCTTTCTAAAAATAGTATTTCACAAGTTCTCTAAAAATTTCATTTCGTAAAATCTTTAAAGAATCTTGTTTTTGAAAAACCTTTTCAAAAATTCTCGTTTCAAAAACCCTTTTTCAAAAATCCCATTTTCAAAAACCTCTTCAAAATCTCTTTCCATAAACCTTTTCAAAGTCACTTTCCATAAACCTTTTTTTTTAAACTTTATTTCAAAAACTTTTCGAAAACTCATTGTTCCCGTGAGTACTAGTGGAGGAGCAAGCTCAACTCAACACCAATCTCACTTCCACAATGTCACAAAGGAGCCCCGCTCCACTCACATCACATCTCATTCTAGTAACCAACTCCACCTCACTTTCCCCAGCTCTGGCTTAACCTCATTCTCATCATCAAATCTGTCCACAATCTCAACGCTTTATCTCTGTTCCCATAAATCTCATATTCTTTAATCTTATTTATTTCATTTCTGTTTTCAGGACATAACAGACGTCCATCAACGTGTTATTCACATTAATCATCAATATAATCATCATACATAATTAAATAAATAAACATACAAACATACTAATTCACACAGTAATCACACAACAATAATGTGGCCTTTGTCACCTTCGTATAAGTGGCCACACAACACAAACAATTGCCACTTATACTACTGACTCCGAACCACTAAGTTCCGATCTTTGAGATGATACGAAACGTCCTAATATATCACCTAAACACCACAGTGTCTTAGGATAGCTTCTCTCTCACCTGAGGTCCAGCAATTAAATGTGTACGCTCTCCTTGGGTCCTTGTGCTGCCAGCTGTCCCAATCCCTCGTCTTTAAGATTGTTCCTCGTACTAAATAAAATGCGTTTACGTTATTAACGTGTATTATGAAAATCTTTTATTAGTTTTCAAAACATTTTTCGTTTCCCGTCGGGAGACTTAAAACATAATCGTTTCTTCTTAAACAAATCTAATATTTTCTAATACCTTAAGTACTTTCAAAAACCATTTTGAAAACATTTCATAAAGTAATTTAAAGCATTTATTTTAGTTGCCGGTCCACTTTGGACAGCACCTTAAACATGTTCGAAAATATCGAAATATGCCCCATTTTTATCCGGGTTTTTTTTTATATCGATCAATACTTGAAAACCATACTTTAAATTATGCGAACACATCTTTATATTTAAGAAACAACTTTAAATAATCCTGAACAGAAAAGGTTTATTTCACAAAATCATTTTAATAAAAATCCGAAAACATCGTAAAACACTTTTTACTTTAAACAATTCTTTAGTTCAAACTAATACTTTAAAACTCAAGTTTTTATCATAAAATAAATCTTGGACAGCTACAAAATACAATCCTACAATCCAAATAAATTAACTCAAATTATTTTAAAATCAATTAATTTCAAATTCAATTATTTACCAAACATCATCCTAACACACAATCACAACAAACATCATTGGATAAACTAAATCATATAAGTCATTCGCTTTTCAAACATCAATTAGCATGAAGAATGGCTACCTTGAATTTCCAAAGTATTTATTTTCAAAACACTCAAACATGCATATACTCACAAACCGAATACACACACATATATCCAATTAAACACGACTTTTTCTCAATCCTTTTAGCTCATTTATTTCCTTTATTTTTAATCCCAAAACCAAATAGAAGTTTAAACATTCACAACTCAATTTAAATAATTTACTTAACATTAAATCACAAAACATAATCATGAATTCAAGTCACTTCATAAGAAAAGAACCTAACCTATTAAATCTAACCTAGGCCAAACACCATCATAGCACAAACATGGTTTTGGTGCACTTTTTCAACATGCACAACCTTAAAACCATCAAATCAAATCATGCACTTTTAAACACATAGTTTTTAAAATACCACTTCCTTTCTTAAGCATAAAACCGTGGCATCAATACCATTTCGAACCAAGTTTCATTTTCATTTTCCTTGCATACACTTTGAAAAATGTTTGAATCAAGAGGAAACCGCATGTAAAAGTCTCTTCTTTTTTTTTATGGAAAACAAATCATGATCCTTTAGTTCAAGGCTTTGACCGAATGGTCATCATCAAAAATCAAAAATAAAACTTAAATCTTTAACATGCAAGATTATTAGTCATAGATCAAAACAAAACCACTTTTCAAGAGTTTATTTCTTTGGTTTCCTTTGTTAAAACCGTGACATGCAATAAGAAGAATCAAGGCTTTTGTTCAAAAATCACATGCATGACTTTTAAAACTAAAACTTTTCAAGAATCAAGGCAAAGATCAAAGCTTCTTAAAGATCAAAACCTTTTTCACTTAAAATAACATGCATGCTCCTAAGTGTCATAGATCAAGTCATGAAATCAATTATAATAGCACAAATCAAGGATGAAAATCATTTTGAGTAGAAGGGATCAAAACCGAGACATGCATGAGTGGAAGATTAAATCTTTTTGGTTCAAAAACAACATGCATGCATCGAAGATCAAAACAAATTAAAGATTAAGACCAAAAATCAAGACTTTATTAAGATCAAGTAGAAGTCCAACATTTTCAACCACTCAAATCAATTTTTCTAATCATAAGATCAACATGCAATGACTTGGATTAAATTAGAAAGTATCAAAACCTAATTTTCTACTCATGGCCGAATTACCTAGTTTAGGATCTAGTGTTTTATAAGTTCACTTATTCTTAAAAATTCAAGATCAAAGTTCATTTAACACATGCATGTACCTCAAACATCAAGATCATCATCAAACAAATTTAAATCATACACTTAATCATCAAATCATTTCATAGAGACATTATGATTCACGGCATAAATAAGGAAATTTAACATGCAAAGGGAGTTATCTTACACTTCACAAAATATTAAAGATTCTTTTAGATCTTGAGGATTTAGTTTGGAAATTTTAAGATCTCTTATGAAAAACTTTAAACGAGTTATGAAATCCGGTGGTTAGACGTTTACAAGCTCCTTCAAGCTTTAAGAAATTAACATGTAAAGAGATACAAAAATCTCAAAACTTTTTAGATCTTTAAGGTTTATGTTGAAAAACTTTAAGATCTTTCATGAAGATCTTGAACGAGTTATAGAATCCGTTAGTTAGACGTTTATAGATTCCTTTAAGCCTTAAAAGTTCATGATCAAACATAAAATAAGACATGCAAAAGAAGAAAAGAAAGGAATATTACAAAATCAAAAGAAAATCTACACTATTACAAGTTCTTCATGCTCCTTCAAATCAGCCACCAAATCAAAGTCTTCTAGCTCTAAGTTCTTGGATCTTCAAGGATAGACTTAGGTTTTTGGCTTGAACTTCCCTCTTCTTCCTCCTTCTTTCTCATGGTTTCTCTTTCTCTCTATGTGTGTTGAGAGCTTTGATTTTTGCTCTACAACAATTCTGTTTGGGAATGGAAGAATGAAAGGAAGGGAATGGAATGATTTGTGTGCCAATGTACTAAGGCCAAAGGTATTTATAGGCAAACCGTGAAGTCCCTCTTTTGCCCTTGGTTTGGTCTTGGTTGTACACAAATGGGAGGGGCGATTTTGTCCTTACAAAAACTTGCATGGGTGGAGGTTATCAAACTTAAGGAGACAAGGTAGGATAGTCTAGGGTATTAGGGGTCATTTTAGGGCTAATGGGTGGTTGGTTTCTAGTTAGGGTTTTTCTTCTAATCTAGTTTGGTTATGGTTCTAGTTAGTTCCCTTGGTTACTTGCTTAAGAAATAAAAATCCTAGGTTCATGCATACACACACACGGGTAGCATACACACATATACACACAAATATACGTACATACACACACACATACATACACATTGCAATCCCACTCAATCACTCAATTAGTCATGAAATAATTTCCCCTTCAATAATCAAATATAAATATTAACACTTAAACATACTTTCTCTTTGACTAATAAACTGTACCATTTGGCTATGGTTATGACCATTATTTCGTTTTCTAAAATCATATTTTAATATATTAAAGATATTCCCAAAAGGAAAAATTCATTTGAAGTCTTTAGCTATTTTTGCTAATTTATTCTCTCAAAATTCGTCCTTTAAATACCTCAAAATAAATTTTTGAAAATCAACCCAGAAAATTATAAAAGTTATATTTTTGAAATCTACATTTCAATACGATCGTTTTCATATAAAGATCATAAAATTCGGAGTTACAGTTGAAAAGATATGGATTTTCAAAGTTAACAAACCCAAAAATAAAAAATATTCTTTGATAAAATCACAATTTCTTTAAAACACCAAAAATGTCTAACACATAATTATTTCTTCCAAAATTATTCACCACTTAAAATCATAAAATGAGAAATTTACTTCAAGAAAACATTCTTTCAAAAACATTTTCTCCATTTAGATCTTTTAAGTATTTTAAAATAGTACGAGGAATTTGCGGGGTGTTACAAGGAACACCATAGATCAACTCAGAATCAATCATAAAATTGCAAATCAAAGATCAAAATCATTTGAATCAAGAATGGGCCAAAACCGTGAGCATCATCCTTGTGGATGCATGTTCATTTTTTTGATTTCACTCTTAGATCCAAATGGAGATAGGTGTAGAAAAACAAGGAAAAGCTCAAAAACAACATGCAAAAGCTTTGATCAATCAAACTCTAGTTTGAAGCTTCATGAAAACGAAAAAGAAAATGGAAATGAAGAAGAATCATAAGCTTAAGATCGATACCTATGGAGGAACAAAGAAAATGGCTAAGGACCTCAAGCTTTTCCTACTTCCTTTCCTCTTCTCCCTCACGGTTCTCTTCTCTTTTTCTCTAAGGGTGTTGAGCTTGATGATGCTCTAACACCAAGTGTGTTTGGGAGTGAAAAATGAATGAAAAGAAAATAAGGGACTAAGAGGCTATTTATAAGCAACTTCCCTTTTCCAATTCTAACCCTAAGAATGTGGTGCTATGTGTGTTGGGTTGAGGGGCAATTTTGCCTTCACAAAAACTTGCATGTGAATAGTAATTAAGTGGTAGACAATCAAGAGTAATTTAGGGAAACCAATCCAATCATGCATCACATCAATTTCTTAAAGATATGTTAATTTATTTTATCATTCCATGCATCACACAACACATACATATGCACATACATACACATTGCATTTTCATTTTCTAAAATCACCTTTTCATATATATAAAAAGAGATTCTCAAAAGGAAAAGCTCATCAAAGATCAAAAACCATTTTTTTCATGAATTTGCCTTTAAAATTCGTATTTCACAAATCTGAGAAATAATTTTCGTAAATCAACCCAGAAAATTATAAAAGCTACATTTTTTAAATCTACATTTCAATACGATCGTTTTCATATAAAGATCATAAAATTCGGAGTTACGGTTAAAAAGTTATGAATTTCTGAAGTTTGTTAAATCTATAAAGATGCACAAAGAAATTCATTTCTCAAATGAAATCACAAATAATAAAATTCATGACTTACTTCTTATCAATTAAATTACTCCACACTTAATAAAATCATTTGTCTTGGACTCTATGAAAATATTTGTTTACCAAAACTCCGTGAAATCAACACCTTACTACGTAACCGAATAAAATACTCACTGAAAACTCTTTGTAAAACAATATCTCAAAACTCTTCTTTAATAAAATTCTATTTATCTTAGTCGGAAAAATACCGGATGTCACAAATGGGCTCTAACAATCCATTTGGTGGTGAAGGGTCATCAATAAACCGACCATCACTATTTAATAGTGATGATTACGCTTATTGGAAGGCCCGGATAAAAATCTTTATAGAAGCCATTGATATCAATATTTGGGATGCTGTTGAAAATGGTCCCTTCATTCCGAGAAGAAGGATAGGAGAAGACGTTGTAGAAATTTCGAAGGCAAGCTGGGATGATGACGACAAAAAGAAAGTATCTTATGATTTAAAAGCTAAGAACATCATCACCTCGGCTTTGCCATACGATGAATTTTTTCGTGTCTCACACTGTCGATCTGCTAAGCAGATGTGGGACACTCTACAACTCACTCATGAAGGAACCAGTGAGGTTAGAAGGGCCCGATTAAACACCCTGATGCATGAGTATGAACTCTTTCGCATGCTCCCGAATGAATCGATTAGTGACAAGCAAAAGAGATTCACTCATATTATTAATCATCTAATTGCATTGGGAAAAACTTTCTTAAACTCTGAAATTATTAACAAAGTCTTAAGATGCTTAAGCAGGGAATGGCAGCCCAAGGTCACAGCAATCATGGAATCCAAGGATTTGGACTCACTGGACATTGCCACTCTTTTCGGAAAACTGCAAGAGCACGAGATGGAGCTCGACAAACTATCAATGCATGAGGAGTCAGACCGAAAGAAAAAGGGGATCTCTCTCAAGACCTTTGTTAATCAATCAAAAGAAAGCAAAGACTCCTTAGACAGTGATTCACGCTCGGATATGGATGAAAAAAGCTTCGGCCTCATGGTAAAGAAGTTCGGGAAATTTTTCAAAAGTAAAAGGAACTTCAGAAACCGAGGAAAATAAGTCGAAGACGACCAACACCACAAGAGCTCGAAAGAAACAATAAAGTGTCATAGGTGTGGTGAACTAGGGCACATCCGAGCATACTGTCCCAAGCTTCAAAAGAAAGGTAGTGTCGAGAGAAAGAAAGGGAAAGAGCGCAAACCGAAGAGAGCCTACATAGTATGGGATGCACCTGAAGACAATGAAACTTCAGACACCAGTTCATCCAATGATGAAGAGGAGGAAAATCTGTGCCTAATGGGAAGGCAAGTTGTACATGCATCTCCGAGCTGACCAACAACCGAGCAAGAGCTTGAATTGTTCGAATCAAGCTCAGACAGTGACGAGGAAAATCTAAGCTCGAATTATGGCATGGAAAATCCGACATTGTGCTTAATGGGCAGAAATCATGAGGAAGCCTCACAGAGACGAACAACGTTTGAACACGACTCTGAGGTAGCTTCCGATACTGATACTAATTCTGAAAATGATTCTGATTCTAATGATTATAATGAATCGTATGCTGCTTATATTGAAATGCAATCTGAATTTAAGAAACTTGCTAAAAGTTTTACAAAATTGAAAAAGAATATTCTAATCCATAAAGAGCAAGTTCTTGAATTAGAAAATCGCATTGATCAATTAAAATGCAGTAATGAATCGTTAGAACATACTATCACTAAATTGAAGAATCAAAATTGTGAAAGTTGCATCAAGTACCAAAATGAAATTAAAGATTTGAAAACTAACTGTGCAACTTTTACAAAGAGTGATAAGATGTTTTGTGACGCTCTCTTTTTAACTTGAAAATAATTAATATTTCCAAATAATTGAATACTTGCTATCAAAATTTGGACTAGAAAATTTTTCCTTTTTAGAACTAGTACTTGCTTGTTCATAAACCCTTTTGAACATAAACCATTTTTGAAATTCGGCTTAGCAATATCTTAGTTTCGAAAAAGCTCTCGAGATAACATTTCCTTAACTATAGAAAATATTATTCATAGCTAATATTAAAACATATCATTTGCCTCTCGAGTTGAATTTGAATATATAAAGCATAAACTTATCGCCGAATCCCTTCTTAATAGAAATCAGAGTTCGCGGAAGTAAAAATAATACTTATGGGGCACTGCTGAGGTAAAGAAAACATCATATATATATAAGTCATAACATAACCCCATCAGTACAGTCAGTAGCAAGTGATAAAAAGTCGAGATAGCAAGTTTTGATAAAGCATATACAGACCAGCTGCATAAAATAAAAGCTCACTCTAAGACCTCTCAGATATATACAATATATATAACAAAATCCAAAAACAGAAGTCCCAGATCAAGTCATCCGTGTCCTCAGCAGCTCCTCAGATCCTCCACAGCTCTATCCCTAGGATCTAGGATCCAAAAACATCTACGCTATGCAGGCTCCTATGAACCAGCGGGTCCACCTCTAGCAGAAACAGTCGGCTCAACGTGCACCTCCTCCTCGCTCTCATCCTCCACCGGGTCCTCCTCGACCTCGCCTGACTGTGTAGAGACCCCACCACTGGGTCTAGGATCTGCAGAAGCAGTCCTATCATAATCAGTCGGACCAGAAGAAGGAGTCTCCTCAGTGACAACTCTATGGGAGGAAGGATGGGAACGAGTGGCAGCTCTAAAACGAAAACTATGAAAACGACGCATAGGTCGAGCCGGGGGTGGTCCTCTATATGTATAAAAAGGTGGAACATGCATAGTATAGACTAATGGGATCCTAAACCGACGAGGTCGCACTCGCACCAGAGGGTTAGGGTGGTAGAGAGTGATCTCAACCTCCCCCTCAAAAGTGGCACGGTGCTCCTCATACGTCCATATACCGCTAGGGATAGGGCGTATCTCGATGCAAGCTAGGTATCTGGCCATCACCTAAACAGGGCACAGGGAGTAAGTATACACATATACATAATTGATAAAACCTAAAATTACAATCACACTTATATCATGGACAAATAATAATGCAGATACATATGAGCACACCAGTTTTCAACATTATAACTCTTATAATGCAAGTGGCATGATGTATGGTTTTCTATCCACAACTGAGGCCTCTAAAAGTCCATCTTGGTCGTCCATCCAATACACCCTTGTGTTCCCGGAACACCGACATTTGTTCCCAGAACATAATGCCGAACCATACTTGGATAATAAGCATCACTCCCGGAGTGTGCACCACGTTCCCAGAACGCATAGAAAACCAGGTCCCGGACACTGGCCACATATCTATAAAGTGTCATCAAGTAGGTTATAATTTGGTACTCCCTGAGAACCCTCCTCATATTCCCAGAATATGATAAACGTTCCTACCAACCAGACTTCCAGTCTATATGGATGCACAAATATCAGGGTTGGTTTTATCTTTACATTAATTAATGTGATTTAGAAATATTCCAATTTCCTTTTTGAATATGATTTATTTGAGGCATACTCTTTGGCATAAAATTCTCCTTTGAATTTTCTCAAAACATGCCTTTTAAACTTAGATTGGGTAAAACAAGGTCAATGGTATTCAAAAACTTAACTTTTTATTTTTCAGATTCAGGTACTAACCGGTTACAATTTCAAGCTAACTGGTTAGAATTACAGACTTGAACTGTTTACCATTGCAATTCAGAAAACCCTTTTTCTTGAATTTACTACCCAATCCATAAACAAGTTAAACATTGTTTTATGCCTCAAAAATCACAGTTTCCATCATTCAAAAGTCCAAATCACATTTTGTTTTCCATAAAGCATAATTTCCTCTTGAAATTATGTCATTGAATTAAGGTATAAACCCCTTACCCTTAAATCTGAACCAAGAGAGTATTGTCAGATTCTTTCCAGTGAATTTAAAGTATAGATTTGAGTAAAATTAGTGAAACTTCAGGACTGTTTTATAAACTGATTTTCTTTTGAAATTCTGCAGTGTCTAACCGGTTACGAATATCGAGTAACCGGTTAGATTATGCAGTCAGTCCATTAAAACAAGAGTTTTGACACATCATTCTCTTTGTTTCTCAAATCTAACCAAATTCCATCATTTAACAGGGTTTATATACCTTAACCAAACATGCTTCATCACAGAAACAAATTCAAAGTGCATGCATCAAGCTTTTTGCATCAAATTGCATAAAAATTCACATAAATACAATTTAATACAACAAAACTCAAACTAAGCATTTAAATCCAGAATTTAATGTCAATATACTTTGCATGCATCAACATAAATTTGCTCAAAACACCATTGAGTAGAACTTTGTCCTCCAAGCCTTTGTGTCATATTGCACATAATGCCCTTTTTGAGTTTTGTTAACTCAAATCCTAAATCACTTGAATTTTAGTCTAAATCTAGTATAAGGTAGACTTCTCCCATACCTTAAGACAGAGTTTGATGACAATCAACACTTATTTTGAAGAAAGACCACAGATTCCCCACAATTCCTCAAATCTGCTCTCAGCCACGAATTCCACCAACAGGGTCCAAAGACCAGAAGTTTTGACATGACAAATGGCCAAAGAAATTGGGGAAAACAATTAGGACTCCAAATAGGTAACATGCACTAGAGAATCAAAGAGATTTGAGACTTAATGGTGAACTACACTTACCAAAATCAAGGCTGGAATCCAGCTTCCAGAACAGGAATGACCAAGAACTTCAGACTTCAACTTCCAACTTCCCAAGTTGATTTCTCCTTCCACACGAACCCTCAACTCACAAACTTGGTGTCTTTACAAAGCTCAAGATGTAAGCTTTGCAATAGTGTATGGCTCTCAGTCTCACTCTCAGTAACACGGGAGAATTTCTTTGGACGAAACAGGAACCCTAACTTACTCTCTCAGCATGAAATCAGTTGCATCAACCCTCAACACCTTAGAAAATCCACAATTTATAGACAAATTAGGGTTGCATTCAGGGCGACGCGTGGTTCTCCACTAGAATTAGGCTGTAATCGTGGCGAATTCGGGATTAATCAAGTGATTACTCATCAAAATCCACTAACCCAGTTTCTGGGTTCATCGTCTAACCGGTTATAGGGCATTACTAACCGGTTAGATTAGTACAAAATTTAAAAATTAATATTTTTAAATCTTTCCCTCCAAGAACCTTTTTAATATTACTTTTAAGTCCTCATTCAGGGACCAAAATGCAATATCCTCATATTTTGCATTTATTTGCCATATAAAAATATCTCAACCTATTTTTATATTTCAGGCTAATTAAATACAAAATATAAACTTGGAAAATTTCTATAAATTAATAATAAAACTTTTTATTATTAATTTCCTATTATTCGGGAGACGAAAATTAGGGGTGTTACACTACTCCCCCACTTAAAAGGAATTTCGTCCCCGAAATTCCAGTTTACAAAAACAACTCCGGATACTCTTGACGCATCTTTTCCTCTAATTCCCACGTCGCTTCTGATACGTCAGCATTTTCCCATATGACCTTTACTAAAGGTATTTCCTTTCCCCTGAGCTGTTTGACTTCACGATCTTCTATCTGAACTGGTCTGGTCTCGAAGGTCAGGTTTTCTTTCAAAGTTAGGTCATCAGGTTGGAGTTTTAGAATAACTGATGGATCATGCACGTATTTCTTTAATTGCGAAACGTGAAAGACGTTGTGCAAATTGGATAAAGAGGGTGGTAAAGCTAGTTGATAAGCAATAGGGACCAATTCTCTTAAGAATTTGGTATGGACCTATACACTTAGGCGAAAGCTTTCGGGTTCTCAAAGCTCTACTGATTCCTTTCATCGGAACTATCCGAAGGAACACATGATCGCCCTCTGAAAACTCTAATGGTTTTCTCCTCTTATCCGCATAACTCTTCTGCCGACTCTGAGCCGCTTTCATCTTTGCCTGGACCATCTTAATCTTCTCAGATGTCTGCTGTATCATTTCTGGTCCAACTATCAAATTCTCCCCCACTTGAAACCAACATAGCGGGGTTTGACACTTCCTTCCATACAACGCCTCGAACGGTGCCATTCCAATGCTCGCATGATAGCTGTTGTTGTATGTGAATTCTGCAAGAGGTAACACTTGATCCCAACTTCCTTGTTCTTCAAGTGCACAAGCTCGCAACACAACTTCCAAAGATTGAATCGTTCTCTCCGTCTGGCCATCCGTTTGTGGATGATACGCAGAACTCAATTTCAACCTCGTTCCCATAGCATCATGCAAACTTTTCCAGAATTGTGACGAAAATCTAGGGTCTCGGTCTGACACAATACTCGAAGGCACTCCGTGAAGACGAACTACTTCCTTGATATAGATCTGGGTAAGCTTGTTCAAAGGATAACTCATATTTATCGAAATAAAATGCGCCGACTTGGTTAACCTATCCACAACCACCCAGATTGCATCATGATATGCTGCTGTCCTTGGCAAACCAGACACAAAATCCATTGAGATGCTATCCCACTTCCACTGGGGAATCCTCAAAGGTTGCAACTGTCCTCCCGGTTTCTGATGTTCTACTTTAGCTTTCTGGCAAATCAAGCACGCCGCCACGTATTCAGCAACATCCTTTTTCAATCCAGACCACCAAAACATCTTTTTCAAGTCCTGATACATTTTGGTTGATCCAGGATGCACACTCATCTGACTCTTATGGGCTTCGTCAAGAATCAGTCCTCTAACTTCCTGATCTCTTGGTACGCAAACCCTCGTCCTAAAACGAAGGATTCCATCCTGCCCAATCTTGAAATCAGGTTCCCTTCCCTCTGAACCTTGTTTCCTCTTTTCCATCAATTCTTCGTCTGCTCGTTGCAACTCCCGAATTCTTTCCAAGAACTCGTTTGTAATCTGCAACATCCCCAACTTGATACTTGATGGCTCCACTTGTGTCAACAAGCTCAAGTCTCTGAACTCCTCAATCAATGCTGCTTCCTTAACCATCATCGCACTTATGTGGATTGCTTTCCTACTCAAAGAATCTGCAACCACATTTGCTTTACCCGGATGATAGTGGAGTTTAAAGTCATAATCTTTCAAAAACTCCGTCCATCTTCTTTGCCTCATGTTCAACTCTTTCTGGTCGAACAGATATTTCAAACTCTTATGGTCACTAAATACTTGGAATGTAGTGCCATAGAGATGATGTCTCCATATCTTTAAGGCAAACACGATTGCAGCCAATTCTAAATCGTGTGTCGGGTAATTCACTTCATGATTCTTCAATTGTCACGATGCATAAGCCACTACTCTTCCTTCTTGCATCAATACACAACCCAGTCCTTGCTTAGATGCATCACAGTACACTTCAAAACTCTTGTGAGAATCAGGTAAGATTAACACAGGAGACGATGTTAACCTTTCCTTCAACTCACGGAAATTAACTTCACACCGATCGTCCCACACGAACGGTTGATCTTTCCGAGTCAACTTAGTCAAAGGCAGTGCAATCTTAGAAAATCCTTCTATGAACCGACGATAGTATCCAGCCAGCCCTAAGAAACTTCTCACCTCCGTCACGGTCTTAGGCTGTTCCCAACTTAAAACTGAACTTACTTTTGCTGGATCCACCGCAATTCCTTCTTTAGAGATTACATGCCCCAAAAACTTCACTTCGTTAAACCAAAACTCACACTTCGTAAGTTTTGCATATAATTGCTTCTCCTTTAGGACTTTCAACACAATCCTGAGATGTTCTTCATGCTCTTCCGGATTTTTAGAATAGACCAGAATATCATCAATGAATACCACCACAAATAAATCCAAATATGGTCTAAAGATCCGGTTCATATAATCCATGAAGATAGCAGGTGCATTAGTCAACCCGAAAGACATCACAACATACTCATAATGATCGTATCGAGATCGAAAATGCAGTCTTGGGTATATCTTCCTCCTTTATCCTGATCTGATGATAACCCGATCTCAGATCAATCTTGGAGAATACTGCAGCTCCCCTAACCTGGTCCATAAGGTCATCAATCCTTGGAAAAGGATACTTGTTCTTAATAGTGACCTTATTCAACTACCTGTAGTCCACACACATCCTCATACTCCCATCTTTCTTCTTTACAAACAGTAATGGAGCTCCCCAAGGCGAAACGCTTGGCCTGATCATCTGCTTCTGCAGCAACTCCTCTATCTGCTTCTTCATTTCTACCATTTTTGGTGGTGCCATCCTATAAGGAGCAATAGAGATGGGACCAGCTCCAGGGACTAAATCAATCCCAAACTCTATCTCTCGCTTCGGAGGTAATCCTGGTATCTCTTCAGGAAATACTTCCTGAAATTCCATCACCACCGGAATCTCCTCGATCGGCATCGACTCTTCTTCTCCAGAAGCCGAGAATAAACACATATAACCCTCTGGTTCAAGGGTCCTATATTGAATTGTCTTTTCCTTACAATTGATGATCACTTGGTTCTTCATCAACCAATCCATACCCAAGATCACATCCAATTGTAACTTAGGAAGACAAACCAAATCTACCTTGGATAAACGACCCAGAATTTCTACATTACACCCTAAACAGACTTTAGCGGTGAAGACCGGTATTCCCGTAGGGGTATCTATACTAAGATAGCAGGGTGAATCACAAACAACGAGATTCAGCCTATTCACACATTCAGGAGAAACAAAAGAATGTGTAGCTCCAGAATCAAACATGATTTTTCAAGGTTGATTATTAAGCAGAAAGTTACCTTGCACGAGATTCGGGGTTTGGGTGCTTCATTACCACTCAGGGTAAATACTCTTCCTTGCACCACAGGCTTGCCAGCAGATCCCTTTGCATCTCCCTTTGCAGATTCTTTGCATTCACGAGCAAAGTGACCTTGCTTTCCACACTTAAAACATCCTCCTGTGGACCAGCAAAACTGACCATGATGATAACGCTTGCACTTCTCGCAATAAGGAGCATTATCGCGAGACTTGTTCTTGTTATCCATCACCGCCTTGTCCTTACCCTTGTTCTTAGAATATGGACCATTATTCCGATTATCAAACTTCTTCTTCCTCTGTGGTCCATAGTTCTGTCCAACCCCCTTCACTTGACTTCCAATCAACTCAGCCTTCTTATCATCTTCATACATTCTGCACATATCCACAAGTGCAGGGAAACTCTGAATCCTTTGATAACTGAAGATAGACTTCAGTTCCGGCCTTAGTCCACCTTCAAACTTAACACACTTACTCCTTTCATCAGGGTTATTTAAGTAGTAGGGAGAGTACTTGTTGATTTACCAGCAAGTGGACTGGATCAACGAGTAATATAGTCTGGAAGACCGAATATCGTCCCACAGGGATTGCAAATTGTTTCTAATAACTTCTCACCAATTCGTAATTATTAGTGCAACTTGTTATTGAAATTTAGAAGGAAAAGAAGAATAATAATAAAATAAAATAAAAAGATTGAGGAGATAAGATGATTATAAAGCAATAGAAAAAGGGTAGGAACTTGGTTTCGTTGTATGATTCACTTATTTTAACTATAATTTATATTTTCCTTTAATTATCCTTCAATTCATGGACTATTCCTCTCAAATAGCAATAGTTAGACGTCTCTAACATTACCCTTATTTTCTATATATTTAATCCTTGATCCCTCAACAAATTACAATATAAGAAAATATCTATTCAGCACAAGGGAATTAAAAAGCCATATAATCATCCAATTATATCCCTATATTTTGGACTGATTATACCGTTAATTGCATGGCCTATTCAAAATCCCAACTCCCGTTGCGAATTAAGAAATCCAAAACATAAATTGCGCGGGTTTATGTAATAAAAACTCAATTAATGCATGAATTAAAAACAGCAAAATACTAAATCATAAATTAAAATAAGTTACATCATACAATTTACACCATGTTCCTAACAAGAGGTTTTAGTTACACATAGAAATAAAGAAAACAGAAGCAAAGAGAAAACCTCATATCATAGACAATACTGGTTAACTCTCCAAGAGACCTTCAATCCTTGTGCCTTGCCTCCTTGCTCTCAATAGATGTTACTAACCTCTCTCTCTAATCCTAATTGAATTCTATGATCTCAAAACCTACTAAAAACTAATTACAAATCCTCTATTTAAAGAGTAAAACAAATCCTAAAATAAATCTTAATTAAATCTAATAGATAAGGTCCATGTTTACCTTCTAATTTCTGACCAAATCTATGATATGAAGCCAAATTAGACTTCTCTTCTTCTATTTTGTTCAGAATCTGGTCAAATTGGGCCTCCAACAGGTACGCGCGCCCCAGGCGCATGCGACCTCGCTCCCCAAGCGCGCAGGTCTGATGACAATTCCTTTTGCACACAGGCGCGCCTCAGGCGCACCCGTCCCCGCGCCTCAGGCGCACGGGACCTACTCCGACTCTGTTTTGCTCCGTTCTTTTTCCATTTGCAAGATCTTTTCGTCCTCTTTTCAGGTCCATAAATATTTTATCCATTTAAGCTCCAAAAAGTACCTGAAACACTAACAAACGGATCAAAATGCTCAAAGGACCCTAAACTACTAAAAATAATTAAAATCTACTAAAAAGTCCTAAATTTGCTAGAGAAACAAGCCAAATACATAGTAAAAGGGAGTCAAATCAATGCTCAAATCTATATATATTGGACCCAAATCACTCCCCCAAACTTAGCATTTTGCATGTCCCAGGAAAAAGTAAAATAAAAATTCTAAACAAAAGACAACCTCCCTAAATCAACATGAACACACCTAATCTAAGACTACGACTCATCACTTCGACACATATTATCATAAACTATTTACACAATTACATACTAGTTAACATAACAATCCCATTCAGAACTCAGAACTAATGAACACTCTCAACCTCTCAAATGTTTCTCTCAAAAGTGTATAAGGGTCATATTTTCAATTCACTCAAGTTCAACAATGATAATGTGTTACCATAGGCTTGACCATAGACCAACATCTCCACTGAAAATATTGAATGCATGCAAAAATCAAAAGGTCTTATTTTTGGTTGTAATGGGGCCATGGCTAAAAGTGTTAGGTGGGATAAAAGAAAGAAGGGATAAAACAAAGGTTAACTCGCAAAAATATTTACAAAAACAAGTTTCCCTCAAAAACCATGAATGAGCAATGAATACAATAAAGACTCACACTCACATCAGGACATTTTATTCTTCCTTTCTTTTCCAAATTTTTCTTCTATTCTCTTCCTTTTACATTTATTTGTTTTTATTTTTTCTTTTTTTTTTCACGGAAGAGAAATAGAACTCATACACTTTTCACCAATTACTTTCACTTTTCATATTCATTCCTCTCAATTGCTCATTCAAAATTTCCAAGGTACTAACAAAGAATATTTCAACAAATGCAGGGTACCAAAAAAAAATCATATATCATTATAAAGCTCAAAGTGGGAAACTAATGGAATATTTATCAATTCAAATCATCTGAAGGCCACAAAAACACACCCTAGGTGCCTTAATCATCTTAATGCATGCAAGCAATTACCAATTTTGAAATGGTCACAGGTCAAGTTCTAGAAGACAATATCAAAGTGAACACACTCATGAAAAAATAGGGGTCTCAATATCAGAATATTTCAATAAAATTCATACCCCTCAATATAAGGCTCAAAAACTCACATATGGCTAAAGTCAGTTCACTAATCACAAGTTCTGAAAGCCTTTGTCGAAATAACCCAGTCACCATAATCATATACAATGTTCAATCAAATAGAGTCGAATACCAATGAGTCTAAGTCCTAAACTAAGTATGTACATGAATCAAAAGAGAAAAAGTCCTAAGGTTAGAAAAATTAATTACTCTTGCTAAGGACACAAACCAATACCAATATGGGAGAAAAATTCAAATCTGAAAAATTTTAATTTTTATTTTGTATATACTCCCCCTAACTTAGATGTTGGCTTGTCCTCAAGCAAACTAATCTACCCTAAAACTACAAAATAAAAATTAAAAACTACCTAAAAAGCTGGACAATATTTTTGGTGAGGTACAGGGGCCTGGGGTGTAATATTGAAAAAATTGGGGCTAATGGGGTCCAAATCCTACAAAAACAAATCTAATCCTAAAAAAAATCTATCCCTAAAAAATAGAAAATAAAAAAAATGAAAATAAATAAAAAATAAAAAAAAATCTATTCTCAAAGAAATCCTAAAAAGATAAATCTAATCCTAAAAAGATAAAACAAATTCCTAAAAAGATATAACAAATTCCTAAAAGATATAAAACTAATCTAATCCTAAAAGATAAGATAAAAAAAATATCTGTTGCTAAAAAAAATAAGATAAAAAAATAAATCTAATCCTAAGAGATAAGATAAAACTAATCCTAAGAGATAAGATGGTAGAATCAGAATTTGATCCCAAAACTGAACTTTTGCACCCCAAGTAGGAGTGAAATTCCCCCAAACAAGGCTTTCACATCCCGGCGCGCCTGAGGCGCGCGACCGCGTGCGCCTGGGGCGCACGAGGTCTGTTCCTCAAATTTTTTTATTTTTTTTTTAAAATAACAACTACCTAAGAATTGAAACCTACACTACTGCTTATTTACAAGACAAATCCACCAGGGTCCCAAATTCTATAGGTCAAATCCCATGTGATGCAACAATAATGAGTTATGCCCACATCCCATGGGAATTCAGCAAAATTTTCTTTTCTTCCATCATCCATCATGAAGTTGTTAACTCCATTAGTCAAGAAGATTACTTTCTCATACTTCCTATTGCCTAATAATGATTCAGATTGTTCTAGATATTTTTCATAAAAGTACTTAGGCTGAATATAATAGAAAAATTTTGAATCACCCAAGCATGAACTAGATTTAATAAAATTCTTTATAGCAACAAATTCCTCATGCAAGGGTGGTTCAATTTTTTCTACAATTTTTAAACCTTCGATTTTTATTTTTCGATCCTCTTCCTCAAACCTATCATGCACAATTTCTTTTTCAGCTCTTCCTCCAAAAGGATTTGATCATTGGTCACATCCATCACCACAACTTCCTCCTCTTTTTTAGGAGAGTCAAAAATTGTTGATAATGCTTGTAACTCCTCATATAAATGTTTTGGAATTTGCTCAAGTGCTATTTCTATGTTCTCAAAACTTTTTCTGTTTTCTTTTTCTACAAAATTAATTTCTTGAACATTACTACTAATTTTTTGAGCTAATTTATCTTGGTTAATTTCCCATGACTCTTTCTCCGCAGGGGGAGGAATTGGTTCAACACGAGGGGATCTAAAATTATTTTTGCAATCTTTAACAAAATCCTCGGTGGCTTGAGCCAATTTCTCTAGAGCTATTTCCCATTGAGCCTTCCTAGGAGTTATATTTTGTGCAACATAGTATGGAGGATAAGGATAAGGAATAAATCTATCACAATCTGAATCACTATTTAAACTATAATTTTACATGAGAAAGTACAAATTACACAAATAATTACAAAAAGCACCGAAAAGAAATTAGAATCGAATTTAAATCCCCGGCAACGGCGCCAAAAACTTGTTGATTTACCAGCAAGTGGACTGGGTCAACGAGTAATATAGTCTGGAAGACCGAATATCGTCCCACAGGGATTGCAAATTGTTTCTAATAACTTCTCACAAATTCGTAATTATTAGTGCAACTTGTTATTGAAATTTAGAAGGAAAAGAAGAATAATAATAATAAAATAAAATAAAAAGATTGAGGAGATAAGATGATTAGAAAGCAATAGAAAAAGGGTAGGAACTTGGTTTCGTTGTATGATTCACTTATTTTAACTATAATTTATATTTTCCTTTAATTATCCTTCAATTCATGGACTATTCCTCTCAAATAGCAATAGTTAGACGTCTCTAACATTACCCTTATTTTCTATATATTTAATCCTTGATCCCTCAACAAATTACAATATAAGAAAATATCTATTCAGCACAAGGGAATTAAAAAGCCATATAATCATCCAATTATATCCCTATATTTTGGACTGATTATACCATTAATTGCATGGCCTATTCAAAATCCCAACTCCCGTTGCGAATTAAGAAATCCAAAACATAAATTGCGCGGGTTTATGTAATAAAAACTCAATTAATGCATGAATTAAAAACAGCAAAATACTAAATCATAAATTAAAATAAGTTACATCATACAATTTACACCATGTTCCTAACAAGAGGTTTTAGTTACACATATAGAAATAAAGAAAACAGAAGCAAAGAGAAAACCTTATATCATAGACAATACTGGTTAACTCTCCAAGAGACCTTCAATCCTTGTGCCTTGCCTCCTTGCTCTCAATAGATGTTACTAACCTCTCTCTCTAATCCTAATTGAATTCTATGATCTCAAAACCTACTGAAAACTATTTACAAATCCTCTATTTAAAGAGTAAAACAAATCCTAAAATAAATCTTAATTAAATCTAATAGATAAGGTCCATGTTTATCTTCTAATTTCTGACCATATCTAAGATATGAAGCCAAATTAGACTTCTCTTCTTCTATTTTGTTCAGAATCTGGTCAAATTGGGCCTCCAACAGGTACGCGCGCCCCAGGCGCACGCGACCTCCCGCCCCAGGCGCGCAGGTCTGATGACAATTCCTTTTGCACACAGGCGCGCCTCAGGCGCGCGGGACCTACTCCGACTCTGTTTTGCTCCGTTCTTTTTTCATTTGCAAGATCTTTTCGTCCTCTTTTCAGGTCCATAAATATTTTATCCATTTAAGCTCCAAAAAGTACCTGAAACACTAACAAACGGATCAAAATTCTCAAAGGACCCTAAACTACTAAAAATAATTAAATATACTAAAAAGTCCTAAATTTGCTAGAGAAACAAGCCAAATACATAGTAAAAGGGAGTCAAATCAATGCTCAAATCTATATATATTGGACCCAAATCAGTACTTCATCAGTTCCTCGAATCTGGCAGCATACTCTCCTACACTCATACCCCCCTGCTTCAATTGCATGATTTCCACTTCCTTCTTTCTCCTCAAATCTTCTGGAAAATATTTATTAAGAAATTTCTCCATAAATACTTCCCAGTTGATTGCCCTTCTTTCAAAATTCAGCAATTGGACAGTGTGATCCCACCAGTTTTCGGCTTCCCCATGGAGCATGTAAACTGCATAGGTCACCTTCTGTTCATCAGAACATTCCAGAGTTCGGAAAATCTTATTAATCTCATACAACCACTTGTTCGCCTCATCAGGTTTATATCCTCCCTCAAACCTCGGTGGGTTGCACTTTCTGAACTCCGACAGAGTCTTAGCGTCCTGATTCACCATGTTACTAGCAGATGGATTACCAACTCGCCCTTGAGATGGTTGTTGTCTCTGCTGCTGCTGCATACCTTCCAGCACGGTCGTGATTCGTTCTAACATTTCATTCGTAATATTTCTATTCCTGGTTGCCATAGAAAGACCTGCACTATGTGCTTTGGGTTACTAAGAAGGTCTTTGAAACATAAATGCCACTAACTTACTCAAAACATATTCAATCAACATTGAATACCATACTTAGCTGCATCTTCGGGGCCATGAGGGACAGGACTAATGCTCTGATACCACCAAAGGGTGTGACGCTCTCTTTTTAACTTGAAAATAATTAATATTTCCAAATAATTGAATACTTGCTATCAAAATTTGGACTAGAAAATTTTTCCTTTTTAGAACTAGTACTTGCTCGTTCATAAACCCTTTTGAACATAAACCATTTTTGAAATTCGGCTTAGCAATATCTTAGTTTCGAAAAAGCTCTCGAGATAACATTTCCTTAACTATAGAAAATATTATTCATAGCTAATATTAAAACATACCATTTGCCTCTCGAGTTGAATTTGAATATATAAAGCATAAACTTATCGCCGAATCCCTTCTTAATAGAAATCAGAGTTCGCGGAAGTAAAAATAATACTTATGGGGCACTGCTGAGGTAAAGAAAACATCATATATATATATATATATATGTCATAACATAACCCCATCAGTACAGTCAGTAGCAAGTGATAAAAAGTCGAGATAGCAAGTTTTGATAAAGCATATACAGACCAGCTGCATAAAATAAAAGCTCACTCTAAGACCTCTCAGATATATACAATATATATAACAAAATCCAAAAACAGAAGTCCCAGATCAAGTCATCCGTGTCCTCAGCAGCTCCTCAGATCCTCCACAGCTCTATCCCTAGGATCTAGGATCCAAAAACATCTACGCTATGCAGGCTCCTATGAACCAGCGGGTCCACCTCTAGCAGAAACAGTCGGCTCAACGTGCACCTCCTCCTCGCTCTCATCCTCCACCGGGTCCTCCTCGACCTCGCCTGACTGTGTAGAGACCCCACCACTGGGTCTAGGATCTGCAGAAGCAGTCCTATCATAATCAGTCGGACTAGGAGAAGGAGTCTCCTCAGTGACAACTCTATGGGGGGAAGGATGGGAACGAGTGGCAGCTCTAAAACGAAAACTATGAAAACGACGCATAGGTCGAGCCGGGGGTGGTCCTCTATATGTATAAAAAGGTGGAACATGCATAGTATAGACTAATGGGATCCTAAATCGACGAGGTCGCACTCGCACCAGAGGGTTAGGGTGGTAGAGAGTGATCTCAACCTTCCCCTCAAAAGTGGCATGGTGCTCCTCATACGTCCATATACCGCTAGGGATAGGGCGTATCTCGATGCAAGCTAGGTATCTGGCCATCACCTAAACAGGGCACAGGGAGTAAGTATACATATATACATAATTGATAAAGACTAAAATTACAATCACAATTATATCATGGACAGATAATAATGCAGATACATATGAGCACACCAGTTTTCAACATTATAACTCTTATAATGCAAGTGGCATGATGTATGATTTTCTATCCACAACTGAGGCCTCTAAAAGTCCATCTTGGACGTCCATCCAATACACCCTTGTGTTCCCGGAACACCGACATTTGTTCCCAGAACATAATGCCGAACCATACTTGGATAATAAGCATCACTCCCGGAGTGTGCACCACGTTCCCAGAACGCATAGAAAACCAGGTCCCGGACACTGGCCACATATCTATAATGTGTCATCAAGTAGGTTATAATTTGGTACACCCGGAGTACCCTCCTCATATTCCCAGAATATGAAAAACGTTCCTACCAACCAGACTTCCACTCTATATGGATGCACAAATATCAGGGTTGGTTTTATCTTTACATTAATTAATGTGATTTAGAAATATTCCAATTTCCTTTTTGAATGATTTATTTGAGGCATACTCTTTGGCATAAAATTCTCCTTTGAATTTTCTCAAAACATGCCTTTTAAACTAAGATTGGGTAAAACAAGGTCAATGGTATTCAAAAACTTAACTTTTTATTTTTCAGATTCAGGTACTAACCGGTTACAGTTTCAGGCTAACCGGTTAGAATTACAGACCTGGACTGTTTACCATTGCAATTCAGAAAACCCTTTTTCTTGAATTTACTACCCAATCCATAAACAAGTTAAACATTGTTTTATGCCTCAAAAATCACAGTTTCCATCATTCAAAAGTCCAAATCACATTTTGTTTTCCATAAAGCATAATTTCCTCTTGAAATTATGTCATTGAATTAAGGTATAAACCCCTTACCCTTAAATCTGAACCAAGAGAGTATTGTCAGATTCTTTCCAGTGAATTTAAAGTATAGATTTGAGTAAAATTAGTGAAACTTCAGGACTGTTTTATAAACTGATTTTCTTTTGAAATTCTGCAGTGTCTAACCGGTTACGAATATCGAGTAACCGGTTAGATTATGCAGTCAGTCCATTAAAACAAGAGTTTTGACACATCATTCTCTTTGTTTCTCAAATCTAACCAAATTCCATCATTTAACAGGGTTTATATACCTTAACCAAACATGCTTCATCACAGAAACAAATTCAAAGTGCATGCATCAAGCTTTTTGCATCAAATTGCATAAAAATTCACATAAACACAATTTAATACAACAAAACTCAAACTAAGCATTTAAATCCAGAATTTAGTGTCAATATATTTTGCATGCATCAACATAAAGTTGCTCAAAACACCATTGAGTAGAACTTTGGCCTCCAAGCCTTTATGTCATTTTGCACATAATGCCCTTTTTGAGTTTTGTTAACTCAAATCCTAAATCACTTGAATTTTAGTCTAAATCTAGTATAAGGTAGACTTCTCCCATACCTTAAGACAGAGTTTGATGACAATCAACACTGATTTTGAAGAAAGACCACAGATTCCCCACAATTCCTCAAATCTGCTCTCAGCCACGAATTCCACCAACAGGGTCCAAAGACCAGAAGTTTTGACATGACAAATGGCCAAAGAAATTGGGGAAAACAATTAGGACTCCAAATTGGTGACATGCACTAGAGAATCAAAGAGATTTGAGACTTAATGGTGAACTACACTTACCAAAATCAAGGCTGGAATCCAGCTTCCAGAACAGGAATGACCAAGAACTTCAGACTTCAACTTCCAACTTCCCAAGTTGATTTCTCCTTCCACAAGAACCCTCAACTCACAAACTTGGTGTCTTTACAAAGCTCATGATGTAAGCTTTGCAATAGTGTATGGCTCTCAGTCTCACTCTCAGTAACAAGGGAGAATTTCTTTGGACGAAACAGGAACCCTAACTTACTCTCACAGCATGAAATCAGTTGCATCAACCCTCAACACCTCAGAAAATCCACAATTTATAGACAAATTAGGGTTGCATGCAGGGCGACGTGTGGTTCTCCACTAGAATTAGGCTGTAATCGTGGCGAATTCGGGATTAATCAAGTGATTACTCATCAAAATCCACTAACCCAGTTTCTGGGTTCATCGTCTAACCGGTTACAGGGCATTACTAACCGGTTAGATTAGTACAAAATTTAAAAATTAATATTTTTAAATCTTTCCCTCCAAGAACCTTTTTAATATTACTTTTAAGTCCTCATTCAGGGACCAAAATGCAATATCCTCATATTTTGCATTTATTTGCCATATAAAAATATCTCAACCTATTTTTATATTTCAGGCTAATTAAATACAAAATATAAACTTGGAAAATTTCTATAAATTAATAATAAAACTTTTTATTATTAATTTCCTATTATTCGGGAGACAAAAATTAGGGGTGTTATATGTTTGATTGGATTCTTGCCGACCAAAGGAACTATTCGAACAAATCGGGTCTTGTTACATTCGTGCCCAAAAGAAAACTGTTAAGAAGGTCGGCTCATTTTCAAATGTCAAACACTCTAAAATTCCGATTTGTTCTTACTGTGGCATTCATGGACACACGCCAAACGAATGTAGAATTCAGCGTCATGGTGTAACCAAGGGCTCTTATGTTTGGATAGTCAAAAAGAAAAATTTACACGCTAACCCCCAGGGACCCAAAACAGTTTCAGTGCCCGAAACAAACAAGTGATATGTGTGTGTTGCAGGTGTGCTTTCGAGCAAGGGAAAATCGGTGGTATCTGGACAGTGGCTGCTCGAAGCACATGACGGGAGACAAGGAACATTTCGCTGAACTTTCATATAAGGAAAAGGGCTATGTCACGTATGGAGATAACAACCGAGGTAAAATCATGGGTGAAGGTAAAATTGGAAATTCCTCCGACTTAATTATCGATAATGTTTTACTTGTAAAAGGACTAGAGCACAATCTTTTAAGCATTAGTCAACTATGTGATATCGGTAATCATGTCGCTTTTACCTCCACTCATTGCATCATTAAAAGTGACAAGGACAAATCTGTTAAATTTGTTGGTAAAAGATGTAACAACACCTATTTGGTCGATCTAAATGAAATCACTTCCTTGGTGACCACTTGCTCGGTCAGTAGAGAAGGTGATACTTAGGTATGGCACCGTAGGACAACACATATAAATGTAAATCAATTGAAGAAACTACAATCCAAAGACTTAGTAATTGATTTGCCAAAGTTGAAATTCAATCTTGAAGGAGTTTGCACTGCTTGTAAACCCTGCAAATTGACCAAAAATAAAAATAATTTTCCGAACAAACCAGTGGTGTCCACGACAAGGCCATTAGAGTTACTTCATATGGACTTGTTCGGGCCGTCACAGGTAAAAAGCTTTGGTGGCAATTATTATGCCTTAGTGATTGTTGATGACTTCTCTAGATTTATATGGACTTTATTTTTAGCATCAAAAAGTGATACTTATCAAAGATTTAAGGATCATGTCAAACGAGTGCAAAACCAAGTCAACCAAAAAGTTGTTGTAATCCGAACTGACCACGGTGGAGAGTTCGAGAACTACAAATTTGACAAATTTTGTTCTAAGCTCGGCATTGAACATCAGTATTCCGCTCCAAGAACTCCCGGGCAAAACGGAGTTGTTGAATAGAAAAACCGAGTTCTTGAAGAGCTAGCCCGAACCATGTTGAATGAATATCATTTACCGCATTATTTCTGGGCCGATGCAGTTAACACGGCATGTTACGTGATGAACCGCATTTTGACCCGACCAATTTTAAAGAAAACACCCTATGAACTTTACAAGGGTAGAAAACTGAACATATCTCATCTTCATGCTTTTGGATGCAAAGTTTTCATTTTAAATAATGGCAAAGAACACCTTGGAAAATTCGATTCAAAAGCAGATGAAGGGATTTTCTTAGGTTATTCTTCTCACAGTAAAGCTTTTAGAGTGTTTAATAAAAGAACTTCCCCTATGGAAGAGTCTATCCATGTGGTATTTGATGAGTCTCAAAAAGGAGACACTGTGAGTTGTGCAGGAAACTTGGAACCTTCAGTTGCCGACCTCAATCCGAGCTCAACTGAAGCTGGAAATCAAAACGATGATCCTGCATCAACAGCTGAAATTGAAGCACAGAGAGACGAGCTCTCTCCGAGCAGACAAAAGTCTGACCTCCTTCCAACTTGCAAAATGAACAAGAATCATCCGATAGAAAATGTGATTGGAGACATCTCAAAAGGAGTTCTTACTCGGCGGTCCATTCAAAACATCTGCAATTTCGTTTCTTTCGTTTCTCAAATTGAGCCTGATTCTGTTAGTGTTGCGATTGAGAATGAACATTGGGCTATGGCCATGCAAGAAGAGTTAAATCAGTTCAACAGAAATGATGTTTGGGATTTAGTTCCTCGGCCCGATGATCATACCATAATCGGCACAAAATGGATTTTTAGAAATAAAATGGATGAATCAGGGTTAATTATAAGAAACAAGGCAAGGCTGGTTGCTCAAGGCTACAACCAAGAAGAAGGCATCGATTATGATGAGACCTTTGTTCCGGTTGCTCGGCTTGAAGCAATTCGGATCTTGCTCGCTTTTGCATCAATGATGAATTTTACTTTGTATCAAATGGATGTCAAAAGTGCATTTTTAAATGGATTTATAAATGAAGAAGTTTATGTGAAACAAACTCCTGGATTTGAAAGCCATGAATTTCCAAATCATGTTTATAAACTTAAAAAGGCACTTTACGGATTGAAACAAGCTCCTCGATCTTGGTATGATCGGTTAAGTTCCTTTCTCTTAGAACAAGGCTTTGAAAGAGGGAAAGTTGACACTACACTGTTCATCTATAAGTCAAGCAAGGACATATTATTAGTACAAGTGTATGTTGATGATATAATTTTCGGTGCTACTAATATGTCTTTATGCAAGAAGTTTTCAGACCTTATGAAGGGCGAGTTTGAGATGTCAATGATGGGTGTGCTCACATTTTTCCTCAGACTACAAGTGAAACAAGTCAAAGGAGGCATCTTTGTGCACCAATGCAAGTACTGCAAGGAGCTCTTAAAAAGATTCGGGATGGAGAATTGCAAAAGTGCATCAACCCCGATGAGCAGCTCGTGCTATCTTGACAAAGATGAGTCAGGTAAGTCGGTGGATGTTAAATATAGAGGTATGATAGGAAGCCTTCTATATTTAACTGCATCTCGACCCGACATTATGTTTGGATTCTGCATGTGTGCTCGGTTTCAGGCCGATCCAAAAGAATCTCATTTGTCGGCCGTTAAACGAATTTTTAAATACTTAAAAGGAACTGAGAATGTTGGACTATGGTATCCTAAGGATGCCAACCTTGGTTTGATTGGGTATTCAGACTCTGATTTTGCGGGATGCAAGCTTGATCGAAAAAGCACTAGTGGGACTTGCCATCTTTTGGGAGGTTCTCTAGTGTCTTGGTTTTCTAAAACGCAAGCTTGTATTGCTCTTTCAACCGCAGAGGCCGAGTACATTGCAGCCGGAAGTTGCTGTGCTCAAATCCTTTGGATGAAACAGCAACTCTCGGATTTTGGCTTGCAATTGGATCACATTCCTATCAAATGTGACAATACAAGTGCAATCAATTTCACTAAGAATCCAGTATATCATTCTCGAACAAAACACATTGAAATTAGACATCACTTTTTGCGAGATCATGTTCAAAAATGTGACTGTGTAATAGAATTTGTTAGTACTGATAAACAATTAGCCGACGTGTTTACAAAACCCCTGCCGAGAGAAACTTTTTATCGTATTCGAAATGAGCTCGGCATTCTGGATGAATCCAGTATAGGCTAAGTGTTTTTCAGTATGTTAGACTCGGTCACCAAAACTCGAAAATCTTTTTCAATGTTTGTTCGTGATCCTTTTATGTGTTCGAATTTTTTTTTAACTTCTGAAAAGCTTCTCCCTCGGTTATTTCTGTTTAAATTTCTTTTCAAAAGGGGGAGATAAAAAAATTTTGTTTAAGAAAGTTATGTTCAGGGGGAGAAAGGCAAATATATAATCTTTTCAAAGTTTTCTTTCGTTTCTTGCCCTCTGTCAAATGTCTTTTATACTCTCTTTTGGCAATGTGCTTAATTCTTTGGCTCCTTTTTTGATCATGCCAAAAGGGGGAGAGAGGTGTTGTCTGTGTTGCTTGTTGTTTTTGTTTCAGATAGTAAGTTTAAGGGAAGAAGGTGTTTTAGATGATTAGTCTTTCGAGCATATATTCAGGGGGAGTGATTTTCCGAGCATCTCTTCAGCTCTCCGAGCAGTTTCCGAGAATATATTCAGAGGGAGCGCACAAAAAACAACAGGCACAATCAACAGGCATTTGTCATCATCAAAAAGGGGGAGATTGTTGAATCAAAGAGATTTTGATGAAGACAAATAGCTTGGTTCTCGGCCAAGGCTTTGATGAAGTAAAATATATAAAGCTCAGCAAATGAACCAGTTCTGTTTGTTGATTTCCGCCTTTGATCAGCTCAGCAAATGCTCTGCTCGGCTACCTGCAGCATGTCAGCAGTTCGGATTCAAGCTCGGAATATGTTCGGCCACATATATCGAGTCTGAAGTTTAAGAACAAGCTTGACAGTTGCTTAGATGCAAGTTCGAAAGACGTTCTGGAATTTGCTCAGTCGAACATGTAGCACAAGCCAAGATATCAAGGTCAGACAAAAGCTCAGCTCAGTTCGGAAGATGCTCAGAAGATGCAAGCTCGGAAGATGCTCAGCAGTTGCTTTGAAGAATTGTAATTGAACCAGTAGCAAGTCAGAAGATCGAAGATGCTCAGCAAATGTTGTTGACTCAGTCAGCCGAGAAGAAGCTCGAATTTCAAGAGTCAACTCAAGATCAAGCATAAAGCTCGGCTAGAGCTCGGATCTCATCTTCTCAAGCTCGGTTCAGACTTAGTCAATTTCAGTGCAAGCATCATCAAGCTCAATTCTGCAGCTCGGTCAAGCTCAACTCTTCAGCTCGGTCAAGCTCAGTTTTGTCTTAGCTCTTAGCTGCACAAGAAATCAGTTCCTCTGCTCGAACAAAATGCTTAGCTCGGATGTTATTCTTCGTCTTCAACATTCTGTCGACTCGACACCGCCAATCGTGAATTTCAAATTTGAAAAAGGGATTGCATTTGGAAAGGACATCAGTTGTCACTGTACGTTGCTGCAAATTAGAAGCTTCTAAAAAGGACATACGTGTAAATCTGAACGTTGCAGCAAAATGGATAAGATTGAGGAATATCCGTTGCAAGGACAGTATGTGTCACAAAATATCTTTCCTCTTTGTGGGGTGCTGAGTTGGGTATAAAAAGCCCAACTCTCTTTTTCTTGAATAGAGGTTGAATACACGAAGAACAAGAGAGAGAAAACACAGCAACGACAATAATTTCAAGAGCACAGAAAAAAAAAATTCACATTCGAAACACTAGTTTCTTCTTCTCTGTGAAATCCCTTGCCTTAATCGATTACTCATCAGATACATAATCTTTCAAATCACACTCTATAGAGTTTTCGAGTTGGATCCATACTCTTCATTCATCTCTATAACTGTGTGAACGAAGTTGGTTCTTGAAGGTTTCAAGAAGCTTCGGTGTTGTGAAGTGCTGAAGTGGGTCTTCAGCCATCAATTTATTTGGGGTAGAGTTCAGGGGCTTGGTACGCTCTTGAAGGGTTAGGATTAGAGAGGTTCTCTTGTAAAATCCTTGTGTAACCATTTAAATTGATTGTGAGTGAAAGCTCCCTGTGTTTCAAGGAGGACTGGATGTAGCTCTCTAGTGGGTGAGAGTGAACCAGTATAAAAACTTCTGTGTCTCTTCTCGTTACTGCTTTCTGCATCATCTGCTCTTTAACTATTTGCATATTTACCGAGCATCTTAGTCGGCAAAACCGACCTCTGTTCGTTAATTTGTGTTTGCTAAGTTCCCGCTGAAAAAACCGGTTTCTGTATAGCTGCTGAGATAATCTATTGCTCGGCTTAGACAATAGATTGTCAGCATCTGCTCGGCATAAACTCGGCAATTTTCATAAAAACAGCAAGCATAAATTAACAACTTTCAATTAATTCGAAAAATTGGTATTAGTGCTTCAAACTACTATTCACTGCCCCTCTAGTAGATTGTTAGGCCGCTTGTTGGTTTCCAACACTTCTTACCTTCCCAATAAGAGATGATGAACCTCAAACCCTAGCACTTGAACCTTAGGCTTAGCTCCTCATTCTTTGTCCTTGTGAACCTTAAAGCTTGAATCTCCTAGGTTTGGCTTGAAACCTCAAAAGAGCATAAAAACGCATTGTCATGGAGCTTAGAAAACCTATGGGAGATGATGGTATGATTCGTGAGGTGTATGGGTGAGAGGAGGGTGATTTCTAGCTTGTTCTTGATGATGAGGCATGAATGTGTATTTCTCCATAATCATGAAATTGGGAAATCAATGGAGATAGGGAAAGAGAGGGGAGTGACAAATTGGAGAGGGAGTAAGGGGTGATTTATGAGCTTATTTCCTTGCCATTAATTTGATGGTGATGATGAATATGATAGTGAGTGCTTCATTTTAGGGTTTGATTAAAGGATGATGATGATGCTTCTTGGACCAAGGAGAGGAAAATGGAGAAGAGAGGGAAATGTTGTTGTTTGTTGTTGTGTGTTTTGTTTTTGTTGCCTCATTTTCGGCTTTCTTTCATGGAGGGTCGAAATATGTGGCTAAAATCCAATGACTTGCTCAAGAAGCCAAGTTTTGTGTGGTTGAGAGAGAATGGGTCTGACGCGCACGCTCAGGCGCGCTTCGGGGCACGCTCGTGGTGCTTCTGGTGGCTTGATTTTTGGCATGCCATTATGGTGCGTCTGGTGGGGGGTTGGTGCGTCTTTCACGCTTGGGCATGTAACGACCCGAATTTATTTCCCTTATTCTAATTCTTTTATAAAAATGTGAGTTAATTTTTCACCTTTAAGGAAAATAAACCTAAGCCATTACTAAATCAACACATCAATCACAAAGAGATAGAAAATAATTTACATCATATACATTGTTAACCAGTTCTTGATACACATCAGAGTTTTATCAGCAAAAGCATAGCTTTTCACATACTTTCAGCACACCAAAATATCAGTTCAAGTGATACTCTAGGTCAGTTGGCCTATTTCACAATATTCTACATCCAAAATAAAGACCTAGAGCATTGGTGACAACTCCAAAAGATATAAACATAAACATAGTCCTACATCAACCGCCCTAATCGGGGAAGAGACGGATGATGAGGACCACCAGAACAATAGTCCTCAAAGAACGCATGTGGGGAAGAGGGTTCAGACGGCGGATCAGGACCTCCACCGTCCCCTCGAGGAACAGACTACCACCCCGCCTATGCCATTCCCCCGGGAATGAACCTCATCTCGACACAGAATGGATTCTAGGCCATCACCTGACAACAAAAGGGCAAGGAGTAAGTCATAGCCGAAGCACATAATAAAATAATAATCTATCAGAACTAGAAATAACAATCACAAGTAATCAAGTAATCAGGTAAAATGCATACTTCATGGCACACCCAATTTATCACATAATTATCTTGGAATTAAGTGGCATGATGCATGAATGCTCATCTCGTCTTTCTAGTCTGGATCCAGTATCATTCTCGTCGATTGAATTCAATTCTAATGAATTCTCTCGCCGACTGAATTCAATTCTAATGAATTCAGCATATTCTCTCTAATCATGGAAAGCAACAGGGAGTAAATGCCTTTCTCCACGACAGATCACACAACTCATCTATGTGTACCCTTTCACTAGGGTGAGATCATTGCCAAAGGCCGTCCTCCGCAGTCATGATATGTCCCTAGAGGCCGATAGAATATATTATGGTTAAGCAAAACTATCCCGAGAAAAGTCTGCAGAACCCCCTCACCATAGGACCATTTTACCCATAATAATTCCCAATGGTTACAGACGAGTCACCGTCGAACCTGACCTCTGCACATTCTCGCACCAGTTCTAGGAAATTCTAATCCCTAGAGTGGACGCGACTTTCCTGATATCCTATCTTATCATCCACAACTCCTTGTGCGTATGCAAATGAGTTTAGTTCCACTTTTCATTATGAATTCATTTCATAATCATTCATTCTCAAAGTAACTCATAAGATTATGCATTCACATATATAATCATTCAACATCAAAGTACTCATGTAATTGTACATTTATTCAACAAATAACATCCACAATTTCCAATTATAATAGGTTAAAGCTAAGTACATTAAGGTTTGGTATTTTCAGCTTTTAGAATCATTCCATTTGATTAGAAAGGTCTCCAATCAAATAGGATGTGAAAATTCAGATTTCTAATAAAATTGGGGTATGGATATCGATATCCCTTAGTGTATATCGATATGCAGTATCGATATCCCATTCTGGATATCGATATGCACAATCGATATCCTCATGCTGGATATCGATATCCACCCTGTTTTTCTGCATACTGATTTGAGTTTTGACATACCAAATCTCAATATACTTCACTTTAACCATTCTCAACCCAAAATATATCAATATCATGTACAAACACATCTGTTTATACATAAATCCAGCAATCACAGCATCAATTCCACATAGAATTCAATTAAAATCATAAAATAAGTAAAATGACAACTTAATATGCCATATTCGTTTCCTTCATGTTTCAATCCAATTTCTTGGCTGGTTTAACTCATATCCATCATATATAAGTTGTTTATATTCATAAGTCCAACTAAAATGATCTCCAAGTCATTCTCCTTATTCAAGTTATCAATTTTTCCCTAGTTTGCCCTTGAGTTCATGAGAACTCCTATACTTCTAGTCTTTGGATTATTATTCTAGCACCCGGTTAACTTCTCCCTTACCTATTTGGAATGATTCAGGCTTGCTTTGATTGAGAGAGATTAGTTTGGTTGAGATAAAACTCAACTTTTCTGGTTTCAGCAACAAACTCTGTTTTCAGTTGAACAACACAACAAAATCAGTGTTGATCACCCACAATAAGGCAAAGTAAATGATAATCAGTGGTTGGAATCAAAAGTAGGATATGAAAGCTTGAAAATAGAACAAGTTTGATGCTCCAAAAACACTTGAGCTTACCACACGAATTGAGGAAAGACAGGTTCTTGAATCTGAAATCCAACTTTCAGTTTCAAACACCAACTTTCACAGGTTGATTTCTTTCTCCACAGATCACCAAACTCAATGAACTTAGTATCAACTTGAAGAGGGCAACAAGAGCTTTGATTTGGTATAAGATTTGTTAAGTTTTGATGTTTGAATCATAGAAAACGAAGGGCACAAAGTGATGACAGTAGACACACGTTTTCAGCAGAGTTCTTGGGGTTTCTAGGGTTTTTGCATGCAACTCTCTATATTTTAAGCAATTAGACCGTCCTTAAGTGTCCCTTTCATGCCCAAACAGTTCTCAGGTGATATTTGTGGTAATTGGGGGGTGAAAAACGTGATTAATTCTCAGCCACACGAATTAAACCGACTTACTTCTGAACTAGCAGACTCGTGGATATCGATATCCTCTAGTGCATATCGATGTCCAATATCGATATGGGCACATGCATATCGATATCCATGTTGCAAAATCACAGCATCGCATTCAAACTACCATAACTTTTTCGTTAACCGTCGGATCTTGCTCAAATTTGGAGATAAGCTCCCTAACATACTTATCTTCAAATCCAACGGTTTGTTTTGAGTCTAATGCTATAAATATTTTATTTCAATTTTCCTACCATAGAGTTCATACTAACATATAAAACATGCATTATATTCTATTTTAGCCATACAACACTTATAATTTTCGAGGATAAATTTCGTGGGCATTACAGGGCACGCTCTAGCGTGTGCTCAATGCACCGTTTAGGCCCTCTGCCCCTTTGGGCGCGCTCCAGCGAGACCCATCTCGCGCCTGGGCGCTTGGGCGCACACACCTGATTGGTTTATTTCTATTTTTCTTGCATTTAAAATACTATAACTCCTTCGTTACCCGTCAGATCTTGCTCAAATTTTAAAGCAAGCTTCGACATAAATCCAACTTCATATCCAACGGTGGAATTTTTGTTTCTAGTTATAAATGTTTTATTTCTAATTTTTCCCTAATATTCTATGTTTTAAGTTTTTAATTTCCAAACTACACTTCTAATGCACTAACTTAGCTTATTTTTATCATTCTCTTCACCTTAAGCCCATTACCATATTAATTAGACTTAGAATTAAATTAGGGATGTTACAGCAGCGCAACAACCAGACATCGTATAGGTTATTTAACGGCTGCATGTATAAGATGTTAAGGTCTATGAACGGAGAAAGTTGTCACATACTAACATGAGTAGCTTTTTTCAAAGTGAGGGACTAAAGAGGAATTATTGAAAAATCAGGGACTAAAGTGAAAGCTTCTTACAAAGTTTAGTGTATTTATTTCTATATTTGCATGTATTAATTTACAATTATGGAGTATAAATATTATAGTGGTAGTCAAAGCTTTATTGCTAGGTTTGAATAGAATTCAATGCTATTGACATCATTTTGCCAAAAAAAAAAGATATTTTTAAACCTCATTTTGAGACGTAAGAGGTATAATGAAAAAGAAGTGGATTTTACTTCATAACCGTATTAGAATAGAGGGTTTCTATCACCTTTTGACATCATGGAGCAATAGAAATTAGTCATGTGTATTTTTTTGCCACATCAGTTGGGCATATTTTTAATTTATAAATTTTAGAATTAGGCCCCTAAGATATTTATTTAAAAATATTATTTTTATCCTTAATATAATTTACCTAAAATACCCTCATTTTAATATTATTTTTATCTACCCAAAATACCTTCATTTTAATATTATTTCTCATCTACCCAAAATACCCTATTTTAATTTTATATTTCATCTATCTAAAGAATCTAAGAAAATAAATTAAATAAAAAAAATGTAGATAAAGATGCATATAAGAAAATAGAGTATAAATTTATTTTTTAAGAAAAAAAAAGATTGCATCAATAATTTCAATAGCTCTCTGTTTTTAATATATCTAATATTATAAATGTTTTTTTTATATATCCATATTTGACTATATATATCCATAATAACACAATATATTTACAAATAAAATACAAAAATTATATATTTAAGAATATTATTATTTACTATTTAAAAAATATTAATAGTTTTTTATTATTATTTATTTAGTTATTGTTATTATTTATTTATCATTAAGATGATATAGAGTAAAAAAAGAAAATACAAAACAAAATGGTCCCATAGAATTTTAAGTTAAATCTTTTGTCTTATAGACTCAACTTAAGACACTGCACCTTGATTTTGAAAAAATTGCAGAGTCTTATATAGAATATAATATTAAGACTCTCCACCAAACTTTTTTGGACAATTTTAATATTTTGAACCATACATGATAAGGGACAAAATATCTTAATTGATCTTGTTTGTAATTAATTTTATTAGTGGGAATAAAGATTTTACTTTTATATAAAAAAAATTATTAACACCTTTTTTTTTTCTCAAAGTTGTCGAATAGTTTATCCGCTATGCATAGTGAATTGGATGACTTATTTAATTATGTAAAAAAAAGTTGGATGACTTATGTAACATCCTGATTTTCATTAATATTATAAATTGAGTTTTATCAAATTAAGTAATTAATTCTTTAAATTAATAAATAAGGTGTTGAGCATTTTCTTAAATATCCTATGATAATTACAAAAGTATATTTAATTATATTTGTAAAGCGATATCTCTTGAAGAAAATTATCATATTAAAATGATGTTAAACGTTTTTGAATACTTTACTTAATTAACTTTTATATATCCAATAATGAATTATGTTTAATATTTTCAAATATTTGACTCTGGGATATTTTTAAAAGTATAATTGATAACTAATTTTTGATATTGATTTCCCTTTAAATAATAATAATAGTAGTAGTATTTTCTTTTCAAAATAAGCAAATGAATAATAATATTGATAAGTTAAGTGGGTGAAGGGCATACAAGTAAATTGGGGGGGGAGTGAAAATCCTAATCCTATTCTCCTTCTTCTTGCTTCTGTCGTCCTTCCCCATTCTCTCTCTTTACTCGAGCTCTCTCTCTCTCTTGTCCTTGGAGAAGCGCCGCCGCCGCCACAGTCCTTGCCGTCGGCGCCATCCGACCAAAACACCTTCGCTGCCTCCATCTCTCTCCCCCTCTCTCCTTCGTTTGGCCGCTGCTCCTTGCCCTCCTTGCGCCGCCGGCCGCTGCCGTTGTTGTTGGAGAAGACCCGCGAATCGCGGTTCATAGGCCATGGTCACTTCCAAGCTTTCTATGTTGTCGTCACTTCCTCCATGGTTCATGTGTCCTTGCTGTGGATTCGAACCTCACGCGATTCACGCTGCCGTCACCGGGGGTTCGTAGTGTCGGTCTATGCGAGCTGTGAATCGGACCTAGCCACCGCCACCACGGGTCCTGGTGTCACTGAACTAAACCCCCGCCGCTGGAGCTGCTGTGTTTGTTGTGGACCAGATCTGAACCGAACCGACGCCGGTATCGCCGTTACCGTCACCGTTATTGTGACCGTGCTTCGAACCAGATTGGAGTGGAGCAAGGAAACCGAGCTAATCCCCTCTGTTGCTTCAAAAGTTGATTTGTGGATATATTCCTAATACCTTTTTAATTGCTCTATATTGTGTTTTAATTTTTAGTACTAATGCTAATTTTAGTGTTATCGGTAATAAATATAAAGTGTTAAATTGTTTTAAAATGTTGTTGTTTTTGGAAAAATAAATGATATTGTAGTTTAATATGGATTTTTAATTATATTGATATGTATATATATATATATAATGATTTTAATTGGTTACTTTTATTTGGAATAATATCGGATTAAGCATTATGTCAAATGAATTGTTTTAAAGAGTACTTTAGTTAAACGTGTTGGATTCCTAAGTAAGTGAGTTGTTGATTAGCTTGACGAACTTGTCCCTTGGCTGAACAACACATCGGTTAATTAGGAACTGAATATGTTCGACATATGTTAATCCGAGTTTAAACCTATCTTGAACTTTAATTCTATATTGAAGGGGAGTGTAGCTAAATGGATTTGGAAATGTGATTTTCTTATTTTGAACAAATGCCACTCTCTTTTTAATCTAGAATTTATGGTTTAAGAAGCTAAAGATACATGATTTTAATCTATTATGATACTTTTGTCGGTTTTGAAAGTTAGCGTATTTTTCAAAAGTAGTTACACTATTTTTAATAAAAAGGGCACGATCTTGAGTTTAAATTTTATTTGATCTTGGTTTGTGAACTTGAATTAAATAATGTTATGATTTGGAATCAAATATAATACTTGTCCAGTATCAATATTTTATACTTAGTTTATTTTAGTTCCGGGGTGCAAGTTTTAAAGTGTTTACTTTTAGTGTGAATTCAAAGTAATTATTATTGTTTTGTATGGTATAGTTAGATGTCGACGGACTTTAGGACCAGCCGCAATGCTAAGCTATGTTTGGGCATCATTATACGAAAAGATTGTGTCTAAGGAAAAGCAAGGTAAGGAGTGAGTGTTACCTTGATTGTAGGAAATAGTTTCTAGTTAGTATATAGTGATTGCTAAGAATATGTGTTAGTGTGTGATTTATTATTAAATGAAAATTAATAAGTATATGCTAAAGGTGTAAATGATTGTGTGGAAATCATGCTAATAATTGTGATTAGTTGTTGTTGTGTAATTTTATTATGTATGTCTACATGAGAAAGTGAAATATATGCATATTTTGTGGCTACGTGAGTATGTGAGTTAATGTGATGATTATGATATTTGATATTGAAATGAATGTCTCTTTGAAATTACCCTGTATTTTTGGAATTTAAAAGTACAATGAGATGATAAAATGGAATTAATGAGAATGAGTACAAAGAGATGAAATAAGTGAAATAAATTGTTAAAAGATTTAAAGGAAAAAGAGTGTGTGATCCAGATCTTGTAAGACGTTGTCCTTAGGAGACTGTACGCATAGATCGCGTAAGACGCACATTGTGCGCAGCTGTAAGACGTTGTCCTTAGGAGACTTTACGCAGTTATGGACACACACCATATATTGATAATGTTATAATTGGATTGTGCTACTCCAGATCTTGTAAGACGTTGTCCTTAGGAGACTGTACGCATAGATCGCGTAAGACACACATTGTGTGCAGCTGTAAGATGTTGTCCTTAAGAGACTGTACGCAATGATGGACGCACATTCTGATTTTGGGAATCCAGGTCTTGTAAGACGTTGTTCTTAGGAGACTGTACGCATAGACCGCGTAAGACACACATTGTGTGCAGCTGTAAGACGTTGTCCTTAGGAGACTGTACGCAATTATGGATCTCTGTGATAAATTCTAAAAAGCTATGTAAAACTCCAAAGAGTATGAGAAAATAAAATGTGAAATTAAGCAAAGAGTTGAGAAAGATATCAGTTTTCAAAACACTTTATTTCCATTGTGTCAATACATTATGCAACCAAGTTTCAGAATGAAAAGAAAGAATATAGGATGCAATAGAGTTTATCTCCATTATGTCTATGGTGCAAGTATTTAAAGAGGTAAAGCCAATGCATAATGGAGATAAACTCTATTGCATCCTATATTCTTTCTTTTCATTCTGAAACTTGGTTGCATAATGTATTGACACAATGGAAATAAAGTGTTTTGAAAACTCAATTGAAGGCACTGAAGCACTTTCATATTCATCAATGGAGATAGATGTTGTTGAAGACTCATTTGAAGGTAATGAGGAAATTCCACATTCATTAACAGGGATGATTGTTGAAGACTCATTTGAGGGTGTTGAGGGATTGCGTGTTCAGGAAATCCCACATTCATTAGTAGGGATGATTGTTGAAGACTCATTTGAGGGTGTTGAGGAAATCCCAGACGAAGAAGAAGAAGTGCAATCTAAGAAACTTGAAGACTCATTAATGGGGATGATTGTTGAAGACTCATTTGAGGGTGTTGAGGAAATCCCAAATGAAGAAGAAGTGCAATCTAAGAAACTTGAAGTCCTAAATTCAGAGGCTCCTACTCTTTTGTTAGAAAACAATGAAGAGACTCCTGGACCTTTGTTAAAGAGAAATAAAATTGCAGACTTTGATCTCAACGAGCTTGCTGATGATGAGGATGATGAAGGTGGTCATGAGATTAGGGAAATTAAGAAAGTTGTAGACTTTGATCTCAATAAATTTCCTGAAGATGAGGATGATGAAGGTGGTGATAGAAATAGGGAATTTAAGAAATTTGTTTGGAGTATGTTAAAAATTTTACTCGAAAAATTTTATTAGAGCATGGTATAATTTTAAGATATTGATGTTTTGTCCTGAAATGTTGAAATAGAAATGCTATTATTTTTTATTCACAAGGAGTACATTTCAATCAAATCTTTTGGTGGTCATTCATTTTAATTTTCTATTGTGGCAGATTAGATCTGTTTTTCTGGTAGTGGTCTGTCAACGTACATTTTTCTTTGCATTATTAACAGGGTGGATTGGGAAAAATAGAGGGAAGTAGTTATTTTTCTTTTTGTTATCTTCATGTTACTGCATCAGTGTGGTTCACTATGTGATGCCCATTTTTTGCTTGGGACTTCTATTCTGTTGTTGGCATTCAAAAAGTGATGGATGCAGAGAACATACTTAAAGTAGTATGATACATATTCCTGAGGATGAGCACGATGACGGTGGTGATTAGAGCATGGTATTATTTTGTTAGTAAGATAAGGTGGTGATGAAGGTGGTGATTAGAGCATGGTATTATTTCCAATTTCACAGCATGATCAGCAAGGACCATATGTAAATTCTTCTGGTTTTCCATCCATTTGAATACCTGTGTAAATGAATAATTAATCAATTTAAATTACTTAGCAAATCAAATAGACACTTCCTCATAAAATCTATAAATTGCATTACACTAACAAAACCCATATCCAGAAACAGTACGTTATGCAAAGCTGCAGGTAATCAATTACGGATAGTAACAAGAGGCAGTTGACCCAAAAAAGGATATAGTGATATAGCAGATCATGGAGTGACCCCTAAACTGACATTGGACAATTCAACGCACATATTTTTTACTACTACACACATATAATTGCATGAAACTCAAAATGTACTCAATTTAATACATACTGATCATCAATACTTTAAACTTTAAAGCCGTAACTCAAGGCACAATCATCATTAACTTGAGGCAAAACAGATAAGAAAGTCAATCAAGCATTAGAAATAAAAAGTTCTGCACCAACTCTTGAATGAATTCAAGCTTCTAATCAAATCAACGTCTCTCTGAAAATTCTCCAAAACAGTGGTACTTGCATTAGCCAAATAAATTAGTAGTACTTGCAGTAACCAAATAAATTAATGGTACTTGCAGCAATCAAAATTGTAACATACTCCATATCATATCAAATATCATAGCATTAATGATCTAACATCACCCTCCCTGATAATGATCTAACATGGAAATACACATGAAAGAAGAACATGTGAAAATAATGATCTAACGTCACCCTCCCTGATAATGATCTAATATGGAAATACACATGAAAGAAGAACATGTGAAAATAATGATCTAACATTACCCTCCCTGATACACATGTTTCTTGCCCTTTCTAAAACCCATGAAAAAGCTCTCCAAATAATAATAGGTAAATGATAAGTTATGCACTTCACAAGAGAACATATGGGATTGAACAATGGGAAACTTATCTATTCTGATAAACACATCAGGCAGAGCCCTCCAATTACAATACCAATGCATTACATAACAGTAACAGTGAAAAACTCTTCAATTAAGTTATCAAATTAAGTACACATCCTCAAAACATAGTAGGCAAAAAAAAAATTCTCCAATACCTGCTGGAGTACATTACATAGATATAACAATACAAAAAAAGTTATCGAATCAAGTAAGACCAATTAAGCAACCAGTTCTAGATTACTGCCCTTTGCATCGAATCCTTTCTAATATGTGGTATTTTGTAATTATTCCAACCTTTTCCCTTCATGATTTCCACATGCATGATTGGAGTGTTATAAAAATCTTATCACAATAAACAGAGGAGAAATCTTCGAATGCTTTAACCACAACAGCATGATCATCAACAGTCTTAGGTGCTTCTTTGTATTGTAAAGACTGAATTGTATTGAAAAAACCAAGATCCAATACATTCAGATCCGGAGAGTTAGCCGGTTGACACATTAAACTAATGTTGAACCCATCTTTTGTAGCCTCATGACAAAAGTCAACATCGTCTTGGCTAACGTGAGTTCTAGCATTAGCATTATCTTGCTGAATATAAATTGGTTGTCGCTGCTCATCTCTTGGCCACTTCATTTTGATGGCAGATAAAACTTTTTCAATGAGAAACTTTTTACTCACCTCCTTGGTAACTGAAGTGATAGGTTTTGTTTCTAGTGTACTTGCATCTCTGTTGATGCTCTTCCTTTTTGTTGGCTCTTTAGTCACTAAAGGGAATACGCCAATCTTTCCAGAGAAAAGTTCATTCCCTTCTTCGTCAAATCTTGGATGTGCTATAGAAACTAAAAACATTACCTTCCCGATAAAATTCTTGCTTTACAAGTGCGCAATGGCTCCTCCTCATCTGGCAGCAAGTAATAGTTCATGGACTTTTTTGTCATGTAGAACTATTTCTCATCGATATGTATAATGTTGTACATATTTTTAAAGGTAGGATCGTGTGCTATCCCTTTCCAGCGTTGATAAGCAAAACTTCAATCGAGCCACTTTTTTTTCTTATTTCAAGAGTGGCTTGATTGCATTTGAATGGCATCGAAAAGCTCCATCCTTCATGTGCCTAAAAAGTGATGTCTTGTTTATGTTCACTGCACGTGTTAAATCTCGAAGAAGAGTACTACGATTCAAATATAGAACATTCAGAAAACGAGCCTCATCTATCTCAACTCTCTTGCGTCCACAATTCTTGATCTTTTTATGACATACATCTTCTTCTAGCCTCTAGCCTGATTCGTCTCCAAATTTGCTGAATAACTCTTCTCGAAACTGAGTACAATGAAGCCACCATTTTTGTTATACCATATCCAGTTTTCCATCTGATGAAGACTGCAACAACGGACGAGATATTGTTGGACGTTGTTCATTGGTGAGGAAATTACGAGGCCATGTCTCCCACGAGTCGGTCGGTGCTTCATCTACATGCAAGCATTTTAATCAAATTACGAAAATTACGGGATTGACACATTGTAACTTACTTAAATCAAATCAATAGAACTATATTTAAACATAAATATTAGTCATTGTTCTCACTTCTCAGTGACCAAACACAAGATGTCACAAGATATTAACACAATAAGGAACTGAAAAATCATGTTACAGTTACAATTATTGACACAAGAAGTTGACACATGAACGAATTGACACATTATAACTTAAGTCATATTAATAAAACTATATGGAAATACGAAGGATTCTTAAGAAAGTTAGATAAAATTCTTAGAAAACTCAAACAATCTCAAAATCCTTAGAAACTCAAAAACAAACTCAATATGAAACAAAAACTTAGAGAAAATTATTACGAAAAAGTCACGAGGAAATATTTTGGGAAAAAAAGATAAGTGTTGAGAAGGTTCATTGGATAGGAGACTTATAGAAACTTGGGGAATTTATAGCTTGGCAGAGCAGATCAGTGAAGATAAGCATATAAATTAAATGGGCCAGTCAGAATATAGCAGTACAATACCTGTAGAATTAGTTGATGGTTCTGGTTCCAATTCAAAGTCATCTCCATTCTCCATGTGCAAAGATGATTCTAAATCATATGTTGCTCCCACATTGTCTTCTTCTATTTCATCAATTGCATTTGGCAATATGTTACATTCCTTGTCAGTGTTTGAAGGCGGAGGAGCAAGGTTTAAATCTATGTCAATTGAAGGTGGTGGAGTCAGTTTTAAATCTATGTCAATTGGCATTTTTTCTCTTTGGTTTATAGATATGAATAAGATTGCAACTAGTGAAGGGTTTAAATATATGTTTCTTTTCAATTTTATGGTGAGAAACATAATTTCCAGGGACAATCTCATTTGGAGGGAAACATGGAAGATGGAGAGACATGAGAATGTTGATGGGGGAATCAGATTTTTGTGAATGAAATTTGGTTTGGAGGGAAATAAATTTTTTTTCAGGTTTGATAGTCATAGTAGATGGAAAGACATCATGAGCAGCAGCCATGATTGCTATCTTCATTTTCTAGTTTTGGATGGTAGTTGCCATTAACGTGTTTTCCTTTTTCTCTCTCTTTCAGGATTGGACACTAATAAAGCAAAGCATTTAATTTTTGAATGGGTATGTTTTATGACAATTTTTATAAGGAGGGTAAAAGTGTAAATGCATTGATTTTTTTCTGAAATCAAGAGAAAAACCCATTTTAACTAACCTCCTTGGTCCAGGCAATACGGTTAAGTATGCCCTATATATAGGACCGGAGGGAGTATCTACTTTACAGCTTCTAAAAGTGTTGTTCTCTTTTCATGTTTTCTAATTCATTTTGATTCCTTGATAAGTTGTATACATGTAATATTAATGGTGTTTATTATTTTTTTTAATGTTTGTTAGATTTCTGTTAACATGACGGATGTGCTTGAGGATTCCATCATGGTCAACCATGAACCTTCTCCCTTGGAGCCTTACGAAGGAATGGAGTTCAAATCAATAGAAGATGCAAAGAATTACTATTTAAGGTAAGCAAAGAAAAAAGGTTTTAGCTTTCGCATGGGTCGTATTACTAAATCAAGAACAAATGGTATGATAATTGGTCAAGAGATGGTTTGTTCAAAGGAGGGTTTTAAGGTAAAAAAGACCATAGAAAGGGAAAATAGAAGCACACGTGATGAAACAAGGATTGGATGCAAGGCAATGATATATGTAAAGAAAATAGAAAAAGAAAATGGATGGATTATTTCTAGATTTAGAATAGACCATAATCATGAACTTTTTTCCCCAAGAAGTTCAAAGTTTCTTCGAGTACATAAAAAGAAAACCAAAGTGCAAAAAAAAACTTATTGATGTGCTTGAAGATTCTGGCTTTCCCCCTAGCAAAATAACATTTGTCTTGTGTATCGAAAGTGGTGGTGTTGATAATGCCGTGATTGGTCAACAAGATGTGATTACTTACTTAACTGGAAAGAGACAAAAGGAATTAGCAAAAGGAGATGCCCAGTTGATGTTATCATATTTTCAAAATTCTCAATTGAAGAATCCTGGGTTCTTTTCTGCATTTCAAATGGATGTTGAGGGACAATTGGCAAGTTGCTTTTAGGTTGATTCAAGATCTAGAATGGCGTACAAGTATTTTGGTGACGTAGTAACATTTGATCCTACATATTTAACAAATAAATATAAAGTGCCATTTGTTCCATTCACTGAAGTTAATCATCATCAACAATCTATTCTTTTTGGTTGTGCTTTATTATGGGATGAAACAAAAGAAAGCTTTGTCTGGTTACTGAATACTTGGTTAGAAGCAATGTCGGGAGTTCATCCAAAAACGATTATCACATACCAAGATGCTTCTATCACTTATGCAATTGCAAGGGTGTTTCCAGAGGTTAATCACCATTACTGTATGTGGCACATTGGGAAAAAGGTTCCAGAGCACTTGAATTATATTTATAATGAGCATAGTGAATTTAAAAATCAATTTCATAAGTGCATTCACCAGTTTATTACCATTGAAGATTTTGAGTCTGATTCGGAAGCAATGATTGATAAGTTGGGTTGAAAGGAAATGAGTGGCTAGAAGATATATACTCTATTCGATCAAAATGGATTCCTGCTTTTGTATGTCACAACTTTTGTGTAGGAATGTCCACTACCCAAAGGAGTGAAAGTATGAATAAGTTCTTTAAGGATTTTTTGAATTCAAGTACTCCATTGAGCAAGTTTGTAGCACAAGATGAGAAGGCTCTTGATGCACGTTATAATAAGGAAAGAGAGAAGACATTCAAAGCGATGAATTCGAAACCGATTTTGCGAACTTTATATCCTATGGAAGAAGAAGCAGCGAAAAGTTATACAAGAAAACTATTTAGGATATTTCAGGATGAATTGGTTGGGTCTCAAATGTTTACCGCGAAGAAAATTGGATTTTTCAATGATGTGTCAACATACAAAGTTCATGGAATTCAGCAGGATAAGCCTAAATATTATGTGAATTTTCATGTCATTTCAACAAATGCAAATTGTAGTTGTCACATGTTTGAATTTCTGGGTCTTCTCTGTAGACATATATTAGTCGTGTTCATAAAGAAGAGAGTATATTCTCTTCCTCCACAATATATTCTGCGTCGATGGACCCTTAATGCTAAAAAGGAGAAAGTTAAAGGATTGACAAGTGAAGGATTCTAAGAGGGCAGCAACAAAGCTTCCAGTACTTTATTATTTAATAGTGTTATGGTTCAATCTCTTGATGTATCTGAAAGAGCTTCAAGATCAGAAAAGCATCATGATGTTGCAGTTGAAGGTTTGCAAAAACTTATTGAAGAACTTGATCGATTAGAAGTTGAGGAATCAAATGAAGAGTATGTTAATTCGACAAACCAAGTTATCCCAGAAGTCTCAAACAATGTTATAACTTTGCGTGATCCTCCAATTGTGGCAACAAAAGGATGTCCACGAACTTTGCGAATGAAAGGCAGCTTGGAATTGCACAACAAAGGCTCCTCTACATGTAGTAATTGTAAGCAAAAAGGTCACAAAAAACCTAAATGTCCAAGTTTTAAAAAAACCAAGGTATTTTTCTAATCCCAAACTCAATCCATATCCATTAGTATATGTTTTTCATTTCTTTAGTATGTTGAGTTGATTGTCTCATACACTATGCTTTTTAGGTGTGATATTGTTAATGGTCAATTTCCAAACTCCAATGTTAAAGCTTATAATTTGGTTGATTCAAAGGTAATAACATCATTGTTTTATATTCAATCCTCTATAGTTACTATTTTTATCCTAACAATGCTTTTGCCACTACTTTACATTGTAGGATATTATGAAATCATAAGGAGTGGAATCTGCACATTGACAGCAAAGGACTAATAGATTTCCTTGCAAACAGACCAGCAAACCAATATATATCATACTTTTCTTATTTTTTGTTTTATAATGAGGCATCATTTTTGTTTAGGATATTTTACTCAATCTGGACATTGGGCACAACAAACATCATATAGTTACAGTGTGAATGCTACTTGCTACCATGAAAGGAAGTTCAAGATGGTATCCACTACCAAAGGATAGTTATTTTTGGTTTTAGACAATGTATTATTCTTGTTTTTGGATATTTTTCTCAGTTGTAATTGGTTTTGAATAAATTTTGATTTACTTTGATATGAGAACAAGAAGAAATTCATGATATACAATTGTACTTTAATCTTTCACTTACTGATTGTAACTCAAAAAAGAACAATGCAGAAAATTGAAAATCATTGCTCTCAATCGTAAATTACAAATCAAGAGAATTACAAATCATTGTTCTCAAAGAAGAAAATTACAATTACAAATATTGTTCTCAATGCTATGAAGCACAGTGCAGAAAATTACAAATTAAGATTTGAGTTTTCAACATGTAGATTTTCTTTTTACTGCTAAATTACATATCATTGTTGTAACTAGATAGAATTACAAATCAAAACCAATTTGCTATAGCTTCTAAATTGCTATACTTTGCTAATTTACATATCATTGTTGTAACTAAAGAAAATTACAAATCACAACAAATTTCCTGCAACTTCCAAAGTACTATACTCTGCTTATTTACATATCATTGTTATAGCCGGAAAAAATACAAATCATTGTTATGGATTTGTGGTATTTAAGCTGTAGATTATGAGACTTCATGCAACCATTATTGCTTCTGTAACATCTCCGATTTTTCCCCAATTGCTAGGTGTCGTAATTAATAGAATTTTGATAAGAGTAGTGTTGTTTCCAAGCCTTGAGTATGTCTAGAATGTGTTTAGAATGTCGGAATTAGCAGGAGTAGGTTTGATGAGGTAGAATTAGCTTAGAAGTGAGTTTTAGAAGTGTAGTTATAAGTTAAAGAACATAGGATCTTAGGAAATTAGGAATTTAATATCCATAGTTCCAAACCCAAATTCCACCGTTGGATGTGAAGACGAGTGTCTTAGGAAACTTGTCTCAAAATTTGAGCAAGATCCAACGGTTAACGAAGAATTTAGAGCGATTCGAAGTATAAGGGATTAAGTGGCTAAACAGATTAATCGATTAACCTGTGAGTTAATCGATTAAGTTTATGGCAACATTCAGCCCCTAATCGAGTAGGGTATAGGTTAATCGATTAAGTTTTTAGCCATCTTCTGGCGCTAATCGATTAATGACAGCATTAATCGATTAACCATGTTATATTAACAAGTGTTAATCGATTAACCAATCGGGTTAATCGATTAACCCCTGTTATATCAGCCAAAAATCACGTGGATTGGGGCATTTGTTTCATTGCTTTCTCTCTCTTCTCTCACGGTTCTCTCTTCTCTAACACTCTAGGGTTTTTCAATTACAACAAATCCACACTAAATAACATCAAATTAATTCCCCAAATCATCCACATATCTCTTCCCAATCAATTTCCCCCTTTCAAATCTTAATTTCCTCTTCCTTTCATAAAACCCCCAAATCACCCATGGAACCCTAAGTGGTGCAATCTCTTCCATAGGGCTCTTTAGTCATCAAAGGAGCTTAAGGACCTTAAGGAATCAAGGGTCAAGGGTGCTGGGAGCTTGGTTGGAGCTTTGGGATTGGAGTTCATAGGAGCCTTCAATGTTCTCCTCTTCTCTCCAAGAGGTAAGGGGGAGTACTTTGGTTCTAATTAGGGAAAGGGCTTAATAATAGTAATAGGGTATAATTAGATGTATTTTATATGTGTATGTTTAATTTGTATGTTGATATTGTTATGATTGAGAATAAAAGTGTGTGGAATGACTTAGGGTTTATGTTAGAAACAAATTAATGTTATTGTTATGGAATTTAATGATTAAATGAATAATATGATTATGAGTATTGTTGTGGTATGATTGGTATGTTTTATATGTTGACTATGAGTATAAGTGTTATGAACTTAGGATTTTGTTAGAAATAATTGTTATAATTGTTATGAAGCTAATTGAATGAATGACATGATTGTGATCCTTATTGTTGTTGAGTGTGATTGTTTCTATATATATATTTATGGCCATAAATCCTAAGTTAGAGACCCAACCAATTGGATATAATTATTAAAGGTTCAACTAATGAAAACCACATAAAATGAATTAGAAACACGTGCATTATGGAGTAAGGTGGACCTTAGGTGTACCGGGAAAAACACACGTCGTTTATGATTGATGAGGGCAAGAGTGAATTATTGGGATTACCTTGGGGAACTTTGATCCTGCAAAGGATACGGGTTTGCTTCCCGTGTTGGGGGTTGGTTCCACGCAAACCGGGGTAATTCCATCACTTTGGCTCGTTTTGGCCAGTGAGGGTGATTTCTGCTAAAGCCCGATTTGGACAAATCAACCCAAATCGCATGAGGGACCTTCCTAAGTGGAGGTGAAGTGTTGTGCAAGCGGATATGAGGGATCTCCCTAAGTAGGAGGTGAAGTATCCAACTAGAGGTTGAGAAATTCTTACTCCTGGTCGGTTTTTCCCCAGAGTGGAGGGTGGGTATGTTAGGAGGTTTGTTGTTATTGTAAAAAGTGTTGAAAAGTGTTATTGTTATTGTAAGCGGAGAAGTGCATTCATTATTGTGATGGGTTTAATTCACTGGATCCGATGATAGTGTTAAAGTGTTAAAGTGAATAAAGTGTAAAAAGTGCAGTGTACATCGGATTCGGGAATTAAACCATAGTGGGATATAGTGCATATCATACTCATATGATTGAGCATAAAAGCATTGTTATATATATTGTTATTGGGGTAAATGAAAGGGGTACTAATAGTGTAAAGGAATAGTTAAGTGTTAAGGTATATAAATAGTAGAATTGAATATGATAAGTGAATCTGAATATATGTGTGTGGGTATGTCTAGTTATATTTGTTTTAAGTGTTTTCCTTGATTATTTCTCAAATTACTCACCCCTTAAGTTGACCATTTTAGGTACCATTGGAGAAAGATATTCACAGCTTCCGTGCCGAGAAACTATACTCTCACAGTAGTCAGACAATGAGAGTATATGAGTTGGTGAGACCTTGGTGGTCTTGTTATTTTTATTATTGCAATCATTGTTAGGATAATGTAACATAAACGTTTTTAATTATTAAAGATTGTTTCAATTGATAACTTTTATTGTAAGTATAAGGAAACTTCTATTTTGTAAAAGGACTTTGTAATGCACATTCTTTTGATTAAATGTTATAGTGGTTGTAAAGGATATAAAAATATCCTTTTCCATATTATTTTAAAGTAAGCTATGACCACCTATAGTTTAATTACAGTTTTGTTTAAATAAACTGTTCTGGACTGACAGGTGAAAAATTAACTTGAGGAAAGTCCATATTTTAGAGTAAACTCCGCCAAAATTTTTATAAAACCCCAAGCATTTTAATATTAAATCATATAAAAGTAATATATTTTAAAGTATAAAAATTGAGGATGTTACAGCTTCCAGCACCGGTCATGTGATGATAATATCCAACAGGTTGTGCAGGCTGTTGAAGGTCTTCAAACTTTATAAAAAATTGTGTTGGTCTTTTTGAGAAGGAAAGCCATGAACTAAATTGCTTGTAGTCCAAATGGATTGAGCAGTTACAAGATTGAGACAGGACTGGCACCAAGGATTTGAAGTTAGTTCTATAGCAATTGGAACCACAATCTCACTTCTTTAAACCACTTCCATCACAACATGGTGTTCTCCCCATCATAAGTGTTGCTGCATTAACACTCTTGAAATAATATAACTGTATAAGAGTAAGTTTGATTCAATAAGTAGTTTTCAAGGCAACAAAATAGAGGAATCCACACAATAGAAACTATAGAAAGCCATGAGGACAATCATCAAACAGTTGGTGTGCGGCAGCATTCTTCTCAAAATGAAATAGATAGCACATATGCATGAAATTTCATTTATACCAATGACAATGGACGGGCAAACGCATGTAAGGCAGAAACACACTGGACAGACGCACAGAGAAATAATAAACAAAAGAAAAAATAACTAAACAAAAAAAGAGAAAGACATACACAACCAAAGGAATAGAAAACATGGACTTCAAAGAAAGAGAGAAAGGAGATTAGAAGAGGTGAGAAAAAGAGAAGAAAATCCTTAAGGAGGAGGAGGCGGCGACCTCTCCCTCTCCTGTCGTCGATCTCAGCGTCGATGTCTTCGGAAACTAAGTAGAGAAAGTGTGATGCCAAGTGAAGAAGAACAGAGTTACATAGGGAATTAGGATTTAGGATTTTATTTTAATTTTAATAAATTAATAATTTAATGTGGCAATGGGATTGAGATGACAATTTATGATTGATTGTGTGTGTAAAACATGTTTACATTGACAGTGTATCAATATTAATCTCAACTAGTAAGTAAGCTCGTGCATCGCACAGGCCATTACGCGAAGCCCCTTATTTAAATGTGAAATTATTAAAGGTTTCATGATAAGATATATATGTATCATCTACACTAATTATTTATAACCATCATTATGAACAAATTTAAATATTTAAAAATAAGACCAAAATCTTGATGCAAGTAAACCTCATGTAAATCAAGAAGCTTTTTCTTCGTTTCTTTCACAACATTTATCCTATGCATATTAAAAATGTTGAATAATAATTTTATATTAATGAGATTTTATTTTTAAATTTAAATTGAAATACTTTGTTATTCTTTTAAATAAGATAAAATTTAAAATTATTAATATATATATATAACTACATATTAGAAGAAAATATAATTTATAGTAAAAAATATATATATATATATATATATATTTATATAAGTATATTTATGAGGAAGAAAAAATTAGAAGCTAAACGTAAAAACGGTAATATAGAACATGGTAATATAGAAGAAGCTAAAAACAAAAACCTCAGTATATGAAAAGAAGTGATTATTATTGGTCCTGAAATAGAAGTTGTTGGGCCTTTTTTATTAGGTTTGTCTAAAGAGAAACCCATTTTTATAAAAAGAGGCCCAATTTTAGAAGTATCCAATTGTGCCATATGTTTTATTTAGTCTGTTTTGCAGCTTAGGGTTCCTAATATGGAAGTCTCCATCACTCACAACGGCTGCAATCTGAGGATTCAGCGTGCATGTACCCTGAAGCTCGATTTGATTCAGATTTTTAACCGAGAAATTTCAAGAATGACTGTGTAAGTGATATTTGTGTTATATTTAGCTTTCAGTTTCAACGATTTGTTCACTGATATTCAGATTTCATAATGTTGATGTAGCTCTAATGAGACGATTGTTGTTACATCTGACGAAGATGAGGAAGATATTTCTGATTCGTGTTGTGGGTGTTGCTCTTCCAGAGTTAAGAAGCTGCCCCCTTTTCAAAGAAAAAAGAAAGTCATTTATGACCTTACATGTGAAGGTTCAAGCAGAATGATCATAGATTATGGATCCGATGGTTATCTTTCAAAATCTCTGGTATGTGCTTTCATATTTGATCATAATCTTAATTCTTATTTAAATATGTTAACTTTATTTTCACATTTTTATTTATATGTTAGGATGAAGAAATTCATGAAGACTTTAATGAAGAATTCCCAGCTGAGGGGGAGTATGTCATGGAGCAATTATTCTCAATACAGATTACAACCAGCCAAATAAAAAAGAACCAGACTTTGGTAATTTATTTTTTCACTTATCAATATTATAATTAACACTTTAAATTATCAACAGTTCATTTTTTTGAAACAAACAAATTCATTCTTTCAATATCAATATGGAATTTCTAAAAAATATATCACTTTACAATCAAGCCTATTCCAGCAAAAGTTCGAGACTCATATTTGAAAGTTGGACAACCGTTTGTGCTGGTTAAAGAGGAAGGCAGCATTCCTCAACAGTGGTATCTTAACTGGAATTTTGAAAGGAACAATTACTGCTGTTTTGGCAAGGGATGGTATGGATTTGCTAAGGAAAGGAAACTGTGCGTAAGGGATAGGCTAACCTTCATGAAGCAGTTGAATAATGAAGAATGGGTATTTGCAGTTTCAAAGGATGAACTTTAGTTTTCCTCTGAAGTAACTAAAATAGTATATGATGTTTTTTGGTGATTTAAGTTCTTAAATAAATAATTGAAGTTTAGTTTGTTTTATGGTTTTTTAATTATATAATAGATTATATGAATTTTTCCTTCGCAAAATTGTTCTGAAATGAAAGTATAAAAGAACTGGTAATAAAAAATGTAAAGTAAAATTTGGTGGATTATATTATGTTCTGAAATGACTTTACTTTTCATGATAAACTTGAACGTGCATTTAGTTAGTAAAGGAAAATGTGTTATAGATTTGGGTAAGACATGTTTTCTGACATAGATATGAGTAACATATAATGCATTATAGACTTAACTTATGTATTCTCAAATATATTTGACGTAGCTGTGTATTTAAATTCTTGGATCAGTGATTTGGTACTTCTTAGTTTCAGAATTTAATAGTTCCATATTTTAAAGAGTAAAGTTGAATATAAGTAAGTAGTAAAGTTGAATATAAGAGTTCCATTATAGTTTTCATCATTAACTTCAACGTGGATTGACTTAGTAAAGTGACATGAGTTATAGATCTGAGTAAGAAATGTTTTTCTGACATTGATATCGGTAACATATAATCCATAATATTCTTAAGTTTTGTATTCTCAAATATATTGGATGAAGTTTTGTGTTTAAATTATCACGAAACAGAGTCATAGGAATATAAGTAGGTAATTGAGATGGGTAAATATAAGTAAATAGATTCATTGTTTAATGAGGACAGCAAAATAAGCATAACTAAAACAGAGTCATAGGCAGCATTCAAAAAAGCAATAGTGTTTCAAATCTCAACTCTAATTTAAATAATTCAAAACCATTAATACTTGCAGATGTCAGCAGCATCAATTTTGATGATATATCTAAGATCATGTTTTCTGTTGAAGATCAAATCTGAAAAGTGAAAGATGATGCATGTGAATGATCATGTTAGTCATTTTTGAAAGGATTTTCATAAATTAATTACCAAATTAAAAGACAATCACACCTGCTTGTCTTTTTTGACACGCTTTGATATTTTTGTTGAAGAAAATCCTGGTGTTTGCAATTCAGATATTCCAATGATGTCAGTGTCATTTTCTTTGTCTTTTCTTTTTCCCTTCAAAGAACTGGAATCTGGTGTAGTGTTTTTATCAAGAATATTCTCAGATGAAACAGATCCAACTTCCTGAAATCAAAATATTAAGGACATTAAATCTGATTTGTTATAAATCTGTAATTTTTTTTATTATATTAAGCAAGAACATTACAGCGGCAGAAATGTTGCACTGTGACTTGCTCAGATTATTTGCATCTGTGTCGAAATTTGGAGATGGCTGATCCACCTGTATTATATCATTTCAATATCTTAGGAAATGTTGGCATGTTTGAATATGAATAATAAATAATTTGTTTTTTTTTTAAGGCAATGTTATACCGCTATGTCTGAAATGGTTGCATGAAATTCATTTAATATATGCTCATCATCAAACATTTGTAATATGGTGTAAGAATTCTTCCCCATCTTCACATTAAAATCTTCATTGACATCAATTAGAAATGCAAATTCTTTTTAGCAAAGCGTATATAGCACAGGTGGGAATCCATATATGTCACCAATCTGAAAAAAATTAAAATTTGCATTATAGTAGATAGATAGTGAGTAATTTTCATGTTTAGTGATTTCATTTAAAGTGAATGAGTATTCAGTGTATGTGAACTTTATTCTGATTGTGTGAAAAAAAAACCTGCTCCAGTTCTTTTATCAATTCAGCAGTTGTTCTGTGAAAATATTTGAATGCTAGATTGTCAAATAGAATAAAACACGCTTCATCCTCCGAGTCTGAAACCATCATCTGATTTTGTACCTAAGCATTGAAAATGTAATTATTATGTAAGTGAATGTTATACCATGGAATAGTAATAGCAATTGTAATATTCTTATTTATAGAAGTATAGTAAAGATTTCAAATTGAATCACTGTGTGCTGGATTGTATATTTGAAATAGGATGTCTTACTTGGGAATAATGATTTGGGGCTGTTTTTCACATCCTTCGATGGCACAATAGAAGTATGTCGTTTCTTCCCCAGCTTATATATATATATCACAGTAAAAACAAACATTTTTAGCAATAATCAATAGGAAATTTAGCTAACTTCTATAGCATTCCATAGATACTTACGTTTAAACTTTTCCTTTACTACTTTCTTACACCTGCTACATGATTTGTAATGCCAGTTGTTGTCTTCTATAATGTATGAAACTTTTCCTATTGTAGCATATTTTCCACCCTAAGATCAAAAGATAAGGCAAAATATATTAAAATTGAAAGTAGTTATTTTCAAATTTTTTTTCGATCAATAATAATGAATGTTAGGAAATGAAAAATACATTTAGTATTACCTTTGTGCTGTTTTTTATTTCGCTAATACTCTTCCGAATGCTTGGATCTGTTATGGAAAGTGCAATGTCATTCTGGCTTCCTATTGTATATTGTGATGAAGCTTGTGAGAGAATTAGACGCTGATAATTTGGATTTATACTGTAAAAATTGCAGGAAACTCAGTTTGACAATATATATATATATTTCAATAAAAAAAATTAAATTTCATAAACTGTGAATACTTACAGGTTTTGGAATTCCTGAACCTCAGGCAAATTTGGGTTGAACTGGATCCTGGTTGCAGTCCATGATGTATTAATTGAAATGTTGCCTAAAATTAGTGAAACTTAGTACCTGTTATTTTTTGTACTGAATATGATGTTATATGTCTTTTAATATGTATTTTTGATAGAAATTAAAAATACCATGCCAATCATTTATTTTGGCATATTCCATGACCACAATCTTGGGGTGTGTTTCATCCAAGATAAATTCGTTCATCTTTTCAGCATGGTTATCAAAGAGACACACCTTAACACTATTATTCCTGCAATGTCAAGAGACAGACCTTAACACTATATATATATATATATATATATATAGAGAGAGAGAGAGAGAGAGATGGCAATATACGTAGGATTTAATTTCGAAGCAATATATAGAGAATAACCTTGAATCTGAAAGGTGGAAATTAAGTCTTGGTCCTTGTTTTTCATCCTTTTGGTATATGCCTAATGGGCTGTGTTCAGTGACAACACCAATAACATCTAGAGAATGGTTGTATTATCACGATGATGCCAGGTAAAAAAAATGCTAGGTTTAGAACATAGTAATCAATAAAAATTTCTTTAAAAAATTAAATAAAAAAAGAAACCCGTATTTCACCTATGAGAGTGTCAAATTTTGAAGATTCTGGTGTTCCTTGCTGTAGGATGTTTTCAAAAGGCTCAAAATTAAATCCATAGAATGGTAAATTATCCTCACTCCAATCTATTTTTGTACCATACGTGAATTTCAGCCTCATATCACTTTTTGTAGCTTTGAAAGGTCCATCATTGTTTTCAACAATAAATTTTGAAATCTTAACACATTTTCCTTCAATCAGCCATTTCTGAAGCTTATTAATTGTGTCTTGTAAATTGATATAACAGGGTACCTTTTGAGCCTTCATACAATAACATAAAATATAGAATCAAGTCAGTAAAATTAATTTTCTGTACAGGAAGATATCGTTTTTGATAAATTATGGTTCGAATATAATTACCTCGTTGTCTATTAACACAATCTGCATGTATCTTATTGTGTTTTCTCTTTGCATAACTTTCCATACTCTACTGACACGTCCATGGAAATCTCTTGCTTCCCTTCCAGGAATTAAGTCTTTCAATGCAAGTCTTGCCATTAACTACATATAAAAAGAAGAAAAATAACTTATTGAATGCTTTTTATTTTTAACAATGATATTTACGTCTGTTCATGAAATTTATTTTTTCATACACACTTTAGAATATAGATTTGATATTTGGAATTTAAATATGCGGCCCAAGAAAGGATTGTTCACAAAATCCAGATTGTTCAAGTTAACATATAAGATTAATGTTGCATGAGATTTTTAAATTAATAAAATAATAAAATAATAACATCATAATAAATTTGAAATAGAAAAATTTGTAGTGATTGAGAAGATGCAGTTGATATATTGAAACTCAGTCCAACAGTAAAAGCCCGAAGAACATAACTTTCTGAAAGCAAAAAATGATATTACCAACTTGAGATAAATTGACACGTACGTATCTCTTGCAGTTTGCTTTCTTGAGTTGAAGCTTGCTATGAGTCCTTTTACTTTATGGAGCAGAATTACTTTATGCAGCAGAAAGGGTCCAATTTTTTTTTAAGGGCTACCTCGATTTGTATTGGTTTCGAGGCATATATTTATGCATATACTGATTTTCGGGCATTTCACCTTCTTGCACTTATTTATTGTTGTGTAGCCCAAAGTTATATCATCTAATTTAATGCATTGTAATTGAATGTAAATTTTTATTGTTGTGAAGCCCAAAGTTATATCCACTAATTTAATGCATTGTAATGTAATGTAATAATAATAATTGATGTTTAATTTCTCAATGTAAAGAAAACACTGTTCAACGTAAATTTTTACCATGCCAATGTGATTTATCTGATAATCAATATTATCAATATTATAGTCAATATTATAGAATACAACAAAGGATTTCCAAATTTTATATAAAACGATTGGCATTCCAAAATGTAGGTTCTTTTTCTTAACTTGTTTTTTTTCCTTTAAAAAAAAATTGGAATTAAATTTCTTATTTTTTTTGTTGAAACGATATAATAATAAAAATTACGTATATTTTTCACAAAGGTTTTCGTTTTCCCAAAGTTTGGCATGCAATTATTACACCACATTATATGACATTATATTAGCATAATTTATTATATTGGTTTCAAGTTCCCACAGTTTGGGTTTTGAATGATTGATGAGTAGTTGGGGCCTTTCACCTTCTTGGTCTCATTTATTGTTGTGCAACCCAAAATTATGTAATCTAATTTATTGTAATCTAATAGTAATAATTGATGGTTAATTTATCAATGTAAAAAAAGCCTTGTGGAACCAAAAGTTTCAGGTTGCTTTCTATGTTTTATATCATGTATGTATCATATCAATACAACTAATAATTTCCAAACTTAAAGGTGAAAAACGATTGGCATGCCCACACTTAAATTTCGAATTTTCTAATTCTTCCTAATTAATATTGATTAATGAATATTCTTAATTTTTTTTTCTTGAAAGGATTGAATGTAAAAAAATTTAAATCAATGGCAATTTCAACCTTGAGAAACGAAAAGTTCAAGCATGCAATAATGGCTATCTCATGCAAAATTGCGTATATTTTTCTTAAACTTTTCTGACTTCCCAAAAACTTGTTTTTTTCTATATGCTCATTAATGTACTCTCATTATTTGATTAAAATAATTTTCTTATATGCTAATTAATCTACTCTCATTATATGATTTAAGCCAACTTATAAAACATTTTTACGTAAAATATATTTGATATTTAAAGAATTATTTTATAGGTACTTAGCAAAATATAACGAAGTATGATAAAGAATGTCAACGATAATTTTATTATTTATATTTACTTTTAGAGTTTGAAAAAATTTAAATCTTTATTCTTTTGATATTTTTTTTTTGGCCCATTATGAGTGAAACATATACACAAATACTTATTTTAATAAATTAAGATTGAATACTCTGACAAATATATTATTCCAAATAACAGCAAACTATGGATATGGATAACACATGGCAAATAAATTTTTCAAAATAACAGCAAACTACTCTGCAATCTATAGATATATGTATTAATCAGAGTGTACGGGCTTAGAAAAATAAAAAAAAGAAAACTATGTATTAAACCAATATGCTAAATAAGACAATCAAATATATAGATAGATTCATACATAAAAAACAGAGTGTCATAACACAGTTGCAGAAACATAAGGGAGACAAATTAGAACATCAAACTACCATAGTTCGACAAAGAAAAAGTAGAACATGAAACAACCATAATTAAAAAAGCAAAGAAAAAAGGGTACTTAAACAGTTCTTAAAAACCACCAAAATACTTCAAAATTCATAATAAACTGAAAAAAAGATCACTCCACGCCATTGTTGTTTCCAGGAGCTTCAACTTCCTCTGGGATCACTTCAACTTCCTCATCTTCTTCGTCCTGGTTGTCTTGCTCATCTTCATCCTGAAAATTTTCTTCTTCATCTTCCCACATTTCGTCATCTTCATCTCCATAGTTGTCTTCTCCAGAATAGCCCTCATCAGTTTCATCTAACTCAAACTCTTCATCAGTCTCATAGCGGTATAAGGGAGAGTCAGGTCTCACCAGCCCATCCCACTGTGGGATCTCTACTCTAAATCTCTCACCCCCAACATAGCAAAAATCCACTTGTTGGCCATTAACCAAACCATACCTATTTTGAATGATGGACCATCCCTTTGTAATCTGTTTTCCAGCATAACAGAGATGAAGTCGAATCACATCTCCGTCGGGTAGGTGGCATGTCCAATATGCCCCAGCTTCATGTGAAAAACTTTAGAACATATAATGTGAATAAGAAATAATGAATAGATAAAGAAACTGGAAGACGATTTTCTATAGATTACCAGATCAAAATTTCAGCAAGAGTCTCTTTATGTGGAAATGAAACCGTGTTGTGTGAAGGAAAGACTGGAGTGTTTATATTTAAAGAAAAAATGGAAACCTTTGGGCAGAGCCTTGTCTTTTCGTATGAACACTATAAGTTGTAAGCATTAAAAGAAATTGAATACATGCATCTGTTGAGGGAGAAACCGAGGGATGTGAGTATTCATAATCAATGCATTGAATCTTTTTGATTGAACTTATCGGTTTCAAAGAAGATTTGAACTGCATATACCTTGTTATGATGTATATTGGTGGTTGTTGGATAGTGTGCCACACATTTACTTATTTTTTATCAAACGGAAGCAACCAACAAAGTTTCAATGTATAATTGGTGATAAATAGTTCTTAAATAAATAACAAATTTATAATATATAATATCCATAATAATATTTCCTACATAAATAAATAATAATTACAAAATTATAATTTGTCATTAGTTTATCTAATAAAAAATATCTCGTTACCAAAAAACACGTAAAAAATAAAATATAGTTAATTAATAATGACACTTTCAAAACTAAGGACAAATAAAATGTAATATTTAATATTTGCTAAATTAAAGTTATAAACATGGTGATTAATTTAAAAGGTCTTGTACATCAACATATGCACCAAATTGGTATCCTTTAGAAACATGTAAAGTACATTTGATTAATGCAAATATTAATTTTATGAAATCTATATTAAATTTGTGGAGGAAAAAAATCTTAGAGTGTCAAGCATGGGACTGTATTTTTAAATTTCGCCAAATCTTAAATCTGAGGGGTATTTAAGTTTATTCATTTTTAAGGAATTAAATTCGTAAATATTTTCAAGAATGTAATTCTGAGGTACTATCTCAGATAAGATTTTTCATCAGCTTTTAAAGTTCTTGGAAATCTCTTCTGAAATTCAAGACCAAAATCTAAACTATTATGATTTTATAATTAGGGAAATAAGCATGGAAAATTCAAATTGTCACATATGTTTTTTAATGCAAATCTTACAATTAAGGTGAATATAGTAGCCTTTCAATTTTTTATTCAAGAGGTTGATTATTCATACTCAAAACCATCCCCTTTTTGGAACCTTCAATCATATTTTGCATTTCAAGTCTATGGTGAAATTTTCTAAAAAATGTAAACACAGAAATGAAAAAACCTAAAAAGATTTTGTCCATTGAAGAATGTAACAACGGTAATAATTAACCGCAATTTTTATGTAAATACTAAAAAATAGAAAAGAGTCACTTTCCACAGCAACCATTAATTTAATTTCAAGTCTAATTGCTATTTACAGTTAAAATATATAAAGATTAATCAGAAGTATTTCAACAACCATTTATAATCAGAATGGAGAGCAAGAAACTCCTAAAATAATTGTAATCAGATTTATAAAGATTAATCAAATTTCATGGTCTATTTGCAAGGTACATCTATGAAACTTCTGAAAATTTATAATTAGTAGTAAAAATGAAAAGGAAGGACTAACTTACACAAAATTAGGTACGCCCATCATTCTTTCTTTTGCAAGAATTATCACTTAATCCTCTTTTCTTATCATCATTAACTCAGAGACAAATTTTTTTTCCTGCAAAGAAATATTAGAACGTATTCAGTTATGAAAAAATGGTCAAAATAAATTAACCTCTTAAGTACATCTAATAGAACAAATACAGTCAAAAAAATTAGTTGCTTATCCAATTTCTAAAGATTAATCAGAAGTATTTCAACAACCATTTATAATCAGAAGGTACAACAAGAAACTCCTAAAATAATAGTAAACAGATTTATAAAGATTAAATAAATTTCATGGTCTCTTTGCAAGGTACATCTATCAAGGTACTAAAAATTTATAATCAGAAGTAAAGATGAAAAGGAAAGACTAACTTACACAAAAGTAGGTACGCCAATCATTCTTTTTTTTGCAAGAGTTATCACTCAATACTCTTTTTTTATCATCATTTTCTCATAGACAAACTTTTTTTTTCCTGTAAACAAATATTAGAACAGATTCATTAATGAAAAAATGGTGAGAATAAAATAACCTCTTAGGTACATCTAATAGAACAAATAGAGTTGTTCAAAATTAGTTGCTTATACATTTTCTAAAAACTCCACCTGTTATCGTTTCCTACTTACCATTTTGCAGTCAACTTGAGAAAATGATTTGAAAATCTCCAGCTGCTAAAGTAATCCTACAAATCTTGTAGAATAATATAAATAGATGTAAAATGTTTAAGCTAATGGCATTGAATATTCTGAAATATTTCTTTGTATACCACATTTTTGGTAGTGTTTGAAGGATATCCATGTTTATCAAGAATAAGAAATTTCAAACCTTTTTTAGATTTAACTCTTGACACCGCTACATAAAGCTGTCCATGAGTAAAGACTGGTTTTGGCAAAAAGACTGTGACATTTGCAAGTGATTGGCCTTGAGATTTGTTAATCGTCATTGAATAGCAGATTGCTATTGGTAACTGTCGTCGTCGAAATCGAAATGGGAGTCTCGAATCCGAGGGCGTCATATTCATTCTACTAATGAATACAGTCTCTCCCAAACTTCCACCTGAAATGACCTTTGCACCTGAAACTTCCACTTGAATGTCCACTTCATGCTCCAACCTTGTTTTTCTGTGTCTTTCTTTAACCTTTTCACACGAAGTTAAATTGCGGAGAGAAATTTCCTCTATGCCACAAATCGGCACCTCATAAAGGGTATCATCATGCTTAGCCTTATGCTTTTTCGACTTAGAATGTTCCGGAAATATAGAATACAATTCATCAACATTTTGAGTTGAGAAGGGAACCCTTTTCATGTTTTTAGTATCCCCTGATAGCATGTCAACATTTCTTTCTTTCTGAAACACACTCTTCATCTTTCTACACCTTGGAGAGACACTATTAGTAATATCAGATAATGGACTTCTATTTCCAGTCACCCGAATGCAGTTTTCATCTACACCAAACATTGATATTGAATTAGAAACCAAAAAAACAACACTGGATATATACACCATCATTTGCCTGATCATAAGAAATAATATTTATTCTCATAAAGAGTAGAAAATACCTTTACTGTCCATATAAGCTGGAGAAACTCTAATGTCGTCAAAATCATCACCCAGAAACCGTGAAATGCATTCATCACGTTCATTCTCAAAGATACTCCTCATCTTTCTACGACTTACATTAACCGTGTTAGTAATATCAGTTAATGCACTTCTATTTTCACTAAACTGATCATAATTTTGATCTGCATAAAATGGTGAAACACAATTAAATAAGAATTTCACAAAAGGCATAGTGTATACTTCAAGGTAAAAACATTTAGAACATCACCAGAATTTTGCATCTCATTTGCTTCACCAAAACCAAACCCAAGTTCAGATTGCAAACTCTTAATATTTTTGGCAGATTGAAGCTTCTTAAAAGTACTCGGTCTCAATATGTTGCCTGAAATAAATTATGAGTTCAAGTTATAATGATCCTATAAACATGATTTAAAGAAGGATACAGTTGAAGTTATAATGTTTTAAGCATGTGTACGAAATTTATACCTGATGTAAAAGTCAAAGTCGAATCACATGAACTCCTATAATGTAAATCTGTACCACATGATTATGCATCAAATATCAGTAAAGGTTCACGAAGTTTCAGTTAAAAATTACATAATATATGGGCGAAAAGAATGAAAGCAAGTACGAAGTCCATAATAAGAGAGATGTGAAACTAAAGCATAACCTGGTATATGGTGTTTCGTGTTTTCATCGGTAGCAATTGGACTTCTAGCATTAAGAACAGACTTCCCAGGTTGAAATTTCAGCATAGATGTTGGAGTAATTAAGCTTTCTGCAATATGAACCCAATCAACTTGATAGTGAAAGAAATATATCTCATAAAGTTAATTTAATGATGCTCACCAGTATTACCTGAACCATCGTTAATGTTTATTGATTGAGATGAGCTCCCACCAAACTTTGCCTTTCTGATTCTCTCTGCACCATCACCATTTGGTAATTTGGAGTGATCACTGCCCATTGTGGATATCACGATTATTTTTTTTTATATATCTATCAGTTTCGGTTTAAACACAGCTCAAGCATTCTTTTGCATTGACCCTATAGCTTTCTCCGATGCTAATGGTGGAAATGAGGAGTAAGAAGAGGACTCACTAATGTCTAGCTCGTGGAAATGGGTGAGGAAGAAGAAAGTGACTTCCCATCTTCTTACCAAACCAAAAAAACCGTGCATCAACCACCCTTGGGCTTGAAGCCCACTAACCCGAAAATTTGGGTTCCCAAAGGCTGCACATTAATGAATACCTCATTGCCTCATCTGAGTGTTTAGTTATCAATTGAGTAATTGTAATTAGTCAAAATTAGTGTGTGTTTAGGCGGGAAAATCAGAAGATTATGAATCAGAGTTTAGTGACTACTTTGCTTTTATATATAAAATATTGATAACATTTGTTACACTCTTGAAATTCTAAAAAAAAAAAAGACAGATTAAAAAAAAATAATCTTAAGGAAATAACAATAATGGGACAGTGGGAGTATAGTTTATCCAAGAATTTACATGGACGTGAAAAACAATTAAAAAATCATGAAATATAGAAGATATGGTTATGCATGCTTTCTTTTTTTCATTCAGACATTCTGATGCTGGTGCTCCAAAAAAATGGTATCTTCTTCATCAGCTACTACTGCTTCTCTCTCTAACAGTTATCTTCTGCAACTGCAATCCCAACAGCACCAACCCCCATTTTTATTATTCTTAAAGTCTCCATCTTTAACTCCAAAACCTCATTATTGCTTTTCTCCTCTTCCAAGACTAAGATTTGCACCCAAAGCTTCTTCTCGCAACAATAACACTCCCCCCTCTAAGCCTCCTCCTCCTCCTCCTCTTGATAATAATAATAATAATAATAATAATTCTTCATCTGATGATTTTTTGTCCTCTCTGCTTATTGGTTTCAGGTAAAATCACCATTTTGGTAGCTGAAATTGTAAGCAAGCACTTGTGTTGTTAGTATTTGACTTTATGAAATTTAAATATTAGTTGCTGAAAAAAATGTAGTTTTGTTAGTCAAATTGATGTGAAATTGTGAGCAACTGAGCATTATTGTTATATTAGACCCTAGGAAATTAACATACTAGTCCCTGAAAGTATAGTGTTTCAGTCAAATTGATCTGGAATTGTAAAAACCAGTCACACTACTAGACCCTGACTTTAGTAAATTAGCATATTAATATTATTCCATGAAACTGTAACACGTTAGTCTAATTGATATGAGCAACAATTGACACCAGGAACTAATATGATTGATGTTTACAATTTAAAAAACTGTGTTTTTTTTTAGGTAACCTTTTTTTTCCCTTTTTGGGGATTGAACCCTGGCGGGCTAACACTTTGTGTCTTGCGGCTCTACCACTTGAGCTGCCGCATGTGGACAGAATGTGATAATTCCTTGTCATAGACGGATATGACTGGTGCTTATGATTTCAGGGACTAAAGTGAGGGTATGTATGATCTTTGGTTCTCAGTGTGTAGTTGTAGTAGAGATTTAACTGAACAATGGTTGACATGAGAGACTAATATACAAGACCGATGCTTATTTTTTTTTGGACTAATATGATATAAGGGTTTTAAGTTAGCTATTTTGCAACCTAAGATTTGAAAGTTTGTTTCTTAGTCTTTGAACCGAAACTAGTGGCTTAGATTTGATGAATTTGTTGTGTATGTTGATTTTATGCATAGTTAGGATTGTGAGATTGATTTTGTGGATTTATTTATTTATATGTAGGGGTTTTGAAGTTTGTTTATTGGGATTTGAACAGAAATGGATGGCTTAAATTTGATGAACTTGGAATGGAGATTCTTTCCATTGCCCTGCCTGCTGCTTTGGCCCTGGCGGCTGACCCAATTGCCTCATTGATTGACACAGCATTTGTTGGCCACATAGGTACTTCTGCGAAATTGAGTTTTATGATTGAAGTTTTGATGTTTATTTGGGGGGATAAAAAAGAATTGAGTTAGCTAACAGCAAACTTGAATTGATTTTATTCTGACTTTGGAATCTAATTTGTAATCAATCTAATAGCTTAGTGATGTTCTTTGTTTAACTAATAATTATAAATTTATAATCCTGTTGTTTTTTTTTTTATTTATGATGGTAGCAAGTATTGGCTTTTCCCTGGTTCTGTTTGTTTTTGCTTATGTTGATCATTGTTATGGAGAGAATTCTCCTTTGATTATATTTCTCCATGCAGGGTCAGTTGAATTAGCTGCAGTTGGGGTTTCAGCTTCAGTGTTTAATCTTGTGTCAAAAGTATTCAATGTTCCTTTACTTAATATTACTACATCCTATGTTGCGGAGGAGCAAGCACTTCTCAGAAAGGAAGATACTAGTCTCGGTGATGAGAATGGTAACTTTGTCAAAAAAGCTACCACACTTTTGGAATTTTAGTATTGTTAATCTATTTTTCCAGGACTTGGTTGTAGATTTTATTGTTATGATATTTCTAAGAGTTTTTGTCTTGTGTGGTTGATATAAAGATTTCTCGGACAAGTACCAAAACAAGAAGCTCCTTCCTTCTGTATCAACATCTTTAGCACTTGCCGCAACTCTTGGAATTGCTGAAACTGTAGCTCTTTTGCTTGGCACTGGTGTTCTTATGAATATCATGGGTATACCTGCTGTATGTCAAACTTGGCTGATTAATAATCCATTCATCACCTCATATTGCTATTATGTTTCTTCATGTTATACCTCCATTACATGTTTGTTACGGATCACCTCTTCTGCCTTTATACAACGTCTCCTTGTGGCAAGATAGAGGTGTCATGAAAAATATATCTTAATTGAAATCAATAAACTGTCATAAGCTGCTTATAAACATTTTTTAGTTGTTATCTGATAATTAAAAATGTTTCGTTTAATTCAACAAACATATTAACAGTCAAAGGAAATTTACTTTGTTTTGCATTTCATTCATCAACTATTAATCCTATTATATGTGCTTGGGAAGAAGATCTGTATATCCAAGTATTTTGGTATTTCTTTGTTGGTTTGGGGTCATGAAAAGTAAACAAAGCCTTTTTTTTAAAGCTTTCATGGGCATTTGATTTTATATGATTGCATTTTACTGGCATCATCTCAGACTTAGTGTTTCATCAAAAAAAAAATCTCAGACTTAGTAGTTTGAATCATTTTTCATTTTATATGCTGTACAGGATTCTCCTATGCGTGGACCCGCCCAGGATTTTCTTATGTTGAGGGCCTTTGGTGCTCCACCGATTGTGATTGCATTAGCTGCACAGGGCACTTTTCGTGGATTTATGGACACAAAGACGCCACTATATGCTGTTGGCAAGTATTCCAGCAGCATACCCTCTCTCTATCTTTACCTGCTCATATGTTACTTACAACTGAATTCAGAAATTTCTTCCTGAGGGTCCTCTTGCAATACCTCTACATATTTATATGAATGTTTGGTATTTGCGATTCACATGATAGTGTTATGTAAATTCTTACTTCACTTTGGCTCAATGGGCTGTCAGTTTCTTGCTTTTCATTTTTAAACTTTGCAAAATGCTCCATGCAGCTCTGCAAATGTTGCGGAGAAAATAGGATAACATCTCTAGATAAAGGATTTGCTACATATTGCCCTGACAAACACTTGTCTTGAAATGTCAGGTGCTGGCAACTTTCTTAATATCATATTGGACCCAATATTGATATTTGCCTTTGGTCTTGGCGTTCGTGGTGCTGCAGTTGCTACTGTGACCTCTGAGTACGTCAGTGATGTGGTAAACTTAGAATTATCAGTGCATTATGCACATGTTCCTTAATTCATGTCATCTTCTGCTTTTAACAGACTTTTTCATTTTGTTCGCCAGATATTTAATGGCTTTCATTCTTCTATGGAAATTGAGTGGCGAAGTGCTGCTAATCCCTTTTGACTTTGATGGGAGAAAAGTTCTCAGCTATCTGAAATCTGGTACCTCTTTCTAAATTAAGTTGTATCGTGTCCTTATCCTTCAACTAAAACAATTTGATTCGGTAACAATAATGGGATGATCAGAGTGGATAGGAAAAAAGGTTACTATATTTTGAATTATGTTGTTGTAATTTTCCTAGATGAACTTCATCCGTGCATGATTGTGGAGAGCAAATTTAACTTACTGAATATCTCAACAATCCCTCATCTTTATAACTAATATTGAGAGTTTATGAATCACATAAATTTTCAGTATCTGTCTTGCATTTATTTCTACCTTTTGCTCGAAACTCTGAGTGACTTAACTTGTTGATTCAGATTTGATTTTTCTGTTTAACAACTGGTCTGTTTGAATCAGTTTCCACCGACAATATTTGTGGAGGTCTTGCTAGGTTATAATTCATAATAATTGTGGCAATTAAACTGAATAACCCTAAACCTAGTTTCTGCATGCAGCAGGGTTCCTTGGAAATCTATTGCTGGTAAAATTAGAGGTGATCGACCTTTTTTTTTTTTTTTGAAGTTGGTAATTTTTTTTTAATAGATGCAATTTTCAAAGGATATTACGATTACATTGCCTCTGAGAGGTAAAATTGGTGGAATTTCTACCATTGACAGTTCCTCTGTGTCTGTTTTTTTTTTTTTTTTTTTGAAAGTGACTCCTGTGTCTGTTCATATGTGACAATATATGCCTTTCTGTTTTGTAGTAATGAAATATGATTTTCATCAGCTTGACAAAGTTGTTTGGTTAGCAATCTCCATGACTTGACAAAAGGCATGATGTGTGTTAAGGGAGCAATGTGGATTAATTTTTACTTTTAACTATTGTATCTTGTAGGTGGTCTTCTTATTGGCAGGACTTTGGCTGTGTTTATAACTATGACGCTTACAACATCTGTGGCAGCTAAGCAGGGCCCTATACCTATGGCAGGTCATCAAATTTGCATGCAAGTTTGGTTGTCAATATCTTTGCTTACCGATGCTCTAGCGCTTGCTGGTCAGGTTAGATAATATGAGCAACTCTTGGTGCTCATCATTGCTCATATTTATATGAATGTTGTGGTAATGACATTTCTTTTTCAGGCACTTCTTGCCAGTAATTACTCTGAGGGAAATTATGAGCAAGCACGTGTCGTTATATATAGAGTGTTACAGGTTATTGATTGTTGTCACCATAAACTGTTTCCCTCCTTCCTTCATTGTCTTCTTTTAATTTTATATTAACTTCAACTGATCCAGCATTATTTTTTCCTCTGACTCTCTTTTTATGGATATCAGATTGGTTTAGGAGCAGGAATTACTTTGTCTGTGATCTTATTCTTTGGGTTTGGAGCATTTTCTAGCTTATTCAGCACAGACTCAGAAGTTCTGAATGTTGCTCAGTCAGGTGTATTGGTAAGAAATCATAATTCCTCCTAGAGAAAGGTACCTCAATTACCATTTTGTAAGCTTAACCAGAGCAGGACCGAGTGGCTAAGTTTGGTCCTATGGTTAGAAACATTACATTATGGAGATTCTTTACTAGGCAAGGACTTGATCAGTCTTAAGTATAGGACTGCATCTTTTCCCCCCAAAAAGAGAGAGTACCATGAACAAAATTTATCTTGTAAAGTTACTTGGTTATGATGAATGTATAAGCGAAGGTCCTTTCGATACTTTCTGCTGCGCTGAATTTTTTCTTATAGGAAGAATGAATAAATATTAATTAACCAATGCAATTGATTATTCCATGGCTACAAGAGGGAGCTTCATTTGGATGTTGATAATGAAATTTATTTTTAGATTTAGACTCTTCTTCTTGTTGTGAGTTGTGACAATGAATCATATCCTGCTTGCCAAAGCCGTTCGGATAAGCTTGAAATCTAATGATTCCCTACAGGATCGGTAGCTGTGTGCTAGGACCTGTTATCAAGAAAGGGACCAAATGCTGGGTTGCTAAAAATGGGGATATTCTAGAAGAAAGGAGAATGAGGAATAACTACCAAAATGCATAACTAACTCCTTACTCTCACTACCCTCCCTTTATAATGATCCCCATACAAGTCTATTCCCTCCCCAAGCCTCTAACAACTTGCCAGCTCATCAGAACTAGTTCTGGCCCCCTCTTCTTTCTTCTAGAATATCGCTATTTTGTACAACCTAGCATTTGTCCCTTCCTGAACCACTGATCCTAACGTGATCGAGGTGTATTTTATCTAACATTTAGTAGGGCTAATTAATGTTCATTATATCTAAGTATGATTCTCCTTTCAGTCTGTTGATGCATGTACATACAATAATATTGTTTGAAATATCTGAAATTTACTCACATGTGCAGTTTGTTGCTGGATCACAGCCTGTGAATGCGTTGGCATTTGTTATTGATGGGCTTTACTATGGGGTATCAGACTTTGCATATGCTGCGTACTCAATGGTAATTCACCTAGTCCACTGATTGAAAGATACTCCAACATTTCTTTTTTTTTCTTAACTAGTTACTTTTTATCTGTTATTTTTTTTTACTGTTTTCTTATCTTTTGTTTTTGCCTTTTGTTATGGATAGTTGCTAATTGGATTAGTTTCTTCAATTTTCCTGCTGGTGGTTGCTCCATTACTTGGACTTCCTGGAGTCTGGACAGGATTATGTCTCTTCATGACGTTGCGTGTTGTAGCCGGTGTTTTGAGGTAAAGTATTTATTGCTGATGGTGATAGTTGGGTTGGGACACTCTGTGTGGGTGGATTATACACCATTGGACTCTTGATATTGGAACCTTAGCTTTAAGGTATTTACTTTTTAGCTTTAAGGCAAAATGATACAAGGAATGTTTGTTGGCAATGGCATGTGATTTGGCATCCTGTCACAGTCATGATTTTGTCTATTCTCTCTATCTATCTTCTCTTGATAGGAGAGGAGAAAATGTGTTAGGGAAGATACTTTTTGGATAAAACTAATATCTTTTATTAAGATTTTTATTGAGGTAATATTATTTTCTTCTTATTTCAAGGTTGACCAGCAAAAGTGGCCCGTGGGATATGGTCTGGTATAAAGATGGAGCAGGAGAGTGACTATCATTCATTTGAAGTCATGAATTCAGTATTCAGAACTCCGAAGTTCCAACTTTCACTTATCTCACTATGCTCAGGACAAGATGCTCAAGAACTCTAATATTTTGACACTAATGGGCTGTGCAGTTTGCACCCTCTTCTGGTTATGAGAACCCTGGAATTGATGAGATTCCAGTTACTCTAGTAACAGTAGGACAGAGAGTTTGAATGACCTAAAGAAGTACAGTGTGGAAAAAACAATTGTATTGAGTAATCAGCATGCTGCATGGAAGCCAATTATTTTTGCCTAGTGGCTTTTGTTGGAAAATTGTATTTTTTTTGGGAGATTTTTGACAATGCCTTTGTATATTGTCACAGTTAAAGGCAGCTTTGTCTGAAGTTATACTATTGCAGCTATTTATGTTTAATGTGAAGTATGTACTCTTTTCTTTTGATCAACTTTTTTTTTTGCCCATGATCCGATTTAAGTTAGGAAGACTCATTTAAAGGGGTAAAACTCTCCAGAGATCTACTTTTTTCATTCACAAAACTCAAACTCAAGACAATTCAATTTCCATGCTCTTGGATCAATTGGTCTTTCAGTAGTTTTATATGCAGTATAGTCATTTTTTATTGTTATTGGGAGAAAATTGCCAAATTTCTGAAAGACTGAAAAGAAAAACTGTCAAAAAAGAAACTATATGCTGTATAAGTGAGGTTGAAGTACACATTTAAACCCTCAACTTCTGGGAATAATCATTGTTGCTCTAATTTCCACTGTATCAATTAGGTCCAGGGTCCTTTTAGTTTGTTTTCTTTTGTAATTGGTCCTCTGATAGCTTCTAGTTTCTAATTACTTGATGGATGTTGATTTCATTTGGTAAAAAAATATCATGCTCTTGTGCCCTTGCACTTGGTTAGTGTTGCTTAATCAAAAATATGCCCCTTCATTTTATCCAATATCAATCATATATGAAAGGGGTAATTCAAAACTGACTGATTTGGAAGTGCAGCACCAATTAATCCCAAACAGTACAAAAATGTATCATATACATTTATTTATTACTTAATTCAAAATTCACACAATAGACTATATAGTATCTGAGTGCAAAAGGGTACATCAACTAGGCCTTTATTGAATCATTGAGGTGAGGAAAAACATCCTACAATAACCCCACCAAAATGAAAAACAGAACTTTGTAGGTTCCTAAAAACTCTAAGATCCTTCATGTGAAAAGCATATATCAAGTAACTTCTTCTCTTCCAATAAGCCAAAATCATAGTCAGGACTTAAGAAACTGTAATCATTGCCAACTACTTCATGATCTGCAAACTGCATATTATCCAAATCTTTAAGCTCAGTTTTCATCTCACCAAGATGTTTATATTTATATTGCTCATTTTGTGTCTGCACATTGCTATTCTTTGAGCACCTACTGCTACAAAGTTGCAGAATCTCAGAAATTACTTCCTCCATATGTTTCTTCGTGATGGATGCATCAGTTCTGATGTAATTAAAACGGTCACAGATTGGTCTTGCATTGCAGCCCTCATCTGGCAGCATATTATGCAAGTATCCAAGGCAATTATTGATGCATGATTCTCTTGTTGTTTCTTCACTCTTTATCAGATAACCATGTTCATTAGTTCCAGAAGTGCTACAATCAGCTCTTGTGTTGTTCATGATCATATCCATAGGCTCCTTCTCCATGTGATTATTCTCTCCTCCTATGACAGAATTTTTCAAAACCTCCTCTGATTCTCTCTCAACTCCTTCACGTTCAACATGTATTTCAGCCTTAAAATTCTTGGAAGACCCTCGATGAATTCTTGTCTTACGTCGTGCGAGAACTTGTTTTTTTTCCTCAGTTTCCTCAAAGACACCAACCTCAGAAAACTTGGTTTTGCCTTCAGCTTTAGCAAGCTCATCACCATTCGAAGTATCTGCACAATCAATTTGTGATTTTTCATCACTTGCACTAGATGATGATGATGATCCATTAGAGGCTATTGACTCAACATAAGAACACTCAGGAAAGTTCAAAATTGCACAAGGACCATACATGACCTTAGCTGCTTCATCATAAGCAAGAGCAGCTTCATGTGCAGTAGTGAAAGTACCAAGCCAAAGCCTATTTGGTTTCTTATTACCAACATGGTTGTTACCACCATTGATTGGTTCGCGGATTTCGGCTACCCATTTACCCCAAATCCTCTGCCTCACACCTCTGAAGTTGCAATCTGAGTTCTGAGGACCACCTTTACCTCTCATGCAACCTTTTTTAGATCCCTTTGCAGGAACTTTGTGAACCACTTTTTCCACTCCATTTTCTTCAGAACCAAGCTGCTTTTGCTTGTTATACTTCTTCCATTTCTCAAGTGTGTCTTCCACTGAGTCACTTCCACCGCTGCGTCTCTTGCGCGATTTCTTATATCTACAGCAACAACACCAACCAAATAAACAAATCTCTGTGAGCTTTCTATTCAGTTTCTTTCACAAAATCTTTAGCAAAGTTTTCAAAGTAAAGAAATTTCCTTTTATGAAGTATAAACACCAAAGAATTACATGGAAAACAAAAGAACTCATGATACTTCTTTCTTAAGGACAAAACTTATATGTTGTTATTCAAGTGCTCGTGATGCTGTTTTTCATTAAGAACCTAACATTTATCACAGCAAATCAATAAAAATATAACATGTGTGACAGTTGTTACACATGTTATATTTTATTCATTAGTGAAAAAACACCATAAGCATCCAAAGAACAACACCATGTTTTTTTATTCTTTTCATAGTTACTTGTTGTTAAGCAAGATGGATAAATTGATCTTAAGAAGAAACATAAAAATTTAATGAAATGAAAAATAAAAATAAAAATAAAAGGGTTTGGATCAAATAAAGGAGAAGCAAATTGATTCAACAATAACAATAAGGACATGGAACTTAGAGCTATTAGATGAATTCAGAAGAAAGTAACTAACCCAGAAACAGTTTCAATCTTCATGCGTTTTGCAAAGTATGTATGTTATTGAAGAAGCATATAGACTTAGTTCCTTGTTGATGTTGTGTTTAGTTTTTGAAGCATGTGTATGTTTGAGGGTTTAAGAGTAGGGTTTAAGAATTTGTATTGGTGAGGCCGCTTGGTTTGGGATATGTCACGCATTCACATGTATGGCAGTGTCATTACATGCGTCATGCTTGACTTGGAGCCTAAGATACATTTCAAGTGTTAAAATTCAACCTTCCTTTGAGGGAAATGGGAAGGATAATGTTTCAAAACAGAACACAATATGCTTTGTTTTGATTTCTTTTTTCTATTTTTTATAGCTTTTTAATAATGTGTATGCATAGAAAGAAATAAAAGTAAATGAAATCTAGATAGGAGCGATAATAATATTATAATTTGGATTTTTCTAATTTCAGTCCTGAGTTAAATAAAATAATTTTACATTAAAAAATGAGATAATTGATAGTTTGAGAATAAAAAATTTAATTATTTTTAAAGAATGAGGTGAAACAATTTGATATATAATCATATTATAACTGCGTCAATTTATATATGAAAAAGAAAAATAAATATTTTTGGCAATTAATTAACCACAATGTCATTAAACATAATAATATAATATTATTTCTATTTAGTATTGGTAATCAGAGTAGGAGCTTGCCCATTTTCTGGCCTGCAAAAATTGCATGTGGGGCTCGATTTTCATGCTTCTTTTTCAATTTTTATCCATTTCTTAAATTTATCTGTCCGACCTAATTGTTAGAACTGTATATGTCACCGCGATTGCAATTTAAAAAGTTGGTAAAAACATTGGTTAAACAAAAGGAGAGGAGAAAAATTATATGGTACTCCCTCCGTTTCACTTTAAGTGTCTTTTTAACATCAAAATTTTGTTTCAAAATAAATGTCTTTCTACCAAATTTAGGCAACATTTAATACTATTTTTCCTTATTTACCCTTACATTTAATGTTGTTTTTGTTTTGAAATTTGTAATACTAGTAATGATGCATTGACAAAATAAAAATATTAAATAGGGGTATTTTTGACAAAATACACACAAAACTTACAATAATCATCATAATCAACACTTTCTTAATTTATGTGCAAAAGTCCAAAAAGACACTTAAAGTGAAACGGAGAAAGTATTATTCAAGTGTTCCTTCGTCTCATCGTGCTAGTTTTTATCTGTTGGTTCTAAATAAGGGAGGGAAATCCGTACCTTTCTTTCTTTTTGGAAAGTGTGTCGGTTTTTTTTTCAGTTTATCTGAGTTGTCTTGCTCTTATGTAAATTGTTTTGTTTTGTGTGTTTTTAGTGGAGAGATGTCTCTGGATAGTTTCTACTTTCCAAATTTGATGGTCATTCTTTTTGCTCTAATAATTGGAAGGCTACTCGTCGAGACAGCTCTCCCTTTGTCGACTGTTAATTTGGCTACCGTCCAACAACTCTCTCGTTTTAGATCTGAGATTCCTTGTCGCCGAACTAAGCTTAGTCCCATCATCAATGAGATTGTTTTCTTGGAATTAAAGGCTATTGAATCTCCGGTTAGAATCCGGTTTTGAATAATCCATGTTCACATGGAAGAGTCTGTTGTCGCAGTGTATTTTGCTTTTCCTTTAACTGTTATTAGTGTGAAATATCTTGTACTTGCAATTGTCAGGTTTGTCATTATTTATATGATTTCTAATTTATGAATAAAATACATCATTCCCTACAAAAATAAGTTTTTATTAGAATTTTTTAAAACTTTGTATCATTTCTCAATATCTTACTACATATTTTTCAACCTAACTTGTGTGGCACCGTTGCCATTCTCCTATAGATAAATGCATGAAGGATGAAAATACGAATTACTAAAAAATAAATTAATGTTGAAATACTAAATTTCAAATGGGAAAGGGTATAATTATTAATTACTCCCTCCGGTCCTATATATAAGCACTTTTTGAAGACTTTTTTGTCCTTAATATAAGCCTCATTTCCGATTTCCAATATCATTAATTACTTCTTTTTCACAAACACTCATATATACTCAACACTTTTTAGATTTCCAATAATAATTATAGGGGTACTTTTAAAAAAGTTTACTACCTCTGTCCCTAATTATAAGACCCTCTTGGGAGATTTCACGTCCATTAAGAAAGTGGAATAGTTTAGTTAATTGTATTAGAAATGTGAACTTTTGATATGTATTTTCAAAATTACCCCTATTAATATTATTGGGAATCTAAAAAGTGTTAAATAAATAGGGGTGTTTGTGGAAAAAAATAATTAATGTTCATTGAAAATTGATAAAGAGCCTTATAAATAGGGACAAAATAAAAGTGTTAAGATGGTCTTATAATTAGGGATGGAGGAAGTACAAAATATTTACATTTTCAATGTCACTAACAATATTAACTACCTTTCTTAAAGGGAGTGAAATTGGTCAAATGGTACTTATATTAGGGACCGGTGGGAATAGATAGGCTTGTTCACGTGGCTCCTTTTCAGACTCTGAACTAGGTGCTTATGAGCATCTAGCATTGTAACACGTGGCAAGAGCTTGATTCATGGTGGCAACAGGCAGGAGCTTAAAATACTTGGTCACCAATGGCTTTCTTCAACATGAAGTGCTCCCTTTTTATTTGGTCCTTTTTTGCAACTATTCTTCTTGTTTGAACACTTCTCTCTTTCCTCTCCCTGACACATTTCATTTATCTTTATTTTAAGAATTTAATTTCAATATATTTTTAATGTAAATATCCGTGAACTATCATATAATAAAAAATGATTCTATGATCAAAAAAATAAAAAATGATTCTTTTGCATCTTGTCCCGAGGTGTAAGAGAGAGAGGAGAGTGATAAGGAAAAAAATAGAGAGGTAGAAAGAAGATAAAACCTAAATGATGGTTATATAGACAAAACTAATTGACCACATTTAATTTTGATAAAATTTGCAATTAAATTTTGAGTGTGATTGGAACTTAAGTGAAAAAATTGTTAGTTTTAATAGTGAATACTCCATTTGTCTCGTAAAGTTAGTAAAAAAACATTAAAAAAATTTGTCCCAAATTGAAGTTAAAATAGTAAATAAAAAATTAAAATTTCATTGTATATTCTGTGGTTGGTTAATTAAGGAAACATGCATTAAAACTTGCTTTGATAATTGGTTGATTTAGACGATAATGCATTAAAAACATCTTCCCTTATATTTGTTGAATTTTCAAAAATTTATTAACTTTTTGAAAAGGAGGAAGTATTAAGGCTTGCTTGATTTGTCCATTTTCTATTTTCATTTCTAATAAAAATGAAAAACAGAGCTAAAAATGTGTTTGTTCAAATTTTTGAAAACATTTTCTTTAAAAATATATCCTAAATAAGTCGTAAAAGTGAAAACGTTGTTCCACGTTTTCTTTTAAAAACTGAAAAAGGTGAAAACGCGGTGGCACGGGTGTAATTTTTAACAACTTTATATGAAAAAGAAAAATTCATTCCTCTTCAAACCATTTGTCTTTGCAACGTTGCTTTTTAGTATGCCATATTCTTTCCTCTTAAGCCATTTTATATCATTCTTGTTTAAATTGGATCTAGCCCATTTATCGATGTTAAATTGCTCTTTTATATGCGTTATTATATATATTGTTTGTCAAACAATATATACAGTTGTTTTTATTAGTTGAATTTGAAATGAATTTAATATTTTTCAAATCCTGTAATTTTTTTAAAGTTCACGTGTCAAGAAAAGTCGTAATTTTTTTAAAAAAAGTTGTAAATTTTGTTATTGATTAAATAAGTTTTTATCAATAAAATTAAATTTTTAATATCAATCCCTAGAACTATAGATAATGACCTTAAAAGTCGAATTTTGTATTAAAAAAATATTAATACTCCAAGAACATAGACTTAATTTTGCAATATATATTTTCTTTATTTGAACCTTTTTTTATCCAATCGTATAAGTTAAGATTAAACAAACTTTAATTGTTAAAAATAGATAACGAATCCTTGGGCAGGTGCGCTTCTAGATTGTGGGTCATGAATGCCTCGTATATTTGGCTTAAAAGAACTGAGATTTGGTTTAACAAAGCTACCTTGGTATGTTGAAGTTTTGTCATAATTTTAAACCTAAATCTTTATTGTAGATGTTGGCTCTTAATGATTCTATATTTAGTTTTGTTAGTTGGTGCTTGAAATCTTTGAAATTATGTTAAAGGTTTCCCTAGCTAATTTGATGGCTTGAGTATTCCTAATACTCCTCAATAGGATTGTTGCTAAAAAAAAATAAAAAAAATTAAGCAAACTCTTAAAAAAATTTACTAAAAATACATAAACGAACCAAACACGTTTTTGTTATTTTCATTTTTGAAAAACAAAATATAGTAAACCAAACCAAACATATTTTTTGAATATCCATTTCCTGAAAACGAAACTTATTTTCTAAAAATGAAAATGAAAAATGAAAATAAGAAATATTTTTACAAACCAAACAGACTTATACTATCTTTTCATTTCATTTATCAATCATAAACCATGCATATAATTCTACTTAAAATTTATATTAGGTCGATAGGAATTGTCATTATTTTGATTAACTCTACTTAAAATTTATATGAGGTTAATAGAAAATTGCCAATACTTTGATTAATTTTTTATTATGGTCAATAAGACTCTCATACCTAGAAAAATTTATCATTAAAAGAATTTCTTCTTATTTACTTTTAATTTTAATGGTCTCGACGTAGTATTAATCTTAATCAAACACATTTAAGACCACCTAAAAATATGATATAGTACTTTCATATTCATTTCATATATATACAAATTACTCGTTTTTCATTACTTTCAATTGTTTTATTTTAATTTGTGTTCCATGTGGGTTAGAAATGGCCAATAATACTAATGGGGTTGACTCAAGTGGTGCGGTCATGCTAACTTGAGAACTTGGAAATGGGGTCTGAGACTAAGGAGTCTTAGGTTCGATTCCCGGTTAACACACCCCACTGGGAGAGACATGGAAACGGGACCTCGTGCAGATCAGTCTCAAGGATTCCCTATTAAGAGTGCTTTTAGGGACATCTGTAATACTGATCAAAGAGTCCAGAAAAAAAAAAAGAAATGGGCAACAATTTTGTTCAATAAAAACACCTGAAATTTTGCAAAGAAATTAGTCATTATAGCTGAATTGATGGATACTCTAATTTAAGATACCTTACCAAAAAATGTGGGTCAGAAAACTCACTTGAATTTGATGTGTTTTTGATAAGGGCTTTAGTTTTTTTTTACCCTCCCTTATTTCTTAAATATATTTTTTCCTAAAATATTTTTATAAAGGTTTTTTTTTTTAAAAAAAAATTTAGTATGTAAAGAGAGAAATGTATAATTTTTAAAATTTTTACTTATGCTCACTGAGTCACTATATATATGTATGTATGTAAATACACGCTCAAGGTACAACGTATTTTTTAAAATTGCACAATATGTTCAGGGTGGGGCGTAGTGCCCTAGTTCCATTAAAAAAACCTATATTACATCAATACGGGTACGGTATCGGATACAGGTACAGTAATATAAATTCAAATTTTATAAATAAATATATATAAACAAGGTGCAAATAAATGATTTTGGCATTGAAATAACATAGAGTATCTTAAAATTAGAGGTTGATGCTCAAAATAAGCCAAGATATAAGGACGAAGAATTGATTATAACATTAAAATATAAATTGTAGGGCAAAAATTACATTATTGGTATAATCCACACTTAAAATATACCTTAACATATCAATGACAAATACCAAGGAGTACAGTACGTATACCGCTATACTCACTAGTTTAGGAGTCATGCTTTAGAGAAAAGAATCGAAGAAAAAAATAATGGAAAAGATAACATAACAAAAACAGATGCCTCGTACTTAATGCGTGTTTGGTATAGCTGATAAAATTAGATTATGATTATAATTTATTAAAATTATAATAGTTTTATATATGGGTCTCTTAACTAGAAAATGAATTTAAGCCAATCTGTTTTGTTTGTATAGTGTAAAGAAAATTATTTTCACTGAGTAAATTACAACAAAAAGGGTATGAAGTGATAAGGGGATAATTAATGTTTTAGAGTGATAAAGGTAAAATAGGAAAATTACATTGGTCTAAAAAAATAATCTTACCAAAATTAACATACTGCTACTACCAGGGAGATGTTAGATTTTGATTATTTTTCCAAAAATATAATATAAAATTATAATCTGAATCGACAAACAAATACATTAAATTATGATTATTTTTCAAAAATAAACTTAAAAATACAATTTTAAGCAAAAACAAACACCCCTAAAACGCAAAACTAAAACAACCGGCAAGATGGCAACCTTAATTAGGCATGAAATTAGGGCTACAGAGCAACTTGTAGAATGAACACAAGGGTATCGGAATTTCAAAATTCCGATATATAGGTGTCACAATTTACAGAAACAATGATTTTTTTCGACATGCTTTTGTCGAAAAACACATGACAGAAATTTCAAAAAATTTTGACTTTGGTTTGTCGGAATTTATACAATAACGTTAACAAAAAATTTACCTTCAACAACACATATGCAATGTCCATCATACGTCCTTCTAAATATGAATGAGGGAAAAACTTATTTCTTTGAAAAAGAGTTTCTATTTCTGGAGATAAGAGTGTTGTGTAGTTTGGGTAAGAGAAAAAGGTAAAAGATGAAGATGAAAGATGAGGTTTCGGGTTTGGGGTGAACAAGATTTGGGGTTTGGGACGGATAAGGTTTGAGGTTCGGGAGGAAAATAGGATAGAAGGGCATTTTTGACTTTTTACGATTAAAATAGGGTGTTGGATTCATTTCGGCTTCATAACTCCCTCCGGTCCTATTTATAAGATCCTTTAGGTTTTCACTCCCATCAAGGTGGATAAATTTGTTAGTGGCATTGGAAATGTGAAAATTTGATATACTTTTTCAAAACTACTCCTATAATTATTATTGGAACTCTAAAAAATGTTGATTTTATAGGGTTATTAGTGGAAAAAAGTAATTAAATGCTATTGAAAATTGAAAAGGGGACTTATAAATAGGACCAAAATAAAAACTCCAAAAGGGTGGAAGGAGTAAAACTAAAAGATGTTGTGGTAAAAAAAAAAAAAAAAAGCATTGAGATGAACAAATCCCTGGCTTTGGAAGTTATCTGGAGTTTGTGATATGTGAAGTTGAAAATGTGATATGTGAAGGTGTACAAAACCCCTGTCTTATATTTTGTAGTACCACTGAAAGTGTAAGTGTAGGAATAATTTTTTTTAAGGTAACAATTGGAGCCCTCTCTTGATGCAGCCTGGTGCTTGCACCCTTTTTCTCTAATAAAATATCACATCAATCTAAGGCATAACCATAATTTTAAGCATCTATATAACAAAAAAAGCACAACCATTTTATTGAGTACAAATCTATTGAAAGAATACATTGTTTTTACCTCATCAAAAATTGTAAACAAACCTTCATTGGTGGTTTATATACATATACTTCACAAATAAATAAAGAATAAAAGAACGATATGGCATGCCAAATAAACAAGTAACTAAAATCCCTTATTCATCAGTTGTAGGGACTTTAGCTCCATCATCATCATCAGTTGCAACCAATTCAGGCTTGATCCCCTCCAATTGCTGAAGAACTTGCTGAACCTCTGGCCTTGCTGATGGAGAAGGGTCCACACAATGCAAAGCTAATTTCAATGTATTAAGAAGCTCATCAACTATGGCTGGTGCATCCCTCATAAGCTCCAAATCAAATACTTCATTAGTCCATTCTTCTTTTACTATTGATGCCACCCATTGAGGCAATTCCATTCCATTGGTTGGTTCACCTGCAGTAACGGACCCATAAATCTGTTGCATTAATATTTTAATCCTTATAAGTTTTCAATATTTGGTTTTGGTCCTTATAGATTAAATATTTGGTTGTATTCAAAATTTAGTCCTTATAATTTTTTACTATTTGGTTTTGGTCTATGTAGTTTTAAAAGTTTAATTCTGAGTCCTTATACTTTCAAAAGGTCAAGGAAGTGAAATGGACCAAAAGTCCGAAACCAAAACAAAAAATTATAAGTATCAATTCCTAATAACATGTTGAAAGTACAAGGACTCAGAACCAAACTTTTAAACTATAGGGACCTAAAACCAAAATAATGAGAAACAATGGGAAATAAACATGTATCATGTAGAATATAACATATTACTGTTATTTGTAAATATAATATATATAGTATAGGAGTAAAGTGAAAATTCCTACTTACCTGGTGGTTTACCAGTGAGGAGCTCCAAGATGATGACACCAAGGCTATAAATATCAGTCTTTTGATTAGGCTTCTTAGTCTTTGAAAGCTCGGGTGGATTATAACCAAGATTTCCTGCAGTGGCAATGATGTTGGTGCTGGCTGAAGTTGTCATTAGCCTTGATAGACCAAAATCTGTAATGTGAGCATTTGTTTGCTCATCTAGCAGAATATTGCTAGAGGTAAGATTTCCATGTACTATGTTCTCTTCCTTGTGGAGGTGGCACAAACCACGTGTGACCCCAATTGCTATGTTCATCCTTGTTGGCCACTCAATCACAGTTTCAGGACCCCTAGCTGTATATATAAAGATAACAGTGTCAGAAGCAATGGTAAAACAACAAAAACTCTAAGATCCTCATAAATTAGTAACATAGTAGTCCCTACAATTGATCTTCACTTTAATTTTAGTCTTAATTATTGTACAACTTAGTCTGAGTTCACAAAACTACAATAAAATATTAATGAGATAATATAATGTCTTAGCCATGCTCAGTTCTATACTACAAAATTCTAAGCTGTTTTAAACATAAAATAAGCTAATCCAAACAAATACTACTCAGAAATTAATACTTTTTGTTTTGCAGAACTCCTATCAAGTTAGCTTCTATAACTATACTGCTGTGAACACAAAATAATATACATACTAATTTGATATGAGTAATGAGTTTTATAGATTCAGAAACTAACACATACACATGATATAGTTTAAGAACTTAACTGCAAGAGAAAAATAATTTAGGAAACTAAGTTGCTATATGCTCAACTTGTAACAGATTCAACCACTTGAACAGAACAAAAGCTAAACCAAACATATGCTAAGATGATGCTGAGTGGTATAAACTTGAAAATTAGAAGTTTAGAACATAGCACATCCACATACACATGATTCATAAATTAAAGGATGAAACTGCTTGTGAAAATTAATTCAGGGAACTAAGTTGTTCAATACTAAAATGTAAACTAATAAAAGCTATTCATTACCACTTACCATGAAGGAATGATGCTAAGCTTCCTTTAGGCATGTAATCAAAGACAAGAAGCTTCTCTCCTTTTGGTCCTAAATAGTATGCTCTAAGTGCCAAGAGATTTTGGTGTCTGATTTTGCCTAGTGCAGCAGCCTCAGTCTCAAACTCCTTTTGTCCTTTAGTAGTCTTCTCCCTCAACCTCTTCACAACAACTTGGTTCCCATCCTCCAATGTTGCCTTATATGCTGTTCCATATGGACTTTTCCCCATTATCTCAGCAGTTGCACATAGAAGATCATCAGCTGTAAACACAAATGGTCCATCAAAATGAACTAGCTTCCCACCAGCTTCGCCTCCTGATGATTCAATCCCACCACCACCACCACCACCACCTTTCTCAAGGCTTCTAGCCGATGCTGCTGCCGCAGCCTTATCATTCTTTCCTTTCAAAGCACTCCTTTTTTTTACCAAACAACATAACAAAATACAGCATAGTACTACCAGAATTATGAGGATAACACCTGCTGCTATAAGGAGTATGCTCTTGGTGCTTAATCTATGATGGCGTGGCTTTGAAGAAGGCATTGGTGATTGGGAAGCTGGAAGAATCTGAGGTGAGGGTGAAGGGCATGTTTTTGAAGCAATATAACCACATAGCAGAAGATTCCCTGTGAAGGAAGTTGAGTTGAATCTTTTGGAAAGAAGAGAAGGAACAGGACCAGAAAGATTGTTGTAAGAGACATTGAGAAAACTCAATTTTGCAAGTTTGGTAAAAGAATCAGGAATTTCTCCAACAAATTTGTTTTTGGAGAGATCAATTTTGGTAATGCCTGTGATATTCCCTATTGTTGAAGGGATTTGGCCATCAAGCTTGTTGTTCTTGAGGTTAATCACAGAAAGGTTTCGCAAATTGCTCAAAGTATCTGGTACATGATTCTCAAGTTGGTTTCCTTCTAAGTTCAATGAAACAATAGAAGTGAGGTTGGAGAAGCTTTCAGGAAAGGTTCCATTTATAGCATTGTTTGATAGGTCAAGAAATCTAAGTCTTGAAAGTGCACCTATTTCATTTGGAATAGACCCTACAATCTGATTATGACTTAGAGAAACATTTTCAACTAAACTCAACTTGCTTATAGAAACTGGAATAGATCCAGAAATGAGGTTATGATCAAGTGTCAAAACTTGAAGTTTGGAAGAAACTAAAGCTTTGTTTTTGTTTCCAACTCCACCCCAAGAATCTGGTATAGAGCCAGAAAGATTATTGTATTGCAATGCAAGAATAGTAAGAGAATGAGACATAGTTAAACTGCTAGGAATGGATCCAGAAAGTGAGTTGAAACTCAAATTGATCCTAAATATCCTAGTTGAGTTTGACAAACTAGAAGGGATTTTACCACTAAGCAAATTATTGCTAACATCAAGAGATTGAAGCATTGGAATAAAACCAATAGATGGTGGAATAGAACCTGAAAGCTTATTATTGAAGAGATAAACACCTCTAAGATTAGGAAGAAAGCCAAGAGAATAAGGGATAGGACCAGCGAGAAGATTATCATGAAGACTAAGCTTCCTTAGAGATTGAAGCTGCCCAATTTTCTCAGAGATTCTTCCACCTAACCCTTTAAAAGGAAGCTGAATAGCAATAACTTGTCCATTAACACATTTGATACCTGCCCATGAACCAGAACATGCTCCATCACCACTGTCATTCCAGCTTCTCAGAACCCCTTTGAAGTCAACAAGTTCATGCTTCAATGCCCTTAGTGCTTGATAATCTGATTTTGTCACAACCACACCATCAAACAATTGGTGTCCTGTCACCAAAGCACCAGAAGCCAGAACTTTCAAAAACATCAAGAATAATGCAAAGTTCATGAAGCTGCATTTTTTCCTTCTAGACTCAGCTACTACATTGCAACATTGAGTAAGTGAATTTGAACAAGAGTGCAAAATATGAAAAGGGTATGTGGAAAACCAATTATTGTTGCCCATGAACAACAATTCCAGTTTTCACTTTGTGTGTGTTTGTGTATAATCTATAGTTTCAATCCTATGAGTTTGTGTATAACCTATACTTTTCCAATCTTATGTGTATGTGTATAATCTCTATAGTTCTAACTTCTGAGTACTTAATAAGAAGAAACAATGAGTGAAGTGAGTGAAAGAGAAGGGAAAAAGTACTATGATTTCTGGCGAAAGCATGTGAGTAAGGTAGATTGGTGGGGTTAATGTTTTGGACATAGACAGATGATAAATGAGGTAGGAATGGGTCAATGCTTATAACGGCTAGTTTGATTTTATTTTTTTCCATTGGTTGTAACGGTTAGTTTCACTTACTTACTACCGTATATAGTCTATGCAAGTATTTATTGTATTTATATGGTCTATTATATTATACACCCTCCGTTCCTATTATATATAAGTACTTTTTAAAGACTTTTTTTTTGTCCTTAATATAAGTCACATTTCCAATTTCTAATAGCATTAATTACTTCTTTTCCACAAACATCCATATTTATTTAACACTTTTTAGATTTCCAATAATAATTATAGAGGTACTTTTGAAAAAGTATACCAAATATTTACATTTTTCAATATTACTAACAATATTAACTAACTTTCTTAAAGGGAGTGAAATTGATCAAATGATGCTTATATTAGGGATCGGAGAGAGTATAATCTCTTTGTTTCTGAAATACTACTTCAGTCTTATATACAAGAAAAAAAAAACTAATTTCTCACATATTAAGAAAGTTAATTGAGTGTATTTAATTTTCTCAAATTTTTAAAACTTGCATTGGAAATGAAACCAAAAAGTAAATGATACAACTACTTTATTCGGAAACTAGTATTTTGGGAATAATTATACTGAAAATAAAAAATTAATTAAATTTTGCTTATATTTGAGATCATTAATAAAATGTTTTTATTTGCTTTTAATTGAGATTGGAAGAAGTATATTTTTTTCATGTAACTTTGCACTCAGAGTAAGGAAACTAGTTAAAATGGATAATAAAATAAGAGAAAATAAAGGGTACTACTAACAAGTGTCTACTTCTTAATGTTACTTTAATAAGAAAAATAATCATAACTTAACATTTATTCTTCTCTGAAAAATATCAAAAAATACATTTTTCATTATTTTTTATCTTCCTTTAGTTGCTTATTAAGTGCTGTTAGCATTTACCTAAAATAAATTACTATATTTACAATTGATTATTATTATATATTTTTTCACTTAGTTTTTTCTTTCAGCATTTTTTCACTTAGTAATATTTTTTTTATAAGAATGTTTTGATGAAAAAAGAATTAAAATATTGTGTTATATACTTTTTTTATGGGGAAAGGAGAAAGAAAATTAAATCAATTAACAAACTATCAAATGGTAACGCCGAGGATGGAATCTGGGATCTCCAACTTCCAAACTTTAAAACTTGTTACATGATTATGTTGATTACAAAATATTGGCTTAAATACCTTTGGGCTAAAAAACAGTGGAGAGTATTATCGGGAAAAAAAATTTAATTAACAGTATAAATAAAGTGGATAAGGTATTTATTAAAAGAATAAAGACAACATTCAAAACTAATACTTATATTTAGTGAAATTAACGTTTATATATCATGTTTATAAAATTAATATTAATACAGTAATACTCCCTCCGTCCCTAAATATAAAGCCTCTTTGGAGGATTTCACGTCCATTAAGAAAGTTGAATAATTTAGTTATTTGTATTGGAAATGTGAACTTTTAATATGTAATTTCAAAATTATCCCTATTAATATTATTGGGAATCTAAAAATTGTTAAATAAATAGGAGTGTTTGTGAAAAAAATTTATTAATGATCATTGAAAATTGGTATGAGACTTTATAAATAAAGACAAAATAAAAGTATCAAGATGACTTTATATTTAGAGATGGAGGGAGTATATTGTTATATGACTGAAATTTCTTAATCAAAATATTTATTAGTAAAGTTAAAATCTATTTAAATAATCTTTACACTTAAAAAACAATAATTTTCAACTATCCGGTGAGTGAATGATACACTTGTTGTAAAGAAAATAAAATCAATGATACTTTTCTATGTCGTTAGACAGGGCTTTGTTAAGAACACTTGTTAAGTTTTCTAAAAGTGAAAAAAATTATCATAAATTTAATTTTTTTCTCGAAAACATAAAAAAAATACAAATTTCAATGCTTTTAAACTATATTTAATCTATTAACAAAAGATAAGAGCATAGAGATAGGTTGAGTATTAATTATGGCATATATCTGATGATGATAACGGGTTGGGTTGCGAGGTGAGAGAGGCTGAGCACGAGAAAAATTGTTAGGTTTGATTTGGTCTTGCAACGGCTACATTGCATTGGTTGTTCGTTTAATTTATATTAATTGACCATTAATCTACAATATCCCTCTCTGATTTTTATTACTCCCTCCGTTTTACTTTAAGTGTTTTTTTGACTTTTGCACATAAATTAAAAAAATGTTGATTATGATGATTATTGTATGTTTTATGTGTATTTATCAAAAATACCCCTATTTAATATTTTTATTTTGTCAATGCATCATTACTAATATTACAAATTTCAAAACTAAAACAACATTAAATGTGAAGGTAAATAAGAAAAAACAGTATTAAATGTTGCCTAGATTTGGTAGAAAAACACTTATTTTGGAACAAAATTTTGATGTTAAAAATACACTTAAAGTGAAACGGAGGGAGTATCTCATATATTTAATCGAATTACACTTGTAAAAACAATAGTAGGTTGTATGAATTTTATTAGAATATATTGTAATATTACAATTTTATCTTTTCAATTTTTTTTGAAAAATTTACACTTATTAATGAATAAAAAAAACATAGATAATCAAAATATTGAGTAAGAGAAAAAAGAGAAAAAACAATAAATGATGAATAGAAAATATAAAGTGACTTATAATTAAGACCAAGAAAATCTTTTTGAATATGACCTATAATAAGGACCGGAGGTATCATTGGGAACTTTCCAAGAAAAGTTTATAAGCAAAATTGTAATGTTACTTTATATTATCATAAAATTAAAAAAACTAACTATTTTTCTTCACATATGTAATTAGGTTAAGTATACTTTATAATAAGAACAATAAAGAGTATATATTATCTCCTTTTTTAAGAGTTTAGGTGAGTTGGTTCCGGGCTCAAATAGCACTTAAATTACCCACCACCATTGTCCTCATATCGGTAGGATTCGTACTCAAAATTTTTCACAACTCAGAACTCAATCCTTACAGACTGAGTCAACAATGGTTGGTTATGTACTATCTCCTATGGTATGAGATCGAATCATACTACGCTAAATTATTAACTAATATACTACTCCCTCTGATCTTATTTATAAAACCTTTATATTTTTTCTTTCATCAAGGAAGGTAATTAAACTTGTTAGTGACATTGAAAATATGAAAATTTGATATACTTTTTCAAAACTACCCCTCTAATTTATTATTGGGACTCTAAAAGGTGTATAGTTAATAAGGGTATTTGTGAAAAAAAAATTAAATGCTATTGAAGATTGAAATGGGATCTTATATATAAGACCAAAATTAAAACCCAAAAAAGTCTTATATATAGGTTAGAGAGAGTAACTAACAATCATAGGAGCTTCAATGAAAAATATGCTCTAAGGATTAAATAAAGAGTAACAATCCCAAAATTAGGGATTTTCTTAACCTCAGCCTAGTATTGACAATTAGGGCATATGCCCATGGGGACCGCCTGCCCGCCGCAATTTTTTGCGGGAAGGGCATTAGTTTTAGGCCATTTTTCAAATAATACACGTCTGTTTCGCCCATTTTTTCAGGCATTATTGGGCGGGCGGTGGGCCGGCCACGAGCCGTCCATTATGTAACATCCTGGTTTTTATTAACCTAATAAGTATATTTATGAATATTTTAGTTACATATGAAAAATGATTTACAACTATTTTCTTAGTATTTGCATATATGAATATTATTATGTTGAGCTAAAATATGATATATATATATATATATATATAAGTGTTTGTAAATGTTTTCCTAAGGTATGTGTGTGTTGGTATTTGCATGTGTGTATGTGTGAATAGGTATACATTTATATGTAGTTAGTTAGAGTTAGGGTATATATATATATATATATATATATATATAAGTGTGTGCTTGTGTGCATTCCTAGGTGTAAGTAATTGTACTTACTTCTTTGCGTGTATGTGTGTATTTGTTATGTGATCGTATCGTTAGGATGGGTATGGAAGTGTTCTAGAGTTGGTAGTTATAGTCGAAGGGTAATTGGTTTAGGTTTTAGATTGGTGTGGCGGCGATTGAGTGAGTAGGATTCGTGAAGGTTCGGGGACTAGGGTGTTCCATAGACCCTATAAGCGCCTTTTTGTGTTTCAATCTCGATAGAGTGAGTGGATAAAGGGATCCTAGGATAGAGCCTTGAGCATAAGGATAGACCCTAGTGTCTATGTTCGGGGAATCCCTTCGAACTCACGTTTCGATTGAGTTCCGGAGTTTAATTAATGTGCGAGGCAATTGAGATCAATTCGACCCTATGGGTTATGCCTCGAGAGTGATTGGTATTAGGGTTAAGTGGTTATAGGGTTTGTCTTAAGTCGATCGAGTGTTTAAGAAGAAGATAAGTCTAGAATTTGGTTGTTAGTTCGTTTCGTCTTTCTGTGATTATGATTTGTGTGTTTGTTATTATTAAGTGATGATTGTGATGTTTGTGTGTGTGCTTAGAGGTGTTTAGGAAGTGCTTAGATAGTGGAATTATGATGGGATAAGTCAAGGTGTGTTAGGAATGGCTTAGAACCCTTAGAATGCTTGAAAGAAAGGATAACATAGGGCATTAATCGATTAAGAGGTCCCTTAATCGATTAATTTTTGAGCCACCTTCAGCCACTAATCGATTAAGACTTAGCTCAATCGATTAGAATTTTGAGCACCTTCTGGCACTAATCGATTAACTCATGTATTAATCGATTAATCCTTTGTAAACAATGGGAGTTAATCGATTAACCAAAGTGGTTAATCGATTAACCACTGTCAACTCAGAAATAAAACACGGTTTTCAAGTGTTGATTCCCATTGTTTCTCATTCTCCCACTCGAGTTCTTCTTCTTCTTTCTTCCCCAATCCTTCTCAATCACCAAATTAACACCAAATAACTTCAATCCATCAACCCATAATCATTTCCCACCAACTCCCCATCAATCTCAATCTCTCAAATCTTATTTCAATCCCTCTCCCTCCAAATCCCCAATTCTCACACCAAAACCCTAACTCCCTCAATCCTTCTCATGGAGTTGGGCAATCCTCAAGGGAAGCTAGAAATCGATCAAGGAGCAAGGAATTAGAAGCTTAGGAGCTTGTCCCAAGGTCATGGTGGAGTGTCATTCTCACCCTCTTCTTCTCCTCTTCTCTTCAAAAGGTAAGGGGAGACTCTTTCCACACTTTGAGTTAGGGATAGTTAGAGTTTATAATAGGATTTGAGATTAGTAATTAAATTAGTGTGTGGTAGTAAATAGTATAGTCTAGAGTCTAATTAACTGTGATTAGTTTAGTTTTTAGTTGATTTTAGGAGTAATGTAAACGTTTATATTAACTTGTTTTATAAATTGTTAAAGTAGGAAGTGAAGAACATTAGGGAGATGACTTAAATTATAGTCCCTGAGACATACCTGAGTATGTCGACCGATTGACCGGTTAACTGCTGATTGGTTGATTGCCGTTGAGTGCTAGATGTTCAGATTATGGCTAAGTGATTTAATGGCTTAATTGTGAAATTGAAAATGGAATGTAAATGAATTGGAATATATTGTTTAAAAGAATAAAGAGAAGGGAAAGTGGAAATGGTTATAGTATTGGAATTGAATAGTGAGAATTTAACTCAAGTGTGAAAGTGGATGTTGTAGAGAATTGATTAGGTTATATTTTGTTAATCCACCCTCGATTTAGTTGTTATTCTTAAGTTTTTATTATGAACTATTTACTGTCCTTTTTAATTCACTGTGCTGTGAAAGATCTTACCCTTAGTGGATAACAATTTAGGTACATGTTCAAGAAGCTTGGAGATCAGAGTGCGCAGCGGAACAAGTCGAAAGAAAGGAAATTACATTTTGTATAAATATTCTATATTGTAATTGGGTGCCCCACATTGTGTTTAAATAATGTTTTGTAAAAGTATAAATTTAAAGTTCTCCGCTTTATTCTTCAAACTCTGATCCATGTACTCTATTTAATGAAAATACCTTTTAAAGTTTCTTGATTATGTCCAAAACTTTATTTCTTTATATTTTATTGTGACACCCTCAATTAAATACTAGTAATTAATACATTAAATGTACTATTACTCGTATTAGTTATGGACTTGTTATTTTTTAGAAAATACAGGAAATAAAATTTTCTTTTTATTTTCTATAGAGGCGGGTGCACAAACCAAAACTTGGAACTCTTGGAGAATGTAAATTACATCATTTTAAATTTTATATTGAATTCGGCATTTTCTAAGTTAAGAAAATCTTTTCGCAGTCCAGATAGCATCGATACTTTGAAATTGTATTTATATAGTAGAAATTAAGCGATGCCATCCATTCATATGTTTTGTGGAACCGATACCATTTTCAAATATCGTAGCTGAATCCTTTACATAATCTATATCAGAGTAAGCGGAAATAATAGGACTATGCACAATTGCAATATAAACATAAGATATATATATATATATATATATATATATATATATATATATATCAGTAGGTAATAAAATACATAGTCCAAAGTCGTGTCTCCAAGAACCAGTACAAGTCCATAAAATAGATCATCACTCCAGAGTTCTCAAAACTATATAAAATATCTACATCTCAAAAATAAAGACTCTGAAGCTGATCATGGAACATAAGTACCAGTAGTAGTAGTAGAAGTCTCCAAGAAGTAGTAGCAATAGCCCTCATCCAACATCACAGCAGCAACATCATCATCTCCTCCACAACATCCCTCACACCGGATCCCCTGATCCTCATCATGTACCATATGCACATACCTAGGGATCATCGTCCCTCCACTGACTCTCAGTAGAGTGTACAACAGGCTCGCCTCCGCTCTCGTCCTCCACAGGGTCCTCCTCAATCTCATCCGATGGAGTGGGTACCCTACCACTGGGTACAGGGTCACGTGATGGCGAGACCCTAACAGGGCTCCTTGGATCAGATGGGGGAGTCTCCTCGCGGACGACTCTCGAAGAAAAAGGGTGTGAGTGGGTAGGTCGAAAGCGAGAACTATGATATGAGCGAGCTGGTCATGTGGGAGGTGGTCCATGGTAAGTGTAAAAGGGTGGTACGTGCATAGTGTATATGATAGGGATCCTAAACCTACGAGGACGAAACCGGATCAGCGGGTTGGGATGGTAGAAGGTAACCTCTACCTCTCCTTCGAACACCGCTCGGTGATCCTCGTAGATCCATATGCCACTAAGAAGTGGTCAGATCTCTATGCAAGCGATGTAGCGTAACATCACCTACAAGGGCACAGGGATAAGCAATTCTATACACATAATAAATAGAGCATAAATAAATGTGCAATATGATTATGTAAACATGCAGCAATAATCAACAACCACATTTAGCAATTAGCAAGTATTTAATGCAAGTAAGATGCTCATACTTATTTCATTTATCAGCATTATTTTAAATGAGTGGCATGATGTATGAATCTATCTCTCAAGCCTATCTCCATCAATCTATGTCACTCTCTGACGTCCATCCTTTACTTCGTCCAGCACTCAACAGTGCGTTGTACTCCTAGGTGTACAACATTCGTACATTCACCAAGAATGTACACAACAACCTTGGAAATCGTGCCACCCAAGCAACGTCCCGTCATCCAAACGGTATAACCATATCATCAGCATCTCACTATGCTGACCACGTCGTCAACCATAACGTGTCATCAAGAGAGCCGTCAGTTGGCACTCCCAGAGGCCCTCCTCATGTTACCAAAACATGATAAACGTTCTATCATCCAAACTCCAGAATGAATGCATTATCTTAACTTAAAGGAATTGATTGGTGTATCTCTTTTAATAATACATAACGTGCCACCCGAGTAACGTCCCATTTTCCAAAGGAAATAATCATGACATCAATCAATTTCTTTTAAGTCTTTGATCATTTGGATTATTGTATTTAAGTATTAACAGAATGATTCAGAATTATAAATGGTATTTTTAATGTTCTGGGAAGAAATACTCGAGTGTTCCTCAGAATAATCGAGTGATTCTTCAATCTTTCCAGATTACTCGAGTAGTTCATGAGTACTCGAGTCGTTCATGCTTTTCAGAAAAGTTAGGCATCAGATCTTAAAAGTACTCGAGTAGTTCATGAATACTCGAGTGTTCTTCATCAATCCCAGATTACTCGAATGATTCATGCATTACTCGAGTGATTCATCAGAAAGTACTTTTATTGTATCAGTTAATACTCGAGTTCTGGACCTGGTACTCGAGTGTTATAGCAGAAAGACACACTGTTTTATTGCAAAATACTCGAGTTCCAAGCCAATTACCCGAGTCTTTTCATACAGAATAGATTGAAAACTTGGTTTTATCATACCATTTTCAATTCTAACCATTTCCAATCCAATCCAATGATCAACAGAGTTCATATAACATATAATGAACATGTTCAAACACTTAGAACACATCAAATTACAGATTTGACAGAGAAACACAAGATTATGCATAAAACATGAAAATTCACAACTTAACATGTCAATTTGCATAAAACTCAGAATTCTCAAGGTTTTAAGTTCCCAATAGCTTGCATGAAACATATTAAACTTGCTCAAAACCCTTTTAGAGCACAGGTTGGTCTCCAAACCAATTTCCCTATTCAATCTAAGCCCTTAGAGCCTCTTGGTGGCTCTCTAATTAAATTCATGTAATTTAAACTCTATCTAGTGAATAGAAAGCTTTCCCCTTACCTCTCAGACGTGACTCAACAAAGAAATTGCAAGGAAAAGCTCCACAGCACCAAGAACCACTTCAAGCACCAACATGCAGAGCAGTTTGAGTGGAGGTCCAAAATTGAATTGGTTGACATAGAAGACAGAGATAACAATTGGGGAAATTAGTATTTCTAGACTCTATGCAACACATACTAACTATAGAAATCAACTTGAGACTCAGAAGATGCATGAGCTTACCACAATCAATGATCAAAGTAAGCTCCAGAGACTGGTTTGACAGCAACAAGCTCCTACTTCCAAGCTTCGATTTGCCTCACACAAACACTCTTAGCTCACGAATTTGGTGTCTATACAAAGCTCGTGATGTGAGCTTTGTATTGGTGTATAGTTTGCTACTCAAATCCAAACACAGAGGAAGAATTGAAGTGAAGAACTCAGGAACCCTAACTTAAGCAACACACACGAATTTGGCCAATGGCTTCACAAATTCGGGTTTAATTGGCTTATATAGACAGAGAACAGGTCCATGCACGGCGACACGAAAGCCATGGACGTGTTGGGGTGGAGTATTCGTGTCAACGACGGAGAATCGTTGGTGGTGACTCACCAAAACGCACTAACTCGTGCAACTCTGACCAGAACACTCGAGTCTTTTCAGAAATACTCAAGTGTTTTGACCAGTTTTTGAAAAATATTAATTTTATTTTCTTTCCCTCCAAAACTTTTCCTATAATTACCTCTAGGTCCCAAATCAGGGACTAATATGCAAAATATTTATTTTATGCATAAATATACTTACCAAATAAATTCACACATCCACTAATAATATAATTCACGGATTTTAACCAAATATTAAATAGAAATAATTAATTATAATAAATTTTATAATTAACATTTCATTAATCAAGGATTAAAATTTTGGGGTGTTACATTTATCATATAAAATCGGGGTGTTGCACATTATATATTAAAAAAATAAAAATTTCTAAAATCTAAAATCAGTTTTAAAAAAAATAAAACGTCACAGTCTCACATACCAATGCAATTTTGAAGCCAATGCAATTTTCATTGTATGTGCCATTGCACTTTTCATTGGTTATTACAGGAGTTGTGAATGGTTTTGTGAATTGTGAAGCCAATGAGCATTAACTTTTCAATGGACAGGAAATTTGCAAACTGTGAAATAGAGAGCTATGATGTTTTTTTTTTTTCATATTTGGGAAGGCAAATAGTGAAAGGCCAAAAATTTTTAAAAATTTTAATTAAATGTGGGCCGCTCGCAGACCCGCCCGCAGGCCCGCCCCGCTCGCATTTTGGGCGAGCAGGGCATGAATTTCTAGCTCTAAATAATTTAATGATTGATCATGGGCCTAGCCCGCCTGTCTGCCCTAATTGCCAATACTAGGTAAAATCTTAAAAAGTTAACAAAAATAAGTGAATATGCATGTTTTTAATGTTTTGTCTAATAAATAAATTAATCATTAATTCAATAATTTAATGCATCATCCATTAATTGTCCAATTACACACTATAATATTCAATATTCAAGCATTTTTATTTATTATTGTAACTTCAATTTTAGACAATACTTTTTACAATTATTTCCCAACTTTTTGAAGTGGGAATACATTGTAATAAGGTATTTGAGAAGGAAACTGAAAACAACTATCACGCTAGAGCTCAAACACAAAAGTTAGAAACATAAGGTTAAGGATACAACTTTGTACAAAATAGTTAATGGGATCATATTAATGATAGTTGGTGGATAAATTAAAATTAAATGTAAAAAACAAAATTAAAGGTATATGTGAGTTAGAAGAATTAATTAGTTTTAATTGTTTGTGTTTTTATTTTTAATGTACATCAATGGTATCCTTCCGCCGACAGCCGAAGACTAATCCTCTCCTAGGCATAGAAATCACCAAAGTGAATTTTGTCTCTACCAACCAAGCATTTCCCATACTCACGATAATGATCGAATTTGGTTTGTGTTTTTATATCTGAAAGATAGATAAATAAAAACGAAGGTAATACTTTATACGAAAACTTACAGCAACTTGCCAAACAAAAGCTAAGAGAAAAAAGAATAGATATTATGGTCATAATATCTACAACCATTCAATATCAAGTTACTTACTTTACACCAACAACATACGTATAACATTTTACAATTTATTAATAACAAATTTTCTAGTAACATTCCAAATCTTTTGATTAATTAAAAGATTGGATTTAGAGCACTAATTATCATTTTCTTACAAAATCCATTAACATTGGATGTGAGCTGAGAGAAGAATCCAACTATCCAATATAAATAACCTTCAAACCAGCAAATAGTTTTCACAATGTTCCCTCCTTGCGGGCAATGTGGTAACGCGGCCAAGCCAACCCTGGTTAGTGTAATAGTCCGATTTTCGTAACTCAAAAATAACCAACTTTTATCCATTTATGTTGCAAAAATGAGGCCAATTTTTTTTAATAAAACAATGTTGGAGTGTTTGAAAATGTTATTGTAAAGTCATTGATGTTCTTCAACACTCTCTTTCAAAAACCGAGTTGTTACCAAAAGTCTGTTTTCATAATAACTGTCGTTTTCATAGAAGAACTTGGTTCCAAATCATCTTGACCGTTTTCAAAAACTTCACATAAATTAACTTCGCATGAAAATATATTTCACAAGTCAAATTGAAACTTAGCTCAATTACATAATGGCTCACGGCATCGGTAATCCTTAACTTAACACTCACCATATTCTAAACCAACTACACTATCCTTAAACTATCCTATTGAAGACAATCGGGTGAAGTTCCTCCTTCCTCTCGCGTCCTCTTCTCGCTCTCGAAGATGATGTCCTCCTTGTTGCTGTCTCCTCATTGCTAGTAGATTTTGGCTCCGCTCCATTGAGAGTGGTAGAGTCCCTCTGAGTCTCATACCGAAACTTCTCTGCGTAGTTCCTATACCCTCGCACGGTGACTTGTCCGAAGTGTGGCTCCAAGTTAGCTCCACTAAGTTGATGTTCCAGATCTGGAATCACGATATGGGTGTAGCCGGTCCAGACCCAGCCGCATGGGGTGCGCTTCCAGCCTCTTCCATATTTACTCCTCGTAGTGACGTCCATCCGATACTCCATCTGCCCGTTGAGATATCAGCAGCACCGATATGCCAACGAACAGGAGAGAGTAAGCGATCCCAACGACGCATCGTCGACGGTGTGGGATTACGATAGGCAAGATACCAGGACCAAACAAACACACAATACAATATACAAGCATACAACAACCAAACATATTATGGACATCATTATCATTATTATCTTACATTATTAGCATTATTGTTATCCTTTCTCATTCCTTTCTTAGTTTCACATCTTATGAACATTCTTTCATTTTCTCATTCATTTCCATTTCATCACTATATTTTCTTATCAATTCATAACCTCTGGTGATTGGGGAGTGTTAAAATATCCTCAAAGTATTCATTTCGATCTCGGCTATCACTCACGTCTACATCTCCTCGGTCATCCACCCAACCTAGTCGGAAGCAAACAGGAGTACATGACCTTTACCGTGCGGGCACGACAGCTGTCTCACAATCAATTGGCCCCAGGCCAGGAGGACTACAGCCTCAAATCAATCAATTCATTTCAATTCATATAATATCAAGGCACACTGTCTCAACTCACAGTGGCAAACAAGATGCCCCACTCCAGTCCCTCTCACTGTTCTAGATTTGCAATCTAGGGGGCGACAATATATTTCTAGTGGGCCCGCAGAACTTACCACGGCATTGGACCCAGTCCCTACCACGTTCGTATGCCACATGTGGAGTTTGTTCTGGCTAGAAACATACTCTAGACTTCTTGACGTTTCACCGTCATCGTCCTCCCCTAATGCAATCTCCTCCCGAGTATCCGCAGATACCCATGGTTTCTTCCTCTCCACTACTTCGCACTCTCATACCTCACCGCGTATGTCTTTTAAGTCTTTTATCTTTTTAATTATCCTAAGGTCGGCCCATCCTTCGTACAACCCTTCAATGAGTCCCGACCACTAACTTTGCACAATCTTTCTCTCATCATTTCTCACATAGCACAGAGCTGGGATCACCTCAACAAACTCGCATCGCAGTCCTTCTCAAGATTTCTATTTCAAAAACCTTCACAAAATTTCTTTTCATAAGCTTTCACAAAAACATAGTTTCCACAAACTTTTTCTCAAAAATGTTATGTCATAAGATTTTCTCCAAAATATCATTTCAAAAAGACTCTATTTAAATATCATTTCAAATACTTTATCAAAAAGATTGTTTCCCCAAAACTTTCCCCAAAAATACATCTTTTCACAAAACTCTTTCAAAAAGGTTGTTTCACAAAACTTTTCTCAAAATATATCCTTTCACAAAACTTTTAAAAGAAAATCTCTTCTCATATGCCTTTTCAAAAATCTCTTTTCACAAACCCTTTTTAAAAATTTCTGTTCACAATTCTTTTCGAAAATCTCTTTTCACAAATTTTTTTCAAAAATATCTTTTCAAAAACCTTTTTCGAAAATTTCTTTTCACACCTCTTTTGCAAAATCTCTTTTCAAAAATCTTTTTCGAAAATTTCTTTTCACACCTCTTTTTGCAAAATCTCTTTTCAAAATTCTTTTTCAAAAATCTCTTTTCAAAAACCTTTTTCAAAATCACATTTTTGTTGAGCGCTAATGGAGGAGCAAGCTCAACTCAACACTAGTCTCAGTCTAAGACAAAAACAAAGGAGCCAAGCTACACTCAATTCACATCTTGTTCCAATACTCAACATCACTCTTCCCAGCTCTGGCTCGTTTCCAACCTTAACATTCATTCTTTCCCCAATCTCAACTCTTATCTCTTTCAATCAATCTCTTATCCTTGATCGTTATTCTTTTCTTATTGTGTCTTTACTTTCAATTTATTACTTTCACATCTCATTCCTTTTATTTTCATTTTCTTATTCAGGACGTAACAAACGTCCTTCAGCATATTACTCATACTAATCAACAGCAATAAATATTATCAGGCATAATGAAATAAAGAAATAAAAGCATACTATCAATCACACACTCATCACACAATAGCAATGTGGCCTTTGTCACCTTCGTATAAGTGACCACACAACACAAACAATTGCCACTTATACTACTGACTCCAAACCACTTAGTTCCGATCTTTGAGATGATACGGAACGTACTAATATATCACCTAACTACCACGATGTCTTATGAAAGCTTCTCTCTCGCATGAGGTCCAGCCATTAAGTGCGTACCGTCACCTCGGATCCTTTCTGCTGCCGGTTGCCCCAATCCCTCGTCTTTCAAATTCCCCGTACTAAATAAAATACGCTTGGGTTATTAACTCGTATTAAGAAAATCTTTTTCATAATTTAGACACTTCTCATTCCTCGTCGGAAGGCTTAAAACATAATCGTTTTCTTTCGAACAACTTTAATATTTTCTAATACCTTAAGTGTTTTCAAAAATCGTTTGGAAAACATTTAGCAAAGTGATTTAAATAATTTATTTTAGTTGCTGGTCCGTTTTGGAAAGCACCTTGAGTATATTTGAAAACACCGAAAAATTTACCGTTTTTAGTCTGGGTTTTTCTTAAATCAATTATCACTTAAAAACCACACTTTAAATTACATGAAAACGTTTTTAAACATAAGAAGCAGGTCCAAATAATCTTGGACAGCAAAGGTCATTTCAAAAATCACTTTGATAAAAACCCCGAAAACATCATAAAAACACTTTTCGTTTTAAACAACTTTATTCAAAATTAACACTTAAAAAACTCAAATCTTTATCACAAAACAACTTTGGACAGCCATGAACATTATTTAAAAACCTCAAATAAGGCAAAGGAAATTTTCTTAAAACCAACTTATTTCAAAACCATTTACACACTCAAATATTTTTCAAACATAGACTAGAACACAACCACAACAACACTTAATTAAATTAGGTTATACAAGTAATTAATTAATCGTTTAATTATAATCCAAACAAAACACTTAGACACGCACATATTCACAAATCAAATTCAATCAAGATTTAACCCCAAACATATTTATATTTATTTTCCTACTTAAATCCTTTTCGAAAATTATTAAGTGAATCCTTTTTCATGCAACTAAATTTCCTAGACTCATTTACACCACATGACCGAATAAAATTAAGAAAAACAAGTTAAGAATTATGAACTAAACACATAAATCAACTTGATTTATTTCAAGTTCTTAAATCCTATTTTCTTTTTCCATGAAACAAAATTATTTATTCTTCCTCTTACTCTTACCCTAATACACATATATAACCAATTAAACACAAAACTTTTCTCAAAATCATTTAATTCATTTGTTTCCCTTATCTTTAATTAAAACCGAATAAAATTAAATATTCACAACGCAATTTTAAACACATTAGTTTAACAATATTTTTCAAGACATACTCATTACTCTAAGTCAATTCATAAGAAAAAGAATCCTAGTCTACTTATCAAACATAGGCCGAATCTCATCATAACAAGGCAAGGGTTTTAGGTTCATTTTTTTTAACATGTAAAAACACAAGGTTCTTAAATCAAAAGGAATTAACATGCATGTATCTCTTATGAAAATCAAAACATGATTTCTTAATCTCTAAGTTTAGACCGAATATGTCATCACCAAAATTCAAGATTTACTTCAAGTCATTATGCATGAACATAGAACATAGATCAAGACCAAAAATCATTTTTCAAAAACTCATTTCTTTGGTTCCTTGTGAAACCGTGAGATTCATTAAAAAAAATAAAATCTTTTTATTCAAAAACTACATGCATGCACCTAGATCTTGTAGATCAAGTCATGAAGTCATGTATAATAGTACAAATCAAAGATTAAAAATTACTTTAGGTAAGAAGAAGTCAAAACTGTGATGATCATTGAAGAAAATCAAGTCCTTGGTTTAAAAAAAACAACATGCATGGTTTTAAAAGCATAGTTTTTCATAGATCAAAACAAGATTAAAGCTTTTAAAGGTCAAAACTCACAAATCAAAGTTTTATCAAAACCGAATCAAAATCAAACAACTCAAATTAACTTTTCTAAACACGAAATTAACATGCAACCACTTAGATCAAATAGAGAAGCATCAAGGCCTAATCCTTAGGTCATGGCCGAACCACATAATTTAAGATCTAGTGTTTTATTAGTTCATTTAGTCTTAGAAATTCAAGATCAAAGTATACACAAGACATGCATGCACTCAAAACAACCAAAACCATCATCGACCAATATGCAACACCAAAGATCCAACCTTATTGTCAAGCAAGTTTATATCATTCATTCATTTATCAATTAAACTCATAAATACCTCATGAACCACGATTTTAAGCAAGAAATTTAAACATGCAAAGAGGCTTTACTTTAGATCCACAAAAATCTCAACAATCTTTAGATCTAGAAGATTTAACTTGAAAATCGTTTAGATCTTTAAGATTTATGTTGAAAAACTTTAAGATCTTTAATGAAAAACTTAATTTAGTTATGAAGTTTGTTGATTAGAGATTTGCAAGTCATTTTTTATCTTAAAAGTCCAAAATCAACATAAACAAAGCTTAGAAAATTAACATGCAAAGAAGAAAGAAAGAAAGATCACAAAATCAAGAAAACTAAGCTATTACAATTTTCTTCATAACTTCGAGCTACCCACCAAGGAAAGTTGGTCTTCTAACTTCTAAGGACTTGGATCTCCAAGGAAGGCTTAGATTTTTGGCTAGATCTTCTTCCCCTTTTCTTCTTCTTTCTCACGGCCCTCCTCTTCTTTTCTCTCTAATGTTGAGAGCTTAATTTTGCTCTCAACTAAGTGTGTGTGGGAGTGAAAGGAAATGGAAGAAATGAATGGAGATAAGCCAAGGGTGTAAGTCTTATATAGACAACTCATGCACTTCCCTTTTTGTCCTCCTACAATTCGGCCAAGGGTGTAAATGGGAGGGGCAATTTTGGCAACTCAATTTATTGCATGGGTGGAGGTTATCATATTCAAGGGGACAAGGTAAGATAGATTAGGGTTTTAGGGGTCACTTTAGGTCCAATTGCTAGTTGGCTAATAGTTAGGATTTAGTTACTATACTAACTTGGTTTGGTCCTAACTTAGTTTCCTCATGGTTCTAGTCTTAGTCTACAAGCTTCTTATTTTTAAATTAAAATGAAATCATGGCATGCATACATATATACACACGTATCACACACATAAGTACACATACATGCATTATCATATTTTTCCATTAATTAAATTTTCATTTCATCCTAAGCATATACGTACATACCAAAACCGTGCACACACATACACACATATGCATAGAAAATAATTCTTTTCATCATAAAATGACTCATGCATAAAAATCATAATTCATTTAAAACATAAAAATATCAAATACATAAACTTTTTCAAAAACTCAATTTCTAAATTCTTAACATTATTTCATGAAAACCATTTCCTTAAAATCATTCATTACTTTAAAACGTGAATTAGGAAAATCAGTCAAGAAAATACCCTTTCAAAACACTTTTCTCAAAAATAATTATCTTTAGTATTTTAAATTAATACGAGGAATTTGCGGGGTGTTACATTCTCCCCAACTTAAAGATTTCTCGTCCCCAAGAAATACGTTGTGGATTGGGCAGCAGGGCACAAAATTCTTACGTCACTTTGATTTCCATAAGAACACTCTCTTTTCACTTCGTGGTCGCATTCCCTTTTTGCTGGGCTAATTCACCTTGCCGTGCTCCTTGTTTGTTGCTTTCAGACGAAAAAGTTGCACTCACATAACCGCTTGCGTGTCGAATCGGGTCAAGTCCATCGGACTAACCGAAGAAGACGTTGCTCCCTTAGCTGATTGTCGTCACATAGAGTTCGTCCATAGGTACGGACTTAGGGAAATCAAGCAAACAAAATTCAAACATCTCCAAAAGCATGGGGTTTAGCCTAAAATCCTTAGATACTCACTACTCTCTATCACTTGGGATTCTTAACAATTCTTAAATAACTACCTTTCCTTTTACTTCTCCTTCTAACTCTAAGGCTTTCATCCATTATATCTCCAACTTAGGGGAATCCTACAACAACTTTGGTCCTAAATAATTTGACCTTCCTCATTAAATCCATCCTAAGTATCAATCAGGCCTATCATTTTCTCCATCTAAACCTCTGGTCAAGGTATAAAGCAATCCTAATCCTCAAATTTCCTTCATAAGTTCCTCTAATAACTGGTAACATACACCTCTTTTCTTCCTTGTAGCTCCCCAACTTTGATCAAACTTATTACTAAGTTCACTATGGCCTTACCCTCTTACTCAACTTCAACCATCCATCCATCCTTGATTATCCAAGCTTAAACTATCTAGGTAACTATGACACTGACAATTCTGCAAATTGGGTTAATGAATCTGAAATAGGATCAAGTATGACTACGGTTTGATAGTAAGGCTCATGAAGAAAAGGTTCGATTTTTAACAATACCAACTGTTTTTGTTGAAGCAATTCAACAAACACGGAAATCCAGGGACAATATCCTATATTCTTAAGGGTAGTAACTATCCTTGTATCAAAGTACACTAAGGTCAACAACTTAGGTCTATAAGTCAAGGACATAACATTAGTGGGGTCTTAACCTTAGGATCTGTTCACTTTCTACTTGGTCTACTTCCTTTCACATTATTGAACCAACAGGTTCCTAACACAGCCGGCACTAAACCACAAACAAATTCTCATATCCTATAAAGACGAGAACTTAATCCTAGGTTCCTATCCTTACACTAGCACCCACACAGAGTCACACAAACAAAGCCTGTAAGCCCATGCTTAAGGCCACTAAGGATTACCATTGCTCTGATTCCATTCTGTAACAGCCCGATTCTCGTAACACAAAAATAACCAACTTTTATCCATTTATGTTGTAAAAATGAGGCCAAATTTTTTTATTTTATTTTTTTATTTTTATAAAACAATGTTGGAGTGTTTGAAAATGTTATTGTAAAGTCATTGATGTTCTTCAACACTCTCTTTCGAAAACCGAGTTGTTACCAAAAATCTGTTTTCATAATAACTGTCGTTTTCATAGAAGAACTTGGTTCCAAATCATCTTGACCGTTTTCAAAAACTTCACATAAATTAACTTCGCATGAAAATATATTTCACAAGTCAAATTGAAACTTAGCTCAATTACATAATGGCTCACGGCATCGGTAATCCTTAACTTAACACTCACCATATTCTAAACCAACTACACTATCCTTAAACTATCCTATTGAAGACAATCGGGTGAAGTTCCTCCTTCCTCTCTCGTCCTCTTCTCGCTCTCGAAGATGATGTCCTCCTTGTTGCTGTCTCCTCATTGCTAGTAGATTTTGGCTCCGCTCCATTGAGAGTGGTAGAGTCCCACTAAGTCTCATACCGAAACTTCTCTGCGTAGTTCCTATACCCTCGCACGGTGACTTGTCCGAAGTGTGGCTCCAAGTTAGCTCCACTAAGTTGATGTTCCGGATCTGAAATCACGATATGGGTGCTGCCGGTCCAGACCCAGCCGCATGGGGTGCGCTTCCAGCCTCTTCCATATTTACTCCGCGTAGTGACGTCCATCCGATACTCCATCTGCCCGTTGAGATATCAGCAGCACCGATATGCCAACGAACAGGAGAGAGTAAGCGATCCCAACGACGCATCGTCGACGGTGTGGGATTACGATAGGCAAGATACCAGGACCAAACAAATACACAATACAATATACAAGCACACAACAACCAAACACATTATGGACATCATTATCATTATTATCTTACATTATTAGCATTATTGTTATCCTTTTTCATTCCTTTCTTACTTTCACATCTTATGAACATTCTTTCATTTTCTCATTCATTTCCATTTCATCACTATATTTTCTTATCAATTCATAACCTCTGGTGATTGGGGAGTGTTAAAATATCCTCAAAGTATTCATTTCGATCTCGGCTATCACTCACGTCTACATCTCCTCGGTCATCCACCCAACCTAGTCGGAAGCAAACAGGAGTACATGACCTTTACCGTGCGGGCACGACAGCTGTCTCACAATCAATTGGCCCCAGGCCAGGAGGACTACAACCTCAAATCAATCAATTCATTTCAATTCATATAATATCAAGGCACACTGTCTCAACTCACAGTGGCAAACAAGATGCCCCACTCCAGTCCCTCTCACTGTTCTAGATTTGCAATCTAGGGGGCGACAATATATTTCTAGTGGGCCCGCAGAACTTACCACGACATTGGACCCAGTCCCTACCACGTTCGTATGCCACATGTGGAGTTTGTTCTGCCTAGAAACATACTCTAGACTTCTTGACGTTTCACCGTCATCGTCTGTAACACCCTATTTATTTAACCCTTAGTTAACCTTAACTGAAAATATTAACTTCAAAATTTCATTTTAAACTTAATTTACTCATGAAAATTCTCCCGTCAAACGGACGGAGTTTCCTTTGTTTCCTTAACTTTCCAAAAATTTGTTTCACCTTCAACCTGTTCAAAATATTCATTCATATCATTTCAGTTGCCAGCAGGGCAAAATATAAGCAGTGTGTCGTAGCACCATTACATCAGGTTTATAAAAGTATATACAAGTCTTAAAACACCTTAGTTTTTCCACAAAATAACCAACTAGCATTAGTTATGTCAACAAAACATTTCATTTTTCCCAAAATGAGTCCCTTGTCCGCCATTTGTACCCCAACTAATTCACATTCCACGTTGTGGAATGTGATCCTGCTCGGCCATACTCGTGTAAGCTCCTTCTTCACCTGTAAAAATATATCAAGAAGGGTAGCATTACACAGAACTTAGAAAATACATTCTAAAATGACATAGAGAACAACTAAGAGATTACTACCCGTTATCACTTAAATCATATTTCCTATTTCATATTTCCTTTACTTACTAAGCCATTACATTGTTTCTATTCCTTCCAATCTTCCTTAACCTTTCCTTACTCTATCATTTTCTTCTATTATATTTTACACTCACCATTCTGCAGGTCCTAATATCAACCATTTACTCACACCCTAATGCGGGTCCTATTCTATTCATTATCTCATTACCCTTTTATTTCCATATATTGCTCGCTCCTTAATGGAGGGCCTTATTCATAAAATATTCCACTCCCCTACAGAGGGTCCTGATATTATCTACTTCTTCTCGTTATATAATATTCCACTCCTCTACGGAGGGTCCTGATATTATCTACTCCCTATGAAGGGTCATGATACTGCACATACAATTCTATAATACTCCACTCCTTACGGAGGGTCATGATGATATCCACTCCTACACGGAGGATCCTGATAATATCCACTCCTTCACGGAGGGTCCTGAAAATACCCACTCCTTCATGGAGGGTCATGATAATATCCACTCCTTCACGGAGGGTCCTGAAAATACCCACTCCTTCACGGAGGGTCATGATAATATCCACTCCTTCATGGAGGGTCTTGAAAATACCCACTCCTTCACGGAGGGTCATGATAATATCCACTCCTTCACGGAGGGTCCTGATACCCACTCCTTCACGGAGGGTCATGATAATATCCACTCCTTCACGGAGGGTCCTGATAATATAATTTCCAGCTCCACATAGGGAGGGTCATGAATGTATCCTCTCCATTTTGGAGGGTCCATATTAATACTCAATATCATATTCAATCATTCATACCATCTACTTATATTTTTCTCTAACCATTAATCCCTGTCTTGATTTCTTTACCATTCGCCTATTTTCCTTCATATTTCTGTTAACTGCATTTTACTCGCCATCATCATTCATGTTCATTCCAATTCCGTTCTAAACATTAAAATTAATAATATATTCAACTTCCTAATCACTATATTCATCATTGACTTTCAAACCAAACCATAATCTACATCCATCATCATTATTCCCAATTCTCACATAGTTCAACGATTGTTTATTTATCCCCTATTTGTTACTCATTCACAACCTACAATTGTTCCAAGTTACCATTAAGTCCTCTTTTCCAATTATCATTATATCCAATTGTCTATCTCATCTCTAACTCTATAACTCACTCTCATTATCAACCCACAATTACTTAGATTTAGACAATTACAAACATACGCAATTAAAGTCGTATCCATTAACCATACATAAATCCTATTCTAGTCAATTTCCCTAAGGTTCCTCTTTTCTATTTTATTTCCTGCCCTTTATTCCCCCTATATGCAAGCTAGAAAATACCCCCTAAGTAGAGGTAACACTTCCCTTCTTACCTCAAAATAAATACAAGAGTTCCTTGAGGTGAGGGAGGTCCTATGCGATGGTTCCTTAGTTTAAAATTGAGAAGTTGATGGTGACCTTGATTCTTGATCAACTTGAAGTGAGAAAAGCTTGAGCCCTAGAGGAGATTAAATACAACTTTAATGAGCTAAAGAGAGTTGGAAAGGAATTAATACCATGCCTTAAGACTCTACTTACCCCAAGTGTTGGTGGAACTTGAACAACCAAGAGGGAGAAGAGAGAAACAATTCGTGTGAGAGAGGAAGAAAGGAGGTAAGCTCTAATCCATTTTCATGCCCAATGCTTGATGAAAGTCATGAGGAGTGTTGGTGATTCTTGATTATTGAATATATTTATATGGTAATGATAATAGGGGTTCTAAACCCTAAGGAAGAGGATGAAAGAGATGATGATGATGTCTTGGGCTCACTTCATGAGGGATATTTGATGTTGATGAGGATTGAGTGGTTGATTGCTTGATCTTGTGTGTTTGGGTGATTGAATGGTGCTTTGGTGTTCTTGAGTATTGAGAGAAGATGGGAGGAAGAGGGCTTGAATTGGTGTTGGAGTATGAGGGAGGGTGATGTTCAACACCCTTCATTTTGCCTTAAATCAGCCACCAAGATCGTGTGGCTTAGAAACTGACTTTGGCCCCAAGTCTCTCATTCAACGCACCAGATCTGGTGCTGCAGCGCGCGCGCGCCTGGGCGCACGCCTGGCTCACTTGGGCGCGAGAACTGCACCAGCTCGTGCTGCTGGTGCGTGGTGCGTGGGGCTGGTGCGTGTGGTGGGGGGATCTAGCGCGCCAAAACGCGAATTGGTGGGGCTGGTGCGCATTTCCGCTCGCCTGGGCGAATTAGTGCCTCGCCTGGGCGGGTTTTTCACTGTCTGGTTCACGAATGAACAGTGCACCCGCCTGGGCGCATGGCTGGTGCGCCTGGGCGAGAAACAGGGTTTTCAATCTTCGATTCGCCGTAACTTTTTCGTTTACCGTCGGATCGGGTCCAAATTTTTAGACAAGCTTATTAATCCCCTAAACTTCACATCCAACGGTGGAATTTATTTTCTTAGCATCCTATAATAAATTTCTAATTTTCTCTTTTCGGCCGATTTCTAACATCTAAGACGCCGATTTAACCCCCGATTTCGCTTATATAATTTTGCTCGAAGCCACAAATGCCTTCTATACAACCCCTAGTACTCAAAATGGCTGCTCACCTTGCTCACAAAATTCGTTAAGAAATTAATCTTCCCACTTTCTACGCGCTAGACCTATTAACTCAATATTTATACTTAGAATTAAATTTGTGATGTTACATCGTCCTCCCCTAATGCAATCTCCTCCTGAGTATCCGCAGATACCCATGATTTCTTCCTCTCCACTACTTCGCACTCTCATACCTCACCGCGTATGTCTTTTAAGTCTTTTATCTTTTTAATTATCCTAAGGTCGGCCCATCCTTCGTACAACCCTTCAATGAGTCCCGACCACTAACTTTGCACAATCTTTCTCTCATCATCTCTCACATAGCACAGAGTTGGGATCACCTCAACAAACTCGCATCGCAGTGCTTCTCAAGATTTCTATTTCAAAAACCTTCACAAAATTTCTTTTCATAAGCTTTCACAAAAACATAGTTTCCACAAACTTTTTCTCAAAAATGTTATGTCATAAGATTTTCTCCAAAATATCATTTCAAAAAGACTCTCTTTAAATATCATTTCAAATACTTTATCAAAAAGATTGTTTCCCCAAAACTTTCCCCAAAAATACATCTTTTCACAAAACTCTTTCAAAAAGGTTGTTTCACAAAACTTTTCTCAAAATATATCCTTTCACAAAACTTTTAAAAGAAAATCTCTTTTCATAAGCCTTTTCAAAAATCTCTTTTCACAAACCCTTTTTAAAAGTTTCTGTTCACAATTCTTTTCGAAAATCTCTTTTCACAAATTTTTTTCAAAAATCTCTTTTCAAAAACCTTTTTCGAAAATTTCTTTTCACACCTCTTTTGCAAAATCTCTTTTCAAAAATCTTTTTCGAAAATTTCTTTTCACACCTCTTTTTGCAAAATCTCTTTTCAAAAATCTTTTACAAAAATCTCTTTTCAAAAACCTTTTTCAAAATCACATTTTTGCTGAGCGCTAATGGAGGAGCAAGCTCAACTCAACACTAGTCTCAGTCTAAGACAAAAACAAAGGAGCCAAGCTCCACTCAATTCACATCTTGTTCCAATACTCAACATCACTCTTCCCAGCTCTGGCTCGTTTCCAACCTTATCATTCATTCTTTCCCCAATCTCAACTCTTATCTCTTTCAATCAATCTCTTATCGTTGATCGTTATTCTTTTCTTATTGTGTCTTTACTTTCAATTTATTACTTTCACAACTCATTCCTTTTATTTTCATTTTCTTATTCAAGACGTAACAAACGTCCTTCAGCACATTACTCATACTAATCAACAGCAATAAATATTATCAGGCATAATGAAATAAAGACATAAAAGCATACTATCAATCGCACACTCATCACACAATAGCAATGTGGCCTTTGTCACCTTCGTATAAGTGGCCACACAACACAAACAATTGCCACTTATACTACTAACTCTGAACCACTTAGTTCCGATCTTTTAGATGATACGGAACGTCCTAATATATCACCTAACTACCACGGTGTCTTAGGAAAGCTTCTCTCTCACCTGAGGTCCAGCCATTAAGTGCGTACCGTCACCTCGGATCCTTTCTGCTGCCGGCTGCCCCAATCCCTCGTCTTTCAAATTCCTCGTACTAAATAAAATACGCTTGGGTTATTAACTCGTATTAAGAAAATCTTTTTCATAATTTAGACACTTCTCATTCCTCGTTGGAAGGCTTAAAACATAATCGTTTTCTTTCAAACAACTTTAATATTTTCTAATACCTTAAGTGTTTTCAAAAATCGTTTGGAAAACATTTAGCAAAGTGATTTAAATAATTTATTTTAGTTGCTGCTCCGTTTTGGACAGCACCTTGAGTATATTTGAAAACACCGAAAAATTTACCGTTTTTAGTCTGGGTTTTTCTTAAATCAATTATCACTTAAAAACCACACTATAAATTACATGAAAACGTTTTTAAACATAAGAAGCAGGTCCAAATAATCTTGGACAGCAAAGGTCATTTCAAAAATCACTTTGATAAAAACCCCGAAAACATCGCAAAAACACTTTTCGTTTTAAACAACTTCTTTATTCAAAATTAACACTTTAAAAACTCAAATCTTTATCACAAAACAACTTTGGACAGCCATGAACATAATTTAAAAACCTCAAATAAGTCAAAGGAAATTTTCTTAAAACCAACTTATTTCAAAACCATTTACACACTCAAATATTTTTCAAACATAGACTAGCACACAACCACAACAACACTTAAATAAATTAGGTTATACAAGTAATTAATTAATCGTTTAATTATAATCCAAACAAAACACTTAGATACGCACATATTCACAAATCAAATTCAATCAAGATTTAACCCCAAACATATTTATATTTATTTTCCTACTTAAATCCTTTTCGAAAATTATTAAGTGAATCCTTTTTCCTGCAACTAAATTTCCTTGACTCATTTACACAACATGACCGAATAAAATTAAGAAAAACAAGTTAAGAATTATGAACTAAACACATAAATCAACTTGATTTATTTCAAGTTCTTAAATCCTATTTTCTTTTTCCATGAAACAAAATTATTTATTCTTCCTCTTACTCTTACCCTAATACACATATATAACCAATTAAACACAAAACTTTTCTCAAAATCATTTAATTCATTTGTTTCCCTTATCTTTAATTAAAACAGAATAAAATTAAATATTCACAACCCAATTTTAAACACATTAGTTTAACAATGTTTTTCAAGACATACTCATTACTCTAAGTCAATTCATAAGAAAAAGAATCCTAGTCTACTTATCAAACATAGGCCGAATCTCATCATAACAAGGCAAGGGTTTTAGGTTCATTTTTTTTAACATGTAAAAACACAAGGTTCTTAAATCAAAAGGAATTAACATGCATGTATCTCTTATGAAAATCAAAACATGATTTCTTAATCTCTAAGTTTAGACCGAATATGTCATCACCAAAATTCAAGATTTACTTCAAGTCATTATGCATGAACATAGAACATAGATCAAGACCAAAAATCATTTTTCAAAAACTCATTTCTTTGGTTCCTTGTGAAACCGTGAGATTCATTAAAAAAAATAAAATCTTTTTATTCAAAAACTACATGCATGCACCTAGATCTTGTAGATCAAGTCATGAAGTCATGTATAATAGTACAAATCAAAGATTAAAAATTACTTTAGGTAAGAAGAAGTCAAAACCGTGATGATCATTGAAGAAAATCAAGTCCTTGGTTTAAAAAAAAAACAACATGCATGGTTTCAAAAGCATAGTTTTTCATAGATCAAAACAAGATTAAAGCTTTTAAAGGTAAAATTCACAAATCAAAGTTTTATCAAAACCGAATCAAAATCAAACAACTCAAATTAACTTTTCTAAACACGACATTAACATGCAACCACTTAGATCAAATAGAGAAGCATCAAGGCCAAATCCTTAGGTCATGGCCGAACCACATAATTTAAGATCTAGTATTTTATTAGTTCATTTAGTCTTAGAAATTCAAGATCAAAGTATACACAAGACATGCATGCACTCAAAACAACCAAAACCATCATCGACCAATATGAAACACCAAAGATCCAACCTTATTGTCAAGCAAGTTTAGATCATTCATTCATTTATCAATTAAACTCATAAATACCTCATGAACCACGATTTTAAGCAAGAAATTTAAACATGCAAAGAGGCTTTACTTTAGATCCACAAAAATCTCAACAATCTTTAGATCTAGAAGATTTAACTTAAAAATCGTTTAGATCTTTAATATTTATGTTGAAAAACTTTAAGATCTTTAATGAAAAACTTAATTGAGTTATGAAGTCAGTTGATTAGAGATTTACAAGTCATTTTTTATCTTAAAAGTCCAAGATCAACATAAACAAAGCTTAGAAAATTAACATGCAAAGAAGAAAGAAAGAAAGATCACAAAATCAAGAAAACTAAGCTATTACAATTTTCTTCATAACTTCGAGCTACCCACCAAGGAAAGTTGGTCTTCTAACTTCTAAGGACTTGGATCTCCAAGGAAGGCTTAGGTTTTTGGCTAGATCTTCTCCCCCTTTTCTTCTTCTCACTCACGACCCTCCTCTTCTTTTCTCTCTAATGTTGAGAGCTTAATTTTGCTCTCAACTAAGTGTGTGTGGGAGTGAAAGGAAATGGAAGAAATGAATGGAGATAAGCCAAGGGTGTAAGTCTTATATAGGCAACTCATGCACTTCCCTTTTTGTCCTCCTACAATTCGGCCAAGGGTGTAAATGGGAGGGGCAATTTTGGCAACTCAATTTATTGCATGGGTGGAGGTTATCATATTCAAGGGGACAAGGTAAGATAGATTAGGGTTTTAGGGGTCACTTTAGGTCCAATCACTAGTTGGCTAATAGTTAGGATTTAGTTACTATACTAACTTGGTTTGGTCCTAACTTAGTTTCCTCATGGTTCTAGTCTTAGTCTACAAGCTTCTTATTTTTAAATTAAAATGAAATCATGGCATGCATACATATATACACACGTAACACACACATAAGTACACATACATGCATTATCATATTTTTCCATTAATTAAATTTTCATTTCATTCTAAGCATATACGTACATACCAAAATCGTGCACACACATACACACATATGCATAGAAAATAATTCTTTTAATCATAAAATGACTCATGCATAAAAATCATAATTCTTTTAAAGCATAAAAATATCAAATACATAAACTTTTTCAAAAACTCAATTTCTAAATTCTTAACATTATTTCATGAAAACCATTTCCTTAAAATCATTCATTAATTTAAAACGTGAATTAGGAAAATCAGTCAAGAAAATACCCTTTCAAAACACTTTTCTCAAAAATAATTATCTTTAGTATTTTAAATTAATACGAGGAATTTGCGGGGTGTTACAGTTAGCACAACACAACTTCATTTCTGGTAGCTACACTTACAACTTACAACTAGGGCTTTGACTTCCCAACCCCCTTTCTCCATCTTCTTCTTCTCATTTTCCTTCTTCTTCTTCTTCTTCTTCTTCTTCTTCTTCTTCTCCTTCTCACATCCACACTCACTAACTCACCCCACACTCACCCATAAACTCACACACAATCACCCTCACTCATTTACCACATCATTCTATTTTTTTTTGTGTGTAAAAAGTGTCCTACTCCAATGTCGAAGCGTATGAAACATGTCATACGCCTCCACAAAGGCGTAAGGATTTTTTTTTAAAAATTTTTCCCAGTACGCTAGGCCTGGGCGTACGTTTATTTGTACGTGTATTTTACACGTACGTCCAGGCCTTGACATACTGGTTTTCTTTTCTAATTCTTTCCCAATACGCCACTGGTAGGGCGTAGGACTAAAGATGTGATAGTAATCAATATTCTCCTTTTGAATAGGATACACGATTACGCCAAGCAATCTTGGAGAAGATTGAGGAAACACAGCTTTAGGGTAAAATCATTGAAGACAAAGTTCTTCAAAAATTAAATGAGAAAGAAGCCGAGGCAGAAAACATCAATAAGTAGAATATGGAACTTGTGAATCAAATTGAGCAGTTGACTATGGAAGCAAGTGCATGGCAACAACGAGCGAGATACAACGAGAATATGATCGTTGCTCTCAAGTTTAACCTTTAGTAGGCACATATCTAAAGCAAAGATAGTAAAATTCAGCCCAGGCCTTAATTCAGTCCTATTCCCTTTTCTCATTCTCAAATCATAATACCCATGTAATTTCCCGCACGTGTGCCAATTTCCACCGAGTTCACAATGTTCCCTGTGGGCAGTGTGGTAACGCAGACAAGCCAACCCTAGGCAACACAAATCCATGCCTCCTTAAAAGCCCATCCATTGAACTCGAAGTAGTAAAAAGCCCACATGGACATGGGGATTCTATTTGAGGCCGCATTATTTTTGTCACCTCATGCTAACATCTGAGCAAGCTAATGTTGAAGGGAATTGATTTTCTCACCACCCCTATTGGGTTTTTTGACCCCCCTACCCCCCCAAATCTCATCTAATATTGAAGTGTCTTGATACCACCTATCAACAGATGCTCCTAGCAGCCTTTTGTCGATAAAACTGTGAGCGACACCCACAAGCGGTGCCAAACCTGAACCTTCCATGATCTACCTCACTTGTCGTGGAACTCGGCTTTCGTCATTGAGTTTCGAAAAACCAAAGGAATGATTGTGGCACCTAGTCTAAAAGCGCTCCTATAAATCATGAAAGAAACATAATTAACACATGCTAATATAATAAAAAAAATTCAACTAAACAAGACAATTTTATGATTATCGCCACTTACTTTTCCCTGCCATATCTCCTTATTGTGGTACTCCAAGTATTTGGTGAGCAACGATGTATCTTGAGGGTCAGGAATCTTTGGTTGTGGTTGTTCTTCTGCCATTTCCTCGTCAGCCATTGCTACCTGTAACGATTCACCCTCATTCGGTTCTTCATTGCTAGAGGATGAGGGGGCTACTAACTCGGACGATCCTTTTTGTTCAAGGACGCACCTCTTTCTTAGTGAGTTAATCATATATTGTCTTGAAGCATGACCTCTTGAGCGCCTTCATCCGGAACAACATTGTAACACCCTACTATATAATTACTCTTAATTACCCATAAAATACCAAATATGAACTTAAAAATTCCTTTTTAAGCCTTTTTTTAACTCATAAAAATCTCCGTGAAAACGGACGAAGTTTCGCTTATTTTATGGACATTCCGAAATATTGTTTTTCCTGTAACCTGTTAAAAATATTACACTTGTAAACCAGGAAGCCAACAGGGCTAAAACATATCAACGTGCATCACTTTGCACCAACTATCAGAGTCATATACACAGCAGAAATTCATCAAGTACGACCAACTTTGGAATTGTTTATATTTCCCAAAAAAATGACTCCCTACCCATAGGGAGTGGTCCTGATATATACCCCAAAAATGATTACAGCCCATGTGCCCATCAAAATAATAACCACATGAATCAGAACCCAACAAAACAAAACGCTAGGACAACCCAAAATCCATACAACAACTAACTACTTTCCCTGTGAGGGAGAGCACTCCTGCTCGACCGGGGGTTATGCAACCACAATCTCAGTACCTGTGTAAAAATGGTAAGGAGGTGAGAATTACACAAGAAGTAGAAAAGCAGTTTCTAACTAGACATATTAACATACTAAGTAAAACACAATAACCAAATAATGCATATCATTACATTCCCAAACAACTCATGCTCAAACACATTCGAATATACATCAATTCATTTTTCATTTCCATTCCTTTACATTTCACATCAATTATTGTGTAACTCACTTTACACTTTATATGTCTTTTAATCCATTATTCGTGCACCACTAGGATTTCATGCACCTGTTAGGTCATTTGTCACCCATTAGGTAATTTTACACCCATCAGGTCCCTTTTACACCCATTAGGCCATAATACACCCGTTAGTCCCATTCTCTTTATCACTTCACTCTTGACCATTTTACTTTTGTCCATCTTCAATTTCTCATTTTCAATTCTTTTTATTTTGCAGCACACTAATCCATTGGGTACACAGGCACCTAACGGGTCGTTTGGGCCTAATGGGCCGTTTTGACCTGATGGGTCGTTTACCTAATGGGTCATTTGGCACCTAACAGGGCACCTAATGGGTCAATGTCCCCCAATGGATTAGCTGTTCGTTCATTATCTTTGATTCTTACTCACACTTTAATCCATTTCATTTATTTCTTATCCAACATTCAAACTCATATGACAAAACATATCACATTCAACATCCAATGTACATAACAACATTTCCAACTCGACATATATTCATGGTTATCAACATTGCACGACAACATTTATTCAATCATCACATTTCTTAACTTATTCATAATCAACAACAATTATTCACATATCACCAAAATATATAATCACAAAGGTCGTCATGGATTCCACTCATTCATTAGCATTCTAAACATATTATTCAATATTTACCCTATAGTTCTATATCACAAACTAACACACACATTCTTAGCAGTCACTATATACTAACTAGAAACCCTCTTCTAAACCAAGGTAACACTCACTCCTTACCTCAACCGTGTAGAGGGAGGAGGGGAAATACCAAACCCTAGCTCTTAAAAATCCTCTTTTTAGAACCACAACAAGTAGCCACCAACTATGTAGTGAGAGGGAGGAAGAGAGTTTGTTCCACTTAGCCTTAGTGTAGAGAGAGAAAGAGAGAGCTTCACAAGCTATGGAGGAGAGAGAGTGGACCATGAAGTAAAAGAAGTGAAAATAGTTAGAAATAATGGGGGAAATTCGTATAACATGAAGGAAGAGGTGAGGAAAGCTTGAATTCATCTCACCTTGAGCTTGAAATGGTAGAAATCAAGAGTGGGTGATGGAGTTCTTGAACCCTAACTCATAGCCATGACTTTAGTGAGAGAAAATGAGGGATTGATGAATGATTAAGTGTTAATGTGTGATTGGAATTGATGGGGGAAGGCTTGGATGATGATGGAGAGCTTGGGAGTGAGAGAGAAATTGAGAGGAAGAGGAAGCTTTGCTATGGAGGAAATGGGTTTGTGTTTGAGTGTGTGTTGTGTCAAAGCTTGCCAAGGAAGCTGGTAACTTAAAGGCAATTTCGTGCCCTCCAAATCCCTTTTTTTTTCTGCTCTGTCGCGTACTAACCGGTTAGTGGAATGACAAACCGGTTAGTCACTTATTATTTTTATTTTCTTTTATTCCTCTGCACTTCAGAGTGTCATATCTCCTTCGTTATCCGTCGGATCTTTCTCAAATTTGAAAGAAAGCTTCCTAAGTTCCTTATCTTCATATCCAATGGTGGAATTTGTGTTTAGAGTTGTAAATATTTTATTTTGGATTTCCTAGAGTTCTATATTTTTAACTCCAAAACGACTCTATTAAACCACTAGTTTTAACTTAGCATTATCATTCTCTTCACCCTAAGCTTACTACCATATTAGTTATGCTTGGGATTAAATTTGGGATGTTACAAACATTCTTTCCCTTGCTAGTCTTAGGAGCCATTGCAATTAAAAAAGAAATTAAACCAAAACACCTCAACAAAATAAAAATAACAATTATAATAAAAATAAAAACAACAAAATAAATTAACAGAAACTCTAAACACAAATTAACACCTACAATACTGCCTATTGGAAAAAAAAACAGTGACGTACACTCAAATTTCTTCTTACGCCTAGGTAGTGGCGTAGGAACAAAAATTAGGTTCTTTTTGTTCCTACACTACTGTTGAGACATCCATGCCCCTTATCAAACAGCGAACACAATAAAGAGAGAAGGAGAAGAAACACACACAAATATCCACCAAAAACCCAAACAAACCCTAAAAAACGAACGCTCATGACTGACACCACAATCAATACTATCCCCCGCATCATTACGTTACTCCCTATGTACATCTGAACTTTTGTTGCAAAAAAAAAAAAAAAAAAACCGAAAATGAAAAGAAATAAAAAAGGAAAAAGAGTGGCTTGGATTTCATACCTTGGGTTTTGGGTTCAGGGTGAGAGTGAGAGAGAAAATGTGAGAGAGACAGAGAAAGAAGTTTTGAGGGAGATGGAAGGAGTACTGGTTGGGAGAAGGAAGAGAGAGTATTTTGATTTTTAAGAGGAAGGGGTAATTTTGTAACAAATTTTATTAAGGGGGGTCAAAAACCCAAATAGAAATGTTAAAAAATCACTCCTAATGTTGAAAATCCCCAACATTGGGTAAATAAATGCCTTTAAACTAATATAATTTTTAAACTTTAAAATTTTTGTTCTAGATGTGAACTACTGAACCCTTTATACAACCATCCAACTAAACTACCAAATACATGCATCATTAAAAAGGAAAATATGGAATCATAAATTTACAAAAATTGCTAAAATATACTCAATGTATGAAATGGGAATATGCTACGTAGATCCTTCCATTTTAAAACACTTTTTTTTTTTAAAAAAAAAAAATTTGTTCTTAAAAGGCATCCATAAAAAGCACAGTAAAGCTAAAATCAAAACACTAGCTATTAAAAAGTACGATAAAAAATAACAACTTATAAAAATTAAAAGATGAACGTTTACCCTTGTCGCGGCCAGGGTCCCGGGTCGTCCTCGGGGCCTCGACTACGAGTGGGGGTCGACTGACTCGATTTAGAGTCGCCACCGCATTTTGTTGCAAAAACGCGGAAAAAATAATTATTAATTAAAACGGATAAAGATTGGTCTCGAACTAGATAGATTATGAGTTCGAGAGTCGGTTACGAGCCGGGAAAGGTATTAGCACCCCGTTCGCCCATTCGAAAATGGTACCTTTGATTGATTTTAATTAAATGAACTAAATAACTGGTTTGCCAAAATTATTTGTTTTTTATTGTTGTGCCTGACAAGGTTGCCCTTGATCCTACGTACCCTCATGAAATGAGGAATCAAGGCTACGTAGTACTTATTGTTTTAATTTTATTTTTTTTATTAAAATGGTTTGATGCGGAGAGGAACATGTACAAGATCTTGTCATTTAGGCAAGAAAAGGTGAATCTCCAAAACATATTTTGTTAATACTTATTTAATAAAATTCATTTAATAATGTTTATAAATAAAAATATTTTTAATTTCACTATTTATTTGTAATAGTAATTTAAATTAAATTAACGTTTTATTTTACTAATTTAAAAAAAATGTAATTTATGCGAAGAGGAAAATACATAAGATCTCGACATTTAGACGAGGAAAAATGAGTTTTCAAAGCGCGTATTATCAAAACTGAATTAATAAATTTAATTAATTATTATTTTAAACATGTTTTTATCTTAAAAAATTATATTATTTTAAAGATGAATTATATAGTATTTGTTTTCGGGTGTGAAGAGGAAGTCCTAAAGATCCCACCACTAAATGAATTTGGGTGAGAAAAATTGACATACCAAAACACAACAAATTTTAGATGACTACATTTAAAATTATTATTATTATTATTTTTTGAACCTCAAATTATTATTAATAAAAAGAAGTAATAAATAAAAAAATTAAAAAAACGAACCTGAGGTTGGGACGGATGGAATAATGCAGCAGAGAATTGAGATTTCATAATTAGGTGCTCGAGAGAGGCAATATAACTCACAGCATATAACTTTCATGTAACACCCCAATAATTAATCTTTGATTATAAAATATAATTATATTTAATTATGTTAATTATTATAAAAATTATAATGTGATTATAATATAATTATGATGCTTAGTATATAATTATGTTTCAAAAATAAATTAAGAAATAATTAAAGGATATTATTTTATTAAGGTAATTATTTCTTTTGTGAAAATGAAAGAAGAATTTAAAAGATATTAAGAAAAGAAAAGAAATAAAATATAATATCTTTAGATTTTTACAGATCTGTGTCTCACTAACCGGTTAGTGATACGAGTAACCGGTTAGTGCTCTCAGACACCTAGAACTGAGACTGTTCTAGACACGAATTGGAAAAGGAGAATACGTTTTGGGTTGGAAACCAGCCACCTTAGCCTGCAAACGCGTCTAATCTCTGCTGGGAATGAGTGGTGATGAAATTTGGTGACTTAAACCAAGTTTAAGCCACACAATTCATTCTCAACACTTCGTATATTCAATTTATGAACCTATTCACTTGTGTTGCTTCGTTTTCACTCTCTGAGCCACCAACACAAGAGAACTTTACATCAAATTGAAACTCTCTGAACCCTCTTGAATTAGGAACAAGTTCCATTCGATTTTATACACTATAGAAGAAGTTATTAGCTCTGTAAATTGACTCTGTTGATGCTGGAAAACAGAGCATAAACCAGTCTCTGGAGCCATCTTTATTTAATTCGTGTGGTAAGCTCAAGCTACCTTAGAGTCTCAAACTTGTTTCAATCTTGAGTTAGTGTATCCTAGTTTTGATTCTAATCATTTCTTACACGTTTATCCCACTTATTCGAGTTGAAAATCTCTGATGAATAACCCCTGTTGAAACTGAAAATAGAGTTGTAGCTGAGGTGTGGTTTTGTCCCAAAATCGTGTTAAGCTTTTCTCTTGCTTTCCAATCAGTCTCAAAAGCTTTAATAGGTAAGGGAGAAGATATTCATTTGCTATAATGATTATTAAATGGCTTGGAATGTAAAAGAGCTTTACAAGCTCAAGGGCCATAGGTTTTGAATTGGGACTTTGGCTTGGAGGCCAAAATAGGATATAAAACTCATTCAAACATGTTATATTAACTGAACACGAGCTAAAGGAACTATAAATTTGACCTGAGAAGCTCTGAAATTGATTTTGATATGTTGAATGTGATTATATGCATACTTGATGATTTAGATATGTATCCCATGAAATTGGTGATTATGATTAGTTTGAACATATTTAAATATGTCCATATATGTTCTGTGAATGGTTGATAAGGATTGAAAATGAAAGGTTTTTGAATTGGTGTTAAAAAGTGGCATTTCTGAACTGATGCTGCAGGTACTAACCGGTTACTGCAACTTCTAACCGGTTAGTTACTGTAAAATTTGAAAAAGAGGGAATTTGAATGTGACTAACCGGTTACACGACTCTCTAACCGGTTAGACACTGTATAGAAACCTGAAAAATGTATTTTTCTTAATCCAACATTTTACTAATATTTTTAATTAATTATTTTAAGTTAAAAATTTGTTTTAACTATTAAAAAGAATATTTTGGGTGTCACTTTCTTTTAACATCAATTCAACACTAAATAAATAAATTAAATTCAATCCTAATATTTTAATTGTGATTGAAATCATGCATGGTGTTAAGGAGTTAAGATAAGATAATAGGAAAAGACACATTCGATTTAATTAAATCGGTATGAGAATACACGGAGATTAGGTTTATGACGGTGATACGTCAAATAACCGTGGGAGTTAATTATAGGTAAAATGGTCCTATGATGAGTGGGTTCTGCAGACTCGACTCAGGATAATTTTGCAATGACTATAATTATATTCTATCGATCTCTTGGAGTATTTCGTGATTGCGGAGGACGGTCTTTAGTATAAATTAAACAAGAGTTGTAATTGTATACTTGGTGGAAAGACGTTTACTCCCAATTTCTTTTCCTATTTAGTGTGATCGTTGGTACGTTGTCGTCAAACGTGCGTGGAGCGTTTTAGTGTTTTCGTTAAAACGTAAAATTAAATCGTTTGAACGTTTTCGATAAAACGTAAAATTAATTGTTGAGGACGTTATCGATAAACGTGAAATTGTCAAGTGCATGATATTTGAAAAATATCACAGAGGAGATTGCATCAAGTAATTGCATCGCATTGCATTGCATTGCACATGCATTAGAACATACATTATTGCTTGATATTTATTATTTAGTAATTATTAATTGATTATTTGAAATTGCTTATTTGCCTATGTGATTTAATTGCTACTTGACTAATTGTGTTTGTTTATTCATAGTTCATTTAATTATTCATTTATACGTGAATGACACTGTCTTACTCCCTTTGCCCTATTTGTTTATTACGTGATGTCCCGATTTCTGGCGTGCCTGGAGATGCGTCCCGTGAGAGGGACATGAGAGTATGAGGAGTGTAGGGCCAGGTTCGAGGGGGAGGTGGAGTTTATCTTTCGCCACCCGAACCCCTTGGCGTATATGCGTCCTCGTCGGTTCCGCATACCTATGATATATGCCCAGCATATACCTCCTGCTTTTACTTATAGACATGGTACTCCACCGCCCAGCCTGCACGTCGTCGTTCTCACTTCCGTTTTCGACCAGCTGCTCCCGCTCGCACTCCTCCTGAGAGAGCTGCACCTGAGGATCCTTCCCGTCCGGGTCTGTGAGATTTGCACCATCACAGGAACGTGTGCCTTCGGTGGTTCAGGTGGACTTTGAGGAGGAGGATCCCGAGGAGGGCGAGAGTGAGCTAGCTAGGGACGACGCCGTACAGACTGGAGGGGAGAGTGATCAGGTCAGGTTGTTCCATCAACTGGGAGCCAGTGGATGGTGGATGAGATATGAGGTGATATGCTAGGTATTTATCATTAGTATGTAGACTGACTTTTGAGTATATTTTGAGTTAGTGGATTGCTCTGGGTTATATATATATGTATATGAGTACAGACTGAGACTAGATAACTCAGAGTTATGATGCTGTATCTTTTGACTAAAACAATATAAAATGATGATTATTAAATCAAACTTTTTATTGTAAAATATAATAACGCAGCTTTATGGAAGTATCCGGTTCAAATTATTTCTTATTTTTATATACCATCATAAAATCATCAGTATCATTTCCTTAAAATACATTAATAATATGTATTTATCATAATATAATTCTCTTAAGTCGTCACATTTGGGGGGGATCATACATGCATGGGTACCCATGAAATGGACTAGAAAACACCATGGTCCCATTCTTGATGTATTGACTTTCTTATCTGGAACGGAAGTAGTGCAGGCTGAGTCATGGATTCAGATTGCCATTGTTCCTGTGGAACTCAATGTAAGTTACATATTTGGAATCAGTGCAAGTGCTAAAGTTTTGAAGCTGAGATATCATCCGAGACGTGGAGAATTCATTTCCCTTCCAGATGCTGCTGCAGCAACGCGTAGCTCTATTTATAAGGAAAAATTAGGTTAAGAAAGATAGGTTTTTCTAATAGGCTTTGAGAGCCCAGTTCTTTGGTTTATTCCTTAATCAAATCTTTCAAACTTGTTAAAGATAAATTCCCAATTTTTTAAAATAAAAACAAACTTGATGATAATCCTTTCATAAGAAAACAAATCCTTTTAACAAAAAAAGTTTTTTTTTCTTTATCCTCACAAAAACTTATCAAATCTTTTACCAAAAACACATTTTTATCTCATCTTTTTTTAATTTCGTTTTTTTTATTTTTTACAAAAAATACTTTTTTTCAAAATCTTTTCTTATTTTTTATTCTTATTTTTATCTTTTTTTTAAAAAACATTTTTTTATAATTCTTATTTTATTTTGTTTGAGGGGGGGACAAAATTGGGTATCTACGACCCTAAATATTTATTTTTTATCCCAAAAAATTTAATTTACTTGAGAGGAATTAAGCATAAAAGAATAATACACAAAAACCTGATAAATAGGCATAGAGTCATAGATCTTAATGTACGACGGACTATAAATATAAAATATTAAAAAAATTAGGAGTATTAAATAAATTAATTTACCTTTAATCAAGGAAATCATAGTCGTCGACTGTCATCAATTCAAATCATAGAGAACGAACAAAAGGAAAAATGTATAAGACATTAATCGATATTTCCATCCAAACATATCTGCATCAATTATCTTTGAAGTATCATCGCTCATGAATCTATCAAAGACACAATTATTAATGTAAGAAAAGACGACAATAAAAGAAAAATGGAAACATAAAAAGGATTCAGAACACACACACATATATATATATATATAGTACTAATCTAAGCACGAAAAAGCACGCACAATAACCACACAATTATTGGTCGTTGTGAATTGTGATCTTAAGAGGAAAATAAAGGCAACCTGAAAAGTAATAACACTGCAAGACGCCTACAAAGATGTGGTTCCCACATGAGTTTTGATGAAAAGAAAAAACTTTTAGTTCGGGTGAGTTTATTTATGCTTTGAGAGACCGAAAGAGTTTGTGTGGGAGAGGATAATAAAAAGAATTTTTTTTAAAAAAAAAAGAGAGAGTGATAGAACAAAAGAAGATGAAGGAGCAGAAACGAATGGGACAAGAGGAATAAGAATTGTTAGAGTGAGATTAGAGTTTGAGATGGATTGGTAGCCGTCAACCTATAAGTTTGTGCCATTGAAGATGGGCATTATTATTATTTATAGTTGTCATGGAACACATACAAAACCCTAAGGGAGTTCATGTTTTTCAAATTGGGCCTGGTGTACTTTTTAATTTGAATTTGGGCCATATAGTTGCTATATGATCACATTTTATATATCACTTCAACTTTGCGGAGCTATCTTAGCAAGTGAGTGAAAGCCTTAATTATAATTAGTTTTGACAATTAGGGCTTAAGCTCACAAAGCCACACAGGCTTAAGCCCTCCTCGCCCGCCCTCAATTTTTTGCGGGCAGGGCAAATATTTTAGACCCAATTTTAAAATTATGCTTGCCCACGCCTGCCTGTTCTTTTGAGGGCATTTGCGGACGTCAGGCGGGCATAGGCGGCCCGCGGGCGAATAAAAAAAGAACTAAATTATTTTAGTTGTTGACTCACTTTGATTGTTAAAAGAAAATAAAATAAACTTAAAGAATCCTCTAATATCAGTCAAGGTTCTTCCTTTTTCTCCTATTTCTATTATCTTAGCTTTTTACATTCTTTAATTGATTACTTGGGATTATTGGTATTTAGGAATTTTTTTTTTGGATATTTATATTGTAAAATTAAGATTCGAATGGTGTCTATGGGTGAGTTCAAGATCAAGTTCTGAATTGTGGCTGAGTTCCTGCTTTGTGGCTGTCGTTTCTGTTTTTCTTTTTGCCAATCTGTAACTCTACTTACTATTTTATGCTATATCACATTGACATGTATTGTATGGAGTAACATATTACCATTCATTTTTATGGACTGGGGTTTGAATATAACTTATACTTGGTCCCTCTTTTTGATTTTCAATTCAATAAAATCATTTGGCTAAAAAAAAAATCCTAATCCTCTGTGTTTGGGGCTATGGTTGTTTTTTTAGACTGTGGCTGTGTTTTTTTCGGTTGTGAGTGCTTTATTTTTTCTTTTTAGAATTAAAAAAAAAAAGAACGTGAGCCGCTCGCATGCCTGCAATGCCCGTATTTAGGGCGAGCAGGGCCTGAATTTTTGGCCCTAAATATTATAATGGGCAGGCATGCCCCCCCTCCCAAAAAAAAAAAAAATGTGGGCCATTCTCAGTCCTTAGAGTTGGTCTGTCAAAATTTATATATTTTAAAGATCAAATTAGTACTTCTAATAATATTGAGAGATCAAATTAGTACATCCGAAAAATTTGAGGGATCAAGTTGGTATTTACATAATTTTAAGAATTAATTAATACACTAAAAAAAGCATCAGGACGAAGTTTTAAAATAGAATGTTATTTGGTCCGCTACTTTTAATATTTGATACTTTGAATCCTGATTCAATTTGTTTACTATAATGCATAGTTTTCCTTTTAAAAACACATGTTTTTTATTTAGCACAAAACAAGTTATAGATGTTGATTGAACAAATGAGTTAAATGTATGTGGATAAAGCATTTAAAATATCATATTGCAAAGGAATTTGCTTCAATTGAGTCCACATCTTTTTTCAATAAAGATTGCTAAAAAAGACTGGATACTCAGCCATAACAGCAAACTCCCTGTGGATCAGGATCATCATCAACATCCAGCTTCGAACTCTAACAAGAGATTCAACAGCCTTTGTTTCCAAGATAACTATCTCATCAATCCCGGAAGTAAGCACAGTTCGGTGACAAAGAATCTCAGATCTGAGGAGGTAGAACCACTGGACAGAGGAGAAGACAGAGATCTGGAAGGGAAAAGTTGTCCCGAATATCAGTCTTCTAGTTATTGGAGAAGATAGGAAGGTCATCAGATCTGGACAAACAAAAAGCCTTCACACACTCAAACACACAAAAACAAAACCCAGATGAAACTGGGACAAGAAAAACCACACCACTTGCACAAAAACAAGATTTATTTATTCAATCCATATATAACTGGGAGAGAAAAAAACCCACATACCAACCAAAGGAAAGGGAGGGAGAGATACTCCCTCCCCTTCTACCGCTATCACAGAAGAGAGGAAAACGGAGAAGAGAAGAGAAGAAGACTGAGGAAGAGAGAAGGCCGAACCTCTCAAATTGATATGATAATATCAATAAAATTTCTAATTCTTAATTGAGTCCACATCAATTGCGAAATTTCTTGATAAAAATAAAATATTTAAATCCCTTAATTCATGAATACGTCATAATTGTAGGAGCACATCCTATTTTGAAGATGAAGGTCCAATAAATTATAAGCGAACTCCTTAATGAATGGCTTCTCATATGTAAGTAAGAAGTACTTAGAGATGAACAATTAAACAAGGTGAAAGCTTTAGTGCCCTCTAAAATGTTGAAAGGCATGGATACCATTTTTATTATTAGTCCAATGAGGGTTTTCGCTGTTCTGTTCAATTCGATTTTCAGACAAAAAATCATCTGATTCAATCATTAAATATACGTGTGGTTTAATTCCATTCAATCCTATTAAATCATGAAATCCGATATCATTCGATTAAAAAAAACATGCGGTCTCGATTTGGTTCGGTCCGATTTTAATTTAATTAAAACTTTTATGTAATTTTCATAAAAAATAATCATTTGGTCATAAACATGTATTTTTTTTGCTACAAGTCATAAATATATATGCATGAAAGCAACTATCATTGTTGCATTATTGGCATTTTTAATTACTCCACCACAAATTTAGATATCATTGTCCATATATGCAATGTATGCATGAGTATTAAGCCCAATCCAGTGTGCTTTATGTGTATATATTTATTATAACCAGCGATCCCGTTTGGTTCGAATCGATTCTTAAAACTAAAAACAACAAACTGAAATGAACTAATCGATTTTTCAATAATCAGTCTAAGAACATCCAAACAAAATTTGGTTTTTTTGGATTAATTTGCAGTTTTTTTATCGGTTTGGATTTGAACACCCCTAAATTTTAATTACTTTGTTACATGTATGATAATTTAGTCCAGTTAAAGCATCGTTGGCACATGATGTGTCAGGTGACATACACTTCAATTTAAATTTTTTTAATTATTTCATATTTACTCATTAGTATTTAATATTTAAGGGATTATCTAATAAATTTGAAAAACTTAACTAAATTCATGATGTAACACCCCGCATTTTTCCCGTACGTGCGTGAACGATTTTCGATAGAATAAACCCTGAGATTTTATTTTATAAGAAATTTTCAGAAAAGTACTTTTCGTGAGAAAGAAATAAAGTGATAATTTTCAAGGATTTTTGTAAACCAAAATGTTTTCATAAAAGAGAAGTGAATGATTTTGTTGATTTGATTTTTAAGGAATGAATTGTGATTTTTCTAGAAAGTGATTTTTGTTTGAAATAAAGTTTTTGGGTCTGTTAACTTTAAAAATTAGTAACTTTTTAACCGTAACTCGGATTTTTACGATCTTTATATCAAAACGATCGTATTAAAACGTAGATATTGAAAATGTAATTTTCAGATTTTTCTGGGTGGTTTTATAAAAATTTATTTTCAGAGACAAGAAATACGAATTTTGGAAATTTTGTTCTAAAGAAAATAAATCTATTGATTTGGCTTGAAATTTTTATGTGATATGTGTTTGATTTAATGTGTGTGTACTGTGTGATACATGAATTGATTGTATGAATGTAATTTTTGAATTAATCACTTGGTTATGTGAATTGATGAATTTAAGTAAGTAAGATTAAGAAAACAAAATGTAAAGTGTATGTGTGTATGTATATGCTTCGGTGTGTATGTGTATGTGTGTGTATTATATGTGTGTATGTATGTACATGTATATGTGTATGTATGAGCTAGGAATTAGAAACTTGTAGGCTAAGAAACTAGAAACCAAGTGAGCCATGCATGAACCAAACTAAGTGAATAACCAAACCCTAACCAAAATCTAACTAATACTTAAACCTAGAATGACCCCTAAAACCTAGCCCATGTTGCCTTGTCCCCTCCATTTGATAAAATCCACCCATGCATCTTTTTGGAAACCCAAAACCGCCCCTCCATTTGTGTGTGACCAAAACCTAGACTTAAGGGCAAAAGAGGGATTCGTGAGTGGCTATATATGTGAGTGGCCTTAGTGCATTTGCCTTTCACCCATTTCACTTCTTCTTCCACAAACACAAACACTACTCTAAGCGACCTATTCCACTCTTAGAGAAAGAAAAAGAAAAGAAATAGAGAGAAATAGAGGGAGTATGGCCGAGAGCCATAGGAGAGGAGGAAGAAGGAGATTCAACTTAGACCAAGCCTTTCCTTGTAGATCAAGAGTGTTAGAGCTAGAGATCAACCTTTATCATGGTAGGATTTGAAGATCAAGATTTGTAATAGTTTAGCTTTTCTTTTTTAGTTTGAAGATCTATTCTATTTTCTTCTTGCATGTTAAATTTTATGACTTTAAAGATGATCTTATGTGTTGATCTTCTTTGATCTTGGACTTTAAGGACTTAAACTTAAATTGTAATATGTTAGACTTGTGCTTTGTGTTTCGGTTGAGTTTTCTTAAAGGATCTAATGTTTTTCAAACTAAAATCTTAAAGACCTAAATAAAAACTAAAGATTTTTGTGAAAACTAAAATGAATCTCTTTTCATGTCTATTTTTCTTTCTTTAAACCATTATTTATATATGTTTATGTGATGATTTGATGAACAAATTTATGATCTAGATTTGATTTGTGAAAAAGTTTAAGTTCCTACCCTTGCATGTTGGTTCAATGATGTCTTTATTTGTTTAAAGTGTGTGCATGTAATTACTTTTGCTTGATTAATGAAAAATGTTTAGATATTTAGTTGCATGTTATTTTTCAAGAGAAAAGATTATGTTTTCTTCTCTGTATTATTCAGTTTTAAGGAGAAAATTAAGGTAACAAGTTTTAAATTAATTTTTGAGTATGAACATGTTTTGATCTAGTGTTTAATCTTTTGTTAATGAAAAGATCATGTTTTCCCTTTTGTTGTGTGCCACGGTTTTTGAGAAAAGAAGTAAAGAAACTAAGTTTTAAAATGATTTTCAAGCATGATTTGATCTAGTATTTGATTTTGTGTATGTGATATTTCTATGAGGCCATTCGGCCATGTTTTATAAATAATAGGATCTTTGCTTTTTATTTTGTAAAAAGTTGATGCATATTGTTCTAAGATTAAGACCTAATGATTTAAAGTACATGCATGTTATTTTTAGAAATTTAAAGTATAACCTTGATTTTTATGAAATGATGAACTTGAGGTTTATTTTGTGAAGGTTGATGTGAATAAATAATATGATGTGTGTTTTACATGTTTTGATGTGAATGGATTACTTTGTATGTTTAAAAAGTGAACCCAAAAATCTTGTTTGATGCATCATGAAATTCGGCCATGTCCAGTAAATGATGAAACCCATGCTTTTTATTTTGTAACAAGATCATGCATGTTATTTTTATGAAGTTAGAAGTAAATCTTTATTTTGGTTGAGAAAGAATTATGAACTTAAATTTAACTGTGCATGAGATGTGATATGTTGCTTTAAAAAAAAAATAATTTTTGAAAACTTGCTTGGTTTGACTTGATTTTTGTGATTCATGTATGTTGAAAAACCTTGTTTGATGCATGTTGACTTTAAGCCATCCTAGGAGTAGGTAGGAAGCTAGGTTGTCTCCTACTTAGGGTGCATGCATGATGAGATTAAATGGATTTAAGACTTCCAAAAAGTGCATGCATGAATTAATTAAACTTAAAAAGAAATATGTGAGAACATTGGAAGTAATTTGTGATTCTAATTGTTGTTTTGATTTAAGTTTAGGAAATGCATTAAAAATTTGTTAAATTTCCTATGGCATGCTCACGGTTTTAGTCCAAAAGAAAGAAAATAATTTCATGACTTTATGTTTTTATTTGTGCATTTAATCCTTGCAAAATTCTATGTACATGATTTGGTTTATGTATGTTCATATGATTGAGAAAATTGTCTTCATGAAAGTGATGTGTATTTGTTTTATCTTTTTGATTTTAAATAACTAAGTTGATTTAATTATGTGAAGAGATTTTTGTATTGTTAATTTAATGATTTTAAGTTTCTGAAATTGATTTGTGATTAGAAATTACTAATCATATTGATTCGGTTTTTTCTCAATTAATGAGAAGATTAATTTAAATTGTTTTCTTAAGTGTAACTAAATTAATTTATCAAGGTTATAATTTAATGAATAGTTTTGAATGATTGAAAATATGAGTTGTATGGTGTGCTTATGACTGCTTGGAACTTGTATGTACTGTTTGTGAATGCTTTAATTGTTTTGAAATTGTGCTGTTTTGTGCTAATTGAATGTGTTGAATTGGAGTTGTTTGGAATACTGTTTTGAGTCTTATTTGTGAAAAGTCTATGTTTGGATTTCAAAGGAATTAAAAATGTTTTATTTAAATAACTTAATTTGATATAGCATTCTTTGATCAGTGTTTGATAATGTTGTGAAGGTTAGAGATTTAATAAATTAATCTGATTGGTTTTGAAGTTTTACCTTTTTGAATTCTTGTATTTGATATAAGAAGATTTTCAAAGAGTTGTTTTCTTAAAGATTTCATTCAATGTTTAGAGAAAATGATTTTCTTAATCAAAGTGTTTTAAATTAAGAGAAATGGATTGTATTTGATAAAGAGATTGTTTTCAAAGTTTTCTTGAGAACTCTTTTTAAGAAAGTGATTTGGATTTAAAACCCTTTTTGGATATTGGCAATGTGCTTTTAAAAAGAGAATTGTTTCAAAGCGTTTTAAAAGGAAATTAAGAATTCACGTGAATCGTTTCTAACGCACGTGGGAAAATGTCTAGCTCGGGTGTCGGACGCGAAGGAAACGTGGCAAGGTTAGCGACTGGAAATCTTGGAAAGTTTTTGGATGTGTCGTCATCCAGGTGAGTGAGATTGCTGTGATCCCGTAACGTGGTTGCTCGTAATTCGAGTAGAAGGATTGCGAGAGTACTGCGAATTAGGCAATGTAGATGTTGTGCTAAATGTTTATCTGTTCTGTTTGCATACTAAATGTTTATTTATTGTGCATACTTTATTTTGTTGAGAGATTGTTTGATTATGTTTGGATAGTGAAATGAGGATGATGGAACCGTGAAAGTAATAAGAGAAATTGAAAAGAGAAAAGGGAAATAAGTAAGAAACATGAGAAATAATTGAGAAAGAAATAAGTGATGAGTTGAGAATGAAGAGAAAGTATGAGAATGATTGAGAAGAGATGAAATGCGATGCGAATGAAATTGTAAAAGAGATACAGAGTTGAGATTTGAAAGAGAACGTGGTCATGAAAGTGAGATGTGGTTTGAATGGAGATGTGATTCCTCGTTCATGTTTTTGGAAAAGAAGCCTAGTGTTGAGTTGAGCTTGCTCCTCCATTAGCACTCATCCAAAAATGTGATTGTTTTTGAAAAAGGTTTTGAAAAGAGATTTTTGAAAAGCTTTTGTGAAAATGATATTTTGTGAAAGTTTTTGGAAACATTATTTTTGAAAAAGTTTTGTGAAAGGATTTATGAAATGAGGTTTCTGAAAATATTTTGTAAAGTAAAAGTTTTGTGAAATCATGTTTTCGAAAAAGTTTTGCGAAAAGATATTTTGAGAAAGACGAGGAAAAGATACTAATAATGTTGATGAGAACTATGCTGAGAATGAGCTTATGAGAATCTGGATAGTGAGATGAAAGTGATATGAGGCAGGATGCCATTGAGATTTAGGGGGACAGATTGCGATTAGTGGTCGGGCTTCGTTGAAGGGATGCACCAAGGATGAGCCGACTGTTAGGATTAAGTCGCTAATTAAAACGCTAAAACTTTAAAAGACTTTAAAAGACATTTACAAATGCGGTGAGTTATGAGTGTCGTATCGAAGTAGTGGAGAGGAAGGTACCCCGGGTATCAGGGATATTCGGGTTGTGAATGCAATAGGGTAGGCTCGGGCAGTGAAACGTCATGTTGCCTTGAGTACTATTCTGGGCGGAATGAATTCCACATGTGGCGTACTAACGTGGTAGGGACTGGGTCTAATGCCGTGGTATGTTCTGCACCTGGGGCCGGAATAGTGCTGTCACCCCTATGGCATTTCGAGAACAGTGGAGAGGGACTGGAACGGGGCATTTCTGATTGCTGTTGAGAGCGTGCCTGTTTATATGATGTGAAATGATATGATTTGAGGCTGAGTCCTCCTGGTCTGGGACCATTTGTTTGTGTGACAGCTGTCGTGCCCGCGTGATAAAGGTCCTGTACTCCTGTTTGCTTCCGACTAGGTTGGGTGGTTGACCGAGGAGATGTAGACGTGTGTGAGCTCAATGATGTTTCCCCCTCATCATTGATGCTAACCGAAATAATAAAACTTAAAAGACAAAGATGTTTCAAAGAAAAGTATATCAAAGCATTAAGCATTGAATAAGATTTATAAGATGAGAAAATTCTTGGAATAAGTAATAAGTGTGGAAACTATGAGGAAAGAAGGAATGAGAACAGTTGTGAAAGCTCATGAGAAAGACTTTGGGAATGTGATGATAAGAACTTGAGTAAAGCATTTGTGTTTATGATGATGATGGTGATGACTTTATTACGGTTGTGACTCATATATGCTATATGTATAACATGTTACATGTATATGTTGATGATGATATGATTGCATTAGGATAAGTGTCTAGATTATACTGTTTTAGTTATCTGTTCATTTTTATTCAATCTACCCTGAGACCGCATGGTCAACCCGTTAGTGTTCGGAACACTGACTCTCTCCTACCTTGTTGTTGTATCGGCAACCGCTGATATTGCAACGGGTAGATGGCGCAGCGGAAGCGTGGTGAGCTTCATCAACCAAAGTCCGGAGTTAGACGACAAGTAATAGGAAGAATGACTAGAAGCTAGGAATTTCCCTGGCGGAATGTACTCCATTGTAAGTTCTTAGTTACCTTAGCTCTACCATACTGTACCCCGACAAATGTTTTATTCAATATTGATGTTTTGAAACAAGTACATGGGCATTATTTTTAAAATGATGTTTTCGAAAACGGGTTTCCAAGTGCGGTGTCTTGTGACATCTCGGTTTGGAACTTGAAAGGTTTTACGCAACATAAGAACATGATATTTAAAATGTAACTATGTTTTGGAAATCGAATGTTCTCATCTTGTGTAATACTTGTAAAAAAAAATGGCCCTAATTTTCACTACTTTGAGTTTAAGTTTCAAGTTGCCGAATCGGGGTGTTACACATGATATAGTTACAATCAAAAATTAAAAAATAATTAAATCTAAAAAGAATAAACCTAGTTAAAAAAGAAAAACCTACAGCCATTTGTCATCCACATATTAAGTTCATCATCTTCTTTATACTTCACATTTGAAAAATTAAGCTAATAGAAATTCAATAGATTTTATAGAGTGCATAGGGAACATATCACATGTCACATGTGTGCTTCTACTATGCTCCGACTTTTAATGTTCTGAGCAGTTTCTTTGTTTATTTTATTTTTTTGAAAATCTAGTAAATTAAAAATATGTTTTGAGTTTTTTGTTTTACTAATATGCACATATTTTAATTATTTGAATTTGAATTTGTTTTATTATCTGCTTTCTGACACAAGTCAAAAAATTATATTGAGCAAATTTTCATTAAAAATTGATATATTTTAATAAGTTTGCATTAAAAATCTGTATAAAAAATATTCTGAGTGAATCTGCATTAGAAATTTAATAATTTTTCTTTAAAAAAAAAGCTGCCCCGGTGTGTAACACCCCGATTTGGCAACTTGAAAACCATCGTTACTTAAATTAAATATAGTGAAAATTTGGGCCATTTTTTTTTTAAAACAAGTGTTACACAAGATGAGAACATTTAGATTTTCAAAACTTAGTTACGTTTAAAACTCATGTTCTCATAATGCATAAAACCTTTCAAGTTCCAAACCGTGATGTCACAAGACACCACACCTTGAAACTCGTTTTCAAAACATCATTTAAAACATAGCCCGTTTACTTGTTTTTCGAAATATCAGTACTACACAAAACTTTAGTTGGGGTACAGTATGATAAAGCTATAACAATTAAGAACTTGCAATGGATTACAATACTCTGAGGGGGATTACCTAACCTCTAGTCATCTATACTAACGCTCGCCATCGAACTCTGAATCTGAGTAGATCAAGCTCCCCGGTCGCAAGCAGAGTCGTCCTCATCTGCCTCCTCAGAAGTCTCTTCCATAGAGTCGCCTTGTACTTTCGTCTCCTCTTTCTCACGAGCTAGCAGCTTTTCCATGATTTCCTTTCTTCACCGTTTCATCTCAAGGTAGACTATGACGCGGGCAGTCATAGTTATATTATCTCCCTTCAATGGAGATGCTCCTATCTCCCGAATGAGCTGGAATCTCGCTATATTTTCCATCTAAAGACCATACAGAATTTTTCAATACCAAGCAGAAATATAGGAGAGAGTGAGCTACCCAAAACATGTAATGTCGACTGTGTGGAATTACGATAGACAAATATTAAGATAAAGCACTAAACACATACAAATCCTATCAACAAACATGATCATCATCATCATATAAACACCATCTCAATCTTACTCCTCAACTCTCGCTCAATACTTCAATACCATTACTGTACTTTCTTTTGGATCTTTAAGTTTGTTAAGTCTTATCATTTCGGTTCACTCAATGATGAGGGGAAAAACATCATTGAGGAAAATTGGCTCACACATCTACATCTCCTCGGTCATCCACCCAACCTAGTCGGAAGCAAACAGGAGTACAGGACCTTTACCGTGCGGGCACGACAGCTGTCTCACAATTGGCTCCAAGCCAGGAGGTCTGTAGAAAACTCGGGTACAACCTCAAATTCATTCAATTCATATCATATAATATATTCAAGGCACACTGTAGAAAACTCGGGTACAGTGGCAATCAAAATGCCCCACTCCAGTCCCTCTCACTGTTCAAGATTTGCAATCTAGGGGACGACGATACTATTCTAGTCTCGAGTGCAGAACTTACCACGTCTTTGGATCCAGTCCCTACCACGTCTCGTATACCACATGTGGAGTCCGTTCTGCCTATAAAGTACTATAGACTTCTTGACGTTTCACCGTCATTGTCCTCCCCTAATGCAATCTCCTCCTGAGCATCCGTAGATACCCATGGTTCCTTCCTCTCCACTACTTCGACAACACACTCATACCTCACCGCATTATTCCATGTCTTTTAATAGTCTTTTAAAGTTTTAAAGTTTTAATTAACAGCTTAGTCCTAACGGTCGGCTCATCCTTAGTGCATCCCTTCAACGAGTCCCGACCACTAATCGTTCAATCCGTTCCCCAATTCATCACATTTTGCATCACATTTCAACATCTCGTGTCACAATCTTTCTCATCTCATCTCATCAATTTTCACAAATATAGATTCATACTTTCTAAAAAAAAATCATTTCCTCGTCTTTCTCAAAATATCTTTTCGCAAAACTATTTTCGAAAATATAGTTTCACAAAACTTTCTCGAAATATCACTTCACAAAACTTTTTCAAAGATATCACTTCGCAAATTTTATCAAAAATATCCTTTCACAATATTGTTTCCAAAATACCATTTCAAAAACTTTCACAAAATCTCTTTTCACAAACGTTCACAAAAATATTGTTTTCGCAAACTTTTTCTCAAAAAGGTCATTTCATAAAACTTTTTCAAAAATATCATTTTGTGAACTTTCTCAAAAATATCATTTCAAAAAGGCTTTCTCAAAAATATCGTTACAAAAAGACTTTCTCAAAATAACATTTCAAAAACTTTATCAAAAAGATTATTTCCCAAAACTTTTCTCAAAAATATATCTTTTCACAAAACTTTTTCAAAAAGATTGTTTCATAAAACTCCTTCGAAAATATTGTTTCACAAACTTCCTCAAAAATCTCCTTTCAACCTCTTTCTTTTAGTATTCCATTACTTATACAACCTTATTATTACTCTTCCTTCTTTCAATCACATTTCCTTACTTTCTCAATTTCATTCTTTTCAACACATAATTCCAGTGTACCAATGTTTCTCTAACAATATCACAACTACTTAACCAATAGATAGATCATTTTACGAAATAAGGTAATTAAAAAGTTCATGCATAATCAACCAAAAAACATAACATCATACTTAAAATACCAATCTCAGCCGTTCGGGTGGATAGCCAAACCAACAAACAATTGCTATCACACCACCTCGCTAAATGAGATTGGAGTCCAACCTTTGAGATGATTGGACATCTTAATATGTTACCTAAATACCACGATGTCTTAAGGGAAGCCCCTCTCTCACCTCTAATGACATAGGCCTCCGAAAGCTTCCCAAAATTTGCCGATCGCTAATTCCGCCTCGTTTCCTTTGCGTCTGTCGCTCGAACTATAGCATTTTTCCCGTGCGTTAGAAACGATTTTAACGAATTCATCAATTTGTTTTGAAAACACTTTGGAATCATTCCTTTTTGAAAATACATTGTCCACATTTCAAAAGTTTTCAAATCCAAATCAAATCTATTATGAAAACGTTTTCAAGAAAACTTTGAAACAACACTAAAATGATTTTCTTATCAAAACAGAATTCATTCCTCTTAAGGTAAACTCACTTTCAAATGTTCATGTTATAAAAATCGTTATTCTTAATCATTAAACAAAATTCAGAACTTAGAAAGTAAAATTCCAAAACTACATCAAATTGATTCATTTAAATTCAAAACTTTACAATATTATTAAATACTGATCAGAGAATGCCATTCTAAAAATTTCAGATCAATTTAAGTTTCTTAAACCATACTTTCCAATGAAACATTTTTCAATTCCTTTGAAATTAAAATACAGGTTTTCAAAACACATTCAATTAACATAAAAACAACACATCACTCCCTTCATACACATAGCATCATGCACACAAAAATATAGTCATTCACAAAGGTCATTTCATGGAGACAATTTTCCAACTACACTAGCATACCTTGGCCGAATCATATAGGTATAATTTCACAAAGATTTGATGCACACATAAAAGCACAAAGCAATGAAATTATTTTCTTTCTTTTTGGACTAAAAACCGTGAGCATCCAAAAGGAAAATTTAACAATCTTAATTTATTTTCTTAACTTAAATCAAACAACAAGTTAAACTACAAATCACTTCAAAGTTTCATTTTTATTTTTCTTTAAACTTAATGGTTTCATGTGTAACATCCTCAATTTAAAATACTTCATGTAGTATGAATTATGCAAGGTGTTGTAATAGCTTGTGAAGAATTTATGAGAAATTAGACAACTAATATCTAGGATTTAGCATAGAAATCATGGCCAAATGGGTATAGGATATAAGGAAGAGGTTTTAGAGTTAGAAATTATGAAAAGATGAAAAAGCAGCAAAATAATCGATTATTGGTGTGAGTTAATCGATTACAAGCTCTCAGCCAACAATGCACCAAAATGTTGCACTGAAGGGTAATCGATTACTCCTGGACAAGTAATCGATTACTGAGTCTCTGCTGAAAGTACCAAAATTGTTGCATCAAGTTGTAATCGATTACTTTATGGCCAAGTAATCGATTACAAGGCCTCAGGTTGGAAGTCACAAAATGTTGCATTGAAGCATTAATCGATTACCTGGTCAGGGTAATCGATTACTTGGTAGGTCTGTACAAAAAAAAAATATATAAAATGGGGTTGTACGCGTGGCTCCTCAACCACACAAAGGGAATCTTCCCTTTTCTCCTTAAATTAGGACCACATGTTTCTCCACTTATACAAACACATAAAACAAAACTTTTCCTCTTTCTCATTCATTCTCTCCAACAACAAAGCTCTCTCTCTTCTTTCACTCCCTCCCCCACGAGTTCCACTTTCCTCCGTCAAGGTCCAAGTTTATTTCTTCTTCCCTTGCAATCTCATCAAGCCATAAGCAAGCTTCATAGGTAAAGCTTACTTCTCCCTTCTCTCTCTAGGTGTTCCATACGGTTTCTCTCTCTCTCCCTTTTTCCTCTCATAAATTCGAACCCCACTCCTTTGGGTTTCCATGTTCTTATGTTCTTTCTTTGTTTCATGGCTTAAGGGAGATCAAGTTCTCATTTTCCTCCACTCACCTCTCTTGGGAGCTCTTTGTGAGGCACAAAGGATCTAGGGTTAAGGCTAGCTTTTGGGTTAAGGTTCATCCCACTCTCTCCTTGATTTAAGGTAAGGGGGTGTGTGTTACCTTGTTTTAGGGACTTGTTTCTAGCTAGTGCATAGTGATGTGCTAAGATTATGTGTTTAGATTTACGATAGGTACCTTAGGAATTAGTGAATAATTAAATTACTATGATTATGCCATGTATGAACCCTAAGTGTAAAGTTTGATATAATTGTAAAAGTGTGAATAATTATTGATAGACATGAGTTGGTGGATGATTAATTGTGATAATTGATTGAATATTTATGAGTATTATTTGATGTAGATGGCTAAATGAATTGTATGCATTTTGTTGAATATGTTTGGTTGCTATGTTTGATTGAAAAAGAATATAAGGTTAAATTTGGAAAAGTACAAGGTTAATGAATTAAACAGGAATGAATGGTTGAATTGATCATTGGGACATTGGGACACTAGGTGTTCCTGCTAGGTGTACAAATGCCCCATTAGGGCCAAATGCCCCATCAGGCTAAAATGTCCCATTAGGTACAAATGCCCCGTTAGGAGTCAATGTATCCAAATGATCAATTCAACGAAAACTAAAAGAATGGAAAATGTGAAAAAGACTAAAGTATGAATATAAGATCTTATGTATTAGTCCTAACGGGTGAGGCCTAGTGGGTGATAGTCCTGATGGGTGCGAAAGTCCTTAATGGGTGTACAAATGCCCTAGCAGGAGCAACCAATTCCTAGTGGTACACATATATGGAAATGAATAAATGAATGATGCAAAGGCTATTGGAAAATAAAGTGTATGGTGCAAAAGAAAGAGTAATGGAAATGTTAAATTGAATGAATATGTTATGGAATGATTGAATGAATCTCTATTTGCTAAATGGCTAAGTGTGTGTGACTTGGTGGGTTATTATGTCTAATTAGAAACTGCTTTCTACTTCATGTGTAATGCTCACCCTCTTGCTATTTTTACAGGTAATGAGATTGAGCTTGCACAACCTCCGGCCGAGCAGGTGAACTCTCCCTTACAAGGAGAGTAGTTTATGGGAGATTAGGGGTTTTTGATGTAGTCCTGGTTGTTATAGGGATATGTACATGTTTCTATGTTTAGTATATGAAACTCAAAGTTTTATTTTTGGGGTTATCCAGGACTGCTTCCTTGGGAAAGGAAGTGTATTATTTTGGGAAAACTTATATAGTTTCACAACTTGTTATTTTGCTGCTATCTCTGATGTAATTATATGGTGATGTGGATTGTTATGACACTACTGATGTCTAGCCCTGTTGGCTCTGAAAGAAATGAATATACATATATATTTGAATTGCACAGGTTTCACTAATTAAAAGTTTTGGTTTCCTCAATAAACAAAGGAAACTCTGTCCGATTTGACAGAGATTTTAGAAATAAAATTGTTTTAAAAAGGAAATTTTCAAGTTACTATTTTGATATTATGGGGTATAAAAGGGTAATTAGTTATAGGGTGTTACAATTATGGTATCAGAGCAATTTCCCTCGGCCTTTGGAGTATAAACTCACTGATCCTTTGGTTACTCACCGAGCGAGTAACCAATGTATATAGTTTAGTGTATAAGTTAAGTAATAGGATGTTTGTAGTTTTGTTTAATTGTTTTATCATTAACTGGTTGCCCCTCCATTACCCAACAGTATGGCAGGGAGGCGGGCGGATAATGATAGAATTGCTGCAATTCTCGAAACTTTGGTTCAGTTGCAGCAGAACCAAGCCCAAGCTCAGCAGAACCAAGCCCAAGCTCAGCAGAACCAAGCTGAGAATCTTGCAAATCTGCAGCAGAATCAAGCTTAAAACATAGCAGTAGCTGCAGCAGCAGCATTGCATCCTCCTCCCTCACCTCCGGTCGAGATTGACTGGATGGCCCGATTTCGGAAAAATGATCCACCAAAGTTTCAAGGCGGATGTAATCCTGATGGAGCTCAACTCTGGCTCCAAGAAGTAGAAATGATCCTTCGTTACTTGCAACCACCTGCCGATCAGAGAGTTCGGTTGGCTGAGTTCATGTTAACTGGAGACGCCGAGTATTGGTGGGATCATCATAGGAGAGGTTTGGAAGCAGTTGGCCAAGCAGTGACATGGGATTTATTCAAGATCCGCTTCCTGGGAAAGTATTTTCCGGAAGATGTGAGGAGGGAAAAGGATCTGTTGTTTCTAAAGCTTGAACAAGGGAGCATGAGTGTCGGCGAGTATGCGGCGCAATTTGAAGATCTAATCCGATACTCCAGTGGCTATAAAGATGCAGAGGAGAGAGCAAAGTGTATCAAGTTCGAGTCCGGTCTCCGTGAAGATATCCGGCTTGCTTTTGAGTATCAAAACATTGCTGACCTCTCTCATCTCATCAATATGACCAGTACTTATGAGAAGGGACTCAAAAGGAAGGCGGAGGCAGATCGGAGCAGAGCAGCCCAGAGATCAGGGGGACCCCACAGAGGCAAGGGTCTGTTGCAGAGGGCAGGGCCATATGCTAAGTCAAAAGCTGTAGTTACTGGTGGAGCAAGCCAACCAGCAATTGCTTATGCTTTTCTTCCTGCTTGTCAACATTGTGGGAGGCGACACAAGGGAGTGTGTTGGAGGCTAGATCCTGTAGCAGGGAAGGACTCTGTTTTAATTGTGGTCAGCCGGGACACTTTGCTTCCAATTGTCCCAAGAGCCCCCTAAAGAAAGAGGTCAATGTGGCCAAGGTGCAGAAGTCAGGAGCAAGCCAGCCACTTCAGAAGGGCAAGGTATACACCATGGATGGTGAGGAAGTGACTGATGATGATGAGCTCATCTGAGGTACATGTTTTGTCAACGATATTTCCTGTGGAGTTTTGTTTGATTGTGGAGCGTCACATTCCTTTATTTCTGTTGATTGCATGAAGAAGCTAGGACTTTCTTGTGTAGAAATGCCTTATAAGCTTTCTGTTTCAACCCCTACAAATTCTTCTGTGATCACATCTCAAATGTGTCTGAATTGTTCTCTTCGAGTGTTAGATCGAGAGTTCAAAGTGAATCTGATCTGTTTGCCGTTGACTCGGTTACACATTATACTTGGCATGGACTGGATGTCTCATCACCGTGTCATGATTGATTGTCATCAAAAAGCAGTTATTTTCAGTGATCCTTCTTTAGCTGTCGTGGAAGTGGATGAGGTGTTGGATGTAAGCCAGATTCCAATAGTTTGTGAATTCCCGGAAGTCTTTCCTGCAGAGATTCCCGGATTTCCTCCGAAAAGAGAAGTCGAGTTTGGCATTGATCTTATGCCTGGTACTGGCCCGATTTCTAAGGCGCCCTACAGGATGGCACCTCCAGAGCTGGAAGAGTTAAAGAAGCAATTGGAGGAGCTGTTGGCTAAGGGGTTCATTAGGCCAAGTGTTTCTCCTTGGGGAGCTCCGATCCTCTTTGTCAAGAAGAAGGATGGAAGTGTCCGAATGTGCACTGATTATCGCCAGTTGAATGCGGTGACAGTGAAGAATAAATATCCACTCCCCCGCATCGATGACTTGTTGGATCAACTTCGGGGAGCAGCGGTTTTCTCAAAGATTGACCTCCGATCTGGATATCATCAGATTCGCATCCGAGAGGAGGACATTCCCAAAACTGCTTTTAGAACCCGGTATGGGCATTTCGAGTATGTGGTGATGCCATTTGGTCTCACGAATGCTCCTGCCATCTTCATGGATTATATGAACAGGATTTTCAGGCCGTACTTGGATTCTTTCGTCATAGTCTTTATTGACGACATACTCATTTATTCCAAGAGCCCGAAGGAGCATGAAGAGCATTTGAAAACGGTGCTCCAAGTTCTCAAGGACAAGCATCTTTATGCGAAGTTGTCAAAATGTAGCTTTTGGTTAAAAGAAGTGCACTTTCTGGGGCATGTCATTTCTGAGAAGGGTGTTGCTGTTGACCCTTCTAAGGTGGAAGCGGTGCTTAAGTGGGAGAGACCCAAGTCTATTACCGAGATCAGAAGTTTCCTTGGTTTGGCTGGGTATTACCGAAGATTTATTGAGGGGTTTTCCAAGTTAGCTCTTCCTTTGACCACTCTTACTCGGAAAGGCGTTCCGTATGTTTGGTCCCCTGAATGTGAGAGCAGCTTTCAAGAGTTGAAAAGGCAACTGACTAGTTCCTCGGTATTGATTTTGCCGGATCCGAATCAATCCTTTGTGGTATACTGTGATGCTTCAAAGCAAGGGTTGGGTTGTGTGTTGATGCAGCAAGGGCAAGTCATAGCCTATGCATCCAGGCAGTTGAGGCAGCATGAACAGAACTATCCCACCCACGATCTGGAATTGGCAGCAGTAGTTTTTGCGTTGAAAATTTGGAGGCATTATCTTTATGGTTCGAGATTTGAAGTCTTTAGTGACCATAAAAGTCTCCGCTACCTCTTCGATCTGAAAGAACTGAATATGAGACAGAGGAGGTGGATGGAATTTCTGAAGGACTATGATTTCAGTCTCCAGTATCATCCAGGCAAGGCAAATGTAGTGGCTGATGCACTAAGTCGCAAGACTTTGCATGTCAGCAGTTTGATGGTGAAGGAGATGCAGTTAATCCAAGAGTTCAGTGACCTCAACTTGAACATGCAAGTGAAAGAGAAGAGAGTTGTTCTGGAAATGTTGCAGGTTACTAACGAGTTGATTGGTCTCATTAAAGAGAGGCAAGCTGATGATGAAGAGCTACAGAAGTTGCTAGAAGGGGCATCGGGCAATGAAGAGCCCGATTTTGTAAAAGGTTCTGATGGTATTATCCGATTCAGGGGTCGGATATGTGTTCCCATGGACTTTGAAGTTAGAAGAGATATCCTATGGGAAGCTCATCGAACCAAGATGAATTTTCATCCCGGTGCAACAAAGATGTACCAAGATTTGAAGAAGATTTATTGGTGGCCAAAGTTAAAAACTGATGTAGCCGATCATGTATCACATTGCTTGACCTGTCAGAAGGTTAAGATAGAGCATCAAAAGCCCGGCGGTCCTCTACGATCATTAGATATCCCAGAATGGAAGTGGGATGGCATAGCCATGGATTTTGTGACGGGTCTGCCTAGAACTGCAGCAGGATGTGATGCCATATGGATTGTTGTAGACCGGTTAACAAAATGTGCCCATTTTATCCCTATTCACAAGAAGTACACTTTGGAGAAGTTGACTCATTTGTACATCAGAGACATAGTAAAGTTGCATGGTGTCCCCACCAGTATAGTATCCGACCGTGATCCGAGATTTCTGTCTCGATTTTGGCAGAGTCTTCAGCAGGCCTTGGGTACTAAACTGAAATTTAGTACTGCTTATCATCCACAGACAGATGGACAATCTGAGCGTACTATCCAGACACTCGAGGATTTGTTAAGAGCATGTGTTTTGGAGCAGGCGGGTAATTGGGAACAATTGTTGCCGTTAATGGAGTTCACTCGAAGAAATGGACTTGGTGAAGAGGAAATGAACTAAGGCCTCATCTATTTATAAGCAAGTTCATGATTTCCTATTTGGCCCTTGTACAATTTCGGTCCAAGCATGAATGGGAGGGGCAGTTTGGTCCTCACAAAAGTTTGCATGGGTGAAGTTTAGCAAATTTAAGGGGACAAGGTGGAGTAGATTAGGGTTCTAGGGGTCATTTAGGTCTAATGGCTTGTTGGCTTCTAGTTAGGGTTTCCACTAACTTAGTTACTCCATCTAGTCCTATTTTGTTTTTTGCCCAACAAATACAAATTCTAGGTTTGCCCCATATACATGCATACATACGTATAAAACACACATATACATACATATATAAACCGAAGCATACATACACACATATACATACATGCTTTAAGTTTTTATTTCTAATTACCTTTACTTATAGCATTATAATTACTAATTCATGCAATAATGCAAACATTACTTAAGGAATCACACTTATACAATCATTCACACACACAAGGAAATTAACTCTAAGAAATCACATTCACACACACCTTAAATCAAGCACACATCACATAAAAATTCATGCCAAGATAGCATCACAAAACAAATTTTCTCAAAATTCGTATTTCTTAAACTCTGAAAATAAATTTTTATAAATCAACCCAGAAAATTCTAAAAATTACATTTTCAAAATCTACGTTTTAAAACGATCGTTTTCATATAAAGATCATAAAAATCCGAGTTACGGTTAAAAAATTACGAATTTTCAAAGTTAACAAATCCAAAAATTTCATTTCTAACAAAATCATCCTTTAATAAAATCACAATTTTGCAAATCATTTTCCATCTCAACAAAATCATTCACTTTTCGTCTATAAAACATTTTTTTTTATAAAATTCCATGAAAATCAACACTTTATTTCTTTCTCACGTAAAATACTTTTCTGAAAATCTCTTATAAAACAGAATTCCAAGGTTTCTTTTGACATAATCATTTACGCACGTATGGGAAAAATGCAGAGTGTTACACTGTGCATTATAAGCCTGGAGCAGCATAGAATTTCCCATGATGTTTTGTTATAGAAAATGACAAATTAGTCTCCTTTTCCACTTGAATAAAAATATTTCCTAAAACAACGCTTGAATAAAAATATTTCCTTTAAAAAAAAGAAAAATGACACGCACATAAATCTAAATCTTTGGACATGACAAATAACAAAATCACACGTGCGACGTCCCAAATTTATTTCATTTTTCTTTAATTCTTTTATAAATATGCGGGTTAATTTTTCGTCTTTTAGGAAAATAAACTTAAGTCATCACTAAATCAACACATCATTCATTGTCCACATAGAGATGGAAATTAATGCACATCATATACATTATCATCAAAAGGTTATAAAACCCAATCCACATTAGTAGCAACATAAACATAGCTTTTATCAGTTGGTTCATTATACTGTACCCTAGGTCACTTAACATATTTTACATTATATTACATCCAAAAAATATAAGACCCAGAGCACATGGTTAAAACTCCAAAACGTTAGCAAGTATATATACGTATAGTCATATATCATCCGCTCTAGTCAAGAAAGAGGGGAATAATAAGGACTACAGACACACAAGTTCGTAGGGAACGCATATGAGGGAGAGGGTTTAGGTGGCGGATTGTAATATCCACCACCCCTTCTAGGATCAGGTTGGTACCCCTCCTATGCCAGTTCCCCTCGGGGATGAACCTCATATCTATGCAGATTGGATTCTGAGCCATTACTTGACAAACAAAAGGGCAGGGGAGTAAGTCATAGCTGAAGCACGTTATGAAATAATAATCAATATGAACTAGAAATAACAATCACAACTAGTCAGGTAATCGAGGACTAATGCATACACAAATGCACACCCAGTTTATCACACAATCATCTTGTAATTAAGCGGCATGATGCATGCTAATCCCATCTCAATCATATCTCGAGGTGTCACAGTTTGGAGATAGGTGGGTCCTCATGAGCTTTTTCCGCTCGACCTCTCACGACTTACAGGCTTCCTCCGCCAAGCGCTCACGACTTACAGGCTTCCTCCGCCCAACGCAACTAGTATAAAAGTCTCGCAAACTGGAGCAAATCTCACTCAATGCATGTATGCAAGAATGGTTCATTACCAATCTTTCTCATTAATTTATTTATCATCATTCCATCATCAAAATAATGCTATCATCACGACATTCGCACTCCTTGGGCGAATGCAAGTCATTCATCATTCCATCTTTCATTATTCATTCCTTTTATAATCCGAATTCACATTCACGATCGAGCATCATCCAATTATCATAAAATATTCATTTATTCACAACAATACAATTCATATTCTATAAATATGTTTGGTTAAAGTTAGGTGCATGGTTGTCAAATTCGAGAGTCTACGTAGACTCGTTTTGCCTAGGTAAACTCGAGTCGTAAACTCGTTTCGCAAACTCGTACGAGTTTACCTAAAAAAAAATTACATCTATATCGTAATGACCTGTGACCTATTAATAATCAATATTCATAATTTCAAACTTTACGTAATAACAAAATATTGTAAGATATTATTTGTTGATACTAATAAGTAATATAAGTTAATTTATCCATCAATATTCAAAATTCAAATTCAAAACATAATAACATAACATATCCGGTGTAATTTTAATTTCAAACTAACATAATGCTTCGCAAAAAAATAATGAAAATTAATTATCAATTTCTAAGTTCTCTTTAGTCAAAGTAACACTTAAAAACACTGACAAAGTAGATGAGTTCTGATTTAAGAACAACACTAAAAAAGTAACACTGAAAATTGAAAAACAAAGAATGCATTTTTTCTTAAAAGTTAAAACTTAAAATGATTTACATAAAGCTACTCATCTTTTCATAAAAGTCATAGCTCATAATCAAGCATTCATCAGATTATGATACCAACTTAACGAAGAAGAAAACAAGAAAAATGAAAATAAAGGAATAAATGGAGAAAGTCAGTAAACAATTACTAAATAAAGGGAGAAAGTTAGAAAGACGTGGAGCGTGGGGTGTGGGTTGCGCGGGCGTGCGTGCGTGCGGCAGAAGGAGAAGAATTGAAGATTGAAGAAGTTTTTGAATGAGAATGAGAATATAAAACTAATTTAAAGGTTCTTTTACCCCAAAAGCGTAACAAATATGATAAAAATGACTTAGAAGATTTTTATTTGAAAAAAAAATTTGAAAAACGATGTCGGATTGGACGTTTAGGGCTCAAAAATACTAACTCGCTAACTCGGCCATAAACTCGCGAGTTTACAAGAGTCTACCAGTATCCACCCGAATCTACCCGAGTCACTTCACTCTGAGTTTCCATTAGTTTTAACTCGTTTTCCATAGGTAGATTCGTAGATTCGTAAGTTTCTAAGTATTAACACTAGTTTTTGACAACCATGGTTAGGTGTATTAAAAATTGGCATTTTTCACTTTTCAGGGTCACGCTAATCGATTAGAAAAGGCTCTAATCGATTAGAATACAAAAATTCAAATTCTGGAGGTAAAATTTAAGTAGTCTAATCGATTATGTAACAGCCCGATTTTCGTAACTCAAAATAATTAACCTTGATTTATTAAAGTTGCAAAAATGAGGCCAATTTTTTTTTAAACATTGTTGAAGTGTTTGAAAACGTTGTTGAAAAGTTCTTGTTGTTCTTCAACGCTCTTTTTCGAAAACCGAGTTGTTACTAAAACCAATACTTATTTACTTGGGTTTCCAAAAACATTTCGTAGGAAAAACAGTTTGGTTGCAAACCAAACATAGCTCTTTACATTACATCGAGATAGATCACACAACTATCACAAAGTTTCATTCTTCCATATCTTTAAAAGTAGGGCATATTCCAGAATAAGCTGAATTACATAATCAGTTCATCACTAAGGTAATCCTTGACTCAAAACATGCACAACAAACTTAGACTAGTAACAATATACCTCACCACATATGTCTTTTAAAGTCTTTTATCTTGTTTTTAATTAACCTAAGGTCGGCCCATCCTTCGTGCATCCCTTCAATGAGTCCCGACCACTAACTTTGCACTATCTTTCTCTCATCGTTTCTCACATAGCACAGAACTGGGTTCGCCTCAATAAATTCGTATCACATTTTTCAAACTTTCTCAAAATCCCTTTTTCACAATTTTTAAAAATCTCTTTTTGTAAAACTTTCCAAAGAAGTCTTGCTTCATATACTTTCCTCAAAACACATTTTGTAAACTTTCTGAAATTCCCATAAGCTTTCACAAAATATCATTTCGTAAACTTCTTCATGAAATTTCTTCTCGTAAATTTTCTCAAAATCAAATTTCATAAACTTCTCAAAATCTCTTTTAAAAAACTTTATTAAAAATCTCTTTTCAAAAACTTTATTGAAAATCTCTTTTCCCAAATTTTCTAAAAATCCCTTTATTTCAAAATCTTTTCTGAAAATACTTTTTATAATCTTTCTCAAAAATCACTTTTCAAAACATTTTCAAAAATTTCTTTTCACAAACCCTTTTTAAAAACTTCCTTTCACAACTCTTTATCAAAATCTCTTTTCACAAATCTTTTTCAAAAATCTCCTTTCACAAATCTTTTCAAAAATCTCTTTTCAAAACCTTTTTCAAAAATCACATTTTTACTGAGCGCTAATGGAGGAGCAAGCTCAACTCAACACTAGTCTCATTCAAAAACATAAACAAAGGAGCCAAGCTCCGCTCAATTCACATCCTATTCCAATACTCAACATCACTCTTCCCAGCTCTGGCTCATCCTCATTATTTTCATCATTTCTTCCCCAATCTCAACTCTTTCTTTCTTTTACAGCACACGTCTGATCTCCAATCGTTATTCCTTTTCTTTTGTATCTTTTTGATTCCACAACTTAATCATTTCATTTTCATTTTTTTATTCAGGACGTAACAGACGTCCATCAACACATTACTCATATTAATCAACAGTACTCTATTTCAACATGCGTAATTAAATAAATAAATATAAACATGCTATTCACACACACGATCAACACACAACAACAATGTGGTCTTTGTCACCTTCGTATAAGTGACCACACAGCACAAACAATTGCCACTATACTACTGACTCCGAACCACTTAGTTCCGATCTTTGAGATGATACAGAACGTCCTAATATATCACCTAACTACCACGGTGTCTTAGGAAAGCTTCTCTCTCACCTGAGGTCCATCGATTAAATGTGTACCGTCTCCTCGGATCTTTTTTACTGTCGGCTGCCCCAATCCCTCGTCTATTCCATTCCTCGTATTAAATAAAACACACTTATGTTACTAACGTGCATTAAGGAAATCTTTTCTTAACTCGAAACACTTTTCATTCCTTATCGAAAGATTTTAAAACACCATTGTTTTATCAAAACAACTTCTATATTTTCTAACACTTTCAATATTTCAAAACCATTTGAAAACATCATATGAAATGATTTAAATTCTTTGGTTTGGTTGCCGGTTCGTTTTGGACAGCACCTTAATTATACTCGAAAACACCGAAAAATTCACCGTTTTCAATCCGGCTTTTTCTTAAATCTATTATCACTTGAAAAATTTACTCTAAATCACTTGAAAACATTTTTTTATAATTAAGAAACAAGTCCAAACAATTCTGGACAACAAAGAATCATTTTAAATCACTTTTGATAAAATTCCGAAAACACCGTAAAACAATTTTTGCTTTAAACAAATCCTTTATTCAAAATTAACACTTTAAAACTCAAATCTTTATCACAAAACAACTTTGGACAGCCATAAACACAATTTAAAAATCTCAAACAAATCAAATGGAATTTTCTTAAAACCAACTTATTTCAAAACCATTTACACACTCAAACACTTTTCAAACATTAACTAACACATAATAACAAGCAACATTTCATTAATTAATTAGAGGCATATACTCAACTTAATCAACATCAAAGTAATCATTCAACTCACAAATAATTCATTTTCACAAAACAATACACTTAGTCATGCATATGTTCACAAACCAAATTGAACCAAGGATATAAACCAAACATATTTATTTTTCTTACTTTGAACAACTTAAATCCTTTTTAGAAATCATTAAGTGAATTCATTTTCATGCAACTGAATTTCCTAGGCTCACCTACACTATATAGCCGAATGAAATCAAAGAGAACAAGTTAAACATCACAAATTTAAACCACATACATCAACTTGATTTACTTTAAGCACTTAAATTTTATTTTCTTTTTCATGCAACAAAATTATTTACTCTTCCTTTCCCTCTAAACCGAATACACATACTCACACAATACTTTTCCATAATCATTTAATTCATTTATTTATTTCCCCTTATCTTTAATTAAAAACCGAATAGAAATTAAATATTTACAACACAATTTTAAACACATTAATTTAACAATATTCCCCAAGACATACTCATTACTCTAAGTCAATTCGTGAGAAAAAGAATCCTAGTCTACTTATCAACATAGGCCGAATCTCATCATAACAAAGGCAAGGGTTTTAAGTTCATTTTTCAACATGCAAAAACACAAGGTTCCTAAATCAAATCATCCATTTTCTTATTCAAAAATTTAGAACATCATTTTCTTTTTCCAAGCTTAAAACCAAAACATTATCACCAAAAATTAAAACTTAACTTCAAACTTATGCAAGATCACAAAACATGAATCAAGTTAAAAATCATTTCCCAAAAACTTGTTTCCTTGGTTTCATTGTAAAACCGTGATGATCATTGAAGAAAATCAAGTCTTTTTGTTTAAAAACAACATGCATGGTTTCAAGAGCATAACTTTTTATAAATCAAAACAAGATCAAAGCATTTTATTCTTAAATCACATGCAAAGCTTTAAGAACAAAACTTTTTCAAAGGAACAAGATAAAATCAAATCCTTTTTGAAGATCAAACATTTCTACACCTCAAATCAATTTTTCTAAGCATGAGATTAACATGCAACCACTTAGATCAAATTAAAAAGCATCAAGACCTAATTTTCTACTCATGGCCGAATCACCTAGTTTAGGATCTAGTGTTTTATAAGTTCATTTATTCTTAAAAATTTAAGACCCAAGCATAAATAACACATGCAAGTACACAAAGCACTAAGATCAACATCAAATCAACATGCAACACCCAAGATCTTAACATTTTTGTCAAGCAAGTTTAGATCATCCATTTACTTATCAAATAGACTCCTAAACACTTCACAAATCATGGTTTTAAGCAAGAAAATTAGAGATGCAAAGAGACTTTACTTTAGATTCACAAAATCTCCACAAATCTTTAGATCTAGAAGATTTAGCTTGAAAAGCTTTAAGATCTTTCACAAAAACTTAATTGAGTTATGAAGTCCGTTGATTAGAAGTTTACAAGTTATTTTTAATCTTAAAAGTCCAAGATCAAACATAAATAAAACTTAGAAAATTAACATGCAAAGAAGAAAAGAAAGAAAGATCACAAGATCAAAGAAAAACTAAGCTATTACAATTTCCTTCATAAATTCGAGCTACCCACCAAAGAAAGGGTTGATCTCCTAGCTTCTAAGGTCTTGGAACTTCAAGGAAAGGCTTGAGTTTTGGCTAGATCTTCTCCTTCTTCCTCCTTCTTCGCTCACGACCACTCTCTTTTTCTTTGTGTGTATTGAGAGCTTGATTTTTTTGCTCTCAACAAGTGTGTTTGGTAGGTGAAGGGAAATGAAAGAAATGAAGGGCGGAAATGAGGAAATGAGGTAGCCAACACTTCTCACCCACTCGGCTATATATAGGCAAAGGCAAGGTCATGAGATTTTTCCTCTTTTGTCCTTGATTTAGTTTTGGTTAATGTGTGTCAAGGAGGGGCGATTTTGCCACTTCAAGAATTTGCATGGGTGGAGGTTATCAAACTTAGGGGGACATGGTGTAGAAAATTAAGGAACTAGGTCTCTTAGGTTTAGTTATCTCTTGGTTAATAGTTAGGATTTAGTTACTAACTTAGTTACTTATGATTCTAACCTAGTCCATGGCTTCTTATCTTAAAATAAAATGAAATCCTAGCATGCATACACATATATACACACGTATCACACACATAAACACACATACATGCATTATCATATTATTTCAATAATTCAATTTCCATATAACCTTAAGCATACACATATAGCCAAACCGCGCATACATACACTCACATTCATAGGAAATAATCTTTTTCTCATAAAATGACTCACATATAAAAATCATGATTCTTTTAGGTCATAAAAATTGTAAACACATATCCATCCCAAAGACTCAATTTCTAAAATTCATATTAGTATTTCATGGAAACCATTCCTTTGAGATCCTTCATCACTTTGAAAACGTGAATTAGGAAATTCATTTAAGAAAATTACTCTTTCAAAAACACTTTTCTCAAAATAAATCTCTTTAGTATTTTAAAATAATACGAGGAATTTGAGGGGTGTTACAGATTAGATCCTATATAATTGCTTCTGAAATGTGGTTTTAACATACCAATCTCTTGTACACTTCACTTTAATCAAAACTAAGCCAAAACAGATCAATATCCCATAGAATCAAACATGTTCATGCACATTTTAAGCAATCAAAGCATCATCTTCATATTCAATTCACTTAATATGCATAAAAGACGTAAATTCACAACTTAACATATGATTTCTATGACACCCTTCCGAATTACCCAAATATAAAATAGTATTTAAGCTATTATATTGGATAATATATGGACTTGTGAGTGTTAAGAAAATAATTGAAATAAAATTTTCTTTTAAAGCGGGTGCACAAATCGTCATTTGGAATTCTTGGAGAATAAGCTCTAAACCATTTCAAAACATTTGTATCGAGTTCGGCAATCTCTAAAACCTTTTCACAAATAGGGTAACATTCGCTCTTTGGAAACATCTTTATATCATACAAGTAAGTAAAGTTACCCATGCTTTGTTCGATAAGACTGATACCATCAAATAATATTTATAGCCGAGCTCTTAAATAGATTAAATTAGAGTAAGCGGAAATTATTGGACTATGCAACTGATAGTAATATAAACTTAGGTTTTATATATATAAGAAAATCATAAGTACATAGCCCATAACAGAGTCTCCAAGTTCCAAAATATACAAGTCCATGAAACAGATCTACATAACAGTGTAACCACAACCCTAGAGTACTCCAAATGTATATCTACAATATATACATAACCAAAATACAACTCCAGGGGTAATCACGTAGATCTGGCAGCATCAGATGTGGTAGTAGTAGTAGCAGTCTCCCAAAAGTAAAAGTAGTAGCATCATCATCATCACAGCAGCAACAAAGTATCTTCCACAGCCTCCACAACATCGGATCCTCGGATCCTCATCATATACCCTATACACATACCTAGGGATCATCGTCCCTCCAATCACTCTCAGTAGAATGCACGACAGGCTCGCTCCCACTCTCGTCCTCCACCGGATCCTCCTCGATCTCATCCGAGGGAGAGTGTTCCCTACCACTGGGAACCGGGTCAGGTGATGGTGAAACCCTGACTGGGCTCCTCGGATCAGAAGGGGGAGTCTCCTCGCGGACGACTCTCGAGGTAAAAGGGTGAGAGCGGGTAGGTCGAAAACGAAAACTATGATAAGAGCGAGCTGGTCGCGTGGGAGGTGGTCCATGGTAAGTGTAAAACGGGGGTACATGCATAGTGTATATGATGGGAATCCTAAATCTACGAGGACGGAATCGGATCAACGGGTTCGGGTGGTAGAAGGTAACCTCTACCTCTCCCTCGAACACCACACGATAGTCCTCATAGATCCATGTGCCACTAGGAAGTGGCCGGATCTCGATGCAAGCAATGTAACGAGACATCACCTACAAGGGCATAGGGGTAATCAATTCTATACACATAATCAACAGAGAATAAATTGTGCAATATGAGTATGTAAATATGCATCAATTAACAACAATCACATATATCACTTAGCAGTTAATTAATGCACATAGGATGCTCACACTTATTTCATTTATCACAATTAATTTAGATGAGTGGCATGATGCATGACTTTAGCTCTCAAGCCTATCTCCATCATACTATGTCACTCTCTGACGTCCATCCCTGACAACCCAGCACTCAACAGTGCGTTGTATTCCTAGGTATACAACCATTCGTACATTCACCTAGAATGTACACGACAAGCTTGGAATCCATGCCACCCGAGCATATCCCGTCATCCAAACGGACCGTCATCCAAACGGTATAACCATATCGGCATCCACTCAGCCGACCACGCCAACGACGTGTCATCAAGCAAGCGTATTGGCACTCCCAGAGGCCCTCCACATGTTTACCAAAACATGATATACGTCCTACCATCCAAATTCCATAATGAATGCATTTTATCTTTTGGACTTAGGGGAAGTTGATTAATACTTTACAGGCCACCTAGGCTTATTTCTTTATCAAAAAGGACCGTCACCAAACGATCTATTTGTATTAATCAATTTCTCTAAGTCTTGATCCCTTGAACTATTATTAATAATTCCTTAATTAATTAAGTCAGAATTGAAAATGGTGTTTTCAGGTTCTGGGTAATTTACTCGAGTAAAATTAAGTACACTCGAGTGTTCTCCAACTTTTCCAGATTACTCGAGTGTTCTTAAGATTACTCGAGTGTTCATGACTTTCTGAGGATTTGGGTTTCAAATTCAATAAATTACTCGAGTAGTCCATAGGTTACTCGAGTGTTCATCCTGATTTCCAAAATACTCGAGTGACCCTGAATGACTCGAGTGGTTGGCCTTAACTTGTCCTCAGGTCATGCTCGATACTCGAGTAGTAGACACGATACTCGAGTGTTCTAACTTCATTTACATTGTTTTTCAAACGTTTTACTCGAGTACCTTGTATATTACTCGAGTATTTCGCAGCAGTTTACACTGAAAACTTAGTTTTATCATACCAATTTCATTTCTACTCATTTCCAGTCCATTCCAAGGATCAACAGAGCACACATAACATAATTTGAACATGTTACAACATTCATTTCATATCAAAACACATATTTGACAGAGGATTCAACAATTATGCATAAAATACACATTTTAACAACTCAACACCTCAAATTGCATAATAAGCACAATACTCATGAAGTAAAGTTCATTTAAGCTTGCATGCATGATTTAGAACTTGCTCAACACAGTTTTAGAGCATGGATTGGTCTCCAAACCAAAGTTCCTATTCAATCTAAGCCCTTAGAGCCTCTTGGCTGCTCTCTAACACAATTCATGGAATTTAATCTCTATCTAGTGAATATAATTACTTCCCCTTACCTCTCAGACGTGAATCAACCAAGAATTGACAAGAACAAAGCTCCAAACTTCTCAGACCAACTTCAAGCATCACATGCAGAGCATTTTGAGTGCAACACCAAAGTGGAATTGGTTTACACATGAAACAGAGAATAGAATTGGGGAAATTAGATTTTCTAGACTCTATACAACATGGACTCACTAAAGAAACTGAATTTGAGACTCAAGAATTCATGAGCTTACCAGAATCAATGATCAAAGTAAGCTTCCAGACCAAGGCTTGACAGAAACAGCTTCACTTCAACTCCTTGAATCTTCCACCACACTCACTCAATCCTCACGATTTTGGTGTTTATACAAAGCTCAAGATGTGAGCTTTGTATTCGTGTATAGTTTATGACTCGAATCGAAACAGAGAGGGAGAATCGATCGTTTGAACTCAGGAACCCTAACTAAAGCAACACACTCCAATTTGACCAAGAACCTCAACAATCTGGTGTTGCTGAGCTTTTATAGACATGGAGAAGGCCCATGCAGGACGACACGACGCCTTCGAGCTGTTGATGATGGAGTATTCGTGTCAAGGAGAGGGAATCGTTCATGGTGACTCATCAAACGCACTAACTCGTGCCGATTGACCCAGAATACTCTAGTATTCAGAATAATACTCGAGTGTTTTGCCCAGATTTTGAAAAATAATTATTTTATTTACTTTCCCTCCAAAACCTTTCCTATAATTGCTTCTAGGTCCCTACCCAGGGACTAATATGCAAAATACTCATTTTAGGCATTTATTATATTTATTAAATAATTTCACACACCTAAGCTAGTCACATGAACACATATTTTAATCAAGGATTAACATAGAAACCATTAATTATAATTAAATTATAATTAACATTTCATTAATCGGGGATTAAAATTTTGGGGTGTTACAATTTCCATTTCCTTCACAAAACAGTCCAGGTTCATCTTTGATTTATTTCATATTCATTATATAAAACTTGTTTAAATCAAGAAATGGGACTGGAATGACCTCCAAGTCACCTTCCCACTTCAAGTTCTCATTTTTACTAATTTTGCCCTTGAGTTCATGAGAACTCCTATATTTCTAGCCTTTAGATTATTATTCTAGCACCCGGATAACTTCTCCCTTACCTATTTCCAGTGTTTGGATTGGTTTGGAGTGGAAAGAAACAAGTTTGTTGGGAAAATCCCAAGTTTTGGTTTCAGCCTTCAAGTACTCTGTTTTCAGTTCAACAAGGAAAAAAGATCAGGGTTTCTCATCAAGAATAAGTCACAACAAATCGTGATCAAGGGTTAGAATCAAAACTAGGACATGTTATCTTGAAAATAAAGTGTTTGAAGCCCAAAGGATGTTTGAGCTTACCACACGAATGAAGGAAAGTTGGCTCCTTGAATCTGAAATGCAGATTTCAGATTTGACCACAAAACTTTGCAGGTTTATATCTCTTTCTACACTCCACCAAATCGAACAAACTTGGTACCAAATCAAATAGGGTTGAACGAGCTTTAATTTGGTATAATATTTGTAAAGGTTTGATGTAATACCCCTAATTTTCGTCTCCCGGATAATAAGGAAATTAATAATAAAAGTTTTATTATTAATTTATATAAATTCTCCAAGTTATGTTTTGTATTTAATTAGCCTTGAAATATAAAAATAGATGAAGGTATTTTTATATGGCAAATAAATACAAAAATATGGATATTGCATTTTAGTCCTTGGATTAGGACCTAAATGTAATATTAGAAAGGTTCTTGGAGGGAAATATTTAAAAAGTATTAATTTTTAAATTTTTCACTGATCTAACCGGTTAGTAATGCCCTGTAACCGGTTACACGATGAACCCGGAAACTGGGTTAGTGCGTTTTGATGAGTAATCACTTGATTAATCCATGAATTCGCCACGAAATCAGCCCAGGATTAGTGGGAAACACACGTCGGTATGCATTTCAATGAAATCCCTCTAGGGTTGATTCTTTGAGTTTGGTGTGGAGGCTCTGTTTAGGGTTCTAAGTTTCATCTATGCAATTCTTCTTTGATTCTGAGAGGTAGACTCTGAGTGATACACGAACACGAAGCTTACGTCCAGAGCTTCGTGTTGATATAAAGTTTGTAAGCTAAAAGAGTGTGTGGAAGGAGAAATCGATCTTTGAAGTGCAGCTTGAAAAATTGGTCAAGAGTTGTTCTTGTTCTTGGAAGCTAGGTTTAAGCTCGGATTGTGGTAAGTACAGGTAACCTTTAAGCCTCAAATCACTTCGAATCTTTAGTGCATGTTACCTAGATCAAGTCCTAATCATTTTCCCTAATTTGTTTGGTCAATATCCATGTTGAAATCCCTGGTATTTGGACCCTGTTGCTACAATCGTGGGTAAAGAGCAGAATTAAGGATTTTTGGTGGAATCTGTGAATTCTCTTCAATTGTCATTACTCGTCAAACATTATCCTAAGGTATGGGAGAAGTTTACCTTATACTAGATTGAGACTAAAATCGTGTGTTTTAGGATTTGAGTCAACAAAGACTTAAAAAGGCATTATGTGAAAAGGTTAAAAAGGCTTGGAGGCCATTTCTGTGTTTCAATTCTTTTTGAGCAAGTTTTATAACCTGCATGCAAGTGATTTTGATGATTGAATCATAATCTAAATGCTTATTATGAGTTTTGTGGTATTAAATTGTGTTTATGTTGGTTTTTATGCAATTTAATACTCTAAATTGAATGCATGCAAATGAAATATGTTTCTGTGGTTGAACATGTTTAAATTAAGGTATGTGAACTCTATTGATTGTTGAAATGGGTTAGATTTGAGTGTTAGAAAGAATGGTATGCAGAATCTCATTTTTCAGTGTACAGTCTGCATAATCTAACCGGTGATTCGAAATTTGTAACCGGTTAGATACTGTAAATTTTCAAAGAAAATGAATTTATGAAATATGCCCTATATTCTTACCATTTTTACTCTAATTTCACTTGGAATCAATCTGAAAACATGTTAATAAATACTGTTTGTTTCAGATTGAAATTGAGGAGTTAATGCCTTAATGTTTTGAGATAATTTCAAGAGGAAATTGTGCTCAATTGGGAATGAGTTGTGATTTAGACTTTTGAATGATGAAATCAGTGGGATTTGAGGTATATAACAAAGCTAAGACTCTGTTTATGGATTGGGTAGAGAATTCAAGAAAAAAGGTTTTCTGAATTTCAATGGTTAATAAGTTCAGGTCTGTAATTCTAACCGGTTAGCCTGAGACTATAACCGGTTAGTACCTGAAACTGAAAAATAAAAGTTAAGTCTTTTAAATGAAAAGTTTGATACCATTGGTCAAGTTTTCCAAATCCAAGTCTAATGGCATGTTATTAAATTAATTCATGGATGAATTTTAGTGCCAAAGGTTATACCTCAAATTAATCATTTAAAAGAGAATTTGAGATATTTCTAAATCGCAATAATTAAATTAAAGATAAAACCAACCTTAATAATTGTTCATTCATGCATATAGGATGGAAATAGGTTGGTAAGAAACGATTATCATATTCTGGGAATATGAGGAGGGTACTCCGGGAGTACCAAATTTGTAACCTACTTGATGACACATTCTGGGAATGTGGCCAGTGTCTGGGACATGGTTTTTATGCGTTCCGGGAACGTGATACACACTCTGGGAGTGATGTTTGTTTTCCAAGTATGGTTTGCCATTCGTTCTGGGAACGTATGGTAGTGTTCTGGGAACACATTGGTGTATTGGATGGACGTCCAAGATGGACTAATAGTGGAGGCCTTAGTTGTGGATAGAAATCATGCATCATGCCACTTGCATTATAAGAGATATAATGTTGAAATTGGGTATGCTCATATGTACTTGCATTATTGTCTGTCCATGATATACTTGTGTTTGTATTTTAGTCTTTATTGATTATGTATATGTGTATACTTACTCCCTATGCCCTGTTTAGGTGATGGCCAGATACCTAGCCTGCATCGAGATACGCCCTATCCCTAGTGGTATATGGACGTACGAGGAGCACCGAGCCACCTTTGAGGGGGAGGTGGATATCACTCTCTACCACCCTAACCCTCTGGTTCGGGTGCGACCTCGTAGATTTAGGATCCCTATAGTCTATACTATGCATGTTTCACCCTTTTACTCATATAGAGGACCAACCCCGGCTTGACCAGTGCGTCGATTTCATAGTTTTCGCTTTAGAGCTGCCACTCGTACTCATTCTTCTTCCCATAGAGTTGTTACCGAGGAGACTCCTTCTCCAGGTCCGACTGATTTTGAGAGGACTGCTTCTGCAGATCCTAGGCCCAGTGGTGGGGTCTCGGCACAGTCGGGCGAAGTCGAGAAGGATCCTGTGGAGGATGAGGACGAGGAGGAGGTGCTTGTCGAGCCTACTGTTACTGCTAAAGGTGGACCTGCTGGTTCCTAGGAGCCTGCATAGCATAGATGTTTTGGATCCCAGGTCTAGGGATAGAGCTGCAGAGGATCAGAGGAGCTGCTGAGGACATGGATGACCTGCTCTGGGACTTCTATTTTGATCTTGTGATATATTGTATATATTTTGAGAGGTCTTAGAGTGAGGTTTATTTTTGAGCAGCTGGTTATGTATATGTTTCATCAAAAACTTGCTATCTCGACTTTTGTTACTTTCTATGGTGATACTGGTGGGGTTTTTTCTTATGACATATATAAATGATGTTTTTCTTTACCTCAGCAGTGCCCCACAAGTACTATTTTTACTTCCACATACTCTGATTTTGGTTCAAAAAGGATTCAGCAATAAGTTTATATTCTGTAAGTTCGATTAAACTCAAGAGACAAATAATATGTTTTTAATAAACATTACGAACATGTTTCCTTGCGTTAAAAAGACATTGTCTCGAGAGCCTTTTTGTAATTAAGATATTATTAAGCCGAATTCAAATTATTCGTCAAGGTTAAAGGTGTTTATAATTGAGCAAGTATAAACTAAAAAGGAAAATTTTTTCTAGACCCAATTTTTGATTGCAAGTATTCTATATTTGGAAATATTTATTATTTTAAAGATATAAAACACGGGTTTCACACTGTGGTGGTATCTGAGCATTGGTCCTGTCCCTCATGGCCCTGATGATGCAGCTAAGTATGATATTCAATGTTATTTGAATATGTTTGAGTAAGATTGTTGAGTAAGCTAGTAGTGCTTATGTTTTAAAGACCTTCTAGTGACCCAAAGCCCATAGTGCAGGTCTTTCTATGGCAACCAGAAATAGAAACTATACGAATGAAATGTTAGAATGTATTACGGCTGTGCTGGAAGGTATGCAGCAGCAGCAGCAACAGCAACCACCTCAAGGACGAGCTGGTAATCCACATGCTGGTAATGCGGTAAATCATGATGCTGAGATTATATCGGAGTTTAGAAAGTGCAATCCACCAAGGTTTGAAGGAGGATACAAACCTAATGAGGCAAATAAGTGGTTGATCGAGGCCGTACCCGATCAAAATAAAAGGGGTTTAATTCTGTAGTACTAGGAAGGTGATCCTAGGTTGTTTCCCAGCGAATCTCGGTCTAGACAAAGTATCAAACACGTAGTGTGCAATAAAATGGGGGGGTTTTTGTGTGTAACAATTGTGAAGAACAAAACATAAACAGAATATAAAAACTAAGAAAATCAGAAACAAAAGCGGGCAAACCCCTTTGGCTACGCACACTACTCAATCCTAGCTCAATAAAGATTGATTCCTCTCCTCTCCTCTGTCCAACTCGTGAGACCTAAATACTAAGCGAAAATTCAGTTCTCACCCTAAAACCCGAGCTTCTAATTAAGCATCAGAAACCAAAGCATGGGATTTTTACGAGTTAGCATAAATTAAGCATTCACACTCATGGATTATCGCTAATAAACAGAACTAAGCGAACCATAAATAGAGATAAACCACGAAAACAGTAGAGAGAAATTGAAATAGCATTAAGAACAAGAGCTCATGAGTAAGTGATACAATACCAAAGGGATTAACCCTTGAAGTTAGCCTTCCATGGTCATAAATCAAGAAAAACGTGTAGAAAGGGGGAAGAGCAAAACCCTAGCAGCCACCAAATGCTTTGGAGAGCCAAGAGAGAAGTTCTAACCTAGAGAGAGAGTGAGAAATCTGAAATGGGAGTGTGTTAATGGGGGTTACACGAATTTCCCCTCTTTAGTCATGAAAATGGGCCTAAAACATGGGCCCAAGTCCTAAGAAACACTATTCTGAAAATTACAATTAAAAAGGGACCTAAATGCAAATTACAATCTTCACTTCAATACTTCAATCTTCATTTCCAAACTTCCCAAAGTGTCCTTGTGCCAAATATTACCTGAAAATAGAAATAGAATTAATTAGGCTAAATAATTCCAAATTAAACAATATTCGGAATATTAGTCCAATAAACTCTAAATCACTAAATCAAGCTAATCAATGTCAAATGGGCAACAAGTATCAATAATAGGAGTAAAATAATGCAAGGAATAATGGGAAATAAAATGCTCATCAAATACCCCTACACCTATCCTTTTGCACTCCTGGGCAAAACCAAAAGATAGGACTATGAAGATCAATATGCACCAAAGTGAATCATGCAACAAGATGACTACAACTAAGAAATACAAACCTAAGGGATTACATACTTCACAATGAATTCTAGGAAATGCAAAGAAATGGGCAAACTCAAGCACACAAAATGGTTAAGGATCAAAGAGTCAAAGCATCCGTGAACATCATCCAATTACTTCAAGTATGCAAAGAAACCAATGACATCAAGAGGATAGTCACAACGATGATAGAAACTCACAAGGATCACTCAAAAGTGTTTACACTCAAGTGTTTGGGGTTAATCATTATTTACACTCAAGGCACATCATGAAAAACAAACACAACCATAAGCTTGACAAGCCTCTAACATCAACTATCAACACACATGCACAAAATGATCAAAAGGTCTTTTAAGGGTTGCAATGGGGCCAAGGACAAGGTAGGATAAAAATATGGGAATGTAGCTAAAACCAAGGGAATAGAGGAGCAATGGGGAATAAGTAAAAAGTAAGCAAAATCCATCCCAAAATCAACAACCACTAATTCCAATCCTCTTTGCCTCAACAACCATTTATTCACTTTCTTTTTTTTTCTCTTTTTTTTCTTTTTATTTTTGCATTTTTTTTGTATTTTTGTCTTATATTTTTTTTTGTTTTTGAGAGATATACAAAAAGAAAAGAAGAAACAACACAAATGGCATGAAGATGAAGCCATAGCTATAACAACCAAAGAGGAAAAACCAAGAACTCAACCAATTGAAGCATAGAGCACACTTCTTACCTAATAACCATTCCCAAAACAATTCCAAAGCTCCAAAATTCCCTAAGGTTAGGACAATCATGGTTTTTCAGTCATAGGCTTGTAATGAGATAAAGAACAAGGAAAGGGATAAAAAGGCTCAAAGGGGCTAGCAAAGGATACATTCATTCAAGGTAGGCTCATATGGCTAATAGCTTATTCAAGAAAGAAAGTGCCTAAATCATTTCAAAATGTGCATGAGCAATCAAGTATCAACAAGAGTCAAGTCAAGTTCTAGAGTGCAAGTAATCCAGAGTGCAATCACACATGAAAGAAAATTAGGTGGCATATATAGCAATCCACCCACAATTAAGGCTCAAATCCTCACAAAAGGGACAATTCTATCACAGTGTTACTACCTCTTAATTATCAAAAGCAACTTTGCACACAGAAATGCATGAATTCAGACACAAGATACCAGGACTCTACTAAAATGAAGCAAAAACATGCAAGAAAATGCCCAAAACTAAGCAAAACCTAAAAAAAATCAAAGCAAAATATGCAACCTAAACTACTCTCCCCCCCACACATAAATCACACATTGTCCTCAATGGAACACAAATAGCAGAATCAGACAGATATAGACAAGTGTAATAAAAAGAGTAAGGAAGGAGAAAAGAAGACTCCCTAAGTCATGGTGGTTCAAAAGTGGGGTCGACCAATGAGGCCTCCTCCACAGGTGCATCATCCAAAGAAGGGGTGGTTAGGAAAGGCTTGAGTCGGTGGCCATTGACTTTGAAGCTCTTGTTCGTGGACTCACTCTTGATCTCCATAGTGCCATAAGGAAACACCTGGGTGACTACAAACGGTCCAATCCACTTTGAGCGGAGCTTTCCACTCAAGAGTCCAAGCCTAGAGTTGTAGAGCAACACTTTTTGACCAACCAAGAACTCCTTTCTGGAAATTGAGCTATAACGAAGCTTCTTGGTCTTATCTTTGTAGAACTTGGAGTTCTCATAGGCCTCCAAACGGATCTCATCTAGCTCACTCAACTGCAGCTTCCTCTCCTCACTCGCTTGATCAAGAGCTAAGTTACATTGCTTCACAGCCCAATATGCACGGTGCTCTATCTCCACAGGCAGGTGGCACGCCTTACCAAAGACAACCCGATAGGGTGACATCCCTATGGGTGCCTTGTAAGCGGTCCGATGGGCCCACAGAGCATCCTCCAATCGTGTGCTCCAATCCTTTCTATTAGGCTTCACCATCTTCTCCAAAATCCGCTTGATCTCTCTGTTTGAAATCTCAGCTTGCCCAGTGGTTTGGGGGTGATAGGGTGTAGAAACTTTGTGCACAACCCCATACTTCTTGAGCAAAGCTTGCATGGATCTATTGCAGAAGTGTGTGCCTTGATCACTGACTATGGCTCTAGGTATGCCAAACCTGCAAAGGATATTAGACCTGACAAAATCTACAACAACCTGAGCATCATTAGTCCTGGTGGCCTTAGCTTCCACCCATTTGGATACATAATCCACAACAAGTAAGATATAATAAAAACCAAAAGAAACTGGAAAGGGGCCCATGAAATCTATACCCCAGACGTCAAACACCTCACAGAACAACATAGGTTGTTGCGGCATCTGTTGTCTCCAAGATAGGGCGCCTCCTGCTCTTTGACACTGCTCACATGAGCTGCAAATGTTGCATGCATCCTTGAAGATGGTAGGCCAATAAAATCCAGAATCCAGCACCTTTCGTGCTGTCCTTTGAGTTCCAAGGTGGCCTCCAACTGGTGAAGCATGGCAAAACTGGAGAACCGATTGGATCTCATGGTCTGGAATGCACCTGCGAATGACCTGATCGCTGCAAAAACGCCACAAATAGGGGTCATCCCATACATAATACTTGGCATCGCTCTTTAATTTGTCTCTTTGAGCTTTGGATGCCAAGGCAGGAAAAACAGAAGCAACCAGATAATTAACAATGTCTGCAAACCAAGGAGTTTGGGGAGGGGGATGGGAAACATGTAAAGATAAAAGCTACTCATCCGGGAAGTCATCCCGGATAGGAAATGCATCCTCCTCTCTCTCTATTCTGCTCAAGTGGTTTGCGACAAGGTTATGCGCACCACTCCGATCCTGAATCTCAAGATCAAACTCCTGGAGGAGCAACATCCACCTAATCAACCTAGGTTTGGAATCTGTCTTTTTCAAAAGATACTTCAAAGCAGCATGATCAGTGCACACTACAACCTTAGAACCAAGCAAATATGATCTAAACTTGTCAAGTGCAAAAGCAATAGCCAAAAGTTCTTTTTTAGTTGTTGTGTAATTAACCTGTGCTGCATCTAAAGTCCTAGAAGCATAACAAATCACATGCGACAACTTACCAACCCTTTGGGAGAGAACTACTCCCAAAGCATAATTTGAAGCATCAGTCATGAGCTCAAATGGGAGGGTCCAATCAGGTGGTTGGATGATGGGGGTGGTGGTCAGTGCTTTCTTCAATTCATCAAATGCCCTCTTGCATTGGTCTCCAAATTCCCATGAGGCATCCTTTTGAAGCAGCTTGGATAGAGGAAGGGCAATGTTGCTAAAGTTCTGAATAAACCTGCGATCGAAACCTGCATGACCAAGAAAAGAACGCACCTCTCGCACGCAAGAGGGGTAAGGCAAATGTGATATTACATGCAGCTTAGCAGGGTCAACTTCTATGCCCTTGTGCGAAACAATGTGCCCTAAGACTATGCCTTGTTCTATTATAAAGTGGCATTTTTCAAAATTCAAGACAAGGTTAGTCTCAATGCACCTGTTAAGCACCTTAGTCAAATTATCAAGACATGCATCAAATGAGGAGCCATAAACACTAAAATCATCCATGAAGACCTCTATGCAATGCTCGAGCAAGTCAGCAAAAATACTCATCATACATCTTTGAAATGTGGCAGGAGCATTGCATAGGTCAAAAGGCATCTTTCTATATGCAAATGTGCCAAAAGGACAGGTAAATGTGGTCTTATGTTGGTCCTCTCGTGCAATGCAAATTTGAAAATAACCAGAGAAACCATCTAAGAAGCAATAATGAAATTTACCTGCCAGGCGCTCCAACATCTGATCAATGAAGGGGAGAGGGAAATGATCCTTGCGAGTCGCCTGATTGAGCTTTCTGTAATCAATGCAGACTCTCCAACTGTTCTGCACTCTAGTGGGAATCAGCTCATCCTTCTCATTTTTGACAACTGTGACACCAGACTTCTTGGGAACAACTTGCACCGGGCTCACCCAAGTGCTATCTGAAATTGGGTAGATGATACCCGCTTGGAGCAGCTTGGTGACCTCTTTCGTAACCACATCAAGAATCTGGGGGTTCAACCGTCTTTGGGGTTGTCTCACTGGTTTAGCCCCCTCCTCTAACAAAATGCGGTGCATGCACATGGAGGAGCTAATTCCAGGAATATCCACTAAAGTCCATCCAATTGCCCTCTTGTTCTTTCTTATCACATCCAGCAGTTTCTCCTCTTGATCAACAGAAAGTGAGGTAGAGATGATCACTGGGAGTTTCTGCTCATCCTCCAAGTAAGCATATTTGAGATGAGGAGGGAGGGGCTTGAGGTCCAATGAGGGTGCCTACATAATAGATGGAACTAAAGGGACAACAGAAATGGATTCTGCTGCCTGCACCTGAACAAGTGAATCAGACTCATGCATAACAGATATGGGGTTAGGGTTAGCATAATCTGAATCTATAACATATGAATCATCAGATGCAGTAACAGAGTCTAGAAACTGAGCTATTTCAGTGCATGCGGTGCACCATCCAGAGTTAGTGCATGATGGACAAGTAAATGAATCAGTGAAAGATGGCAATTCAAAATCATGATGCAAAAAGTCAAGCATATGATCATCTATCAAATCATCAAGCAAGTCCACATGGAAAACAGAGTGATCCTCAAGAAAATGTTTCATAGCATGGAAAATGTCAAATCGGATCACACTGCCATCAAACTCCATGGAAAGTGAACCTGAATGCACATCTATCTTGGTTCGGGCTGTTTTCAAAAATGGCCTCCCCAAAATAATAGGAACAGCATTACGGGGGGAGTCATCTTCCATATCAAGTATGTAAAAATCAGCAGGGAAGATCAACTCTTCAACCCGAACCAAGACATCCTCTATCAAACCTGCGGGGTGGGCAGTACTTCTATTTGCCAATTGAATCACCACATCCGTAGGTTGAAGAGGTCCAAGAGAAAGAGACTTAAAAACAGACATAGGCATGACATTTACGGATGCTCCTAAATCTAGCATAGCATTTTCAAACTTAACATTGCCTATGATGCAAGGTATAGAAAAAGTTCCAGGATCCTTACATTTTTCAGGAATGTGAGGGATAGGTTTACCTATGAGAGCGGAGACATTCCTTCCCATGCTTATCCTCTCATTGCCCTTGAGTCTTCTCTTATGAGTGCACAACTCCTTAAGGAACTTCGCATACCTTGGAATCTATTTTATTGCATCAAGAAGGGGTATGTTGACTTCCACCTTCCTGAATGTGTCAAGAATGTCCTTGTCCACCTCTTCCACCCTTTTGTTTTGAGGCACTCTTGGTGGGAATGGAAGAGGAACGGGAGGAGGTTGTAGGACAACAGCAGGGCTTGTGGTTTAAGTTGAGGGAGGTTGAGTTGGATGATTCTCCTTGGTGCTAGCATGCTCACCTTCATCGACCACTTGGCTCTTCCCTTTAGAGGCAGCTAGAGCATCATTGTTGAGGTGAGGTTGTGGTGTGGGTGTGACAATCTGCTTTCCTGACCTTAGGTTGCTGGCACTCACATTCTGATTCTGAGGGTTGATCACTGTTTGGGAAGGCAACTTGTCAGAATTTTGAGATTGCAAGTTGTTGAGAGAAGTTGCCATTTGACCCATCTGATTTGTCAAAGTCTGAATGGATGCCTCTTGTCTCTGAATGGATGCTCTAGTTTCTTGTTGAAATTGGAGGTTCTGCATGGTCATTTGCCTCACCAACTCCTCCAAGGTAGGTTGGTTGGATGGAGGGGCTGATGGTGCAGGATGAACCACTTGCTGCTGTTGTTGTTGCCTTTGCTGCTGGATTGGAGGAGGTACATATGGTGGTCTACTTGGTCCAGCGGTGTTCTGAAATGGAACATTAGGAGAAGGTTGCTGTTGTTGATCAGACCACTTCAGGTTGGGATGGTTCCTCCATCCAGGGTTGTATCTATTGGAAGACAGGTCATGATTGTGTTGTTGTGGGCCTCTATTGTTGTATATGTTTGCTGCATAGGCCTCGGGTTGGTCACCACTGGTCATCGGTTGTTGTTGCTGCTGAAGGGAAGGGCATGCATCTGTGGGGTGCTCAATGGATGTGCATATGCCACACACTCTAGCAGGAAGTACCATCTTTTTCTGATTGACAGCCAATTGTGTGACCAATGTTGTAAGAGAATCAATTTTCTGCTCAAGCTTCTCAACCTTTCCCGAGTCTGCACCAACATCATTTACATCCCTCACAACTATTGCATCACTGTTGCTTCTTGCATGAAATTGCTGACAGTTGGAAGCCATCTTCTCAATTTTGCTCCTGGTTTGTAAGGGTGTCATATCTCCCAATGTACCACCACTTGCAGCATCTACCATGTTTCTCTCCATAAAGTTGAGACCCTCATAAAAGTACTGGATGAGAAGCTGCTCTGAGATCTGATGGTGAGGGCAGGAAGCACACAACCTCTTGAATCTCCCCCAATATTCATAGAGACTCTCTCCATGTTGTTGCCTGATACCAGAGATTTCCTTTCTGATTGCAGTGGTCCTATTTGCAGGGAAGAATTTTTCCCGAAATGCCCTCTTCAAGTCATCCCAGCTTGTGATGGAACCAGGGGCCAAGTCAGATAACCAATCCTGGGCCAAACCCTCTAAGGAATGTGGGAATGCTCTGAGACAGATATGATCCTCTTGCACATCATGAGGTTTCATTGTGGTGCACACTATGTGGAATTTCTTGAGATGCTTATGAGGATCCTCACCTGCAAGACCATGAAACTCGGGCAACAAATGGATTAGTCCTGTTCTAAGCTCAAAAGGAACATCCTCATCAGGATACCGGATACACGAGTCTTCAATAGTGAAGTCAGGTGCAGCCAACTCCCTAAGTGTCCTTTCCCTTGGTGGGGGTTGTGTAACACCCCTAATTTTCGTCTCCCGAATAATAAGAAAATTAATAATAAAAGTTTTATTATTAACTTAAATGAATTTCCAAGTTTATGTTTTGTATTTAATTAGCCTGAAATATAAAAATAAATTGAAATATTTTTATATGGCAAATAAATGCAAAATATAAGAATGTTGCATTTTAGTCCTTGGATTAGGACCTAAATGTAATATTGAAATGGTTCTTGGAGGGAAAGATTTAAAAATATTAATTTTTAAATTTTGTACTAATCTAACCGGTTAGTAATGCCCTGTAACCGGTTAGACGATGAACCCAGAAACTGTGTTAGTGGGTTTTGATGAGTAATCACTTGATTAATCACAGAATCGCCACGATTATAGCCTTAGATTAGTGGAAACACACGCGTCAACATGCATGCTACCTTAATTTGCCTATAAATTATGGAAATTCTGAGGAATTTGAGGTTGATTTCTGCATGTTTGGGTTGAAGAAGGGCTATTAGGGTTTCTATTTCGTTCAGAGAAATTCTCCTTATTCCTTGAGAGTTAGAGAGCGAAACACACACTTCTGAAAAGCTTGAATCAAGGGCTTTTTAGTGATATACACTTTGTGAGCTGAGTGTTAGTGTGGGAGGAGGAATCGATTCTAGAAGTTGGAGTTGGAAAGCTGAGCTCTGTGTTCTTCTTGTTTTGGGAGCTGGATTTCAGCTTTGAATTTGAACTTAGGAATTGTGAGGAGATTGTGGATTTTCTTCAATTCCAGAGGTTATACTCATCAAAATCGACTTAGAGGTATGGGAGAAGTCTACCTTATACTAGATTTAGACTAAAAATCAAGTGAATTAGGATTTGAGTTAACAAAACTCAAAAAGGGCATTATGTGTGTAAAGCACAAGGGCTTGGAGGCCAAATTTCAGCTCAATGCTGTTTTGAGCAAGTTTATATTGATGCATGCAAGTGATTTTAGTGTTAATATCATAAGCTAAATGTATAATATGTGATTTGGTGTGTTGAATTGTGTTTGTATTGATTTTTATGCAATTTGATGCACTAAACCAATGCATGCAAAATTATATATGTTTCTGTGGTTAAACATATTTCTTGAAGGTATATGGACTCTATTAAAGGTTGTAATTTGGTTAGATTTGAGTAGTGAAGAAAATGGTTTGTTAAAACTTATGTTTTACTGTCTGACTGCATAATCTAACCGGTTACTCGAGATTCGTAACCGGTTAGACACTGTAAAAATGCAAAAGAAAATAAGTTTACAAAATCAGTACTGTGGTGTTATACATGCTACTCAAATCTAGGCCTCAATTTCATGGAAAATAATCTGAAAAACCAGTTGATCTCACTGTTATAGTTCAGATTGCAATCAAAGAGTTAATACCTTAGTGTAATGAGATAATTTCAAGAGGAAATTAGGCTCATTGAAGAATGAAGTGTGATTTAAACTTTTGAATGATCAAAACAGTGGTTTTTGAGGCATAAAACAATGTTAAACTTGTTTATGGATTGGGTAGAGAATTCAAGAAAAAGGGGTTTTTCTGAATTGCAATGGTAAACAGTTCAGGTCTGTAATTCTAATCGGTTAGCCTGAAACTGTAACCGGTTAGTACTTGAATCTGAAAAATAAAAAGTTAAGTTTTTGAATACCATTGGTTATGTTTTTCCCAATCTAAGCTTAAGGGCATGTTTTTGAGATAATTCAAAGGAGAATTTTGTGCCAAAGATTATGCCTCAAATAAGTCATTCAAAAGATAAATTGGAATATTCCTAAATCACAGTAATTAATGCAAAGATAAAACCAACCCTGATATTTGTGCATCCATATAGAATGGAAGTTTGGTTGGTAGGAACGTTTATCATATTCTGGGAATATGAGGAGGGTACTCCGGGAGTACCAAATTATAACCTACTTGATGACACATTATAGATATGTGGCCAGTGTCTGGGACCTGGTTTTTATTCGTTCTGGGAACGTATGCGTTCTGGGAACGTGGTGCACACTCCGGGAGTGATGCTTATTATCCAAGTATGGTTCGGCATTACGTTCTGGGAACGAATGTCGGTGTTCCGGGAACACAAGGGTGTATTGGATGGACGTCCAAGATGGACTTTTAGAGGCCTCAGTTGTGGATAGAAAATCATACATCATGCCACTTGCATTATAAGAGATATAATGTTGAAAACTGGTGTGCTCATATGTACTTGCATTATTCTCTGTCCATGATATACTTGTGTTTGTAATTTTAGTCTTTATCAATTATGTATATGTGTATACTTACTCCCTGTGCCCTGTTTAGGTTGTAAGGTCCTATATTTTAATATATGAAATAAAAGTATTTTATCAATATTAGTATCATTAAAATAGTTAATTTTTCCTATTTTAGCAAAAACACTCGAGTACTTTAGGTAAGACTCGAGTATTATAAGTAGCTGTTTGGAAATTTGAATTTTTAAATAAACACTCGAGTATATTTGAAAACAATCGAGTATTTCGTACAGATCTGAAAGTGTATAAGTCGATTTTCATTTAATTTTCGCACCAAAACGCGGTTTCTCGAATCTTCAAGCATAGAGATGGACTTTACTTCGACTTGAAGCATTCCTAGGCTATAAATGAGTGCTTAGTTGAAGCATTCAACACCTTAATCATCCCAAAACCCGAATTTCAGTTTCAAACTTTCAGTTTTTCAGAGCACTCTTTGATCTCTGATTTCTCCTTCGTTTCTCCATCAAATCCTTCGAAACCAAAACACAAATTAAAGTTCTAGTTCCATCTTTGAATTAGAATCAAGAATCACTTCAAATAAGCCCCTGTAGTTCGAGTTCCAGACCTTCAAAGTTTGGGGTTCAAAGCTGAGAAAATAGAGTAGTTTTCAGCATCAAGTATTCATCTTTATTGAGTTCGTTTGGTAATTTCAGAAACCCATTTTGTGTCAAACTTGTTCCTGATTGGAGTTAGTATATCCTAGTTTGTTGAACTAACTTGTTTCACTCTTTTTCATGCCAAATCCGTGGTGATATCTGTGGCCAAAGTCAGCCTGTTCAACCCCTTTTCACAAGTCCAGAATTCGAATTTTTGATCCAGCCAAGTTTCTTGTTGTTTAATATGTTGTTTAGCTTCTCTGAGGTAAGGGAGGAGTTATCTAATTGCTACAATGAGTAATCCCAAGCTAGAAATGTAGGAACCTCACAAGGTTCAACAAGGGATGAAGTTGGAATTGGGAATATGACTTAGAGGTCATAAACCTGAGGTTTTCGGATTTAAACAAGTTCAAATGGACTTAATAATGCTTACTGGATAAATTTTCGAAGTTAAAATCGAGTAAAAATGAATTTCATATGTTGAAATGGTTATGTTCTAAGTTTATATTGATTCTGTGATTTGATGTTGATTTATGTTGTTATATACTTGTTTATGTGTTCTAACATGTTCAGTATATGTGTTTATGCCTCTGTTTTGCATAAGAATGGAAATACAATGCAAGGAATTCGAATTGACATTGAAAGGTGCAAAAACTGGTGCTGTTGCAGTAAAAACACTCGAGTAAATTAAGGAGGACTCGAGTATTCTGGAAAAATTGAAGAACACTCGAGTATTTCTTAAGGACTCGAGTAAATTCATAAGAACACTCGAGTAGGCAAGAACTACTCGAGTAATTCAAAGAATTTTCAGAAAAATCTTATTTTTATAATTTGATTAAAGATTAACTCGTCCAATCTCCTATATTATTAAATTCTAATTATTTCCTTTTATCCCGTTGGTTGATTATTATCCTGAAAGAGTTCTACTGGAATTTTATTCAGTGGTTGATATATTCGGACAGGAGTCCCAACGGATAAATGTATAAGTTTATTTGATTCCCATTGGTAGATTTTTATCCTGGATGAGTCCTACTGGAATTTTATTCAGTGGTTGAGTATTCGGACAGGATGTCCCAATGGAAGTGCGTACACCCATTTGGTTGATTATTTTTCCCACGTCCCAGTGGAAGTCTTTACCCACTTGGTTGATATTTTGGGAGTCCTAAATGGGGTCGTTGCATTAATTAATAATAAAATTATTAAACTCCTATCATATAAAACCATCACAAAGTGGCTGGGCCGCTGATGGAATTTTCAGAAAAGCACTAGCACCAGTTAATGCCAAAAGAAAAGATGGATTTGAGATTGAGAAGGATTATGAACTTTGGGTCTCTATATTGGAGACATGATGTTCAAGGATGTGATTAAAGAATAAGAGAAAGTAAAGAATTAAAGAGAAAAGCTTGTGTGGCATTATCATGCATGGAGAAGGAGTTGCTCCGATCTAGATTCGGAACTTCGGTAAGGTTAAATCAGAATATCCCTGGCACAAGGATGCTAGGAAGACCGAGTTCCCATCGATCGTGATGCTTGAATATGAATCGCTCCGGTTTGATGAACCATAGGATTGAGAATATCCCGAGCCTGAGATACTCGGATGCCAAACCGTGTAGCATGAATGAGGAGTAGGCATGCATCACGACATTAATCCAAATATTATAAAAGACAGTCTGAGCATATACATATGCATTTATTATTGCTACATGATAACTTGTGTTTGTTATTTCTAGCCACTGTTATACTCATTTGTTATTGCTTTTAGCTATGACTCACTCCCAGTCCCTTGTGTAGGTGATGGCGAGGAACATGTTCTGCGTGGAGATGAGGCCGCTCCCTAATGGGGAGTGGAATTTTGAGGACCATAGGGCTACATATGAGGGGGATGTGGAAGTTATCTTCCGCCATCCTAACCCAAATTCCCGTATGCGTCCGCTTAGATCGAGAATTCCAATGGTTTACATCATGCACATTCCGCCAAATTTTGTTATGCGAAATGGAACCCCTCCACCACCACGTGGACGTTTTCCGAGACGCGCTATCCCACCGAGTCCAACACTCTCCTCAGAAAGAATCATCCTAGAGGTTCCTACTTGTCCTAGTCCTTCCCCTCGAGTTCGATCCCGAACTCCGATATACGTGCTCGATGATTCGGCACAAGAGGAGGAGGAAGAGGAAGAGGAGGACCCAATCAAAGATGAGGATCCGGTGGATAATGCGAATCAGATGGTGGATGACTTTATGGACAACTCAACTGGAAGTCAGTGGGGAACTGACGACTGAGTTAAGTTGTGGGGTGGAATGTGAATGATATGATCGATCAGGTTTTCTCTTATCTATCCTATTTTATATTTTGAGTCATGAACCATATGCTCTAGGTTATTATGAATTTTGTTGTAATATATGTAATATAATGTAATGGCCTAGAGTGTTAAATCAAGTAATTATGTATTTTGTTGAAATGGAGAATGTGGTATGTAACCTTTTTAATATGAATGAAATATGATGTTACTTCACTTGTCTTCATGACTTGATGTTTACATAAGTCCGCAAGATTTGATAATGGATGATGACTGACTTTTAGTTTCAAAGAAAAAAAAATTTATGGTCGTATTTTCTAAATATAAATGTTTTACTTTGGAATAAAAGTTGGGTCGTCACATTTAGTGGTATCAGAGCAATGGTTCGACTCTCGGCCTTGGAGTGTGGCCTTACACACTAACCATTGCATATCATGACATGATGTTTTTGATGTTTGTAGTATAAGACTAGAATTGACAGAATCTAATTAAGTTTCCCCTTTGGATTCTGTAGGGCTAGATGGCCGGAAGAAATAACGCTAACATTGCGGAGGCTTTGACCCGTATGGCTGCAATTCTAGAGAATATGCAGCACAACCATCCTCCAAGAAGTGGAACCCCAGCGGAGTTTCAAGGCTTAGATTCCTTTAGGAAGTGCAAACCCCCTAGCTTCTCGGGTGGTCGTCGTCCCGAGCAAGCTTAGTTCTGGCTTGACGAGATGAATAAAATCTTTAGAACGCTGACTCTGTCGGAATCGCAAAAGGTCATGTTTGCCGCTTATATGGTCACTGGTGAAGCTGCTACATGGTGGAACCAAACTCGTCAATTCCTAGAGTTCGATCAAGTAGAGTTTACTTGGGGGATCTTCACAGAGAAGTTTCTCGAGAAGTATTTCCCAGATGACATCAGGCTGCAGAAGGAAATGGAATTCCTTGACCTAAAGCAAGGAAGTCTGACAGTTGACCAGTATGCTGAGAAATTTGAAGAGTTGATGAAGTACTCGCCATACTTCCAGTATCACCCCGATGAACATTCCAAGTGTACGCAATTCGAGAATGGACTGAGATCCGACATCAAATTAGCTGTAAGTGTACAAAGGATCCGACACTATCCAACGCTGGTTAGTACTTGCCGCATCTTTGAAAAGAATAGTGTCAAGAAGGACATTGGACAAGGAAGCTTTGGCCCACATCGCAATCAGCATAGGTATGGTAACAAGAACCGGAGAGGTCCTTATCCACAGAAAGGAAAAGGAAGCGCATCATCTTCTGGAGTACCCATTCTCCCAGCCTCTGGTGCAATGTGCAATAAATGTCAAAGATTCCATCCTGGAAGGGAGTGTTGGAGAGACAAACCACCGGTTTGCTACAACTGTGGAAGGACTGGTCACATCGCTCGTCTCTGTCATCAACCCCAGCGTCAGAACAATCAAGGTGCGGGAAACAAGCCATGGGTGAACGGGAAGGTTTTTACCATGTCCGGATCAGAGGCAGAGCAAGCAGACAATCTCGTGCAAGGTAACCATCTTCTCAATGGCATGCCTTGTCGCTTTTTATTTGATTCTGGTGCTACGCATTCTTTCATCTCTAAGGAATGCGTTAAGCGATTGTGTTTACACGTTTCGGAGACACCATTTAGACTTAAGGTGTGTACTCCTTCGAATGTACCGGTAACTACGTCAAGAGCATGGTTTGGATGTTCTGTCGATATAGGAAGCTTTTCCTCTAGGGTAGATTTAATCTGTCTACCGTTATCCCAGCTCGACGTTATTTTGGGGATGGATTGGTTAGCAACTAACCAAGTGGTGATCGATTGCAAGACTCGAACGATTGTTTTTCCCGGTAAAAAGTCGCCCGAGGTGCAACCTGAAGGGTACGTTTGTGTGTTTTCTGCGGTCATAGCAGAAAAGAAAGATGAGCCGAAGATAGAGGAAATCCCGATTATTCGAGATTTTCCCGAAGTGTTTCCTGATGAAGTTCCCGGTTTGCCACCGCATCGAGAAATAGAATTCAGTATCGATCTAGTTCCTGGTACTGGTCCTATTTCTATTGCTCCTTATCGTATGGCTCCAACCAAATTAGTTGAACTGAAGAAGCAAGTGGAAGATTTGTTAGAGAAGCAGTTCATCAGACCAAGTGTGTCGCCTTGGGGAGCGCCAGTTTTGTTCGTTAAGAAGAAGGATGGATCTATGAGAATGTGTATTGATTACAGACAACTCAATAAAGTTACAATCAAGAACAAATACCCGTTTCCAAGGATCGACGATTTGATGGATCAAGTGAGAGGAGCATCAGTGTTTTCAAAAATCGATTTGAGATCAGGTTATCATCAGATCAGGGTTAAGGAGGAAGATATTCCGAAGACTGCTTTTCGGTCACGATATGGACACTACGAGTATGTGGTGATGCCATTCGGTTTAACCAATGCTCCTGCCATATTCATGGATTACATGAATAGAGTGTTCCGACCTTATTTGGATTCCTTTGTTGTGGTGTTTATAGATGATATACTCATCTATTCAAAGACCCCAGAGGAGCATGCCAATCATTTGAAGATTGTCTTAGAGACTTTGAAGGAAAAGAAGTTATATGCCAAGTTAGCCAAGTGTGAATTTTGGCTTGAAAAAGTCAATTTCTTGGGGCATGTGATTTCGAGAGATGGTGTTGCTGTAGACCCAGCTAAAGTAGAAGCAGTGCTGAAATGGGAGAAGTCTAAGTCTGTTACTGAAGTTAGAAGTTTTCTTGGTCTAGCTAGTTACTATCAGAAGTTCATCGAAGGATTTTCTAAGTTGGCTCTTCCTTTAACCCGCCTGACTAGGAAGGAGAAACCTTTTGTTTGGAATGAGAAGTGTGAAGTTAGTTTCCAAACTTTAAAGGACAAGTTAACATCGTCTCCAGTGTTAACTCTGCCCGATCCCCAGAAAAATTTTGATGTTTACTGTGATGCATCAAAACAAGGTCTAGGTTGTGTTCTGATGCAAGAAGGAAGAGTTATTGCTTATGCGTCACGACATTTGAAGGTGCATGAGGAGAATTATCCTACTCATGATTTGGAGTTGGCTGCTATTGTCTTTGCTTTGAAAATATGGAGACATTACCTATACGGTAATAAGTTCCAAGTATTCAATGACCATAAAAGTCTAAAGTATCTTTTTGACCAAAAAGAGTTGAATATGAGGCAACGTAGGTGGATGGAATTCTTAAAGGATTACGACTTTGAATTACATTACCACCCCGGCAAAGCCAATATCGTAGCTGATGCGTTGAGTAGAAAGACTTTGCATATGAGATCGATGATGGTGAAAGAAGCTGAATTAATTGAAGAATTCTAAAACTTGAATTTGGCAGTTCAGTTCAAACCAAATTGCATCAAGTTAGGAATATTACAAATCACAAATGAGTTTGTGGGTCAAGTCCGAAACCTGCAACAAGTAGATGAAGAGCTTCTAAAGAAGAAAAGACTAGGGACAGAAGGAGTGGAACCAGATTTCCAATTAGGATCGGATGGCATTTTGAGATTCAAGGATCGAATCTGCATTCCGGCGAATCAAGAACTAAGGAGAGCTGTACTAGAAGAAGCCCACAAAAGCAAGCTGAGTATGCATCCTGGATCAACGAAGATGTATCAAGACCTGAAGAAGATGTTTTGGTGGTCCGGATTGAAGAAAGACGTTGCGTCTTATGTTGCGTCTTGCCTTGTTTGCCAAAAGGCGAAGATTGAACATAAGAAGCCCGGAGGAGAATTGCAACCTTTGAGCATACCAGAATGGAAATGGGATGGAATAGCCATGGATTTTGTAAGTGGTTTTCCGAGAAAAAGAGAAGGTTTCGACGAGATTTGGTTAGTAGTTGATCGTTTAACGAAGTCAGCTCATTTCATTCCCATCAACATGCAATATCCGTTGGAGAAGCTTGCAAGATTGTACATCAAAGAGATTGTTAGATTGCACGGTATTCCCTCGAGTATTGTATCGGATCGTGATCCTCGTTTCGCATCTCGCTTCTGGCAGAGTTTGCATCGAGCGTTAGGAACGCAGCTAAGAATGAGTTCGGCTTATCACCCGCAAACGGATGGTCAATCGGAGAGAACGATTCAATCTCTGGAAGATTTGCTCCATGCTTGTGTTTTAGAGTACCAAGAAAGTTGGGATCGTTTGTTGCCGCTTGTGGAGTTTACCTACAACAATAGTTATCACGCGAGCATCGGTATGGCCCCGTACGAAGCCCTCTATGGAAGGAAGTGTAGAACCCCACTATGTTGGTTCCAAGTGGGGGAGAACGCTCTCATCGGACCTGAATTAGTTTAGGAAACGACTGAGAAGATCAAGGTTATCCAAGAAAAGATGAAGATTGCACAGAGTCGTCAGAAGAGCTATGCCGATCAGCGTAGATCCAAGCTCGAATTTCAAGAAGGGGATCATGTATTTCTGCGAGTGGTACCGACAACTGGTATCGGGAGAGTGATGAAGCCGAGGAAGCTGACACCGAAGTTTATTGGTCCTTATCAAATCCTAAAGCGAGTCGGTCCCGTCACTTATCAGATCGCGTTACCACCTTCTTTAGCTAATCTCCATGATGTATTCCACGTCTCTCAGCTTCGCAAATTTATTCAAGACCCGTCTTCAATTATCCAGTTGCAGCCAGATGAAATACCTTTAAAGGAGAATCTGACATTTGAAGTCGGACCAGTGCGAATTGAAGACCTTCAAATCAGAAGGCTGCGAGGAAAGGAGATCCTTTAGTGCGAGTTCTTTGGAATCAAAAAGGAGTGTCAGAATCAACATGGGAATTAGAATATAAGATGAGAGAAGAGTACCCACATTTGTTTATTTAGTCAGAATTTCGGGAACGAAATTCTGTTTAAGTGGGGGAGGATGTAAGGTCTTATATTTTAATATATGAAATAAAAGTATTTTATCAATATTAGTATCATTAAAATAGTTAATTTTTCCTATTTTAGCAAAAACACTCGAGCACTTTAGGTAAGACTTGAGTATTATAAGTAGCTGTTTGGAAATTTGAATTTTTAAATAAACACTCGAGTATATTTGAAAACACTCGAGTATTTCGTACAGACCTGAAAGTGTATAAGTCGGTTTTCATTTAATTTTTGCACCAAAACGCGGTTTCTCGAATCTTCAAGCATAGAGCTGGACTTTACTTCGACTTGAAGCATTCCTAGGCTATAAATGAGTGCTTAGTTGAAACATTCAACACCTTAATCATCCCAAAACCCAAATTTCAGTTTCAAACTTTCAGTTTTTCAGAGCACTCTTTGATCTCTGATTTCTCCTTCGTTTCTCAATCAAATCCTTCGAAACCAAAACACAAATTAAAGTTATAGTTCCATCTTTGAATTAGAATCAAGAATCACTTCAAATAAGCCCCTGTAGTTCGAGTTCCAGACCTTCAAAGTTTGAGGTTCAAAGCTGAGAAAACAGAGTAGTTTTCAGCATCAAGTATTCATTTTTATTGAGTTCGTTTGGTAATTTCAGAAACCCTTTTTGAGTCAAACTTGTTCCTGATTGGAGTTAGTATATACTAGTTTGTTGAACTAACTTGTTTCACTCTTTTTCATGCCAAATCCGTGGTGAAATCTGTGGCCAAAGTCAGCCTGTTCAACCCCTTTTCACAAGTCCAGAATTCGAATTTTTGATCCAGCCAAGTTTCTTGTTGTTTAATCTGTTGTTTAGCTTCTCTAAGGTAAGGGAGGAGTTATCTAATTGCTACAATGAGTAATCCCAAGCTAGAAATGTAGGAACCTCACAAGGTTCAACAAGGGATGAAGTTGGAATTGGGAATATGACTTAGAGGTCATAAACCTGAGGTTTTCGGATTTAAACAAGTTCAAATGGACTTAATAATGCTTACTGGATAAATTTTCGAAGTTAAAATCGAGTAAAAATGAATTTCATATGTTGAAATGGTTATGTTCTAAGTTTATATTGATTCTGTGATTTGATGTTGATTTATGTTGTTATATACTTGTTTATGTGTTCTAACATGTTCAGTATATGTGTTTATGCCTCTGTTTTGCATAAGAATGGAAATACAATGCAAGGAATTCGAATTGACATTGAAAGGTGCAAAAACTGGTGCTGTTGCAGTAAAAACACTCGAGTAAATTAAGGAGGACTCGAGTATTCTGGAAAAATTGAAGAACACTCGAGTATTTCTTAAGGACTCGAGTAAATTCATAAGAACACTCGAGTAGGCAAGAACTACTCGAGTAATTCAAAGAATTTTCAGAAAAATCTTATTTTTATAATTTGATTAAAGATTAACTCGTCCAATATCCTATATTATTAAATTCTAATTATTTCCTTTTATCCCGTTGGTTGATTATTATCCTGAAAGAGTTCTACTGGAATTTTATTCAGTGGTTGATATATTCGGACAGGAGTCCCAACGGATAAATGTATAAGTTTATTTGATTCCCATTGGTAGATTTTTATCCTGGATGAGTCCTACTGGAATTTTATTCAGTGGTTGAGTATTCGGACAGGATGTCCCAATGGAAGTGCGTACACCCATTTGGTTGATTATTTTTCCCATGTCCCAGTGGAAGTCTTTACCCACTTGGTTGATATTTTGGGAGTCCTAAATGGGGTCGTTGCATTAATTAATAATAAAATTATTAAACTCCTATCATATAAAACCATCACAAAGTGGCTGGGCCGCTGATGGAATTTTCAGAAAAGCACTAGCACCAGTTAATGCCAAAAGAAAAGATGGATTTGAGATTGAGAAGGATTATGAACTTTGGGTCTCTATATTGGAGACATGATGTTCAAGGATGTGATTAAAGAATAAGAGAAAGTAAAGAATTAAAGAGAAAAGCTTGTGTGGCATTATCATGCATGGAGAAGGAGTTGCTCCAATCTAGATTCGGAACTTCGGTAAGGTTAAATCAGAATATCCCTGGCACAAGGATGCTAGGAAGACCGAGTTCCCATCGATCGTGATGCTTGAATATGAATCGCTCCGGTTTGATGAACCATAGGATTGAGAATATCCCGAGCCTGAGATACTCAGATGCCAAACCGTGTAGCATGAATGAGGAGTAGGCATGCATCACGACATTAATCCAAATATTATAAAAGACAGTCTGAGCATATACATATGCATTTATTATTGCTACATGATAACTTGTGTTTGTTATTTCTAGCCACTGTTATACTCATTTGTTATTGCTTTTAGCTATGACTCACTCCCAGTCCCTTGTGTAGGTGATGGCGAGGAACATGTTCTGCGTGGAGATGAGGCCGCTCCCTAATGGGGAGTGGAATTTTGAGGACCATAGGGCTACATATGAGGGGGATGTGGAAGTTATCTTCCGCCATCCTAACCCAAATTCCCGTATGCGTCCGCTTAGATCGAGAATTCCAATGGTTTACATCATGCACATTCCGCCAAATTTTGTTATGCGAAATGGAACCCCTCCACCACCATGTGGACGTTTTCCGAGACGCGCTATCCCACCGAGTCCAACACTCTCCTCAGAAAGAATCATCCTAGAGGTTCCTACTTGTCCTAGTCCTTCCCCTCGAGTTCGATCCCGAACTCCGATATACGTGCTCGATGATTCGGCACAAGAGGAGGAGGAAGAGGAAGAGGAAGAGGAGGACCCAATCGAAGATGAGGATCCGGTGGATAATGCGAATCAGATGGTGGATGACTTTATGGACAACTCAACTGGAAGTCAGTGGGGAACTGACGACTGAGTTAAGTTGTGGGGTGGAATGTGAATGATATGATCGATCAGGTTTTCTCTTATCTATCCTATTTTATATTTTGAGTCATGAACCATATGCTCTAGGTTATTATGAATTTTGTTGTAATATATGTAATATAATGTAATGGCCTAGAGTGTTAAATCAAGTAATTATGTATTTTGTTGAAATGGAGAATGTGGTATGTAACCTTTTTAATATGAATGAAATATGATGTTACTTCACTTGTCTTCATGACTTGATGTTTACATAAGTCCGCAAGATTTGATAATGGATGATGACTGACTTTTAGTTTCAAAGAAAAAAAAAATTTATGGTCGTATTTTCTAAATATAAATGTTTTACTTTGGAATAAAAGTTGGGTCGTCACATAGGTGATGGCCAGATACCTAGCTTGCATCGAGATACGCCCTATCCCTAGTGGCATATGTACGTATGAGGAGCATCGTGCCACTTTTGAGGGGGAGGTTGAGATCACCCTCTACCACCCTATCCCTCTGGTGCGAGTGCGACCTCGTCGATTTAGGATCCCATTAGTCTATACTATGCATGTTCCACCCTTTTACACATATAGAGGACCACCCCCGGCTCGACCTATGCGTCGTTTTCATAGTTTTCGTTTTAGAGCTGCCACTCGTTCACATCCTTCCTCCCATAGAGTCGTCACTGAGGAGACTCCTTCTCCTGGTCCGACTGATTTCGAGAGGACTGCTTCTGCAGATCCTAGACCCAGTGGTAGGGTCTCCACACAGTCGGGTGAGGTCGAGGAGGACCCTGTGGAGGATGAGAGCGAGGAGGAGGCGCATGTTGAGCCAACTGTTTCTGCTAGAGGTGGACCCGCTGGTTCATAGGAGCTTGCATAGCGTAGATGTTTTGGATCCTAGTTCCTAGGGATAGAGCGGTGGAGGATCTGAGGAGCTGCTGAGGACACTGATGACTTGCTCTGGGACTTCTACTTTTGGATTTTGTTATATATTGTATATATCTGAGAGGTCTTAGAGTGAGGTTTTATTCATGCAGCTGGATTGTATATGTTTTTATAAACTCTTGCTATCTCGACTTATGTTACTTGCTACTGACTATACTGATGGGGTTTTTATGTTATGACATATATATATATATATATGATGTTTTATTTACCTCAGCAGTGCCCCATAAGTATTACTTTTACTTCCGCGAACTCTGATTTCGATTCAAAAAGAATTCGGAAAAAAGTTTATGTTTTATATATTCAAGTCAAACTCGGGAGACAAATAATATGTTTTAAAAAGTAGTTCAAAGATGTTATTGGGATTAAAAAAATATTCTCTCGAGAGTCTTTTCGTAATTAAGATATTACTAAGCCGAATTCAACTAATTGTTCCGAATAAAAAGGTTTATAATCGAGCAAGTATTATTTTAAAAAGGAAAAATTTTCTAGTCCTAATTTTGATAGCAAGTATTTCAATCATTTGGAAATATTAATTATTTTTAGGATACAAAAGAGAGCGTCACACCTTTGGTGGTATCAGAGCATTGGTCTTGTTCCTCATAGCCCCGAAGATGCCGCTAAGTATGGTATTCAATGTTAATTGAATATGTTTCGAGTAAGTTAGTAGCATTTATAATTTTAAAAGACCTTTTTAGTGACCCAAAGCCCATAGTGCAGGTCTTTCTATGGCAACCAGAAATAGAAATATTACGAACGAAATGTTAGAACGAATCACGACAGTGCTGGAAGGCATGCAGCAGCAGCAGCAACAGCAGCCATCTCAAGGGCGAGCTGGTAATCCACCTGTTGGCAATATGGCGAATCAGGATGCTAGGACTCTGTCGGAGTTCAGGAAGTACAATCCACCAAGATTCGAAGGTGGGTACAAACCTGATGAGGCGAACAAGTGGTTGTATGAGATCAATAAGATTTTCCGAACTTTGGATTGTTCTGATGAACAGAAAGTAACCTATGCAGTTTACATGCTTCATGGGGAAGCTGAGAACTGGTGGGATCACACTGTCCAATTGCTGAATTTTGAAAGGAGAACAATCAATTGGGGAGTATTTATGGAGAAATTTCTTAATAAATATTTTCCAGAAGATTTAAGGAGAAAGAAGGAAGTGGAATTCATGCAATTGAAGCAGGGGGATATGAGTGTAGGAGAGTATGCTGCCAGATTTGAGGAGCTGATGAAATACTCTCCCTACTACTTAAATAACCCTGATGAAAGGAGTAAGTGGGTAAAGTTTGAAGGTGGGTTGAGACCGGAGCTGAAGTCTATCTTCAGTTATCAGAGGATTCAGAGTTTCCCTGCACTTGTAGATATGTGCAGAATGTATGAAGATGACAAGAAAGCTGAGATGATTGGAAGTCAAGGGAAATGAGTTGGGCAGAACTATGGACCACATAGGAAGAAGAGGTTTGATCATTGGAATAATGGTCCATATTGTCATAAGAACAAGGGTAAGGGAAAGGCTGTGGTGGATAACAAGAACAAGTCTCGCGATAATGCTCCTTATTGTGAGAAGTGTAGACGTTATCATCATGGTCAGTTCTGCTGGTCCACAGGAGGATGTTTCATGTGTGGAAAGCAAGGTCACTTTGCTCGTGAGTGCAAATAATTTGCAAAGGGTGATGCAAAGGGATCTGCTGGCAAGCCTGTGGTACAAGGAAGAGTGTTTACCCTGAGTGGTAATGAAGCAACCCAAACCCCGAATCTCGTGCAAGGTAATTTTCTGCTTAATAACCAACCTTGCAAAATCATGTTTGATTCTGGAGCTACACATTCTTTTGTTTCTCCGGAATGTGTGAATAGGCTGAATCTTGTTGTTTCCGATTCACCTTGCTATCTTAGTATAGATACCCCTACTGGAATACCGATCTTTACCGCTAAAGTCTGTTTAGGGTGTAATGTGGAAATTTTGGGTCGTCTTTTGATTTGGGTCCAATATATAGTGATTTGAGCATGATTTAGACTCCCTTTTACTATGTATTTGGCTTGTTTCTCTAGCAAATTTAGGACTTTTTAGTAGATTTTAATTATTTTTAGTAGTTTAGGGTCCTTTGAGCGTTTTGATTCGTTTGCTAGTGTTTCAGGTACTTTTTGGAGCTCAAATGGAGAAAATATTTATGGACCTGAAAAGAGGACGAAAAGATCTTGCAAATGGAAAAAGAACGGAGCAAAACGGAGCCGGAGTAGGTCCTGCGCGCCTGATGCGCGGGGACGGGTGCGCCTGAGGCACGCCTGTGTGGAGAAAATTCAGTTATCAGACCTGCGCGCCTGGGGCCGAGGTCGCGTGCGCCTGGGGCGCGCGTATATGTTGGAGGCCCAATTTGACCAGATTCTGAACAAAGTAGAAGAAGAGAAGTCTAATTTGGCTTCATATCTTAGATTTGGTCAGAAATTAGAAGATAAACATGGACCTTATCTACTAGATTTAATTAAGATTTATTTTAGGATTTGTTTTACTCTTTAAATAGAGGATTTGTAAATAGTTTTGAGGAGGTTTTGAGATCATAGAATTCAATTAGGATTAGAGAGAGAGGTTAGTAACATCTATTGAGAGCAAGGAGGCAAGGCACAAGGATTGGAGATCATCACTACAAGAGAGATCTGCGTGAGGATTGAAGGTCTCTTGGAGAGTTAACTGTATTGTCTATGATATGAGGTTTTCTCTTTGCTTCTGTTTTCTTTATTTCTATATGTGTAACTAAAACCTCTTGTTAGGAACATGATGTAAATTGTATGATGTAACTTATTTCAATTTATGATTTAGTATTTTGCTGTTTTTAATTCATGCGTTAATTGAGTTTTTATTGCATACATAAACCTGCGCAATTTATGTTATGGATCTCTTAATTCACAACGAGAGTTGGGATTTTGAATAGGCCATGCAATTAACGGTATAATCAGTTTAGTTATAGAGATATGATTAAATGATTATATGACTTAATAATTCCCTTGTGTTGAGTTTGATATTTTCTTATATTGTAATTTGTTGAGAGATCCAGGATTAAGTATTTAGAAAATAAGGGTAATGTTAGAGAGATCTAATTATTGCTAATTGAGAGGAATTGTCTATGAATTAAAGGATAATTAAAGGAAAATATAAATTATAGTTGAATAAGTGAATCATACAATGAAACCAAGTTCCTAACCTTTTTCTATTGCTTTATATACATCTTATCTCCTCAATCTTTTTATTTTATTTATTTATTTAAATTCTCCTTCTCCTTCTAAAATTCAATAACAAGTTGCATTAATAATTACGAATTGGTGAAAAGTTATTAGAAACAATTTGCAATCCCCGAGTGGAACGATACTCACTTACTATCTGTATTACTTGTCGACCTAGTCCTCTTGCTATACAATCAACATCTTTCCAAAGTAGATTTGGTTTGTCTCCCTAAGTTACAATTGGATGTGATCTTGGTTATGGATTGGTTGATGAAGAACCAAGTGATCATCAATTGTGAGGAAAAGACCATTCAATATAGGACCCTTGAACCCAAAGGTTATATGTGTTTGTTTTCGACTTCTGGAGAAGAGGAGTCGATGCCGATAGAAGAGATTCCGGTGGTGAGAGAATTTCCGGAAGTATTTCCTGAGGAGATACCAGGATTACCTCCGAAGCGAGAGATAGAGTTCGGGATAGATTTAGTCCCTGGAGCTGGTCCCATCTCTATTGCTCCTTATAGGATGGCACCACCAGAGATGGCCGAAATGAAGAAGCAGATAGAGGAATTGCTGCAGAAGCAGATGATCAGGCCAAGCGTTTCGCCTTGGGGAGCTCCATTACTGTTTGTAAAAAGGAAAGATGGGAGTATGAGAATGTGCGTGGATTACAGACAGTTCAATAAGGTCACCATTAAGAATAAGTACCCTTTACCAAGGATTGATGACCTTATGGACCAAGTTAGGGGAGCTGCAGTATTCTTCAAGATTGATCTGAGATCGGGTTATCATCAGATCAGGATAAAGGAGGAGGATATACCCAAGACTGCATTTCGATCTCGATACGGTCATTATGAGTATGTTGTGATGTCGTTCGGATTGACTAATGCACCTGCTATTTTCATGGATTATATGAACCGGATCTTTAGACCATATCTGGATTTATTTGTGGTGGTGTTTATTGACGATATTCTGGTCTATTCTAAGAATCCGGAAGAGCATGAAGAACATCTCAGGATTGTGTTAAAAGTCCTGAAGGAGAAGCAATTATATGCCAAGCTTACGAAATGTGAGTTTTGGTTGAATGAAGTGAAGTTTTTGTGGCATGTAATCTCTAGAGAAGGAATTGCGGTGGATCCAGCAAAAGTAAGTTCAGTGCTAAGCTGGGAACAACCCAAGACTGTGACAGAAGTGAGAAGTTTCTTGGGGCTGGCTGGATACTATCGTCGGTTCATCGAAGGATTTTCCAAGATTGCATTGCCTTTGACTAAGTTGACTCGGAAAGATCAACCGTTCGTGTGGGACGATCGGTGTGAAGTTAGTTTCCGTGAGTTGAAGGAAAGGTTAACATCGTCTCTTGTGTTAATCTTACCTGATCCTCACAAAAGCTTTGAAGTGTACTGTGATGCATCTAAGCAAGGTCTGGGGTGTGTATTGATGCAAGAAGGAAGAGTAGTGGCTTATGCATCGCGGCAGTTGAAGAATCATGAAGTAAATTACCAGACACACGATTTGGAATTGGCTGCAATCGTGTTTGCCTTAAAGATATGGAGACATCATCTCTATGGCACTACGTTCCAAGTATTTAGTGACCATAAGAGTTTGAAATATATGTTCGATCAGAAAGAATTGAACATGAGGCAAAGAAGATGGATGGAGTTTTTGAAAGATTATGACTTTAAACTCCACTATCATCCGGGTAAAGCAAATGTGGTTGCGGATGCTTTGAGTCGGAAAGCAATCCACATAAGTGCAATGATGGTTAAGGAAGCAGCGTTGATTGAAGAATTTAGAGACTTGAGTTTGTTGACGCAAGTGGAGCCATCAAGTATCAAGTTAGGAATGTTGCAGATTACAAATGAGTTCTTGGAAAGAATTCGGGAGTTGCAACAAGCGGATGGAGAATTGATGGAAAAGATGAGATTAGGTTCAGAAGGAAAGAAACCTGATTTCAAGATTGGGTTGGATGGAATCCTTCGTTTTAGGACAAGGATTTGCATACCAAGAAATCAGGAGATTAGAAGACTGATTCTCGATGAAGCACATAAGAGTCGGATGAGTATGCATCCGGGATCAACCAAAATGTATCAGGATCTGAAGAAGATGTTTTGGTGGTCTGGATTGAAAGAGGATGTTGCGGAATATGTGGCGGCATGCTTGATTTGTCAAAAAGCTAAGGTAGAACATCAGAAACCAGGAGGACAATTGCAACCTTTGAGTATTCCCCAATGGAAGTGGGATAGCATCTCAATGGATTTTGTGTCTGGTTTGCCAAGGACAGTAGCAAATCATGATGCAATCTGGGTGATTGTGGATAGGTTAACCAAGTCGGTGCATTTTATTCCGATAAATATGCGCTATCCTTTGAACAAGCTTACCCAGATCTATATCAAGGAGGTAGTTCGTCTTCACGGAGTGCCTTCGAGTATTGTGTCGGATCGAGATCCCATATTTTCTTCGCAATTCTGGAAAAGTTTACGTGATGCTATGGGAACGAGATTGAAATTGAGTTCTGCGTATCATCCACAGACGGATGGCCAGACGGAGAGAACAATTCAATCTTTGGAAGATGTGTTGCGGGCTTGTGCACTTGAAGAACAAGGAAGTTGGGATCAAGTGCTACCTCTTGCGGAATTCACGTACAACAAGCTATCAAGCGAGCATCGGGATGGCACCGTTTGAGGCGTTGTATGGAAGGAAGTGTCAAACCCCGCTATGTTGGTTCCAAGTGGGGGAGAATTTAATGGTTGGACCAGAAATGATTCAGCAGACATTTGAGAGGATTAAGATGGTTCAGGCAAAGATGAAAGCGGCTCAGAGTCGTCAGAAGAGTTATGCGGATAAGAGGAGAAAACCATTAGAGTTTTCGGAAGGCGATCATGTGTTTCTTCGGATAGTTCCGATGAAAGGAATTAGTAAAGCCTTGAGAACTCGAAAGCTTTCGCCTAAGTGTATAGGTCCATACCAAATCCTTAAGAGAGTTGGTCCTGTTGCTTATCAACTAGCTCTACCACCCTCTTTATCCAATTTGCACAACGTCTTTCACGGTTCTCAATTGAAGAAGTATGTGCATGACCCATTAGCCATTTTGAAAATTCAACCTGACGACCTAAATTTGAAGGAAAACCTTACCTTTGAGACCAGACCAGTTCAGATAGAAGATCGAGAAGTTAAGCGGCTCAGGGGAAAGGAGATACCTTTGGTTAAGGTGGTATGGGAAAATGCTGACGTATCTGAAGCTACATGGGAATTAGAGGAGAAGATGCGTCAAGAGTATCCGGAGTTGTTTTTGTAAGCTAGAATTTCAGGGACGAAATTCCTTTTTAAGTGGGGGAGTAGTGTAACACCCCTAATTTTCGTCTCCCGAATAATAAGGAAATTAATAATAAAAGTTTTATTATTAATTTAAATGAATTTCCAAGTTTATGTTTTGTATTTAATTAGCCTGAAATATAAAAATAAATTGAAATATTTTTATATGGCAAATAAATGCAAAATATAAGAATATTGCATTTTAGTCCTTGGATTAAGACCTAAATGTAATATTGAAAAGGTTCTTGGAGGGAAAGATTTAAAAATATTAATTTTTAAATTTTGTACTAATCTAACCGGTTAGTAATGCCCTGTAACCGGTTAGACGATGAACCCAGAAACTGTGTTAGTGGGTTTTGATGAGTAATCACTTGATTAATCACGGAATCGCCACGATTACAGCCTTAGATTAGTGGAAACACACGCGTCAACATGAATGCTACCTTAATTTGCCTATAAATTGTGGAAATTCTGAGGAATTTGAGGTTGATTTCTGCATGTTTGGGTTGAAGAAGGGCTATTAGGGTTTCTATTTCGTTCAGAGAAATTCTCCTTATTCCTTGAGAGTTAGAGAGCGAAACACGCACTTCTGAAAAGCTTGAATCAAGGGCTTTTCAGTGATATACACTTTGTGAGCTGAGTGTCAGTGTGGGAGGAGGAATCGATTCTAGAAGTTGGAGTTGGAAAGCTGAGCTCTGTGTTCTTCTTGTTCTGGGAGCTGGATTTCAGCTTTGAATTTGAACTTAGGAATTGTGAGGAGATTATGGATTTTCTTCAAGTCCAGAGGTTATACTCATCAAAATCGACTTAGAGGTATGGGAGAAATCTACCTTATACTAGATTTAGACTAAAAATCAAGTGAATTAGGATTTGAGTTAAAAAAACTCAAAAAGGGCATTATGTGTGTAAAGCACAAGGGCTTGGAGGCCAAATTTCAGCTCAATGCTGTTTTGAGCAAGTTTATATTGATGCGTGCAAGTGATTTTAGTGTTAATATCATAAGCTAAATGTATAAAATGTGATTTGTGTGAGAACCTACAATCGGTGGTTGAAACAACTAGGATACAATAGGAGAACACCTAGAAGGGGGGGTTGAATAGGTGTAAAAGAAACCTTGAAATATTTTCGAAAGAAACAAATCAAAACGATTAAAACAAATGATTTTCACAAAAATTCTTTAGCCTTAATCGATTAATGACATGAACTAATCGATTAATGCCTCTGTTAATGGATTAATCACTTTTCAAACAAATAGGAAAATCAATCAATTAACACATATGATCAGAGATAAAGAGGAAACAATTAACACTTATATTCTTATTGATTACCTAGGTTATGAAAATGATTTTACCCAAATCAATTTTGCACAATTAAGATTCAATTCAATCAATTATGAAAAATCACTTTTTCTAGGTTTTTCAACCAAGAACACAATTAATAACAAGAATTGTAAAGAGTAGAGAGTTTAGAGATACGACACAGTGATTTATCCTGGTTCACTTTCATCCACTTGAAAGCTACATCCAGTCCCCTCTTCAACCAAGAGAGATTCTTCACTATGAGGAATTAGAGTTTCTCAAATTACAAGTAAATGCCTCACAAGACTCCCTTCTTGCTAGCCTACAAGAGATACCACACCCTTGCCTTGTAACCCTATTGATATCTAATCTAACCTCTTCTCTTGCTTGCCGATACCCCACAACAAGACTTCCAATGCTTTGAGATTCTTCAAAGACTTCCACTTGCTTGCTTCACTACAAGACTTCCAAGTGCTTGATGATATGCCACACCAAGGCTTCCAAATAACTTTGCTTGATGAATAACTTCTTCAAGACTTCCTTTGTTGTAGAGTGTTTGCCTTCTTTGCAATGATTACAACTCAAATGAAAAACAATAACAATCCTATGAATCTCTTTCAAAAGCTATGAAAATATCGACATGAGAGATTCAAGGTTCTTGATCAAAGAATGTAAAAGTGAGAACTTTGATCTTGAGAAAGTGAGAGAGAATAAAGTGGCTTTCATTCTTTGTAAAATTGATTATCAAAATGATGGAATATGATCACAAAGGTTAGGAATAGGTTTATATAGAATACCCAAAAGTTAGGAATGGTTAAAAGTGCTTTTGAGAAGTGAAAAACTCATTTAAAAACAGTAACAGCTCGTGTTACTCGAGTAGCCAAGTCCTTACTCGAGTAACAAGTGTAATCAGTGTTCACTACTCAAGTAATCTGAGTTAGTACTCGAGTATTTACGCAAGGCTTCAAAATTCTACTCGAGTAATCAGAGCCTTAATCGAGTATTTGCGCAAGACTGCAAAATTCTACTCGAGTAAACAAGTGGCTAATCGAGTAGTCAGTTCAAAAAACACTTAAAACTTGTTTTCTCAAAAAATAAACCTTTTCTTTCAAACCTTTAAGCCACCTATTGATTTTAGGCAAAGTGAATACTCAAAATATGATATAAGCATGCAATCAAAAGAGATTCACTACCCTCTAAGAGACTCTACCCAAACTCATAAACTAAAAGACTTGTGAGGCAAAAGATAAAACAATAAAACACAAACTACCAAACAAAGTCTTCATGAGTTGGCTCTCTCTTCATCACTTGATGTTTGTTGTTGCTTGTTGAGCTTGAAACTTGATCAACACATTTGTAGCTTGTTCAAAACCTTTTGGCATTTATCAAAACATTCTTCATGGATCTTACAATCTCCCCCTTTTTGAAAATGACAAACATGTTTTGAAATTATGAAGTTCATTGAAGTTGTTGATGCTTGAACCATTTGATCACTTGGTGAGACTCTTGCTCCCCCTCAATTTATGCTTTTGACATTTGAAATCTAATTGAGATAAAAGCTTGATTCTCCCCCTATCTCCAACAACTTTTCTCAACCTATATAAAAACAACAAAACAAACCTTTCTCCAAACATACCATTTCATTTCTCCCCAAAATGGTCAAAACATACTATTTCTCCCCTTTTTCAAAACATCATATTTCTCCCCTTTTGGCATTATCAAAAAGAAATATATACCAATTGAAATATAATACTAAGCCAAAATAGAGAGATTAATGAGATATAACAACCAAAGAATAATAATCATCTAATGATTACTCAATGATATCAATTATAACAAATTGTATACCAATAGCATGATACCAATTGTAAAACAATTGTAAGAATTTGATACCAATAGTATTTTCTCAATAGTATAAACAATATCACATTATAAGAAATAATACCAATTGAGAGAACTATGAGCAATATCCAACAAAATCAAATTGAAGATACCAATTGTATAATATCGAATATTACCAATTTGTAGGATTTTCTCCTTAATACTAATTGAAGAAGCAAATGAATGAATAACATATGAAAGTCCTTTTGCTCTTCAATCATACCTACAAAAACAATCATGCTTTACTTTTTGGTATCCAAATGGTTTTGGATCCATTTTTGTTAGTGTAGGGACTCTCACCCTTTTTCATCCAAACAAAATCTCCTTTAGGTATACCATGCACTTTAATATAACACACATTTGAAGTATGTCCATGAGTACCACAATAGAAACATGTTGGTGCATTTGAAAAATCAACTTTAGAAAAATCAACAACATTTCTATGAGATTTACTCTTAGCATTAGTATAACCCAAACCAAACTTGTTTGAATTTTCTCTTTGAAAATTTAACAATGTGCGCAATCTAATATCACCATTTGTGAAACTTGCAAGCTTATTTTTCAAAATAACATTTTCATCTTTAAGCAACTTGCAATCCTCACAATCAACCACAATATTCAATCTACTAGCACAATCACAAGAAGAACTAGCATATATAAGATCAAGAGTTTCATTTTCAAGATTAAGCTCATCAACTTGTTTTTGAAGTTCTAAAATCTCTTGTTGATGTTTCAAAATGAGCTTCTTCCTTTCAATGTTTTTCAAAGCTAGTTTCTTAAATTGTTCATGCATTTCTTCATAAGCATTATATAACATTTCATATTTGGAAGAAATTTCGGATTTAGTAAGACTTACATCGCTTTCGTCGCTTTGTTCACTTGATTCATCATTTGAACTTTCCTCTTCATTTACTAGAGATATCAAGTTGAGACAAGCGGCGTCTTCATCATCCGAAGAACTATTCGATGTACTTTTCTTGTCTTTTTCATCATCACTATTCCAAACTATGTATGCCCTTTTAGTTTTCTTTTCTTTCTCCTTCTTCTTGAGATACTTAGAGCATGAGTACTTGAGGTGACCGGGCTTTCCACATTCATGGCAAACTATACCTTCTTTTGATGTCTTGGTCTTGTAGTGTGGGGGATCCTTCTCTTTACTTTTGTCCTTGTTCAACCTTCCTTTTCTCCTTAGAATCTTATTGAACTTTCTTAGTAGAAGTTTCATCTCCTCTTCATCAATGTCCGAATCGGAATCTTCATTATCATCATTATCGGAACTCTCTTCCTTTTTATATGACCTTTGAGCTTTAAGGGCAATTCCCTTTCTTTCTTTGTTCTTGTCCGACTCTTCATGCATATGCAAACGTTCATGCTCCATTTCATGTTCTTGAAGCTTTCCGAAAAGTGTTGCTAAGTCCATGGTGTCCAAGTCCTTTGATTCAACAATTGCGGTAACCTTGGATTGCCATTCCCTACTTAGACATCTTAAAACTTTGTTAACAAGTTCACAATTCAAGAAAGTTTTTCCAAGAGCAATGAGATGATTAACAATATGAGTAAAACGTTTTTGCATAAAACATATAGATTCATTAGGCAACATACGAAACAATTCATATTCATGCATCAAAGAATTTAATCTAGCACGCCTAACTTCACTAGTGCCTTCATGTGTGACTTGCAAGGTGTCCCACATTTCTTTGGCATCACGACATTGGGAGACTCTAAAGAACTCATCATAAGATAGAGCGGAGGTGATGATATTCTTTGCTTTTAAATGATATTGAATTTTCTTTTTATCATCATCGGTCCACTTATCTTTGGGAGTTAGGGTAAGCACACCTTCTACATCTTTTGAGGGAATATAAGGACCATTTTCAATGGCTTCCCAAATGTTCACATCTATAGCTTCTATAAAGATTCTCATCCTAATTTTCCAATAACCATAACCCTCTCCACCAAACATAGGAGGGCGATTTATTGAAGCACCTTCACCACCAAAAGGATTCGTAGAACCCATTGTAGTTTCCTCAAGGATCTTTACGAAAAAGCTCTATGCTCGTGTCTTTCGACCGAGCTCTGATACCAATTGTGAGAACCTACAATCGGTGGTTGAAACAACTAGGATACACTAGGAGAACACCTAGAAGGGGGGGTTGAATAGGTGTAAAAGAAACCTTGAAAGATTTTCGAAAGAAACAAATCAAAACGATTAAAACAAATGATTTTGACAAAAATTCTTTAGCCTTAATCGATTAATGACATGAACTAATCGATTAATGCCTCTGTTAATGGATTAATCACTTTTCAAACAAATACGAAAATCAATCCATTAACACATATGATCAGAGATAAAGCGGAAACAATTAACACCTATATTCTTATTGATTACCTAGGTTATGAAAATGATTTTCCCCAAATCAATTTTGCACAATTAAGATTCAATTCAATCAATTATGAAAAATCACTTTTTCTAGGTTTTTCAACCAAGAACACAATTAATAACAAGAATTGTAAAGAGTAGAGAGTTTAGAGATACGACACAGTGATTTATCCTGCTCACTTTCATCCACTTGAAAGCTACATCCAGTCCCCTCTTCAACCAAGAGAGATTCTTCACTATGAGGAATTAGAGTTTCTCAAATTACAAGTAAATGCCTCACAAGACTCCCTTCTTGCTAGCCTATAAGAGATACCACACCCTTGCCTTGTAACCCTATTGATATCTAATCCAACCTCTTCTCTTGCTTGCCGATACCCCACAACAAGACTTCCAATCCTTTGAGATTCTTCAAAGACTTCCACTTGCTTGCTTCACTACAAGACTTCCAAGTGCTTGATGATATGCCACACCAAGGCTTCCAAATAACTTTGCTTGATGAATAACTTCTTCAAGACTTCCTTTGTTTTAGAGTGTTTGCCTTCTTTGCAATGATTACAACTCAAATGAAAAACAATAACAATCCTATGAATCACTTTCAAAAGCTATGAAAATATCAACATGAGAGATTCAAGGTTCTTGATCAAAGAATGTAAAAGTGAGAACTTTGATCTTGTGAAAGTGAGAGAGAATAGAGTGGCTTTGATTCTTTGTAAAATTGATTATCAAAATGATGGAATATGATCACAAAGGTTAGGAATAGGTTTATATAGAATACCCAAAAGTTAGGAATGGTTAAAAGTGCTTTTGAGAAGTGAAAAACTCATTTAAAAACAGTAACAGCTCGTGTTACTCGAGTAGCCAAGTCCTTACTCGAGTAACAAGTGTAATCAGTGTTCACTACTCAAGTAATCTGAGTTACTACTCGAGTATTTACGCAAGGCTTCAAAATTCTACTCGAGTAATCAGAGCCTTAATCGAGTATTTGCGCAAGACTGCAAAATTCTACTCGAGTAAACAAGTGGCTAATCGAGTAGTCAGTTCAAAAAACACTTAAAACTTGTTTTCTCAAAAACTAAACCTTTTCTTTCAAACCTTTAAGCCACCTATTGATTTTAGGCAAAGTGAATATTCAAAATATGATATAAGCATGCAATCAAAAGAGATTCACTACCCTCTAAGAGACTCTACCCAAACTCATGAACTAAAAGACTTGTGAGGCAAAAGATAAAACAATAAAACACAAACTACCAAACAAAGTCTTCATGAGTTGGCTCTCTCTTCATCACTTGATGTTTGTTGTTGCTTGTTGAGCTTGAAACTTGATCAACACATTTGTAGCTTGTTCAAAACCTTTTGGCATTTATCAAAACATTCTTCATGGATCTTACAATTTGGTGTGTTGAATTGTGTTTGTATTGATTTTTATGATATTTGATGCACTAAACCAATGCATGCAAAATTATATATGTTTCTGTGCTTAAACATATTTCTTGAAGGTATATGGACTCTATTAAAGGTTGAAATTTGGTTAGATTTGAGTAGTGAAGAAAATGGTTTGTTAAAACTTATGTTTTAGTGTCTGACTGCATAATCTAACCGGTTACTCGAGATTCGTAACCGGTTAGACACTGTAAAAATGCAAAAGAAAATAAGTTTACAAATCAGTACTGTGGTGTTATACATGCTACTCAAATCTAGGCCTCAATTTCATGGAAAACAATCTGAAAAACCAGTTGATCTCACTGTTATAGTTCAGATTGCAATCAAAGAGTTAATACCTTAGTGTAATGAGATAATTTCAAGAGGAAATTAGGCTCATTGAAGAATGAAGTGTGATTTAGACTTTTGAATGATCAAAATAGTGGTTTTTGAGGCATAAAACAATGTTAAACTTGTTTATGGATTGGGTAGAGAATTCAAGAAAAAGGGGTTTTTCTGAATTGCAATGGTAAACAGTTCAGGTCTGTAATTCTAACCGGTTAGCCTGAAACTGTAACCGGTTAGTACCTGAATCTGAAAAATAAAAAGTTAAGTTTTTGAATACCATTGGTTATGTTTTTCGCAATCTAAGCTTAAGGGCATGTTTTTGAGATAATTCAAAGGAGAATTTTGTGCCAAAGATTATGCCTCAAATAAGTCATTCAAAAGATAAATTGGAATATTCCTAAATCACAGTAATTAATGCAAAGATAAAACCAACCCTGATATTTGTGCATCCATATAGAATGAAAGTTTGGTTGGTAGGAACGTTTATCATATTCTGGGAATATGAGGAGGGTACTCCGGGAGTACCAAATTATAACCTACTTGATGACACATTATAGATATGTGGCCAGTGTCCGGGACCTGGTTTTTATGCGTTCTGGGAACGTATGCGTTCTGGGAACGTGGTGCACACTCCGGGAGTGATGCTTATTATCCAAGTATGGTTCGGCATTACGTTCTGGGAATGAATGTCGGTGTTCCGGGAACACAAGGGTGTATTGGATGGACGTCCAAGATGGACTTTTAGAGGCCTCAGTTGTGGATAGAAAATCATACATCATGCCACTTGCATTATAAGAGATATAATGTTGAAAACTGGTGTGCTCATATGTACTTGCATTATTCTCTGTCCATGATATACTTATGTTTGTAATTTTAGTCTTTATCAATTATGTATATGTGTATACTTACTCCCTGTGCCCTGTTTAGGTGATGGCCAGATACCTAGCTTGCATCGAGATACGCCCTATCCCTAGTGGCATATGGACGTATGAGGAGCACCGTGCCACTTTTGAGGGGGAGGTTGAGATCGCCCTCTACCACCCTAACCCTCTGGTGCGAGTGCGACCTCGTCGATTTAGGATCCCATTAGTCTATACTATGCATGTTCCACCCTTTTACACATATAGAGGACCACCCCCGGCTCGACCTATGCGTCGTTTTCATAGTTTTCGTTTTAGAGCTGCCACTCGTTCACATCCTTCCTCCCATAGAGTCGTCACTGAGGAGACTCCTTCTCCTGGTTCGACTGATTTCGAGAGGACTGCTTCTGCAGATCCTAGACCCAGTGGTAGGGTCTCCACACAGTCGGGTGAGGTCGAGGAGGACCCTGTGGAGGATGAGAGCGAGGAGGAGGTGCATGTTGAGCCGACTGTTTCTGCTAGAGGTGGACCCGCTGGTTCATAGGAGCTTGCATAGCGTAGATGTTTTGGATCCTAGTTCCTAGGGATAGAGCGGTAGAGGATCTGAGGAGCTGCTGAGGACACTGATGACTTGCTCTGGGACTTCTACTTTTGGATTTTGTTATATATTGTATATATCTGAGAGGTCTTAAAGTGAGGTTTTATTCATGCAGCTGGATTGTATATGTTTTTATAAACTCTTGCTATCTCGACTTATGTTACTTGCTACTGACTATACTGACGGGGTTTTTATGTTATGACATATATATATATATATGATGTTTTATTTACCTCAGCAGTGCCCCATAAGTATTACTTTTACTTCCGCGAACTCTGATTTCGATTCAAAAAGAATTCGGCAAAAAGTTTATGTTTTATATATTCAAGTCAAACTCGGGAGACAAATAATATGTTTTAAAAAGTAGTACAAAGATGTTATTGGGATTAAAAAAATATTCTCTCGAGAGTCTTTTCGTAATTAAGATATTACTAAGCCGAATTCAACTAATTGTTCCGAATAAAAAGGTTTATAATCGAGCAAGTATTATTTTAAAAAGGAAAAATTTTCTAGTCCTAATTTTGATAGCAAGTATTTCAATCATTTGGAAATATTAATTATTTTCAAGATACAAAAGAGAGCGTCACAGGTTGAGCCATGTTATCACAATGTACAAAATCAGATTGAACAGAAGCAGAAGGAATAGAAGAAACAGAAACAGAAACAGAATCAGAATTAGGACTATAAGATGACTCTGACTCACTATCTAATGACTGATTCCTATTTCAGGGTTGTAAGGATGCAAATAACTTGGGTTGCCCCTAGTCATGTACTGAACAGAACAGCATCAACCATAGCATACTATAACAGATATGCATGACCAAAACCGGCAACAAAATTTTTTATTTTTTAAAATTTTTTTATTTATTTTTTTAAGCACCCTAAAATCATGAAAACATATCACAGAAAGTTTGAGGACAAAATTCAAAAGGGAACCAAGTCAAACAATTAAAACAGTGACCAAAAACTAAGAAAATAGAACTTGTAAAATGAAAAAGAAATAGTAAACAGGATTTTTAGGGATCCAAACGAAGGGATTTTACGACAAAGTCGTAAAAAGAAGATTATTCAGAAAATTCCCTTCGATTTGATATAAAATTCGTCAAATTCCGAGTTACTGATCAAAAGTTACGCCTATTTATAGTAAGTGCTGCTGAAACTTGGAAAATTTTTCTGGAACTCACAACCAGTGCCTATCTGAGTGTCTGTGATGCATCAACATACTAATATATGATGAAACAAGTGTGGATACCAATTTTCGTGCAAAAATTCCACCCACAGCTATGTTGAATAGCACTCACAGAATCACTAAAATAGCATCAGTTATGCAGAACAGCCAGCAAAACAGGGCAACTTTCAATCAGTTATCAGAATGCTTATTCACACACTAACTACACTTACTAATCTAACTAACTACTGTATGATCTTTGGCAAGAACCAATAATTTCCCGGCAACGGCGCCAAATTTTGATCGAGGCCGTACCCGATCAAAATAAAAGGGGTTTAATTCTGTAGTACTAGGAAGGTGATCCTAGGCCGTTTCACAGCGAATATCGGTCTAGACAAAGTATCAAACACATAGTGTGCAATAAAATGGGGGGGGGGGGGTTTTGTGTGTAACAATTGTGAAGAACAAAACATAAACAGAATATAAAAACTAAGAAAATCAGAAACAAAAGCGGGCAAACCCCTTTGGCTACGCACACTACTCAATCCTAGCTCACTAAAGATCGATTCCTCTCCTCTCCTCTGTCCAACTCGTGAGACCTAAATACTAAGCGAAAATTCAGTTCTCACCCCAAAACCCTAGCTTCTAATTAAGCATCAGAAACCAAAGCATGGGATTTTTACGAGTTAGCATAAATTAAGCATTCATACTCATGGATTATCGCTAATAAACAGAACTAAGCGAACCATAAATAGAGATAAACCATGAAAACAATAGAGAGAAATTGAAATAGAATTAAGAACAAGAGCTCATGAGTAAGTGATACAATACCAAAGGGATTAACCCTTGAAGTTAGCCTTCCATGGTCATAAATCAAGAAAAACGTGTAGAAAGGGGGAAGAGCAAAACCCTAGCAGCCACCAAATGATATGGAGTGCCAAGAGAGAAGTTCTAACCTAGAGAGAGAGTGAGAAATCTGAAATGGGAGTGTGTTAATGGGGGTTACACGAATTTCCCCTCTTTAGTCATGAAAATGGGCCTAAAACATGGGCCCAAGTCCTAAGAAACACTATTCTGAAAATTACAATTAAAAAGGGACCTAAATGCAAATTACAATCTTCACTTCAATACTTCAATCTTCATTTCCAAACTTCCCAAAGTGTCCTTGTGCCAAATATTACCTGAAAATAGAAATAGAATTAATTAGGCTAAATAATTCCAAATTAAACAATATTCGGAATATTAGTCCAATAAACTCTAAATCACTAAATCAAGCTAATCAATGTCCAATGGGCAAAAAGTATCAATAATAGGAGTAAAATAATGCAAGGAATAATGGGAAATAAAATGATCATCAGTGGTTGTATGAGATCAACAAGATTTTCAGAACTTTAGACTGTTCGGATGAGCAGAAGGTAACCTATGCAGTTTACATGCTTCATGGGGAAGCTGAGAACTGGTGGGATCATACGGTACAATTGCTGAATTTTGAGAAAAGAACAATCAACTGGGGAGTGTTTATGGAGAAATTCCTTAATAAATACTTTCCAGAAGATTTAAGGAGAAAGAAGGAGGTAGAGTTCATGCAATTAAAACAGGGAGATATGAGTGTAGGAGAATATGCTGCTAGATTTGAGGAGTTGATGAAATATTCTCCCTACTACTTGAATAACCTTGATGAAAGGAGTAAGTGTGTCAAGTTTGAAGGTGGACTGAGACCGGAGTTGAAGTCTATCTTCAGTTATCAGAGAATTCAGAGTTTTCCTGTACTTGTGGATATGTGCAGAATGTATGAGGATGATAAGAAAGCTGAGTTGGTAGGAAGCCAAGGAACGGGTAGTGGACAAGGTTATGGACCACAGAGAAAGAAGAGTTTTGATCACCAGAATAATGGTCCATATGCTCAGAAGAACAAGGGCAAGGGCAAAGCTGTGATTGATAACAAGAACAAGTCTCGTGATAATGCTCCTTATTGTGAGAAGTGTAGGCGTTATCACCATGGTCAATTGTGGTAGTCCATAGGAGGGTGTTTCAAATGTGGAAAGCAAGGTCATTTTGCCCGTGACTGCAGAGAGCCCGCAAGAGGTGATGCGAAAGGATCTGCTGGCAAGTCTGTGGTGCATGGAAAAGTGTTTACCCTGAGTGGTAACGAAGCAATCCAAACCCCGAATCTCGTGCAAGGTAACTTTTTGCTTAATGATTAACCTTGCAAGATTATGTTTGTTTCTGGAGCTACACATTCTTTTGTTTCTCCTGAATGTGTGAATAGGTTGAATCTTGTTGTTTCTAATTCACCTTGCTATCTTAGTATAGATACCCCTACTGGGATACCCATCTTTACCTCTAAGGTTTGCTTAGGGTGTGAAGTTGAAATATTGGGTCGTGTCTCTAAAGTAGATTTGGTTTGTCTCCCTAAGTTACAATTAGATATGATCTTGGGTATGGATTGGTTGATGAAGAACCAAGTGATCATCAATTGCAAGAGAAAGACAATCCAATATAGAATCCTTGAACCCGAAGGTTACACGTGTTTATTCTCTGCACCGGAGAAGAAGAGACAATGCCAATAGAAGAGATTCCTGTAGTGAGGGAATTTCCGGAAGTATTTCCTGAAGATGATACCAAGATTACCTCCGAAGCGAGAAATAGAGTTTGGGATTGATTTAGTTCCTGGAGCTGGTCCCATCTCTATTGCTCCTTATAGAATGGCACCACCGGAAATGGCAGAAATGAAAAAGCAGATAGATGAGTTGTTGCAGAAGCAGATGATCAGGCCAAGTGTTTCGCCTTGGGGAGCTCCACTACTGTTTGTAAAGAAGAAGGACAGAAGTATGAGAATGTGTGTGGACTACAGACAATTGAATAAGGTCACCATTAAGAATAAGTATCCTTTGCCAAGGATTGATGACCTTATGGATCAAGTGAGGGGAGCTGTAGTGTTTTCAAAAATTGATCTGAGATCGGGCTATCATCAGATCAGGATAAAGGAGGAAGATATACCCAAGACTGCATTTCGATCTCGATATGGTCATTATGAGTATGTGGTGATGCCGTTCGGATTGACTAATGCACCTGCGATTTTCATGGATGATATGAACCAGATCTTTAGACCATACCTGGATTTGTTCGTAGTGGTGTTTATAAATGATATTTTGGTCTATTCTAAGAGTCCGGAGAGGCATGAAGAACATCTCAGGATTGTGTTGAAGGTTTTGAAGGAGAAGCAGTTGTACGCCAAACTTGCGAAATGCGAGTTTTGGTTGAATGAAGTAAGGTTTCTTGGGCATGTAATCTCTAAGGAAGGAATTGCGGTGGATCCAGCAAAGGTGAGTTCAGTGTTAAGCTGGGAACAGCATAAGACTGTGACTGAGGTGAGAAGTTTCTTAGGGCTGGCTGGATACTATATATAGAAGGATTTTCCAAGATTGCATTGCCTTTGACCAAGTTGACTCGGAAAGATCAACCGTTTGTGTGGGATGACAGGTGTGAAAGTAGTTTCCGAGAGTTAAAGGACAGGTTAACATCGTCTCCTGTGTTAATCTTACCTGACCCTCACAAGAGTTTTGACGTGTACTATGATGCATCTAAGCAAGGACTTGGGTGTGTGTTAATGCAAGAAGGAAGAGTAGTGGTTTATGCATCACGACAGTTGAAGAATCATGAGGTGAATTACCCGACACACGATTTGGAATTGGCTGCAATCATGTTTGCCTTAAAGATATGGAGACATCATCTCTATGGCACTACTTTCCAAGTATTTAGTGACCATAAGAGTTTGAAATATCTGTTTGACCAAAAAGAGTTGAACATGAGGCAAAGAAGGTGGATGAAGTTTTTGAAGGATTATGACTTTAAACTCCATTACCATCCGGGTAAAGCGAATGTGGTTGCGGATGCTTTGAGTCAGAAAGAAATCCACATAAGTGCAATGATGGTGAAGGAAGAAGCTTTAATCGAGGAATTCAAAGACTTGAGCTTGTTGACGCAAGTGGAATCATCAACCATCAAGTTAGGAATGTTGCAGATCACGAATAAATTCTCGGAAAGAATTCGGGAGTTACAACAAGAAGATGAGGAGTTGATTGAAAAGATGAGATTAGGTTCAGAAGGGAAGGAACCTGATTTCAAGATTGGGTTGGATGGAATCCTTCGTTTCAGAATAAGGATTTGCATACCAAGAGATCAGGAGGTTAGAAGATTAATTCTTGATGAAGCACATAAGAATCAGATGAGTATGCATCCTGGATCAACCAAAATGTATCAGGATCTGAAGAACATGTTTTGGTGGTCTGGTTTGAAAAAGGATGTTGCGGAATATGTGGCTTCATGTTTAATTTGTCAGAAAGTTAAGGTAGATTATCAGAAACCGGGAGGAATGTTGCAACCTTTAAGCATCCCTCATTGGAAGTGGGATAGTATCTCAAAGGATTTTGTGTCCGGTTTGCCAAGGACAACAACAAATCATGATGCAATCTGGGTGATTGTGGCTAGGTTGACTAAGTCGGCGCGTTTTATTCCGATAAATATGCGCTATCCTTTGAATAAGTTAACCCAGATCTACATTAAGGAGGTAGTTCGTCTACACGGAGTGCCTTCGAGTATTGTGTCGGATCGGGATCCCCGGTTTGCTTCATAGTTCTGGAAGAGTTTGCATAATGCTATGGGAACAAGCTTAAAGTTGAGTTCTGCGTATCATCCACAGACGGATGGTCAAACGGAGAGAACTATTCAGTCTTTGGAAGATATATTGAGGGCTTGTGCACTTGAAGAACAGGGATGTTGGGATCAAGTGTTACCCCTTGCGGAATTCACGTACAACAACAATTATCATGCAAGCATCAGAATGGCACCGTTTGAGGCTTTGTATGGAAGGAAATGTCAAACCCCTCTATGCTGGTTTCAAGTGGGGGAGAACTTAGTAGTTGGACCAGAAATTGTGCAGGAGACAACTGAGAAGATCAAGATGGTCCAGGTAAAGATGAAAGCGGCTCAGAGTCGGCAGAAGAGTTATGCTGATAAGAGGAGAAAACCAATAGAGTTTTCGGAAGGAGACCATGTGTTTCTTCGGATAGTTTCGATGAAAGGGATCAGTAGAGCCTTGAGAACCCGAAAGCTTTCACCTAAGGGGGCGTTTGTTTCATGGAATTATAAATAATTCCCGGGAATGCAAAGGTGGTTACCAAATATTTTTATGTTTGTTTCATGCTTAGAAAATCTATTCCCAGGAATGAATTATTCCCAGGAAAATAGTTTCTTCATTTTTTGAGCACTTTTCATTCCCATCTTCAAGGGTGGGTATATTCTATTCCCATGGTAATGTCTTTATAAAATTACAAAAATGACCTCACTTTAACTATTATTCAATATCTCCACATAATCACATCTCAAAAAGCTTAGATTTCATTTCAAATTTTTATTATTTGTTCCAATTAAAACACATAAGAATGTATAAGAAATCTATACAAATAGTATATATAACTATTATGGTAACAAATACTCTTGATAAATAAATAAAAAAAGATTATTATAGTTATTAGGCTTAAATTAAATTGAATTATACACTTGCATTTTAATACAATAATTCTAATGACATATTTATATTTTAGTGATGAAAAGTATTATCTTTATTAAATTAATAAATTTTTGTTGTTTAATTTTAAAAACTACAATAAAAAATAATATAAATAAACAATATTTCAAATATTAAGGATATTTTAGTAATTATGACATATATTACGTCATCAACCAAACAAACTTCCAAGTTATTCCCAAGAATTTTTAAATGCTACCCAAACATGTTTTTTAAAATACCCAACTATAACATTCCCGGTAATAACATTCCTGGGAATAAAATTCCCGGGAATGTAATTTCATTCTTCGAAACAAACGCCCCCTAAGTGTATAGGTCCATACCAAATCCTCAAGAGAGTTGGTCCTGTTGCCTATCAAATAGCTTTACCACCCTCTCTGTCAAATTTGCACAATGTCTTTCATGTTTCTCAGTTGAAGAAATATGTGCATGACCCATCGGTTGTTTTGAAAATTCAACCTGAAGATCTAGCTTTGAAGGAGAACCTTACCTTTGAAACCAGACCAGTCCAGATTGAAGATCGTGAAGTTAAGCAGCTCCGGGGAAAAGAGATACCTTTAGTTAAGATTATATGGGAAAATGCTGACGTGTCTGAAGCTACATGGGAATTAGAGGATAAGATGCGTCAAGAGTATCCTGAGTTGTTTATGTAAGTTAGAATTTCAGGGACGAAATTCCTTTTAAGTGGGGGAGTAGTGTAACACCTCTAATTTTCGTCTCCCGGATAATAAGGAATTTAATAATAAAAGTTTTATTATTAGTTTATATAAATTCTCCAAGTTATGTTTTGTATTTAATTAGCCTTGAAATATAAAAATAGGTGAAGGTATTTTTATATGGCAAATAAATACAAAAATATGGATATTGCATTTTAGTCCTAGGATTAGGACCTAAATGTAATATTAGAAAGGTTCTTGGAGGGAAAGATTTAAAAAGTATTAATTTTTAAATTTTTCACTGATCTAACCGGTTAGTAATGCCTTGTAACCGGTTACACGATGAACCCAGAAACTGGGTTAGTGCGTTTTGATCAGTAATCACTTGATTAATCCACGAATTCGCCACGAAATCAGCCCAGGATTAGTGGGAAAAACGAGTCGGTATGCATGGCAATGAAATCCCTCTATAAAAGGATGAAGTGTTGACGAATTTTAGGGTTGATTCTTTGAGTTTGGTGTGGAGGCTCTGTTTAGGGTTCTAAGTTTCATCTCTGCAATTCTTCTTTGATTCTGAGAGGTAGACTCTGAGTGATACACGAACACGAAGCTTACATCCAGAGCTTCGTGTTGATATAAAGTTTGTAAGCTAAAAGAGTGTGTGGAAGGAGAAATCGATCTCTGAAGTGCAGCTTGAAAAACTGGTCAAGTGTTGTTCTTGTTCTTGGAAGCTAGGTTTAAGCTCGGATTGTGGTAAGTACATATAACCTTTAAGCCTCAAATCACTTCGAATCTTTAGTGCATGTTACCTAGATCAAGTCCTAATCATTTTCCCTAATTTGTTTGGTCAATATCTATGTTGAAATCCCTGGTATTTGGACCCTGTTGCTGCAATCGTGGGTAAAGAGCAGAATTAAGGATTTTTGGTGGTATATGTGAATTCTCTTCAATTTCAGTGTCATTACTCATCAAACATTATCCTAAGGTATGGGAGAAGTTTACCTTATACTAGATTGAGACTAAAATCTTGTGTTTTAGGATTTGAGTCAACAAAGACTTAAAAGGGCATTATGTTAAAAGGTTAAAAAGGCTTGGAGGCCATTTCTGTGTTTCAATTCTTTTTGAGCAAGTTTTATAACCTGCATGCAAGTGATTTTGATGATTGAATCATAATCTAAGTGCTTATTATGAGTTTTGTGGTATTAAATTGTGTTTATGTTGGTTTTTATGCAATTTAATACTCTAAATTGAATGCATGCAAATGAAATACGTTTCTGTGGTTGAACATGTTTAAATTAAGGTATGTGAACTCTATTGATTGTTGAAATGGTTTAGATTTGAGTGTTAGAAAGAATGGTATGCAAAATCTCATTTTTCAGTGTACAGTCTGCATAATCTAACCGGTTATTCGAAATTTGTAACCGGTTAGATACTGTAAATTTTCAAAGAAAATGAATTTCTGAAATTGGCCCTATGTTCTTACCATTTTTACTCAAGTCTATACTCTAATTTAACTTGGAATCAATCTGAAAACATGTTAATAAATACTGTTTGTTTCAGATTGAAATTGAGGAGTTAATGCCTTAATGTTTTGAGATAATTTCAAGAGGAAATTGTTCTCAATTGGGAATGAGTTGTGATTTAGACTTTTGAATGATGAAAACAGTGGGATTTGAGGTATATAACAAAGCTAAGACTCTGTTTATGGATTGGGTAGAGAATTCAAGAAAAAGGGTTTTCTGAATTTCAATGGTTAATAAGTTCAGGTCTGTAATTCTAACCGGTTAGCCTGAGACTATAACCACTTAGTACCTGAAACTGAAAAATAAAAGTTAAGTCTTTTAAATGAAAAGTTTGATACCATTGGTCAAGTTTTCCCAATCCATGTCTAATGGCATGTTATTAAATTAATTCATGGATGAATTTTAGTGCCAAAGGTTATACCTCAAATTAATCATTTAAAAGAGAATTTGAGATATTTCTAAATCGCAATAATTAAATTAAAGATAAAACCAACCTTAATAATTGTTCATTCATGCATAGAGGATGGAAATAGGTTGGTAAGAAACGATTATCATATTCTGGGAATATGAGGAGGGTACTCCGGGAGTACCAAATTTGTAACCTACTTGATGACACATTCTGGGAATGTGGCCAGTGTCTGGGACATGGTTTTTATGCGTTCCGGGAACGTGATACACACTCTAAGAGTGATGTTTGTTTTCCAAGTATGGTTTGCCATTCGTTCTGGGAACGTATGGTAGTGTTCTGGGAACACATTGGTGTATTGGATGGACGTCCAAGATGGACTAATAGTGGAGGCCTCAGTTGTGGATAGAAATCATGCATCATGCTACTTGCATTATAAGAGGTATAATGTTGAAATTGAGTATGCTCATATGTACTTGCATTATTGTCTGTCCATGATATACTTGTGTTTGTATTTTAGTCTTTATTGATTATGTATATGTGTATACTTACTCCCTATGCCCTGTTTAGGTGATGGCCAGATACCTAGCCTGCATCGAGATACGCCTTATCCCTAGTGGTATATGGACGTACGAGGAGCACCGAGCCACCTTTGAGGGGGAGGTGGAGATCACTCTCTACCACCCTAACCCTCTGGTTCGGGTGCGACCTCGTAGATTTAGGATCCCTTTAGTCTATACCATGCATGTTCCACCCTTTTACTCATATAGAGGACCACCCCCGGCTCGACCAGTGCGTCGATTTCATAGTTTTCGCTTTAGATCTGCCACTCGTACTCATCCTTCTTCCCATAGAGTTGTTACCGAGGGGAATCCTTCTCCTGGTCCGACTGATTTTGAGAGGACTGCTTCTGCAGATCCTAGGCCCAGTGGTGGGGTCTCGGCACAGTCGGGCGAAGTCGAGTAGGATCCTGTGGAGGATGAGGACGAGGAGGAGGTGCTTGTCGAGCCTACTGTTACTGCTAGAGGTGGACCTTCTGGTTCCTAGGAGCCTGCATAGCATAGATGTTTTGGATTCTAGGTCTAGGGATAGAGCTGCAGAGGATCGGAGGAGCTGCTGAGGACATGGATGACCTGCTCTGGGACTTCTATTTTGATCTTGTGATATATTGTATATATTTTGAGAGGTCTTAGAGTGAGGTTTATTTTTGAGCAGCTAGTTATGTATATGTTTCATCAAAAACTTGCTATCTCGACTTTTGTTACTTGCTATGGTGATACTGGTGGGGGTTTTTATTATGACATATATAAATGATGTTTTTCTTTACCTCAGCAGTGCCCCACAAGTACTATTTTTACTTCCGCATACTGATTTTGGTTCAAAAAGGATTCGGCAATAAGTTTATATTCTATAAGTTCGATTAAACACAAGAGACAAATAATATGTTTTTAATAAACGTTACGAACATGTTTCCTTGCGTTAAAAAGACATTGTCTCGAGAACCTTTTTGTAATTAAGATATTATTAAGCCGAATTCAAATTATTCGTCAAGGTTAAGGGTGTTTATAATTGAGCAAGTATAAACTAAAAAGGAAAAATTTTTCTAGACCCAATTTTTGATAGCAAGTATTCTATATTTCGAAATATTTATTATTTTCAAGATATAAAACAAGGGTGTCACATTTGAGGTTCTAATAATGAAAAACGAATCAAGCAAAGTTGATGACAGCAAACATGTTTCTGCAGAGTTTTGGCTTTGTTCTTTTGGTTTTTGATTGCATACTCCCTCCTTTATTTAAATTAATCACCCCTAAATGTCCCTTTCAATTAAGAACAGTGCCCAGGGTGATTTTTATGCAATTTGTGATTGAAATCATGGAAAAATCTCAACCATTCGTGATTTAACCGACTTACTATTGGCTGTCTGAGGCGGTTCTAATCGATTAGATTTCCTTCTAATCAATTAGCCTAATCGATTAGATTTTTCTTCTAATCGATTAGACATGGCAAAATGATAGGACCGTTTGCATTTAAAATGTCATAACTCTTTTGTTAACCGTCAGATCTTGCTCAAATTTGGAGATAAGCTTCCCAACATACTTATCTTCATATCCAATAGTCGGTTTTGTGTCTAATGTCATAAATATTTTATTTAAATTTTTCTATTATTATGCTTTCACATAATAGCATAGAATTAACACCAAAATCATAAAATATATTTTATATTTTATTTAATCTATACAATATTTATAATTCCGAGGGTAAATTCCAGTGGGCGTTACAACTCTCCCCCACATGAAGGAATTTCGTCCCCGAAATTCACCTAAACTTACATAGATTCAAACAAATGAGGATACTCCTCACGCATTTGATCTTCTAACTCCCAAGTCATATCAATGACTTCACCTCGCTGCCATGCCACTTTGACTAATGGGATATCCTTCCCTCTCAGCCTCTTGACTCTTCGATCTTCGATACTGATCGGACCGGTATCGAATGTCAAATTCTCTTTAAATGGCAACATATCCGGCTGAATTTGAATGATGGCAGATGGATCATGCACAAAATTTCGAAGTTGAGAAACATGAAAAACATTGTGCAAGTTGGATAGAAACGGAGGTAAGGCAATTTGTTAAGCAACAGGGCCGACTCTTTTCAAAATTTGGTAGCGACCAATAAACTTTGGTGACAACTTTTTGGGTTTCAACACTCGACCAATACCCGTTGTTGGAACAACTTTGAGGAAAACATGGTCGCCTTCTTCGAATTCCAGCTTCGATCTCCTGCGATCGGCATAGCTCTTTTGTCAACTCTGAGCAGCCTTCATTTTATCTTGAATCACCTTGATCTTCTCTGTCGTATCTTGAACTATATCGAGACCAATCAGTGTATTCTCCCCCACTTGGAACCAACACAGTGGGGTTCTACACTTCCTTCTTTATAGAGCCTCAAATGGTGCCATCCCGATACTTGCATGATAACTGTTGTTGTAGGTGAATTCCACCAAAGGCAACAACTGGTTCCAACTTTCTTGATACTCCAATGCACAGGCTCGCAAAAAATCTTCGAGCGATTGAATCGTCCTCTCTGACTATCCATCCATTTGAGAATGATATGCGAAACCCATTCGCAATCTTTTTCCTGCCTGATGCAAACTTTGCCAAAATCTGGAAATAAATCGCGGATCACGGTCTTATATGATGCTAGAGGGAACTCCATGCAGTCTTACGATTTCTTTAATATAAAGTTGAGTGAGTTTTTCCAATGAATATCGCATATTGATTGGAATGAAGTGGGCCGACTTTGACCATCGATCCACAATAACCCACACCGTTTCATAGCCACCTTGTGTCCTTGGAAAACCGGACACAAAATCCATGGCTATACTGTCCCATTTCCATTCGGGAACATCCAAAGGTTGTAATTCTCCGCCAAGCCTTTTATGTTCAATCTTTGTCGTCCGACACACAAGGCAAGATGATACATAAGCTTCTACATTCGTCTTTAAACCAGGCCACCAGAACATCTTATTCAAATCCTGATACATTTTGGTAGATCCTGGATGCAAACTCATCTTGCTCTTATGAGCTTCATCCAGAATAACCCTTCTTAGTTTTGGGTTGGCAGGAATACATACTCTCTCTTTGAATCTCAATATTACATCCATTCCCAATTGGAAATTTGGTTCCTTCCCTTCGATACTTAGCCTCTACTTCTCTTGCAATTCGACATCAGTTTCCTGTAATTCCCGAATCTCATTAAGAAATTCATTGGAAATTTGCAGCATTCCCAATTTGATACTTCTTTGGTCAAATTGCATAGCTAAGTTCAGATCCCAAAATTCTTCAATCAACTCAGCTTCCTTCACCATCAGAGCACTCACTTGCAAAGCTTTACGACTTAGAGCATCAGCCACCACGTTGGCCTTCCCAGGGTGGTAATGCAACTCAAAGTCATAATCCTTGATAAACTCCATCCACCGACGTTGCCTCATATTCATTTCTTTTTGATAAAAAAGATACTTCAAACTCTTATGATCACTGAATATTTAGAACATAACTCCATATAAATAGTGTCTCCATATCTTCAATGCAAACACTATGGCGGCGAGCTCTAAATCATGTGTTTTGTAGTTCTCTTCATGAAATTTTAATTGTCTTGATGCATAAGCCACAACTTTTCTTTCTTGCATCAAAACACAACTTAAACCTTGCTTTGAAGCATCACAAAATACTTCAAAACCTTTCTGTGGATCAGGTAGAATTAACACCGGAGAGGATGTCAATTTACCCTTAAGCTCCTGAAAACTTGCTTCACATCTTTCATCCCAGATGAAAGGTTGCTCCTTCTGAATCAATCGTGTTAAAGGAAGAGCAATCTCGGAGAATCCTTCAATGAATCTCCTATAATATCCGGCTAATCTTAGAAAACTTCGAATTTATGTGATCGTCTTGGGCCTTTCCTAGTTGAGCACAACTTCAACTTTGGTTGGATCGACTGCAATGCCTTCTTTAGAAATTATATGTCCAAGGAAGTTCACTTCTTCTAACCAGAACTCGCACTTGGATAACTTAGCATACGATTTATTCGCCTTAAGGATTTCTAACACAATCCTAAGGTGAGTGGCATGCTCCTCTGGATTCTTAGAGTAGATCAGAATATCATCGATAAATACTACTACAAAAGAATCTAGATAAGGCCGAAATATTCTATTCATGTAATCCATGAATATGGGCGGAGCATTGGTCAGTCCGAAAGGCATCACTACATACTCGTAGTGTCCATATCGAGACCGAAATGCAGTCTTTGGAATATCTTCCTCCTTTATACGGATCTGATGGTACCCAGACCTCAGATCAATCTTAGAAAATACCGCTGCTCCACGAACTTGGTCCATCAAATCATCAATTCTTGGGAGAGGGTACTTATTCTTCACTGTCACCTTATTCAACTGCCGATAGTCTACACACATTCTCATGCTCATATCCTTTTTCCTAACAAAGAGAACAGGTGCACCCCATGGTGAGACGCTCGGTCCTATTAATTGCTTCTCCAACAAATCTTCTATTTTCTTCTTCAGCTCTACCAACTCCATTGGGGCCATTCAATAAGGGGCAATCGAAATGGGACCAGCTCCAGGAACCAATTCGATGCTAAACTCCACTTCCCGCTTTGGTGGCAACCCAGGCACCTCTTCAGGAAACACTTTTGGAAACTCACGAACTACCGGAATATTATCTATCTTTACTTCCTCATCAACAACGGCAGAAAGCAAACAAGGATAACCTTCTGGTTGGCTCAACAAAGATTTTGAGTCTTGAAAAATCAGGGATCTTCTATGGCAATCGATGGTTACATGGTTAGCGGACATCCAATCCATTCCCAGTATCACATCCAATTGCGATAGAGGCAAACAAATCAAATTAAATGGAGTCGTTCGGTCTAATACCGTAACTTGACAATTTAGACAAACTCATTGAGATAACTGGAGAGTTAGTCGGGGTTGACACTTTCAAATTATAAGGCATATCTGAAACTACTAGCTTCAGACGATTAACAAACTCGTACGAAATGAATGAATGTGTTGAACCAGAGTCAAACAAAATCCTACAAGGCATACCATTAAGAAAATATTTACCTTGAACAAGATCTTCAGATTGATCTGCTTCAGCACCAGACATGGTGTAAACTTTAGCTTGACTCATTGGCTTGCTTCCAACTCCACTTTGATTTGCCTTCTTAATTGCTTCAGGGCAATAGCGAGAAATGTGGCCTTGCTTTCCACATTCGAAACAAGTAGGTGGTTTCTCACTCCAGCATTGCCCACGATGATACTTCTTGCACTTGCTGCATTGGGGAGGACTTGCACCTTTAATTGCACCATCAACCTTTCCTTTATCAGCAGGGTAAGGATTCTTTCTATCCTGGTTGTTTCATCCTTTATGATGCTAGGGACCAACTCCTTGTTGATTCTTCATATTCCTTTTTGCCAGAAGGTACTCCTTTTTAGCTTTCTTATTGGCTTCATTTACTCTGCATTTGTTCACCAATATTGGAAAACTCTGAATGTCTTAATGTCCAAAAGCAGTCTTCAAATCAGGCCTCAGTTCGTCTTCAAATTTGATACATTTCGAACACTCATCCTGATTATGATGATATTATGGAGAATATTTGCTGAGTTCCTCGAACTTCGCCGCATATTCACCCAATGTCATGTCCCCTTGTGTTAATTTAAGAAATTCGATTTCCTTCTTTCTCCTTTCATCCACAGGGAAATACCTTTCAAAGAATTTCTCAACGAAGGTATTCCAAGTCACTTCTCTTCCTTCTACAGACAAGAGCTGAACCGTATGGTTCCACCAATCTTTAGCTTCGTCAACCAGAACATAAGCAGCAAAAGTCACTTTCTGATGATCACTACAGTTCATGGTACGAAAGATCTTTTCCAACTCGCGAATCCATTTCTGGGCCTCATCCAGATGATGTCCTCCTCCGAATTTAGGTGGATGGCACTTACGAAAGTTTGATAACCCCTTAAATTCATCTGGAGCAGGGACTTGATTTGGTTGAGGTTCCACTTGCTGTTGTTGTTGTTGTTGTTGTTGTTGCGGTTGCTGTCGCATATCTTCGAACATGTCATACATTTGTTCCAATACATCCGCGATACGGGCATTATTCCTAGCAGCCATAGGGAATCTGCACTATGACTTAAGTTAACTTAAATCCTTAAACTAAAATATAGAAATCAAGACAAACATACACTAGTGGTTAGTATGTAAGGCCATACTCCAAAGCCGGGTGTTGAACCATTGCTCTGATACCACAAATGCGACGACCCAAATTTATTTCCCTTTTTCTTTAATTCTTTTATAAAAATGCGGGTTAATTTTTTGCCTTTTAGGAAAATAAACTTAAGCCATCACTAAATAAACACATCATTCATTGTCCACATAGAGATGGAAACTAATGCACATCTTATACATTATCATCAAAAGGTTATAAAACCCATTCCACATCAGTAGCAGCATAAGCATAGCTTTTATCAATTGGTTCATTAGACTGTACCCTAGGTCACTTAACATATTTTACATTATATTACATCCAAAAAATATAAGACCCAGAGTACATGGTTAAAACTCCAAAACGTCAGCAGGTATATATACGTATAGTCATATATCATCCGCTTTAGTCAGGAAAGAGGCGAATAATAAGGACTACAGGCACACAAGTCCGCAGGGGACACATATGAGGGAAAGGGTTTAGGAAGCGGATCGTAATCTCCCCCACCCCATCTATGATTAGGTTGGTACCCTTCCTATGCCAGTTCCTATCGGGGATGAACCTCATCTCTATGCAGATTGGACTCTAAGCCATTACCTGACAAACAAAAGGGTAGAGGAGTAAGTCATAGCTGAAGCACATTATCAAATAATAATCAATATGAACTAGAAATAACAATCACAACTAGTCAGGTAATCGAGGACTAATGCATACACAAATGCACACCCAGTTTATCACACAATCATATTTTAATTAAGTGGCATGATGCATGCTAATATCATCTCAATCATATCCCGGGGCGTCACAGTTTGGAGATAGGTGGGTCCTCGTGAGCTTCCACCGCTCGACCCATCACAACTTACAGGCTTTCTCCGCCCAACGCTCACGACTTACAGGCTTCCGCCGCCCAGCGCAACTACTATAAAAGTCTCACAAACTAGAGCAAATCTCACTCAATGCATGTATGCAAGAATGGTTCATTACCAATCTTTCTCATTAATTTATTTATCATCATTCCATCATCATAAGAATGCTATCATCACGACATTCGCACTCCTTGGGTGAATGCAAGTCATTCATCATTCCATCTTTTATTATTCATTCCTTTTATAATCCGAATTCACATTCACAATCGAGCATCATCCAATTATCTTAAAATATTTATTTATTCACAACAATACAATTCATATTCTATAAATATGTTTGGTTAAAGTTAGGTGTATTAAAAATTGGCATTTTTCACTTTTCAGGGTCGTGCTAATCGATTAGAAAAGGCTCTAATTGATTAGAATACAAAAATTCAAATTCTGGAGGTAAAATTTAAGTAGTCTAATCGATTAGCCATAGGGTCTAATCAATTAGATCCTGTAAAATTGCATCTGAAATGTGGTTTTAACATACCAACCTCTTGTACACTTCACTTTAATCAAAACTAAGCCAAAACAGATCAATATCCCATAGAATTAAACATGTTCATGCACATTTTAAGCAATCAAAGCATCATCTTCATATTCAATTCACTTAATATGCATAAAAGGCGTAAAATCATAACTTAACATATGATTTCCATTTGAGTAATATGTCATATTAGTCCCTGACTTTATCGAAATAGCAATTTAATCCCTGAGATTTCATTTTAATTCACGTACGTCCCTATCTTTATCCCATTTTACAGCAGATACATCCCTGCGATAGTGACGACAGGGACTAACTTGATCGACGTTCTCCTATCTCAGGGACTAAATTGCTATTTCGATAAAGTCAGGGACTAACTTGACCGATGCTTACAAAGTCAGGGACTAATCTGACATATTACTCATTTCCATTTCCTTCACAAAACAGTCCAGGTTCATCATTGATTTAGTTCATATTCATTATATAAAACTTGTTTAAATCAAGAAATGGGACTGGAATGACCTCCAAGTCACCTTCCCACTTCAAGTTCTCATTTTTAATAATTTTGCCCTTGAGTTCATGAGAACTCCTATATTTCTAGCCTTTAGATTATCATTCTAGCACCCGGATAACTTCTCCCTTACCTATTGCCACTGTTTGGATTGGTTTGGAGTGGAAAGAAACAAGTTTTTTGGGAAAATCCCAAGTTTTGGTTTCAGCCTTCAAGTACTCTGTTTTGAGTTCAACAAGGCAAAAAGATCAGGGTTTCTCATCAAGAATAAGTTACAAAAAATCATGATCAAGGGTTAGAATGAAAACTAGGACATGTTATCTTGAAAATAAAAAGTGTTTGAAGCCCAAAGGATGCTTGAGCTTACCACACGAATGAAGGAAAGTTGGCTCCTTGAATCTGAAATGCAGATTTCAGATTTGACCACCCAACTTTGCAGGTTTATATCTCTTTCTACACTCCACCAAATCGAACAAACATGGTACCAAATCGAAGAGGGTTGAATGAGCTTTAATTTGGTATAAGATTTGTAAAGGTTTAAGGTTCTGATCATGAAAAATGAATCAAGCAAAGTTGATGACAACAAACACGTTTCTGCAGACTTTTGGCTTTAATCTTTTGGTTTTTGATTGCACACTCCCTCCTTTATTTAAATTAGTCACCCCCAAATGTCCCTTTCAATTAAGAACAGTGCCCAGGGTGATTTTTATGCAATTTGTGGTTGAAATCATAGAAAAATCTCAACCATTCGTGATTTAACCGACTTACTGTTGGCTGTCTGAGGCGGTTCTAATCGATTAGATTTCCTTCTAATTGATTAGTCTAATCGATTAGATTTTTCTTCTAATCGATTAGATAGGGCAAAATGACATGACCGTTTGCATTTAAAATACCATAACTCTTTCGTTAACCGTCAGATCTCACTCAAATTTGGAGATAAGCTTCCTGACATACTTATCTTCATATCCCACGGTCGGTTTTGTGTCTAATGTCATAAATATTTTATTTAAATTTTTCTGTTATTATGCTTTCACATAATAGCATAGTGTAACATCCCGTCATTTCTAATACCTCTAGCAAAATAATTAAATGATTTAATATGATGTTTTCAAGATTTGAGTCTCGGAATAAAATTCTGATTTCATCATTATATTTGAAATATGTTTTCTAGTCAAAATAAGTATATATTTATTATCATACGTTTTCCAAAAATAAAGTAGTACTTTTATTTAGTTTAATTAACATTTTGACAGGGAGCTCAAGTGGCAAGCTTTAGAGGCATTTTTATAAATAGTTTCTTCAGAAAAATATGTTTAACTTATTATTTTGAGCGTCCCTGTAAATTTTCATAGTGTTTGAAAGCTGTTTTATTTTTAGCTTCTGGACTGATTTAATATTTACCAGTATAAGTTATATATAATGATCTTCTATTTGAAAATTATAAATAATATATATTATCAAGATTTAGAAAATATATTTACTTTTGAATTTCGATAATTTTTCTTACGCAATAACTATCCAGAGGGATTGGTAACTTTATTATTTTTCAATCAGTTTTGAGTTATTCAAAATACAATATTATTTTACCTTAACGTATTTTATTTTTAGTATCATCCAACTTTTACTTATAATCCAAAATACATACACACATTAACCAACAAATATATATTCCCTAGTTCTACCAGCCCAGCCCGTAACCCACCTGAAACAAAAATAAGAATTAAAGAAAGAAAACCCCAGGTCCCCACTGTACCCCACCGTAGAAAGCAAGAGAAATAGAATAATTAAAGGCAAGAGGAAAAGAAAGAGAACTGAATGAAAGAAAGAACCAGCGAGAAAGAAAGTGTGGGCGACACAAAGGGTTGGTTTTTCTTCCAACTTCTCGGTCCGATTACTCAAGATCCAACCGTTCAATCTTAAATTCTTTTTAGGTATATAACCTCCTCAACTCCCTCTATCCATCTACCTAATTTATTCGACGATCCGTCAATATTTTTATTATCCTTATATTTTCAAATAAAAAGATGTTTTAGAAAAAAGTTATATATCTTTATTGTATAATTATATATAGTTATTGTTTTGACAAAAATGAGTTTATTTGATATATTTTTATTGTTATAATTAGTTTTATCAAATGTCCCTATTTAGATCCTACAAGCTATTGACCTTGACCTTGGAGCAAGTCGCAAATGTAAACGTGGCTCTGTCATTATTGCTAGGATTTCCAGGTAAGGGAAGTCTCTTTTCCGCACTTTGGGTTAGGGATAGTTAGGGTGTATAATAGGATTTGAGTTTACTACTTAGACCGGGTTGTGGGTAGCAAAATGGTTTTGATTTAAAGTGGATTTAGAGGTGATTAGTATGTTTATGGTTAATTTTATATTAATTAAATTGTTTATGTTAAATTATCTTTTTATAAATATTAAGTAGGAAGTGAAGAACCCTAGGGAGTTGACTTACATTCAATGTACTCTGAGACATACCTGAGTATGTCGATTGATTTGTGATATTGGTTGATGGTTGATAAATTGATGTGACCCTATATGTGAGTAATTAATGGCGTATGTGTATAAATATTGAAATGGGAATGTGATGTAAAAAGGATTAATAAATTGGAATTGGAAGTGAATATATATATATATATATATATAACTTGAAATTGTTGTGTGTGAAGAATGTTTCGAAATGTGTGAGTTGGGTAATACTTGGTAAATGGTGGTTTGATTTGTGAATTAAAAGAATGATTATGTCTGCGAAAGGTGATGAAAATGAATATTTGATATTACTTGCAATTCTCTGAGTATTTGATGAATGGTGTGAATGTTGTGCTTGACTTTTGTGAATAAGTGTTGATATGGAATAAAAGGAATGCAGTGTAGTTGATCCTTGGATGCCCCGGCACACTAGGTGCTCTGCTAGGTGGCGAATTGCCTGCTAGGGCCTAATTACCTGTCAGGCGAATTGCCCATTAGGTCCTAAATTCCCGTTTGGGCGTCGGTGCGCCAATGGATCAATACACTGCATAACCACCTGAAAAAGTTAATAAATTGTGGACTGGAATTGAGAAATGAATAATTAATGGAAAGGTAATTAACTGCGTTGTCCTAACGGGTGATGCCTAATGGGTGTCTCAGTCCTGACAGGTGTAAAGTCCCTAGTAGGTGCCGAATTGCCTAACAGGTGCGCTAATTCCTAGTGGTGCAAAAAAATAAAAAGAACAAGAGAATATGGTTTGTATGTTGTCCTCTGACCGTGAGGAGACATACAATGTATATGTGGTTTGTATGTTGTCCTCTGATCGTGAGGTGACATACAGTTTTACGAAATATGGAAAAAGAATGAAATATGAGAATGTATTTAAAAATAGTTAATAAGTGAATGTGAAACATTTTGTTAATCCATGGCTTGATTTACTTATTATCCTTGAGTTTTTGTTATATACCGTTTTACTATCTTTTAATCCACTGTTTTGTGAAAAGGTCTCACCCTTATGTGGTTAATATTTTAGGTACTTGAGCAAGGAGCTTGGAGATCAGAGTGATCAGCGGATCAGTCGAAAGAAAGGAACTCAAGTGTATTTTATTATATTGTAATTAAATGCCCCCAACGCTATTTGTGAACTCTGATTTATAAAAGAAAAATTTAAAGTCCTACGTTTCATTTTTCAAACGTTTATTGTTTATTATTCATTATATTACGGGGTGTTACATTTATGGTATCAGAGCAGTTCTTTCCTTTTGACCCGAGGGAAAGTAATCTCGATCCCGCTGTGACACTCTCATCCCAAGCTTCCTGACCAAAGGTGAGACCCATACAAGTGAAAACTTTTAAATGTCAAGTGAATTTGTATATGTTTGATACTATTGTTGAGTATATTTGAAATGAACCGAATAGGTTTATGTTTGCATTGGGAATATTGACAATTGACAACGTAAGAGAAATTATTTACGGAAACGGAAGAGAATCGAATTCTTTGGAAACTAAGTAGGATCCCTTAGTGATTCAAAGAATTGGATATTCTGAGTATGCACTCAATTGCAAACAGGAAACCTAATTGGTATGAACACGATTAGTCGAGAGTGTAAATGTTGAATTTTTGGACTAATCGAAAGTTAAAGTTTTATACAAAGGAAATCTAATTAATGTCAATGCATTCGAGCATGTAGTACAGGAATTCAACCGAATTGCGATGACTACTACCACTGATTAAGTGTAGTGTTGGAAATGGCCAATCCGACATTATATCTATTAGGAGGTGAAGTCAGCGAAATTCAAGAGTTTGTGTACTATCGTGAAGTTGTAAACGATTTCCGATGTATGAAACCTTAATGCCAATTATATGATTCTCTTTGCTTTGTTGTGTTTAATTGTTTACTACTTGAATATGTGGGTTTGACAAGTAGTTGGTATCAAAGTAGTTGGATGGAGATCTGAAATGGAACCATATGAATTTTTATGAGTTAGAATCTCGATGCCAATCTAATCAAGGGATTAAATTCACATTGATTAGACTGGTACCTGAGAGAGCGAAAAAGAATGCTTAAAATTAAACTAATAGTCAATTCCATTACTAATCTCGATTCGACTAACTGTGACACCAATTGTGAAATAAGCATTGAGTACTGACCATTTGAATTTGAATCGCTGAACCGCACCAATTTGATTTGCGAATATAAAAGGACTTTTGCTTAACCTGGAGAAGCGGTTCAGACTCAATCGAAAGGTTCTCACAATATGTTATACGCGGAATAGTTTAGCATTAAAGAAATAGGACGAAAGTTAGAGGTGGAATCACGAGAATTAAAATAACTTCTTGCCCGATTGTAATCTAAACGAGTGATTTAGTTCGCATCGCTTAAATTAGAATCCACGAAGAACAATAACAACTTTTATATTAGATTAGTAGTTGACTCCACCACTAATTTAATTCCGATAACTTTAATACTAAACGAAAGATAAGTATGGAGTCCTATCGAATTGAAATTAAACCCAAGTGACAATAATTGGATTTTTGAATGACAAGAGATTTTACTCAATAAGAACCAAGGGTTTAAATTCAATCGGGAAGTCTTTACACGAGTTTTGGATTAGATCCATAATAGTATTTGTGTGTATCTATATACATATGTATGTGTTGTTCTACATGTATATGTGTATACATAACACACTTGATGGTACTATTATAAATACTAGGTGTTGTGCTAAATGATCGCGGTGCATTGCATATGTTGTTTATTCATATGTCTTGCGTTCATGCATGCTTTTGCTTAATGCTACTAAATTATTTGCTTAGTTGTGTATGCAGATGGCCACACTATAGTATTAATATCTCTTGGTTGTCATTATATTCGGCTATTGCATTTTGTGTCGGATATTCTTACAACGCAAGTTATTAAACGTTTTTGCAACATGATTCTAAACCATTTCTAAAACTATTTTTTTTTGCAATTTCCATTCAATTTCAAAAGGCTTCCCGATATAAAGGGAACTCCTATTTTCAGACTCAAGATTATTTTTGTATATTTGAATGAATATATCTACATATGTGCAGATACCGAAAGTTTATGTTATGATTGAGATGGATTCAAATTTCGAAAATGCTATCAAATGGTAATTTGGGACTAAGAGCTTTTTAGTCACCATTCCCATATTTAAAAGTCCCAAATCCATTTCAATCACAACAGCGACTAAAAGTATTGTTTTCGGGGTTTGTTTTTGAAATAAAAACTTGACCATATTGGTGTACGGGTATATCAATATATGTACATGTATATATTTTATGTTCAGGTTTGGATGGTTTCAAATTTTGCAAACGCTTTCAAATGACCTTTTAACTATGAGCTTTTGTGTTTTGTCCTAGGATTAGATAGGACTATTATTTATGCATATTGGTGGTTGTCTGATTGACCTATGTGCTTGATATTTGTGAGTGAATAGTATTACGATTATTTGTTTGCGTATGTGAATGTTCAAAATAAATTTCAAAAGGGGTGCACCGAACCACAATCATCCCAAATGGATTGTGAGGTTACACGACAAATTTTTAAGAAAGTAATAAAGGATGCGAGGATTTCTAAGTAATCGATCGATGATTTAACCCATGTGCTTTAACCAAGTCACTCGTCGATTAAATAGGAATTCTCCATATACAAACCCAAGTCCACTTGGAACGAAACTCAATTTTCAAACTTGAAGAAGAAGGGAATGTAATTGTTCTAAATTTTGGAAACTCACTAAACTAATTTTGTTTAAAGTAACATCATATCCCTTTTCTTTGAGTCTGACGAATTGAAACAAGATTATACTTCCTCATCTAGAGTCTTGTGAAACTAGATGGAGGTAGCTCTTTATGGTGACGTGCACGATTCAAATTTTCATTGAATTTTCAAGTAAAACTCCTTGTTCCTTCATCAGGAGAGGAACCTGTTTTCCAAGGGATTTTGTTTTATAAATGCAAAACTGGTTTTTCTAAAAGCACCACTAGTATGGAATTTTCTTACTAAATTTTAAATCTCTATATCTAGTGATTGCTTAAACCAATGATTTAAAAGGTAAGCGTTCCGGTTAGGTGTTTGTCGGGACTTGGGACACTTGATTGATTTGAAAATTTTTGTATAAGCGCCCGAAGGTTGAACCCATGTTTCATGTAACATATCAAGCGAATTAGAGCAAGATTTGTGTTTTAAACAAAATGAAGTTAACGTGCTCTGATCGGTTTGATAATTCTATTCAACCTTTGGCTAAGTTCAGGTGATGTCCCTTTAAATTTTGAGGTCATTGGAGTTGCTTGCTATTTTCAAATGAACCCGATTTAAGTTCATTCTTGATAATTACAAATCTTTAACCAAGTGGTCGTAGGGCTAAGAATAAACCTAATGAACTCTGACTGACCTGAAAATTTATAATGATGTTCTTCTTTATACAGGGACACCACTTGCACAATTTTCATAACACTGAGGGAATTGAATTGATGAAAGGTATTTTTGGTTGCAAACTATATAAGTCCTATTCCCCGAACCCCTTTTAAACCGATTTTTAAATATGTGATGATCGTGATGAATGTGTGTGGAGGTAAGATTTATCCCTAAGTTAGACAGGGTAGACTATGACTAGCTCAGGAGGAAATAGGGTTAAGTCACGCTTATGTTTGAAATGTATATTGATGTAAGATGTGGTGTGTATGTTGAATTTGGAATGATGTGTAGATGATTTATGTTTGCTTGAATATTGAATGTGTGTGATTAGGGCCTAGGAGTAGGATTTAAGTGGTATGTTTAGGGTTAGATTATAATCAACCTTTTAGGGTATTAGCGTTCAGAGCATAACAGTACCCTTTCCAAACCTTTGGTGTAGAATTCCGGAGGGAACCCAGTTAATCTTAGAAACCATTTCCGACTTCTTTGGGGAAGTTAAACATGAGTTTTGAGAACCCAAGACCCTTTGGGAATCTTACTAGTGGAGCTCTTGAAACGTTAACCGCAAGAAGAGTAAACCTTAGAAAACATGTTAGAGTCTTCTCGTCGAGACTAATCAAATCAAACGGTAATTCGTACTCTTCTTTGAGTGCGAGAATTTAGTGGCGTGCTAATGCAAGGTAGTATGTCAATTCCAAGTGGGGTAGTAGAACCAAAAAGAAGGGAGTGTCGTAGCCGAAAAACCTTGCGTTTGGGATGGTTCTCCATTGAAAGAATTGAACGGAATTTCGGTGACGAAATTCCAATAAGTGGGGGAGAATTGTAACATCCCGTTATTTCTAATACCTCTAGCAAAATAATTAAATGATTTAATATGATGTTTTCAAGATTTGAGTCTCGGAATAAAATTCTGATTTCATCATTATATTTGAAATATGTTTTCTAGTCAAAATAAGTATAAATTTATTATCATACGCTTTTCCAAAAATAAAGTAGTACTTTTATTTAGTTTAATTAACATTTTGACAGGGAGCTCAAGTGGCAAGCCTTAGAGGCATTATTATAAATAGTTTCTTCAGAAAAATATGTTTAACTTAATATTTTGAGCGTCCCTGTAAATTTTCATAGTGTTTGAAAGCTGTTTTATTTTTAGCTTCTGGACTGATTTAATATTTACCAGTATAAGTTATATATAATGATCTTCTATTTCAAAATTATAAATAATATATATTATCAAGTTTAATATGAAGATTTAGAAAATATATTTACTTTTGAATTTCGATAATTTTTCTTACGCAATAACTATCCGGAGGGACCGGTAACTTTATTATTTTTCAATCAGTTTTGAGTTATTCAAAATACAATATTGTTTTACCTAAACGTATTTTATTTTTAGTATCATCCAACTTTTAGTTATAATCCAAAATACCTACACACATTAACCCGCAAATATATATTCCCTAGTTCTACCAACCCAGCCCGTAACCCACCTGAAACAAAAATAAGAATTAAAGAAAGAAAACCCCAGGTCCCCAATGTACCCCACCGTAGAAAGCGAGAGAAATAGAATAATTAAAGGCAAGAGGGAAAGAAAGAGAACTGAATGAAAGAAAGAAGAACCAGCGAGAAAGAAAGTGTGGGCGACACAAAGGGTTGGTTTTTCTTCCAACTTCTCGGTCCGATTACTCAAGATCCAACCGTTCAATCTCAAATTCTTCTTAGATATATAACCTCCTCAACTCCATCTATCCATCTACCTAATTTATTCGATGATCCGTCAATATTTTTATTATCCCTATATTTTCAAATAAAGAGATGTTTTAGAAAAAAGTTATATATCTTTATTGTATAATGATATATATTTTTTGTTTTGACAAAAATGAGTTTATTTGATATATTTTTATTGTTATAATTAGTTTTATCATATGTCCCTATTTAGATCGTACACGCTATTGACCATGACCCTGGAGCAAGTGGCAAATGTAAACGTGACTCTGTCATTATTGCTAGGATTTCCAGGTAAGGGGAGTCTCTTTTCCGCACTTTGGGTTAGGGATAGTTAGGGTGTTTAATAGGATTTGAGTTTAATACTTAGACCGGGTTGTGGGTAGCAAAATGGTTTTGATTTAAAGTGGATTTAGGGGTGATTAGTATGTTTATGGTTAATTTTATATTAATTAAATTGTTTATGTTAAATTATCTTTTTATAAATATTACGTAGGAAGTGAAGAATCCTAGGGAGTTGACTTACATTCAATGTACTCTGAGACATACCTGAGTATGTCGATTGATTTGTGATATTGGTTGATGGTTGATAAATTGATGTGACCTTATATGTGAGTAATTAATGGCGTATGTGTATAAATATTGAAATGGGAATGTGACGTAAAAAGGATTAATAAATTGGAATTGGAAGTGAATATATATATATATATAACTTGAAATTGTTGTGTGTGAAGAATGTTTGGAAATGTGTGAGTTGGGTAATACTTGGTAAATGGTGGTTTGATTTGTGAATTAAAAGAATGATTATGTCTGCGAAAAGTGATGAAAATGAATATTTGATATTACTTGCAATTCTCTGAGTATTTGATGAATGGTGTGAATGTTGTGCTTGACTTTTGTGAATAAGTGTTGATATGGAATAAAAGGAATGCAGTGTAGTTGATCCTTGGATGCCCCGGCACACTAGGTGCCCTGCTAGGTGGTGAATTGCCTGCTAGGGCCTAATTGCCTGTCAGGCGAATTGCCCACTAGGTCCTAAATTCCCGTTAGGCGTCGGTGCGCCAATGGATCAATACACTGCATAACCACTTGAAAAAGTTAATAAATTGTGGACTGGAATTGAGAAATGAATAATTAATGGAAAGGTAATTAACTGCGTTGTCCTAACGGGTGATTCCTAATGGGTGTCTCAGTCCTAACAGGTGTAAAGTCCCTAGTAGGTGCCGAATTGCCTAGCAGGTGCGCTAATTCCTAGTGGTGCAAAAAAATAAAAAGAACAAGAGAATATGGTTTGAATGTTGTCCTCTGATCGTGAGGAGACATACAATGTATATGTGGTTTGTATGTTGTCCTCTGACCGTGAGGTGACATACAGTTTTACAAAATATGGAAAAAGAATGAAATATGGGAATGTATTTAAAAATAGTTAATAAGTGAATGTGAAACATTTTGTTAATCCATGGCTTGATTTACTTATTATCCTTGAGTTTTTGTTATATACCGTTTTACTATCTTTTAATCCACTGTGTTGTGAAAAGGTCTCACCCTTATGTGGTTAACATTTTAGGTACTTGAGCAAGTAGCTTGGAGATCAGAGTGCTCAGAGGATCAGTCGAAAGAAAGGAACTCAAGTGTATTTTATTATATTGTAATAAAAAGCCCCCAACGCTATTTGTGAACTCTGATTTATAAAAGAAAAATTTAAAGTCCTACGTTTCATTTTTCAAACGTTTATTGTTTATTATTCATTACATTACGGAGTGTTACACATAGAATTCACACCATAATCATAAAATATATTTTATATTTTATTTAATCTATACAATATTTATAATTCTGAGGGTAAATTCCAGTGGGCGTTACAACACGCACATAAATCTTATATTCAAAGTGACAAATCACATAGATTTCCTTTACTTATTGCACTTACATTCCTCCTGCAAATTGGTGCTTTCATAAATTCCACTATGGCTGAAGCTAGAGGTATATCTGAGCTAAAACAAATCTTTGATCTCATGGAAAAAAGAGATCGAGAGCATGCGTTAGAGATGGATTAATTTAGAGCTGCAATTGATGATCTAAAAGCCAACTTGCCCAGTGGAACTGAGAGCTGAAGGGGATTTCACAATTCCTTTGAAGTGAGGAATGTAAAACTGGACTTTCCAAGATTTGATGGCTCAAATGTGTCGGAATGGATCTTCAAAGCTGCGCAGTTTTTCGACTACTACAACACACCTGATGAGCAACGCATAACAATTGCATCCATTCACATGGAGAAAACAACAGTGTCATGGTTCCAAATGATGCAGAGGAACAATCCCTTCCTATCTTGGAATACCTTCACCAGATCGATAGAGCTTGAGTTTGGTCCCTCACCTTTTGACTCTCCTAGATCTACGCTATTTAAATTATAGCAAACTGGAGTGTGAATGATTATTATGTTGAATTTACTTCCTTAGCTAATAGAATTTATGGTGTGAGTGCTGAGGTGTAACACCCCAAAATATTAAGGTAAATAAAAATACGAGTTAACAAAAACTTTTCCAACATGAGTGTAAAAACCAAAAGCATTACTTATTAATATCATATTCAATTACAAAACAACCTTAGTGTAAATATAAATTTCCCCAAAACCCCACTTTACACCCAGAACATGGTCTTCACAACTGTAGGGTTATCCAATAATAAAGCCTTTGAGACCGACCAACGGGCGACGTTCAGGGTCACAGGCCGACCTCGCTTCGCCTCACACCCCTCGCCAGTAACCAGTCGACCACAACGAGCTGGCACTCATGCAGGCGTCAGCCGATCATACACTCGACCTCTTCTCAGGTTTAAAGGACTACGGACCGACCTTCGAGGGGCTACACCGACCTCGCACCAACATCCAGGCATCTCGGCCTCCACGTGCCGAGCATCTCGCCTTAATTGTCTCAGACCGAGTTGGTGCCTCTAAGGATCCGAGATCAGAGGTCCTAACAGCCCGCATGACTCAACGGGTAGGCACGAGCTTTCTAGTACAGGATAAGGATGAATGACTCATCCCACTAATCCTCTAAGAGCCACGTCAGATCTACTGGGCCAAACAGGCCCATAAGGCACTACCTCACTCCTTCTCCTATAAATACACCCCTTCCACAATGGCTAAGGTATGACATTCTCTACCCTATTCTAAAGAACTACGTGATTCCCTTTTCACTGGGGATACGTAAGACCGGGGTCACCCTCGTCAGCCGCAGCAACCTCCAAACACCGATGTGTTTGGGATGCTCCGACCCTCAAACGCATCGAAGTTTGGTCCCATTTTTCAGATCCACTACATTGGTGCCATCTGTGGGGACGATAAATTTCGATTCCCATCCACAATAAAAAAAATAAAAATCAAGGAAAAATAACATCAATTGTGGAAAATGAATGTGTTCTAGGGGCGAAAGAAGAAGGGCGTTCTCGATAGCGGCGATGTGACAAGGCAGGAGAGACACCGCAACGGTGCTGTCATCATCAACCACACTGACCGAACCGCGTCGCAGTGGCCGTCGTTTTCTTTCAGTTCCCAGAACATAACTTTGCACGGATCCCTGGTTTTAACGTGCCCCCTTGTTAGATCTAGTGTGCATGTGCATGTGGAGATTGTGAGATCTATTTTGCAAGTGCATGGTTTTTGATAATGACAAATGTTTCAAGATCAAGTCATGGATAAGCTCACCAAAGGCACAACAAACAACTATGATGAAGAGAGAGCAAACTCATTAAGATTCAATATGTGTATTGTTTGTAATATATTTATGTTTGAGTCTTAGAGTTTGATGAGTTTGGGTAGAGTTTATTAGAGGGTAGTGAATCTCTATCAAGTGCATGATCATATTATGATTTGAGTATTTCACTTAAACTAAATAAATAGGTGGCTTAGAGGTTTGAAAGAAAAGGTTTAGCTTTGAGAAAACAAGTTTTAGAAGTATTTTTACAGCTCATAATCGATTATGAGGAAGCCATAATTGATTATCATGAATTGAATCAGGTAATAATCGATTATGAGGTTGAAATAATCGATTATCACTTTTCACAAAGGCATAATCGATTATCTAGTTGCCATAATGGATTATGACCTGCAAAATGACTTTTTAAAATACGTTTTTCACTTCTCAAAATCAGTTTTTAAGTTTCCTAACTTTTGAGTATTCTATATAAACCTTTTTCTATTCATTGTGAACATACAACTTCATTTTCATATCATTCTAGAAAGATCAAAAAGCCACACGAATCTCTCAACTTTCTCTCTCACTTTCTAAAAGATCAAAGTTCTTCATTTTCCTATTCTTTGATCAAGAAACCTTTGAATCTCAATTACTAATTGTTCATAGTTCTTGAAGGAGATTCATTAGGTTATTGTGTTTTCTATTGTGATGTAATCATTGCAAGGAGGCAAACATTCTACAACAAAGAAGAAGTCTTGGTGGTTTTTCATCAAGCAAGTTGATTTGGAAGTCTTGTGTTAACAAGCAAATTGGAAGTCTTGTTGTGAGGAATCAACAAGCAAGTGGAAGCCTTGTTGTGGGGTTATCAACAAGCAATGGAAAAAGGTTAGATTAGAAGTTCAATAGGATTGCAAGACAAGAGTGAGGTATCTCTTGGAGGCTATCAATAAGGGAGTCTTGAGAGGCGTATTACTTTTAATTTGAGAATTCTAATTCCTTATTGAAGAAACTCTCTCTTGTGATAAGAGGGGACTGGATGTACCTCACGGTGGCTGTGAGTGAACCAGTATAAATCTCTGAGCAAGCTTCGCTTCCCTTAACTCTTTAGTTTTTGTTATTTCATATTGTTCTTGATTGAAAACCTAGAAAAGATTGATTTTCCATAATTGATTGAATTAGGGTTTAATTGTTTAAATTGATTTGGGGAAAACCTTTTTCATAACCTAGGTAATCATTAACAATATTGGTGTTAATCAATTCCCTGCTATCTCTGATCTTATGTGTTAATTGATTGATTTTGGTTTTTGATTGAAAAGTGATTTTTCAGTTTCTGCAGTGGATAATCGATTATCCATCAGTCATAATCGATTATCTAAAAAGTTGTTGTCAGATGATAATCGATTATCCATTATCATAATCGATTATCTGTTTCAGAAATTGTGAAAATTATTCGTTTTAATTGTTTCAATTTGTTTTATTCGAAAATCTTTCAAGGTTTCTTTAACACCTATTCAACCTCCCTTCTAAGTGTTCTCCTAGTGTTGTTTAGTTAATTCACCTACCGATTGTAGTCACTTACACCCCTTAATTCGCCACCGCACCGCGACCGTCACCGCAGACATTCCATCTTCTCATTCAGCCGCTGACCCATCCTCTCATAGCGAGGTTCGAATCGAAGCAGAGGTCTCTTCTTCATGCAACGAATCTCATAGATCGCAACTTGAGATCGGTCCACATCCACCATTATGGTGGCCTTCAGTTTTGTCGCCGCCACTGCTAACATGGCTTGCCCTCATTTTGATTCGGTTTCGCCTCGTGGTTCCGTCATCGGTGATCTCACTGGCAAGACTAGTGGCGAGCATGATGCCCCTCCTGTTCTGTCTACGTGCCGTTACCATGGGGCAGCAAAGCTCGCGACTTCGAACTAGAGTAGAGGTGGTTCATGTGCGACCATGTGATGCCGCACCACGAACTCCAGCCTCGGAGAGGCTTCCACCATCCACCGGTGTTGATGCCATGGCTGCTATCGTCGCCGCCACACATCCCTGATTGGCGTGAAATTTGCAGCAAGCAGCTGCTGCAGAAAGCCCTGATGGGCTTTTAGCCCAAACTACACCAAAAAGAAGAAATGGGCCTCAAAACGACTATGGGCCCATCAACTCAATGCTCATTCCTAAATCAGGGAAGTAGTATTCTATATCAAGTTTATCATTTTTACTGATATGTTATGTGTGATATTTTTAAATCACCATTTCTATTATGATATTTTATATCTACCAACCAATAATTCTCATTATTGCAATTTAATTATCATGCATTGTCAATCCAAATGGCAATCACTAATTATTATTTTTGTGCACATATGCGAGGTACATGGCCCGAGCTGCTAAATAACCCACTTCGAGATTCTCATCAATGGGCAAATTTTTTTTTGAGCATAGCGAACACAATAACATGTTACTCTATTCGGAACCTATTGATGATGGCAAGGACCCCCGTGCCGAGTTTCCCTCTTTGCGATCGCGTTCCGAGTATAGAGAAGCCGGCGTACGGTTCCCCTCTTCGAATACATGTGCCAAATGCGCGCGGACCTTCGACGGCGTCCCCCTTTTGGTATCCCATATATTCGGAATATCGGGAACCACACACTACCCTTCTCTCCTCGAATTCGTAACACAATTGTGGAAACTTCGCACTGTGTTCCCCATGAGAGTCTCTCGTTCTGGGTATGAAGAATATTCTGTTGGTTTCCCTTGCACGGAGTCATTTACTTATTATGAAGAATCTTCTATCGGGTTTCCCTGTCATAATCCGAGTACGAGAACAACATCAACTCTCTGAAGCTCGACGCAGGCTCTACACTACATTGGCACCGTCTGTGGGAACGATAAATTTCGATTCCCATCCACAACAACTCTATCCTTCAATAAGAGGATTCGAACAACAAGATGTCATCATGGCTATCTATGATATCGAACTTTAACTCCAACAGGAGTGACCTCAGTCCTGTCCTTTAATGGAACCTACCACCACAGACATGGTAGTATAGGAGTAAGTCACTTGTCATATCGCATAAGCCGATTATATGATTGTTCAAACACAAGTATCACAAATATCATTTCAATGCATGCTCAAGTGTCTTATCAAACAACATTACTTATGGTCATTACTCTTTCATGCTATGCATGCACATCTCTCAAAACATTCTTTTCAACTCTTCCATAAACACAACACTCTGGGATGGGTAATCGTGCGCTCGAAGCTTCCACAACCTGTATAGCGGCTACACCATTCTATACTGGAACCACGTCTACCACAATCCTAAAATGAACAAGGGAATGATCCCTGAACCATTGTCCACCAATGATCTTAGGTCCTTGTCATTTCCACTGTGGCGGCCACACCATTCCAACCGTCTCATATAGCTGTCACACCGTACTATATGGTCTCCCATCTCGCATGCACCTTACTCATTTTACAATTCCTGTATCACCATGCAAAAAATGCACTTTCCATATATTAATTATCAACATGTCCATTATCAAGAGTAATTCATCATCATTATATACATGGAGGCCACACTGTTCCATGTCTTCATATAGCGGCCACAACGTACTATATGGAATCACATTATACTTATCATACATATGGCAGCCACACTGTTCCACATGTCTTCGTATAACGACAACACCGTACTATACAGAATCATCTCAGCTCAACGATCTCACATCGGAGCTAATCATTCGGGCTCAACGATCTCATATCGGAGCTAATCATCATACATCATACTTGGATCATAATCTATAATTGTCATAATCCATAATCATTACTTTCAATTTCTCATAATCAAATAATCATTTATAATCATCATTCTCAAATCATCAAGTATAATTGTCATTCTCAAATTGTCATATTCACACCATAATTAATAGTACACTAATCATCATTAATCTTGTACAAATATATTTAATTCATAAAATCATCATTATTAAATTATTAAGGTATATAACATCATACTAATAATTCAAAAATCCCAATAATTGATTAGTCCTCAAACACTGCAGGAATTACTTTTCATTTTGATCCATCTTCAGTTTGGATAATCGATTACTAGACCCTACTAATCGATTGCCAGCAGACCTGAGAGCAATTTGAATTATTCCCTCAAGCCAAATCATTCGAAACCATGGTCTAACCTTCTTATTTTTACTATGCAATATACATACTATACTTACAACAAGATTCTAACCTATTGGAGTAGTATTTCAATCTATATTCATTTCATAAACACAACTTTACATAAGTGTGAGCTAAGCCTAATATATCATTATATAAAATATTAACCATTAAGAGTTATTAATATAAAACATTCTTCCTAGCCTTTGTTGGTTTTGGCCTCAAAATCTCGAGAGGGGGGTGAATCGAGTTTTATTATGTATTGCAAAATTCGTATCAAATTAAAAAATTGATTTGAGATGGAGAGATTAATCGAATGAAACGGATCGCGAAAATGATAGAAATATAATAATTGAGTAGCGCGGAAACGTAAGAAATTAAATATGCGGAAAGTAAAAGATATAGGGATAGAAAAGCGTGCACCGGAGAATTTTATACTGGTTCAGCCTTCCCGTCGAAAGGCCTAGTCCAGTCCCCAAGCGACCCGCCTGAGAGTTCTTATAACCAAGCAATAGAGCCGCACCCTATTACAACCAAGAGCACCCCGCACACTACTAGGAACCTCCGTTCGCTAGGGGCCTCAATCACACAGCAGGGTTCCTTGCCCTACGAACGCCTCAACGTTCAACTATGGGATTCTCTCCCTACCACTAAGGTTGAATACAATAGATGTGAGTGATTACAATAAGTATCACGTGTTCTCAAAAACACAGATTCTACAAGAAGCTCTTATGATAGTGAAGAAGAAGTTTGTCTTAGAGCTTACGCAGCCAACAAGGTTTGTTCTTCAAAATATTAGAACAATGAAAAGCAGAACACTTTGAGAAGAAGAAGAAGAGAGAACGTGAAAAATAGAAAAATGTATGAATGTTAAAACTATTTTGAAATGTTGGAGTGATCTTTATTTAAAAATAAAACATTTTAGAATAAAAACGATTTTGAATTAATAAAACAAAATCAAAAAGGAATAAACAAAGATTTGAACTAAGTTTTAAAATCAAAATAAAATCAAAACGATTTTCGAAATAAAATAAAGATTTGATTCTTAAAACCAAAAAGGAAATAATTCAAAATTAAAATCATTTTTGAATTTTATAAAATATATCAGAATCTTTTATATAAAAACAAATCAGGAAATAATAAAAATGATTCTGACACGTTTTTCAATAAAACATGAAGTAATCGATTACTTTAAGAAGGTAATCGATTATTCCTTCAAAAATAGAAATTCTTAAATACATTTGAAAAACATGTAATCGATTAGGCTAAGAATAGTTAATCGATTACATCACTCCTGTTCATTGTATGATGCAACTTATGATAATCGATTACACTGAGGAGTTCATCGATTATTAAGCCTCTGGTATGCATATGATGCAACATCATGTAATCGATTACTACAAGACTTGTAATCGATTACTAAGCCTCTGAAAAATATATGATGCAACAATTATAATCGATTACTTGACTTTTGTAATCGATTACTTTCATAAGAAAGTAACTGATTAACAAACTTCAGTTAATCGATTACAGCTTCTCTAATTTTTCTATGATGCAACAGAGTTAATCGATTACTACAAGAGATAATCGATTACTCTCTTTTGCAATCATATAAATATGCAGAGTTTTGTAACATCAACTATTTTTACTCCGATGAAATGCAGAAAAACATTTTATATGCAGAAAATACGTTTTTCTTCTTCTCTTCAAAAATAAAAACTTTGTTGGCTTTGAAACTTCTAAGTAAACAAAAACTTCATTACCTTACATTTGTTCTAAGGAGAAGGTTTCTATTCTAGGCTTGCTTGAGTCTTCAATCTTGACGCTTGCACTTGTGAGCTTGAACTTGAGTTGGCTTGTTATCATCAAAACATATATTTGCATTAAACTTGAAGTCCATAGAGAGTTTGAAGCATGCCTTCCAACCAGCTTGACTTCCAACACTCCCCCTTTTTGATGATGACAAACAACCATTCTGATATGCTCTTTATTAACTGCATCACAAGTGTTACACAAGCAAAAAATAGATATATAATAATAAAACCTTCCTTAGAATCACTAAGTACAGGAAATATAATGGATTAATTCTTCTCCCCATGTATGAATGCTTAGATAACATATATCAATTTAGACAAAAAACATCCTTCAGAGTATCTCCCCCTGAATGTATTAGCCATGAAATATCAGAATCTCTCTCCCCCTTTTGTAATCATCAAAAACATGTGCAATCTCCCCCTGAAACACTAAGAAGATGCATCAATAATAACATGAGAGATAAAATATTCACATATTCAAAAGAGGTGAGAGGCAGAAGTTAAACCAATTTCTCTACGAATAAAAAAGAAATTTTCTTTTGGAAGCGGTTTCGTAAAGATATCAGCCAACTGCCGCGAAGTATCAACATACTCAATAATGCAATCACTCTTCCGAATATGATCACGAATAAAATGGTGTCGAATCTCTATATGCTTCGTGCGAGAATGTTGCACTGGGTTTTTGGTAATACTAATAGCACTGGTATTATCACATTTAATAGGAATGTGATATAGACTTATACCAAAGTCTAGGAGTTGCTGTTTTAACCATAAAATCTGGGCGCAAAAACTACCCGCGGCTACATATTCAGCCTCAGCTGTAGATAGGGCCACACTAGACTGTTTCTTACTAGCCCATGATACCAATGAATTGCCAAGAAGATGACAAGTGTCGCTAGTGCTTTTTCTATCTACTTTGCAACCAGCAAAGTCAGAATCGGAATACCCAACAAGATTACAAGACGAACCTTTGGGATACCATAAACCCATATAAGTTGTGCCAGACAGATACTTCATTATACGCTTGGCAGCAACCATGTGCGTTTATTTTGGATTCGACTGGAACCGAGCACACAAACATACACTAAACATGATATCCGGCCTACTTGCCGTTAAATAAAGAAGTGATCTGATAATACCTCGATACTTTGTAGTTTCTACGGATTTACCTCCTTCATCTTTGTCCAAGTAACATGATGTGCTTATCGGTGTTGCTACTGCCTTGGCCTTATCCATGCCAAATCTTTTCAGTAATTCTTTGCAGTATTTGGTTTGACTAATGAAGATTCCGTCCTTCGCTTGCTTTATTTGTAATCCCAGGAAAAAGTTCAACTCGCCCATCATAGACATTTCGAACTCTTCCTGCATCATACTAGAAAATTCCTTGCAAAGGATTTCATTAGTAGCACCGAAAATAATATCATCAACATAAATCTGAACTAAAAGAATGTCCTTTCCTTTCTTTTTGATAAAAAGTGTGTTATCAACCTTCTCTCTTTCAAAGTTATTTTCCAACAAAAATTTGCTAAGACGGTCGTACCACGCTCTAGGAGCTTGTTTTAAACCGTACAAAGCCTTTTTCAATTTATGAACATAATCAGGGTGTTCATAACTTTCAAAGCCAGGAGGTTGACACACATAAACTTCTTCATTTATAAAACCATTAAGAAAGGAACTCTTTACGTCCATTTGATATAATTTAAAATCTAGAATACATGCAAATGCTAATAGCAGTCTAATGGCTTCCAACCGAGCAACAGGGGCAAATGTTTCCTCATAATCTATCCCCTCTTCCTGGTTGTAACCTTGTGCAACTAACCTAGATTTGTTTCGAACAATTAAACCAGCCTCATCAAGTTTATTTTTATAAATCCACTTAGTTTCAATAATCGGATGAGACTCGGGCCTAGGAATAAGTTCCCACACCTGATTTCTTTCGAACTGGTTTAATTCCTCTTGCATTGCCAAAAGCCAATGCTCATCAAGCATAGCCTCAGAATAATTCTTTGGCTCTACTTGAGAAACAAATGCAAAGAAGTTACACAGATTGCTAATAGAGTTGCGAGTACTTACACCTTTTGAGATATCCCCGATAATCTGATCTATAGGATGGTGCCTCGATGTTCTCCATTCTTTAGGCAAATCAACGTTGAGTTCCATAGATTGTTCTGGATTTTTCTCCTCAACAGGTTCGACTGATTTTCCATTGCTTTCGGAATGCTCCTTTTCTTTGGCGTTTGACTCCTTATCCTCATCAATGAATAAATCTCCAAGAATACCTGAAATGTCATTAACAGATACCTTTCCCAACCTTCTGGGATCGGATTCGTCAAAAGATACATGAATAGATTCTTCAATAGTATTACGAGATTTATTGTAAATCCTATATGCTTTGCTCGAAGCAGAATATCCAAGGAATATACCCTCATCAGCTCTATCCTCAAAACTTCCTAGATTTTCTCTACCATTATTATGCACATAACATTTACATCCAAAAACTCGAAGATGGGAAATATTTGGTTTTCTCCCCTTGTACAGCTCATAGGGGGTTTTCTTTAAAATAGGCCTAATCAAAACACGGTTCATAACATAACATGTTGTACTAACTGCATCGGCCCAAAAATATGCAGGCAAATTCATGTCATTAAGCATTGTTCTAGAAAGCTCTTTTAATGAACGATTTTTCCTCTCCACAACTCCATTTTGTTCTGGAGTCCTTGGAGCGGAAAAATAATGCTTAACTCCATGTTTTTCGCAAAACTTTTCAAAAAGATGATTTTCAAATTCTCCACCATGATCAGTTTTAATGGATGCAATGATCAAATGCAATTGCTTTTGAATAATCTTGGCTAGCTTTTTAAATTCATGAAATGCGTCTTTTTTATGAGTTATAAAAAGCGTCCATGTATACCTAGAATAGTCATCCACAATAACTAAACAATAATAGTTGCCACCAAAGCTTTTAGTTTGACACGGTCCAAAAAGATCCATATGTAAAAGTTCCAAGGGCCTTTGAGTTAGTTGAAACAAGATTTTTAGACGGAAAAGTAGCCCTTGTGAGTTTTGATTTTGAACAAGGATCACAATTTTCAGAAAAGGAAAAATTTTGCTTTGGCAAACCAACTACTAAGTTTTTAGAAGAAATTTTATTTAAATGAGCCATGTGGATGTGACCTATTCTACGATGCCACAGCCACGATTCATCCTCTTTAGATAATAAACATTTTGCATCATTTGAGGGAATTGAATCAAAATCAATAACATAAACATTGTTTATCCTGCGAGCAATTAGCTTAATAAGATTATCAATTTTTCCCTCGATAATACATCTATCAGAATCAAATATAGCCCTATTGCCCTTATCACACAATTGACTAATACTTAGCAAATTGTGCTTTAGGCCCTCAACATGTAAAACATTTTCAATGCAAGGGTTAGGAGGTGTACCAATTTTACCGATTCCGATAATCTTTCCTTGATTGTTATCTTCGAAAGTCACATGTCCTTGGTCCTTAGGCACGAGATGCGAGAATTTAGATTTATCTCCAGTCATATGTTTTGAGCATCCGCTGTCCAAGTACCACCATGCCTTCCTTCCTTCCGGAGTAACCTACAAGCAAAGAATTCAAGGTTTCTTTATATGTACCCATATCTTTTTGGGTCCTTGAGTGTTAGTATAGCCATAGTTTAAATCATGCCACCTTCTAGCTTCATTGTTCGGTTTAACGAACTTCACTTTTCGGTGTATGCATTCATGTGCACCATGGCCCTTTTTAGCACAAATATGACATATAATAAGAGGTTTCTTATGATTACTGGCAGGGACAAAAATGGTACTTAGTTTTTTTGATGTCTACCGGGTTGATATCCTAAACCCGCTCTATTAAAGAAACATTTTTGTCTACCTAACATTAAATTTAAAGTATTTCTACCTTTTGTAAATTTAGCAAGGGTTTCTTTTAAATCTTCAACTTCTTTAACCAAGTCCTTGCAGAATTTACAAGAAGAAGAACTAGCTTTAAGCTTAATGTCGTTACACAAAGTGTTTGAAGAATTTTTTAAAGTCAAATTCAGCTCCTTATTTTGATTTTTCAAAAAATCATTTTCCTTAGTAAGTTCTTTATTCTTTTCTAAAATGGAAGATGAATTTTTCTTTTCTAGAGAAACCAATAAGGATAACCTCATCGATTCCTCATGTAACTCTTCAAATGCTTCTTGTAATTCATCATAAGAAAAGTTAAGTTCAGTAGTTACCTCATCGTCGTGAGCCATCGAGCATAGGTTGGCAGTCTCCTCTTGTTCGTCTGAATCCTCATATGAACTTCCATCATTGTCCAGCCACGCCAAGTATGCTTGCTTCCCCTTCTTTGAACTTGAGGTGCCTTTTTCTGAATTCTCATTCTTTTTCAATTGATAGCAGTCTGCTCTAATGTGACCAGGCTTGCCACACTCATGACATGTGATGGTTGAGCCTCCACTTTTATTATTGTCTCTCTTGTTGAAATTTTTCTTCCTCAGGAATTTCCCGAACTTTTTCACCAATAGATCCATGTGTTCATCATTCAATAATTCTTTGTCCGAGTCACTATCTGGTGCAGGTGCTTCAGCCTTGAATGCCAAACTTTTAACTTTCTTGTTCTCTTCTTCATGCTGAGCCAACATTTTTAGTTCACTTTCGTGTTCTTGTAATTTTCCAAACAGAGTTGCCAGCGTCATTGTTGAGAGATTTCTAGATTCAGCAATTGTCGTCACCTTTGGTTGCCAATCTCTTCCCAAACACCTTAGAACTTTGTTGATGAGATCCTCATTGGTGAACTTCTTCCCCAATGTCGTCAGTTGATTTACAATCATTGTGAAGCGCTTTTGGATCTCTTGAATCGATTCTCCATCTTTCATTCTGAATAGCTCATATTCACCAGTCAACGTATTGATTCTTGACCTCTTTACTTCCGTTGTACCTTCATGCGTGACTTCCAGCGTATCCCACATTTGTTGTGCTGTCTCGCATGTTGATATCCTGAAAAACTCATCATAGCTCAAAGTAGATGTTATAATATTTTTTGCTTTCAAGTCGTATTGGACTCTACGTTCCTCCTCCTCCGTCCATTCAGCCATAGGCTTTTTGACGGTGTTACCATTAACCACATAGGTAAGAACATAGGGACCATTTACAACAGCATCCCAAACTTTTAATCCAACTCCTTGAATAAAAATTTTCATACGGGCTTTCCAATACGCGTACCCTACCCCATCAAACATGGGAGGACGGTTAATAGAACTCCCTTCACCTCCAAACAGAGAGTTTGAAGCCATACTCTTGAGACGGTTAAGTCTTAACACAAGAGACTAGCTCTGATGCCAATTGTTGGTTTTGGCCTCAAAATCTCGAGAGGGGGGGTGAATCAAGTTTTATTATGTATTGAAAAATTCGTATCAAATTAAAAAATTGATTTGAGATGGAGAGATTAATCGAATGAAACGGATCGCGAAAATGATAGAAATATAATAATTGAGTAGTGCGGAAACGTAAGAAATTAAATATGCGGAAAGTAAAAGAGATAGGGATAGAAAAGCTTGCACCTGAGAATTTTATACTGGTTCAGTCTTCCCGTCGAAAGGCCTAGTCCAGTCCCCAAGCGACCCGCCTGAGAGTTCTTTTAACCAAGCAATAGAGTCGCACCCTATTACAACCAAGAGCACCCCGCACACTACTAAGAACCTCCGTTCGCTAGGGGCCTCAATCACACAGCAGGGTTCCTTGCCCTACGAACGCCTCAACGTTCAACTATGGGATTCTCTCCCTACCACTAAGGTTGAATACAATAGATGTGAGGATCACGTGTTCTCAAAAACACAGATTCTACAATAAGCTCTTATGATAATGAAGAAGAAGTTTGTCTTAGAGTTTACGCAGCCAACAAGGTTTGTTCTTCAAAATATTAGAACAATGAAAAGCAGAACACTCTGAGAAGAAGAAGAAGAGAGAACGTGAAAAATAGAAAAATGTCTGAACGTTAAAACTATTTTGAAATGTTGGAGTGATCTTTATTTAAAAAGAAAACATTTTAGAATCAAAAATGATTTTGAATTAATAAAACAAAATCAAAAAGGAATAAACAAAGATTTGAACTAAGTTTTAAAATCAAAATAAAATCAAAACGATTTTCGAAATAAAATAAAGATTTGATTCTTAAAACCAAAAAGGAAATAATTCAAAATTAAAATCATTTTCGAATTTTATAAAATATATCAGAATCTTTTATATAAAAACAAATCAGGAAATAATAAAAATGATTCTGACACGTTTTTCAATAAAACATGAAGTAATCGATTACTTTAAGAAGGTAATCGATTATTCCTTCAAAAATAGAAATTCTTAAATACATTTGAAAAACATGTAATCGATTAGGCTAAGAATAGTTAATCGATTACATCACTCCTGTTCATTGTATGATGCAACTTATGATAATCGATTACACTGAGGAGTTAATCGATTATTAAGCCTCTGGTATGCATATGATGCAACATCATTTAATCGATTACTACAAGACTTGTAATCGATTACTAAGCCTCTGAAAAATATATGATGCAACAATTATAATCGATTACTTGACTGTTGTAATCGATTACTTTCATAAGAAAGTAACTAATTAACAAACTTCAGTTAATCGATTACAGCTTCTCTGATTTTTCTATGATGCAACAGAGTTAATCGATTACTACAAGAGATAATCGATTACTCTCTTTTGCAATCATATAAATATGCAGAGTTTTGTAACATCAACTATTTTTACTCCGATGAAATGCAGAAAAACATTTTATATGCAGAAAATACGTTTTTCTTCTTCTCTTCAAAAATAAAAACTTTGTTGGCTTTGAAACTTCTAAGTAAACAAAAACTTCATTACCTTACATTTGATCTAAGGAGAAGGTTTCTATTCTAGGCTTGCTTGAGTCTTCAATCTTGATGCTTGCACTTGTGAGCTTGAACTTGAGTTGGCTTGTTATCATTAAAACATATATTTGCATTAAACTTGAAGTCCATAGAGAGTTTGAAGCATGCCTTCCAACCAGCTTGACTTCCAACAGCCTTCTCCCATGTCCTGGAGGTCTATCCCTAAGTCCTAGTTCAATTATTATGCATTTATATAACTGATTTGCCTCTGCAGATGTCAGGATAATCGATTATCAGATCTTGACAATCGATTATTATGACATGTCTAAGAGAAAAACAAGACCTTTTCTCAAACCAGTTCGATTCTAAGCTCATTCCTTTTCCTTTAGATAACTTAGAGTACCTGTATAAACATAATTATATCAAGTTCCAACCTCAAATCAATGTCATTAGTATTTAATTCCCTTAAACCTTTTCATATAGCATGTTTCATCATAATCATATATCATTTCATCAAGACAACTTCTTCCTTATAACTAAGATCAAGTTCTAGGCATAAATCATGTAATAAAAATTCATAAATGAGTTAGAACACAAATGTCAGGTTTTGAAAGTCTTGACAATCGATTGTCAATCTTTGACAATATATTGTCATGACAGACCTGAGAGAAAAATATCATGAACTTCACATCCAATTCATTCCTATACCTGTTCAAACTTCTAGCAACCATCATGCAGCATATATTAGAGGTTTCTAAGCTATTTGCACATATAGTTCTGGCCAACATATCATTCATTCAACCAAGTTTCATAAATTATTCAAAACATGCATAATTCATGACATACATTTATATATCTCATATCAATCAATTATATCCTATCATTCATTTAACTTCACAATTCAGCAGGTAATTTAAGCAAGGCCGTGGGATTGCTTTGGTCTCCAAACCAATCAATCCTTGTCATGGTTCTAACATACAAAATCACATAATCAAACCTTCAATCATTAACCTTAGAGATATGAATGAAATCTCTCATACCTTGCCCGAATTGAACAACACTAAGACACAAGATAACAGCCACAATAACAACAGCTAGTAACAGCCATAGAACCAACAACAACAAGGACCCAAAACACAGCACCAAACCAGAGAAAATACAAGGATTCTTTAAGCTTTTCACTCACTTTTACTTACTAATCTTAAGCTAGATGTGCAGCAACTAAAGGCAAGTTACTAGCACTAATTGAGAGTGCATTCGGGTAGAGTTTTGGTAAGGAAACTTGAAGGAAAACGTGCAAGAACAACAACCAAAGCATAAGCTATTTATAGAAGAGAAAAGGAAGAGAAATAAGGCAAGGATGAAGTAAGCCATGACTTCATCTTCTTTCCCCACCACACATGTGTCCTAGACCACCCAGGAGCCTTCCATGTGTCCTTGGAACGTATAAAAATCTGATTTCCTACGAGTTTCTAGCTTAAACCGCCATACTGTTAGCTGTACAGACTCGCGATAATCGATTGTCAGAATCAGACAATTGATTGTCACATGTGACAACCGATTGTCTAAGCTTTTTATCACCAAACACAAATTCCACCGTTGGATTTGAAGATAAGAGGGTTGGGAAGCTTGCCTCCAAATTTGAGCACAATCCGACGGTTAACGAATGAGATATTTCTCGATCTTGAAATGATATTTTACCAAAATATTACTTTTTCACATATTCTGTTTAAATCTTGCTTACCAAAACTATTTTATTTCTGAAATATGTTTCTTTATACTTATTTTTCCAAAATATTTTCCTTAAAATAATTTTCAATATTTATTTATTTCCAAAATTGAGGGATGTTCCATGAGGCATTGCTTACTGTTTCATTAGTGGATTAAAAGTTGACATAAAGAGAGGTAATTGCCCAAGCTCCTAACCAGTCCTATACAAACCCTTCCTAATAGCCAAAATTACAGACACCTAATAGCATACCTAACCCATAAACCTTTAGAAACACAAACATAAAAAAATTGAGTTCAGCTGAAATGCAAGCAAGGAGAGAAAAGGGATTGTGTTTTACTTGTGATGACAAGTTTTCAGCCACTCATAAATGTCCCAACAAAACAATACTACATTCTTCAAGTTGATTATGATGAAGAAGTTGACAGAGAAATAGAACAAGTTCCTGATGATACTGAAGAGGAATTGATTCATCATATGTCCTTCAATGCCTTAAAAGGATCCTCAGGTGTTGGTACAATGAGGTTCACAAGGACTATTAATGGTAAAGAGGTGCAAATACTTCTATACAATGGTAGTAATGATAACTTTCTACAACCTAGACTAGCTCATTGTCTAAAACTTCCAGTGGAACCTACTTCAGGCTTTCATGTGTTAGTAGGAAATGGTCATTCCCTGACCACTGAAGTGCTAATCAATGAAATTGAGGTCTTGGTTCAAGGCCATAAACTCGAGCTACCTGTGTATTTACTGCCTGTCTCGGGAGCTGACCTAGTGCTTGGTGCAGCTTGGCTAGCTAAACTTGGAACTCACATAGCAGACTACAATCTCTGGTGAAACACAAAAACCTGCTGCTCAAGCTCAATTTAACCACATGAAGAGAATGCATCATACTGATGCAATCTTAGAACTATACACTATCCAATTAATTTCATCCTTTAATTCTACTGACTAATGGCATGAGATACCTGACTACCTAGAATCTGAAATAGCCATACTACTTCACACCTAAAAAAAATCTTCTCTAAACCCAAAGGCCTACCTCCTCACAGATCACAAGACCACAAAATTCCCTTGCTTCATGGCAGCAATGTTGTGAAGGTCAGACCATACAAATACCCTCATAGCCAAAAAAAACAAATAGAAACCATTATTAAAGAGATGTTAGATGAGGGCATAATTGTCCCTAGCTCAAGCCCTTTTTCTTCACCTATAATCCTTGTCAAAAAGAAGGATGGCACATGGAGATTTTGCACAGACTACAAGGCATTAAATGCCATTACAGTAAAGGATAGTTTTCCTATTCCTACTGTGGAAGAGCTACTTGATGAATTGTTTGGTGCTAAGTACTTTTCTAAGCTAGATTTAAGGTCTAGCTATCACCAAATCTTGGTGAATCTTGCTGACAAACATAAAACAACCTTTAGAACTCACCTTTAAAACAAATCTCTCTCTCTAATCTCTCTCTCACTAAAGTGCAAGATTAAATTCTCTCTCTTATTCTTTTTCATTACCAATTTGCTGAATCATGGAGAACGAAGGAGAATCAGGAACCAAGGAGAGAATCGAGGAGAATAATGAACCGTCGCTGCCACCACCATGCAACAGGTCGCAACCACCGCAAAGCCGCCATCCCCGTTGTCCACATCCAAGCCGCCACTGCGAGGTCATCGAAATTCGACGGGGCTTCCACCATTTTCTTCGTCTCATTCTCCTCTCCAACTTTCCCAATTACCACTACAGGTTGATCTAACTTCTATCCATCCATTTTTTATTTTGTTTGAAGTTCTTATAATTATTGGATTTGATATTAATAATATTTGGTTTTTTCGTTAAAAAAACTAAATACATATTCTTAATTCTCATGCTTTGAGCATTCTAGGGTGTTGTTTAATTCGATTTTAGAGAACTTCAAATTTTTAGGGTTTTGAGAATCTCTCATTTAGGGCTTTTGATGCTAAAGGTTTTAATTTACAAAATTGATGTTATATTTGTGAAATGGGAGATTTATATAGCATTTATATGGTTATATTATCTTAAACTCGGTTGATGCTGAGAGCTCTTTAATTTATTGTCTATGTTAGTTTACTACTATTTGTATTGTTGTTTGTATTGATGTTGTAAGATCCAATATTTTTATAATAAATAAAATATTTTAAAGAATATTATTATATTGAATAAAACAATGAATTTCCTGAATTTTTGTCAAAAGACTCGAGTGGATCTAGGAAGACTCGAGTGTTCTAACCAGTACTTAGGAAAATTTGAATTTTAGTTGAAAGACTCGAGTCTATTGGGAAAGACTCGAGTAGATCGAGCAGTTCAGAAAAAAAATAATAGTCGGTTTCAACACAATTTTAAGCCAACAGCACGTTTCCATCTAGTTACAAGCCCAGAACTCAACCTTACTTCATGGTAAGGTAATCCAACACTATACATAGGCATGTGGGGAAGCTAGAAACGCATTGACATCCCTCAAACCCAAATTTCTGCTCAAAATTCCCCTTTTTCTGGTGCATACTTTGTACCTTCGTTGGAAAAGCTCACACAGCTTTACATCAAGGAAGTGGTCCGATTGCATGGAATTCCATGAAGCATCATCTCCGATCGTGTCCCAAGGTTTTGTTCTCGGTTTTGGCAAAGTTTGCATCAAGCAATGGGAAGCAAGTTGAGGATGAGTTCAGCCTATCATCCTCAAACTGACGGTCAATCAGAAAGGACAATCCAATCTCTTGAGGATTTTTTAAGGGCATGTGCTTTGGAGTACAGTGAAGATTGTAGTCAATTGCTACTTTTTGTAGAATTCGCATACAACAATAGCTTCCATGCGAGTATTGAGATGGCGCCCTTCGAAGCACTATATGGACGAGAGTGTAGAACCCCACTATGTTGGTTCCAAGTGGGGGAGAATACATTCATAGGCCTTGATGTCGTTCAAGAGACAACGAAAAAGATTAAAGTGATCCAAGAAAAGATGAAAGCGGCACAAAGCCGACAAAAGAGTTATACGGATCAAAGGAGAACCAAATTGGAATTTCAAGAGGGAGAACACGTTATCCTCCGAGTGATCCCGACAACTGGAGTTGGACGCATAATGAAGCCGAAAAAGTTGTCACCCAAGTTCATTGGCCCATATCAGATCCTGAAACGTATTGGTCCTGTCCCTACCACCCTTTTTATCAAACCTGCACAACATTTTCCATGTTTCGCAACTGAGAAAGTTCGTGCCTGACCCCGCTTCGATTATCAGCATCGTACCGGACGAGATACCCTTGCGAGAGAATATGACGTTCGAAACTGGCCCCATACGAATCGAAGATAGAAAAATTAAGCAGCTACGAGGGAAAGAGATTCCTTTAGTGAAGGTCGTGTGGGAGCGAGGTGGTGGGAGCGACATCACTTGGGAACTAGAGAAAGTCAGATGAGGGAAAAATATCTGTATTTGTTCAGGTAAATAATATCGGGGACGAAATTCCTTTTTAAGTGGGGGAGAATTTAAGATCCAATATTTTTATAATAAATAAAATATTTTAAAGAATATTATTATATTGAATAAAATAATGAATTTCCTGAATTTTTGTCAAAAGACTCGAGTGGATCTAGGAAGACTCGAGTGTTCTAACCTTGAATTAGAACCAAGAGCCACTCAAATTAACCTTCTATAGCAAGAGTTACAAGCTTTAAAAGTTGCATACCCAAAGCTGAAAAAATAGAGCACAAAGCAGCCCCAACTACCTCTCTTTCATGAATTGGTTTGGTGAGTACGCTGAACCGTTTCGATTCAAACTTGTTTCTAATCAAAGTTGACACTTTCTAGTTTTTGAACAAATCGTTTCCTTGTGTTCTTATGACCTGTGCTTGATAAACCAATCAGCCAAAGTTAGCTTGTTGCAACAGTTTGCAGAACCCAGAATTGAGCATAAACGCTCAAAGTTCGTTTAAGACCTTTTTCTTGGCAATCAAACCTTCCTTTAGCTTCTCCAAGGTATGGGAGAAGTTATCTAATCACTAGAATGGTAATTAACAAGCTAAAATCATAAGAACCGTTTGAGGTTCATGGCCAATAAAACTTGAATTGGGAAATTGACTTGGAGGTTAGAAACCCATGACATTAATGTTCAAACAAGTTAATATGGACTTAACAATTGTTGCACGAATTTAAAATTGAGTAGAAATGAATTTCTTATGTTAAAATGGACATTTCTATATTTTTGTACAAAGTGTGATTTCATTCTGTTTCTTGTTGATTTGATTATGTTTGATACTTGTAACATATGTATTTTATGTGTTTAAACTTCTGTTTTGCATAGAATTGGAACAAAGAAGCCAAAATCACAAATTGGTGCTTTAAATGCAGAAAAATTGGTGCAGTTGCAGCAAAAAGACTCAAGTATTTCGAGAAAGACTCGAGTATACTGGAAAAGTGAAGAACGACTCGAGTATTTCTTCAAAGACACGAGTATTTTTGCATGAACTACTCGAGTGGTTCATGAACTACTCGAGTATTCTGAGAAAAATTGAAGAAAACTCTTATTTTCTTTATTAATCAGAATTCAACACTTTTTATCAATATTGTTATTAAATTTTAAAGACCACTATGAGGATTTCACCCAGTGGCATAATTCATTTCCGTTTGGTTGACAATTATCCTAGAGGAGTCCTACTGGAAATTCTATTCAGTGGTTGATACTTTTTCCACAGGAGTCCCAACGGAAATTTTATATCCATTTGGTTGACAAATTACCCTATGGGAGTCCCGATGGAAATTACATGTAACACCCCGAATTTTCGTCTCCTAAATAACAAAGAAATTAGTTATAACAATTATTTTATAATTGATTTATATTATTTTTGAAAGTTTTAGTTTTTGTACATTATGTGTTTTTATATATAAAAATATGAGATATATTTTTATATGGTTATTTTGTACAAAAATATGAATATTGTAATTTAGTCCTTGGGTTGGGACCTAATTGCAATATTAGAAAGATTTTTGAAGAAAGAGTAATTAAATTATTAATTTTTGATGTTTTATCAGTATGTAACCGGTTAGTAGGGCTCTGTAACCGGTTACACGATGAACTCAGAAAACTGGATTAGTGCGTTTGATGAGCAATCACACGTTTTAACCCAGAATTTGCCACGGAATCATCTTAATCGTAGTGGGAGCTACGTGTCTTGATGCATGTTAGCTTGATTGCTCTATAAATAGCCCAATTGATCGAGATTTTTTGCTCATATTGTTGATCTGAAGTGCTGAAGCTCTGTTTAGGGTTCCATAGTTTTTCTGTTTGATTCTCAGTCTGTGTTGAGAGTTAGAAGACGAGTGATACACTATTACAAAGCTCACATCAAGGGCTTTGTATTGATATAAAGTTTGTGAGTTGGGAGTCTCTGTGGAGGGATTTTCGAACCTTCAAAGTTGAGGTTGCAAACCTGTCAAACTCTGCTGCAGATTCGTGAAGCCCTCTTTTAGCTTCGATTTTGGTAAGCTCCTGCTATCCTTTGGTCCCAAATCTTTCCTAATCTCTTTAGCATGTTGCAGAGATTAAGTCCTAACTCTTTTCCCTGATTTTGATACATGTTTTCTGTGTTGAATTCTCTGATTTTGGGAACCCACCGAAGCTGTGTTGCATGTCCAGTAGAGAAGGGGAATTAGTGGATTTTGGTGTTCAAACTCATTTCTCTGTGAAGTCTTCGTTCTCAATCGATCTAGAGGTAAGGGGGAAGCTTACTATTTGCTAGAGTGAGGATAAATATGTTTGGTAAATAGGATGAGTCACCAAGAGACTCTAAGGGCATAGCTTGAACTAGTTTTATGGCTTGGAGGCCAACTTTAGCTCATTTCTGATTTTGAGCAATTATAATATGATGCATGCAAGCTATTGTGATGACAATTTCATGACTTATTTGGATACTTTGTGAATTGATGCATTAAGTTGTGAAATATGTGATTTATGCACTTTTGGTGTATGATGACTTCGCATGCATGAATTTGTGATATGTTTAAGTGTTTAAACATGTGTACTTTAGGTTATTAAACTTTGGGTAATGATGAAACTAGGTTAGATTTGAGTACAATTGAAAATGGTGCTGAAAAATCAATTTTAGTATGTTGTGCTACATAATCTAACTGGTTAGAGCCTCTCTATAACCGGTTAGAACCTGACAAAATAAAAAATATACAATTCTGGTTTTGTTAAGTAATTCTCACCATTTTTAATTGATACTTAAGGCCTATTAACACTGTTATTACCCTGTGGTTGTTGGATATGGATTCTAAATTTAATAATTGGTTTATACCTTAAAGTGAATGACAAATTCAATTGAAAACATCAATTCATTAAACAAAAACTACAAATGTTCCATACAAATCCACATGTTCTCAAAAAGGAGTTTAGTTACACATAATTAGAGAAGAAGAAAGAAGAATAATGAAAATCATAATGAGAGATATGGAATTACCCCAATCTCCAATCACAAAGTGTAATTCTTCAACTTGCCTCCAAAAGCTCTCTCACTATTGCTTTCTCTAAAAACGTGTTAACTACTCTTCAAAGCTTTCTGGTTTGAATGAATCCTAATCCTATTATTATATAGATAAAAACTAACCTAATTTTCAATCTAATGTGATAAGATTATTATCTGAATAAAACTAATCCTAAATCTGAATATAATATGATAAGATCCTATTAGAATAAACTAATCTCTAAGAATCTTATCTACAAATAAAATTTATCATTAAAATCCTTCTAGAATCCCGTATTTGTGTGTGACAGCAACTTCGGCATTGATTTTGACCCCCAAAATGGACGAATTTGAGCAAGGCTATTTCTGGCATAGTTGTAGATCTTTTCCTTAGCTTTAAAAAGATACCTAGATCGCCTAATTTGGATAAGCTTTGCTCAAGTTATGATCAAAACAGCGAACAGTGTCACTTTCTCGCATTTTGCGCGCCCAGGCGTGAAACTCCTGCGCCTGGGCGTGCGTCTGTCTAAAAAAATCAACCGAATGCACCCCATTATTGGCCAGTTGACCCCAGCCCGCACCTAGGCGCGTGGGACCCGCGCCTGGGCGCCACGGTTAACTTTTCTTCCTTTTTTCCTCTTTTTCTTCCTAATTCAAGTACTAAGCTCTCCTTCTTCATTCCTTTGCAAAAATCATTGTTTTAAGAACTTAAAACAAACCAAACAAATCAAAAGGTTCTAGAAATCTTATAATGACAAAATTTCATTGTTTTATTCCAATTTACTCAAGAAACTATCCACTTACTATGTAAAAGGGAGAGAAAAAAGGTACAAAAACATCACATATTAGACCTCAATCACACCCCCAAACTTAGCATTTTGCATGTCCCAGGCAAAAGTAAAATAAAAATTCTAAAACACAGGACCATTTTCTAAATTAATATGCAAACACCAAATCTTAGACTCCAGACTCATGACTCATACACTTTTCTTCACAAGCAATAACTTCCATCAAAAACTGGTTAAAGAAACAAACTCCAAAAGAAGCACGAACTAGTGAACTCTCTCAACCTCACTGTGTATATCTCTCATGTGTATCAAGGGTTATAACAATTCACTCAAGTTCATCCAATGACAATGTGTTACCATATGTTTGACCATAGACCAATATCTCCACTGAAATTATTGAATACATGCAAAAATCAAAAGGTCTTAATTTTGGTTGTAACGAGGCCATGGCTAAAGATGAAAGGTGGGATAAAAGAAACAAAGGATTATACAAAGGGCTAAAAATATGAAATCAAACTACATCCCTTTAACATATGAATGGGGCAATGGTTTTATAACAAATATCAACTCCAATATTTAATTCCCTTTCATTCTTTTTCATTTCCATTCTCTCTATTCTCTTCTCTTTTTCCTTATATTTTTTTCTCTTTTTTTTTTGGAAGAGAAATAGAGATCACAATTAATACTTTCAACTCAACACTTTTTGAATCAACATATTCCCAATTGCACCATTCACATTTCAAAGGATACCAAAAATATATAACATTTATGAAAAGGGTATAAAAGATATCATATATCAATAGGCTCAAAGTGGGCCACTAAGGGATAATATTTATCAAAAATCTGTTAAAGGCCAGAAAAATAATCCTAGGTGCCTTAATCATCTTAATGCATACAAACAATTATCAATCTCAAAATGGTCATCGGTCAAGTTCTAGAACACAAAATCAAAGTGAACACACTCATGAAAGAAATAGGGGTCTCAATCACAAAATAAATATTCAATATAAAACACATACCCCTGTCAAGTGTATAGGCTCAAATAACTCACAGGTTAAACAGTCAGTTCACTAATAGCTTGTTCCAAAAAAGTTTATCAAAATAACCAGTTCTCAACAAAACTTAAAACTCAAACCAAAACAGTGTCATACAATCAATGAGTCATTATCCTAAATCAAGTATTTACATAATAATCAGAAAAATAGTCCTAATCCTAGAATAATCATCTATCTTTACCCAAGACACAAACTAACACCAAATATGGGAGAACAATTCAAGTCATAAAAATTTTAATTTTTATTTTGTCCACTCCCCCAAACTTAGAGGTTGGCTTGTCCTCAAGCAAACTAAACTAACTAAACTACAAAATAAAAATTAAAAACTAAAAACAAAAGCAAGGAGTTAGAGACTTCCCTTTGTAGCACAACATTCTCTCTTGAGGCACCATGGAGGAGACTCCCCCAAACTTATTCACCTGTGTCACATGAACAACTAAAAATAGTGCTAGAAGCACCCCATTAGCAGTTACATATAGAAAACTCTAAACTCTTTATCCAATCTCCTAATTAAAAATTTAAATCCTACACTACTACAAAACTAAAGAGAATCCACCAGGATCCCAAATCCTATAGCACAACTTCCATGTTATGCAGCAATAACAAGTTATTCCTGGATCCCATGGAAATATGCACGGATGATGTTGGAGCAAATGTTTAAAAATAGTTTTAAACCCTCCCGGGTCAAATGGTGCATTTTTCACTCCAAGCATCATCAAATGGTGTAACATCCTCAATTTTTACACTTTAAAATATATTACTTCTTATAGTATTTAATATAAAAATGCTTGGGGTTTTATAAAAATTTTGACGGAGTTCACTTTGAAATATGGACTTTCCCCAAGTTAATTATTTTCACCTGTCAGTCCAGAACAATTTATTTAAACAAAACTATAATTACATTATAAAAGGTTGTGACTTATTTTGAAATACTGTAGAAAAGGATATTTGGATATCCTTCACAACCGATATACCATTTAATCAAAAATAAATATTCTTATAAAGTCCCTTTTTACAAAATGGAGGAAATCTTTAAGTGGAACTGAATAATTCAAAACTAAATCAAGTTGGGAATGCTAAAAATAACCAATGAATTCTTATATCAAATAAAGGAGATGCAACAAGATGATGTGGAACTGCAAGAGAAAGTAAGACTAAGTGTAGAAGGAAGAGAACTAGATTTCCAGATTGGTTCTGACGGAGTTTTAAGGTTCAAAGATCGAGTTTGCATCCCTGCAAATCAAGAGTTGCGGAGGATTATTTTGGACAAAGCTGACAAAAGTAACATGAGTATTCATCCTGGAGCTACAAAGATGTACCAAGACATGAAGAAAATGTTTTGGTGGTCTTGACTGAAGAAGGATGTGGCAACTTATGTGACATCTTGTTTTGTTTGTCAAAAAGCAAGGATAGAACATAAGAGGCCTGGAGGTGAACTTCAATCTTTGGATATCCCATAATGGAAATGGAACAGTATTGCAATGGACTTTGTTTCCGGTTTCCCAAGGACCCAAGGAGGATATGAAGCCGTGTGGGTAATAGTGGATCGATTGACAAAATCGGCTCACTTTATTCCAATCAATATGAAATATTCATTGGAAAAGCTCACACAACTTTACATCAAGGAAGTGGTCCGATTTCATGGAATTCCATCAAGCATCATCTCTGATCGTGACCCAAGGTTTTGTTTCGGTTTTGGCAAAGTTTGCATCAAGCAATGGGAACCAAGTTGAGGATGAGTTCAGCCTATCATCCTCAAATCGACGGTCAATCAGAAAGGACAATCCAATCTCTTGAGGATTTGTTAAGGGCATGTGCTTTGGAGTACAATGATGATTGGAGTCAATTGCTACCTTTAGTAGAATTCACATACAACAATAGCTTCCACGCGAGTATTGAGATGGCTCCCTTCGAAGCACTGCATGGACGAAAGTGTAGAACCCCACTATGTTGGTTCCAAGTGGGGGAGAATACACTCATAGGCCCTGATTTCATTCAAGAGACAACGGAAAAAGATTAAGGTGATCCAAGAAAAGATGAAAGCGGCACAAATCCGGCAAAAGAGTTATGCGGATCAAAGGAGAACCAAATTGGAATTTCAAGAGGGAGAACACGTTTTCCTCCAAGTGATCCCGACAACTGGAGTTGGACGCATAATGAAGCCGAAAAAGTTGTCACCCAAGTTCATTGGCCCATATTAGATCCTGAAACGTATTGGTCCTGTCGCTTATCAGTTAGCCCTACCACCCTTTTTATCAAACCTGCACAACGTTTTCCATGTTTCGCAACTGAGAAAGTTCGTCCTGACCCCGCTTCGATTATCCGCATTGTACCCGACGAGATACCCTTGCGAGAGAATCTGACGTTCGAAACCAGCCCCATACGAATCGAAGAGATTCCTTTAGTGAAGGTCGTGTGGGAGCGAGGTGGTGTTAGCGACATCACTTGGGAACTAGAAAGTCAGATGAGGAAAGAATATCTGTATTTGTACAGGTAAGTAATTTCGGGAACGAAATTCCTTTTTAAGTGGGAGAGAATGTAAGATCCAATATTTTTATAATAAATAAAATATTTTAAATAATATTATTATATTGAATAAAATAATTAATTTCCTGAATTTTTGTCTAAAGACTCGAGTGGATCTAGGAAGACTCGAGTGTTCTAACCAGTACATAGGAAAATTTGAATTTTAGTTGAAAGACTCTAGTAGATCGAGCAGTTCAGCAAAAAAATAAAAGTCGGTTTCAACACAATTTTAAGCCAACAGCACGTTTCCATCTAGTTACAAGCCCAGAACTCAACCTTACTTCGTGGTAAGGTAATCCAACACTATAAGTAGGCATGTGGGGAAGCTAGAACGCATTGAAATCCCTCAAACCCGAATTTCTGCTCAAAATTCCCCTGTTTTCTGGTGCATACTTTGTACCTTCGATTCTTCCTCCTCACTCAACCAAATCCAGTGCAACCAAAACACAATTCGAGTTCTAATTCCACTTTTGAATTAGAACCAAGAGCGACTCAAATTAACCTTCTGTAGCAAGAGTTACAAGCTTTCAAAGTTGCATACCCAAAGCTGAAAAAACAGAGCACAAAACAACCCCCAACTACCTCTCTTTTTTGAATTGGTTTGGTTAGTACGCTGAACCTTTTCGATTGAAACTTGTTTCTAATCAAAGTTTACACTTCCCAGTTTCTGAATAAATTGTTTCCGTGTGTTCTTATGACTTGTGCTTGATAAACCAAGCAGTTTGCAGAACCCAGAATTGAGCATAAACGCTCGAAGTTCGTTTCAGACCTTTTTCTTGGCCATCAAACCTTCCTTTAGCTTCTCTAAGGTATGGGAGAAGTTATCTAATCGCTAGAATGGTAATTAACAAGCTAAAATCATAGGAACCGTTTGAGGTTCATGGGCAATAAAACTTTAATTGGGAAACTAACTTGGAGGTCAGAAACCCATGACTTTAATGTTCAAACAAGTTAATATGGACTTAACAATTGTTACACGAATTTAAAATTGAGTAGAAATGAATTTCGTATGTTAAAATGGACATTTTCTATGTTTTTGTACAAACTGTGATTTGATTCTGTTTCTTGTTGATTTGATTATGTTTGATACTTGTAACATATGTATTTTATGTGTTTAAACTTCTGTTTTGCATAGAATTGGAAGAAAGAAGCCAGAATCACGAATTGGTGCTTAAAATGCAGAAAAACTGGTGCAGTTGCAGCAAAAAGACTCGAGTATTTCGAGAAAGACTCGAGTATACTGGAAAAGTGAAGAATGACTCGTGTAACATCCCAAATTTTAAACCCGAAGATAAATAAATAAATAATAATTAGAATAATAATAAGATTTGCAAATAAGGGTTATCCAAAAAGGGATTTAAAATGATGGATTAGGAATTCTTCGAGTGCCATGAAGGAGTTAAGGAGCATTGGCATCGAAAAGCAAATTTAAAGAAGACCAAACGAGTGTTAAAAATCGATTTTTCGGTGTTATAAACACCCGACATTAGGAAATTCAAAATATATAAAAGATTTAAGACTCAAAACCAGAATTCCACCGTTGGATATGAAGATAAGTGTCTAAGGAAGCTTGTCTCCAAATTTGGGCAAGATCCGACGGTTAACGAAGAAGTTGTAGAACGGTCAACCCGAGGTCAATGGGACTCGCGCTCAAGCGCGAGAAGCCGTGCTCAAGCGCGCGTGCATCAGACATGAGCATCAGTTGCTCATTCGCGCTCAGGCGCGGGTCACCGCGCTCAAGCGCGCCTGTGTTTTTAAAACACGAATAGGGAGGTTCGAAACCCCCATTTTCTCCCTCTCCCTCCATTAATTCCGGTCCCAGGCTCCTCCCTCCTCCTCCTTCCTCCGTCCAGCTCCACCACCGCCCAGAGCCGCCGTCCTCCCCCATCCCGTCCAGCTCTCTCTCCCTCTCTTCCCTCACCTTCCTTCGCTCTCTCTCTTTCCCTCACAATCTCCCTTCTCACACTCTCTCTCTCCACCACCACCAACCGGTCGCCGCCGCCCAGAGCCGCCACCGCCACCTTCACCACGAACCACCACCACTATCCACCACCACCACCATTATATTCCTCTCTCCCTCTTCCCCTTTGACTTTGGTCTCCCTCCTCTCTCTTCGGTCTCTCTCTTCTCTCTCTCTTTCCGATCGGAGCTGCCGATCGAACCACCACGGGCCACAATCACCATAGCCTCTCCCTTATTCCTTCCCCTCTCACATCCACGAGCCTTCTCTCTCTCTTCACGGATCCCACCGGCGCCGTTATCAACCCGTGATCGTGCCGGGCTCGTGTTGGGAACCTCGAAGCTCGAAGCCCTTGCCTCGGTCCAGTCGCGATCGTTCCCGCTAACGAGGAGCAACACTGACGCCGCCATCGTCGCCGAGCTAATATCCAGGTTCTATTTAAAAAGCCCGAGGTAAGAGGGTTCGCGTTACCTTTACTTGAGAAGTAAATTCTAGGATGCTATAGTGGTAGCTGAGAATAGGATAATTAAAAAGTATATTAATGAGCCTTAGGGTATTCCCGTTAATATAGATAGAATAAATAAAATTGTTACTAGAAACTATGCCTTAAGGAAATAAAACGTATATACTTAAAATAAGGTCAGGGATGAATGAATGTAATGTATGTGCATAGAATAAGGTCCGGAGTGAATGAGAGTGTTAGGATATCAAAAGAGTTAATATAGAATGAAAAGGTAGAAAAGCACAAAATAAAACCAAGGAGAATTGTTAGGGAGAACCATCTAAACGTGAGAGTAAAAGGATATAGGGTAATTGTGATAGGCGAGGAGAGAAGGGTTATTAAAACTAAATGTAAGGTAAAAGAGGAGTTAAAACACGAAAACCATAAGGAAGTGCGGAGGGGACTTAGTTAAGAGTTGTCGGGCAATAATGGAATAGGAATAAAATACTAAACTAAATTCTAAATATAGGTAGTTAATAAGTAAAGAATTTAATGAAAAGATAATGATACAAGAAGATGGAGTCTAATAGTGATAGATAAATGGAGTAGAGTACTATCATAGGGAAAATAAGTGAATAAATAAATAATAGTGTGTGCGAGAGGAATCATAGAATTAATTAAGGAATTGCAAACGGGAATTTAAAATGTAATGACTATACTAAGTTAAGTAGAGTTGGATAGATATTAGGATAATAAATGGTAGAAGAAGGAAAAGAAAGAGAAATACTAAAATAGAGGTAAAATAAACATTAGGAGGATAAGCCATAAAGTAAAGCTGGATAAAAGCGAGAGTAATTAGTAAAAAGAAAGAGATTAAAGTAGAAAACGAAGGAAAATGTGATAAGTTATAAACAAAGACAAAGAATAAAAGATTGAGATAAGCATAAAAGTGTTACTTAAATTTTAATAAGAGAAAAGATAAATAATTAAGAAAGAAAAGAGAACGACTGATGGTCTGTTGGACTCAGTCGTAATAAAAGAAGAAAATGGTATCGATGGCAGGCGGGCGGAAGTCACTGTCATCACTAAAAGAAATAAAAGGAAATAATTGACTCGATAGCAGGCGGACGGAAGTCCCTGTTATCACCAAAAGAAAGAAAAGGAAAGAATGAATTCGATGACAGGCGGACGGAAGTCCCTGTTATCACTAAAAGAAATAAAAGAAAAGAATGAATTCGATGACAGGCGGACGGAAGTCCCTGTTATCACTAAAAGAAGTAAAGGAAAAGAATGAATTCGATGATAGGCGGACGGAAGTCCCTGTTATCACTAAAAGAAATAAAAGAAAGGAATGTTTTCGATGACAGGCAGGCGGTAGCCACTATCACCAGTAAAGTGATAAAGGAATAATAAAGGTAAACGGCTGATGGTCTGTTGGACTCAGTCATAAGGAAAAAGGAAAAGACAAAGAAAAGGAAAAAGTAAAAGAAAAGGAAGAGAAGAAGAAAAAGAAAATGAAAAGAAAATGAATGATGAAAAAGGGGAAATCCTAGCGCTCAGTACCGTACGGCTGGCTGGGGCTGGACTACCTAATGAAAAATGGAAAAAGAATAAAGAATAGGAAAGAAAGAATGAAAAGGGAATCAATAATTAAAAGAATGTGAGAATAAGGGAAGAACGAAAAGAGATTAATTATATGAATAACTATGAATAAAATGTATTAATAATTATATAGGCTTAGTTATTTTCTATGTCTTCTTTTAGGATTTATCTTTTTAAGTTCTGTGTAATGCTACCCTTCTTGATATAATTTTACAGGTGCGGAAGCGGAGCTTACACTGTTGCGGGCCAAACTGGAAACTCTCCACTGCGTGGAGTGAATTTGTGATACCCTGAGTGAATTTTATTATGTTAAAAACTGTTATTTTGTAATTTATAATATGTGTAGTTATATGCCCTGAATTTGTACTAATTGGGCCTTAGGATCTGATCTGGTTATTGAACTATTATGTTTTAAGTTTTTAAATATTCTGGACTGACAGGTTTTAAGAAGAGAATTTTTGGGAAGTCCGAAAAACAGAGGAAACTCTGCCGGATTTTCGAAAAACCTTTTAAAAGAAATCAAATTCTAAAATGAATTTTCAAACTCTGATTTTACTAAAATTTAAAATTAACTAAATAAAGTGAGGATGTTACATTTATGGTATCAGATCAGTTTCCATCGGCCTTGGAGTGTGGAATCACAACTCCTATGGTTTACTCACCAAGCGAGCGACCAAATGTTAGTGTCAAGTCTTAGAATAGGCGAATAGGTACACTTAGATTGAGAATTATTTAGTTAACTGTGGAATAACGTAATATTTTTCAGAACTCAGTCACCATGCCCCGGAGACGTACACAGGATGAAAGGATGGCTGCTATATTAGAAAATCTGGTCCAACTTAATCAGAATCAGGCTGAAACAGCAGCAGCGGCCGCAGCAGCAGCAGCCACCGCACTCTACCAACCATCAGGCCCAATTGGCATCGATTGGCTAGCTAGATTCAGGCAGAATGATCCGCCCAAGTTTGAAGGTGGCTACAATCCGGATGCAGCCCAGAGATGGCTCCATGAATTGGAGAAGATTTTTCGCACGATTTCACCGCCTGCGGAGCAGATAGTTCTTTTGGAGGCGTACATGCTCACTGGAGAAGAGAATATTGGTGGGAGCGTGTACGAAGGGAAATGGAGATCGCTAACCAGGAGGTCACCTGGGATGTGTTCAGAATCAGGTTCCTAGGGAAGTACTTTCCGAAAGATGTCCGCCGAGAAAAAGAGCCGGCATTCCTGAACTTAACACAGGGAAGTATGTGCGTTGGAGAATATGCCGCACACTTCGAAGACCTCATCCGGTATTCTGGGAGCTATAGGGATGCTGATGAAAGAACTAAGTGCATCAAGTTCGAAGTAGGACTTCGCATTGAGATCAAGGTAGCTTTTGAATTCCAGAACATAGATAATTTGGCCCAACTGGTGAATATGGCTAGCACTTATGAGAAGGGATTGAGGCGGAAGACATCCGAGGATAGGAACAAGATGATACAGTGGGCTGAAGGTTCTAGCAGAGGCAGAGTACCGGCTCAGGAATCCGATACACATGCCGACATTAACGCTATGGCAATAGTGCCAATGGACACGGCTCCAGACGTGAATGCTCCTCGACCTAGATTACCCTGTCCAGAGTGTGGAAAACCCCACAGGCGTTTGTGTATGCGGCTGAAGTAGAACAAGAAGGAGGGTCTTTGCTACCAATGTGGGCAACCGGGACACATTGGGGCTAATTGTCCCGAGCGCACCGGGCGAGAGAATTAGTAAACCGGCTCGAGGTAATTTTTCTATGTCAATAATGTATCAACTGTTTACCTATAAAATTCTATATAGGTTAAGCGCGTTTAGTGTAACCAAGAAGAAACCGATAGGTGTTAATACCTTAGCTAGAAGTTCCACCAAACACATTTGATGATATTGTCACTGGTAGAAGGTAAGGTTAGAACTGATCACTCTAACTCTTGCATCTGCTAGCGGATGATACCACCAACAAACCTGACAATGATATTGCCATTGATAGATGTAAGATTGGGATTGATCACCTCGATCTTTACACCTATTGGTGATCGATGTCATTGACACATTTCATCTAAAACCGAAATAATCAAATTAATAAGTTTTTAAAGTAGACCCCCTAGAAGGAACAAAGCTAAACCGAGAAGAGTTCCTTCTGAACTCTTTGCATAGCATTAAAGAGTGGAGTGAAAAAGTGTAAAATCCTTGAGAGACTCGAGCGAACCTTATAGCTATTCCCTGCAACCGAGTCGAATTAGGAAATAGAAAATTTGGAACCCGCCTAGGAGTTTAATCAAAGTTTCCGAACAATTCCCTCAAAGGAGGCAAGTCTTAGTCACTGTGTTAGGTACCCTTACCAAGACCAATCAAATCAGCCGCAGGTTCATAGAGAACGCATCTTTTGATGACTCTCTGCTGAAAATGCACACTTAAGGATAATCTCCATTGTCTTCTTGCTTGACATGTATCCAATACATCCTGGGTCGTCGTACGGAGACTACGAAACCCATCCTTGAGTGCTTTGTGTTTCTTCTTTTCATCTTCACTCTCTTCAAGCTTCAAGCATCTCAGATGCAGAGGTGAGAATTCATCAAGACGTAGGAACCCAACATAGTTCTATGCCTACCGATGGATAACCATCCACGTGTCCCTTCTAACCTTGTACACCGGTCGAGAAGCGTATGTGCGAAATTCCGAATAACGAATGAGCATACCCCCAAGCATGGATATAATCAAGCATGCCAATGCTAAGTGGGGGAGGATTTCAATCCAAGGAATGGAAGATAGAACTTTAACCACAAGAAAATTGTGGATCCTATCCGAGTAACTAGGTGGAATGCAGAACGGTAACGAAGCGTAAGGAAGATTGTATCGAGCCGGACTCAATGTCCGACGATCATACCATAACCCGTAGAACTAATGAATAACTCATCCCAAACACTCCGCATTAACTGTCGAAGAGGTTCGCGGAGAATGGGACGAGAATTAAACTAAGAATCAATCAATACCTTCTCGGACCATCAGACAATTGGGAAATGAATTTAGACCCTGACCTCAACTCTTAAGTGAAATCGACCCGTAGGAATCCCTATATACCAATTTGAAATCGTTAAACGAACGAAAGGGAAGTACCACCGGAGTAGAATGTAGATATAGCTAAGGTGGAATTGAAGGGCGACCTCACTAGACTCACTTGAAGGAGTAAGAAACGAACAGGAAAAAGTGGAGTCGCGAAGTGGAGTCTCACTTAAGAGGTTATGTCGGAGCACCGCAAATATTTGTCTCAGTCTCTTAAGACTTTGTGTATTACGCGGATTCCTGAATGACTGAGATAAACCATACATGAGGCGAGTAATTATACCGCAGAACCCTTAACTTAGAACTTCCTCAAAGGGAAGATTGGAACCGAAGGAATTGAAATGACATGGGTGGAAACTATGTCAAGGGATACTCCTCCAAGTTAAGGGACAACTGGAATTTCGGGGACGAAATTCAAATAAGTGGGGGAGAAATGTAACATCCCAAATTTTAAACCCGAAGATAAATAAATAAATAATAATTAGACTAATAATAAGATTTGGAAATAAGGGTTATCCAAAAAGGGATTTAAAATGATGGATTAGGAATTCTTCGAGTGCCATGAAGGAGTTAAGGAGCATTGGCATCGAAAAGCAAATTTAAAGAAGACCAAACGAGTGTTAAAAATCGATTTTTTGCTGTTATAAACACCCGACATTAGGAAATTCAAAATAAAAGATTTAAGACTCAAAACAAGAATTCCACCGTTGGATATGAATATAAGTGTCTAAGGAAGCTTGTCTCCAAATTTGGGCAAGATCCGACGGTTAACGAAGAAGTTATAGCACAGTCAACCCGAGGTCAATGGGACTCGCGCTCAAGCGCGAGAAGCTGCGCTCAAGCGCACGCGTGCATCAGACATGAGCATCAGTTGCTCATTCGCGCTCAGGCGCGGGTCTCCGCGCTGAAGCGCGCCTGCGTTTTTAAAAGGCGAACAGCGAGGTTCGAAACCCCTATTTGCTCCCCCTCCCTCCATTAATTCCGGTCCCAAGCTCCTCCCTCCTCCTCCTTCCTCCGTCCAGCTCCACCACCGCCCAGAGCCGCCGTCCTCCCCCATCCGGTCCAGCTCTCTCTCCCTGTCTTCCCTCACCTTCCTTTGCTCTCTCTCTTTCCCTCACAATCTCCCTCCTCACACTCTCTCTCTCCACCACCACCAACCGGTCGCCGCCGTCCAGAGCCGCCACCGCCACCTTCACCACGAACCACCACCATCATATTCCTCTCACCCTCTTCCCCTTTGACTTTGGTCTCCCTCCTCTCTCTTCGGTCTCTCTCTTCTCTCTCTTTTTCCGATCGGAGCCGCCACCGTGGCCGCCGATCGAACCACCACGGGCCACCATCACCATAGCCTCTCCCTTATTCCTTCCCCTCTCACATCCACGAGCCTTCTCTCTCTCTTCACGGATCCCACCGGCGCCGTTATCGACCCGTGATCGTGTCGGGCTCGTGTTGGGAACCTCGAAGCTCGAAGCCCTTGCCTCGGTCCAGTCGCGATCGTTCCCGCTAACGAGGAGCAACACCGAGGCCGCCATCGTCGCCGAGCTAAAATCCAGGTTCTATTTAAAAAGCCCGAGGTAAGAGGGTTCGCGTTACCTTTACTTAAGAAGTAAATTCTAGGATGCTATAGTGGTATCTGAGAATAGGATAATTAAAAAGTATATTAATGAGCCTTAGGGTATTCCCGTTAATATAGATAGAATAAATAAAATTGTTACTAGAAACTATGCCTTAAGGAAATAAAACGTATATACTTAAAATAAGGTCAGGGATGAATGAATGTAATGTATGTTCATAGAATAAGATCCGGAGTGAATGAGAGTGTTAGGATATCAAAAGAGTTAATATAGAATGAAAAGGTAGAAAAGCACAAAATAAAACCAAGGAGAATTGTTAGGGAGAACCATCGAAACGTGAGAGTAAAAGGATATAGGGTAATTGTGATAGGCGAGGAGAGAAAGGTTATTAAAACTAAATGTAAGGTAAAAGAGGAGTTAAAACACGAAAACCATAAGGAAGTGCGGAGGGGACTTAGTTAAGAGTTGTCGGGCAATAATGGAATAGGAATAAAATACTAAACTAAATTCTAAATATAGGTAGTTAATAAGTAAAGACTTTAATGAAAAGATAATGATACAAGAAGATGGAGTGTAATAGTGATAGATAAATGGAGTAGAGTACTATCATAGGGAAAATAAGTGAATAAATAAATAATAGTGTGTGCGAGAGGAATCATAGAATTAATTAAGGAATTGCAAACGGGAATTTAAAATGTAATGACTATACTAAGTTAAGTAGAGTTGGATAGATATTAGGATAATAAATGGTAGAAGAAGGAAAAGAAAGAGAAATACTAAAATAGAGGTAAAATAAACATTAGGAGGATAAGCCATAAAGTAAAGCTGGATAAAAGCGAGAGTAATTAGTAAAAAGAAAGAGATTAAAGTAGAAAACGAAGGAAAATGTGATAAGTCATAAACAAAGACAAAGAATAAAAGATTGAGATAAGCATAAAAGTGTTACTTAAATTTTAATAAGAGAAAAGATAAATAATTAAGAAAGAAAAGAGAACGGCTGATGGTCTGTTGGACTCAGTCGTAATAAAAGAAGAAAATGGTATCGATGGCAGGCGGGCGGAAGTCACTGTCATCACTAAAAGAAATAAAAGGAAAGAATTGACTCGATAGCAGGCGGACGGAAGTCCCTGTTATCACCAAAAGAAAGAAAAGGAAAGAATGAATTCGATGACAGGCGGACGGAAGTCCCTGTTATCACTAAAAGAAATAAAAGAAAAGAATGAATTCGATGACAGGCGGACAGTGTAACACCCCAATTTAGAAATAGAATTTTCACTAAAAATTTGCGCCATTTTTTTTATAACATTATCTAAATCAATTCGGTTTAATTCTTTTACAAAAAGATTTTCATAAATACAATTTGATTCAAAAATGTTTTGGTACTTAGACTTGCGTCATAAAATTCTATTCCCAAAAAGAGATGTTAACATCCAACACACTTCCAAAAACTCATTTTCTCAATGTCATATTTAGTCGATGGTTAACTTGCGGAAAAATAGTTTAATTACTTTATGAACATGATATATAACAAAGAAACTTCTTTTATTTCATTTAAAATAATCCATATTACAACTGGGGTTACATTCGGGATAGAGTAATCATGTCCTACCCATCCAAAGATGGAATACAAAACAAAAACTATCCTAGACTATTAGTCTTCATCATTTTCCTCCACCGCAATTGTCTGGAGTATTCTTTGATTGCTGCTTCTGCTTCCTCCTCGTATGTACGTCGTCTCGTGATCCTCTTTCGACTTGAGCAACCGCTACTGGAGATAGTACATGATCTGTCATCTGTGAACATTGTTCCCCAATGTCTACAGGAAAGGGAAATAGAGAGAGTAAGCACTTCCGAACGATATGATCGTCGACGGCGCGGGCTTACAATAGGGGAATATTAAGACCAAAAGGGTAATTATCATGAAACTATATCCATTATATTTAATTATCTTTAGGCTCTAAGTTTTATTATCGTAACCACCGGAAATTCGAGAAGGGGTACCACCACCGAAGTTCAAGGATTTGGTAGCTCTCACGTTACATCTCCTCCATCATTCCAACCACATCCTAGTTCGGAAAGCAGATGGGACGCACAGGAACCCTAACCATGCTGGCATCGATGTTGAAGGGTACGCACCAACAAGTATCCAACAACCGAAGTAAAATCATTTCATCAATACAGTTTCCAAAATACAGCGACATCTAGCCCCATTCGGGTTCCCTCTCACCATCCAAGACTTGCTCAAGGGGGCGACATCGCTATCTCTAGTTGATCGTGCAGTTCCTCGCTACGACATTGCCTACTACCAAAAGATAAGTCCTTGTAGTCTTGTCCCGCCTAGAGAAGCACTCAAGGCTTCTTGACGTTCATCGTCCTTGCCCTCCCCTATCGCAATCACCACTTGAAGAAACACCGACCTCCAAGCATACCTGAGTATCCATAGATAATCAGGGTGTCTTTCCTCTCCACTACTTCACTCTCAACGTGTAGGTTTAGGAAAGGGGTTCCTAAGTCTTTTAAGTCTTTTAAGTCTCTTCTTAAACCTAAATTTTGGTCGACCCATTCTAAGCCTCGCTTCTAACGGGCCTCTACGTCTAGGGGAAACATCGAACAACCATCTACAGTACAGTGGATTCCACAAGACTTAGACCACGGCACAGTCATCCACGTGGCCAGTCACTTGAAGGGGATATTTCCAAAGTTATCGTGCCGTTTGCACCATCACTATACACTAATATCGCTTACAAATTTCATTGATCATTCTCATATTTTCATATTAGTATTTAAAAAATATGCCAATTCCATTTCATGGGACAACCGATCGAAAAACACAAAGGACTCTTTTCATAGGAACCACCGAACATTAATTTTCTTTCCATAAGATGAACCATTATTTCCAAAATATAATATACAATACAAAAATATACAACATAGCATAAGCAATTAGCAACCGACATACAATAAATATCGAGGAATCGTGTTTTTCGTATAAACGGCAGGGATACACACTCAATTGCCGTTTTACTACTCGACCGATAGATTCCTAGTTCCGACCTTTGAGATGATACGGAACGTCCTAATATTACCCTACATGCCACTATGTCTTAAGAAGGCTTCTCTCTCACCTTGAGTTGAAGCTACCAAAATTAGTGTCCTCTTGCTTTGAAGTCACGTCACCCAAATCCGAACGAAAGCCTTTACCAAATAATATTTACAAAATAATTTCATAAATAACTACTCAATTACAAGTAAGCAAACCACAAGACCTATGTCCTTAACAACAATTTCCTTTATCACTTTTAGGAAATCCAAAAGACTTGAACCAAAACTTCCAATACTTAAAATAAATCATACTTTACAAAATCCAAAACCTTTAAAACGTCAATGGAAATTTTTAGAACTAATTATTAAATTAAAAGAGATTATTAACTCAAAATCAACAACAACTACCACTCAAGGATTAACACAAGCCATTTAAAACAAATAACTTAAACTTGATGCAACCTTTTTAATCATTTGGACAGCCAAGAAACACATTCTTAAAATCAATACAAACACTTAACATATCAACAATCTGTAAGTTCCATGATGAATGTTTTGATAATGACAAAGTGTTTTGAACAAGCTATCATGTATTGATCAAGTTCAAGTTCAACAAGCAACAACAAACATCAAGTGAAGAAGAGAGAACAAGCTCATGAAGACTTAAGTTTGAGTGTAATTGTTTTTGTTTTATCTTTTGCCTCTCAAGCTTCATAGGTTTTCATTTAGGTAGTTTGTTTAGAGGGTAGTGAATCTCATTCATAAGTCATGATTTAATCATAATTTGAGTTTTCACTTAATCTAGAATCAATAGGTGGCTTAAAGGTTTTAAAGGAAAGGTTGGTTTTTGAGAAAACAAGTTTTAAACAAGTGTCAGACATGTTTAATCGATTAAGACTTGGTTTAATCGATTAGTACTCGATTAAGTGAAGATTTAATCGATTAAACACTGTTGAACTGATTTTTAAAATACGATTTTCACTTCTCAAAATCAGTTTTCAAGTGCCATAAGTTTTGGGTATTCTATAAAAAAAACCTTTTCCTAACCTTTGTGATCATAATCCATCATTTTGATATTCATTTTACAAAGAATCAAGCCACTCTATTCTCTCTCAATTTCAAAGATCAAAGCTTTCATATTTTCATATTCTTTGATCAAGAACCTTTGAATCTCTTATTGTGAATTGTCATAGCTATTGATTGAGATTCATAGGATTGTTATTGTGTTTTCTATTGTGTTGTAATCTTTGCAAGAAGGCAATCCAACTACAACAAACAAGAAGCCTTGGTGTGTCAATTATCATCAAGCAAAGTTCAAGAAATTGAAGTGAAGTCTTGGTTGTGAATCAAGCAAGGAGAAGCCTTGATGTGTGGATTATCATCAAGCAATTGAAGACTTGTTGTGTCGATTATCAACAAGGGGTAGAGGTTAGATTAGAGAGAAGATCAATAGGATTACAAGGCAAGGGTGTCGGTTATCTCTTGTAGGCTAGCAAGAAGGAAGTCTTGTGAGGCAATCACTTGTAATTTGAGAACTCTAATTCCTCATAGTGAAGAATCTCTCTTGGTTGAAGAGGGGACTGGATGTAGCTTTCAAGTGGATGAAAGTGAACCAGGATAAATCGCTGTGTCGTATCTCTAAACCCTTAACTCTTTACATTCAAGTCTTTGATTGTGTTCTTGGTTGAAAACCTAGAAAGATTGATTTTCATAATTGATTGAATTGAATCTTTATTGTTCAAATTAACTTGGGAAAATCATTTTTCATAACTAGGTTAATCAATAAGAATATAGGTGTTAATTGTTTCTGCTGAATCTCTGATCTTGCATATTAATTGATTGATTTTCGTATTCGAATGAAAAATTGATTTTTCTGTTTTCTGTCAGATCTAATCGATTAAGTTCAAATTTAATCGAGTTCTACTCGAGTAAATTGCAGGTTAATCGATTAAGCCTGAGAGTTTTTGCAAAAATCATTTGTTTTAATTGTTTCGATTTGTTTCGTTCGAAAATCTTTCAAGGTATCTTGTACACCTATTCAACCCCCCCTTCTAGGTGTATTCCTAGGGTTCCTTTGTCTCTCCAACCACCAATTGCGGTTTCTTCACAATCATTCTAAATCACTACTAGAAATTTGTTTTTTAGTGACCGCAAATTTCGGTCACTAAATAGTGATTTTCGGTCACTAAAACTGTTAGTGACCGTGACCGAATTTGTGACCGAATACCCGCAGTCACTAAAAGTGGAGTCACAAACTATTTAGTGACCGAAAATAAATTCCGTCACTAATTAGTGACCGAATAATTCAGTCACTACCAAATTAAAATTCCGTCACTAAATTGGTGACCGAAATGGAACCGATTTAGTGACGAATTTATTTGATTTAGTGACCGCATCAGAACTATTTGATTTAGTGACCGCAATAATCCGCCACTATTAGTGACGAAAATGTTCGGTCACTAATTATTGACGGATTTACGAATTTTAGTGATTTGCCAGTTACTATTTCCGTCGGAAAATCTGTCCAAAATGGCCTAAAAATAGCTGGAATTTTAGCGACGGAAATTATTATTTAAAAAAAAATAGAAATATTGAATAAAAGTAGTGTAAACCAATCCCAGCAGAAATTACTATTTTATTTCATACTTGAACTTGCTTTCATAATGCCATAGAAACATTATAAGAATCAGTATTACATCAAAGACAAATATAATCCAACTTCCATCTATCACATTCCTCAAAATAGATGAAAATAAAATCAACTCTAGACCTAAGAAGACTACCGCAAAGCTTAGCACTATGGTGATGTTTATCTGCCATATAAGAAGCATAACCCCTAGCAAAGCTTAGAATTACGGTGATGTTTATCTGCCATATAAGAAGCATAACCCCTAGCTCATCGATGCCTGAAAAAGGACAAAGGAACAAACTAAAAACAAATACATTTTATAGTTTGCCTATACGTGGATGATAAATTTCACAAATTAACAGTGGAGATAGAAGTAAAGAAATTCAAAAAAATTCATTACCATATGCATTTCCAATCTAAAGTAGAATGAGCACAAATTGAGCACGAGCACCTGACATGCATAGAAAACCATGCCCAACCCAAAGTAGAACGAGCACAAACTCCTCCTTAGTCGAATTGCTCATCTATATTAACATCACATTCAACCAAATCATGATAAGAATTTAAGATAGAAAAAATTAAATGTAGGAGACATAAGGTGCATCTTATATTTACATGTCTCAATTTTATCATCTTAGCAAGTGAATTGTGAGTGAAGAGGATTTTCTTTCACATTTTCAACCAAACACTGCTTTGTAAAATAGCAGTAAGAGTTTGGAGTGTATGGTCCTTGCTCTAGTATACCCTTTGGAATAATGACCAGGCATCACCCAAGCACAATCTTAGAAACATACAATGTATGATATCTATTAAGAAACCTGAACAAAGATTTTTTATGATATAAAATTGAATGAATCTTCAAATAAACTTATCCATGGTTTCCTTCAGTCTGATTGAAAGAGTAAAAGACGAGGAATAGTGGGTTTCTTTAATTTATTGAATATAACTCTCAGCCTCAGAGTTTAAGAATGGAGTACCCAAAAGTGTGGAATAAAAAATAATACCTTGTACACCTCAAGATTTTAACAATCTTTTAGTCTCTCCTACCAAATTCCAACTAACCAACTCAATGTCTATTTCCCTCTCTCCTTTCTCCTCTTTATATCACTTTCCTAACTAACAAGCTAAAATCACCTCTAACAGATTCAATAATGCTACAATTCAGTCATATTCTGCTACTTCTACTAATATAAATGAGATGTATTCATTTAAACTAAATTCTTCTGCATCTTATCAGCAAGTAATTGTCTTAAAAGACATTGAAGAAGTACTTACCGCTTGATCACCTTGCTTGTAGTGTTCAACAGATCTTGAAGCAAATCCATCTAATACTTGGCACCAAGATTCATTGTTTAACCATCTAATCACAAAAGATCAAAAGAGATGCACAATAAAAGTTTTTGTGATACTACATACCAAATGAAAAAGAAAAAAAAAGAAAAGGAAAGGAAAAAAAACACTTGAAAAGTAGGATTGGAAGCAAAAGTAGTCTCTCACATCTGATAACAGTAAACAAATTAGGAATTTAGGACAACATGCAGATTACTCCCTAGACTGCAAACAACAAAGATGATTAACACTTGCTTCGGTAGGAACCAAGTTGAAACCAGCACACCAATTAGTAGGAACCAAGTTGAAATCACAGAATAGAAAAGCAAAGGGTACTTTTCAGCAAACACCATAAGCCATCAGTGAACATCACCTTCCTATCCTTTCTTATAAGATCAATAATTCAATATTGAATCCAAAAAGCAATGATAAATAAAAAAAAAGAAAACTTTTGTTGTATTTATAACTTGTGGCAAACAAAAAAATATTCACCTCTCCAAAGCCTCAACTTAGCTATTATACTTTTGCTGCAATGCCAATAGGTCCCTCTGTACTGAAAGCTTTACCTGCATCAAAAAAATAATTAACATATCATGTATTCAGCATATAACAACAGAGCAGGTTATGTGCACTTAGTAATTAACATCATTTTCGAATAAACTAATCTCAACAGACCAACCCTGCTAACCTTTTTATTGTCCTGCCCATTATGAATCATGTTAGTATTTGAATTATTACATCATCAAACTTCTATGAGTAACCTTATTATTGCACAATGCAACAACAGAACAATATATCCATCAACAAAAGGCATCTTAGAATTCAAAACATGTTTAATATAGAGACCAACAAGAGTAGCAACAATAGTAACATCAACAGGTGATTAAAACAGATTGATGCAGGGCAGAAACTGTAACAACCTTTTTTACTGCAGCATCAATATTGGCTTGATTTGGTTCTTGGGTTGAGTTACGTATGTTCTACATTATACATGAATCGTGATGACGCTTCTTCTTCTTCTCCGGTGTTGAATGCTCTTGTGCTTTGATACCATATGTTTTTAGCTGGAAATTTTCAAATGCCGCTGAAATTGCATCCACCTGTAGGATTGTGCAAAGCAGAAGGTGAGTGAACCTGTTCCGGATGCGTAAAGACAAGATCAGACATGGATTGAAATTTAATGGAAACTCACCATTTTCTATGCCTCAACAAACAAATGAAATTATCTTCCTAATAAAATAATTACTTCATACCTTCACTTTAGGATGAGTATAAACTGTTCTATACAGATCAGCTCGAGTGGCAAACAACTTATGGATGGTAAGGTCTACAAAATAACACAGCCAAATGAAAGGGGCAATTAGAATATCCAATTGAAGTAAAAAGTATTAAAAAAATGTTTGAGAAATAACACTAACAATCCTTAGCACGATAACAAATCTCATCATCCAAAACCCTCATGGTCTCCAACAACCTGCAAGTGAATTACAATTTATGATGCTAGAAGTGATATATAACCTCTATAAGAAAACTTATCAAAACCAAGGTTGTTAAACTTAAGAGTTCAGATAAAAATGTGTAATCTTGGTAAATTTGATTCTTTTAGTTTGCATAACTCAAAAATAATTATTTATAAAATACATCCTGGTACCTAAACATAGTTTAATAGCTTATTCATAAATCATAATTGGTATTCAACATTCTAACTCCATAACATAGCAAATAAAAACATTTAAGTATAAACATAACTCAACTTGCTCATCTGTTATATTTAGTCAAACACTTTGATTATTTTGTAACTTAATAAAACAAATAAAAATAATGGTGTAAACATAAAATTAGCTTTATAAACCCATTATATAATGAAAATTAGCTTTATAAACCCAATATATAATGTAGAACATACGTAACTCAACCCAATTGAAAAATAGCAATCAAGCCAACCTCACTAACACACACAACACCAAATCCATCCCTTGTAACTAATAATCAATCTGTCTGGACACTTTGAAAACAAAAGCTTCCTAAGAAAATCATTCAATAGCACAAAACTTACAAGGGAACAAAAATAACTTTCACATAATAATAATAACAACATGTTCTCATAATTTAAGATGCATATATTGTTGGTGAGTGAAAACCCTAACATAATGACAATAATAGAGGAAAAAGGGGATAAATATCTTACCTAACGAGCTTAGCCTCAGCAACGACCACATCTGGGAGCAGCTCTATCTGTGTTCAAACGTTGGTGGTTAGGGCTCCAGGCAAACCACATGAATTTAAGATCCAAAATCAAGAGAAAAGAATAGAGAGAACTTGTGCCGAACCAGAGTGAACTTGAGCTAGCCAGTAAATCAGGGAGAAAGAGGAACAACAATTACAAATATACGAAGAACAAAATAGCAGTCAATAATTGAATCAACTATGTTAGAACTCAAAAAGGCAACAAAAAAGGTAAACAAAAGAAGCAGCCATGACCGAGAGTGAGAAAGGAACTCACCGAAGAAATGAATGAAATCGAAGGCTGCTATGACCGATAAATGAATGAAATCGAAGGTTGAAGCTTAAAGAGTGAGATGATTCTCGACGTACGGTGATGGGGGTTCTCGACGCCGCCGTGGGATGGGGAGAGAGTGAGAAGGGAGAGTGAGACGGGGGTTCTCGACGCCGCCGTTGCCGTGAGCCAAGGGTTCTCGATGAAGGAGGATGAGAGCCAAGCCGTAGCCTGAAAGATGAAATTGACGATGACGATGAGGGAAAGAGGAAATTGACGATGACGATTTAGGGATTTAGGGATTTAGAGAGATTGATGAAGGAGAGAGGTGGCGGTGGTGGTGAAAGAGGGAGGTGGCCGTGAAGGAGGGAGGTGGTGGTGAAGGAGAGAGGTGGCGGTGGTGGTGAAAGAGGGAGGTGGCGGTGGTGTGAGTTCGATCTTCTGCTTCTGCTTCTGCTTGAGTTGAAAGAGGGAGTATAAGCTTCTAGTATATGCTTCTGCTTGAAAGTGAAAAAGAGTAGTAGCGGGAGTGGTGAAAAAAATTCCCGGTCTTTTCACGAAACAATAGGGATATTTTGTGACTGAAATTTTCGGTCACTATTTCAGTCACAAAATTTTTTTTTTCAATATTAGTCACTAAATCGGTCATTATTTGTGATCATTTTCATTGCGGTCACTAAATCGGTCACTATTTGTGACCGTTTTCATTGCAGTCACTATATCGGTCACTATTTGTGACCGTTTCAGTTTCGGTCACAAATTTGGGTCACTAATTTAGGATTTTCTAGTAGTGAATTATGAACTCATTCACTTATCAAGTCAAAACAAGTTCTATTTTAAATATCATGCAACTATATAAAAATCTTCTCTTGACAGCAGCACGAATAAAGTTGCATTACTTCACAGTTACCCAAAAATTCATTCTTTTCAATTTCCTACTAAAAGATTCACATCCAAATTCTAAAAATGAAATTAAGCTTAAGAAAGTAATGTTTTTTCCACACTTATTCAATTATGGGCAGCACTTAAATCATTTCAATTCACCTTAAATCTTATACTACTAAGGTAAATATAAAACAAATCTGGACAGCCACTCAAACAAATTGCACTTACTCACAATTTTCATCAAATTAAAGTTCTAACCTCTATTTTCAAAGAACTAAGAATTATAACTCAAAAATACTCATAACTTATAAAAATAGTTACATATGGATTATTTAGAGAAGTATCGTATCACTTAGACAACAATATTTATAGCATACATTTACTTATCTAATAAAATACTATAACTTGCCTAAAAATTCTTAACATTATATTTTTACATCAAAATACAACCCACTTCTTATTTACTAAATTCAAACAATATGATAACTATACCCAAACATACACACATACATTAAAATCATTTTTATAATTACTTAAATCAATTTATTAAATTTGGACAGTATACAATACAAACTCAAAATCACTTTTACAAGACATTCCACAATTATCATACAAGCACCAGCAATTTAGTAAACAACTAGAACATTAAGGCATACATTTACAAAGTCATTTTATATTTCCTTTTTAACTCTATATATAAAAAGTCTTAGCATAAAATTCACATATTGATTTAATCCAAAACAATTTCTATCATTGGTGCCACACACTTTAGATTTTTAGACAGCATGCATACTTAAACTTAAAAATTCAATTTCTCTCAAACAGAAAATCGAAAACACATGTCGTTTCTTCCTAAATTCTTATTACAACTTCTACTATAATAAAATGACAAAATTAAACAAAATAAAATAGTTGCATCTGCTGTACAGCCACAGAAAAGTTGCATTACTTCAATAAGTTCAAGTAAAACAATCCAAAACAATTATATACAATTCTAACTTATGCCAAAGACTTATAACTACAATTATTTCTAATAAAATATTACTTTTTCATTAAAATTCTGGACAGCAACTTAATATTTTTATTTAAATTACTTTAATCACTCAAAAATACTTATTTCTATTTGTTTCTATATTACATTTGCACATATAAACAAGGCATCATTAACATTCTCAAAAATAATCATTTGGGGTCTTAAATAAATAAATTTTCCAGATTAAAATTTAAATTTCCAGAATTAAAATGAAACTTTCAAAATTAATCTTTTCCATATAAACATGTAATATATTCCCTAAACATACTAAAACAATCATCAAATCAATTAGAAAAATTTAATTACTTGTATTCCTTTTTCTCTAAAATTCGACTAGCATATAGAAAAGTCAGAAAAATATTTTCAATTCCTAAAGCATCTATATAATATAATTACATCATTTGGTATACTAAAAATAAGAGGTTTAATCATTAACAAAATATAAAATAGATCTCTTTTAGAAAATAATTCACTTTTTTCAGCAACTAATATTTATAAACACATCAACCACATACTCATACAATTATTCAAAAATACATGTTCTTATAAGTTTATAACAACTACCATTTGTTCCTATTTCTTTTAAACAATTAACTATAATTTAATTACACATCAAACAACAGGCAATTTACCAAAAATAATTTCAAAACAACATCATAGACCTCACGGTCTATTATTTTTATTTTTCCAGAAATTTATTTTTTTTGTTCATTTACTTAAATCAAACAAAAGGAAATAACATACAATCAAACAATAACAATTACATAAAAATTGCATAACATATAATTCCATACACTTCAAGAACATCAAAATTTTCCAGAGTTAATTTTATTTCTAAAAAAAATCATTTCTAGTTCCTTTAAGTCATTTTCATTTCATTTCTACTTTAAGGAAAATATTTATTTGTTTTTATTCTTTTTAGAGACTTAATTATAACTCAAATATACATGAAATAACAACAATGATCACACAATATACATACATACATACACGGTCCAAAAAAGAAAAGAAATAAAAACCAAAAATAAAAATCCATTTTAAATCTTTTATTCATTTCTATTCTCTTTTATTATATTAAACAACAACACAATACACATATTAAAATACACAATCAATCCTCATTTTTTCTAATATGTCACACGGTTCATATATATATATATATATTAGAAATTATTATTTTTCCATTGTTATTTACTTGTTTCTTTTTCATTCCTTAAAACAAAGAACAAAACAATTAAAAAGACAATGAATAAAAACTTATTTGTTCACACAAAATTCTCTACAATTCTTATGTTCTAAAAATTAAAATAAACTTAGAAATTAAATTATTCAAACTCAAAAACTTCTAGCCATCTTAAAAATTACAGAAAAGGGGAGATAAATTCCTTTAAACACTCTTTTTGTGTCCCTTTTCTCATTCTTAATTCATATGACTTAAGAACAATTTCATATATTCAAAAATAACTTTAAAATGAAAAGGAAAATTTAGAACTTGACCATAGAAGAAATTTAGAAGTTTTAAACAAAATATAAACAAACAACTTAAAAATAACTTAAATAAATAAGTGATTTTGGGATACCTCTACTCCTTAAGCTTTAAAGAAAACTTCAAGTAACAAAGCAAATTCTCCCTCCTTCCTTAAGCTTACTTGCCACTCTCTCTCTATACTTCTCTTAGAATTTTATTTTTTTCTCTTGTGAAACTATCAAGGTTTTTGTGTGTGAAAAATGTGGGAACTAAGGCTATCCATTTATAGGTGTTGAAGTGATCCATTTCCCTTCACTTTTCAGAGGCAAATTCGTCCCCCCCTCATCAAGTCTTGGTCAAAAATTTTCAAACACTACTTGGAACATGAACTAGCATTAAATGGGATTTTGTTGATTCCTAAAGCCTTTTAATTCATGGTTTATTCTCACAATTTTCAGAACTATTCTTCCCCTCTTTCTACTAATATTTGGATGGCACATTATACATAAAATAGGAGAGAAAATTTTTCATTGGTTCTTTGTGGAGGTGCCTACATTATTAACAAATCATATTAAACTATCATTTTAAATAAATCAGAAAATAATTAAGAAAATATTTAAATATGGACTGTAACACCCCTAATTTTCATCTCCCAAATAATAGGAAATTAATAATAAAAAGTTTTATTACTAATTTATAGAATTTTTCTAAGTTTATGTTTTGTATTTAATTAACCTTAAATATAAAAATAAGTGAAAATATTTTTATATGGCAAATAAATGCAAAATATAAGGAAATTGCATTCTGGTCCCTGGGTGAGGACTAAAGAGAAATATTAGAAAGGTTCTTGGAGGGAAAGATTTAAAAATAATAATTTTTAAATTTTGAACTGATCTAACCGGTTAGTAATGCCCTGTAACCGGTTAGACAATGAACACAGAAACTGGTTTAGTGGATTTTGATGAGTAATCACTTGGATTACTCGTTAATCGCCACGATTGCTGCATGAATTGAGTGGCAATACACGCGTCAAGGTGCATGTAATCTGGATTTGGCTATAAATAGGTGGATTGTTGATGGATTGGGGGTTGATCAACTGATTCTTGCTGAAGAAGGGTGAGTTAGGGTTTTGACTTCGTGAGGACGATTTCTCCTTCGTTCTTGAGAGTTTGAGAGTGAGAGATACACTTCTGAAAAGCTTACATCAAGAGCTTTTCATTGATATATACCTTGTGAGTTAAGGGTTCTTGTGTGTGGGGAAATCAACCTTAGAAATTGGAGCTGGAGAACTGAACTCTGTTTTCTCTTGGTTCTGGAAGCTGAGTTCGAGCTTCGATTTTGGTAAGCACAGATCATGTTTAAGTTTCAAATCACTTTTATTTTCTAGTGCATGTTACCAAGATCAAGTTCTAATCGTTTTCCCCAATTTCTTTGGTCAAATTCCATGTTAATTTTGATGATTTCTGGACCCTGTTGCTGGAAAACGAAACTGGAAACAGAACTTTGGTTCTGAGAGGATTTGTGGAGTTTCCAGCAAATCAGTGTCAAACTTTCATCCAAATCAACTTAGAGGTATGGGAGAAGTTTCACTATACTAGATTTAGACTAGATGTCAAAGGATTTAGGATTTGAGTTCATGAAACTCAAAAGGGCATTATGTGTTTTTAAGCACAAAGGCTTGGAGGCCAATTTCTTGCTCACTGTGGTTTTGAGCAAGTTTTAATTGATGCATGCAAGCTAAATGATGACTGAATTCTGTGTTTAAGTGTTTGATTTCAGTTTTGTGGTGCTAAATTGAGTTTATGTGAATTTTCATGTAATTTAATTCAATAAACTTGATGCATGCAATATGAATGTGTTTCTGGGTGTAAACATGTTTAATTTAAGGCATAAGAACTTGGTGTATGCTGGAAATTGGTTAGATTTGAGAAAGAAAGAAAATGAGTTGTTAAAACCCTTGTTTTAATGGTCAGACTGCATAATCTAACCGGTTATACGATTTTCGTAACCGGTTAGACACTGTAAATTTTCAAAGAAAAATCAGTTTGCAAATCAGTCCTGAAACTTTCAATGGTTTTTACTCAAATCTAAGCCTTAATTTCCATACACAGAGTCTGAATATAAGTTGTGTTAATGTCAACAAATTCAGATGGGAAAGATCTCCATTTGTGCCTTAAATTGATGGAATAATTTCAAGTGAAATTATGGTTGTTGGAAAAGGATATGTGATTTGGACTTTTGAATGATAAAACAATGGTTTTTGAGGTATAAGAATAAAGTTGAAAGTGTTTTGGATTGGGTAGAGAATTCAAGAAAAAGGGTTTTTCTGAATTGTAATGGTAAACAGTTCAGGTCTGTAATTCTAACCGGTTAGCCTGAAACTGTAACCGGTTAGTACCTGAATCTGAAAAATAAAAAGTTAAGTTTTAATTACCATTGAAGTTATACTACTCAATCTGGGTTTTATAAAGGCATATTTTGAGAGAATTCAAAGGGGAATTTTTATGCCAAATATTATACCTCAATTAAATCATTCAAAAGTAGAAATTGAAATATTTCTAAATCACATTAATTAATATAAAGATAAAACCAACCCCGATGTTGTGCATACATATAGGCTGGAAGTCTGGTTGGTAGGAACGTTTATCATATTCTGGGAATATGAGGAGGGTACTCCGGGAGTACCAAAGTATAACCTACTTGATGACACATTATAGATATGTGGCTAGTGTCCGGGACCTGGTTTTTGTGCGTTCTGGGAACGTGGCGTTCTGGGAACGTGGTGCACACTCCGGGAGTGATGCTTTTTATCCAAGTATGGTTCGGCATTATGTTCTGGGAACTAATGTCGATGTTCTGGGAACACAATGGTGTAGTGGATGGACGTCCAAGATGGACATTTAGAGGCCTCAGTTGTGGATAGAAAATCATACATCATGCCACCTGCATTATAAGAGTTATAATGTTGAAAAATTGGTGTGCTCATATGTATTTGCATTTTGATCTGTCTTTGATATATTTGTGATTGTAACTTTAGTCATTATCCATTATGTATATGTGTATACTTACTCCCTGTGCCATGTTTAGGTGATGGCCAGATACCTAGCCTGCATCGAGATACGCCCTATCCCGAGCGGTATATGGACGTATGAGGAGCACCGTGCCACCTTTGAGGGGGAGGTGGAGATCACTCTCTACCACCCTAACCCTTTGGTGCGTGTGCGACCTCGTCGATTTAGGATCCCATTAGTCTGTACTATGCATGTTCCACCTTTTTACACTTATAGAGGACCACCCCCGGCTCGACCTATGCGTCGTTTTCATAGTTTTAGATTTAGAGTTGCCACTCGTTCTCATCCTTCATCCCATAGAGTTGTCATTGAGGAGACTCCTTCTCCTGGTCCAACTGAGTATGATAGGACTACTTCGGCGGATCCTAGACCCAGTGGTGGGGTCTCTACTCAGTCAGGCGAGGTCGAGGAGGACCCTGAGGAGGATGAGAGCGAGGAGGAGGTGCATGTCGAGCCGTCTGTTTCTGCTAGAGGTGGACCTGCTGGTTCATAGGAACCTGCATAGCATAGGGGTTTTGGATCCTAGATCCTAGGGATAGAGCTGTGGAGGATCTGAGGAGCTGCTGAGGACACTGAAGACCTGCTCTGAGACTTCTATTTTGAGATCATGTGATATATTGTATATATTTTGAGAGGTCTTAGAGTGAGGTTTTTATTTTATTCAGCTGGGTTGTATCTATTTTATAAACTCTTGCTATCTCGACTGATGTTACTTGCTACTGCTGTACTGATGGGGTTATGTCGTATGACTTTTATCATATATATATATATATATATATATATATATATATGTTTTATTTTCCTCAGCAGTGCCCCATAAGTACTATTTTTATCATATATATATATATATGTTTTATTTTCCTCAGCAGTGCCCCATAAGTACTATTTTTATTCCGCGAACTCTGATTTTAATTACAAATGGATTCGGCTATAAGTTTATATTCTATAATCAAGAAAGTGCATTTTCGAGAGTGTTTCTAAAACCTAAGATATTACTATGCCGAATTCCGGTAACGATTTATGTTGAAAAGAGGTTTTTGTTTGAGCAAGTAATGATATTAAAAAGGAAAAATTTTATAGTCCTAAATTTTGATAGCAAGTAGTAAACTATTTGGAAATATTAATTATTTTCAAGTTAAAAAGAGAGTGTCACATGGACTGTGCAGTCAAACATCACTAAAATAAATATTTAAATATACCAATAAAAATATTTTATAGTCCATTAAATTACTTTATGCCCCAAAATAATTTTTCTTAATTAAAACTATCAAAATTCAATTTTCTACCCACTGTACATAAATTTTTGTAAATGTCAAAATAAAAATTCCATTTTCATATATTCAGATACTACAGTTTAATACGATCGTTTTCATATAAAGTTTATAATTTTTGGACTTACGGTTTGAAAGTTATGAATTTTTGAAGTCCTAAGGTCATTTCTTCAAAAATACACTTCCTAAGCTTTTCAAATATTTTAAAATAAGAAAAATACGAAAATACATTTTATTTAAATGATAATACATTATACAACTTCATAAATGTATTTTTTTATTTTAAAAATAATTATACTTGAGTCAAAAGGTTATTAAATGCATTAAAACCATACATTGATTCTTAAAACTCAAAAATTCGTTTACTACTGTAGCAGTGATAAAATTTCGAAAAATATAAAAAAAAAATCAAAGCTTTACATTTTCATAATCTATATTTCGATACGATCGTTTTGACATATCATTTGTAATTTTTCGACTTACGGTTGAAAAGATATGAATTTCTAAAGATATGATACTCTAATCCATCAAAAGACAATTCATCTTCTAAAAATCATTTAAATCAAATACTTTACCTTAAAATATTTCATTTAAATAGGCTAGGGAAAACATTGGTATATATATAATATATACATATATGTCACGTATATATATATATTTCATATGATTTTTAATTAAATCCAGGTATCAAAATCAAGCATAATTTCCTAATTTCAATTATAAAATCACAAATAAATTGGGTAAAATTGTGGGTCTCACAGACGGAAGTCCCTGTTATCACTAAAAGAAGTAAAGGAAAAGAATGAATTCGATGACAGGCGGACAGAAGTCCCTGTTATCACTAAAAGAAATAAAAGAAAGGAATGTTTTCGATGACAGGCGGGCGGTAGCCACTGTCACTAGTAAAGAGATAAAGGAATAATAAAGGTAAACGGCTGATGGTCTGTTGGACTCAGTCATAAGGAAAAAGGAAAAGATAAAGAAAAGGAAAAAGTAAAAGAAACGGAAGAGAAGAAGAAAAATAAAATGAAAAGAAAATGAATGATGAAAAAGGGGAAATCCTAGCGCTCAGTACCGTACGGCTGGACTACCTAATGAAAAATGGAAAAAGAATAAAAAATAGGAAAGAAAGAATGAAAAGGGAATCAATAATTAAAAGAATGTGAGAATAAGGGAAGAACTAAAAGAGATTAATTATATGAATAACTATGAATAAAATGTATTAATAATTATATAGGCTTAGTTATTTGTTATGTCTTATTTTAAGATTTATCTTTTTAAGTTCTGTGTAATGCTACCCTTCTTGATATAATTTTACAGGTGCGGAAGCGGAGCTTACACTGTTGCGGGCCGAACTGGAGACTCTCCACTACGTGGAGTGAATTTGTGATACCCTGAGTGAATTTTATTATGTTAAAAACTGTTATTTTTGTAATTTATAATATGTGTAGTTATATGCCCTGAATTTGTACTAATTGGGCCTTAGGATCTGATCTGGTTATTGAACTATTATGTTTTAATTTTTTAAATATTCTGGACTGACAGGTTTTAAGAAGAGAATTTTTGGGAAGTCCGAAAAACAGAGAAAACTATGCCGGATTTTCGAAAAACCTTTTAAGAGAAATCAAATTCTAAAATGAATTTTCAAACTCTGATTTTACTAAAATTTAAAATTAACTAAATAAAGTGAGGATGTTACAACTCGAGTATTTCTTCAAAGACTCGAGTATTTTTGCATGAACTACTCGAGTGGTTCATGAACTACTCGAGTATTCTGAGAAAAATTGAAAAAAACTCTTATTTTCTTTATTAATCAGAATTCAACACTTTTTATCAAGTTTATTATTAAATTTTAAAGACCACTATGAGGATTTCACCCAGTGGCATAATTCATTTCCGTTTGGTTGATAATTATCCTAGAGGAGTCCTACTCGAAATTCCATTCAGTGGTTGATACTTTTTCCACAGGAGTCCCAACAGAAATTTTATATCCATTTGGTTGACAAATTACCCTATGGGAGTCCCCATGGAAATTACATCCATCTGGTTCATAAGCAACCCATCAGTGGTGTCCCAATGGAATAATGATGATTCAAACTGGATAATAACATCCTAATGCTAAAACCATCACAAAGTGGCTATGCCGCTGATGACATTTTACAAACTACAAAGGTTAATAATAAGGTTATTGTTGAAGGATGGCTCTGCCTCCCTTTTCAAAGATTATTATTGAAGGATGGCTCAGCCTCCCCATTTAAATGAGATACAATAATATTGGGATTAGTGGAATGAAAGATGAGATTGATGGATTATGTCCCTGACAAGAATGATATGAATGATGTTAATGAATCAATAATGATAATTGGTAATAAACCATGTTCGCATTCATACATTGATGCTCCAGTTTGTTGAGGCTTTAATACTAGTTACGCTTGGAGGAGGAAGCCTGTAAGTCACGAGAGGTCGAGCGGAGGAAGCTCATGATGACCCATTTTCCTCCAAACTGTGATGCCTCGGGAAAGGATTCTAGATAGATGTAACACCCTATTTGAATTTTACCCTTAAACCGAAAATAAGGACTAAAAATTTTCTTTTTAGAAGCGGCACAAAAGTAATGATTATGATGATCAAAATAGTAATTCATTTCATTGCTATTAACATCAGAGTTTTAGCGGAAGACTTAGTTCAAACAAAAGTACGAAAGCAAAACAACTTAGTTACATTGAATCGGTTATACAAAACATAAAATACATAAACGGTGTTTTAGCTCGGCCAACTGGCCGAGGCCTAATTTAATTATCCGACTCAAGGACTTACTCTCCCTGTGAGGGAGAGTGAACCTGCTCGGCCGGGGACTGCATCTGCTCGGGCTCAGTACCTGAAAAATGGTAAGGAGGTGAGCATTACACAAAACTTAATGTAAGCAGTAGGGGTGTAAGTGGTCCGGTCCCGGACCGCGAGACCGGTCGGATCGGACCGGACCGGACCGAAAAATGCGGTTTGATATGGTCTCGCGGTCCGGTCCGTTCTCAGAATCTCAAGACCGATCTACTATTGGTGCGGTCCGCGGTCTGGAATATTTTGAGACCACCTAGACCGGACCGGACCGATGGTTAATATATATATAAAAAAAATAAAACACTAGATAGTAGATACACTGGAAGCCCATAAAATAGCCCAATCTGCTCCAATCAAAAGCAATTCATTAAACCTAATAAAGAAACACTCTTTCTCCCTCACCCAAACCCTGAGAGCCGCCGCCTCCTCCCTCCTTCCGCCGTACCGCACTACCGCTCCGTCCCTCCGTCCTTCCCTTCGCGCTCCCCTTCTCCCTCAGACCCTCACTTCTCATACCGACCGCAAGACACCATCAAGCCACCACCGCATCCACCACTCATGGCCACACTCTCTCTCCTTCCTCGCGATTCCTTCACCTCCTTCTTCATTCGATCCCGTCGCGAGTTCCTTCACCTCGTTCTTCCTTCTCCAGTCACGAGTTGCGACTTGTTGCCTCGGGATCGTGATTCGTCGCCGTCGCTGCCAAGGATCTGCTCCAATCGCATTTCTCCTTCATAGATCTTCTCCAATCGCGTTTCTCCTTCCTGGATCTGCTCCAACACAATGCCGCCACCGCCGATCTCTCCCTTCTCTCCACGATCTCTCTCTGCCGCCGCCGCTTACACAATGCTGCAACTGCTATTTGCTTGTTTGCAGAAGCAGAGGGAACCCTAGGGTTCCCAGGCCAAGTGAAAAACGGGCCTTTGGCCCAATTTCAACCCAATCTAAAAAAAAGGGACCTTAACAATTATGGTCTAAATAGACCGGACCGGACCAGACCGCAACGGTCCGGACCGTAACGTTCCGGTCCGGTCTTTGCATATGAAAAATATCGGGACCGGACCGGACTGGACCACAATAATTTAATCGGTCCGGTCTCTAAAGTTCATTAAAGACCGGATCGGACCGGACCGTTACACCCCTAGTAAGCAGTTTCTAATATGACATACCGAACTACCAAGCCAAACACAAGTAATCAATTATCATATTAACAAAAAATCAAGCAGATACATATCACATGCATACAACCTCATTTTGCTCGGTCCATGTTATTGTCCAATATATTCTTTACCGACCAGTTATACCTCTACTTATCCGATTGATTACCCTTCTATTCTTTCCTCAATTCCCATACCTAATCACTCGGCCATTACTTTCCTCTCTCGGTATTCCATTTTCTTTCTCGGATCTCTTTACTCATTATTCATCTTTTGCATATTTTACAATATTTTACTCTTCTCGGCTGCATACACCCAGTGCATGTCTTACACCATTTAGGGTCGGATTCCGGAGTGTCCATAACTACGGGTACCCAGTGTAACACCCTCACTTTTTATAGTTAATTTTAGTTTTTAATAAAATCAGAGTTTGAAAATTCTTTTTAACTTTTGATTTCTTTTGAAAAGTTTTACGAAAATCCGGCAGAGTTTCCTCTGTTTTTCGGACTTCCCAAAAATTCTCTTCTTAAAACCTGTCAGTCCAGAATATTTAAAACTTAAAACATAATAGTTCAATAACCAGATCAGACTCTAAAGCCCAATTAGTACAAATTCAGGGCATACAATTACTACGCATATTAAATTACAAAAATAGCAGTTCTTAACATAATAAAATTCACTCAGGGTATCACAAATTCACTCCACGTAGTGGAGAGTTCCCAGTTCGGCCCGCAACAGTGTAAGCTCCGCTCCCGTACCTGTAAAATGATATCAAGAAGGGTAGCTGATCGAGGCCGTACCCGATACAAATAAAAACAGTTTAAGTATAGTACTAGGAAGTGACTCCTAGGTCGTCTCCCAAGGAATATCTTATCAAGCAAAAGGTCGAACACATAGTATGCATAGAAAACAGGGGGTTTTTTTTTGTATTGAATATTGAATAATTGAAATCAAAACAGAATTAAATCAAAACGAAGAAACAGATAAGGAAAAGCGGATAAACCCCTTTGGCTCGTGTTCACAACTCTATCATCGGTCACAAAAGATCAATTTCTTTCCTCTTCACTGTCCAACTCGTGAGAATTAAATACTAAGCGAAAATTCAATTCTCACCCCAAAACCCAAACCTCTAATTAAGCATTAAAAGCCAAAGCATGGAGTTTTTACGAGTTTGCATAAATTAAGCATTCATACACATGGATTATCTCTATAGAATGGAACTAAGCGAACCATAACATATCAATAAGCATGAAAACAGTGAATAAAAACGAAATAGCATTAAGAACAAAACCTCAAGAGTATGTGATACATTACCAAAGGGATTTAACCTAAGAGTTTAGCCTTCCATGAAGAAAAATACCAAAAAACGTGTAGAAAAGGAAGAGAGAGAAACCCTAGCAGCCACCACAAGCTTGGAGAGCAAAACTAAGCCTTCTCTATGAGAGAGAATGTAAAAAACGTGAATGGAAGGTCTCCCCCAAGGGTTTACACGAATTTGGCTTTTTAAATCACAAAACGGGCCTAAATCATGGGCCCAAATCCTAAGGAAAGCTTATCTCTAAATTAAATCTAAAAATATCCTATAGATAAAATCTAAATCTTAAAAGATATAACTAAATCTCAACTAATCCTAAAGATAGATTACAATCTTCACTTCATCATATATCTTCTCTTCCAAAATTAAATCTTCATTCCCAAAATGTCCAAAAAGCCCTTGTGCCAAATATGACCTGAAAATAGAAATAGAATTAATTAGGCTAAATAATCCCAAATTAAACAATATTCAGAATATTAGTCCAATAAACTCTAAATCACTAAATCAAGCTAAACAATGTCAAATGGGCAACAAGTATCAATAATAGGAGTAAAATAATGCAAGGAATAATGGGAAATAAAATGCTCATCAGTAGCATTACACAGAACTTAAAAAGATAAATTCTAAAAGAAGACATAGCAACAACCAAGCCTACATAATTATTAATATATTTTATTCACATTAATTCATATAAATAGACTCTTTTAATCCTTCATTTACTCTCACATTCTTTTAATTATTAATTCTCTAACAGTTTTCGCATTTCATCTCACTTTGGTCCACTATTCATTTCTTTCAATTCTTAGTTCTCTGATCATGTTTACATTCTCTTTTCTTTTCCTTCTTCTCTTCCTTTTCCTTTTCTTTTCCTTTTCTTTATCTTTTTCTTTTTCTTACGACTGAGTCCAACAGACCATCAGCCATTTTCCTTTCCATTCTTTTTCCTTTTGATCGACAAGCCTTCCTAGGCTCGCATCGACGTCGATACGCCTTCCTACGCTCGCACCGAACTTTTATTTTCTTTTTAATCTTTTTAATCGACACGCCTTCCTAGGCTCGCATCGACGCCGATACGCCTTCCTAGGCTCGCACCGGACTTTTATTTTCCTTTTTAATCTTTTTAATCTTTTTAACCTTTTTAATCGACACGCCTTTCCAGGCTCGCATCGACGCCGATACGCCTTCCTAGGCTCGCACCGGACTTCCATTTTTCCTTTTTAATCGACACGCCTTACCAGGCTCGCATCGATACCGATACGCCTTCCTAGGCTCGCATCGGGCTTTCATTATCTTATCATGCTTTCTCTTTCTTTTTCTTTCTCTTTCTCTTTCTTTCTCTTTCTTTATTCTTTGTCTTTTCCCTTTTTCTGATTCAGTGTATTTTTCTCTTTTTTCTCTCATTTTTTTATTTATAGATTTATCATTACTTTATTTACTTTTCACTCTTTTCAATATCCTTCTTTCTTTTTCCTTTTTCTTGAAATGTAAATAATTCTTTTATACTCATCTAACTCTTTTAGTCTTTATCCTCATTTATCACTTATCACATTTTCTACGTTTTCTACTTCATTCTTTTTCTCTTTGTTAGTTTCCCTCAATCTTATCCAACTCTAATCATTACGGTCAAATATAATATATTCTAGTTCTCGGTACTAATTCTTAGTTATTTCTCAGTTTCCCAATCTCAATCAATTACCCAATTCATTGTTCCTATTTCATTATCTATATTAGTTTTAACTGCTCTATTCTCTTAATCTAACTTTTCAATTATTTCACTCCAACTTCCCTCATAATGTACTCTCTCTTCGTTTTCTTATCTTTTAGTAAATCCGCTTATCGTTTTCCTTATTTTATTTTAAATCTTAATTCATCATTTTATTTCGGTTCTCCACTTCACTCCGCGTCCATTTCTTATTTCTTATTCTAGACTCTCTTTTACCCTTTTTGTTCCTTTACTTCCCCTATAGCTTTTACTTTATAATTTCCCACATTTTGTTTTGTATCAACTATTTCAATATCCTAAATACGCTCATCCATTCCGGGACTTATTCTATGCTCATAAATTTTATTCCCTAAGGTGTGGTTTCTCGTCACAATTTTTATTTACTTTATCTTTGTCAACGGGGTACCCTAAGGTTCATTAACATACTTTTTAATTACCCTATTCTCAGCTACCACTATAAAATCCTAGAATTTACTTCTTAAGCAAAGGTAACGCGAACCCTCTTACCTCGGGCTTTTTAAATAGAACCTGGATTTTAGCTCGGCGATGATGACGGCGTCGGTGTTGCTCCTCGCTAGTGGGGAACGATCGCGGCTGGACCAAAGCAAGAGCTTCGAGCTTTGAGGTTCCCGACACAAGCCCAGCACGATCACGGTCGGTAACGGCGCCGGTGAGATCCGTGGAGAGAGAGAGCTCGTGATAGAGATAGAGCTTGGGAAGAGGGAGAGGCTATGGTGGTTTGGTGATGGTGGTAGTCACCACCGCGAGTGGCGGCTGTGGTGGTGAGGGCGGCGGTGTATGTGGGCGGAGAGGGAGAGAGAGAGAAAGCTTGAGGGAAGGATTCACGGGGAGGGAGGAGTCGGTGTTGATGTTGATGATGATGTTGGATAGTGGTGGAGGCGGTGGTGGCGGCCTCGGTGGCGGCGGCCGGAGGTGGGTATGGTGGTGGAGAGAGAAGGAGAGGGAGAGCTCAATGGAGAGAGAGAAAGTGAGAGAGAGAGCAAAGCCAAGAGAGAGAGAGAATGGATGGAAGGGAGGAAGGGGCGGCGGCTTTGGGGCGGAGATGGTGGCGGTCGGAGTCGGAGGAGGGAGGGAGATCGGGTGGAGAGAGAAAGTGGGGTTGGAATGGGGGTTTTCAGCCCCCAAAACGCGTTTTATGCTGGTTCTGCATGAAGTATCCGGATACTTTGGCTGGTATCCGGATACTTTTACCAGATGCCTGATTTATTTTTTTTCTATTTTTCAGCTATTTTCTCCCCAACTTCAAATAGCCATAACTTCTTCGTTCACCGTCGAATCTTGCTCAAATTTGACGAGCAACTTCCTAAAAATCATATCTTCATATCCAACGGTGGAAATTGTGTTTGGAGTCTTAAATCTTTTATTTTAATTGTTCCCTTGTTATTATGTTTATTATCGAATTATCTATTTTCTGGCCCGATCCTAACTTCGATTTAACGCTCCTTTCTTCTCTAATTCGCTTAGTATTATTATTATTATTATTTTCTTCTAATACTAGAATTCTCATTTGGAATACCTATTTGTGGTTTGTTATTTTCATTTTTAATTATTCTAATTATTATTTATTTATTTATCTTCGGGTTTAAAATTTGGGATGTTACACCCAGTACCCGTCTTACAGCTGCACATACGCAGTATGCGTCTGACGCGATCAATGCACGCACCCAGTACGCGTCTTCTATGACCAGGAGCACCACCGCCGATTCTTCTATGGAGCTAAGGAGTGTCCATAACTGCGAGCACCCAATACCCGTCTTACAGCTGCGCCTCTCGGCGTCTTACGCGATCAATGCACGCACCTAGTACGCGTCTTCTATGACCAGGAGCACATTCCACCGATTTCGTTGCTCGGAACCTTGTGTGAATCATAACTGCGAGTACCCAGTACCCGTCTTACAGCTGCACATACCCAGTATGCGTCTGACGCAATCAATGCACGCACCCAGTACGCGTCTTCTATGACCCGATCACACAACCATTTCTCTTTAATTTATTTTATCCTTTTAACCATTTCTTTACTCGGCCTCTCTCGGCTCAACCCCTTAATTACTCCTTTCCGCTCGTTTCCCTCATTATTTAATTCTTTAACTTATATTTTCTTCCTCCAACATCTAACCACATACCTCATACCCACTCTCGGCCTCTCGCGCTCGATCACAGACAGGTTTAAATATACAACATAAGCAGTGAATAACACAACTCATAAACATTGATATAGCAATACAATATGGCTAAAACACTTAGCAGGTATACAAATATTACATCTTATCTCAAGAATACATAATCCTCGTTCATTTATTAGTTTTCCTTACCCTTTTATCTTTTCTCCCTAATATTACCTTATGTCTCTTCCCTAATCTACACCCACTCTTAGCACAAGTTATGAACACACTAGCAACCCAAACCTAAGCATAGGTAACACTCACTCCTTACCTCAACCCATGAGAGATAAGAGCTTGAGAGCTTGAGTGTGGTTTCTTGTTGTTTGACCTCTTGAGCTAAGAACCCCTTGAATCGTCCTCTCCTAGCTGCACACCCAACACACCGACGGTCCAGGGAACGTTTGACGAGGTGAAAGAGATGAAGGAGAGTAGCCTCTAGTTCGTGAGTATTTGATGGAGAAGAAGAGAGAGATTTGCGTGAATAAAGAGAGTGTATGCTGAATTGTTGGTTTGGAACTTCAGAGAAAATGATGGAGACGAAAGAGAAAGAGATTGGAAAGTGTTGCGTTGTTTATGGGTTTTCTTTTATTCCCATGTGGGAAATATTTGTGTGGTCCATAATGGAGGCTTCTTTGAGAAGCTTAGAATATGTGGACAGGGTTTATTGGCTTCTAAAGGAAGCCACCAATAGTGACTTGACAAAGACATAAAGTGATTGACAGCGACAGCTGTACGGAGGGCGTGAAAATTAAGGAACGGGCAATTCAGTTCCAGCTGTAACAAATGGATGGAAGAGAAGGGGCTTCGGCCTTAACACGGAAAGGTTGCAATAGTCCGAGTCTCCTCTCGGTCGACACCGCGAGGTTGTTGCGGTCGACTTATCCGAGGGACACATTTACTAGTTTTCAAGTTCTTTACTTATTTAGCTCGACTGGGATCGGTCCGAGGTCCAGCATTTACTTATCCGGTCGGCCCACTCTTCCTATTTTTCCTCACGACCCTATTCTTATTTCTAAGGCCTCGTTCTTCTACTAAATAAATTTATATTTAGAGTGAAGACCCACTTTGGTCCCTCAAGTTTTTCACGTGGGACAGCTTAGTCCCTGAAAAAAGGGAAATTCATTTTAAGTCCCTCAAGATGCTAAACAGATGACACTTTGGTCCTTCCATCCAATCCGTTAACAGCAGTTACCGTCAACACTAACGGAGACGCACACGTGGCCGTTAAAGTGAAACGTGTCTTCTGATCTGGCCAAGACGCGAAACGACGTCGTTTTTCTCAAAGTGAAGGCTTTGACAATAAATTCCCAATTGAAAACCTTAACCCCAAATTTGTGTTTGAAATCCTTCCTTCCTCCTTTGCGATCTGTGATTTTAACTTAGCAGAGATGAAAAGCTGTGACAGCAATGGCGGTACGAGGTCCAGGCGCGATAGGTATTCTTCTTCATCTACTGTGGGTGGCGTTGGTAGTGGCAATGTTACTCGATTTCCAGTTCCCATGTGTGAGTGCAAGGTTGAAAGCTTGAATTACACTTCGAAAATAGCTTTGAACCCTGGAAGACAATTCTATGGGTGTCCATATTACAAGGTAAATTTATGCTTTCACATAATTTTGTGCCTATGGGTGTCCATATTACACTTCGAAAACAGCTTTAGAGTGAATTTTTTTTGGATAAATTTGTACAAGAAAAGACACATTGTGCACTTTTCATTTGGGTAGATGATTGGGAACAAAGGGTACTTAACAATTGTGACATTGAAGATGGAAAACTGATGGAAAGGAGCAAAGAGATGGAGGAAATTCAATCTAGCATGAAGGAAATGCAGTTGAAACTAAGGGAGATGCAAGTAAGCATGAAAGAAATGCAGCTGAAAGTGAATGAAATGATGGGTTGCAGTGGAAAATGTGTTAGTGAATGGAAAGGATTTGGTGTAGTCATGTTAATCATGCTGGGTGTATTTGTTGCAGTTTGTTGGTTTAAGTAGAAAAATTAGTAATTTGTTTATGTTGAGAATGTAATGTTTTGGAGGTTTAAGAAGCATATCTATGTAATTGGGGATTTTTAGAGAATGAAAATGATGTTTGTCTCCATGTTATATTTGTGTTGTATTTGGTTTGATTTGTCCTAAATCTCTGCATTTTGATATGCATTTTGAGTAGCAAAATGTTGTAAAAGATCAGGAGTACAAGATCTCTAACCACACCGGCTTTTCACGGATGGCACAGTAAATGAATTCATATAATGTCCCGGGAAATAAAGTGGGCACATCCAGCCGTGTTCGAGCATCCATCTCACTGATCTAGATTTAGTCAAGGGGGCGTCAGTCATCTGTCTAGTGATCATGTGGTACTTCGTCCACGCCACTGGATTACCAGCTCCGACCGGTTAAGCCAGAGCCCCTATGGTTTTTCCCACCTAGACAAACTTCTCAAGGCTTCTTGACGAATCACCGTCATTGCCATCCCCTCTCTTAATCATCCAGCTGAACACCACTAGGGTAATTCAGGTGTATCTTCCTCTCCACTACTTCAGGTTAGGGTTCTAGGTCATGAGGTTATACTCAGTTGTTCCAACGTCGACCCATCCTAAGTCATCTCCGTCATATAGCTCCGACTATATATGGAATGCTTCTGTGGGACTCGACCAATATATTTGATGGGCACCGACCCATTCTAAATCACTTCCGGCATATAGCTCCGACCATATGCGGGATATCGACAGTCATTTTGATGGGCACCGAACCATTTTGAATCACTTTCGGCATATAGCTCCGACTATATGCGAATTATTAATCAGTCTTTGATAGATAGGCTCCGACCTATCCGAAGTCATTCCAACATGTGGCTACGACCATATGGGGACTGTCTTTGTGGAACTCTGCAATCGTTGCGTCCGGGTCCAAAGGCATCATCATCGTCTGGACACTAATCCATTAGCCATATCGTCAGCTCGATCCACGTATTCGGGCGCATCAGCATCATCCGGTTCCAGCGTGTTCAATCCATTAGAGTTCCGTTCTATTCTTTGGGGGATTTCTCATAGTTTCTAATGTCTTTGCTATTCTTAACTTATATCGTGGGATGATGCATCATGCTCATGCAATGACAATATAAGCAACATTATATCATGATCTCAGCATGTCTATTCAGCATGTACATAACATAAGCAAATATATCAATCCATTGATAGCATGTGATAGTATAGGTTTGGAGTCTTCGTATACCACGATACAAACAAAGCATACAAACTATCGGGTATACTACTACCTTCAGTAGACCTTTACTCCGACTTTGAGAGAGTACGGAGTGTCCTAATATACTCACTAGACACCAAAGTGTCTTAGGATAACTTTTCTCCCACCTTAGTTTGCAGTTACCGATTCTACAAGTTCCGAACGATTCGCTTCCTTCCTAGTCCGCTCGACTCCAATTTCTTCTAAGTCCCGCAAGATAGACACAGGAGTATTAATACTTTATTCAATATTACTCTTGAACTTATTCTTAAAGTAACTTAGGAAAAATTCAAACTTTGTCTTTTTGTAAAACCAAAACATCAATTCTTTTGCTCAAACTTGTCCAAAATCAAACACTAACTTTTATACTTTAAATTCATGAGAAAATGATCAAATAAATCAATTTAATTCAAAAGCTTCTTTGCTGGTCTCTCTTGGACAGCAATGAATTCAAATCTGAAAACACCGAAAAATTGCACTTTTCAAACCAACTTTATCTTATATTAAGTACTCATCAAAACTCAACTTCAAATCATTTTGAAAACATTTTTAAATAAGAAATACAACTTAGAAAAATTCTGGACAGCATCATATTCTAAGTCTCAAGTTCACTTTCCATTATCCAAAACCGATTTAAATCCATAGACAAGCTAAGTATCTTGAAAACAATTAAATAAACACTTTGATCAACAATTTCTCAAGCTCAAACACTTAAAATCAAGTGTGGGCAGCATGATTCTCTAATAAAAAAATTTACTTAAACACTATCATGCACATCAAGAACCATTCCTATATTATTTAAAAATCTCAAACAAACATTTATTCAATCCACAAACTAACTTTCATCCATTTCAAACATTACATAACCATAAGTCATTAAATTGAACTTAAACAAATTTTCATTTAACTTAAACTTTATCAATTCTAACTTAGCATTTACCTACACATAGGACTCAAACTTAGCAAAACTTCATCCCATTACACTTAATCATATCAAAACCGTATGCATCATTTGTTTTCTAAAAATTATTTCCTCAAAGAATAACTTCACAAATCAACACATAATTTCATGATATCAACACAAATATGCTCAAGAAAGTTTAACCCAAAAACTAAGGTCCAAACCGTGACCTTTTGACTAAGTTTCTCAAAAACTTTTTAAGACTTCTAAAAACAACTCCAAATTCGACAACAATTTCACATGATTTATCAAACAAGTAGAAATATAATACAAACATATATTTATTCATCAAACCGTGAGCATCATCAAGTTTCTAGCCAATTTTATTTCACATCCAACACATAAAATCAACTTAAAATTCATGGAAATCACATATTCATTGTTTATACTTAAGAAAATCTCAATCTTCTTATTCCAAACATGCAAACCGTGGCTATCACTTAAAAATCACAACATCACACATATTTTTATTAATATAAAACATCATTAAACTCCAAGATCATAACATGCATGTGATCAAACACAAGGAAAAGTCAAACTTTCAACCACAACAACATCAAAACCGTGGCCTTGTTCATGGTTTTCTCAAAAAAAATTCTTAAAGGTTCAAACATCCAAAAAATACTCACAATCTCAAGATATTCACATGCACATATCACAAATCCATTATCAAAACCTCTAACCCAAAAGATCATTCACAAACTGTGGCCATTCAAAAGGAAATCACTAAGAAAAATTCAATCTTTTTCAAAAACCTTTGCATGCATGTGAAGATAAAACATAGATCTCTTGAAAAATCCTTCATGCAAACTCAAAATCAAACTTTTTCAAAAACACTTTAAGATATCAAGAAGAAAATGAATGAGTTCATGAGATAACTTAAGATCATGAAAGAAAAATGCTTTCGTAACAAAAGCTTCAAAATCAAGCTTAGAAATCAACATGCATGCATCTTAAAAACACTAGATCTAGCTTGAAAACAAACATGCATCAACATTTACAAACAAAAATCAAGACTTTAGAAAGAAAACATGAAAACCGAAAATGAACCAATGAAAGAGGTTAAGAACATAAGGAAATACCTAGATCAAGCTTGAAATTCTATTAGAGAAGCCAAAATCCCCCTTCCTCTCCTTCAAGGCTTCGGCCTCCTCCTCCTCCTCTCTCTCTCTCTCTAAATTTCTTTCTCTATCAACACTTTGCTTTAGAATGGATAAGAATGAAGAAGTGGAAAACCAAATGAAGGGTGTGTGTGGGTGTTTATATGCACACAAGATTTTGGGCTTGGGCTTGTTTCCTTTCCCTCCCCCACGGTTCACCTCTCCTTTTCTTTCTTTTTCTTTTCTTTTTATCCTCCATGTCATGTGTCACTTATGGTGACATCATAAACTTGGCTACCAAGTTAAATAACTTGGAGACCAAGTATGTAATAGTGTCCACAATGCACATGTGAGTGTGCATTCGGTTTTGGGGGTTTAAGGGTAGATTAGGTTAATTAATCTAGGTTTAAGGTGCTAACTAGGATCTAATCATGATTAAGGTAGGGTTAGGAAAACTAAATTAGGTTTAGTTCACAAATCCTTAGAGTTTAGGGCTTAATCAAGGATTAAGGCACTAATCAAAGACTTAATCCATTCTAGTATAGGTTTAGGGAAAACTAATTCTAGGTTAGTTCACTAACCTTGAGGGTTTAGAGTTTAAGAGAGTGATTAAGTACTTAATCAAGAATTAGGAACTTGATTGGGGTTTAATTAAAGATTAGGGATGCAAATTAGGGTTTTTAGAGATGATTCTAGATTAAGGGTATGATAAGATGATTGGACTTTGATTTTTGAAACTTAGGGTAGAAATAATTTTCCACCTTAGTTACCATAAAACCGTATGCATTAATTTAAGAAGATAAAATCTTAGCCAAAACCTTAAGTAATATAGTTCATTGAAAACTTTAGAAAAACAAACACATGAATTTATAACACAAGTGGATTAAATTCTAAAGTGTAGAAATCCATCATGAAATCAAACTCCTTTAATCAATTCTTAAATCAATCAGATTAAATCTATTCAATTAAATAATCAAATAAATCACTAAATAGGAACAATTTCTTAGTGAGGGACTTGTAAAAGAAGAGGGTGAAAAGAGCAGGTGTTACATCCTCTCCAACTTGGAAATTTCTCGTCCTCTAGAAATGACGTACCTGTTTCAAACAAGTGAGGGTACGAATCCCTCATGCTACTCTCACGCTCCCAAGTAGCAGTCTCGCCATTCACAGAACTCCAGATAACCTTGACCAGAGGGATGTCCTTTCCTCGTAGAGTCTTTACACTTCGACCGTCTATCCTTAAGGGTAAGGTCTCGTACGTGAGATTTTCCTTAAGTTGTATAGAGTCGGGTTCGATGATGTGAGAAGGATCACCAATGTACTTTCTAAGTTGTGACACATGAAAGACGTTGTGTAGGTTGGAAAACATTGGGGGTAAGGCAATTTCATAAGCTACCAGTCCTACACGTCTCAGGATTTGGTAAGGTCCTATGAATTTTGGGGTAAGTTTTTGGGTTTTAAGCACTCTGCCAATCCCAGTAGTTGGTACTACTCCCATAAATACATGATCCCCTTCTTTAAACTCGATAGGAGTCCTTCTCTGATCATAGTAGCTTTTCTGTCTGCTTTGAGCACTTCTCATCTTCTCCTGAATCATTTTAATCTTTTTTGTTGTTTGTTGAACCATTTCCGGACCCAGAACAAGATTTGCCCCAGTTTCAAACCAACATAACGGCGTCCTGCACTTCCTTCCATACAAAGCCTCATAAGGGGCCATTCCTATGCTCGAGTGATAACTGTTATTGTATGTGAATTCAATTAGTTGCAATAGAGCGTCACATTCTCCTGCTTGCTCCAGAACACAAGCTCTAAGAAGATCCTCTAGTGATTGAATGGTCCTTTCTGATTGTCCGTCCGTCTGAGGATGATAAGTTGAACTCAACTGGAGTCTTGTCCCAAGTGTAGCATGTAGACTACTCCAAAACTTTGAAACAAATCTTGGATCTCTGTCTGATATGATGTTTGAGGGTACCCCATGGAGTCTCACTACCTCATTGACATATATGGTTGCCAGTTTCTCCAACGGGTACTTCATATTGACAGGTAGGAAATGAGCGCTTTTGGTTAATCGGTCCACAATTACCCAAATAACGTCAAATCCTCTCCGGGTCTTAGGCAAAGCAGTTACAAAATCCATGGAAATACTGTCCCATTTCCAACTTGGGATTTCCAATGGTTGTAACACTCCGCCGGGTTTCTTGTGTTCAACCTTAGCTTTCTGACACACCAGACACCTTGACACATACTCCGCTACTTCTCTTTTCATACCAGGCCACCGAAACATCTTCTTCAAGTCTTGTTACATTTTGGTTGCTCCCGGATGGATACTCAACTTACTCTTATGAGCTTCTTCCAAAATCATTTCCCTTATTCCCTTGTCTTGTGGCACACAAATTCGATCCTTATGTCTCAATACTTCATCAGTTCCTACTTGAAACTCAGTCTCTTTCCCTTCCGAGACCAACTGCTTCTTTGTTTATAACTCTGGATTGTTTGATTGCCATTCCTTGACTTGTTCGATAAACTCGTTCGACACAACCAGCATTCCCAGAGTCATACTTCGTGGATTCATCCTGACTTCCATATCTCTGAATCTCTCGATTAACTCCATCTCTTTCACCATCATTGCAGACACATGAAGAGATTTCCTACTCAAAGCGTCTGCTACCACGTTCGCTTTCCTCGGATGGTACTGTAGCTCAAAGTCGTAATCCTTCAAAAACTCCATCCATCGCCTTTGTCTCATATTTAACTCCTTTTGATCAAAGAGATACTTAAGACTCTTATGATCACTGAATACTTCGATCCTTGCTCCGTAGAGGTGATGTCGCCTTATCTTTAGAGCAAAAACCACCGCAGCTAACTCCAAGTCATGAGTTGGGTAATTTTGCTCGTGAACCTTCAGTTGTCTAGAGGCATAAGCTACGACTTTTCGCTCTTGCATCAGGACACAACCCAAACCTTGCTTCGACACATCGCAGTAGACACTAAAACTCTTCTCGAGGTCAGGTAAAATAAGTACTGGAGCTGTAGTTAATCTCCTTTTAAGTTCCTGAAAACTCTCCTCGCACTTCGTTGTCCACACGAACGGCTGTCCCTTCCTTGTTAACTTCGTCATTGGCAAGGATAATCTTTAAAATCCTTCGATGAAATGCCTATAATATCCTGCCAAACCAAGAAAACTTCGGATTTCTGTCACCGTCGTTGGCACTTTCCAATCCAACACCCCCTTTACTTTGGCTGGGTCTACCGCTATTCCTTCCTTTGAGATTACATGACCCAAGAAATTCACTTCTTCCAACCAGAATTCGCACTTCGAGAGCTTCACATACAACTGCTATTCCTTCAAAATCTACAGAACTATCCTCAATTGTTCCTCATGTTCCTCCTTGTTTTTGGAATAAATGAGGATATTGTCTATGAATACTACCACGAACGAATCTAAGTATGGCTGAAAGATTCTATTCATGTAGTCCATAAACACTGCAGGTGCATTAGTCACTCCAAAAAGCATGACTAAATACTCGAAATGCCCATATCGGGTCCTAAAAGCAGTCTTCGGAATATCATCTTCCTTTACCCGAATTTGGTGATAACCCGATCGAAGATTGATTTTCGAAAACACCGCTCCTCCCCTCAACTGGTCCATCAAGTCATCTATCCGAGACAGAGGATACTTGTTCTTGATTGTTACCTTATTTAGCTGGCGATAGTCGACACACAACCTAATACTGCCGTCCTTCTTCTTAACTAGAAAAACTGGAGCTCCCCAAGGTGATACACTGGGCCTGATGAGTTGCTTTTCTGCCAACTCCTTGATCTGCTTTTTCAACTCAGCTAGTTCTACTGGTGCCATTCGGTAGGGTTCTCTAGAGATTGGTCCAGTCCCCGGTATCACATCGATTGAAAACTCGACCTCTCGAACAGGTGGTAACCCAGGAATGTCGTCAAGGAAGACTTCTGGGAAGTCTCGAACTACTGGCAGTTCTTGAATGTGATTGTCCACATCGACATCCAAGGAAGTCGAGAGCATGTATACATGGGCTCCCTCTCTCAGAGAAGCCATGACTTGATTGGCAGTTACGTGCTTTGGTAAGGAATCGTCAGGGTTTCCAAAGGTTAGGGTTTTAGTGAAACAATTCAATTGAACATGGTTAGCGATAACTAGTCCATCCCTAAGATGTAGGGTCTGCCGACCATATACGGACCCAAGTCTCATCAAAGGGTTTCTCTAAGGGCACTTTACTCGGGTTACCTGCCATGAAAGTCCTTCGCTCGGACTCGTAGGATCCGAGCATACGAAAGGGCCAAACTCGGATTTGATGGAAAAAGCCTCACGATCGGTCCCCAATCCATCAGGCTCGGGACTCTAGGACCGAGACATACGGTCGGCTCGTGGATAAGCTCAGGCTCGCCGAGCTCCTCATCCCTTCCGCAAATCTCTCCTAGATTCTCGCAACAGCCTAGACATGAGATCTTCAGCTGATCCTATCCAAATTCTAGAAGCATAATCATCCGATATTATCTCACAGAATCCTGGTTCAGCACAACTCTGATACAGGGCCTAAAGGGCCCATATCAGCCTCCTCCAAACCCTATAAATAGCTCATCACAGCTAGGGTTTCAGGTAAGTACTCTCATCCCTAAGTTGACACTCTGCACACACCCGTTGACTAGGGAGACCCTGCTTTTCCCAACTGGAACTGCAGAAATACCATAAGTCATACATTAATACTTGATCCTCTCTTGGGCTCCTGGTTTCTATAATCTTGAGCACTTAGAGGGTTAAGGACATATAGTGCTTAGGACACTACATCTGGCGCCGTCTGTGGGGAAGGAATAACTAGTATTCCCACATCCACTGCTTTCATGGCAAACGACAACGTTAATGAAGATCTCCGTCGTCGCCTCCGTGGGAGGCCACCCAAAAATGGAAGAGGAAATATCAGGGACAGGATTGCTCCGGGAGGGCCCCTGAAGGCAATCAGGCTCCTCCTGTTAAACCTCCCCCTCTAGTTCCTCCTGAGAATCCTCTTTAGACACAAGCTATTGTCCCTCCCCTTGTTGAAGGCGGCGGAGGACAATCTAACTCTCACACTGTTCCTGATGGTCATGTTTCAGAGTGGCGTGATACTGCAGATTCTAGACCACACGAATCTCGGAGGGCCCCTCCTAGATCGCGAAATGATGAGGCCCGTCGAGTAGAACGTTCCGCTCGTTATGATCATTCCCGAGCCGATAGATCCCAAAGAGAAGTGCCTCACTTGACAAGGGGCCACTTTGGAACACTTCAAGGTGGTCCACGTTCAGCTGAAACTGAGGGCAGGTCTTACATGACTACCTCCTCGGCTCGAAGGCGAGAAGAATCAATCATGGAAATTTTAAGAACTCAAACTTCCTTGATTGAGAAACAGAATCAGGCTATTGCTGCTCTTCAGCAGCAAAACATGGTAAGAACAGCCGAGCAAGGCCCTCGCATGGCTTCCGGCAACCCAAGCAACCTTCCTCCTCCTCCACCTCTCAACCCGAGCGTGGTTCCCGAGCGTATTACCGGGGAACCTCATCCTGGCCATCCTTTCACAGCAGAAATCATGACATACCAAACCCCGCAGACTTATGTAGGACATCAAAATATTCCTCGCTATACCAGGACAACCGATCCGATGGACCATATAACAGCTTACGAATCCTCCATGATGTTGTATGGAGGAGGGGACTTCATGAAATGCCGCACATTTTCAATGACTTTGGGCTCGGCGCCCTTACGGTGGTTCAATTCCCTACCTGCAAATTCAATTCACTCTTGGGCTGAACTCAGAAGAACGTTCTTGAATAGATACACTGCCAGTATGTCACAGCCAAAATCCGATCATTCATTAGCTGGAGCTGCACAGAGACCAGACGAGTCTCTACGTGATTACTTAGCTTGGTACCAACAAGAGGCTAGTGGCATATCGGGTTTACAATCTGGAGTATCTATTCTCTTACTTACTCAAGGGTTACGAGACGGATATTTTAAGGACTCTTTGATAGGAGAACCACCTAAGGATATGGCCGAGCTTAGGGAAAGGTCCAGGAAGTTTGTAAATCTGGAAGAATTTCAAAGAATCAGTATGGTGGCGCGTGGTAGGGAAGAGCGTCAAGAGCAACGTCCTCGGCAAAACGATCGGTTTCGAGATGGTAAGGGGATGAAGGATAAAAGAGATAGAGAAAGAGGAGAAAAACTGCCTCCAAAAGGAAAATATGACGAGTATACTCAGCTTACAGTACCAAGAAGTCAAATCCTTCGCGAGACTATCCACACCGAGATGCGCAATATTACTAGGCCTCCAGCTTTGAGAAAAGCTGCTCAAAAAGATAAGACCAAGTATTGTGACCATCATGGTGGTTGGGGACACACCACTGACCAGTGCACCATGTTAAAAGACTTGATTGAAGAAATGGTGAGAGACGGAAAACTCCAACAGTATATTGGCGAAGCGAGCTAGGAGAAGAAGCCGGTCCCCACCCAAACCCGAGCAGAAATAAAGAAATAGGAGCCCCTCACCACCTACGGGGGGAGCTTCTACCCTACTGTCCGAGCAGGATAAGGGTCGAGAGGGTTTTTTGATAAACACCATTGCTGAAGGATTCTGATCGAGGCCGTACCCGATACAAATAAAAACAGTTTAAGTATAGTACTAGGAAGTGACTCCTAGGTCGTCTCCCAAGGAATATCTTATCAAGCAAAAGGTCGAACACATAGTATGCATAGAAAACAGGGGTTTTTTTTTGTATTGAATATTGAATAATTGAAATCAAAACAGAATTAAATCAAAACGAAGAAACAGATAAGGAAAAGCGGATAAACCCCTTTGGCTCGCGTTCACAACTCTATCATCGGTCACAAAAGATCAATTTCTTTCCTCTTCACTGTCCAACTCGTGAGAATTAAATACTAAGCGAAAATTCAATTCTCACCCCAAAACCCAAACCTCTAATTAAGCATTAAAAGCCAAAGCATGGAGTTTTTACGAGTTTGCATAAATTAAGCATTCATACACATGGATTATCTCTATATAATGGAACTAAGCGAACCATAACATATCAATAAGCATGAAAACAATGAATAAAAACGAAATAGCATTAAGAACAAAACCTCAAGAGTATGTGATACATTACCAAAGGGATTTAACCTAAGAGTTTAGCCTTCCATGAAGAAAAATACCAAAAACGTGTAGAAAAGAGAAGAGAGAGAAACCCTAGCAGCCTCCACAAGCTTGGAGAGCAAAACTAAGCCTTCTCTATGAGAGAGAATGTAAAAAACGTGAATGGAAGCTCTCTCAAGGGTTTACACGAATTTGGCTTTTTAAATCACAAAACGGGCCTAAATCATGGGCCCAAATCCTAAGGAAAGCTTAATCTCTAAATTAAATCTAAAAAATATCTTATAGATAAAATCTAAATCTTAAAAGATATAACTAAATCTCAACTAATCCTAAAGATAGATTACAATCTTCACTTCATCATATATCTTCTCTTCCAAAATTAAATCTTCATTCCCAAAATGTCCAAAAAGCCCTTGTGCCAAATATGACCTGAAAATAGAAATAGAATTAATTAGGCTAAATAATCTCAAATTAAACAATATTCAGAATAATAGTCCAATAAACTCTAAATCACTAAATCAAGCTAAACAATGTCAAATAGGCAACAAGCATCAATAATAGGAGTAAAATAATGCAAGGAAAAATGGGAAATAAAATGCTCATCAAATACCCCCACACTTATCCTTTTGCACTCCTGGGCAAAACTAAGAATTAGGACTGAGAAAATCAATATGCACCAAAGTGAATCATGTAACAAGATTACTAAAACTAATGAATGCAAACCTAAGAGATTACATACTTCACAATGAATTCTAGGAAATGCAAAGAAATGGGCAAAATCGAGCACATGAAGAAAATAAGGACCAAAGAATCAAGGCATCCATGAACATCATCCAATTATTTCAAATATGCAAAGAAAACCAATGACATCAAGAGGGTAGTCACAAAGATGATAGAAACTCACAAGGATCACTCAATAGTGTTTACACTCAAGTGTTTAAGGTTAATCAGTGTTTACACTCAAGGCACATCATGAAAAACAAACACAACCATAAGCTTGACAAGCCTCTAACATCAACAATCAATACACATGCACATTAAGATCAAAAGGTCTTTTCAGGGTTGTAATGGGGCCAAGGACAGGGTACGATAAAAATATGGGAAATGTAGCTAAAACCCAGGGAATAGAGGAGCAATGGGGAACAAGTAAAAAAAAAAAAAAAGCACAATCCACCCCAAAATGAAATGATAAACATAACAACAACCTCTAATTCCAATCCTCTATGCCTCAATCAACCTTTTATTCCATTTTTTTTCTTTTTCTTCTTCTTCTTCTTCTTCTTTTTTTTTTTAATTGCATTACATTGCAAAACTTCATGAACGAAAGAAAAGAAGAAACAATAAAAATGGCATAATGAGATAAAGCCATAATTACATCACCGACCATAGAGGCAAAACCCAGAACTCACAAGAGATGAAGAACAAAGCACCCTCGCTTACTTAATACCCATTCCCAAAACAATTCCAAAGCTCCAACATTCCCTAAGGTTAGGACAATCATGGTTTTTCAGTCATAGGCTTGTAATGAGCTAAAGAACAAAGAAAAGGGATATAAAGGCTCAAAGGGGCTATCAAAGGATAAATTCATTCAAGGTAGGCTCATATGGCTAGTGGCTTATTCAAGAAAAAAAAAACAATGCCTAAATCATTTCAAAATGTGCATGGGAATATCAAGTATAAACAAGAGTCAAGTCAAGTTCTAGAGTGCAAGTAATCAAGAGTGCAATCACACATGAAAGAAAAATTAGGTGGCATATATAGCAATCCACCCACAATTAAGGCTCAAATCCTCACAAAAGGGACAATTCTATCACAGTGTTACCACCTCTTAATTATCAAAAGCAACTTTACACACATAAATGCATGAATTCAGACACAAGATACCAAGACTCTACTAAAATGAAGCAAAAACATGCAAGAAAATGCCCAAAACTTAGCAAAACCTAAAAAAATCAAAGCAAAAATATGCAACCTAAACTACTCTCCCCCCACACTTAAATCACACATTGTCCTCAATGTAAAACAAATAGCAGAATCAGACAGATATAGACAAGTGCAATAAAAAGAGTAAGGAAGGAGAAAAGAAGACTCCCGAAATCATGGTGGGTCAAAAATGGGGTCGACCAATGAGGCTTCCTCCACAGGTGCATCATCCAAAGAAGGGGTAGTGAGGAAAGGCTTGAGTCGGTGACCATTGACTTTGAAGCTCTTGTCTATGGACTCACTCTTGATCTCCACAGTGCCATAAGGAAACACCTGGGTGACTACAAACGGTCCAATCCATTTAGAGCGGAGCTTTCCACTCATGAGTCCAAGCCTAGAGTTGTAGAGCAACACTTTTTGACCAACCAAGAACTCCTTTCTGGAAATTGAGCTATCATGGAGCTTCTTGGTCTTCTCTTTGTAGAACTTGGAGTTCTCATAGGCCTCCAAACGGATCTCATCTAGCTCACTCAACTGCAGCTTCCTCTCCTCACCCGCTTGATCAAGAGCTAAGTTACATTGCTTCACAGCCCAATATGCACGGTGCTCTATCTCCACAGGCAGGTGGCATGCCTTACCAAAAACAACCCGATAAGGTGACATCCCTATGGGTGCCTTGTAAGCAGTCCGATGGGCCCATAGAGCATCCTCCAATCGTGTGCTCCAATCCTTTCTATTAGGCTTCACCATCTTCTCCAAAATCCGCTTGATCTCTCTGTTTGAAATCTCAGCTTGCCCATTGGTTTGGGGGTGATATGGTGTAGAAACTTTGTGCACAACCCCATACTTCTTGAGCAAAGCTTGCATGGATCTATTGCAGAAGTGTGTGCCTTGATCACTGACTATGGCTCTAGGTATGCCAAACCTGCAAAGGATATTAGACCTGACAAAATCTACAACAACCTGAGCATCATTAGTCCTGGTGGCCTTAGCTTCCACCCATTTGGATACATAATCCACAGCAAGTAAGATATAATAAAAACCAAAAGAAACAGGAAAGGGGCCCATGAAATCTATACCCCAGACATCAAACACCTCACAGAACAACATAGGTTGTTGCGGCATCTGTTGCCTCCAAGATAGGGTGCCTCCTACCCTTTGACATTGCTCACATGAGCTGCAGATTTTGCTTGCATCCTTGAAGATGGTAGGCCAATAAAATCCAGAATCCAGCACCTTTCGTGCTGTCCTTTGAGTGCCAAGGTGGCCTCCAACTGGTGAAGCATGGCAAAATTGGAGAACCGATTGGATCTCCTGGTCTGGAATGCACCTGCGAATGACCTGATCACTACAAAAACGCCACAAATAGGGGTCTTCCCATACATAATACTTGGCATCGCTCTTCAATTTGTCTCTTTGAGCTTTGGATGCCAAGGGTGGAAAAACAGATGCAACTTTATAATTTACAATATCAGCAAACCAAGGAGTAAGGGGAGGAGGATGTGAAACATGCAAAACTAAAAACTGCTCATCCGGGAAGTCATCCCGGATAGGAAATGCATCCTCCTCTCTCTCTATTCTACTCAAGTGGTCTGCGACAAGGTTATGTGCACCACTCCGATCCTGAATCTCAAGATCAAACTCCTGGAAGAGCAACATCCATCTAATCAACCTAGGTTTGGAATCTGTCTTTTTCAAAAGATACTTCAGAGCAGCATGATCAGTATACACCACAACCTTAGAACCTAACAGATATGATCTAAACTTATCAAGTGCAAAGACAATGGCTAACAGCTCTTTTTCAGTTGTGGTGTAATTAACTTGTGCTGAATCTAAAGTCCTAGATGCATAATAAATCACATGAGACATCTTACCAACCCTTTGGGAGAGAACTGCTCCCAAAGCATAATTCGAGGCATCGGTCATGAGCTCAAATGGGAGAGTCCAGTCAGGTGGTTGGATGATGGGAGTGGTGGTGAGTGCTCTCTTTATCTCATCAAATGCCTTCTTGCATTGGTCTCCAAAATCAAATGCGGTATCCTTTTGAAGCAAGTTGGATAGTGGAAGGGTTATCTTGCTAAAGTTCTGAATAAACCTGCGATAGAAACCTGCATGGCCAAGAAAAGAACGCACCTCTCGCACGCAAGAGGGGTAAGGCAAATGTGATATTACATGCAGCTTAGCAGGGTCAACCTCTATGCCCTTATGCGAAATAATGTGCCCTAAGACTATGCCTTGTTCTACCATAAAATGACATTTTTCAAAATTCAAGACAAGGTTAGTCTCAATGCACCTATTAAGCACCTTAGACAAACTATCAAGACATGCATCAAAAGAGGAACCATATACACTAAAATCATCCATGAAGACCTCTATGCAATGCTCAAGTAAGTCATTAAAAATACTCATCATACATCTTTGAAAAGTGCCAGGAGCATTGCATAGGCCAAAAGGCATCTTCTTATAAGCAAATGTACCAAAAGGACAGGTAAATGTAGTCTTATGTTGGTCCTCTGGTGCAATACAGATTTGGAAATAACCAAAGAAACCATCTAAGAAGCAATAGTGAGATTTACCTGCCAGGCGCTCCAACATCTGATCAATGAAGGGAAGAGGAAAGTGATCCTTGCGGGTCGCCTGGTTGAGCTTCCTATAATCAATGCAGACTCTCCAACTGTTCTGCACTCTAGTGGGAATCAGCTCATCCTTCTCATTTTTGACAACTATCACCCCAGACTTCTTGGGAACTACTTGAACCGGGCTTACCCAAGTGCTGTCTGAAATGGGGTAGATAATGCCAGCTTGCAGCAGCTTGGTGACCTCTTTCTTCACCACATCAAGAATCTGGGGGTTCAACCGTCTCTGGGGTTGTCTCACTGGTTTAGCCCCATCCTCCAATAAAATCCGATGCATGCACATGGAGGGGCTAATACCAGGTATGTCTGCCAAAGTCCATCCTATTGCCTTTTTGTTTGCTCTAATCACATCCAGCAGTTGCTTCTCTTGATCAATAGAAAGGGAGGTAGAGATGATCACTGGAAGTTTCTGCTCAGCCTCCAAGTAAGCATATTTGAGATGAGGAGGAAGGGGCTTCAGGTCCAATAAAGGTGCCTGCATCACAGATGGAACTAAAGGAGCAGCAGAATTGGATTCTGCTGCCTGCACCTGAACAAGTGAATTAGACTCATGCAAAACAGAAATGGGGTTAGCATGATCTGAATCTATATCATATGAATCAACAGATGCAGTAGCAGAATTTAAAAACTGGTCAATTTCAATGCATGCAGTGCACATTTCGGAATCAGAACATGCAGAACAAGTAAATGAGCTAGTGAAAGATGGCAAATCATAATCATGCAAAAAGTCTAGAACATGCTCATCAATCAGATCATCAATCAAGTCAACATGAAAGACAGAGTGGTCATCAGAAAAATGTTTCATAGCATCAAAAATATTGAATCGAACCACACTGTCATCAAATTCCATGGAAAGTGTACCTGCATGCACATCTATCTTGGTTCGGGCTGTTTTCAAAAATGGTCTCCCTAATATGATAGGGACAGCACTACGAGAGGTGTCCTCTTCCATATCAAGAATATAAAAATCAGCAGGAAAGATAAGCTCTTCAACCCGAACCAGGACATCCTCTATCAAACCTGCGGGGTAGGCAGTAGATCTATTTGCCAAGTGAATAACCACACCCGTAGGTTGAAGAGGTCCAAGTGAAAGAGACTTGAAAACAGACATAGGCATAACATTAATAGATGCTCCTAAATCTAGCAAAGCATTCTCAAATTTAGTATTACCTATGATACAAGGCACAGAGAAAGTTCCAGGATCCTTACACTTTTCAGGAATATGAGGGACGGGTTTACCTATAAGAGCAGAGACATTTCTTCCCATGTTGATCCTCTCATTTCCCTTGAACTTCCGTTTGTGTGTGCATAGATCCTTCAAGAACTTTGCATACCTTGGAATCTGCTTGATTGCATCAAGAAGGGGTATGTTGACTTCCACCTTCCTGAATGTGTCGAGTATCTCTTTGTCAATCTCTTCCATTTTCTTGCTTTGAGTCACCCCCCTTGGTGGGAAAGGAAGAGGAATGGGGGGTGGTTGTTGGGCAGCAGCATGTGTTGTGCTTGAGGAAGGCTGAGCTGGATGGGATTTTCTGGTACTTGTGTGCTCACTCTCCTCGACCATTTGGCTCTTCTTGTTGGTTGAAACTAGATCATCTTTGTTGAGGTCAGATTCTGGTGTGGGTGTGACAATCTGCTTCCCTGACCTTAGACTAATGGCATTCACATTCTGGTTTGGATTGATCACTGTTTGGGATGGCAACTTGTTAGAATTCTGAGATTGCATAGTGTTGATTGCTGTTGCCATCTGTCCCATCTGATTGGTCAAAGATTGAATGGAGGCCTCTTGTCTTTGAATGGATGCTCTAGTTTCCTGTTGGAATTGGAGATTTTGCATGGTCATCTGTTTCATCATCTCTTCCAATGAAGGCTGCTGCTCAGTACTAGGAGCTGGTGGTGCAGAATTAGCCTGTTGTTGTCTCTGTTGCTGGACTGGAGGAGGTACATATGGTGGTCTAGAATTGTTTTGAAATTGAACCTATGAAGGTTGCTGCTGATCAGACCATCTCAGGTTGGGATGGTTCCTCCAACCAGGGTTGTATCCATTGGTAGAGAGATCAAAGTTCTGTGGCTGTGGCTGCTGGTTTCTACTGTTAAAGATGTTGGCGGCATATGCCTCAGGTTGGTCAGCACCAGTCGTGGGCTGCTGCTGCTGCACAGAAGGGCATGCATCTGTGGGGTGCTCAGCGGATGTGCATATGCCACATAATCTAGCAGGCAGAGACAACTTCTTCTGGTTGATGGCCAATTGAGTGACCAAAGTTGTAAGTGAATCTATCTTCTGTTCAAGCTTCTCAACCTTACCAGAACTTGTGCCAACATCATTCACTCCTCTCACTATGATTGCATCGCTGTTGCCCCTTGCATGGAATTGTTGACAATTGGAAGCCATCTTCTCAATCTTGACTCTGGCTTCTAAAGGTGTCATGTCTCCTAGGGCACCACCACTGGCAGCATCAAGCATGTTTCTCTCCATGAGGTTGAGACCTTCATAGAAATATTGAATAAGCAGCTGCTCTGAGATCTGATGGTGGGGGCAGCTCGCACACAGTCTCTTGAATCTCTCCCAATACTCATAGAGACTTTCTCCACTTTGTTGCCTGATGCCTGATATATCCTTTCGGATTGCTGTTGTTCTGCATGCAGGGAAGAATTTCTCCAAAAATGCCCTCTTCAGGTCATCCCAGACTGTGATAGAACCAGGGGCCAGATCGTACAACCAATCCTTGGCTAGCCCCTCTAGGGAGTGTGGGAATGCCTTAAGACAAACATGATCTTCTTGCACATCATGTGGTTTCATAGTAGCATAGACAATATGGAACTGCTTGAGATGTTTATGAGGATCCTCACCTGCAAGACCATTAAACTTGGGCAACAAATGAATTAGTCCAGACCTTAGCTCATACGGGTCAGCGGGATACTGGATGCACAAATCTTCAATAGTGAAATCAGGTGCAGCCAGCTCCCTCAATGTCCTCTCACGTGGTGGAGGTTGAGCCATATTTTCAGAATAATCAGAATAAGAATCAGAATTAATAGGAATAGAAGAAAAAGAAGCAGACTCACTATGTAAAGACTCAATAGACTCACTACCTATGGACTGGTTCCTATTTTGTCTAACTAGTCTGTGATAAGTTCTATCAATTTCAGGGTTATATGGATGCAAGTAGCTTGGGTTGCCCCTAGTCATGTACTGAACAGAACACCATGTAGCATAGCAAACTGTCACTAATATACATGACCAAAATAGGCAACAAAATTTTTTTATTTTTTAAAATTTTTTCCTTTATTTTTTTCAGCACCCTAAAATCATGAAAACATACCACAAAAAGTTTGAGGACAAAATTCAAAAGGGAACCAAGTCAAACAATTAAATCAGAGACCAAAAACTAAGAAAATAAAACTTGTAAAATAAAAAAGAAATAGTAAAACGGCTTTTTCAGGATCCAGACGAAGGAGTTTTATGACAAAGTGAGAAAAATCAGATTATTCAGAAAATTCCCTTCGATTTGATATAAAATTCGTCAAATTCCGAGTTACGGGTCAAAAGTTGCGACGATTTGAAGACAGTGCTGCTAAAACTTGGAAAATTTTTTTGGGACTCACAACCAGTGATGATCTGAGTGATCGTGGTGCCTCCAAAACCTTTTTATATGATAAAAGTAGTGTGGATATAAATTTTCGTGCAAAAATTCCACCCACAACTATGTGAACTAGCAACCACAGAATCAATCAAATACACTAATTGCAACAAAATAGCAAAACAGCAAACAGTGCAACTTCAACCGGTTATCAGAATTGACTACTAGACCCTAAATCAGACACGACACACTATAATAACTATACTAACTATGACACTAACTAACTACTAATGACCTTTGGCAAGAACCGATATTCCCCGGCAACGGCGCCAAATTTGATCGAGGCCGTACCCGATACAAATAAAAACAGTTTAAGTATAGTACTAGGAAGTGACTCCAAGGTCGTCTCCCAAGGAATATCTTATCAAGCAAAAGGTCGAACACATAGTATGCATAGAAAACAGGGGGTTTTTTTTTTTGTATTGAATATTGAATAATTGAAATCAAAACAGAATTAAATCAAAACGAAGAAACAGATAAGGAAAAGCGGATAAACCCCTTTGGCTCGCGTTCACAACTCTATCATCGGTCACAAAAGATCAATTTCTTTCCTCTTCACTGTCCAACTCGTGAGAATTAAATACTAAGCAAAAATTCAATTCTCACCCCAAAACCCAAACCTCTAATTAAGCATTAAAAGCCAAAGCATGGAGTTTTTACGAGTTTGCATAAATTAAGCATTCATACACATGGATTATCTCTATATAATGGAACTAAGCGAACCATAACATATCAATAAGCATGAAAACAGTGAATAAAAACGAAATAGCATTAAGAACAAAACCTCAAGAGTATGTGATACATTACCAAAGGGATTTAACCTAAGAGTTTAGCCTTCCATGAAGAAAAATACCAAAAACGTGTAGAAAAGAGAAGAGAGAGAAACCCTAGCAGCCTCCACAAGCTTGGAGAGCAAAACTAAGCCTTCTCTATGAGAGAGAATGTAAAAAACGTGAATGGAAGCTCTCTCAAGGGTTTACACGAATTTGGCTTTTTAAATCACAAAACGGGCCTAAATCATGGGCCCAAATCCTAAGGAAAGCTTAATCTCTAAATTAAATCTAAAAAATATCTTATAGATAAAATCTAAATCTTAAAAGATATAACTAAATCTCAACTAATCCTAAAGATAGATTACAATCTTCACTTCATCATATATCTTCTCTTCCAAAATTAAATCTTCATTCCCAAAATGTCCAAAAAGCCCTTGTGCCAAATATGACCTGAAAATAGAAATAGAATTAATTAGGCTAAATAATCCCAAATTAAACAATATTCAGAATAATAGTCCAATAAACTCTAAATCACTAAATCAAGCTAAACAATGTCAAATAGGCAACAAGTATCAATAATAGGAGTAAAATAATGCAAGGAAAAATGGGAAATAAAATGCTCATCAGATTCGCAAGTGGAGGGGAGAAAAGAGGTGACTGAAAGAAGTATGTGGGTCATGTTCTTTCTGTTGCCAGCAGACCAATTCAGAAGCCTAAGAAGAAGAATATCGTCATTAGCTTCAGTGACGAGGACTTCGCTGACATAATCCGAGACCACAACGATCCCATGGTAGTTACAGCTCGGCTCGATAATTATGAAGTGAAGAGGATTCTTGTGGATCAGGGAAGCTCAGCGGATATTATGTACTTGGATTTGTTTGAAGCCCTGAAGCTGAAAAGGTCTAATCTAACTCCGTTTGAAGGAAATTTGATTGGCTTTACAGGCCATTCGATTGTTCCCCTAGGCCATATCCACCTCCCAGTCACTCTGGGGGAACAACCATCCGCTTGAACAGAGATAGTAAAGTTTCTGGTTGTCCAGGCTCCATCGGCATACAACACCATCCTTGGTCATACTGCACTCCAGTCCTTCGGCGCCGTTGTTTAAACTGTCCACCTAGCTATGAAATTTCCGGGGTGGTCACGGTGCGTTCTGAACAGGAGCTGGCTCGGAAGTGCTACAATATCAGCCTGGGCAAACTGAAGATCGAAGATGAAAAAATTATGCAAGAGCCACAAAATAAGGGAAGTGTTAACCTGGCAGATCTTGACGTAAGGGAGGATGACAAAACCAGACCAACTCCTCAGGGGGATTTCAAGAAGGTAATCTTGGGCTCCGATCCATCCCGCTGTGTCAAGATTGATGTTGGTCTTGCCAAGGAAGTTGAGAAAGAATTGACAGAATTGCTCATTGAGAACGCAGATCTGTTCGCCTGGACCTCGGTAGACATGCCAGGAATTGACCCAAATTTCATCTGCCACAAATTAAGTGTCTACCCGGGCGCTAAACCAGTCTGCCAGAAGAAAAGGCAGGTTGGAACCGAAAAAGCTCAAGCTACAGAGGAAAAGGTTGCCGAGCTGCTTGAAGCAGGGTTCATCAGGGAGGTGGTATACACCGATTGGCTGGCTAATCCCGTACTGGTCAAAAAATCTAATGGAAAGTGGAGAATGTGCGTGGATTATACAGACCTGAACAAGGTCTTCCCCAAAGACCAATATCCGCTTCCCTGCATAGACAAATTAGTAGACAGCTCGGCAGGATACCAGAGGTTGTCCTTCATGGACGCTTATTCTGGCTACAATCATATTCCGATGTATCCTCCGGATCAGGTGAAAACTTCCTTTGTAACTGAAAACGCTACATACTGTTACAATGTCATGCCCTTCGGGCTCAAGAACGCTGGGGCAACTTACCAGCGAATGATGAATAAAGTGTTCGGCCCACTTATCGGGCCCAGAATGGAAGTGTACATCGATGACATGATTGCCAAGAGTTTGAAGGAAGAAGACCATGCCAAGGACTTGAAGACCATTCTTGACAGAATTCGGCAGTACGATATGAGGTTGAATCTTGAAAAATGCACCTTTGGGGTTCCCGCCGGATCATTCCTCGGATTTATGCTCACTGAACGAGGAATCGAAGCAAACCCTGAAAAATGCCAAGCTATCCTCGAAATGAAGAGTCCATCTGACATCAAGGGTGTACAGCAATTGGCAGGTCGGGTAGCAGCTCTCTCCAGATTCCTATCCCAATCAGCTCGGAAGGCTTTACCGTGGTACCAATTGCTGAGAAAGGAAAAAGAGAAGGCGTTTGAATAGGACGATGCATGGGAAAAGGCCTTCACTAACCTTAAGCAATATCTGGCATCTCCCCCGATCCTATCTAGCCCTGTAATTGGAGAAACTCTATTCCTATACTTGTCAGTGGGTGATTCAGCTGTCAGCTCAGTCCTAGTTCGGGAAGAATCAGGTAAGGAATCCCCCGTTTATTTTGTTAGCCGGGCGCTTCAAGGACCAGAGCTGAGATATCAAAAGGTGGAGAAATTGGCTTTCTGTTTGGTCATCACGGCCAGAAGACTGCGTCAGTACTTCCAAAGTCATCACATTAAGGTCAGAACAGCTCAACCTATCCGCCAGATTCTCCAGAAACCCGACCTAGCAGGAAGAATGGTAACTTGGGCCATTGAACTTTCCGAGTTCAACATCACTTTTGAACCAAGGAAGGCAGTGAAGTCTCAGGTTCTAGCTGATTTCCTCACCGAGTTTACTGAGCCACTAACGAGCTCAAACTTGGACTGGAGCATTTACGTTGATGGATCGAGCAACAAGCTTGGGGCAGGCGCTGGTATAATCCTGGAGAGCTCCGATGGTGTTACCCTTGAGTATTCTTTGAAGTTTGAATTTCCTACTTCAAACAATCAAGCAGAATACAAAGCTGTAATGGCTGGTCTCAGGATGGCAAAGGAGGTAGGGCCCCAAGAAGTCAAGATTTTCAGTGATTCTCAATTGGTGATCTCCCAAGTCAAAGGAGATTATCAAGCCAAAGAACCCATTCTCCAAAAGTATCTTGAGAAGGTGAAGTTCTTGTCTTCAGAGTTCGCCAAAGTTGAATTCTGTCATATCCCAAGGGAAAGCAATGGCCGAGCAGACATCCTTTCAAAGCTTGCTTCAACAAAAGGCCCTGAAAATAACAAGACATTGATCCAGGAAACGGTTCACGGACCTAGCGTTGTCCTCTCCGTTTCGGTGGATCCAAATTGGACTGCTCCGATCACGAGTTACTTGGAACGAGGGATTTTGCCTACTGATTCAACCGAGGCTAAGAAGCTCATCAGGAAGGCGTCGCAATTTGATTTGGTTGAAGGAATTTTGTTTCGCTGAGGGGTCAGTGGCCCTATGCTCAGGTGTTTGGATCCCACTGAAGCACAACAAACACTTGAAGAGGTTCATGGAGGGATCGGAAGCCATCATGTTGGGGGGAAATCATTGGCCAAAAAGATTCTAAGGGCAGGATATTATTGGCCGACCCTTCACCAAGATGCAATTAATCATGTGAAGAGATGCGAAAAGTGTCAATTCCATAGCGATGTGTATCAAAATCCGGCCGAGGAACTCCACTCACTTTCATCTCCCTATCCTTTTTATCAATGGGGAATGGATTTGATTGGCCAGTTCCCCACCGCACCAGGACAGCTGAAATGGGTGGTAGTTGCCATAGATTACTTTACCAAATGGGTAGAAGCCGAGCCTCTAGCAACTATCTTGTCTGCCAAGGTTCATAAATTTTTTGAAAGGCGGGTCATAGCTCGGTTTGGAGTTCCACAAGTTCTGGTGACTGACAACGGAACTCAGTTCGCAACAAAGGCGTTCCAAGACTTTGTCAATGCTTTAAACATCGAACACTATTTTTCCTCGGTTGAGCATCCTCAGACCAATGGACAAGTGGAGTCAATAAATCAAACCATCATCCAAGGAATTAAAAAGAGGCTTATTGGCGCAAAGGGAAATTGGTTGGAAAATCTGCATGAAGTGCTTTGGTCATACTGCACCACAATACAAACCTCGACTGGGGAAACTCCTTATCGGCTTACCTACGGCTGCGGCGCGGTCATCCCGATGGAAAGGATCATCCCCTCATTTCGAACTATACAACAACCAAACCCCCTCAACAACACTTTACTGTGTGAAGACCTCATTCTATCTGATGAAGTCATAGATCTAGCCGCCGAACGAGAACGACATGCCAAGCTAATGCAAGCAAAAGAGTATAATCGCTCGGTAGTACCCAGAGAATTCGAAGTAGGTGACCTCGTCTTAAGAAGAGATGACATTGGCCTGAAAAACGCTAAAGACGGGAAACTGGCTCAAAACTGGGAAGGACCCTACCGAATAGTTTCTAAGACGGGAACAGGGGCCTACAAAATCGAAACTCTCTCTGGTGCTCTCATCAATAACACTTGGAATGTGGAAAAGCTTAAAGCGTATTTCAGTAAAGTTTTTCATCCCTATTTCAATTCTGTTTTTAGTTTTCATTATTGTTTTTGCTAAGTGATAGGTTTGTTTATTTTTGATTAATGGTGTACGCTCGGTGAAACTCCGAGCCCATTGTGTTTACTGCTTCAGTTAAATAAAAGTTCTGTTTTTGAATTCATTGTATTTACGTACTTTTCCTCATAACCGATTAGCCACCGTTTGTGATGCGAACGATTATAAACAGCTCGAACAAGAGCTTATAACTTGTCAAGTACTTTAAAAGATTCCCGATTCAAACATGATTGGCTTAAAATCATTTTATACATCGCGGATAGAGGAACCCACCTTGGCTAGAGTGTCGGAGTTCCGAGGTCTTAACACTTGAATTCATAACTAAAAGAATAATATGAGAAGTAAAAAGTCAACGGATATGATAAATATTCAAAATAGTCACAACAAAAGGTCCAAACCCATCTATTGGGGCAAATACATAAGATGAAAAGCAAAAGGGTAAATCTACTTTATATCGGACAACACAACACTTTCAGGATCAAATTTATCCTCTTCTTCCTCGTCACCTTCTGCACCCTCGGCCCCATCTTCTTCGGATTCCTCAGCAAAGTGGTCAGGTAGATCGTTTCCACCCATGTCTATTGCGATTCCGTTCTCACCCACGATCCGACCATCTTTAACACCAAAGTTGGGGTCAACACCTTTGGTTACGAGGCCGGGATTCAGGATGCGAAGCTGCTCGACGGTATTGAGGAAAGAGTCTTCAATTGCATGATCCCGGTTATAAAGATTCTCTTTGGCTGCGCTTTTGTGCTTGAGAGCTTTCGCTCTCATTTTGTCTAGAGATGCTCGGAGTCCAGCGGCCTCATCCTTGGCATACTCGAGTTGTGAAGAAACCGCAATTGGTGGTTGAAACAACTAAGGAACCCTAGGAACACACCTAGAAGGGGGGGTTGAATAGGTGTAAAAGAAACCTTGAAATATTTTCGAAAGAAACAAATCGAAACAATTAAAACAAATGATTTTTGCAAATTCTACAGCATTTAATCGATTAACCTGCAATTTACTCGAGTATTAATCGATTAAATATATGCTTAATCGATTAAATCTGACAGAAAACAAAAAAATCAATTTTTCATTCGAATACGAAAATCAATCAATTAACACGTAAGATCAGAGATTCAGCAGAAACAATTAACACCTATATTCTTATTGATTACCCTAGTTATGAAAATGATTTTTGCTTTATCAATTTGAAAAATAAAGATTCAATTCAATCAATTATGAAAATCAATCTTTCTCTAGGTTTTCAACCAAGAACACAATGAACAACAAGAATGTAAAGAGTTAAGGGTTTAGAGATACGACACAGTGATTTATCCTGGTTCACTTTCATCCGCTTGAAAGCTACATCCAGTCCCCTCTTCAACCAAGAGAGATTCTTCACTATGAGGAATTAGAGTTCTCAAATTACAAGTAAATGCCTCACAAGACTCCCTTCTTGCTAGCCTACAAGAGATACTCCACACTCTTGCCTTGTAATCCTATTGATCTTCTCTCTAATCTAACCTCTACCCCTTGTTGATAATCCACACAACAAGTCTTCTTTGCTTGATGATAATCCACACATCAAGTCTTCACTTTGCTTGATTAACAACCAAGACTTTCTTCTTCTCCAATGAGATTTGCTTGATGATAATCGACACACCAAGGCTTCTTGTTTGTTGTAGTTGGCTTGCCTTCTTGCAAAGATTACAACACAATAGAAAACACAATTGACAACCCTATGAATCTCAATCAATAGCTATGACAATTCACAATAAGAGATTCAAAGGTTCTTGATCAAAGAATATGAAAATATGAAAACTTTGATCTTTGAAATTGAGAGAGAATAGAGTGGCTTGATTCTTGTAAAATTGATTATGAAAGTGTTCTCATTAATCACAAAGGTTAGGAAAAGGTTTATATAGAATACCCAAAAGTTGTAGCACTTGAAAACTGATTTTGAGAAGTGAAAATCGTATTTTAAAAAACCAGTTCAGCAATGTTTAATCGATTAAATTTCAGCTTAATCGAGTATTAATCGATTAAATATGTTCTTAATCGATTAAACATGTCTGATACTTGTTTAAAACTTGTTTTCTCAAAACTAAACCTTTCCTTTCAAACCTTTAAGCCACCTATTGATTCTAGGTTAAGTGAAAACTCAAATTATGATTTAATCATGACTATGATAGAGATTCACTACCCTCTAAATAAAATCTAACCAAATAAAAGACCTAAGAAGCTTGAGAGGCAAAAGATAAAACAATTACGATTACACTCAAACTAAGTCTTCATGAGCTTGCTTTCTCTCTTCTTCATTTGATGTTTGTTGTTGCTTGTTGAACTTGAACTTGATCAACACATGATAGCTTGTTCAAAACACTTTGTAACCTTTTGTCATTATCAAAACATTCACCATGGAACTAACAATCTCCCCCTTTTTGAAAATGACAAACCATGTTTTGAATTTGATTGAAGTTGTTGATGCTTTAACAATTTGATCACTTGGTGAGAAACTTGCTCCCTCTCAATCAATGCATTTGATATTTGAAATCCAATTGATAGAAGCTTGATTCTCCCCCTATCTTCAACAACTTAGCTCAACCTACATAAAAACAACAAAACAACCTTTCTCCCAAAAAAACATATCATTTTCTCCCATTTTTATTTCTCCCATTTTTCAAAACATACCATTTCTCCCCCTTTGGCATTATCAAAAAGTAATATATATACCAATTGAAATATAAAATACTAAGCCAAAATAGAGAATTTCACATTTATTTCTTCAAAGTAATATATATCATTATCAATGTTGTGAAGAAATAACAATATAACACCAATAAACTTTGAAATATAACAAGTACTATACTTTGAAATGTGATACCAATTGGCAAGAAAATATAACAATGAATTATGAACCAATAGAAATACCAAGAAGTCATAATACCAATTGAGATATCATCAGTGTAAAGAAAAATCACAACAATAATAGCATGATAATCATCTAATCATCAAAATTAGTATCAATTGAACTTTAGAAAAATAATTCAGGAGATACCAATTGAGAAGATACTATAATCATCAAAATCACTTGTACCACTTTGTAGGACTTCTTTTGAGATGCAAATGTAATACCAATTGAAGATGCAAATGTATGAATAACACTTGTAAGCCCTTTGCTCTTCAATCATACCTACAAAACAATCATGCTTTGCTTTTTGGTATCGAAATGGTTTTGGATCCATTTTTGTTAGTGTAGGGACTTTCACCCTTTTTCATCCAAACAAAATCTCCTTTAGGTATACCATGCACTTTAATATAACACACATTTGAAGTATGTCCATGAGTACCACAATAGAAACATGTTGGTGCATTTGAAAAATCAACTTTAGAAAAATCAACAACATTTCTATGAGAATTACTCTTAATTACTCTTAGCATGAGTATAACCCAAACCAAACTTGTTTGAATTTTCTCTTTGAAAATTTAACAATGTGCGCAATCTAATATCACCATTTGAGAAACTTGCAAGCTTATTTTTCAAAATAGCATTTTCATCTTTGAGCAACTTGCAATTCTCACAATCAACCACAATATTCACTCTACTAGCACAATCACAAGAAGAACTAGCATATATAAGATCAAGAGTTTCATTTTCAAGATTAAACTCATCAACTTGTTTTTGAAGTTCTAAAATCTCTTGTTGATGTTTCAAAATGAGCTTCTTCCTTTCAATGTTTTTCAAAGCTAGTTTTTCAAGTTGTTCATGCATTTCTTCATAAGCATTATATAACAATTCATATTTAGAAGAAATTTCGGATTTAGTATGACTTACATTGCTATCCTCGCTTTGATAACTTGATTCATCATTTGAACTTTGTTCTTCATCATCCACTAGAGTTATCAAGTTGAGACAAGCGGCTTCTTCATTATCCGATGAACTACTCGATGTGCTTTTCTTGTTATCTTCATCACTATCCCAAACTATGTATGCTCTTTTAGATTTAGAATTTTTCTTGTCTTTCTCCTTCTTCTTGAGATACTTAGAGCATGAGTACTTGAGATGACCGGGTTTTCCGCATTCATGGCAAACTACACCTTCTTTTGATGTCTTGGTCTTGTAGTGTGGGGAATCCTTCTCTTTACTTTTGTCCTTGTTCAACCTTCCTTTTCTCCTTAGAAACTTGTCAAATTTCCTTAGTAAAAGTTTCATTTCTTTTTCATCAACATCCGAATCGGAATCTTCACTATCATCATCATCGGAACTCTCTTTCTTTTTATATGATCTATTGACTTTAAGAGCAAGTCCCTTTCTTTCTTTGTTCTTATCCGACTCTTCATTGATACTTAATCGTCCAAGCTCCATTTCATGTTCTTGAAGCTTTCCAAAAAGTGTTGCTCCGATACCAATTGAAGAAACCGCAATTGGTGGTTGAAACAACTAAGGAACCCTAGGAACACACCTAGAAGGGGGGGTTGAATAGGTGTAAAAGAAACCTTGAAAGATTTTCGAAAGAAACAAATCGAAACAATTAAAACAAATGATTTTTGCAAATTCTACAGCATTTAATCGATTAACCTGCAATTTACTCGAGTATTAGTCATTTCATGTTCATGAAGCGAATATGTCCAAACTCCCTTCGCAAAAACCTAGCTTCACGTTCTTTTCTTATCTCCTTTGAATAGTACTGTGAATCCAAGTCCTTGTTGACACGTTGCTTCTTCCTTTTGCCGGTGGAAGATGAAGGAGGCACCATTGGATGCTCTTAGGGTTTTTGATTTGGGGGTTTTGAAAATTAAGTGAATGGAAGTGAAATGGATGAAGATAATGATGTAGAATGAGTTTATAATGAAGAATAATGAAGAAATATGGAAGAAATCAAGTCTTTTGGGTTGAAAATTGATGAAACCGTGTTGAGTGAGAAGAGAAAACGCGTGAAGAAGTGAGAGAGAAGTGAAGAAAAATGTGCAGAAACATGTTTTAAAACTGTCAGAAAAATTACGATTTAATCGAGTAGATTTCAACTTAATCGATTATTAATCGATTAAACTGTAACTTAATCGAGTAAATCATGTCTGATACTTGTTTAAAACTTGTTTTCTCAAAACTAAACCTTTCCTTTCAAACCTTTAAGCCACCTATTGATTCTAGGTTAAGTGAAAACTCAAATTATGATTTAATCATGACTATGATAGAGATTCACTACCCTCTAAATAAACTCTAACCAAATAAAAGACCTAAGAAGCTTGAGAGGCAAAAGATAAAACAATTACGATTACACTCAAACTAAGTCTTCATGAGCTTGCTTTCTCTCTTCTTCATTTGATGTTTGTTGTTGCTTGTTGAACTTGAACTTGATCAACACATGATAGCTTGTTCAAAACACTTTGTAACCTTTTGTCATTATCAAAACATTCACCATGGAACTAACAAGTTGCTCTCGAGCCACAGCAGCACCCTCCTCGGCTTTCCGAGCCTTCTCTGTAGCCTCCCAAAGAGCTGTGGCATCCTCTTCGGCATTCTTCAAGATTTCCTCGGCCCTCTTCATCTTCTCATTGGCCTCTTGAAGAGTTTTCTCATCCTTCTCCTTGTTAGCCTCGGCTCTAGCCTTGGCCTCTTCAGCCTCTTGCTTCTCCTTTTGCAGCCCTTCCTTCTCAACAGCCAATGTTTGAAGTCTTTTTTTCAAAGGCTTCTACCTGGAGCTGTAAATAATCCTCCCGAGCCTCAGCCTCTTGTCGTTTTTTCTTCCCCTCGGTGCCCACACTAGCATAAACATCCTCACCATGCTGACTGAGGTAGCGAAGAATGCTCGCACCCCTTAGAAGACTCTTCACCAAGGCGGTACAGTTGTTTTCCCAAACCGATGGAAGCCAGGCATCCATCACTTGTGCATCCTCAGGTGGGAAAACTGTTGCGTTGAAGCCATCGGGAGTCTTCTTCGCCCACACTATTTTTGCAACAATATCCTCCATGCCTTCAGAGCCTTGGATCCCCTTGTGGGACTTACTCAGGTTAAGCCATTCCCCAGCTACCCCTTTTCCCGTGTCCATCCGAGGCCTCTTGGGGGGACACTCGGGAGTATCCTTAACACTCGGCTGAGCCTCCAAGTTAACTATTGGCTCAATGCCCTCGGTTGCCAAGACCACCTCGACAGGAACAGCACTAGGAGTAACAGTTGGACTGTTAGTTGGTGTTGGCTCGGAGGACTGGCTCTTACCCGACGAACCAGAACCTGCCTTCATCGCAGCCAGTTGAGCCATCCTAGATGAGGCAGCAACACTCTTCTTGGCCTTAGATGCTTTTTTCCCCATTTTCTCTGCAACAGAAAGAGTATGTCAGTATTATACCGAGCAAAAAATATATATATATATATATATACCCAGCTCGGCCTTCACTTCAGCCTTTGTTCTCTTCAGAAGTATTTGTTTCGTCTCAATCTGGCCTTTTTCTTGGAGATATTCCCAAACCCGGTCACATAAATGCCTCTCGGCCCTACTCAAATCCACTTTATAATCAAATTGGTATAAGGAGGCCCCTCTATTATAAATATCGGCCGACCAGCTCAGTGGGAACTGAGGAACGATTTTAACTTCTTCTCCATCCTCAACTCGTTTCATAAACCAGCAAACCTCGGTCCCCGTATATTCATACTTGAAGAAGCGAGGTTTGAAGGATTTCCAAGAGTCAGTAACCTTTGCAAAAAGGGCATGGTCTTTTCGAGCCTTCAGCGACACCCAGAGCCCTTTGGAGTCACCAAATTTGTTTACTTGAGGGGCATATATCCAAAAAAAGGCTCGTAACGTAGCAATCAGACCCTCAGCATCACAAAATTGCTGGAATGCTCTAGCAAAGGCCCACCCGCTCGGATGAAGCTGACTCGGGGCTATGCCTAAGTGGTTGAGGACTTCTATCTCAAAGGTAGAAAATGGCACGCGAATTCCGACCTTCGTGGATACCTGCTCGTAGAAGTAGAAAAATTGTTGGTTGTCTGGCACTTTGAAGCATATGCAGTCGTCTATGCTCACATGCCTCAAAGCAAATTCTGAGGCATTCCCATCTGCGTTCGGAGGGGTCAGAATAGGTCGACGATGGTTCAAGCTATCCGTCGTAAGCAAAGAGGGCCTCGTCCCGAGTACTTCTCGATCAAAAGTTCCGTCGTACTCCGCATGGTTGGGTGGCAAAGGGAATTCTTCGGGATGGGTCACACACCTGTGCTCCACCATATCTGGGGAAAAAGTAAAAGGCTCGGCGTTAGCATTTTTCATAGCAGATGTTTTAATTCTAAACCTAAGGCCGAGCCTTGGACCTTTTCCCCCCTCCCTCATAGGATCTCCCCAAAACTCTTCCCCTCTTGTAAAGCACTCCGAGCTAGTCCTAACCTGAGCCCGACGCTCGACAAACCTATAAGCTAATAGTCATGTACTTTCCTCTGCGGGATCGGTGGGATACTTCACGGTCAAAGGTTCTACCTCGAGTGGCTCGTTTATCCTTTCACCACAAGGGGGGGTAGGAGGATTTACAATTTTATTAGCAAAATCATAACCAGTTTCTAAGGGAACGGACTCAACCTCATAATCCCCAGAACCCCCAGAAGAACTAGAACTAGAATCACTGAAAGGTTCTTCACCTAATCTCTCACAGAGTTCATGGTAAACCTTCCTCCAATATCTCCAACCCCTCATAATTGGGAAATCCTAATACCAAACCCTTTAACTACCAACCTAGAACAAAAACCCTGAATCCCTGCAAAACCCAGAAAAAGCGAAAACCCTCTCAAAAAGAAGAAATGACAAAATCAGTAGTTGTTTCAGTCAGAAGGGAAAAAAGATTACCTGCTTTTTGGTTGTCGTTTGATCTTTGTGGAAGAATTTGGTGGCGATAGTGATTAGGATGCTTTAAGAAGATGCACAGAAATGTGTTCGCAATCAGAGAATGAAGGTGATTTCTGGTTTGTGGAGTTGCAAATGAATGCAAAAGGTTCGAATACCCCTCAAAACCCTCAGTTTCCCTCCTTCCACAATGCACCAGTTGGGCCTAAGGCCCATTAACCCACTCAGCCACCCACAGGGAAAGACGTGGCAGTTATTGGAGTTACTTTTTCAAAATTCGAAATTTGAAATGATTTGGCACAACTTTCCAGGGCACGCGTCATGCCTAAAGAACCTAAAACGTCACCTCATACAAGCTACATGGTTAAGGCTGGAAACAGTTGTCACACACTTCTGAACCAAGACATGCTAAAGGTCAACCCTAGCCACTTGTTACCTCGCCAGACTTTCCAAGTCTTGCGAGCTGGGGGGCTTGTAGGGTCTGCCGACCATATACGGACCCAAGTCTCATCAAAGGGCTTCTCTAAGGGCACTTTACTCGGGTTACCTACCATGAAAGTCCTTCGCTCGGACTCTTAGGATCCGAGCATACGAAAGGGCCAGGCTCGGATTTGATGGAACCAAGCCTCACGATCGGTCCCCAATCCATCAGGCTCGGGACTCTAGGACCGAGACATACCGTCGGCTCGTGGATAAGCTCAGGCTTGTCGAGGCTCCTCATCCCTTCCGCAAATCTCTCCTAGATTCTCACAACAGCCTAGACATGAGATCTTCAGCTGATCCTATCCAGATTCTAGAAGCATAATCATCCGATATTATCTCACAGAATCCTGTTTCAACACAACTCTGATACAGGGCCCAAAGGGCCCATATCAGCCTCCTCCAAACCCTATAAATAGCTCATCACAGCTAGGGTTTCAGGTAAGTACTCTCATCCCTAAGTTGACACTCTGCACACACCCGTTGACTAGGGAGACCCTGCTTTTCCCAACTAGAACTGCAGAAATACCATAAGTCATACATTAATACTTGATCCTCTCTTGGGCTCCTGGTTGCTATAATGTTGAGCACTTAGAGGGTTAAGGACATATAGTTCTTAGGACACTACATAAGATAACATCAATTTGGGATAGGGGCAACGTTATCTGGTCAGTGGGAAAAGTCCTATCATCTATCACTACAGAACATTTAGGGCAAAAAGTTGAAACTGTGACCGGGTCACTAGTAGGGGTAAATACAATCAGATCATATGGAAGGGAATCTACCATTAAGTGCAACCTACTCACAACATCATTAGATATAAAAGAGTGTGTGGCACCCGAATCATACAACGCTTTTAAGGAATTCTCGTTTATGAAACATGTACCTTGGATGAGACCATCATGGTTTGAAGTCTCTGCACCGCTCATCGTAAACACCTTTCCCCTAGTTTGTGGCCTTGCAGCATTTCCAGCATCACTCCTTTTTCTTGGGTTGGGGCATTGCCTTGCAAAGTGGCCAGATTCTTGATAGATGAAACAAACTGGCTTGGAATTACACTCATTACCAAAGTGACGTCTGCCGCATCGAGTACAAATGGGAGGTGATGTTCCAGAGTTCCTATCAGTAGTGTTCTTGTTGTAGTGATTTCTACTTCCATTGTTGCTCCAAGTGTTGGTGTTCCTATTACCCCGGTTGCCATTGTTGCCATTGTTATTCCATCGGAACCGCGATCCTCTATACTGATTGTCCCTTCTTCCTCCAGATCGATCATAGGGTCCTCGCCCATGTTGGACTCCTTGCCTCACATTCTGATAATTGGGGGTGTTTCTCACTAGTCCATGGGAACTCGAGGGTACAACAGCCTTATTGCCCATGTCCTTCGCTTTGAGTCCATCTTCAAAGACTCTGCATCTTCTCACTAAGAGTGGAAAGTTGTCGATCCCCATGTGTATGAAGGCCATCTTAATCTCGGTCTTGAGTCCATCTAGGAACTTTGCGCACTTCGACTGATCGTTTCTGGGTTGATTGTAGTGTGGCACGTACTTCACCAGTTCCTCAAACTTCGCAGCATACTCGCCGACCGACATGTTTCCTTGAGTCAAGTGCATGAACTCTATTTCCTTCTTCAACTTCATGTCGATGGGAAAATATTTCTCCAAGAACCTTTGCTTGAAGGAGTCCCAAGTGATAGCTTGCTGTTGAATCTCCATAACTTGCTTAGTATTTTCCCACCAGTCAGATGCATGTAGACCGCATAGGTCACCTTCTGAGCATTGGTGCATTGCATAGCGGTGAAGATCTTTTCCAACTCCCTGATCCATTCATTAGCGTTATCCGAGGCATATCCACCGACGAACTCTTTAGGGTTCCTCTTGCAAAACTCATCTAAACCCCTATACTCCTGAGGTCCTAAGTTTTGGTTTTGGTTGTTCTATTGGGCCTGTTGATGCATCATGTTGAGATTCTCACTCATGCCCAGAACTACAGCAGTCAAATCGTGTAACATGTCCTCGGTGTCTCGAGCTGCTCCAGGAGCATGTCTACCTCTTCCTCTTCCAGACATCGTAAGCTATATTCATCAACGCACTTACAGTTTAATACACTTACTAACACATCTAGTCACATAACTTAAACACATCTAGAGATCACACAACAGAGAACATGTAAGGCCATGTTCAAGCCACAAGGACAACCATTGCTCTGATACCACCAAGTGTAACACCCCGATTTGGAAAACTCGAAATAAACAATGTCAATTACTAACTAATTTGTTTATGAAAAATAGGGTGAAATTTTTTTTTCACAAGTATAAAACTCATCAGTCAAGTTTCCAAAACAAGGTATTGCAGCTAAATCCATTTTCTTATAAGCACTTACTATCCAAACGTTGCCAATCATAGTGAAAAGAGTAGGGTTTTATATTATGTATAGAAAGATCGTCATTGAAAATGGTTCACTGAATTTCTAAAGTAATTTGATATTGGTGACTTCATTTTCAACAGATAAATAAATTTTCTACGTACAGAAAACATAACCGATTTACTTAAAATGATTTGTCTGTCTGATTACGACAGTTCTTCAGAAAATAGTTTAGTAACAGATCATAAAGGTTCTTTCATAAGTAGTCACCATAGTTCACCGGAGCCAGACTTACATAAATATTTACATTATCAAAAACAGTTCGAAAGAAAAGGGGTACACTTGATATACATCAGCAAGGATCCATCAAAATCTAATTATAAAATACTAAGCAGCATCTCCTTCTCGATTCGGAACGTAAGTTCCCAAAAGCGATCTCCGTCACCCAGCAGTAGCCATCTCATCGGCGCATCACGATCAGCAAGTTCTTCTTCCAGGAGAAGCAACACCAGCTCCGTCATCTTTTAGAACCAGAGGTTCACCATCACATGCGCACAAGAAGTTGAGAGAGTATGTTACCCGAATGGAATTACTCCCATTGACTTCTTGGTTTTACACTAGCGACGTATATCAGAACATAACAATCATACAAACAGATAAATATGCATGATGCATGAGGATGCAATAGTCGCATTATCTAACGCTTTATCTTTTACTTAAGGGGATCTCTTAATCAATTTATCTCGTGGGATCAAAGTCTCTTTGTCCATATCTCTCGAGTCCATAATATCGGAAATTCAGGCTTTATGATTTGGGTCTACATCTCCTCAGAATCCATCCGCCTAGTCGGAAGCAATCAGGAGTATAGGATCTCTAACCACACCGGCTTTTCACAGATGGCACAGTAAATGAATTCATATAATGTCCCGGGAAATAAAGTAGGCACATCCATCCGTGTTCGAGCATCCTTCTCACTGATCTAGATTTAGTCAAGGGGGCATCAGTCATCTGTCTAGTGATCATGTGGTACTTCGTCCACGCCACTGGGTTACCAGCTCCGACCGGTTAAGCCAGAGCCCCTATGGTTTTTCCCACCTAGACAGACTTCTCAAGGCTTCTTGACGAATCACCGTCATTGCCATCCCCTCTCTTAATCATCCAGCTGAACACCACAAGGGTAATTCAGGTGTATCTTCCTCTCCACTACTTCGGGTTAGGGTTCTAGGTCATGAGGTTATACTCAGTTGTTCCAACGTCGACTCATCCTAAGTCATCTTCGTCATATAGCTCCGACTATATACGGAATGCTTCTGTGGGACTCGACCAATATATTTGATGGGCACCGACCCATTCTAAATCACTTCCGGCATATAGCTCCGACCATATGCGGGATATCGACAGTCATTTTGATGGGCACCGACCCATTTTGAATCACTTTCGGCATATAGCTCCGACTATATGCGAATTATTAATCAGTCTTTGATAGATAGGCTCCGACCTATCCGAAGCCATTCCAACATATGGCTACGACCATATGGGGACTGTCTTTGTGGAACACTGCAATCGTTGCGTATGGGTCCAAAGGCATCATCATCGTCTGGACACTAATCCATTAGCCATATCGTCAGCTCGATCCACGTATTCGGGCGCATCAGCATCATCCGGTTCTATAGCGTGTTCAATCCATTAGAGTTCCATTCTATTCTTTGGGGGATTTCTCATAGTTTCTAATGTCTTTGCTATTCTTAACTTATATCGTGGGATGATGCATCATGCTCATGCAATGACAATATAAGCAACATTATATCATGATCTCAGCATGTCTATTCAGCATGCACATAACATAAGCAAATATATCAATCAATTGATAGCATGTGATAGTATAGGTCTGGAGTCTTCGCATACCACGATATAAACAAAGCATACAAACTATCGGGTATACTACTACCTTCAGTAGACCTTTACTCCGACTTTGAGAGAGTACGGAGTGTCCTAATATACTCACTAGACACCAAAGTGTCTTAGGATAACTTCTCTCTCACCTTAGTTTGCAGTTACCGATTCTACAAGTTCCGAACGATCCGCTTCCTTCCTAGTCCGCTCGACTCCAATTTCTTCTAAGTCCCGCAAGATAGACACAGGAGTATTAATACTTTATTCAATATTACTCTTGAACTTATTCTCAAAGTAACTTAGGAAAAATTCAAACTTTGTCTTTTTGTAAAACCAAAACATCAATTATTTTACTCAAACTTGTCCAAAATCAAACACTAACTTTTATACTTTAAATTCATGAGAAAATGATCAAATAAATCAATTTAATTCAAAAGCTTCTTTGCTGGTCTCTCTTGGACAGCAATGAATTCAACTCTGAAAACACCGAAAAATTGCACTTTTCAAACCAACTTTATCTTATATTAAGTACTCATCAAAACTCAACTTCAAATCATTTTGAAAACATTTTGAAATAAGAAATACAACTTAGAAAAATTCTGGACAGCATCATATTCTAAGTCTCAAGTTCACTTTCCATTGTCCAAAACCGATTTAAATCCATAGACAAGCTAAGTATCTTGAAAACAATTAAATAAACACTTTGGTCAAAAATTTCTCAAGCTCAAACACTTAAAATCAAGAAAGAGAAAAAAAGAAATAATAAAATGAAATAATAAAAGGAATAAAACATTTTAAAAAAAAAGAAAAGAAAAAAAACCTTATATAGAAGAAGTACTGTAACACCCCAAAAATTAATCCCCGATTATAAAATATAATTATATGTAATTACGTTAATTATTATAAAAACTATAATGTGATTATAATATAATTATGATGATTAGAATATAATTATGTTTTAAAAATAAATTAAGAAATAATTAAAGGAAATTATTTTATTAAGGTAAATATTTCTTTTTGTGAAAATATAAGAAGTATTTAATAAGTATTTGATAAGAGAAAAGAAAATAGAATAAAATATAATATTTTGTGATTTTTGTGTCTCACTAACCGGTTAGTGACACGAGTAACCGGTTAGTGCTCTCAGACACCCAGAACTGAGATTGTTCTGGACATGAATTGGAAAAGGAGAACACGTTTTTGGGTTGGAAATCCGCCACCTTGAACTACAACACGTCTCATCTCTGCCAGGAAGGAGTGGTGGTGAGTGTGGGTGACTTAAACCCATTCTAAACCACTCAATTTCATTCTCAATGCTTCATAAAAATCAATTCAGAACCCCTTTCACTTGTGTTTCTTGGCTCTTACTCTCTAAAGCATCAACGTACACAAACCTTACAGCAAAACGAAGCTCCTTGAACCCTCTTGAAAAAGAAACAAGTCCCATTTGATTTTATACACTACAGAAGAAGTTATTAGCTCTGCAATTTGACTCTGTTGATGGTGAAAAACAGAGCACGAATCTGTTCTTGGAGCTCTCTTTCTTGATTTCGTTTGGAAAGCTCAAGCTACCTTTGAGTCTCAAATTTGTTTCAATCTCAAGTTCATGTGTCCTAGTTTGAATTCCAATCTTTACTCACGAATTTATTTAGCTTTTTCTTGTTGAAACTCTCTGATCAATACCCCCTGTTGAAACTGAAAACAGAGTTGCAGCTGAGGTGGGTTTTGTCTCAAAATGTTGTTGAACCTTTTCCTTTGCTTTCCAATCAGTCTCAAAAGCTTCAATAGGTAAGGGAGAAGATATTCATTTGCTAGAATGATTATTAAATGGCTTGGAATGTAAAAGAGCTTTACAAGCTCAAGGGCCATAAGTTTTGAATTGGGACTTTGGCTTGGAGGCCAAAATAGGATATAAAACTCATTCAAACATGTTATATTAACTGAACACGAGCTAAAGGAACTATAAATTTGACCTGAGAAGCTCTGAAATTGATTTTGATATGTTGAATGTGATTATATGCACACTTGATGATTTAGATATGTATCCCATGAAATTGGTGATTATGATTAGTTTGAACATGTTTAAATATGTCTATATATGTTCTGTCAATGGTTGATAAGGATTGAAAATGAAAGGTTTTTGAATTGGTATTAAAAAGTGGCATTTCTGAACTGATGCTGCAGGTACTAACCGGTTACTGCAACTTCTAACCGGTTAGTTACTGTAAAATTGGAAAAAGAGGGAAATTTGAATGTGATTAACTGGTTACACGACTTTCTAACCGGTTAAACACTGTACATAACCTGAAAAATATATTTTTCTTTAATTCAACATTTTATTAATAATTGTAAGTAATTCTTTTAAGATAAAAACTTTATTTTTATCATTAAAAAGAATATTTTGGTGTCACTTTCTTTTAACATCAATTCAATGCCAATTAAATAATTTGAATTCAATCCTAATAACTTGGTTGTGATTGAAATCATGCATGGTGTTAAGGAGTTAAGATAAGATAATAGGAAAAGACACATTCGATTTGATTAAATCGGTATGAGAATACGCGGAGATTAGGTTTATGACGGAGATACGTCAAATAACCGTGGGAACTAATTATAGGTAAAATAGTCCTATGATGAGTGGGTTCTGCAGACTCGACTCGGGATAATTTTACAATGACTATAATTTTATTCTATCGATCTCTCGGAGTATTTCGTGATTGCGGAGGACAGTCTTTAGTATAATTTACACAGGAATTGTAATTATATACTTGGTGGAAAGACGTTTACTCCCAATTGCTTTTCTTATTTAGTGTGAATCGTTGGTATGTTGTCGTCAAACGTACGTGGAGTGTTTGAGCGTTTTTGTTAAAACGTAAAATTTGATCGTTTGAACGTTTTCGATAAAACGTATATTTAATCGTTGAGGACGTTATCGATAAACGTGAAATTGCCAAGTGCATGATATTTGTAAAATATCACAGAGGAGATTGCATCAAATATTTGCATTGCATTGCATTGCACATGCATTAGAAACATACATTATTGCTTGATATTTATTATTTAGTAATTATTGTGTGATTATTTGAGATTGTTTATTTGCCTATGTGATTTTAATTGCTACTTGACTAATTGTGTTTGTTTATTCCTAGTTCATTTAATTATTCATTTGTACGTGGATGACACTCTCTTATTCCCTTTGCCCTAATTGTTTGTTAGGTGATGTCTCGATTTCTGGCGTGCCTGGAGGTGCATCCCGTGAGAGGGACATGGGAGTATGAGGAGCGTAGAGCCACGTTCGAGGGGGAGGTGGAGCTGATCTTCCGCCACCCGAACCCCTTGGCGTATATGCGTCCTCGTCGGTTCTGCATACCTATGATATATGCCCAGCATATACCTCCTGCTTTTACTTATAGACATGGTACTCCACCGCCCCATCCTGCACGTTGTAACATCCTAAATTTCATTTCTAAGTATAATTATTAATTAGAATGAGTTTTGGGTGAAGAAAAGAAAGAAATTAAGTTAAAATAGTAATAGAGGGGTAACTGGGAATTAGACTCCTAAGACTTTAGAAAATTTTAAATGTAAGTTCCATAGCTCAAATTAAGAATTCCACCGTTGGATATGAAGTAGGATGTATGCTTTAAATTGTCTCAAAATTTGGGAGCGATCCAACGGGTAGAAAAGAAGTTATTGAAATTTAAAGTTGAAAAGTGCAGACTTTTGGTCTCTCGCTCAACCAAGAATTCGCTCGCTCAAGCGAGGTAGTGTAAATTCAACCCCTGACTTACTGAGTTGTATTCGCTCCAGCGAATATCAGCTCGCTCCAGCGAAAACCGGTTCGCTCCAGCGTATTATTTTGGCTCAAGCGAAAACCCATTCGTGCCAAACCCAAAGTTACTGGAGAAAACTCGCTCAAGCGAGTTTTGGCTCGCCCGAGCGAAAATCGTCAGACCTGTAAAAAAAATAAAGCCATGTGGACCACTTGTTTTGACTTCCTAAGGAAGCCACGAGTTGTGGCCACACAAATGGCATCAGCCATGCATCAACCTACAACAAAAACACTCTACCAACAATCAAGAAAACACACAAAGCCATATTACTCCCTCTCCTCCAATATTGAGTTTCTCTCTCTCCTAGGGCAACCAAGCTTCAAGCACTATAGGAACCCATGATCATTGTCTAAACTTTAAGACCATCCTCCTTGTGGCTAGAAAATGAGTTAGAAACCCTCCCCATATTCCCTCATCACTCATGCCTCTCTCCCTCTCACTAGGGATTGTTATTTTATCAACTCATTTCCGTGGAGAACCAAAACCCCAATGCCAAGTGATCAAGAACAAGACTCTCAACCCAAGCATAATACTCTCAATAGGACGGTTTATCAGCATTGGATTATAGCTTTATTGAGGTGGCAGGCTAAGCTAAGGAGGTTCAGGTTCCCGAGGTTCTAGGCTAGGGCAAGAAGAAAAAGCACTTATCTCACTGCATTTGAGGTAAGGGGGTGGGTATTGGCTTGGTATAGGAATGGGTAATCAAATAGGTTATATTGATTTATTAGGATTTATTTGATTAGGAAAAATAGTTAGAGAACCCTAGGGATAGTGTTAAAAACATGAATGAGATGGTACTAAATAAAATCAATGTGATTATAAATTCACTAATGAATAATGTGATAGGTAGGATGATTGATAAATGTGAAATGAGAATGTGTGAATATTTGTGCCCTAATTGTTTAATTATGTGCTTGTATGATGTTGAGTGTGTATAGAAACTTATAAATAAAATTTGACTGTAACTGGTGCTAATAAATAAATAATGATAAAAAGTGAAACATGAAGGTAATTAAGAATGTGAATGTATGTAGGCCCCTGACCTGAGGATGCATACATTCATATTGTGGCATGTATGTAGGCCCCTGACCTGTGGATGCATACATGTTTAAATGGGATAAATGTATGTAGGCCCCTGACCTGTGGATGCATACATTTATCAATTGAATTGTGTGAATGGAATAAATGTATGTAGGCCCCTGACCTGTGGATGCATACATTTATTTAATAATGTGTTAAAAATGGGATAAATGTATGTAGGCCCCTGACCCGTGGATGCATACATTTATCAAATAATATGGTTAATAAATAAATGTATGTAGGCCCCTGACCTGTGGATGCATACATTTATTAAGTGGCATGTATGTAGGCTTCTGACCTGAAGATGCATACATGATAAATAAGATTGGTATGCGGGCCTCTGACCTGAGGACACATACAAAGTAAAAAGGAAGGTAAAAAGAGAATTAAGAGCAATGAGAAAGGAAAACAAATTATGAAGGTAGATGGACAATGGAAAGTGAAAAAAAAATGTCAGGAAAAGGAAAATGATAAAAAGGGAATAATCTGGATTAAGTAAATGAATGATAATTAAGTAATGAATGAGTTGTGATATTGTGATATTGTGAATTATTTGTTAATTGTGTTTGGCCTAGTGAGTCAGTATGTCTATTTGGAAACTGCATTTCTATTTCCTGTGCAATGCTCACTCCCTTAATATTTTTCAGGTTGTGAGATCGAGCTAGCATAGCCCTCGGCCGAGCAGGTGCACTCTCCCTCACAGGGAGAGTAAATTTAGTATCTTAGGACATGGAAATGTCCTGGGCCCGTTTATCATTATGATATTTTGATATCTCTTTTTGGTTGTAAAAATGTAAATAGTTTCTTTTGTCGGCCCAGGACAGCCTCTTAGATATAAGGGGTGTTTTGATGGATGGTTATATATAACTTGTATATATGTTTCCGCTTTTTACTCTGATGATATTGTGATACTGGATGTGCTATGGCACACTGTTGATATTGAGCCCTGCTGGCTTCTGGAATGATATATGAAATGTGTTTATCAGGTGCAGGTCTAAATTGATTTTTGGAAAGTCTTAAAAACAAAGGAAACTTCGTCCGTTTGACGGTGGATTTTTACTTAATTAAAAAGAAATTTTTAATCCTCTATTTTACTATATCGGGTAATTATGGGTAAATTAGCTAAGGTGTTACACACGTCGTCGTTCTCACTTCCGTTTTCGACCAGCTGCTCCCGCTCGCACTTCTCCGGAGAGAGCTGCACCTGAGGATCCTTCCCGTCCGGGTCCATCTTGGACTGTGAGATTTGCACCATCACTGGAACGTGTGCCTCCAGTGGTTCAGGTGGACTCTGAGGAGGAGGATCCCGAGGAGGGCGAGAGTGAGCCAGCTAGGGACGACGCCATACAGACTAAAGGGGAGAGTGATCAGGTTGTTCCATCAACTGGGAGCCAGTGGATGGTAGATGAGATGTGAGGTGATATGCTAGGTATTTATCATTAGTATGTAGACTGACTTTTGAGTATATTTTGAGTTAGTGGATTGCTCTGGGTTATATATATGTATATGAGTACTGACTGAGACTAGATAACTCAGAGTTATGATGCTGTATCTTTTGACTAAAACAATGTGAAATGATGTATATTAAATCAAACTTTTTATTGTAAAATATAATGACGCAACTTTATGGAAGTATCCGGTTCAAATTATTTCTTATTTTTATATACCATCATAAAATCATCAGTATCATTTCCTTAAAATACATTAATAATATGCATTTATCATAACATAATTCTCGTGACGACTTAGGTCGTTACAAGTACGGTAGCAGACAAGGCACGCTCCACGAGAATTGCAACACTAATATAGAAGAGGCACGACAGCATACTAGGGTACTGGAGAGATATACTTTTAATAAATCGGTTCTTAAAATATTTTTCGTGACTTCAACTGTATGTTTAAAATTGTGTGTGTAAAATTATGTTTTTTTTTCAAAGTGAGGAATAGAGCTCTATTTATAGGAAAAATAAGGTTAAGAAAAATAGGGTTTCTTCAATAGGCTTTGAGAGCCCGGTAGAATATTCCCTTGTTTATTCCTCAATTAAATCTTTTAAACTTTTTTTTTAAAGATCAACTCTCAATAAAATAAATTTGCTGATAATCCTTTCACAAAAATTTATCCTTATCCTCACAACAACTAACCAAACCTTTTCTTAAAAAACATTTTATCTTATATTTTTTTTCTGAAATTTTTTATTTTCGTTTTTTTGATTAATTTAAAAAAAATACTTTTTCAAGATCCTTTATTTTATTTTATTTATTTTTACCTTTTTTAACTTTTTTTTATTTTTTTCTTAAAATAAAGCCCAAAAATAACTTAATACACATTAATTAGAAAATAATGGGTCCAACCAAACTCTTTTTTATTTTATTTATAAAATTCAATTATAAAAACTTAAGGATAAAATCTTACCGAAACAGTTTTTTTATGAAAATGTAATTTTGACCCCGGACAAAATGGGGTGCGTACAACTGTCCCTCTTTACTTGTTTCTTATCAGAGAGCAGGCAAACCGGGGTTTGCATACTATCATGGTAAGGAACGAGTAAAGAAATAGACACCGATTTTTTTCGGGAAAGAAACGACAAACGTATTTGTTAGGTCTGGAGGTTCCTATTGCAAAAGTATATAATAAATAATTCTCAAAATGACTTTCAGCGTTTGTGTCGGGCGTCAAAAGATCCAAAATGATTTTCGACATTTCTGTCGGGGCATCAAAAAGCCCAACCAACATCAAAATGACTTCAACGTTTGTGTCGGGCGTCAAAAGACCCAAAATGATTTTCGACATCTCTGTCGGGGCATCAAAAAGCCCAACCAACATCAAAATGACTTCAGCGTTTGTGTCGGGTGTCAAAAGACCCAAAATGATTTTCGACATTTCTGTCGGGGCATCAAAAAGCCCAACCAACATCAAAATGACTTCAGCGTTTGAGCCAGGCGTCAAAAGACCCAAAATGATTTTCGACATTTCTGTCGGGGCATCAAAAAGCCCAACCAACATCAAAATGACTTCAGCGTTTGTGTCGGGCGTCAAAAGACCCAAAATGATTTTCGACATTTCTGTAGGGGCATCAAAAAGCTCAACCAATATCAAAATGACTTTAGCGTTTGTGTCGGGGCGTCAAAGGACCCAAGATGATTCTTTTGAAATTATTATTTTTGAATATGCAAGTTCTGGTGATGCAAACAATGCAAACAAGAATTAATAGAATGCAATCAATGTAATGATATTGTTAATGAAAAACCAGTATACTGTAAGTGATGTGCAAATGATGCCAAAATGGTGATCAACATGCATAATGCTAAATGCAAACAATGCAAATGCCAATGAAATGTATGCAACTCGAAATCCACAATGCAACTCTAACTTTGTTAAAATGTAAACCCATCAGGAATTAATGTGTTCCTTTGGAAAAATGGTAAGTCTGGTAAACTCAAAATGCTTCTTTTTTCAACAAGATAAATTAAATTTGTCCACTGATTCCAACTCTTTTGCTCTTGGACACCAATATCGGGCCATACCAAAATCATGTCGATCAAGACAGGCACGGGAAAATCTTTAACCACCTTCATCTTTAACAACATCTTTTGAAAGCTCAACAATCAAACATTTGTCAATAATCAATCATCATCAAAACAACCTGAACTTGTCCAAAACCTGCCCCAGTGTATTGTGCTTAGAATATTAACTGGGGAATCAATTTTCAAAACAATGCCCCAACATTTTTCAATTAGAATCCAACAATGAATCTCTTCAAATACTGCCCAGTGTACTATTTCATAGACAAATGCAAGGGAGTGATTGATACTTCTAATTTTCTTTTCAAAAACTGCCCCAGTCTAATTCAAGGATTATCAACAAAATTTCCAAAACTGCCCTAGTCGATGATCTTAACAATATTTACAAAGGAATGAACAATCTGCTTGACCTCTCTTCGAAATTTCCCCAGTATTTCCTTTTAGGGCTTGTTAAAAATCTCCAAAACTACCCTAGTTTGCTTAGTGAGCAACGAAACTTTTCAAAACTGTCCCAGTATCTCATTCAAGGATTTATTCAACAAAATTTTCCAGAACTGCCAGTTGACTATATTAGCAATATTTGCAAAGGAACGAACAATCCGCTTGACCTTTCTTCAAAACTGCCACAGTATTTCTTTCTAGGGCTTGTTAAAAATTTCCAAAACTGCCCTAATTTGCTTAGCGAGCAAAAAAACTTTTCAAAACTACCCCAGTTTGCTTGGCTAGCAACAAAACTTTTCAAAACTACCCCATTTTGGGAAATATTTCATCGAGGGTAGGGAATCTTCAAAATTGCCCCAATGCAACCTTTAGGAATTCTTTTCTAGTTCTATTTGCAATTTCCAATATCTCTTTCTTAAAAACAAATTGGTTTGTATTTGAGGACATTTTCTTCTGCCCTAAATTTTTCCTAGAAAACGCAATGTAGGTTCCTAGCGGGCTTTTATATCATGATCCTAATTTTTGCCTAAGCCGCCCCTTTCGAGTTTTGCAACATAGTGGATCGCTATAACTTTTGCCTAGATCGTCCTTTTTTCGTATTTTCAACCTAGCGAGCCTTTTATTTTTTATTCATCTTTTTTCCTAAAACACAATAATTTCTCTATTGCTTTTGAATTGCTTGGAAATTGCAAATCTTTTTCATTCATTCCACTCAAGGTTAGGACTCTCTCAAAGAACATGTTCTTGATAACAAAAGACCTTTAACTGTATTCAACCGATCAAGTTCCTTTCAACTTCTTTTCCTCACATATCTTCTTAACAAGAAACACTAATTTAATGATCATGTGAAGATGGAAAATGTTTAGATGATGGAATCAATTCATTTATGCATTAAAAATGAGATATTTTTCAACATAGTTTCAATTAGGTTTAATGAAGTCAGCATTTCTCCGCCCTAGTGTGTAAATCAAGCAAACCAATCCTCAATGAGGTCTTTTAAAGCTTGTAATGTGGCCTGGTTAAGGGTTGATAATAAAAGGTATAAGCTCAAATTTTTATTTCCCTTCCCTTTCTTTCTCCTTTCTCTTCAATTCCCTATTTTCTCAACAGATTTTGCACAACACTCAAATCATCAAGAGGATTTTCCAAAAGGTTGTAACATGGTCTGGGGGTAATAATGTGGCTAACGAAAGAATGAATATAAAGGACCAAAATTTATATTGAGTTTTTAATGAGAATCTTTAATTCAAAATGATTGAAATTTTTCTTTTTCATCACATAATGGATTCATGGGCTTTGCCTTATTTAGACAAGCGCACTTCCATTTTGGATTTTTTTGTGATTGCACTTTTGACCATGGAAATTGCCTCCCTTGATTTGATTCTCATTAATCCTCGGGTAAAATATTTTTGGTTTAAAAGAAGAAAAATTTTCTTGTTAGGGCCCAATGGGGAGAACAATGGATCAAATGTGTTTGAGTTTATGAACGAAAAAGTAATCCTCCTTGATATTTTCATGCTGACAAAAACTGTTGACAAACCACCCACCCCGGTTTAAAAATACATTGTTGGTTTGAGAGAAATGATCTCCTTTTCAAAATATCTAAGCTCAATGGGGTGACTAGGGATATCTCCTCAGTGTTTGGGAATTCAACGAAGCCTTGTATCACTGGAATTACCTATTTGAGGGTCCACACTATTTTTGGGTCTTAAATTTGCATCATCATTCCTTTTAATTTCAAATTTGAATCAAATATCTCAAGTTAATGCAGGAGTAATTTTTTTTTTGTTTTTTTTTGGAAGTGCGGTGAAATGGTTTATTCACATGATCAAAACATTAGTAGATAATTGTTAAAGAGATGTGCAACAAAAATGAAAATTTCATTAAGGAACAACATTGAGATAGCCAAACATAGCCCACATTTATTGAAGAGAGAATGGAAAGCATGGTTTCACACTATTTAGCTAAGCAATATGGTTTGTCTTTTACATCCGGTGCCCACTTCAAAATTACTTAGCTTGTCTGATCAGGTAGAGGTCAGTTGTTTACATCAGGAGCATTGAATTGAAAGTTCAATAAGTCACTATCAATCAGATTCTGAACTTGATGCTTCAAACTCAAATAGCCCTCTAGAGAGTGTCCAACAATACCCATGTGGTAAATACAACGTTGATCAGCTTTATAGTGTAACTCCCCAAAATATTAAAGGTAAATAAAAATGCGAATTAATAAAAACTTTTTATCCAAAAGAGTGTGAAAACCAAAAGTATTGCTTATTAATATCATATTATATTACAAAACAGTCTGAGTGTAAATATAAGAATATCAAATGCCCCAAAAATCCCTCTTTACACCCAGAGCATGGTCTTCACAACTCTATCCTTCAATAAGAGGATTCGGACAACAAGATGTCATCCTGGCTGTCTCTACTATCGTTCCTTTAACTCTAACAGGAGAGACCTTTGACCTGTCATTCAAAAGAACCTACCACCACCGATGTGGTAGTATGGGAGTAAGTCACTTGTCATATCTCTTAAGCAGATTATATCATTGTTCAAACACAAGCATCACAGATATCTTTTCAATGTAATGAATGCATGCTCAAGTGTCTTAGAAAACAATAAGTAATATCATTAATCTTTCATGCAATGCATGTACGTCTCTCAAAAAATTCTTTTCATCACTTCCATAAAAACAACACTCTGGGATGGGCAATCGTGCGCTTGATGTTTCCACAACCTGTATAGCGGCCACACCGTTCTATACTGGAATCCCATCTACCACGATCCCAAAATGAACAAGGGGATGATCCCTTAACCATTGTCCACCAATAGTTCTAGGTCCTTGTCAATTCAACGGTGGCGGCCACATCAGTCCAACTGTCTCATATAGCGGCCACACCGTACTATATGGTTTCCCAATCCCGCATGCACCTTACTCATCTTACGATTCTGTAACATCATGCATGAGATGCATATTCTATATATTAATTATCAGCAATTCCATTATCCAGAATAATCATCATCATTATACACATGGAGGCCACACAGTTCCATGACTTCATATAGCGGCCACACCGTACTATATGAAATTATACACATATGGCGGCCACACCGGTCCACATGTCTTCGTATAGCGGCCACACCGTATTATACGGAATCACACACATATGCCGGCCACACCGGTCCACATGTCTTCGTATAGCGGCCACACCGTATTATACGGAATCACACACATATGGCGGCCACACCGGTCCACATGTCTTCGTATAGCGGCCACACCTTACTATACGGAAACATCTAAGCTCACGGTCTCATACCGGAGCTAATACGAGCTTCACGTATCCAATTTGGAGCAACACGCATAAACACATTTGGATCGGAGCTATATAATCATCATGCATCATCATGCTCATATTATCATCATTATTCTTTCATTAATCTCAAGTCAATTCATATTCTAATGAATCATTATCAATTCCATTATATTTTACTCCATAATCAACTCTTGTTGGCAATTCAGCAAGTGTACCGATCGCACAAGTAATAAAGAGTAAGTGAAATTATCGTTCCACTCAGGGATTGCAAATTGTTTCTAATTTGTTTCACCTAATTGCGATTACTATGTATAACTTGTATGGGTTTAGAGTTTAGAGAGAGGAATGTAAAATTAAAGGAATGAAACAATTCAGAAACTAAAAAGGAATTAGAAGCAAATATGGAAAAGGTTAGGAACTTGGTTTCATTGTAGGATCAGGTTATTAATTATGAAAATATGTTTTCCAATAAATCAAGAACCCCATAAACAATAAAAGCTAGATCCTTCATGGCAATTATGTTTCTTACTAAACTTTACCCCTTAATCCCTTCATGGCAATTACCCAAAAGTATTCCTACAAATTGAATAATTATATTGTTTGGTTGAAAGGCCTAATCTTAATCCTAATTTTCCAATTAAGGATCAGATTACCGAAGCAAAACATAAAGTCGTGAATTCTATGAATTGTAATTAAAACACAACCAAGCAATTGATTTAAAAGGAAAAACATTAATTCATGAATAAATAGCCAAATTAAGATCCATACAAATCCACCTTATTCCTAACAAGAGGTTAAATTATATATATTGGGAGAAGAAATACAAGGAATGGGAAAAACTAATAATCATAGACAATAATCAATTTACCCCCAAGAGATCTTCAATCATCAAGTGGATCCCTCCATCAATGTTGATCTCCAATCCTTGTGCCTTGCCTCCTTGCTCTCAATTGCATAACAACCTCTCTTCTCTAATCCTAATTCTATTCTAATATCTTATTTGGCTCTGAAAAGTCTACCTAAACATAATGGAAAAACCTATATTTAAATTCTAAAACTAATCCTAATTGAATTGGAGCAAAACTGATCAGAAAGTGGCCCAATTGGGCATTCTCGTTTCCGACAGCAACTTCGGCACTGATTTTGACCCCAAAGAAGGACAAATTTGAGCAAGGCTATATCCGGAAAAGTTGTACATCTTTTCCTTAGCTTTAAAATGATACCAAGATCATCTCATTTGAATAAGCATAGCTCAAGTTATGATCAAAATACCGAACAACGTCACTTTCACGCACTATGCGCGCCTGGGCGTGTGGAGCCTCACGCCTGGGCGTGCCAAGCACCTGATTGGTGTATTTTCTCGCTGGAGACACGCCTGGGCGTGTGGGACTGATTCCGGCTCCGTTTTGCTCCGTTCTTACGCCATTTTCAAGGTCTATTCATCCTCTTTCATGCTCCATATTTATTTTCTTCATTTATGCTCCGAAAGTACTTGAAACAAACCCAAAACGGATCAAAACGTTCAAAGGATTCTAAATTACCTATCTTCCTAAAAACTATACAAAAAGTCCTACATCTACAAGAGAAACAAGCCAAATACATAGTAAAAGGGAGTCTATATATTAGAACCGAATCACTCCCCCAAACTTAGTATTTTGCATGTCCCAGACAAAAGTAAAATAAAAACTCTAGAACACAGAACCAATTTCTAAATAAATATGCAAACACCTCATCTAAGACTCCAGACTCATGACTCGTACAATTTTCTTCACAAGCAATAAATTAAATCAACAATTGGTTAAAATCATAAACTATCAAAGAACCAGGAACTAGTGAACACTCTCAACCTCACTGTGTGTATCTCATGTGTATCAAGGGTTTTATAAATATTCACTCAAGTTCATACAATGACAATGTGTTACCATAAGCTTGACCATAGACCCAAATCTCCACTGAAATTATTGAATACATGCAAAAATCAAAAGGTCTTAATTTTGGTTGTAATGAGGCCATGGCTAAAGATGAAAGGTGGGATAAAAGAAAGAAGGGATAAAACTAAGGGCTAAAATGCAAAAACAAATTTCCCTCAAAAAATTATGAACGAGCAATGAATACTACATAAACACCACTCAACTCACAATCAATTTCATACTTCTTTTCTTTTTCATTTTTTCCTTCTATTCTCTTCCTTTCACATTTTTTTTCAATTTCTTTTTTTATTTTTTTACTTGGAAGAGAAATAAAACTCATGACACTTATCACCAATCACTTTCACTTTTTCTTATTCATTCCTCTCAATTGCTCATTCAAAAATTTCCAAGGTAATCACAAAAATATTTCAATAGATGCAGGGTACCAAAGAAAAATCATAATATCTCATAAGGCTCAAAATGGGCAACTAAGGGATAATGTTTATCAAAAATCTGTTGAAGGCCACAAAAACACATCCTAAGTGCCTTAATCATCTTAATGCATGCAAACAATTATCAATCTCAAAATGGTCACCGGTCAAGTTCTAGAACACAAAATCAAAGAGAACAACACTCATAAAGAAATAGGGGTTTAAATCACAAAAATCAATATAAATCACATACCCCTGTCAAGTGTATATGCTCAAAAATCTCACAGGCTAATAGTCAGTTCACTAATAACTAGTTCCAAAACAGTTTATCAAAATAACCAGTTCTCAACAAAACTACAACCCATTCCAATCAGTGTCATACAATCAATGAGTCATCATCCTAAATCAAGTATTTACATATATAATCAGAAAAATAGTCCTACACCTAGAATAATCATCTATTTCTACCCAAGACACAAACCAATACCACATATGGAGGAATTCAAGTCTGAAAAATTAATTTTTATTTTGTCCACTCCCCCAAACATAGATGTTGGTTTGTCCTCAAGCAAAATAATCTAACCTAAACTACAAAATAAAAATTAAAAACAAAAGCAAGGAGTTAGGAAACTTCCCTTTGTAGCACAGCATTCTCTCTTGATGCACCATGAGGAGACTCCCCCAAACTTATTCACCTGTGTCACATGAACAACTAAAAATAGTGCTAGAAGCATGTAACACCCTAATAAATATTACCCTTAATTCCCAAGTATTAAAAATGTGAACTTAAAAATTCCTTTTTAGTTTAGTAAAATCATCCGTCAAACGGACGGAGTTTTGTCTGTTTTTCGGACTTTCCAAAATTTAACCTGTATAAACAATTTTCAAATAAACAACTAATAGCAAGCAGGGCTTCAGATTATATTTCTAAATCATATCAAGGCCCCATGGGCTTCAAATATATCAGAGTAATAGCGGAACATACTAAGTTTGAGTGTCATATGAGGAAACCGCAATTGGTGGTTGGAGAGACAAAGGAACCCTAGGAATACACCTAGAAGGGGGGTTGAATAGGTGTACAAGATACCTTGAAAGATTTTCGAACGAAACAAATCTAAACAATCAAAACAAATGATTTTTGCAAATTCTACAGCACTTAATCGATTAACCTGCAATTTACTCGAGTAGTACTCGATTAAACTTGAACTTAATCGATTAAATATGACAGAAAACAGAAAAATCAATTTTTCATTCGAATACGAAAATCAATCAATTTACATGCAAGATCAGAGATTCAGCGGAAATGATTAACACTTATATTCTTATTGATTAACCTAGTTATGAAAATGATTTTCCCTTTATCAATTTGAACAATCAAAGATTCAATTCAATCAATTATGAAAAACAATCTTTCTAGGTTTTCAACCAAGAACGCAATCAAATGACTTGAATATAAAGAGTAAGGGTTTAGAGATACGACACAGTGATTTATCCTGGTTCACTTTCATCCACTTGAAAGCTACATCCAGTCCCCTCTTCAACCAAGAGAGATTCTTCACTATGAGGAATTAGAGTTCTCAAATTACAAGTGATTGCCTCACAAGACTTCCTTCTTGCTAGCCTACAAGAGATAACCGACACCCTTGCCTTGTAATCCTATTGATCTTCTCTCTAATCTAACCTCTACCCCTTGTTGATAATCGACACAACAAGTCTTCAATTGCTTGATGATAAACCACACACCAAGGCTTCACTTGCTTGATTCACAACCAAGACTTCTTCTTCTTCAATGAACGTTGCTTGATGATAAAATCGACACACCAAGACTTCTTGTTTGTTGTAGTGGCTTGCCTTCTTGCAAAGATTACAACACAATAGAAAACACAAAACAATCCTATGAATCTCAATCAAGAGTTATGACAATTCACCATAAGAGATTCAAAGGTTCTTGATCAAAGAATATGAAAATATGAGAACTTTGATCTTTAGAAAATGAGAGAGAATAGAGTGGCTTGATTCTTTGTAAAACTTGTATGAAATGATTCTAATTGATCACAAATAATAGGAAAAAGTTTATATAGAATACCCAAAAGTTGTAGCACTTGAAAACTGATTTTGAGAAGTGAAAATCGTATTTTAAAAATCAGTTCAGCAGTACTTAATCGATTAAGCAAGTCGTGTACTCGAGTAGTACTCGATTAAGTTAATCACTTAATCGATTAAGTTGGTACTGCACATGTTCAAAACTTGTTTTCTCAAAAATCCAACCTTTCCTTTAAAACCTTTAAGCCACCTATTGATTCTAGGTTAAGTGAAAACTCAAATTATGATTAAATCATGACTTATGAATGAGATTCACTACCCTCTATAATAATCTACCCAAATAAAAAACCTATGAAGCTTGAGAGGCAAAAGATAAAAGAAATACAAATACACTCAAACTTAGGTCTTCATGAGCTTGCTTTCTCTCTTCTTCATTTGATGTTTGTTGTTGCTTGTTGAGCTTGAAACTTGATCAACACATGTAGCTTGTTCAAAAACACTTTGTCATTATCAAAATATTCATCATGTTCATCATGGAACTAACAATCTCCCCCTTTTTGAAAATGACAACCCATGTTTTGAAATCGCTTGAAGTTGTTGATGCTTGAAACATTTGATCACTTGAGAAGACTCTTTCTCCCCCTCAAACAATGCTATAACACTTGAATCCAATTGAGATAGAAGCTTGATTCTCCCCCTATCTTCAGCAACTTAGCTCAACCTACATAAAAACAACAAAAACAACCTTTCTCCAAACAAACATCTAAAAATCTAAAAATCATATTATATTTCTCCCATGTTTCAAAACATACCATTTCTCCCTCTTTGAGAAACATTTCATTCAATTCAAAACATCATATTTCTCCCCCTTTGGCATTATCAAAAAGTAATATATACCAATTGAAATATAACATCTAAGCCAAGGTAAGAAATCAATGATCATTTCTTCACAACATTGATACCAATTGAACAAATACAATAGAGCTATACTTTGAAATGTGATATCAATTGGTAAGAGAATATAACAATGAAATATAATACCAATTGAGAACTAAAAAGATCATAATATCACTTAACAAAGAAGATATCAATTGTAAAGAAGAATCAATAATCACAAAAGCATGATAATCAACTAATAATCTCTCAATGATACAAATTGAATTAACTAAACATTTAGAAAAGTAATATCAATTGAGAAGATACCAATTAAGATAATATATCAATATCAAATATTACCACTTTGTAGGACATTCACTTGAGATGCAAGTGTGATACCAATTGAAGATGTGAATATAGACATTCATAGTTGAGACCAATTGAGAACATGTGTCATTCATTTGCATCTTCAATCAAACCTACAAAACAATCATGCTTTGCTTTTTGGTATCCAAATGGTTTTGGATCCATTTTTGTTAGTGTAGGGACTTTCACCCTTTTTCATCCAAACAAAATTTCCTTTAGATATACCATGCACTTTAATATAACACACATTTGAAGTATGTCCATGAGTACCACAATAGAAACATGTTGGAGGATTTGAAAAATCAACTTTAGAAAAATCAACAACATTTCTATGAGATTTACTCTTAGCATTAGTATAACCCAAACCAAACTTGTTTGAATTTTCTCTTTGAAAATTTAACAATGTGCGCAATCTAATATCACAAATGGTGAAACTTGCAAGCTTATTTTTCAAAATAGCATTTTCATCCTTGAGCAACTTGCAACTCTCACAATCAACCACAACATTCAATCTACTAGCACAATCACAAGAAGAACTAGCATAGATAAGATCAAGAGTTTCATTTTCAAGATTAAGCTCATCAACTTGTTTTTGAAGATCTAAAATCTCTTTTTGATGTTTCAAAATGAGCTTCTTTCTTTCAATGTTTTTCAAAACTAGTTTTTCAAGTTGTTCATACATTTCTTCATAAGCATTATGTAACAATTCATATTTAGAAGAAATTTCGGATTTAGATTCACTTACATTGCTATCCTCGCTTTGATAACTTGATTCATCATTTGAACTTTGTTCTTCATCATCTACTAGAGTTATCAAGTTGAGACAAGCAACTTCTTCATCATCCGAAGAACTATTTGATGTGCTTTTCTTGTTATCTTCATCACTATCCCAAACTATGTATGCTCTTTTAGATTTAGAATTTTTCTTGTCTTTCTCTTTCTTCTTGAGATACTTAGAGCATGAGTACTTGAGATGACCGGGCTTTCCACATTCATGGCAAACTACACCTTCTTTTGAAGTTTTGGTCTTGTAGTGTGGGGAATCCTTCTCTTTACTTTTGTCCTTGTTCAACCTTCCTTTTCTCCTTAGAAACTTGTCAAACTCTTTTAACAAAAGTTTCATGTCTTTTTCATCAACATCGGAATCGGAATCTTCACTATCATCATCATCGGAACTATCTTTCTTTTTATATGCACTTTTGACTCTAAGAGCAAGTCCTTTCCTTGATTTGTTCTTATCCGACTCTTCATTGATACTTAATCGTCCAAGCTCCATTTCATGTTCTTGAAGCTTTCCGAAAAGTGTTGCTAGATCCATAGCATCCAAATTTTTAGATTCAACAATAGCCGTTACTTTTGGTTGCCAATTCCTGTCTAAACATCTCAACACTTTGTTAGAAAGTTCACCTTGAAGAAAAGTTTTACCAAGAGCAAGTAAATGATTTATAATGTGAGTAAAACGCTTTTGCATATCATTTATAGATTCATTTGGAAGCATATGAAACAATTCATAATCACGCATTAAGGCATTCAATCTAGCTCTCCTAACCTCACTAGTTCCTTCATGAGTCACTTGTAAAGTGTCCCACATTTCTTTAGCACTAGAACATTGAGAAACTCTAAAGAACTCGTCATAGGATAAAGCGGATGTAATGATATTCTTTGCTTTATAATCATATTGAACTTTCTTTCTATCATCATCCTTCCACTTATCCTCGGGGATCAATTGTTCTACACCTTCAACTAAACTAGAGGGGATATGAGGACCTTTTTCAACTACTTTCCAAATTTCACTATCTATGGCTTGGATAAAGATTTTCATTCTAACTTTCCAATATGCATAGCCTTCTCCGGCAAACAATGGAGGACGACTTATTGAAGCACCTTCACCACCAAAGGGATTCATGGAACCCATTGCGATTTTCTTAAAGGATCTTTACGAAAAAGCTCTTATGCTCGTGTCTTTCGACCGAGCTCTGATACCAATTGAGGAAACCGCAATTGGTGGTTGGAGAGACAAAGGAACCCTAGGAATACACCTAGAAGGGGGGGTTGAATAGGTGTACAAGATACCTTGAAAGATTTTCGAACGAAACAAATCTAAACAATCAAAACAAATGATTTTTGCAAATTCTACAGCACTTAATCGATTAACCTGCAATTTACTCGAGTAGTACTCGATTAAACTTGAACTTAATCGATTAAATATGACAGAAAACAGAAAAATCAATTTTTCATTCGAATACGAAAATCAATCAATTTACATGCAAGATCAGAGATTCAGCGGAAATGATTAACACTTATATTCTTATTAATTAACCTAGTTATGAAAATGATTTTCCCTTTATCAATTTGAACAATCAAAGATTCAATTCAATCAATTATGAAAAACAATCTTTCTAGGTTTTCAACCAAGAACGCAATCAAATGACTTGAATATAAAGAGTAAGGGTTTAGAGATACGACACAGTGATTTATCCTGGTTCACTTTCATCCACTTGAAAGCTACATCCAGTCCCCTCTTCAACCAAGAGAGATTCTTCACTATGAGGAATTAGAGTTCTCAAATTACAAGTGATTGCCTCACAAGACTTCCTTCTTGCTAGCCTACAAGAGATAACCGACACCCTTGCCTTGTAATCCTATTGATCTTCTCTCTAATCTAACCTCTACCCCTTGTTGATAATCGACACAACAAGTCTTCAATTGCTTGATGATAAACCACACACCAAGGCTTCACTTGCTTGATTCACAACCAAGACTTCTTCTTCTTCAATGAACGTTGCTTGATGATAAAATCGACACACCAAGACTTCTTGTTTGTTGTAGTGGCTTGCCTTCTTGCAAAGATTACAACACAATAGAAAACACAAAACAATCCTATGAATCTCAATCAAGAGTTATGACAATTCACCATAAGAGATTCAAAGGTTCTTGATCAAAGAATATGAAAATATGAGAACTTTGATCTTTAGAAAATGAGAGAGAATAGAGTGGCTTGATTCTTTGTAAAACTTGTATGAAATGATTCTAATTGATCACAAATAATAGGAAAAAGTTTATATAGAATACCCAAAAGTTGTAGCACTTGAAAACTAATTTTGAGAAGTGAAAATCGTATTTTAAAAATCAGTTCAGCAGTACTTAATCGATTAAGCAAGTCGTGTACTCGAGTAGTACTCGATTAAGTTAATCACTTAATCGATTAAGTTGGTACTGCACATGTTCAAAACTTGTTTTCTCAAAAATCCAACCTTTCCTTTAAAACCTTTAAGCCACCTATTGATTCTAGGTTAAGTGAAAACTCAAATTATGATTAAATCATGACTTATGAATGAGATTCACTACCCTCTATAATAATCTACCCAAATAAAAAACCTATGAAGCTTGAGAGGCAAAAGATAAAAGAAATACAAATACACTCAAACTTAGGTCTTCATGAGCTTGCTTTCTCTCTTCTTCATTTGATGTTTGTTGTTGCTTGTTGAGCTTGAAACTTGATCAACACATGTAGCTTGTTCAAAAACACTTTGTCATTATCAAAACATTCATCATGTTCATCATGGAACTAACATCATAACCAAAACATATAACTTGTCAAAATAAAACATCCTAAGCCTCACTTAAAATATGAATAACAAATTTTACATCAAAATAGTGTAGGAGGCTTAAGTTCATAATATTCTTCCATATCCCATAATAACCCTACTCTCCCTGTAAGGGAAAGTACTCCTGCTCGGCCTGGGGCTGTGCCAGCTCAATCTCCGTACCTAAAACTGTAAGGGAGTGAGCATTGCACATGAAATAGAAAGCAGTTTCTAACTAGACATAACAACCCACTAGGTCAAACACATTTAGCAAATAAGCAAATATTCACATATTTCACAACATACACATTTCCTTATTTCCATATTCATTATTCATTTCAACATCCATTTCCGTTATTCATTTCAACATCCATTTCCTTTACTTTTATTTCTTTTCACACACTTTCTTCATATAGGTACATCACCTCAAATCAGAGGCCAATGCACAGTTTCATTCACCACAATTATCACTTCAAGTCAGAGGCTCTCATTCATTTCCTTATTTAAATTACGTGTCCCTCAGGTCAGAGGTCAACACCCATTCATTATACTTCATTCTGTGTCCCTCAGGTCAGAGGTCAACACTTCAATCTCTTAATTCGCGGTGTGTCTCTCAGGTCAGAGGTCAACACACCCATACACATTCTATCCAGTGTCCCTCAGGTCAGGGGTCAACACCTGTAGTGTCCTTGAACACTATGTCCTTAACCCTCTAAGCCCTCAAGATTATGGTAATCAGGAGTTCAAGAGAGGATCAAGTATTTATGTGTGACCTTATGGTTTTTCTGCAGTTCCAGTTGGGAAAAGCAGGGTTTCCCCCTAGTCAACAAGTGTGTGCGGAGTGTCAACTTAGGGATGAGAGTACGTACCTGAAACCCTAGCTGTTATGAGCTATTTATAGGGTTTGGAGGAAGCTGATATGGGCCGTATGGGCCTGGTATCAGAGTTGAGCTGAGGCAGGATTCTGTGAGATAATATCGGAGGTTTATTCTCTTAGAATCAGGTTAGGATCAGCTCAAGATCTCATGTCTAGGCTGTTAGCGAGAATCTAGGAGAGATATGCGGAAGGGATAAGAAGCCTGAATGAGACTAAGTCTATCCTCAATCCGATGATAAGTCTCGGCCCTAGAGTCCCGAGCCGGATGGGTTGTGGACCCGAGTATAAGGCTCGGCCCCATCAAGTCCAAGCCTGGTCCTTCAATAAGCTCGGTGCCCATGAGTCCGAGCGAGGGACACTTAAGCTTGCTAAGCCGAGGGAAGTACCTTTAGAGAATCCCCTTATATAAGACTTAATCCTTATACGGTCGGCAGACCCTACAACACCCAACTCATTATTTAATCTGGTGTCCCTCAGGTCAGAGGTCAACACTCATTTACTTTAATTCATTTTGTGCCCCTCATAGCAGAGGTCAGCCTAATCATCACTTTCCATTAATCGTCACCTCAAATCAGAGGCCAACGCACTTATCACATTTTCATTTACCATTACCTCACATCAGAGGCCAAATCATACTTTCATCTTCTTACACAAACAATTATAACATATACATTTGCTCATTCATACGATATCCACATTCTTAACACAATTAAATACAATGGCACACATTCAACACCTAATCATTCTCATCATAAACCATTTATCACAAGTTAAGGAATGCCACCTCAAAACAGAGGCCAACATATATACCACATTCTCAATATTCGGCGCCTCATTTCAGAGGCCAAGAATTATTCACTTTCTTGTTCAATCAATTTTAACACATTTAAATACAACAACACACATTCCACAACTAATTATTCATGTAATCACCTTATTCGTTTCCTTTCTCAGTTATCACAATCATACCAAATAGTATTCTCTTTCATAGTCCAACATTTATATTACACTTCATTTCAAGTTACATATTTCACCTTCTTACCTATTTGCTTTATCAACACATAATAAAATCACCTTTTACTTTTTGTTTACACAAAATCATTTGCTTCCATATCCGATATTCACAAGTTCAATTCATAAGCCATGACCTTTGTTCACAATTGACAATATTTAACATTTAAACTCATTTAGCATTTAGGTACAAACATGCACATTCATCACATATAGTCATTTCCAATTCCATTTTTTCTTCCTATATCAATTTACTCCATAGCACCTACATTTACTTGCAACATCAATCAATTATTATTTTATCCACAACTTGACAATTAAACCAATAATCATAAAAATCATTTATGTCAACTTCACTTTCACATTACCCAATTTCTCATGTACTTCAATATAATCATTAACCAAATTTCATTTATCAAATAATTCATTCTTATATTATTGGGTTTCCTTTTCCTAGCCTTAACATCCAATCGTCATGCACATTTAATTAATTAGAATTTCATATTCAATAACCTAGCGATTTATAATCTAATGCTCTCCCTAACACATAACCCTAACAAGCATTATATACTAACTAGAACCTACTCCCTAGAACAAGGCAAAGCTCACCATATCCACTCCCTTACCTTAACCAAAGAGAGGGGAAGTGGAAGAACCTAAGCCTTCGCTCCGCACGCTCCCAAAACAACGAGCTCCAACGCACGAAGGTAACGAGAGTGATGATAATCTTCCCTAAATCAAAGGAATGGGATGAGGATGAAATTATTGCCCCATTTCAAGAGGAAATTCGAATTTCCCCAAAGAAGGGAAAGAGAGAGAGCAAATCCAAATTAGAGAGAGAGGAACTTCAAGAATCATGAATACTTACTTGGAGAGACAAGGAGGGACTTGATAATGGACCTTGGAGTGATTCCCTTAAGGTTTGGTGGATTTGGGATGAGAGGTTTTGTGCCCTAGAGAGAGAAATTTCGAGTTCTTTGGCAAAAATCACGCGTGAAATGCTTTTATTTTTTTCCACTGCAGGGTCGTTTAATCGATTATTAATCGATTAAGGGTTTCAAACATTCTGGACTTAATCGATTAAGTTGCAGCTTAATCGATTAAGTTGCAGGATTTTCAGCACCCCGACTTTGAATGGTCATAACTTCTTCGTTACCCGTTGGATCTTCCTCAAATTTTAAAGCAAGCTTCCCTACATACCAATCTTCACATCCAACGGTGGAATTTGTGTTTAGAGTTGTAAATCTTTTATTTTTAATTTCCTAATATCCTATGTTGTTAACCCTAAATCAAGCCTTCAATCCACTATTTTTAACTCAATATCATCATTTCCTTCACTCTAAGCTTGGCCATCATCAATTATACTAGGAATTAAATTTGGGATGTTACAAAGCACCTCATTAGCAGTTACATAGAAAGCTCCAATTCTTTATTCACTAACTAACTTAAAAAAAAATAAAAACCTACACTACTACATATTTACAAAGAATCCACTAGGATCCCAAATCCTATAGATTAATTCCCATGTGATGCAACAATAACAAGTTATTCCCACATCCCATGGGACAAACCTTGGATGATGGTTGAGCAAGGCAATTTCTGGAAAAGTTGTAGATCTTTTCCTTAGCTTTAAAATGATACTAAGATCGCCTCATTTGGATAAGTGTAGCTCAAGTTATGGTCAAATATCGAACAATGTCACTTTCACGCACTATGCGCGCCTGGGCGTGTGGAGCCTCACGCCTGGGCATGCCAGGCACCTGATTGGTGTATTTTCTCGCTGCAGACACGCCTGGGCGTGGGGATCTCCACGCTTGGGCGTATGGGACTGATTCCGGCTCCGTTTTGCTCCGTTCTTGCGCCATTTTCAAGGTCTGTTCATCCTCTTTCATGCTCCGTATTTATTTTCTTCACTTAAGCTCCGAAAGTACCCGAAACAAATCCAAAACGAATCAAAACGTTCAAAGGATTCTAAATTACCTAACTTCCTAAAAACTATACAAAAAGTCCTACATCTACAAGAGAAACAAGCCAAATACATAGTAAAAGGTAGTCTAATTAATACTCAAAACATCATATATTAGACCCAAATCACAACTCATATAACACCTATGCAAGGCCTTAAGGGATTATTGTAATTGACTTATTTATTTATTCATTTCTCTCAGGCACTAACCGGTTACAAGATCCACTAACCGGTTAGTGACAGCAGACCTGTGAGCAAACCACATTGATTTTAAGTCCAAAACCTTCCAATCTTAAAACTAATTCCTTCCTACTCCGTATTTACCTTCTAAGACATAATTCAAAGCTTCTTGCAGTTCTCCTAACTACCCAAAACATATTTTAAATTCATATGCCTATTAACACCATATCCGGGAAGTTTCATTGTTAAGCCTTAACAATTACTATGTTCCAGTTGCTTACTTACTTCAAATTATGGTTTAATTACTAGTCCAAACCCATATCATACCTATACTCTAAGATTACTATACTAAACTTAATTAACTTCACATTGTGTCAGGCTCTAACCGATTATAGGGTCTCCTAACCGGTTAAATTCTGCAGTTAGGGAGTAAATTGTAGAGATTCTTAGTTCAATTCCTCCTTTCTAACACTTATGCAGTATCTAGAGTTTATTTAAAACATAATCTTAGTTATATCAAAATATTGAATTAGAACTTTTGACATCCCAAGTTCAAAATAGCATCATACTATTAACAAAACAAGTCTACTTTTGCATTGATTCATTCTTTCTTAATTCATTATCTACTCCTGAAGTTATCCTTGTCTGATTCCAATTAAGCAATGCCATACAAACATAGTACAATTCCAATTTATAAAAGATCATCATAATACACTTGATTATATATTGTTTCCTCTCAGGATCTAACCGGTTACCGCCACCTGCTAACCGGTTAGATTAGCAGACCTGAGAGCAAAAACTCACCAATTTCATGCCCAATTCAATTCAAAACTTTAACTTAACTTCTGCTGCACATCATGCACAACATCGCGACATTTTCATATATTGATTTAGTACCAATTCCATATTTAATCAATATGATTATCAATCTATGTGTCCACTTATTTCCAACTTAATCAATCAATTCATATGCGCTTTCAGTACTTCTTCTCAACTCAGTTCAATAATCCAAATTAACTTCAGATAATTACTAATTGACATACTATCATACCAGTACATATCAGCACATACCAATTTTTGAATATCAGTATAAAGTCTCAAGTTCATGACTAAAGTAAGGCAAGTATACTAATTCGTTGAAGTTCAGCATTTCACCATCTTAAATCCCTACTTCATATCCACACAATCAATTATTCAACTTAGTATTTAGACCAATTTAACATCAAACAGAGCAGAGCCATGGGATAGTCTTAGCCTCCAAGCCAAGTCAGCCTTGTCATGGTCTTAACATCAAAATTCACACATATCATTGCACAACCAACAATCATAAATCCTAGCGATATGAATGAGGTCTCTCATACCTTGCACGAATTGGACAACCCTCAATCAAGCTCAAACTCAACCTAGAACAGCACCTAACACAGCAACAGCAGCAGTTCAGCAAAGACAGAGCAATAGGAACAGCACAAACCCCTTGATTTACAAGCTCTCACACTCACTAAACACAAACTTGATGCGCAACAACTCAAGGCAAGTTGTATGCACGAATTTGAGAAGGAATTTGGGCAGAGTTTTGGCTCTGAAAAAGTCAGAGAAATCTGAGAAAGAAGGAAGCCATAGAACACCTATTTATAGAGGGGAAATGAGGAAAGAATAGGTTTTTGGTCCAAATTGAACCACATCACTCCATCCCAATGCTCAACCTCGTCCATATACTTGCTTTGAGGTGTTGGGAGGTGTTATGTGGCTTAAGGGAAGTGAAACCATGTTTTTAGCTCGAGATTTCGAGCTAAACCGATTTAATTTTCTGCAAATGCAGACTCACTAACCGGTTACTGGTTTTACTAACCAGTTAGTCACTGCTAAAAATTCAGAAATTCAAATAATAATACACTGCTTTACTCAAAAATTAATTTAAAAAGATTTACTTCTCAAAACAAAATTTCCACCGTTGGATGTTAATATAAAATTATTAGAAACCTTGTCTAAATTTGAGTACGATCCAACGGTTAACGAAAGAGATACAGTCCAATCTTTACACGATATTTTACCAAAATATCACTTTTTTACATATATTCATTTAAATCATTCTTTGCCAAAGCTATTTTATTTTACAAATATATTTTCTTATGCTTATTTTTCCAAAATACTTTTCTCAAAAATATTTTTCAATAATAAAATAATTTTTTTATCCTTTTTATAAAAATGAGGGATGTTACATATACCATGGAGGTGGTGGGTCAAGTGATGGGACTTTTCCAGGTTGTGGTTCAACTATTCCATGCTTCAGCAAATAGTCATAAAGTTCAGTGTAGGTCATAGATATAGGGTCAAACTGTCTTCTTGGTTTTTCTTGGCTAGTATAGGATGGTTTGACGTTAATGACTGGTGAAGAATGATCTTGTGGGGTATATGAGTTTCTTTGATTTGTGGGTTTGGTTTGGTTTTGGTGGTGCTTCTTGCCTTCTCTTTCAATCATCACGGCATTGGTTTCTCCTAACTTCTTGGTGTCAAAAGGATTCCCTTGAACTCCACTTGTCATCTTTCCAAATCTGAATCCTCGTTGATCTTTTCTCCCACTATCATCATATCAACAAAGTCTGCAGTTATGAGACCGACCATCTTCTCATAATAAGAGCTTGGCAAAGTATCTAAAAACATTGAGTTCATCTCCCTCTTGGTTAACGGAGGGTCTACTTGATTAGCCACAGCCCTTCACCTCAAAGCATATTCTCTGAAACTTTCAGAATTCTTTCTGGCCATGTTCTGTAGTTGGGTGAAATCTAGTGCTATATCCATGTTGAATTTGTATTGATTGATAAAAGCTTCAGATAAATATTCATAAGTACGAATTTTGCCTTTTTCCAACCTCAAGTACCAACATGATGCAGCTCCAACAAGGCTGTCTTGGAAAAAATGAATCATCATTTTGTCGTTTTCAACAAGATTGGTCATTCTCCTTGCATACATGGTCAAGTGCTCTTTGGGACAAGTGGTCCCTCTATACTTTTCGAAATCAGGCACCTTAAAGTCAGGAGGCACTACTAGCCCAGGCACTAAACACATATCCATGGTGCTTTTAATCCAAGATAGCTTATTCCCTTCCACGGCTTCCAACCGGGCTGTTACAGACTCTAGCAATTCTTTGGTCTCGGGGTCTGAGTAAGTCTTTTCCACTTTGCTGGTTGCAATAGAATCGAGCTTTTCAGATGGTGACACTTTATAAGGATCAAAATGGGAAATAACCTTGGGTTGTGGATCTTTTGGAGGCTGAGAAGAATCTCCAAGATTTGTGACAGGTTGTTCATCTTCACCAGGCATCTCGAAATTCACCCTCATCAATCTTTCTAGCATTTGACCGACCTTAGTCATTTGATCCACTGACTGACCCATCATATTCATTTGCTCCTTCATTCGGAGCATTTTCGTTCGAAGTTCTTCTATGCTCTCACTTTCAGCAGCCATGATCTTGGTTCTTAGTCTAGTTTGGTATTAGTGCTTATGAGCAATAGTGACAAAATTTGGACGTGTTCAAAAATATTTTTTAGATTTTTTCTTTATGAATGATTCACATGAATATGAATATATAATTATGCAAAAATATAGGATGCAGTGCCCTTAGAATACAAAAGATCCTATTTGGGGTGATTAAGCCTTCATTAAAATTATTAGGTATCAGGATGGATTGATAGCATTCATATAGTTCTGGCCAACGTCGAAACGACGGTGGATCGCTCCAAAATTTTTATTTGTCTTATTGAAATGAAATATTATGGTACAAATGCAGATGCATGCCCCTAGGGTAAGTGACCCTATTTGGGGGCAATTAAGCCTTCATTACAAAATACAGAATGCCAAAATGAATTGACAATAACCATATAGTTCAAGCACACTTGGAACAATGAGAGGTTATCCAAAGTGAAATGATGGATATGAAAATGAAATTTAACCTTAGGGAGGTGGGCCCTATTGCGGGTTTAATTCACATGGAAAGAAAAGGCCTTCCTCATGGCATAAGGTTATCAAAGTGCAATGATGCCCCTTACATCATTCTGGCTTGGATGACGGTGGGTCACCCAACTTATGTGGGATTGTTGGGTCACCGGCAAATATACCGGATCGACAAGTAATATAGTCAGTAAGACCAGTTATCGTTCCCACGAGGATTGCAAATTTTTTCTAATTTCTTTCACCTAATTGCGATTACTATGTGAAATATGTATTGGTTTAGGTTTGAGAAAGGAATGTAGAAAAGGTTGAATGAAACAATTCAGAAAACAAAAAGTAATTAGAAGCAAATATGGAAAAAGGTTAGGAACTTGGTTTCATCGTAAGATCAGGTTATTAATTATGAAAATCTGTTTTCCAATAAATCAACAACTCCAAAAACAATAAAAGCTAGATCCCTCATGGGTATTACGTTTCTTACTAAACTTTACCCCTTAATCCCTTAAGTGAGTTTTGGTTTATGAAAGTTACACAATTACCCAAAAGTATTCCTACGAGTTGAATAATTATATTATTTGGTTGAAAGGCCTAATCTAAATCCTAATTTTCCAGTTAAGGTTTAGATTACCAAAGCAAAACATAAAGTGATCAATTCTATGAATTGTAATTAAAACTCAGCCAAACAATTGATTTAAAAGGAAAACATTAATTCATAAATAAACAGCCAAATTAAGATCCATACAAATCCACCCCATTCCTAACAAGAGGTTCAATCCTTGTGCCTTGTCTCCTTTGCTCTCAATTGCAAAACTAGCCTCTCTTGTAACACCCTATGAAATAATTACCCTTAATTACCCCAAAATTAGGATTTAAAATTTCTTTTAAGATGGATATGATATTTGCCAAAATAATATTTCCTTTCATTAATAAAAAAAACATAATAGTTAAATAAAGTGGAAGACTTGAATGCATCAAATACATAAAGTATAAGTTTAGGTACATTCAGTTCGGTCATTCAAAATACAATCAGTGTTTTAGCTCGGCCCAATTGGCCGAGACCCATCCACCTATCTGACTCTAAATAACTTACTCTCCCTGAGAGGGAGAGTGATCCTGCTCGGTCGGGGACTGCGTCTGCTCGGGCTCAGTACCTGAAAAATGGTAAGGAGGTGAGCATTACACAGAACTTAAGTAAACAGTTTCTAAGATGACATACCGAACTACCAAGCCAAACACAAGTAGTCAAATAGCAAATAAATCACAAGTAAATCAAACCCATATATCTCATGCATATATCAACATTTAGCTCGGTTCGCATCCCCAAATCCTCGTCTGGCTCGGCTCACATCATAAACCAGTTTACTCAATACTAGCTATACCTCGGTTTACATTCTCTTACCTCGGATTACCATTACTCATTATTCCACTCACATAGTTTACAATCTTTTACTCTTCTCGGATGCATACACCTAGTGCATGTCTTACACCATTTAGGTCGGATATTGGAGTGTCCATAACTGCGAGTACCACAATACCCGTCTTACAGCTGCGAGCACCACAATGCTCGGCTTACGCGATCAATGCACGCACCCAGTACGCGTCTGCTATGACCAGGAACACTACCGCCGATCATTCTATGGAGTAAGGAGTGTCCATAACTGCGAGTACCACAATACTCGTCTTACAGCTGCGAGCACCACAATGCTCGGCTTACGCGATCAATGCATGCACCTAGTACGCGTCTGCTATGACCAGGAACACTTCGTACCGGTTCCGTTCTCGGAACCTTGTGTGTCATAACTGCGAGCACCACCATGCTCGTCTTACAGCTGCGAGCACCACAATGCTCGGCTTACGCGATCAATGCACGCACCCGGTACGTGTCTGCTATGACCCGACCACACAACCATTTCTTTTTATTTCCCTTTATCTTATTAACCATTACTTTTAGTTCGGCCCACCTCAGTTCACCTCTTTAATTTATTCCTCTTTGCATCTATCTCGGCTCAACCCTTCACCCATTCCCGACTTCCATTATTCCTATTATCTATCTCGTCTACCTAACTCATTATGTAACTTATTAGTTTGTCTTTTCGATCCACCCTGGTTACCATTTTTCTCATTCTCCATTCTCACCCTCTCTCGGCTCGGCCACAGATACAAATACCAAATATCAAAGCTCATAAAACACTTATACCACAACAACCGCATGCACAAAACATTTAGTCAATCCATCATATAAAATACAGCATATGAAATATAGCATGTAATCAAAAGTGATATTCCATCTTCACCTAAAATCCATGTTTCTAGTTCATTCATTAATTCCTTTTTTTCCCTTCTTACCATTTCTCTTCTAACATTAACCTATGTCCATTCCGTAATCTAATACCCACTCTTAGTACCCTTTATGAACACCCTAGAAACCCAAACTCAAGCAGAGGTAACACTCACTCCTTACCTCAAACCGTGTGAGATAAGAGTTGAGTGTTTGAGAATGGTTTTATTGATGCTTGATCTTGGAGCTTCACACCTTTGAATCCTTTTCCTCCTTGCTGCCACCACCACGCCACGCTACACACGAACTTCATGGCGGCCCAGGGACTCCATATTAAAACGGGGACGGAGAGAAGGAGGGTCTCCGGTTGAGGTTTGGTTGCTGGAGGGGGGAAATATCTGTGGGAAGGGAGGGAGAAAGAAGTGTTAGGGCTGCTAGACTTTGAGAGAAAGAGAGAGAGACATAGGGAAAAGAGAAGAATAAAAGTGAGAAGTGTTATGGGTTATGTGTTGGGATTTTCTTTTATTCAAATGTGGAAGATATTTGTGTGGCTCTCATTGGAGGCTTCTTGAGGAAGCTTGAATATGTGGACAGGATTCATTGGCTTCTTGAGGAAGCCATGAACAGTACATTGAAAAGGACATAAAGCAGTGATAATGACATAAAGTGAAGGACAGTACCGTACAGACGGTACGAAAACCAAAGGGTTAACAGCTCCACATGAACTGGCACGGAGGAGCTAGGACGTGTTGGCTCGGGTACGTCGGCTAGGATACGTTGGCTCGGTTTGTAGGAACAGCAGTAGTCTGAGCTTCCCTCTCGGACAGGACTCTGAGATCGGCTAATCCAGACTAGACAATGGGTTTCACGTTGGGTTCCCTTTCAGCTCGGTTCATAAGCACACAATCTTATCTAGCTCGGCCGAGATCGGGCCGAGGCCTTAATCTCACATCCTAGGTCGGCCTATGCTCATACTACCCTTCTAACCTTGTACAATTTCTAAGGCTTCATCCTATCCTTAAATAGATATTTATATACTAAAATTATATTATTTAATATTAATTTTCGGGATGTTACATTCCTCTCCCACATACAGGAATTTCGTCTTCGAAATTTAGTCAGCATTGAACATGCGGATATGACTGCTTCATCTTCTCCTCGAGTTCCCAAGTAGCTTCCTCCACACCATTTCGATTCCATACTACCTTGACCAGGGGGATTTCCTTTCCTCTGAGTCGTCTGACTTGTCTATCTTCAACTCGGTCTGGTAGGACTTCGAAGGTCAGGTTGTCTCTTAGCGGCAGTTCGTTCACTGCTATCACATGCGAGGGATCGTGAATGTATCTCCTAAGTTGCGAGACATGGAACACATCGTGGAGCTTAGACAAGTGCGGAGGTAGAGCGATTCTGTACGCTACTAGTCCGACCTTCTCCGATATCTGTTACGGTCCGACAAACCTAGGGGTCAACTTCTTTGATTTGATAGCTCGACCGATACCCGTTATAGGGGATACCCGAAGAAATACATGATCTCCCTCGATGAAGTTCAAGGGTTTCCTTCTCTTGTCGGCATAGCTCTTCTGTCGGTCCTGAACGGCTTTCATCTTCCCTTGTATCATTCGGATCTTCTCAGTTGTCTCCTGAACAATGTTGGGACCAATCAACGAGTTTTCACCTATCTGGAACCAGCATAGCGGCGTTCGGCATTTCCGACCATACAAGGCTTCGAAAGGAGCCATTCCGATACTTGAATGGAAGCTGTTGTTGTAGGTGAATTCGACCAACGGCAATAGTGTTTCCCAGCTTTCCGACTGTTCAAGCACACATGTTCTCAGCAAGTCCTCAAGAGTCTGAATGGTGCGCTCGGATTGTCCGTCAGTTTGGGGATGATAAGCAGTGCTAAACCTCAACTTTGTATCCATGGCTTCTTGCAGACTCTGCCAGAATCGAGACAAGAAACGAGGATCACGGTCCGACACTATGCTGCTCGGAACACCATGGAGTCGAACAATGTCCTTTATGTACAGTTGCGTCAGCTTCTCCAGGCTGTACTTCATGCTGATCGGCAGGAAATGAGCACACTTTGTAAGTCGGTCCACCACAACCCAAATGGCTTCCTGCCCTGATCTCGTCTTTGGTAGACCTGATACAAAGTCCATCGAAATGCTATCCCACTTCCATTGTGGAATCTCCAACGATTTGAGTAATCCTCCTGGTTTCTGATGCTCGATCTTGGCTTTCTGACATGTCAAGCACCGAGACACATAATCGGCCACGTCGGTCTTCAACTTTGTGGCACCTGGATGAAGACTCATCTTCGTCTTGTGGGCTTCTTCCATTAACTCTCTTCGGACTTCAAAGTCCATGGGGATGCAAACTCGGCCTCGAAATCGCACAAGACCATCAGGTCCTTTAGTGAAGTCAGGTTCATCCTTGTCTCCGGCTCTTTCTAATAGCTTTTGGAGCTCTAGGTCGGCGGCCTGCCTTTCCTTAATGAAACCCACGAAATCATTGGTTACTTGCAGCATTTCCAGTACCACACTGTTTTCCTTTTTCTGTATGCCTAGGTTAAGGTCACTGAACTCCTGCATTAATTGCATCTCTCGGACCATCATGTTGCTCAAATGAAGACTCTTCCTGCTCAGTGCGTCGGCCACCACGTTGGCCTTTCCAGGGTGATAGTGCAAGCTGAAGTCATAATCTTTCAAAAACTCCACCCATCTGCGCTGTCTCATGTTGAGTTCTTTCTGGTCGAACAGATAGCCGAGACTCTTATGGTCACTGAACACCTCGAATTTCGTGCCATACAGGTAGTGTCTCCAAATCTTAAGGGCAAACACCACGGCTGCCAGTTCAAGATCATGCGTAGGGTAGTTCTGCTCGTGTTGCCAAAGTTGCAGAGAGGCATACGCCACCACTTTTCCTTGTTGCATCAGCACACAGCCAAGGCCCTGCTTTGAGGCGTCACAAAATACGTCAAAGGTTTTGGTCGGATCAGGTAAAATCAACACGGGCGAGCTCGTCAACCTTTTCTTTAGCTCTTGAAAGCTCTGTTCACACACCTCGGACCATTGGTATGGGGCATCCTTTCTAGTTAACGAGGTCAACGGTAGCGCCAGTTTAGAGAATCCTTCAATGAATCTTCTGTAGTACCCTGCAAGACCGAGGAAACTCCTGATCTCAGTGACCGAGTTGGGTCTCTCCCACTTAAGTACCACTTCCACCTTGGAGGGATCAACTGCTACACCTTGCTCGGATATCACATGTCCGAGGAAATGAACCTCGTTGAGCCAAAAGCTGCACTTAGAGAGCTTAGCGTAGAGATTCTTATCCTTCAAAACTTGTAACACCATTCTCAGATGCTGCTCGTGTTCACTCGGATTTTGGGAGTAGATGAGGATATCGTCAATGAAGACTATCACAAACGAGTCCAGGTAAGGTCGGAAGATTCTATTCATGTAGTCCATGAAGATAGCTGGGGCGTTGGTAAGTCCAAAGGGCATAACCACGTACTCAAAATGCCCATACCTTGATCGGAAGGCTGTCTTCGGAATGTCTTCTTCTCGGACTCGGATTTGGTGATATCCAGATCAGATATCTATCTTTGAAAACACCGACGCTCCCTTGAGTTGGTCTAATAAGTCATCAATCCGAGGGAGGGGATATTTATTCTTCACCGTTACCTCGTTGAGCTTCGTATAGTCAGTGCACATTCTGAGACTACCATCTTTATTTTTCACAAACAGGATTGGGGCTCCCCACGGCGATACGCTTGGTCAGATTAGCTTTTTGGCCAAAAGTTCTTCCAGCTGTTTCTTAAGCTCTTCTAGCTCGGGAGGCGCCATTCTGTACGGAGCAATTGAGATCGGGCCAGTTCCCGGAAGGAGGTCTATACTGAACTCTACTTCCCTATTCGGCGGTAAGCCAGGCATTTCGTCCGAGAAAACCTCAGGGAATTCTCTGACCACGGGGATTTGGTCTAAGGTCGGTTCCTCTATTGTCTCTAACTTTGCAACAGAAGGGCCAGTAAAGAATACGGTCTTTTCTCGGCAATCGAGTAAGACATGGTGTTGAGACATCCAGTCCATGCCAAGGATAATATCCAACTTGGTTAAGGGTAGACAAATCAAATTGACTTTAAATTCTTTGCCTAATGCTTGGATAGGACACTCTAGACACATTTTAGAAGTGATTACAGAAGAATTGGTTGGGGTAGAAATGGATAGTTTGTAATTCATTTCTACTGGGAATAGTTTTAGTCTATTCATACAGTCAAGGAATATGAAAGAATGTGTGGCTCCGCAGTCAAATAGTATGGCACAAGGAATACTGTTTACTTGGAAAGTACCTCGGATCAGTTTGTCAGCATCAGTCACTTCTTCTCCATCCATAGTGTAAACTTTGCCTCTCTGCATAGGTCGGTTAATACCAGTCTGATGAGCCTTGGTCACATTGACCTCTTCCTTCACAATATTCTCGGTACACCGAGCTGCAAAATGGCCAGGCTTGCCATATCGGAAACAGGATCCTCTGGTTTTGCTCGGATCCAGATTCCAGCATTCCCCCCGGTGCTGCCTTCCACAATGTTGGCATATCGGATACGGGCCAGGAACAGCCACCATTTGACCACCACTCCTCGGAGCTGTTGACATTCTGGAGTTCGGATTCACATATGGGGCAGATCTCTGGACAGCTCCTTTTCCTCTGATCGGACCCACTCCTTTCTGTGCCGACTTGCTCCTCTTTCCATCAGCTTTTCTCTTAAGCCCTTTCTCATAGGTGCTAGCCATGTTCACCAGTTGCGAGAGATTGGCCACGTTCTGATATTCGAATGCGAGCCGAATGTCGTCACAGAGACCAGACTCAAACTTGATGCACTTGGTACGCTCATCAGCATCTCGTTAGCTTCCTGAATAACGGATCAAATCCTCGAACTAAGCGGCATACTCCCCAACGCTCAAGTTTCTTTGTTCCAGCTTGAGAAAAGCGAGCTCCTTCTCTCTCCTTACATCCTTGGGAAAGTACTTTCCGAGGAAGCGAGCTCGGAATAAGTCCCAAGTGATGGCCTCATTAGCCGCTTCCAGTCCTCGGCTCTGTTGCTCCCACCAGTGCTCGGCTTCATTAACCAGCACAAACTCGGACAACCTCACTCTGTACTCATAGGGCGGTTGTAGGGATCGGAAGATCTTCTCAATGTCCTGGAGCCATCTCTGAGCTCCATCGGGGTTGTAACCCCCTTCGAACCGAGGTGGTTCGTTCTTCCGAAATCGGCTCATCCAGTCTATCTCGACCGGAGCCGGAGGTTGGGGCTGAAGGGCTACAGCTGCAGCTGCTGCGGCTGCGGCGATGTTTTGAGCGAGGTTCTCAGCCTGATTCTGCTGAGCCTGCGCTTGGTTCTGCTGTAGTTGAACCAGGGTTTCCAACACAGTGGCAATTCGGTCGTTATCAGCTCATCTCCCAGCCATGTTGTTTGGTCATGGAGAGAAAGCCAATTAACTTCCGATTAATCAAGTAAATGTATATATATAAACATATATATCTATGAGCTCTATTGTCTAACTTAGACTTCTAGACTTTACTTATTTGTCACTCTCTTGGCGAGTAACCACTAGAGTCTTTCGCAACTCCAATAGGTCGAGGAGAAACTGCTCTGATACCAAAGATGTAACACCCTATGAAATAATTACCCTTAATTACCCCAAAATTAGGATTTAAAATTTCTTTTAAGATGGATATGATATTTGCCAAAATAATATTTCCTTTCATTAATAAAAAAAACATCATAGTTAAATAAAGCGGAAGACTTGAATGCATCAAATACATAAAGTATAAGTTTAGGTACATTCAATTCGGTCATTCAAAATACAATCAGTGTTTTAGCTCGGCCCAATTGGCCGAGACCCATCCACCTATCTGACTCTAAATAACTTACTCTCCCTGAGAGGGAGAGTGATCCTGCTCGGTCGGGGACTGCGTCTACTCGGGCTCAGTACCTGAAAAATGGTAAGGAGGTGAGCATTACACAGAACTTAAGTAAACAGTTTCTAAGATGACATACCGAACTACCAAGCCAAACACAAGTAGTCAAATAGCAAATAAATCACAAGTAATCAAACCCATATATCTCATGCATATATCAACATTTAGCTCGGTTCGCATCCCCACATCCTCGTCTGGCTCGGCTCACATCATAAACCAGTTAATGATACTAGCTATACCTCGGTTTACATTCTCTTACCTCGGATTACCATTACTCATTATTCCACTCACATAGTTTACAATCTTTTACTCTTCTCGGATGCATACACCTAGTGCATGTCTTACACCATTTAGGTCGGATATTGGAGTGTCCATAACTGCGAGTACCACAATACCCGTCTTACAGCTGCGAGCACCACAATGCTCGGCTTACGCGATCAATGCACGCACCCAGTACGCGTCTGCTATGACCAGGAACACTACCGCCGATCATTCTATGGAGTAAGGAGTGTCCATAACTGCGAGTACCACAATACTCGTCTTACAGCTGCGAGCACCACAATGCTCGGCTTACACGAACAATGCACGCACCCAGTACGCGTCTGCTATGACCAGGAACACTTCGTACCGATTCCGTTCTCAGAACCTTGTGTGTCATAACTGCGAGCACCACCATGCTCGTCTTACAGCTGCGAGCACCACAATGCTCGACTTACGCGATCAATGCACGCACCCGGTACGTGTCTGCTATGACCCGACCACACAACCATTTCTATTTAATTCCCTTTATCTTATTAACCATTACTTTTAGTTCGGCCCACCTCAGTTCACCTCTTTCATTTATTCCTCTTTGCATCCATCTCGGCTCAACCCTTCACCCATTCCCGATTTCCATTATTCCTATTATCTATATCGTCTACCTAACTCATTATGTAACTTATTAGTTTGTCTTTTCGATCCACCCTGGTTACCATTTTTCTCATTCTCCATTCTCACCCTCTCTCGGCTCGGCCACAGATACAAATACCAAATATCAAAGCTCATAAACACTTATACCACAACAACCGTATGCACAAAACATTTAGTCAATCCATCATATAAAATACAGCATATGAAATATAGCATGTAATCAAAAGTGATATTCCATCTTCACCTAAAATCCATGTTTCTAGTTCATTCATTAATTCCTTTTTTTCCCTTCTTACCATTTCTCTTCTAACATTAACCTATGTCCATTCCCTAATCTAATACCCACTCTTAGTACCCTTTATGAACACCCTAGAAACCCAAACTCAAGCAGAGGTAACACTCACTCCTTACCTCAAACCGTGTGAGATAAGAGTTGAGAGTTTGAGAATGGTTTTCTTGATGCTTGATCTTGGAGCTTCACAACTTTGAATCCTTTTCCTCCTTGCTGCCACCACCACGCCACGCTACACACGAACTTCACGGCGGCCCAGGGACTCCAGATTAAAACGGGGACGGAGAGAAGGAGGGTCTCCGGTTGAGGTTTGGTTGCTGGAGGGGGGAAATATCCGTGGGAAGGGAGGGAGAAAGAAGTGTTAGGGCTGCTGGACTTTGAGAGAAAGAGAGAGAGACGTAGGGAAAAGAGAAGAATAAAAGTGAGAAGTGTTATGGGTTATGTGTTGGGATTTTCTTTTATTCAAATGTGGAAGATATTTGTGTGGCTCTCATTGGAGGCTTCTTGAGGAAGCTTGAATATGTGGACAGGATTCATTGGCTTCTTGAGGAAGCCATGAACAGTACATTGAAAAGGACATAAAGCAGTGATAATGACATAAAGTGAAGGACAGTACCGTACGGACGGTACGAAAACCAAAGGGTTAACAGCTCCACATGAACTGGCACGGAGGAGCTAGGACGTGTTGGCTCGGGTACGTCGGCTAGGATACGTTGGCTCGGTTTGTAGGAACAGCAGTAGTCCGAGCTTCCCTCTCGGATAGGACTCTGAGATCGGCTAATCCAGACTGGACAATGGGTTTCACGTTGGGTTCCCTTTCAGCTCGGTTCATAAGCACACAATCTTATCTAGCTCGGCCGAGATCGGGCCGAGGCCTTAATCTCACATCCTAGGTCGGCCTATGCTCATACTACCCTTCTAACCTTGTACAATTTCTAAGGCTTAATCCTATCCTTAAATAGATATTTATATACTAAAATTATATTATTTAATATTAATTTTCGGGATGTTACATCTCTTCTATAATCCTAATTCTATTCTAATCTCTTATTTGGCTCTGAAAGTCTACCAAACCTAATGGAAAAATCTATATTTATAGTCTAAAACTAATCCTATTTGATTTGGAGAAAATCTGATCAGAAATCAGCCCAATTGGGCTTTCTCGAACATCGCGCGCCTGGGCGCCCAGGACCTCACGCTTGGGCGCACAGGTCTGATTCATGGTGTTGATCTCCGTGGTACGTGAGCCTGGGCGTGCGGGTCTGTGTGCCTGGGCGTGCGTCCCCTGCTCCGGCTCCGTTTTGCTCAGTTCTTGCGCCATTTTCAAGATCCTTTCATCCTCTTTTCAGCTCCATAATTATTTTCTTCAATTAAGCTACGAAAGTACCTGAAACAAACCCAAAACCGGATCAAAACGTTCAAAGGATTCTTAATTACCTAACTTCCTAAAAACTATACAAAAATCAGTTGAAGGCCACAAAAACACAACCTAAGTGCCTTAATCATCTTCATGCATGCAAACAATTATCAATTTTGAAATGGTCACAGGTCAAGTTCTAGAACGCAAAGTCAAAGTTGTTGGAAACCAACAAGCCGCCTAACAATCTACTAGAGGGGGGTGAATATAGTTTGAAGCACTAATACCAATTTTTCGGATTAATTGAAAGTTGTTGAATTATGCTTGCTGATTTTATGAAAATGCCGAGTTAATGCCGAGCAGATACTAACAATCTATTGTCCGAGCTGACAATAGATTATCCGAGCTGCTACACACAGAAACCGGTTTTTGCAGTGTGAACTTAGCGAGCACAAATAAACGAACAGAGGTCGGTTTTTCCGACTAGGATGCTCGGAAATAGAAAATGCAAGAAAGAACAGATAATGCGGAAAAGAAGTAAAGAAAGAGACACAGAAAATTTTATACTGGTTCACTCTCACCCACTTGAGAGCTACGTCCAGTCCCCCCTAAAACCTTTAGGGAGCTTTTACTCAAAATCAATTTAAATGGTTACACAAGGATTTACAAGAGAACCTCTCTAATCCTATCCCTTCAAGAGCGTACCAAGCCCTTGAAATCTACCCCAAATAAATTGATGGCTGAAGAACCTCTTCAGCACTTTACAACATCGAAGCTTCTTGAAACCTTCAAGAAACAGCTTCATTCAACACGGTTACAGAGATGATTGTAAGAGTATGGCTCCAACTCGAAAACTCAACAGAGTATAATTTGAAAGTTTGTGTATCTGGAGAGTAATCGATTAAGAAAGGGATTTCACAGAGAAGGTTGAAACTGGGTTTCGAATGTGAAAGATTGTTTCTCTGTGTTCTATGAAAACGTTGTTGTTGCTGTGTTGTTCTCGCTCTTGTTCTTCGTATTTTTCAGCACCTTACAAGAAGATGAAAGTTGGGCTTTTATACTGATCTCAGCATACAAACAAGAGGAAAGATATTTTGTGACACACTTGTCCTTGCAACGGATATTCCAGATATTATCCATTTTATTGCAACGTTCTTATCCACGTATGTCCTTTCCAAAGAACGATTCTAGATGCTTCCAATGACAGCAACAAACAGAGACACGTATTGTCCTTTCTGAATTATAATCCCTTTTTCAAATTTGAAATTCAAGTTTTGCGGCGTTGTGACTACTGAAGGTAGTAGACGATGAACAGTATATCCGAGCTTGTCATCTGTTCGAGCTTGGGAACTTGATTCTTTATGCAGCAGAGAGCTAAGATAGAACTGAGCTTGAACCGGGCTGAAAGTCTGAGCTTGATGATGCTTGCACTGAAATTGACCAAGTTTGAACCGAGCTTGACCTTTACCTTTGACTTCCGAGTTGTGGTCGAGCTTTGCCTATTATCTTAAGTTTGACTCTAAGCCGAGCTCTGGCCGAGCTTTGCATATTATCTTAAGTTCAACTTTGTTAACCGAGCTTAGGCCGAGCTTCTCATTTAAGCTTGTACTGAATGTTTGAGATCCGAGCTCTAGCCGAGTTCTATACTGAATCTTGAGTTGACCCTTGAAATTCGAGCTTTGGCCGAGAAATCCAAACTAGCTTGAATATTAACTTTACATCCAAGTAAAGGCTGAGCTGAACTGATGTCGAGCTTGAGGAATGCCGAGCTTGAAGACTTTATTGAACTTGACGAAAGTTTGAGCTTGCATCGTCACTGAGATTTGGGACTTGAGTGAGTAATCTTCTTGATGAGTAGTGTTGTCGAGCTGGACATAAGTTCGAGCTTGACAACAACACCGAGCTTGGGTAACTAGAGCCGAGCTTGATGACTTTGCACTTGGTATATGCTCTAGGCATCTGTTCAAGCTTTGAGGCGAGCTTGGTGATTGTTTGCATTTTGCATCCTTGAGTCGAGCTTGATAATATTTTGAGCTTCTTCTCGACTGACTAAGGCTCTACTAATTTACTCGGAGGCCGAACTTGACTTCGGTTAAGCTGATCATCTTCGAGCTTGCATCTTAGCTTCTGATTTTGCTGCTGATTCAACTACATTTCTTCAAAGCAACTGCTGAGCATCTTCCAAACATCTTCTGAGTATCTTCCTAGCTTCTGAGCTTTAGTTTGATCTTGATATCTTGGCTTGTGCAACATGTTCGACTAAGCAAATTCCGAACGTCTTCCGAACTTGCACCTGAGCAGCTGCTGAGCTTGTTCTTGATCATCAAACTCGATACATATGTCCGAGCATATTCCGAGCTTGAATCCGAACTACTGACTTGCTACAGGTAGCCGAGCAGAGCATTTGCCGAGCTGATCAAAGACCGAAATCAATATACGGAACTGGTTCATTTGCCGAGCTTCATATCATACGTTGATTCTTTTGACTTCATCAAAACCTTGGCCTAGAACCGAGCTATTTGTCTTCATCAAAATCTCTTTGATTCAACAAAAGTGAACACACTCATGAAAAAAATAGGGGTCTCAAAATAATTCAATAAATCACATACCCCTTCAATGTTTAGGCTCAAAATCTCACTAGGCTAAAGTCAGTTCACTAATCACAAATTCTCAAAAAGTTTGTCAAAATAACCAAGTCTCAACATATTTACAGCTCAGTCAAATCAATATCAAAAGTCAATGAGTCTAATCCTAAACTAAGTATTTACGCCTATCATCAAAAAAACAGGCCTAAGTCTAGAATAATTACCTACTCTTACCAAAGACACAAACCAACACTAAATATGGGAGAAAAATTCAAGTCTGAAAAATTTTTATTTTGTCCACTCCCCCAAACTTAGATGTTGGCTTGTCCTCAAGCAAACTAATCTAACATAAAACTACAAAATAAAAATTAAAAACAAAAACAAGGAGCTAGAAACTTCCCTTTGTAGCACAGCAGTCTCTCTTGATGCACCATGGAGGAGAATCCCCCAAACTTATTCACCTGTGTCACATGAACAACTAAAAATAGTGCTAGAAGCACCTCATTAGCAGTTACATAGAAAGAGCTCCAACTCTTTATTCAACTAACTAACAAAAAAAACTACACTACTACAAAACTACAAAGAATCCACCAGGATCCCAAATTCTATAGGTTAAATCCTATGTGATGCAACAATATCAAGTTATTCCCACATCCCATGGGATAAACTCTAGATGATGGTGGAGTAATGAAGTTTTAAGAATAAGTCCAATCCTACCAGGGTCAAAAGGTGCATTCCTTACTCCATGCATCATCTCAGACAAGTTGACCTTTTTCCCCATTCATGAAAGTGTTAATTCCATGAATTAGGAAAACTACCTTTCCAGGCTCCCTATTATTTAACAATGATTTAGATCAATTTAGAGAATTTTCATGAAAGCACAGAGGTTGAATATAGTGGAAAAATTTTGAGTCATCCTAGCATTCAATAGATTTAACCAAATTTCTTAGTGCAAGAAATTCATCATGCAAGGGTGGATCAAATTTTCCTACCATATTCACACCTTATAAAGTTTTATTTTGGTCTACTTCCTCAAACTTATTATGCACAATCTCATTTACTTGCTCCTCCATATGGGTTTCATCATTGGTCACATCCATCACCACCACTTTTTCCTCTCTTTGAAGAGAGTAAAAAATTATGGGTGACGCTTGTGACTCTTCATCTAACTGCTTTGAAATGTGTTCAACTTGAATTTCAAGGTTACTTAAACAATCACTTGGGATTTGAAAATTGTTTCTTGATTGTTCAACAAAATCCTTAGTGCTTTGAGCGTATTTCTCTAAAGCTATTTCCCATGGAGCTTTCTCCACAGGAATTGGCTCTACAAAAAAAAATTCAGTTGTAGCTTTTAATTTCTCTAAAGCTATTTCCATTGGAGTTTTCCTATCACTTATGTTTTGAGCATAATAACATGGAGAAAAAGGATCCGAAATAAATCTATTACAATCTAAATCATTATTAAAACTATAGTTATACATGAAAAGGTACAAATTACACAAGTAATTACAAAAAGGTACCGGAAAAAATTAGAATCGAATTTCAATCCCCGGCAACGGCGCCAAAAACTTGTTGGGTCACCGGCAAGTATAACGGATCGACAAGTAATATAGTCAATAAGACCAGTTATCGTTCCCACGAGGATTGCAAATTGTTTCTAATTTCTTTCACCTAATTGCGATTACTATGTGAAACTTGTATTGGTTTAGGTTTGAGAAAGGAATATAGAAAAGGTTGAATGAAACAATTCAGAAAACAAAAAGTAATTAGAAACAAATATGGAAAAAGGTTAGGAACTTGGTTTCATCGTAGGATCAGGTTATTAATTATGAAAATCTGTTTTCCAATAAATCAACAACTCCAGAAACAATAAAAGCTAGATCCCTCATGGCTATTACGTTTCTTACTAAACTTTACCCCTTAATCCCTTAAGTGAGTTTTGGTTTATGAAAGTTATGCAATTACCCAAAAGTATTCCTCCGAGTTGAATAATTATATTGTTTGGTTGAAAGGCCTAATCTAAATCCTAATTTTCCAATTAAGATTCAGATTACCAAAGCAAAACATAAAGTGATCAATTCTATGAATTGTAATTAAAACGCAACCAAACAATTGATTTAAAAGGAAAAACATTAATTCATAAATAAACAGCCAAATTAAGATCCATACAAATCCACCACATTCCTAACAAGAGGTTTAGTAATACATATTGGAAGAAGAAGATAAAGGAATGGGAAAAACAAATCATCATAGACAATAATCAATTTACCCCCAAGAGATCTTCAATCTTCAAGTAGATCCCTCCAACAATGTTGATCTTTAATCCTTGTGCCTTGCCTCCTTTGGTCTCAATTGCAAAATTAGCCTCTCTTCTCTAATCCTAATTCTATTCTAATCTCTTATTTGGCTCTGAAAAGTCTACCAAACCTAATGGAAAAACCTATATTTAAAGTCTAAACCTAATCCTATTTGATTTGGAGAAAATCTGATCAATCAGAAATCAGCCCAATTGGGCTTTCTCGAACATCGTGCGCCTGGGCGCCCAGGACCTCACGCCTGGGCGCACGGGTCTGATTCATGGTGCTGATCTCCATGGTGCGTGCGCCTGGGCGTGCGGGTCTGTGCGCCTGGGCGTGCGTCACCTGCTCCGGCTCCGTTTCGCTCCGTTCCTGCGCCATTTTCAAGATCCTTTCATCCTCTTTTCAGCTCCATAATTATTTTCTTCAATTAAGCTACGAAAGTACTTGAAACAAACCCAAAACGGATCAAAACGTTCAAAGGATTCTAAATTACCTAACTTACTAAAAACTATACAAAAAGTCCTACATTTACAAGAGAAACAAGTCAAATCCATAGTAAAAGGGAGTCTAAATCATGCTCAAAACATCATATATTGGACCCAAATCAGGGATGGTGATCCCGAATTTTATTAAACAAATTGCGATAAGAGATAGAGAATATGCCCCCTCATGGTAGATCCTACAAGGTTTTTGGGATGTCTATTGGCGAGAGTGTTGGCAATTCGGCAAGTGTACCGATCGCACAAGTAATAAAGAGTAAGTAAAATTATTGTTCCACTCGGGGATTGCAAATTGTTTCTAATTTCTTTCACCTAATTGCAATTACTATGTATAACTTGTATGGGTTTAGAGTTTAGAGAGAGGAATGTAGAATTAAGGTATGAAACAATTCAGAAACTAAAAAGGAATTAGAAGCAAATATGGAAAAGGTTAGGAATTTGGTTTCATTGTAGGATCAGGTTATTAATTATGAAAATATGTTTTCCAATAAATCAAAAACTCCAGAAACAATAAAAGCTAGATCCCTCATGGCAATTATGTTTCTTACTAAACTTTACCCATTAATCCCTTAAGTGAGTTCTAATTTATAAGAGTTATACAATTACCCAAAAGTATCCCTACGAGTTGAATAATTATATTGTTTGGTTGAAAGGCCTAATCTTAATCCTAATTTTCCAATTAAGGTTCAGATTACCAAATCAAAACATAAAGTCGTGAATTCTATGAATTGTAATTAAAACACAACCAAGCAATTGATTTAAAAGGAAAAACATTAATTCATAAATAAACAGCCAAATTATGATCCATACAAATCAACCTTATTCCTAACAAGAGGTTCAATTATACATATTTAGAAGAAGAAGAAAAAGGAATGGAATAAATTAATCATCATAGACAATAATCAGATTACCCCCAAGAGATCTTCAATCTTCAAGTGGATTCCTCCAGCAATGTTGATCTCCAATCCTTGTGCCTTGCCTCCTTGCTCTCAATTCCATAACAGCCTCTCTTCTCTAATCCTAATTCTATCTAATATCTAATTTGCTCTGAAAAGTCTAACAAACCTAAAGGAAAAACCTATATTTAAAGTCTTAAACTAATCCTAATTGATCCCCTGAAAAACCCATCTTAAATCAGCCCAATTGGGCCTCCACGTACATCGAGCGCCTGGGCGCGCCAGACTCCACGCCTGGGTGCTCCAGGTCTGATAACATTAAAAACAGCGATGCGAGCGTGCCTGGGCGTGCTAGACCCCGCGCCTAGGCGCGCAAACTCTGATGACCAATTTTCTCCGCTGCTAGCGCGCCTGGGCGTGCTGTTTGCACGCCTGGGCGTGTGACACCTGATGTGGCTCCGTTTTTCTCCGTTCTTGTGTCATTTTCAAGGTCTTCTTATGCTCTTTTCAGCTCCAATAATATTTTCTCCAAATATAGCTCCGAAATACCTGAAACATACCCAAAACGGATGAAAACGTTCAAAGGATTCTAATAAACTAAAAATTCCTAATACTAATACAAAATACCTATATTTACAAGAGAAACAAGCCAAAACCCAAGCAAAAGGAAGTGAATTAGGCCTTAAAACATCATTTACTAGACCTTCATCACACCCCCAAACTTTGCATTTTGCATGCCCCAGGCAAAAGTAAAATAAAAAATTCATAAACTCAAGACTACCTCTAAATCAAAATGTATAACACTTAATCTAAGACTTCGACTCATCAACACAACCACATATTTACACAAGCTATTCACATATCAAAACATGGTTAAAGAAACAAAATAAATCAGAACTCAGAACTAGTGAACACTCTCAACCTCTCAGTGTATATCTCTCATGTGTATCAAGGGTTATAACAATTCACTCAAGTTCATACAATAGTTAAATGTTACCATAAGCTTGACCATAGACCCAAATCTTCACTGAAATTATTAAAAACAAGCATAAATCAAAAGGTCTTTATTTTGGTTGTAACGTGGCCATGGCTAAAAGTGTTAAGGTGGGATAAAAGAAAGAAGGGATGAAACTAAGGGCTAAAATGTAAAACAAATTTCCCTCTAAAAATTATGAATGAGCAATGAATACAATTAAGACTCACACTCAACTCCAAAATCATTATCATCCTTCTTTTCTTTTTCACTATTCTTCCTTCTATTCTCTTCCTTTTACATTTATTTCTTTATTTTTTTATTTTTTTTGTTTTTTTTTTTTTCAATTGGAAGAGAAATAGAACTCATACACTTTTCACCAATTACTTTCACTTTTTCTTTCTATATTCCTCTCAATTGCTCATTCAAAATTCCCAAGGTACTAACAAAGAATATTTCAATAAATGCAAGGTACCAAAGAAAAATCATAATATCATTAGGCTCAAAATGGGCAACTAAGGGAACATTATCAATACAAAACAGTTGAAGGCCACAAAAACACATCCTAAGTGCCTTAATCATCTTAATCATGTAATCAATTATCAATCTCAAAATGGTCACCGGTCAAGTTCTAGAAGACAAAACTAAAGTGAACACACTCATGAAAGAATAGGGGTCTCAAATCAAAATAATTCTATAAAATCATACCCCATCAATATAGGCTCAAAATCTCATTAAGCTAAAGTCAGTTCACTAATCTCAAGTTCTGAAAAACTTTGTCAAAATAACCAAATTTCAAAAATATTTACAGCTCAACAAATAAATAACATGAATCAATGAGTCTAATCCTAAACTAAGTATATACACCTATCATCAGAAAAATAATCAATGAGTCTAGAATAATTACAAAACCTCTACCTGAGACACAAATCAACACCAACAATAGGGAAAACAATTCAGATCCGAAAAAAAATTTATTTTGTCCACTCCCCCAAACTTAGAGGTTGGCTTGTCCTCAAGCAAACTAATCTAACCTATACTAAAAAATAAAAATTAAAAACTAAAGTAAGGAGTTAGAAACTTCCCTTTGTAGCACAGCATTCTCTCTTGATGCACCATGGAGGAGACTCCCCCAAACTTATTCACCCGTGTCACATGAACAACTAAAAATAGTGCTAGAAGCACCTCATTAGCAGTTACATAGAAAAAGCTCCAACTCTTTATTCACTAACTAACTAAAAAAAAATAAAAACCTACACTACTACATAATTACAAAGAATCCACTAGGATCCCAAATCCTATGGGTTAAATCCCATGTGATGCAGTCATAACAAGTTATTCTCACATCACATGGGACAACTCTTGGATGATGGTGGAGTAAGGAAATTTCAAAAATAAGTTCAATCCCACCAGGGTCAAAAGGTGCATTCCTTACTCCATGCATCATCTCAACAAGTTATTTCTTTTCCCATTCATGAAAGTGTTAATTCCATGAATTAGGAAAACTACCTTTTCAGGTTTCCTATTGTTCAATAATGATTTAGATTGATTTTTAGATTTTTCATGAAAGCACAGAGGTTGAATATAGTGGAAAAAATTTGAATCATCCAAGCATGCAATAGATTTGACCAAATTTTTTATTGCTAGAAATTCATCATGCAAGGGTGGATCAAATTTTTCTACCATATTCAAACCTTCTATAGTTTTATTTCGGTCCTCTTCCTCAAACTCATTATGCACATTTTTCTCAATTTGCTCCTCCATAGGGATTTCATCATTGGTCACATCCATCACCACCACTTTTTCCTTTCTTTGAAGAGAGTCAAAAATTGTTGGTGATGATTGTGACTCTTCATCTAACGGCTTTGAAATGTGTTCAACTTTAATTTCAAGGTTCCTTGAAGTGGAACCTTGAATCAGGTAATAGGTTCTGACTTCTTCAACAAATTCGTTAGTGTTTTGAACACATTTCTCTAAAGCTATTTCCCATGGAGCTTTCTCCACAAGGATTGGCTCTACAAAAATTGGTTTCTTAGCTGTAGCTTCTAATTTCTCTAAAGCTATTTCTAATGAAGTTTTCCTATTACTTACGTTTTGTGCATAATAGTATGGAGAATAGGGATCCGAAATAAATCTATCACAATCAAAATCAATATTAAAACTATAGTTATTCATGAAAAGTGTAACACTCTCACTTTTATTAGTAATTTTTAGGTTTTAATAAAAATCGGAGTTTGAAAATTTCTTTTTAACACCTAAATTCCTTTAAAAGGTTTTACGAAAATCCGGCAGAGTTTCCTCTGTTTTCCGGACTTCCCAAAAATTTTCTTCGAAAAACCTGTCAGTCCAGAATTGTTTAAAAAACATAAACAACAACAGATTAAAAGTCATAACAAATCCTAATGCCCAATTTGTACAAGTTTCAGGGCAAGTTACTAATTCATATTATAAATTACATTAAATAATTATCCACTCAAAATATGTAAAATACATTCCACGTAGTGGAACTTAAAATCCTGCTCGGCCAGCACTGGTGTAAGCTCCACTTGTGTACCTGAAAAATATTAACCACACAGGGGAAGCATCACACAGAACTTAAAAGAGAGATTTCTAAGCAGATATATACAACACACCAAGACCATTCAAGCCTATTCTATACTACTTAATTCATGTTCTTCTTTATTTTCACTCTAACCTTTTTACTCCTTTTTCCTAATCGCCATAATTTCTCTCTTCACTCTCTTTCCAACTAACCTATTTCTTTTTCTTTCTTTCCCATCCTCTTATTTCCATCCTTTATCCGTTTTCCATTATTCATTTATGGTTAGCATTTCCATAATTATTCTCCTTATTTATTTCCTCTAGTTCCTATATCAATTCCATTGTTTACCTTCTTATTTCCTATTCCAATGTCCATTCTATTATTTATTTTTCCTATCTATTACCATTCTCATTGCCCTTTTCCATTAATATATATATATATATATATATACATATACATAATACGACCTTATCCATTTCCATTAACCCTTTTTATTTTTCCTAAATCCTTTCCATTATTTTGTTCATTATTCTTTCCCTTTAATTCCCTTACCCTTTTCCATTTTTATTTCCTTTTTCCCTTATTATTGTGTGTAACCCCAAACAGAGATCTACACACCGGGTTTGCAACCACAAACAGTGATCTGCAAACGCTCTGTATGCAACCACAAACAGTGATCTGCATACGTATGCAACCACAAACAGTGATCTGCATACGTGTATACAACCACAAATAGTGATCTGTATACACCCATATCGTTTATGTAACCTCAAACAGAGATCTACATAAACTTCCCTTACCTTTTTATTACTTGGCCACAGGGTCAATACAACCACCTGCGCCGTGCCACAGGGTCAATACAACCACCTGTGACGAGTACCATTTTATTAGGCCACAGGGTCAATACAACCACCTGCGCCGTGCCACAGGGTCAATACAACCACCTGCGACATTTACCATTCTATTAGGCCACAGGGTCAATACAACCACCTGCGCCGTGCCACAGGGTCAATACAACCACCTGCGACATTTACCATTCTATTAGGCCACAAGGTCAATACAACCACCTGCGCCGTGCCACAGGGTCAATACAACCCACCTGCGACATTTGCCCTTTTTATTTGGCCACAGGGTCAATACAACCACCTGTGCCATTTAACATTTAGTTCTCACTACTAACTCGTTTTAGTCCTTTCCCTTTTACTTTTAGTCCCTTAATTCTTTTAATTTCTTTTAATTACTTCCCTATTCCCTTTCTCTTCTTTTTCTTCTCTTCCTTTTCCTTTTTCCTTTTACTAATTATTCAAGTTTACATCCAATTCCACTTAGCGTTAGTATAGTCGTTATATTTTAATTCCCTTTTCTAACTCTTAATTATTTCTATAATTTCTCTCATTGGTTCATTTCTAAATTTATTTCCCTATTCACCATTTCTATTCTTTTACCACACCCTACCAATGTAATTAATTAGTTATTCTGATACTTACCTTTTTATTCATCACTATTGGTTTCCCCCTATTTACTCCATCTATCTTTCTTCATTATTAGCAGGTTACCCTAAGGTTCGTTAGCAATTAACATTTCCCCCGATCCTAGCGATAGATATAACTACCCAGAAATACACCCCTTAAGGACTGGTAATGAAACCCCTTACCTCAATCGGTGATAGTGAGGGGTAACCTTAATTTAGCGCTTTACTCCCCGACTCACGCTTTAGCTCGGCTCCAACTGGATCCTAAGCTTCCCCAATCCTTGATTCCAAGCACGGTGGGAACAATCGATCTCGATCACGGTGACGGTGTTGCTCTTCGACACCGGGAGGAGAGAGAGAAAGCTCGTGGGAGAGAGAGAGGGATCGAAGTCAAGGGAAGAGAAACAAAGGGGAGAGGGAGAGGTCTTGATGGTGGTGGTGGGGGATAGTGATGGTGGCTCGTGGTGGAGTGGCGGTGGCGGCCGGAGATGGCGGCGGCCGGCTTGGTGGAGAGTGAGAGGGGAGGGGAGAGAGAGTCAAGTGAGAGAAAGAGAGAGATCTATGGAGTGGAGGAGAGGGAAAGAAAGGGTCTATGAGGAGGGGTGGCGGCCATGAGCTCCGGTGGTGGTGGTTGGAGGAGGTGCTGGGCGGAGAGAGAGAAAGAGGGGTTGAAATGGGGGTTTCAGCCCCCAAAACACGATTTTAAAGCTGCAGGTAGCCGAATACTCGAGTATTTCTGTCAATACTCGAGTTTTTTGACAAAATACTCGAGTATTTCACAAAATACTCGAGTAAAATGACCAGATACTGCTAGTTTGCTTTTCTATTTTTCAACTATTTTCTCCCAACTTCAAATAGCCATAACTTCTTCGTTCACCGTCGGATCTTGCTCAAATTTGACGAGTAACTTCCTAAAACTCATACCTTCATATCCAACGGTGGGAATTGTGTTTTGAGTCTTAAATCTTTTATTTTGAATTTCCTAACGTCGGGTGTTTTTAACACCGAAAAATCGATTTTTAACACTCGTTTGGTCTTCTTTAAATTTGCTTTTCGATGCCAATGCTCCTTGACTCCTCTATGGCATTCAAAGAACTCCTAATCCATAATTTTAAATCCCTTCTAGGATAATCCTTACTTCCAAATCTTACTATTATTCTAATATTTATTAGAATTAAAATTCGGGATGTTACAAAAAGGGACAAGTTACACAAGTAATTACAAATAAGTACCGGAAAAAATTTGAATCGAATTTCAATCCCCGGCAACGGCGCCAAAAACTTGTTGGCAATTCGGCAAGTGTACCGATCGCACAAGTAATAAAGAGTAATTAAAATTATCGTTCCACTCGGGGATTGCAAATTGTTTCTAATTTCTTTCACCTAATTGCAATTATTATGTATAACTTGTATGGGTTTAGAGTTTAGAGAGAGGAATGTAGAATTAAGGTATGAAACAACTCAGAAACTAAAAAGGAATTAGAAGCAAATATGGAAAAGGTTAGGAATTTGGTTTCATTGTAGGATCAGGTTATTAATTATGAAAATATGTTTTCCAATAAATCAAAAACTCCAGAAACAATAAAAGCTACATCCCTCATGGCAATTATGTTTCTTACTAAACTTTATCCATTAATCCCTTAAGTGAGTTCTAATTTATAAGAGTTATACAATTACCCAAAAGAATCCCTAAGAGTTGAATAATTATATTGTTTGGTTGAAAGGCCTAATCTTAATCCTAATTTTCCAATTAAGGTTCAGATTGTAAGTACTACAATCGGTGGGTGAAAAACTAGGAGAACACCTAGAAGGGGGGTTGAATAGGTGTTAGAGAGACATTGAAAGATTTTCGAAAGAAACGAATCGAAACGATTGAAACAAATGATTTTTACAAAAAATATACTGTCTTAATCGATTAACTTCAGTACTAATCGATTAATGCCGAAGCTAACTTTTGAACTAATCGATTAACTAAGTCGTTACTTGATTAATGTCGAAAGCTGCTTAAAAACTAATCGATTAATTATCAATTTAATCGATTAATACGCTTAAAATCTGACAGAAATTCAGTTTTAATCGGAATACGAAAATCAATCAATTAACACATAATATCAGAGATAAAGCGGAATTTATTAACACCAATATTCTTATTGATTACCTAGGTTATGAAAATGATTTTCCCAAAATCAATTTGCACAATTAAGATTCAATTCAATCAATTATGAAAATCAATCTTTTCTAGGTTTTCAACCAAGAACAATATTAAAATGACTTGAATGTAAAGAGTTAAGAGTTTAGAGATACTGCACAGTGATTTATCCTGGTTCACTTTCATCCACTTGAAAGCTACATCCAGTCCCCTCTTAAACCAAGAGAGATTCTTCACTATGAGGAATTAGAGTTCTCAAATTACAAGTAAATGCCTCTCAAGACTCCCTTCTTGATAGCCTACAAGAGATACCACACCATTGCCTTGCAATCCTATTGAATCTAATCTAACCTCTTCTCTTGCTTGTTGATATCCCCACAACAAGTCTTCCACTTGCTTGATGATGCCTCACACCAAGACTTCCAATTGCTTGTTATCACAACAAGACTTCCAATTGCTTGTTAACACAACAAGACTTCCAAGACTTCTTTTGCTTGATGAACAACCACCAAGTCTTCCTTTGTTGTAGATAGCTTGCCTTCTTTGCAATGATTACAACTCAAATGAAAAACAATAACAATCCTATGAATCTCTTTCAAGAGCTATGAAAATATCAACATAAGAGATTCAAAGATTCTTAATCAAAGAATGTAAAAGTGAAAGCTTTGATCTATGAAAGTGAGAGAGAATAGAGTGGCTTGATTCTTTGTAAAATGAATATCAAAATGATGTACTAATGTGTTCTAATGATTCACAAAGGTTAGGAAAAGGTTTTTATAGAATACCCAAAAGTTAGGAAACAATAGAAAAATGATTTTGCCTTGAAAAGCTTATTTTAAAAACTGATTCTGCACGTGTTAATCGATTAACACAATGCCTTAATCGATTAAGCACTGTTACTCAAAATGTCTTAATCGATTAAATGATTCCTTAATCGATTAAGCAAGTGCAAAATCACTTAAAACTTGTTTTCTCAAAAACTAAACCTTTTCTTTCAAACCTTTAAGCCACCTATTGATGTTTGGTTAAGTGAATACTCAAATTATGATATAATCATGACCTTGATAGAGATTCACTACCCTCTATATACTCTACCCAAACTCATTAAAATAAAAGACTTGATAGGCTAAAGATATTACAATAAAACACAAACTAAATCTTCATGAGCTTGCTCTCTCTTCATCAATTTTGAGTGTTGATTTGCTTGTTGAACTTCTTCAAACTTTAAGCTTGATTAAACCATTTGTATCTTGTTCAAAAACGTTGTCATTATCAAAACATTCTCACTGTATCTAACAATCTCCCCCTTTTTGAAAATGACAAACATGTTTTGAATTTGTTTGAAGTTGTTGATGCTTGAACCTTTTGATCACTTGGTGAGACTCTTGCTCCCCCTCAATTAATGCTTTTGACATTTGAAATCCAATTGAGATAAGCTTGAAATCCAATTGAGATAAGCTTGATTCTCCCCCTATCTTCAACAACTTTGCTCAACCTATATAAAAACAACAACAAAACAACCTCTTCTCCCCCTTTTGGCATTATCAAAAAGTAATATATACCAATTGAAATATAACATTCTAAGCCAAAATAAGAGATAGTCAATGATCATTTCTTCACAACATTGATACCAATTGCAATTAATTAATCAATTAATCAATGATACTATATGTAACTACTTGCAACTATACTTTGAGATGTGATAACAATTGGCAAGAAATATAACAATGAAACATAATACCAATTGTAACTAGAAAGTTATCATATCACTTAACAAAGAAGAATATCAATTGTAAAGAAATATCACAATAGATCACAATAGCATGATAATCATATAATAATCACACAATGATATCAATTAAACTTTTGTAGAAGTAATACCAATTGTACATTTTCAATAGCAATTGTCAAAGACTAATAGCAAGATTAGAACATACCAAATGTAAGTCCAATTGTGAATACTTGCTATGTCTTGTAAGAAATTCACTTGATACCAATTGTGAATATCCAACCATATCAATTGTACCAAAATGTAGGAGTTTCACTTGAGATTTGAAGAAGCAAATAATGAATAACACTTGTAAGCCTTTTGCTCTTCAATCACACCTACAAAACAATCATGCTTTGCTTTTTGGTATCCAAAAGGTTTTGGATCCATTTTTCTTAGTTAAGGGACTCTCACCCTTCTTAACCCAAACAAAATTTCCTTTAGGTATACCATGCATTTTAATATAACACACATTTGAAGTATGTCCATGAGTGCCACAATAGAAACATGTTGGTGCATTTGAAAAATCAACTTTAGAAAAATCAACAACATTTCTATGAGACTTACTCTTAGCATTAGTATAACCCAAACCAAACTTGTTTGAATTTCCTTTTTGAAAATTTAGCAATGTGCGCAATTTAATATCACCACTTGAGAAACTTGCAAGCTTATTTTTCAAAATAGCATTTTCATCTTTAAGCAACTTGCAATTCTCACAATCAACCACAATATTCAATCTACTAGCACAATCACAAGAAGAACTAGCATATATAAGATCAAGAGTTTCATTTTCAAGATTAAGCTCATCAACTTGCTTTTGAAGTTCTAAAATCTCTTGTTGATGTTTCAAAATGAGCTTCTTCCTTTCAATGTTTTTCAAAGCTAGTTTCTTAAGATGTTTATGCATTTCTTCATAAGCATTATATAAAATTTCATATTTGGAAGAAATTTCGGATTTAGTTTCACTTACATCGCTTTGGTCGCTTTGTTCACTTGATTCATTATTTGAACTTTCCTCTTCATCTACTAGAGCTATCAAGTTGAGACAAGCGGCTTCTTCATCATCCGAAGAACTATTTGATGTGCTTTTCTTGTCTTCTTCATCATCACTATTCCAAACTATGTATGCCCTTTTGTGTTTTGCATTTTTCTTCTCTTTCTCCTTCTTCTTGAGATACTTAGAGCACGAATACTTGAGATGACCGGGCTTTCCACATTCATGGCAAACTACTCCTTCTTTTGTTGTATTGGTCTTGTAGTGTGGGGGATTCTTCTCTTTACTTTTGTCTTTGTTCAACCTTCCTTTTCTCCTTAGAAGCTTGCTAAAATTTCTTAGTAGAAGTTTCATCTCATCTTCATCAATGTCCAAATCGGAATCGGAATCGTCATTATCATTATCATCAGAACTCTCTTCCTTTTTATACGAACTTTTGACTTTAAGAGCAATTCCTTTTCTTTCCTTGTACTTATCCGACTCTTCATGCATATTGTAACACCCCAAAATTTTAATCCTGGATTAATGGAATATTAATTATAAAGTTTATTATAATTAATTAATTCTATTTTTAATCTTTGATTAAAACCTGTGTTTATATTATTAGAATTTATTTTAATAAATATATTTATGCATGAAATAGGTATCTTTGCATATTAGTCCCTGGGTTGGGACCTAGAAGCAAATATAGGAAAGATTTTGGAGGAAAAGTAAATAAAATAATTATTTTTCAAAAACTGGGCAAACTACTCGAGTATTTTCTGGAATACTCGAGTATTTTGGGTCAAACTGCACGAGTTAGTGCGTTTGCTGAGTCACCATGAACGATTCCGTGTCGTTGACACGAAATCGTCTCCTTGCCAACGCCCTGGGTGGCGTGTCGTCACGCATGAACACCCTCCATGTCTATTTAAGCCCTTCATCAACAAGATTGAAGACTTTGTTGATGGAATTGTGAAACTTGCTCAAGTTAGGGTTCTGAAATTGTATTCTTCGATTCTCCCTCTGTGTTCAGTTTCAAATCACAAATTATACACCAATACAAAGCTCACATCACGAGCTTTGTATAGACATAAAGATTGTGAGCTGAGAGTGAGTGTGCTGTTAGAATCGAAGTTGGGAAGTCAAGGTTTGTTTGCTGTCATCAGTTTTGGGAGCTCACTTTGATCATTGATTGTGGTAAGCTCACGAATCCCTGAGTCTCAAACTCGATTCCTTTAGTTAGATTATGTTGTATAGAGTCTAGAAATCTAATTGTCCCCAATTCTTATCTTTGTTTCATGGGTGAACCAATTCGATTTTGGTGGTGCACTCAAAACTGCTCTGCATGTTGGTGCTTAAAGTGATTTTTGGTGCTGTGGAGCTTTTCTTTGGAATTCTCTGTTTGATTCACATCTGAGAGGTAAGGGGAAGTAAATTTCGTAGACTAGATAGAGTTTAAATTCCATTAAATGCTTAGAGAGCCACCAAGAGGCTCTAAGGGCTTAGATTGAATAGGAACTTTGGTTTGGAGACCAAGTCATGCTCTAAAACCGTGTTGAGCAAGTTCTAAATCATGCTTGCAAGCTTAAATGACCATTGTTTCATGAGTGTGATGTTTATTTTGAAATTTGAGGTATTGAGTTGCCAAATTGAGTATTTTATGCATTAATGGTTGATTCTCTGTCAAATCTGTTATTTGATATGAAATGAATGTTGTCGCATGTTCAAATTATGATATGTTAACTCTGTTGATCCTTGGAATGGACTGGAAATGAGTAGAAATGAAAATGGTATGTTGAAACTAAGATTTCAGTGTTTTCTGCTGCAAAACACTCGAGTATTAGACCAGGTACTCGAGTAAAACGTTTGTAAAACAATGTAATTTGAGCAAGAACACTCGAGTAATGTGTCTGGTACTCGAGTATCGAGCAAGACCTGAGGACATGTTAAGGCAAACCACTCGAGTAATGCAGGGGTGACTCGAGTATTCTGGAAATCATGATGAACACTCGAGTAACCCATGAACTACTCGAGTAATTTATTGAATTTGAAACCCAGATCCTCAGAAAGTCATGAACACTCGAGTAATTTTAAGAATACTCGAGTAATCTGGAAAAGTTGAAAAACACTCGAGTATGCTGAATTATACTCGAGTAATTTACCCAGAACCTGAGAAACACCATTTTCAATTCTAACTCAATTGGTTAAGGATTTCATAACCATAATCCAAGGGATCTGAACTTAAGAGGAATTGATTAATATGGATACACCGTTTGGATGACGGTCCGTTTGGATGACGGAATGTGCCTAGGTGGCATGTAATATATTAATCAATTTCCTTCAATCTTAAAAATGATGCATTCATTTGGAGTTTGGATGGTAAGTCATTTATCATGTTTTGGTAACATGAGGAGGGCCTCTGGGAGTGCCAATACGCTTGCTTGATGACACGTCGTTGACGTGGTCAGCTGAGTGGATGCCGATACGGTTATACCATTTGGATGATGGGCCGTTTGGATGACGGTACGTTGCTCGGGTGGCACGTTATAACATTGCTCGAGTGGCATTGATTCCAAGCTTGTCATGTACATTCTTGGTGAATGTACGAACTGTTGTATACCTTGGAATACAACACACTGGTGAGTGTTGGGTTGTCAGGGATGGACGTCAAAGAGTGACATAGAATGATGGAGATAGGCATGAGAGCTAGATTCATGCATCATGCCACTCATTTGAATTAAGTGTGATAAATGAACAAGTATGAGCATCCTAATTGCATGCAATAACTGCTAAGTGCTAAATGTGATTGTTGTTCATTGTTGCATATTTACATATTCATATTGTGCAAATTTATACTCTGTTGATTATGTGTATAGAAATGCTTACCCCTATGCCCTTGTAGGTGATGTCACGTTACATCGCTTGCGTCGAGATCCGGCCACTTTTTAGTGGCATATGGATCTACGAGGATCATCGAGCGGTCTTCGAGGGAGAGGTAGAGGTTATCTTCTACCATCCCAACTCGATGGTCCGGTTTCATCCTCGTAGATTTAGGATTCCCATCATGTACACTATGCACGTACCCCTCTTTTATACTTACCATGGACCACCTCCCACACGACCAGCTCGCTCATATCATAGTTTTTATTTTCAACCTACCCGCTCGCACCCTTTTACTTCGAGAGTCGTCCGCGAGGAGACTCCCCCTTCTGATCCGAGGAGTCCAGTCAGGGTTTCACCATCACCTGACCCGGTACCCAGTGGTAGGGTACACTCTCCTTCGGATGAGATCGAGGAGGATCCGGTGGAGGACGAGAGTGGGAGCGAGCCTGTCGTGCATTCTACTGGGAGTGATTGGAGGGACGATGATCCCTAGGTATGTGCGTATGGTGTATGATGCGGATCAGAGGATCATGTGTGGAGGCTGTGGAGGATACTTTGCTGCTGCTGTGATGATGATGATGCTACTACCTTTGTTCTTGGAGACTGATGCTACTACTACTACTACTACTACATCTGATGCTACCGGATCTACGTGACCACCCTTGGAGTTTATATTTTGGCTATGTATATATGTTGTAAATATACTTTTGGGTACTCTAGGGTTTTGGTTACACTGCTATGTAGATCTGTTTATGGACTTGTATGTTTTGGATCTTGGAGACTCTGATGTTGCGCTATGTACTTATGACTTTCATATATATATATATAAAACCTATGTTTATATTCCTATCCAAGGCATAGTCCGATAATTTCCGCTTACTCTGATTTAATCTATTTGAGAGTTCGGCTGTGAAAACTATTTGATGGTATCAGTTCTATCAATTAAAGTAAGGGTAGCTTCAGTTATTTTCTATGATATAAATACGATTCCAAAAGACGAATGTTACCCAACTTTTGAAAAGGTTTTAAAAATCGCCGAATTCGATACAACTGTTTTGTAATGCCTTAGGGTTTATTCTCCAAGAATTTCAAGTGTTGATTTGCGCACCCGCTTTAAAAAGAAAATTTTACTTTCAGTTATTTTCTTAATACTCACAAGTCCATATATTATTCAATATAAAGGCTTAATTACTATATTATAGTTGAGTAATCTGGAAGGGTGTCACACATATGCAAACGTCCAAGCTCCATTTCATGTTCTTGAAGCTTTCCGAAAACTGTAGCTAAGTCCATGGTGTCCAATTCCTTTGATTCAACAATTGCGGTAACCTTAGGTTGTCATTCCCTACTTAGACATCTTAAAACTTTGTTAACAAGTTCACAATTCATGAAAGTCTTTCCAAGAGCAATGAGATGATTAATAATATGAGTAAAACGTTTTTGAATAAAACATATAGATTCATTAGGCAACATACGAAACAATTCATATTCATGCATCAAAGAATTTAATCTAGCACGCCTAACTTCACTAGTGCCTTCATGTGTGACTTGCAAGGTGTCCCACATTTGTTTGGCATTGAGACATTGGGAGACTCTAAATAACTCATCATAAGATAGAGCGGAGGTGATGATATTCTTTGCTTTTAAATCATATTGAATTTTCTTTTTATCATCATCGGTCCACTTATCTTTGGGGGTAGGTTGAGATACACCTTCTACTTCTTTTGAGGGAATATGAGGACCATTCTCAATGGCTTCCCAAATGTTCATGTCTATGGCTTCTATAAAAATTCTCATTCTAACTTTCCAATAAGCATAACCCTCTCCACCAAACATAAGAGGGCGACTTATTGAAGCACCTTCACCACCAAAGGGATTCGTAGAACCCATTGTAGTTTCCTCAAGGATCTTTACGAAAAAGGCTATATGCTCGTGTCTTTCGACCGAGCTCTGATACCAATTGTAAGTACTACAATCGGTGGGTGAAATAACTAGGAGAACACCTAGAAGGGGGGGTTGAATAGGTGTTAGAGAGACCTTGAAAGATTTTCGAAAGAAACGAATCGAAACGATTGAAACAAATGATTTTTACAAAAAATATATTGTCTTAATCGATTAACTTCAGTACTAATCGATTAATGCCGAAGCTAACTTTTGAACTAATCGATTAACTAAGTCGTTACTTGATTAATGCCGAAAGCTGCTTAAAAACTAATCGATTAATTATCAATTTAATCGATTAATACGCTTAAAATCTGACAGAAATTCAGTTTTAATCGGAATACGAAAATCAATCAATTAACACATAATATCAGAGATAAAGCGGAATTTATTAACACCAATATTCTTATTGATTACCTAGGTTATGAAAATGATTTTCCCAAAATCAATTTGCACAATTAAGATTCAATTCAATCAATTATGAAAATCAATCTTTTCTAGGTTTTCAACCAAGAACAATATTAAAATGACTTGAATGTAAAGAGTTAAGAGTTTAGAGATACTGCACAGTGATTTATCCTGGTTCACTTTCATCCACTTGAAAGCTACATCCAGTCCCCTCTTAAACCAAGAGAGATTCTTCACTATGAGGAATTAGAGTTCTCAAATTACAAGTAAATGCCTCTCAAGACTCCCTTCTTGATATCCTACAAGAGATACCACACCCTTGCCTTGCAATCCTATTGAATCTAATCTAACCTCTTCTCTTGCTTGTTGATATCCCCACAACAAGTCTTCCACTTTCTTGATGATGCCTCACACCAAGACTTCCAATGGCTTGTTATCACAACAAGACTTCCAATTGCTTGTTAACACAATAAGACTTCCAAGACTTTTTTTGCTTGATACAACCACCAAGTCTTCCTTTGTTGTAGATAGCTTGCCTTCTTTGCAATGATTACAACTCAAATGAAAAACAATAACAATCCTATGAATCTCTTTCAAGAGCTATGAAAATATCAACATAAGAGATTCAAAGATTCTTGATCAAAGAATGTAAAAGTGAAAGCTTTGATCTATGAAAGTGAGAGAGAATAGAGTGGCTTGATTCTTTGTAAAATGAATATCAAAATGATGTACTAATGTGTTATAATGATTCACAAAGGTTAGGAAAAGGTTTTTATAGAATACCCAAAAGTGAGGAAACAATAGAAAAATGATTTTGCCTTGAAAAGCTTATTTTAAAAACTGATTCTGCACGTGTTAATCGATTAACACAATGCCTTAATCGATTAAGCACTGTTACTCAAAATGTCTTAATCGATTAAATGATTCCTTAATCGATTAAGCAAGTGCAAAATCATTTAAAACTTGTTTTCTCAAAAACTAAACCTTTTCTTTCTAACCTTTAAGCCACCTATTGATGTTTGGTTAAGTGAATACTCAAATTATGATATAATCATGACCTTGATAGAGATTCACTACCCTCTATATACTCTACCCAAACTCATTAAAATAAAAGACTTGATAGGCTAAAGATATTACAATAAAACACAAACTAAATCTTCATGAGCTTGCTCTCTCTTCATCAATTTTAAGTGTTGATTTGCTTGTTGAACTTCTTCAAACTTTAAGCTTGATTAAACCATTTGTAGCTTGTTCAAAAACGTTGTCATTATCAAAACATTCTCACTGGATCTAACAATCTCCCCCTTTTTGAAAATGACAAACACGTTTTGAATTTGTTTGAAGTTGTTGATGCTTGAACCTTTTGATCACTTGGTGAGACTCTTGCTCCCCCTCAGTTAATGCTTTTGACATTTGAAATCCAATTGAGATAAGCTTGAAATCCAATTGAGATAAGCTTGATTCTCCCCCTATCTTCAACAACTTTGCTCAACTTATATAAAAACAACAACAAAACAACCTCTTCTCCCCCTTTTGGCATTATCAAAAAGTAATATATACCAATTGAAATATAACATTCTAAGCCAAAATAAGAGATAGTCAATGATCATTTCTTCACAACATTGATACCAATTGCAATTAATTAATCAATTAATCAATGATACTATATGTAACTACTTGCAACTATACTTTGAGATGTGATAACAATTGGCAAGAAATATAACAATGAAACATAATACCAATTGTAACTAGAAAGTTATCATATCACTTAACAAAGAAGAATATCAATTGTAAAGAAATATCACAATAGATCACAATAGCATGATAATCATATAATAATCACACAATGATATCAATTAAACTTTTGTAGAAGTAATACCAATTGTACATTTTCAATAGCAATTGTCAAAGACTAATAGCAAGATTAGAATATACCAAATGTAAGTCCAATTGTGAATACTTGCTATGTCTTGTAAGAAATTCACTTGATACCAATTGTGAATATCCAACCATATCAATTGTACCAAAATGTAGGAGTTTCACTTGAGATTTGAAGAAGCAAATAATGAATAACACTTGTAAGCCTTTTGCTCTTCAATCGCACCTACAAAACAATCATGTTTTGCTTTTTGGTATCCAAAAGGTTTTGGATCCATTTTTGTTAGTTAAGGGACTCTCACCCTTCTTAACCCAAACAAAATTTCCTTTAGGTATACCATTCATTTTAATATAACACACATTTGAAGTATGTCCATGAGTGCCACAATAGAAACATGTTGGTGCATTTGAAAAATCAACTTTAGAAAAATCAACAACATTTCTATGAGACTTACTCTTAGCATTAGTATAACCCAAACCAAACTTGTTTGAATTTCCTTTTTGAAAATTTAACAATGTGCGCAATTTAATATCACCACTTGAGAAACTTGCAAGCTTATTTTTCAGAATAGCATTTTCATCTTTAAGCAACTTGCAATTCTCACAATCAACCACAATATTCAATCTACTAGCACAATCACAAGAAGAACTAGCATATATAAGATCAAGAGTTTCATTTTCAAGATTAAGCTCATCAACTTGCTTTTGAAGTTCTAAAATCTCTTGTTGATGTTTCAAAATGAGCTTCTTCCTTTCAATGTTTTTCAAAGATAGTTTCTTAAGATGTTCATGCATTTCTTCATAAGCATTATATAAAATTTCATATTTGGAAGAAATTTCGGATTTAGTTTCACTTACATCGCTTTGGTCGCTTTGTTCACTTGATTCATCATTTGAACTTTCCTCTTCATCTACTAGAGCTATCAAGTTGAGACAAGCTGCTTCTTCATCATCCGAAGAACTATTTGATGTGCTTTTCTTGTCTTCTTCATCATCACTATTCCAAACTATGTATGACCTTTTGTGTTTTGCATTTTTCTTCTCTTTCTCCTTCTTCTTGAGATACTTAGAGCACGAATACTTGAGATGACCGGGCTTTCCACATTCATGGCAAACTACTCCTTCTTTTGTTGTCTTGGTCTTGTAGTGTGAGGGATTCTTCTCTTTACTTTTGTCTTTGTTCAACCTTCCTTTTCTCCTTAGAAGCTTGCTAAAATTTCTTAGTAGAAGTTTCATCTCATCTTCATCAATGTCCGAATCGGAATCGGAATCGTCATTATCATTATCATCAGAACTCTCTTCCTTTTTATACGAACTTTTGACTTTAAGAGCAATTCCTTTTCTTTCCTTGTACTTATCCGACTCTTCATGCATATGCAAACGTCCAAGCTCCATTTCATGTTCTTGAAGCTTTCCGAAAACTGTAGCTAAGTCCATGGTGTCCAAGTCCTTTGATTCAACAATTGCGGTAACCTTAGGTTGTCATTCCCTACTTAGATTCATTAGGCAACATACGAAACAATTCAGATTCATGCATCAAAGAATTTAATCTAGCACGCCTAACTTCACTAGTGCCTTCATGTGTGACTTGCAAGGTGTCCCACATTTGTTTGGCATTAAGACATTTGGAGACTCTAAAGAACTCATCATAAGATAGAGCAGAGGTGATGATATTCTTTGCTTTTAAATCATATTGAATTTTCTTTTTATCATCATCGGTCCACTTATCTTTGGGGGTAAGTTGAGATACACCTTCTACTTCTTTTGAGGGAATATGAGGACCATTCTCAATGGCTTCCCAAATGTTCATGTCTATGGCTTCTATAAAAATTCTCATTCTAACTTTCCAATAAGCATAACCCTCTCCACCAAACATAGGAGGACGACTTATTGAAGCACCTTCACCACCAAAGGGATTCGTAGAACCCATTGTAGTTTCCTCAAGGATCTTTACGAAAAAGGCTCTATGCTCATGTCTTTCGACCGAGCTCTGATACCAATTGTAAGTACTACAATCGGTGAGTGAAATAACTAGGAGAACACCTAGAAGGGGGGTTGAATAGGTGTTAGAGAGACCTTGAAAGATTTTCAAAAGAAACGAATCGAAACGATTGAAACAAATGATTTTTACAAAAAATATATTGTCTTAATCGATTAACTTCAGTACTAATCGATTAATGCCGAAGCTAACTTTTGAACTAATCGATTAACTAAGTCGTTACTTGACTAATGCCGAAAGCTGCTTAAAAACTAATCGATTAATTATCAATTTAATCGATTAATACGCTTAAAATCTAACAGAAATTCAGTTTTAATCGGAATACGAAAATCAATCAATTAACACATAATATCAGAGATAAAGCGGAATTGATTAACACCAATATTCTTATTGATTACCTAGGTTATGAAAATGATTTTCCCAAAATCAATTTGCACAATTAAGATTCAATTCAATCAATTATGAAAATCAATCTTTTCTAGGTTTTCAACCAAGAACAATATTAAAATGACTTGAATGTAAAGAGTTAAGAGTTTAGAGATACTGCACAATGATTTATCCTGGTTCACTTTCATCCACTTGAAAGCTACATCCAGTCCCCTCTTAAACCAAGAGAGATTCTTCACTATGAGGAATTAGAGTTCTCAAATTACAAGTAAATGTCTCTCAAGACTCCCTTCCTGATAGCCTACAAGAGATACCACACCCTTGCCTTGCAATCCTATTGAATCTAATCTAACCTCTTCTCTTGCTTGTTGATATCCCCACAACAAGTCTTCCACTTGCTTGATGATGCCTCACACCAAGACTTCCAATTGCTTGTTATCACAACAAGACTTCCAATTGCTTGTTAACACAACAAGACTTCCAAGACTTCTTTTGCTTGATGAAAAACCACCAAGTCTTCCTTTGTTGTAGATAGCTTGCCTTCTTTGCAATGATTACAACTCAAATGAAAAACAATAACAATCCTATGAATCTCTTTCAAGAGCTATGAAAATATCAACATAAGAGATTCAAAGATTCTTGATCAAAGAATGTAAAAGTGAAAGCTTTGATCTATGAAAGTAAGAGAGAATAGAGTGGCTTGATTCTTTGTAAAATGAATATCAAAATGATGTACTAATGTGTTCTAATGATTCGCAAAGGTTAGGAAAAGGTTTTTATAGAATACCCAAAAGTTAGGAAACAATAGAAAAATGATTTTGCCTTGAAAAGCTTATTTTAAAAATTGATTCTGCACGTGCTAATCGATTAACACAATGCCTTAATCGATTAAGCACTGTTACTCAAAATGTCTTAATCGATTAAATGATTCCTTAATCGATTAAGCAAGTGCAAAATCACTTAAAACTTGTTTTCTCAAAAACTAAACCTTTTCTTTCAAACCTTTAAGCCACCTATTGATGTTTGGTTAAGTGAATACTCAAATTATGATATAATCATGACCTTGATAGAGATTCACTACCCTCTATATACTCTATCCAAACTCATTAAAATAAAAGACTTGAGAGGCTAAAGATATTACAATAAAACACAAACTAAATCTTCATGAGCTTGCTCTCTCTTCATCAATTTTGAGTGTTGATTTGCTTGTTGAACTTCTTCAAACTTTAAGCTTGATTAAACCATTTGTAGCTTGTTCAAAAACGTTGTCATTATCAAAACATTCTCACTGGATCTAACAATCTCCCCCTTTTTGAAAATGACAAACACGTTTTGAATTTGTTTGAAGTTGTTGATGCTTGAACCTTTTGATCATTTGGTGAGACTCTTGCTCCCCCTCAATTAATGCTTTTGACATTTGAAATCCAATTGAGATAAGCTTGAAATCCAATTGAGATAAGCTTGATTCTCCCCCTATCTTCAACAACTTTGCTCAACCTATATAAAAACAACAACAAAACAACCTCTTCTCCCCCTTTTGGCATTATCAAAAAGTAATATATACCAATTGAAATATAACATTCTAAGCCAAAATAAGAGATAGTCAATGATCATTTCTTCACAACATTGATACCAATTGCAATTAATTAATCAATTAATCAATGATACTATATGTAACTACTTGTAACTATACTTTGAGATGTGATAACAATTGACAAGAAATATAACAATGAAACATAATACCAATTGTAACTAGAAAGTTATCATATCACTTAACAAAGAAGAATATCAATTGTAAAGAAATATCACAATAGATCACAATAGCATGATAATCATATAATAATCACACAATGATATCAATTAAACTTTTGTAGAAGTAATACCAATTGTACATTTTCAATAGCAATTGTCAAAGACTAATAGCAAGATTAGAATATACCAAATGTAAGTCCAATTGTGAATACTTGCTATCTCTTGTAAGAAATTCACTTGATACCAATTGTGAATATCCAACCATATCAATTGTACCAAAATGTAGGAGTTTCACTTGAGATTTGAAGAAGCAAATAATGAATAACACTTGCAAGCCTTTTGCTCTTCAATCACACCTACAAAACAATCATGCTTTGCTTTTTGGTATCCAAAAGGTTTTGGATCCATTTTTGTTAGTTAAGGGACTCTCACCCTTCTTAACCCAAACAAAATTTCCTTTAGGTATACCATGCATTTTAATATAACACACATTTGAAGTATGTCCATGAGTGCCACAATAGAAACATGTTGGTGCATTTGAAAAATCAACTTTAGAAAAATCAACAACATTTCTATGAGACTTACTCTTAGCATTAGTATAACCCAAACCAAACTTGTTTGAATTTCCTTTGTGAAAATTTAAAATTGTGCGCAATTTAATATCACCACTTGAGAAACTTGTAAACTTATTTTTCAAAATAGCATTTCCATCTTTAAGCAACTTGCAATTCTCACAATCAACCACAATATTCAATCTACTAGCACAATCACAAGAAGAACTAGCATATATAAGATCAAGAGTTTCATTTTCAAGATTAAGCTCATCAACTTGCTTTTGAAGTTCTAAAATCTCTTGTTGATGTTTCAAAATGAGCTTCTTCCTTTCAATGTTTTTCAAAGCTAGTTTCTTAAGATGTTCATGCATTTCTTCATAAGCATTATATAAAATTTCATATTTGGAAGAAATTTAGGATTTAGTTTCACTTACATCGCTTTGGTCGCTTTGTTCACTTGATTCATCATTTGAACTTTCCTCTTCATCTACTAGAGCTATCAAGTTGAGACAAGCGGCTTCCTCATCATCCGAAGAACTATTTGATGTGCTTTTATTGTCTTCTTCATCATCACTATTCCAAACTATGTATGCCCTTTTGTGTTTTGCATTTTTCTTCTCTTTCTCCTTCTTCTTGAGATACTTAGAGCACGAATACTTGAGATGACCGGGCTTTCCACATTCATGGCAAACTGCTCCTTCTTTTGTTGTCTTGGTCTTGTAGTGTGGGGGATTCTTCTCTTTACTTTTGTCTTTGTTCAACCTTCCTTTTCTCCTTAGAAGCTTGCTAAAATTTCTTAGTAGAAGTTTCATCTCATCTTCATCAATGTCCAAATCGGAATCGTCATTATCATTATCATCAGAACTCTCTTCCTTTTTATACGAACTTTTGACTTTAAGAGCAATTCCTTTTCTTTCCTTGTACTTATCTGACTCTTCATGCATATGCAAACGTCCAAGCTCCATTTCATGTTCTTGAAGCTTTCCAAAAACTGTAGCTAAGTCCATGGTGTCCAAGTCCTTTGATTCAACAATTGCGGTAACCTTAGGTTGTCATTCCCTACTTAGACATCTTAAAACTTTGTTAACAAGTTCACAATTCATGAAAGTCTTTCCAAGAGCAATGAGATGATTAATAATATGAGTAAAACGTTTTTGTATAAAACATATAGATTCATTAGGCAACATACGAAACAATTCATATTCATGCATCAAAGAATTTAATCTAGCACGCCTAACTTCACTAGTGCCTTCATGTGTGACTTGCAAGGTGTCCCACATTTGTTTGGCATTAAGACATTGGGAGACTCTAAAGAACTCATCATAAGATAGAGCGGAGGTGATGATATTCTTTGCTTTTAAATCATATTGAATTTTCTTTTTATCATCATCGGTCCACTTATCTTTGGGGGTAAGTTGAGATACACCTTCTACTTCTTTTGAGGGAATATGAGGACCATTCTCAATGGCTTCCCAAATGTTCATGTCTATGGCTTCTATAAAAATTCTCATTCTAACTTTCCAATAAGCATAACCCTCTCCACCAAACGTAGGAGGGCGACTTATTGAAGCACCTTCACCACCAAAGGGATTCATAGAACCCATTGTAGTTTCCTCAAGGATCTTTACGAAAAAGGCTCTATGCTCGTGTCTTTCGACCGAGCTCTGATACCAATTGTAAGTACTACAATCGGTGGGTGAAATAACTAGGAGAACACCTAGAAGGGGGGGTTGAATAGGTGTTAGAGAGACCTTGAAATATTTTCGAAAGAAACGAATCGAAACGATTGAAACAAATGATTTTTACAAAAAATATACTGTCTTAATCGATTAACTTCAGTACTAATCGATTAATGCCGAAGCTAACTTTTGAACTAATCGATTAACTAAGTCGTTACTCGATTAATGTCGAAAGGAGCATAAAAACTAATCGATTAATTATCAATTTAATCGATTAATACGCTTAAAATCTGACAGAAATTCAGTTTTAATCGGAATACGAAAATCAATCAATTAACACATAATATCAGAGATAAAGCGGAATTGATTAACACCAATATTCTTATTGATTACCTAGGTTATGCAAATGATTTTCCCAAAATCAATTTGCACAATTAAGATTCAATTCAATCAATTATGAAAATCAATCTTTTCTAGGTTTTCAACCAAGAACAATATTAAAATGACTTGAATGTAAAGAGTTAAGAGTTTAGAGATACTGCACAGTGATTTATCCAGGTTCACTTTCATCCATTTGAAAGCTACATCCAGTCCCCTCTTAAACCAAGAGAGATTCTTCACTATGAGGAATTAGAGTTCTCAAATTACAAGTAAATGCCTCTCAAGACTCCCTTCTTGATAGCCTACAAGAGATACCACACCCTTGCCTTGCAATCCTATTGAATCTAATCTAACCTCTTCTCTTGCTTGTTGATATCCCCACAACAAGTCTTCCACTTGCTTGATGATGCCTCACACCAAGACTTCTAATTGCTTGTTATCACAACAAGACTTCCAATTGCTTGTTAACACAACAAGACTTCCAAGACTTCTTTTGCTTATGAACAACCACCAAGTCTTCCTTTGTTGTAGATAGCTTACCTTCTTTGCAATGATTACAACTCAAATGAAAAACAATAACAATCCTATGAATCTCTTTCAAGAGCTATGAAAATATCAACATAAGAGATTCAAAGATTCTTGATCAAAGAATGTAAAAGTGAAAGCTTTGATCTATGAAAGTGAGAGAGAATAGAGTGGCTTGATTCTTTGTAAAATGAATATCAAAATGATGTATTAATGTGTTCTAATGATTCACAAAGGTTAGGAAAAGGTTTTAATAGAATACCCAAAAGTTAGGAAACAATAGAAAAATGATTTTGCCTTGAAAAGCTTATTTTAAAAACTGATTCTGCATGTGTTAATCGATTAACACTATGCCTTAATCGATTAAGCACTGTTACTCAAAATGTCTTAATCGATTAAATGATTCCTTAATCGATTAAGCAAGTGCAAAATCACTTAAAACTTGTTTTCTCAAAAACTAAACCTTTTCTTTCAAACCTTTAAGCCACCTATTGATTTTAGGTTAAGTGAATACTCAAATTATGATATAATCATGACCTTGATAGAGATTCACTACCCTCTATATACTCTACCCAAACTCATTAAAATAAAAGACTTGAGAGGCTAAAGATATTAAAATAAAACACAAACTAAATCTTCATGAGCTTGCTCTCTCTTCATCAATTTTGAGTGTTGATTTGCTTGTTGAACTTCTTCAAACTTTAATCTTGATTAAACCATTTGTAGCTTGTTCAAAAACTTTGTCATTATCAAAACATTCTCACTGGATCTAACACAGATTACCAAATCAAAACATAAAGTCGTGAATTCTATGAATTGTATGTAAAACACAACCAAGCAATTGATTTAAAAGGAAAAACTTTATTTCATAAATAAACAGCCAAATTAAGATCCATACAAATCAACCTTATTCCTAACAAGAGGTTCAATTATACATATTTAGAAGAAGAAGAAAAAGGAATGGAATAAACTAATAATCATAGACAATAATCAGATTACCCCCAAGAGATCTTCAATCTTCAAGTGGATTCCTCCAGCAATGTTGATCTCCAATCCTTGTGCCTTGCCTCCTTGCTCTCAATTGCATAACAGCCTCTCTTCTCTAATCCTAATTCTATCTAATATCTAATTTGCTCTGAAAAGTCTACCAAACCTAAAGGAAAAACCTATATTTAAAGTCTAAAACTAATCCTAATTGATCCCCTAAAAAACCCATCAGAAATCAGCTCAATTGGGCCTCCATGTACATCGAGCGCCTGGGCGCGCCAGGCTCCACGCCTAGGCGCTCCAGGTCTGATAACATTAAAAATAGCGATGCGAGCGCGCCTTGGCGTGCTAGACCCCGCGCCTGGGCGCGCAAACTCTGATGACCAATTTTCTCCGCTGCTAGCGCGCCTGGCTGTGCTGTTTGCACGCCTGGGCGTGTGACACCTGATGTGGCTCCGTTTTTCTCCATTCTTGTGTCATTTTCAAGGTCTTCTTATGATCTTTTCAGCTCAAATAATATTTTCTCCAAATAAAGCTCCGAAATACCTGAAACATACCCAAAACGGATCAAAACGTTCAAAGGATTCTAATAAACTAAAAATTCCTAAAACTAATACAAAATACCTATATTTACAAGAGAAACAAGCCAAAACCCAAGCAAAAGGAAGTGAAATTAGGCCTTAAAACATCATTTACTAGACATTCATCAGAGAGTCCTACGACATTTGTAACATCCCTAATTTTAATTCCTAGTCTAATTATAAGTTTTATCAACTTAAATAATTGTTTCTTGAAATCAATCAATTAAGTGTTGGGTATTTTCATAAAATATAGTATGTTAATTACGAAAGTACCTTTAATTGTATTTTAAAGTAAATTCATTTAGAAAAATTATCCTATTTGAATAATATACTTTCTATTCTTTACCTTGATTTTTTTTTACAAAGATACAATATTAAATAATTTTTTTGTTATTTCCTAGTATCTAACTAATTTCTTACTTTATAGTTTTCCTATGTGAAGCTATATGATGCTAAATTTTTATTATTAATATTTTTGGGAACAATTAAATAAATAAATGAATAGAAGTATATGTTTTGAAAAAAAATAAAAGAAGAAGATTATGTGTGTGTGGTGTGTGTTGTGTAAGGAAAAAAACCTAATGTCCCTTCTCCCTCTTGCCAAGCCGCCGGCCCCCATCACCACGCCCTCTCCTTCTTCAACTTCATCTTCTTATTCTCCAACTTTTGCTCCCTCCATGGCCATGAGCTCTCTAAGCTCTTCCTCCCACGGTCTTATTTTCCCCTTCCAAACTCGTTTTTCTCTCTCTCCACCACAGTCTCTCCCTCCTCTGTCTCGATCTCCCTCTTGCTCCCATTCTCTCTCCGCCGCGCCTCACCTACTCGCGTCGCCGCCGCGTTCGTGCTCTCCTTCTCCTCCAAGTCGTGAATCGCGACTCTCCTGGCCAAGCACGATCAGCCTCCGCCTTCCTCCTTGGTAGCAGATCCGGTGCCGCCGTTGTCTGGGTGTGGTGGCGTTTGGTGGTGTTTGATGATGTCATTGTTGGTGCTTCAGATCTCAAAGCTCGTTCTCTCTCTTTCCCCGGTTCAGATCTATGTCGTTCTCGTCACCGACGCCGGATGGGGATGTCGAGGTTGTGAAGCTGTGAACCTACCTTGTCTTCATTGCTTCCAAAACCATATTTGAGGCTATATCCCTAATACCTTTTTAATTTCTCTATGTTGTGTCTTAATTTTAATACTAATACTAATTTTGATGTTATTGGTAATAATTATTTATTATTAAATTGATTTGTAAATTAAACTTGTAATATAGTTTAAACTGATTTTACTTATGCTGATATTGGTGGTGATTTTAATTATTTTTGATAAACATGTAGTTTTGATAGTTAAAGTGTTTTCAATAAAGAATTGTCATTGTCAATTAATACTAGCATTTATTTTCATGAGTTGAAGTTAAAAATACTCGACCCTATCGTATTTTAATAATGACTATATTAGTTTGAAAGTTAATCTCTTTTCAATGAAAAACCATACTACTCTATGAAGACATTGGCTCTTATTTTAATCTTGGTTAACCATGGTTTACGAACTATAATTGAGTGTTTTTGACGTCGGTATTAGTTATTAATTTATTCCTAAAACTCGCTTTTACGGAACACCGAAAGATCCCTATTTTAATACCTTGTTAACTTATTTCGTATTACGGAAAACTGTTTTTATAATATTTTCAATCAAGGTTTAAGTAATCGTCTTCTTATCGCGTTTGATTGATCCTTAGTTCGTTATTTTGATGATTCTGTATTTTATATAATATGATTAGACGATGAAGGAGCCTTAGAACCTATCGTTGCGCGTAAGGACTGGACTTTGAGATGTTTGGGCATTATCGCACGAAAAGATTCATGTCTAAGGAATCGCCAGGTAAGGAGTGGGTGTTACCTTAATTTAGGTTTGGGTTTCTGGTACGTTCATAGTGATTGGCTAAGATTGGTTGGTAGTCTAGAGTATAAAATCATAAGGTAGTGAATATAAATAATTACTAAAGTATGGAAGTGAATGAATTAAGTTAATGTTGATGTGAAGAATATGTGTCTACCTGTGAATTTGTGTATATTTGTGAATATGTTCTTATGTTGTTTTTGAAAATGTTTGGAAAATGTATATATGATTAATTGATAATTGTTAAGTAAAGAGGAAATAACTTGGGATGTGAGTTTACTTGTGATGATATTATTTGTAATATGTGCATACTTGTGAAATTGTATATACTTGAGATTAGGGATACATTTGTGAATACGTGTATATGTGGTTTGTTGTTGAAAATGTTCTGAAAATGTGAAAGTCAACGATAAATAATTGAGGAGAAAAAAACGTAAGTAATTGAATAAATAATTGGGTTGAGAGAAGTATTTAATGAAGAATAAGATATTTTTATGTGTGGAATCCGACTGCGATGTGGCGCGAATCAGATAGTCCACAACCAAAGAAATATACATATTTATGTGCGGAATCCAACTGCGATGTGGCACGAATCGGATAGTCCGCGAAAAAGATTAAGTATTATTCTCTTGCGGCCGGTAACGAGTGTACGCGAGCCGGGGCCGACTGCGATTGTGACACCCTTCTTATAATCCAGTAATTAATACACTAATTATACTATTAGGTCGAGTAATATATGGACTTGTAAGTATATAAGAAAATGTGGAAATAAAATTTTCTTTTATAGCGGGTGCACAAACTAAAACATGGACTCCTGGAGAAAATAATTCATATGGTTTATAACATTGTATTGAATTTGGCGATTTCGGAAACCTTTTTACAGACGTGATAGCATCGGCACTTTGAAATCACATTTACATAATAGAAATTAAGTGATGCTATCCATACTTTCGTTTCACGGAATTGATACCATTCTTCCTCATTGGCCAAATTCTTTAAACAAGTTAAATCAGAGTAAGCGGAAATAATGAGACTATGTATACTCGTAAGATAGGCATAGTATGCATATATATATATAAAAGTCATAAGTACATAGTCCCATAGTCGAAACTCCAAGATCCATATACAAGTCCATCAAAAGATCTATGTCTAAAGTAAACCATAGCCCTAGAGTTCTCAAAAGTATATCTACAATAAATACATCTCAAAATATAGACTCTAGAGGTGGTCACATAGATCTGGCAGCAGTAGTAGTAGTGATAGCAGTAGCAGTCTCCAGGTAGCAAAAGAAAACATCATCATCAACAGCAACAGCAGCAGAATCTCCTCCACAGCATCCCCACATCGGATCCCCTGGTCCTCATCATATACCATATAAACATACCTAGGGATCATCATCCCTCCACTGACTCCCGGTGGAATGAACGACAGGCTCGCCTCCGCTCTCATCCTCCACGGGATCCTCCTCGATCTCATCCGATGGAGAGTGTACCCTACCATTGGGTACGGGGTCAGGAGATGGTGTGGCCCTGACTGGACTCCTCGGATCAAAAGGGGGAGTATCCTCGCGGACGACTCTCGAGGAAAAAGGGTGTGAGCGGGTAGGTCTGAAACGAAAACTATGATAAGAGCGAGCTGGCCGTGTGGGAGGTGGTCCATGATATATGTAAAACGGGGGTACATGCATAGTGTATATGATGGGAATCCTAAATCTACGAGGACGAAATCGAATCAACAGGTTCGGGTGGTAGAAGGTAATCTCTACCTCTCCCTCGAACACCGCGCGATGGTCCTCATAGATCCATGTGCCACTAGGAAGTGGCTGGATCTTGATGCAAGCGATGTATCGAGACATCACCTACAAGGGCATAGGGGTAAGTAATTCTATACACATAATCAACAGAGTTTAAATATGTACAATATGAAGATGTAAATAGGCAACAATGAACAGCAATCACATTTAGCACTTAGCAGGTATTGAATGCAAGTAGGATGCTCATACTTATTTCATTTATCACAGTTAATTTAAATGAATGACATGATGCATGGATTTATCTCTCGAACCTATCTCCATAAATCTATGTCACTCTCTGACGTCCATCCCTGACAACCCAGCACTTACCAGTGCGTTGTATTCCTGGGTATACAACATTTAGTACATTCACCAAGAATGTACACGACAAGCTTGGAATCCGTGCCACCCGAGCACCTCCCGTCATCCAAACGGACCGTCATCCAAACAGTATAACCATATCGGCATCCACTAAGCCGACCACGTCTTCAACGTGTCATCAAGCAAGCGTATTGGCACTCCCAGAGGCCCTCCTCATGTTACTAATACATGATAAACGACCTACCATCCAAACTCCAAATGAATGCATCATCTTTTAAGCTTAAAGGAAATTGGTTAATATATGACGTGCCACCCGAGCACATCCCGTCATCCAAACGGTACACTCCTATTAATCAATTTCTTTTAAGTCTAGATCCCTTGGATTATTGTTGTTCAATTATTAATTAAATGATTCAGAATTGAAATGGTATTTTTAAGATTTTGAGGGTGAATTACTCGAGTATTCTTCAGAAGACTCGAGTGTTCTTCAAACTATTTCCAGATTACTCGAGTGTTCTTCAAACTACTCGAGTGTTCATGTCTTTCTGGGATTTGGGTTTCAGATTCATAAAAATACTCGAGTGATTCATGAGTTACTCGAGTGTCCTTCAGCATTTCCAGAATACTCGAGTGACCCCTGAATTACTCGAGTGGTTTACCTTAACATATCCCATGCAACACTCGATTACTCGAGTGCTGGGCATGGTACTCGAGTGTTCTTGTTCAAAATACATTGTTTTGCCAAAACTTTACTCGAGTAACCAGCCTAATACTCGAGTGTTTTATTGCAGAACAGACTGAAATCTTGGTTTTAACACACCATTTTCAATCCTAATCATTTTTAGTCCAATCCAATGATCAACAGAGTTCATATATCACATAATGAACATGTTACAACACTCAATTCATATCAAATTACATATTTGACAGAGAATCAATCATTAATGCAATAAATACACAATTTGACAACTTAACACCTCAAATTGAAAAATAAGCAACAAATTCATGAATTAATGTTCATTATAGCTTGCATGCATCATGAGAAACTTGCTCTAAACAACCCTAGAGCATAACTTGGTCTCCAAACCAAAGTTCCTATTCAAACTAAGCCCTTAGAGCCTCTTGGTGGCTCTCTAATGAAAATAATGAAATTCAAACTCTATCTAGTGCATAAAACAGCTTCCTCTTACCTCTCAGACGTGTTCCAACAAAGAATTTCCAAGAGAAAGCTCTCCAATCCCAGAAATCACTTTGAGCTTCACATGCAGGACAGTTTGAGTGCAACACCAAAATTGAATTGGTTTACATGGAAAACAGAGATAGCAATTGGGGAAATTAGATTTTCTGGACTCTATGCAACACATACTAACTAGAGAAATCGAATTTGGGACTCAGAGACTCGTGAGCTTACCAGAAATTGGAATCAAAGTAAGCTCCAGACAAGAACTTGACAAAGAACAGCTCCACTTCCAAGCCTTGATTCTTCCACCACACTCACTCAAACCTCACGATTTTGGTGTTTATACAAAGCTCGTGATGTGAGCTTTGTATTAGTGTATAGTTTGTAGCTCAATTCGACTCAGAGAAGGAGAATCGAAGGGAGTAAATCAAGAACACTAACTTCACCAACAACTTCGAATTTGACCAAGAACTTCAACAAATCGGTGTTGATAGGCTTAAATAGACAGGGAGAATGCCCATGCATGGCGACACGACGCAGATGAAGTGTTGAGGAAGACGATTTCGTGTCAACACACGAGAATCGTTGATGGTGACTCACCAAACGCACTAACTCGTGCAACTCTATCCAGAATACTCGAGTATTCCAGAAAATACTCGAGTATTTTGCTCAGCTTTTGAAAAATAATTATTTTATTTACTTTCCCTCAAAAATCTTTCCTATATTTACTTCTAGGTCCCAACCCAGGGACTAATATGCAAAATACTTATTTTACATATAATTATATTTATTAAATGAATTCACACACATTTTCTAACTACATAAACACATATTTTAATCAAGGATTAATATAGAAATCATTAATTATAATTAATTTATAATTAACATTTTATTAATCGGGGATTAAAATTTTGGGGTGTTACAGCGATGTGCGCGAATCGGTTAGTACGCGAAAGAGAATAAACACTAAACCCTTGCGGCCGGTTGCGAGTGTACGCGAGCTGGGGCCGACTGCAATGTGCGCGAATCGGTTAGTATGCGAAAGGGCAATTGAAACTAATCCTCCTGCGGCCGGTTGCGAGTGTACGCGAGCCAGGGCCGACTGCGATGTGCTCGAACTGGTTAGTACGCGAAGAGGATAGTTTCACAAAAAGATGAAATGTGTGGAATCCGACTGCGATGTGGCGCGAATCGGATAGTCCACGAAAAGAGGAATAGTTTCACAAGATATTTAATGAGAATGAAAAGACACTCAAAAGAAAGTAAAATATTTATAAAAAAACAACTTAATGCAAAGGTTGAAAGATATGATAAAACATGAGAAATCAAAGAGGAAAGGATTATGGAAATAAGGAAAATGTTAAATGAATAGAATGTGAAAAATGTTACCTCGTTTATGATGTGTGTGCGAGCATGATATGAATGACTAGTTGATTATGTGGATTATTTGAATTATGGGTGTTTGACTTAGTCGGTTATTATACAATATCAGAAACTGCTATTTGTGACGCTCTTGGAATAAAATACTTTATAAGAAAATATAGTTGAACATATATAATACGGACTTGATATTATTGAAAAATAGGATATAAAATTTTTCCTTTATAATCATTTCAAAATAAACATATCCTTCAAAAATACTTTGAATTCGGCATCGAAATTATTATCAAACCTTCCTCTTTGTAAAACCCTTGCTATTACCGAATTCGTTTGTTATTTATCAGAGTACGCGGAAAGAGTATAACTTTGGAAAATAATATCATTACTAGACCTTATAACGTAAAACATATATATATATATATATATGCTATAAGCATCACCATACATCCATCATGTCTGAAATACATCAACTGATACCAAGGTCCAAAGATAAGTTCCAAAACATAAACTGAAAGCAAAGACCAAAACCCTGAATTCTTTCAAAAGATATATATACAATAGAGTTAATAGTCACATAGGTCCCCGAAAGATACCTTTGAAATCAGTTAGGTCCCTGAAAGATTTGTGATTCTCTTAAACCCCTCAAAGATCATTTTGGCGTCACATTAGTCCCCCCATTCAATTTCGTCAGGATTGACCTGATGTAATTCTACGTGGCATGTTAATTGCTTTGTCGGCCCCAATGCGATGTTGGAATGTTAAGAAGGTGCCATGTTTGGGCCAACAAAGCATTTAATGTGTCACATAGGATTTCGTTAAGTCCCTCATTGGGGGACTAATGTGATGCCAAATTGATCTTTAGGGGGTTTAAGAGATTCCACAAATCTTTCAGGGACCTAAATGATTCCAAAATGATCTTTGGGGGGTTTAAGAGATTCCACTAATCTTTCAGGGACCTAACTGATTCCACATGTATCTTTCGGGGACCTATGTGACTATTAACTCTATACAATATATACATAACAAAATATAGACACTCCAGAGCTGGTCATCAAGTCCTCCAAGAACGCTCCACCATCACCATGATCTGCTACAGCTGCTACTACGACCCAGACCCACACTACTCACACTATGCCCATACCTAAGGGCCACCCATCCTCCTATCAGTAATGTCCTCCTGCTCGACTGGCTCCTCGTCACTCTCACCCTCCTCTGGATCCTCCTCTGCCTCATCCAACGGAGTAGATACCCTACCACTGGGTACAGGATCTGCAACAGGCACAGTCCTCTCAGGGTTCGATGAATCAGGTGAAGGAGTCCCAGCACGAACAACTCTAGCAACAATAGGGTGAGAGCGAGTATAGGGATGAAAACGAAAAGTATGATAACGACGAACAGGTCGAGCAGGGGGTGGTCCACGATAAGTATAAAAAGGTGGTACGGGCATAGTATAAATAATGGGAGTCCGAAATCGTCGAGGTCGCACTCGGGCCAAGGGGTTGGGATGGTAGAGTGTGACCTCCACCTCTCCCTCAAAAGTAGCCCGATGCTCCTCATACGTCCATATCCCGTTAGGGATGGGACGGATCTCGATGCATGATAGGTAGAAGTGTGTCATCACCTACACAAGGCACGGGAGTAAGCATAATATAACCACATAATCAAACAAGAATAATGCTAACATTCACAGGTATTCAAACACAAGTAAACATGCAAATACATATGTGGACACTCAGTTTAACAAATTGTTAATCTTTTAAATTAGTGGCATGATGCATGCTTTCTATCTCACAATCCTGAGGCCTCCAATACTAATCAATCTCGGACGTCCATCAATACACCAATGTGTTCCCAGAACACTAACATACGTTCCCAAAACGTATGGCAAACCATACTTGGAAAATAAGCACCACTCCCAGAGTGTGCATTACGTTCCCAGAACGCATAAAACCATGTCCCAGAATACTGGCCACATTCCCAGAATGTGTCATCAAGTAGGTTGCATCAATTTGGTACTCCCAGAGTACCCTCCTCATGTTCCCAGAACATGACAAACGTTCCTTGCCAACCTATTTCATCACCTTTCACCATGCATGAATGCATATAATGTTTTTCTCAGTTTGGTTGGCCATTAATTGATTTCTCAATTTCCATTCTCAATATATAAAGCTTATAACATTACTAAGAATTCCATACTTTTTTAGTAAGTTAGCTTAACTTGAGGTTTTATGAATTATCCCATAAAATCACACTCTTGTATTTAAAGTAATTAAATTAGTATTAAATTGAAAAAGGTTAATTAAAATGGCACAAAAAAGGTTAAGTTATAATTCAATTGATTTTTCACTGTTGTCAGTCTCTAACCGGTTACAACAGATTCTAACTGGTTAGAACCTGCAGCCAAACCATAATTTCTTAAGTGTTTGATGCCATTTTAATTCCCGATCCAATCCCAAATTCAAAACAGGTTGGGAATAATTCATATGCCTCAAATTGATCTTGTTTTTATATTGAGAGTCTCATGGAACCCAATTTCAATTGGACTTATTTTTCAAAACCAAATCAATGACATCACTTCCATTACAATATGGAACTCAATTATAAAACTTGAAGTCCATCAACATTCTCAGTTCATAATAGATAGATTACATTTAAGTTTGATTGGAAAAGTTCATTGAAAATATTGTAAAAATCAGTGATTAAATTTCTGGACTTCATTTTTCCATGTCTGTCAGTTCTAACCAGTTACACGATAACCTAACCGGTTAAAACATGCAGTACAGAACACTGTTTTGGGGTTTTTCATGCCATTTCCCAGTCCACTCATTTCCAATCAAATTTAACCAGAAACATAGCTTCAAATCCAGGAAATAAACATGTTCCAACACTTGCTTTCATCCAACACACATGCATTTCAAATATACATATCAAATTGCATGAAAAAGGTATAAATAACAACTTAGTATACCAAATTCACATATATTGAAATATAACACCAATTCGTCATATATTCAGGTTGCATGCACTTATTAAAACTTGCTCTAAGTCCTGGAACAAGTGAAATTGGCCTCCAAGCCTTTAACCTTTAATGTCTATGCCCTTTATGAGTCTCATGGTGACTCATACCTAAATTCCTATTCATTATTCTTATTCTAGTGATTAATTAGCTTCTCCCTTACCTTAGAGTCGTGCGCTATGAGGATCAACACAGCCACAGCAAGATTGACACAGAGACACTCCAAAATCACAGATTTTGTTCTCATGCAGAACAGTTTTGGTAGGGTTCAAAGATCAGAGATTTTGACACATGAAAAAGAGAAACAAATTGGGGAAAGTGGTTAGATTGTGTTCTATGTAATATGCACTACAGAATTGGACAGATTTGAGGTCAAAAGAATACTTGAGCTTACCAAAATCGAAGCTCAAAGACAACTCCACGAACTCAAAACCAGTGTTGACAGCTTGAAAGCTTCAACTTCGTGCTTCAATTTCTCCAACCTCAGGAACTCTCAACTCACAATTTTTATATCTATACAAAGCCCTTGATTTAAGCTTTGTAAAGGTGTATCACTCACACTCAAACTCTCTGAGAACAAGAAGAATTGGAAAAACGGATTCAGGATTCCTAACAGAGCTTCAACAACTTCAGATCAACAAATGACCCAAAACCTTGATCATTAAGGGCTATTTATAGATCAATTTTGTAACACCCCAATTCTTTTTATAAAGGGAATAAAATAATTTATAAAATGAGTTACAGCGGAAAATAAAAATTCCCTTTATTTAAGAATAGTGAATAAAATTTTTCTTTTAAAATACATTTGTGCTCAGGGTTACAGAGGATCAGATCCAATTGAGAGCATCTTCCTTCTCCGCTTGAGTCTCTGGCTTGAACACACTAGCTATCTCTGGCTGGAACGTGTACCTACCACCGGACAGTCTAAAAGGGAGTAAATCACTTGTCATATCGCATAAGCAGATTAATGATTAAGTCTTACCCATATAATCACTCATAATACAAATGATGCATACTAAGCAAGTGATTTAACATTCATAGACATATTAGTATCAGTATGCAATGCTATGCGATGCGATGCGATGCAATGCAATGCAATGTGATGCAATGCAATGCGAGACATTTCTCTTACAAAAGAACTCATAGGTACATCATCACTATTCAAAAATATCTCAATTGTACAAGGGTCATACGTATACTGGGCTACGACACTTACAAATACAGTCCGTCGTATTTGCAACGGGTCCTTTCCCAAGGGACACGTCGTACCGGGATATCAACATTGACATGGCGCTTACAGATACACTCCGTCGTATCTGCAACGGATCCTTTCCCAAGGGACACGCCATATCGAGATATCATCCTTGACATACTGCTTACGGATAGCGTCCTACCCGCAACAGGTCTTTTCCCACAAGACACAGCATATCGGGATTCATGGCTATATCGCTTACGAATAGCGTCCTATTCACAACGAATCCCTTCCCAAAGGACACGATATACCGGGATTCTAATTCTTTTCGTATACGTTCCCTGTACTCAATTCATCATAAAATATTTGTACCCTATGAAATTCTTTTGTGCTCGCCCTTCATACCAAACCATGCATGAAGAGGACTTATTCATTCTTTACTTTCCTCATAATCACAACTCTACCTTTGTCACGGATTGTTCACAACAAACAATCATTAATAAATGCAATAACCATTTCCAAGGTAGAATCAATATTAAACTTCATATGTATGATGATCCAAACATCATTTAAACCATTTCCAAAGTATGATTGGCAAGTTCATTCAAACATTATTATCAAATATAATTATCAATGCCATGAAGTCTCTAGTTAATAACCAACTAGTATAACTTCTATGAAAAGCTCTCCATGATTATTGCAATGATATTATTTATTTATTCACTTATCTCAGGCACTAACCGGTTACAAGGTCCACTAACTGGTTAGTGACAGCAGACCTGAGAACAGAACAGGTTCGATTCCTATTCTTTTCGATTTAATCACTTCCAATATTATTCTCTAGTCTCTGTGCAATATGTTATCCCTCCTATTAAGTCTATTCAAGGTTGATCTCCCTAAGTTCTACATCCTAGTCATGAATGCAATAACGAATACAACATGCATATCAAAGCATACTTTGTAAGTTCTTAATCCATTAACAAAATTCTCAATAAAGTCTTACTATATTAGAATAATTCCCATAATTATTTCATTTACGTACTTCAAGTTATTAGCTTAATTATTAGTTTAAACCTAGATTATATCAACCCTTGTTGATTTTCATTCTAAACCTGAACAACTAAAGCATGCTGTCAGGCACTAAACGGTTACTGAAACCACTAACCGGTTAGTCAGTACAGACCTGCATACCAGAGAGCAGAATTCTGCACTTTTCCAGTTCCAATTCATTTTAAATCTCATTCCTATTCTTTAGTCGTTGATATAACACCTTCTTAATCATGGTTTATCCAAAGAATAATCTAATTAAAAGGGTATGAGTTGCTTTAGAGAACAATATAAAATAATGAATTATTTTCTAAATTTCTTTCAGCTGCTAACCGGTTAGACTCATCCACTAACTGGTTAGCTCCTGCAGGACAGAACTGGATTTCAAGATTGCAATATCATTTTAAGTCAAAACTTTACTTAAGCTTCTAGTGATTATTATGCAGTATATATATTAGATGTTTCTATGCTTGTTTCACCTATAATTTAGGCTAACACATCATACATTCAACCAAGTTTATAGACAATTCCTGACATGTACTTATATGTATTTCCTATCAACCAATTCTGTTCTAGCTCAATTCTCATTTATATTAATAGTAGCACACTGCACATATCATACCAAGTTGCACGGAATGAACTACCATTGATTCAAGGCTCACTCCAAAAACAAGGATACATATCACATGGCATATGAATTCAAATAATCAATTCATCATAACTCAATCACTAACTCAGCCACTGCTTAGTCTTTAATTCATATTAATAATTCAGTATTCAATTTCACAGAGAACCATGGAGCACTTTGGTCTCCAAACCAAATGATCTTGTCATGGTTCCAACATATTGTTTCAAGCATAAACAATTACACAAACTCTCAATCATTAACCCTAGCAATATGAATGAAATCTCCCATACCTTGAATACAACTTAGGGTTATGGATTACTCTCTGAATTGCTCCAATTTCTGCAGCCAAGATAGCAGCAGCAACAACCTCATAAACCACATCAATTAAACCAGAAAAACTGAGGAAAACACTAAGGAATCTCAAGCTTTTCACTCATTAATCATGAGTTCTATGTGCAATAACTCAAAGCAAGCTATATGCACGAATCAAGAGTGTATTTTGGCAGAGTTTTGGTATGGAAAAGAGAGGGAATTTCGTGAAATAGCTCAGCCCCCATAACCTATATTTATAGAAAGGGGGAAAAGAGATAAGATGGTGTGAGGATGAGGTAGGGGTGAGCTATGCATGCTACCCTTCCTTCTCCTACACCACACACTCGCCTTGGGGTGTTAATGAGTGATATGTGGCTCAAGGAAAGTGAAGACACGTTTTTACCCCGAAATTTCGAGTTAAACCGACTTATTTCTGGTTCAGCAGAGTTCCACTAACCGGTTACTGGTTTCACTAACCGGTTAGTCCACTGCTAAAATTCAGAAATTTAAATATAATGTACTGTTGCACTGAAAAATTAATTTAAAAAGATTTACTTCTCAAAACAACATTTCCACCGTTGGATGTTAATATGAAAATGTTAGGAATCTTGTCTAAAAATTCGAGAATGATCCAACGGTTAATGAAGGAGATATTGCCCAATCTTTGCATCATATTTTACAAAAATATTATTTTCTTAATTATTCTAATTAAATCCTTCTTTCTACAACTATTTTATTTTCAAGAAATATGTTTCCTTTTGTTTATCTCTCCAAAATACTTCTTTTAAAATAATTTTCAATATTAAAATAATTATTTAATCTTTCTATAAAAATGAGGGATGTTACAAATTTCATTGCCATGCAGATCGACACGTATTTCCCACTGCGTTTATGGTTGATTTCGTGGCGATTAACGGATTAATCAAGTGATTACTCATCAAACACATTAATTCAATTTTCTGGGTTCATCGTCTAACCGATTACAGGGCACATCTAACCGGTTAGATGCTGTATAAAATTCAAAAATTTAGTTTTTAATTCTTTTCCCTCCAAAAACATTTCTAATATTATTATTAGGTCCTATTTCAAGGATTAAACTATAAAAATTATATTTTTACATAATTCACACATTTAAAACATTTATTACTTAAACGCACATTATTTATATAATTAAACAATTAAAAGAAAACTTTTTAATTTGGAAAATAAACTTTTATTATATAAATATAAATATTCAAGGGACAAAATTAGGGGTGTTACACTATTCCTATTTTATGTGTAATGCTCACCTCCTTACCATTTTTCCAGGTACCGAGATTTGAGCTTGCGCTATCATTGGCCGAGCAGGTGCACACACACTCCGTGAGTTAGTTATAGGGGATTATAGGTTATTTAATTGTAATTAATTTATTTTAATTTGATGCTATGTGGGGTACGATGTAGCACCTATTTATGATTATGTGTTGTTGATAGCCCTGTTGGCTTCTGGTTGTTGAAAATGAATATGTTTATCAGGATGCAGGAAAAATCTAATTTTTGGGAAAGTCAGTAAAACAAAGGAAACTCCATCCGTTTGACGGGTGAATTTTTATAAGTTAAAACGAAAATTTTAAACTAACTATTTTAATTATGGGGAATTAAGGGCAGTATAGTGTTGGTGTTACAACATTGTTCTATGGTATAACTAAAGTGTAACACTCTAATTTGATAACTTGAAAAAGAGTATATATTTTTTACTTTTTGATTGACACAATCCCAACAACTTTTTCGAAGGTTAAATAGGTAATGACACCTCTTAATCTTTGATAGTGAATGAAGGGGAACCATGACTGACTTATTCAAGTTTCAAAATAGAATGCTAAACAAAGTGTACTCCATGTTGGCTCTAGACTTATAAAGGCCCTCAGGTCGCCCTCACTCTTTATGGTGAGGACCCACTTCGCAAATGGTCGACAAGAGGTAGGTTACGCCTCCCAAAATAGGTTAGACGTACCTTCCAAAGGTCGTGTTTACAAGAAATATTTTGTAGTCCGAGTGGTAATCACACACTACAAGAGACCATATACTTGGTAAGTCAAAGGTAGGGCAAAAGCACCCCTAAACTTAGGCTTTAAATAATAGTACCCGAGTATAGGGTTTCTGTGTGTGCCAAGATCTGTGTAAAAAACCTATTTCGGAAGCGTACAAATCCTTTTTTTTAATAAAAAAAACAAAAGAGATTACAATAAAGAATAAATATACAATTAAAAAATATGTAAAAAAAATAATTAAACAAATATATACAATAAACAATTAATTAAAAGCAAACCAATTAGAAAATAAAATAGGTCTATTAAAAATAATCAATCATTTAGGCCTGACTCTCCTTTTTAGGTTATGTCCCCAGTTGAGTCGCCAGCTGTCGCGGTCGAGGTCCCGGTCGCCCTTGGGGCTTCGCCTACGAGTGGGGTCGATTGACCCAATATGGAGTCGCCACCGCATTTTGTTACAAAAACGCGGAAAAATTATTATTAATTAGAATGGATAAAGATTGGTCTCGAACTAGATAGATTCCGAGTTCGGGAGTCGGTTACGAGTCAGGGAAGGTATTAGCACCCCGTTCGCACATTCGAAAATGGTACCTTTGATTGATTTTAATTAAAAGACCTAAATAAATTGTTTTGCCAAAAATTATGTTTTTTATTGTTGTGCCTAACAAGGTTGTCATTGGTCCTACGTACCCTCATAAAATGAGGAATCAATGTTACGTAGTTCTTAATTAATTTTAATATATTTATATTTTTTTTAAAATATTTGATGCGGAGAGGAAATATGCACAAGATCTCAACATTTAGTCAAATAAAGGTGAATTTCCGAAACGCATGTTGTTAATAATTAATTAATAAAATCTATTTAATTTTTATTTTTAAAAACTGTTTTTGTCTTTTATTATTTTTTACAACTTATTTAAAAAAGAAAATTTATTTTATATGCATATTTTTTTGTGTGGAGAGGCAACTCAATCGAGAGATCTCTCCACTGAATTTGGGAAAGAAAAATCAACTTACCAAAATGAAGTCAATTTTTAAAACAACAATTTAAAAAGTCTATATTTTAGATGTGGAGTGGAAGCCCAAGAGATCCCACCATTGATGCTTGAGAAAAATTGACTTACCAATACACAACCAATTTTCAATAATAAAAATGAATACATTTTAAATTGTCATTATTTATTGAATTTGTCCATAATGATTTAAAAAATAAAAGGAATAAAACAATTAAAAAAAAAGAAAGAGAAAAAAAAAACCTTATATAGAAGAAGTACGGTAGCAGACAAGGCACGCTCCACGAGAATTGCAAGGCACGACAGCAGATTAGGGTACTAGAGAGATATGCTTTTAATAAATCGGTTCATAAAATATTTTTCATGACTTCAACTGTGTGTTTTAAAATTGTGTTTAAAATTGTGTGTGTAAAATTTTTTGTCTTTTTCTCAAAGTGAGGAAGAGAACTCTATTTATAGGAAATTAGGTTAAGAAAAATAAAGTTTCTTCAACAGGCTTTGAGAGTCCAATAGAATATTCCTGGTTTATTTCTCAATTAAATCTTTTAAACTTTTTTTTATTTAAAGATCAACTCTCAATAAAATAAATTTGATGATAATCCTTTCACAAAAATTTATCCTTGTCCTCACAACAACTAGCCTAACCTTTTCTTAAAAAACATTTTATCTTATCTTTTTTTCTGAAATTTTTTATTTTCGTTTTTTTTTATTAATTTTAAAAAAAATACTTTTTCAAGATCTTTTATTTTATTTTATTTATTTTTACTTTTTTTAACATTTTTTTTTAATTTTTTTTCTTAAAATAAACCCCAAAAATAACTTAATACACATTAATTAGAAAATAATGGGTACAAACAAACTCTTTTTAATTTTATTTATAAAATTCAATTATAAAAAACTTGAGGATAAAATCTTACTGAAACAATTTTTTTATGAAAATGTAATTTTGACCCCGGATAAAATGGGGTGTCTACAATGTCCAAGACTGCAAATGGTATTATTTGCTTAAAGGTGTGCTAATATTAGACCCTTACGTGTTTGCAAATTATTAGACTTAATTATGATCTTCTACTCGAGGTATCATAATCTTCTTTTTTCCATCCATTTTAAATTTAATACATCTATTTAACTGTTTCAATTGGTTTTGCATACTATATATTATGCAACTATAATTTGTCATTGACCTTTTTTGTATGTATAAATTTTGCAGGGTACACAAAAGAGCTTCCACTAATAGAAAAAATGGATTTTACATCGGTCAATTAACATCTGTTTAAGAGGGAAAACTTGTAAAGAAAATGTGGTGACAATCTTGTAAATAAGTTTAAGAGGGAAAACTTTCCACATCTGTTTTATTTATTAACAGATGCGGAATGTCTTATTTATGCTACTTTTCGCATCTGTTTTTAAATAAGTGATGCGGAATGTAATGCGGTGGCAAACTTGTAATTTAAATAAGTTTAATATTATAAGCTTTTCACATCAATTTTATTATAACAGATGCGAAAACCTATAGCTTCTTGATCTTTCCGTATCAGTTAATAATTAATAGATGCGAAATGTTTTTTTTCTCTGACTTTCCGCATCTGTTTTTAAGTAAGTGATGCGAAATGTGTAAAAGGTTTAACCTAAAATCCAAAAAAATCATTCTTATTCGCGTAACAAACACAGCCACCACGCAATCCTTCTTCTTCTTCGCGAAGACTGCCATCACATAATCCTTCTTCTTCTTCTTCGAAGGTTGCCACCACGTAGCCACCACAGCCACGCCACCACAGCCACCACGCCGCCACTGTGCTCTCTTCGCTTCTCTTCGTTCTCTTCTTCGCGTTTCGCTGTGCTCCGTTGGGGTTCTTCATCGTCGCGTTTCTCTCTCCATTAGGTTCGTTCTCTTCTTCGTCGTCGTTGTGCTCTCTTCGCTGATTCTGTTTTGTTCTTCTCTGTTATTTCTTTTAGGGTTCATTGCTTGTTATGTCTTTTAGGGTTCATTGTCTTTTAGGGTTTACCGCTGATTCTGTGTAATTATCTCAATTTTTAGGGTTCTTCTCTGTTACTCAATTTTGTTGGCTTTCACAAAAAACAATTTCTAGCGTTTGACAAGAAGCCGTTGAACCGGTTCCTGGTTTTTCATAGGATTAGCTGTCCCCATCTGGTTTTTTAATTACTGGTTCTGATTTTGATGATTTGTGGAATGTGCAGGTGCAAAATGTGATAGAGAAGCCGTACAATGATCATCTGCCTCTAATAGAAGCCAGCAGGTTTACACTATACATGCTTTTTCTTCTTGTCCTTCAATTTATTCTTTAAAAAAAAAATTTAAATCGAAGGAATGAATAAGCATCCAATTAAGTGTAGTCCATGTTTCGAGTGAGTCTTGCTTTTGTTATATGGGTATAGAACCACTTTCCAAAGCTGACAGCTTTCATTGACTACTGCTTTAATTTATAAGTACTAGCATGTCGTTATTCATTGTTAAGATTTTCGAGTGAAGATCGAGGTTATAGATATCTAAGCAATAGTTGTTTGAAAAACATTTTGATTCTGGGACCGTAGAAATGACATAATAAGTTCAGGCATTCTAACCTGAATTTGATGAATAATTTTGGTATTTGTTCTAACTGTGGTAGTTGTAATTCTCTGTTTTTATGGCTGGATATTAGTTTTTCTTTTGATTGGTTCAAATGCAGGTTATGTAATATGGACATCATTTCACATGTGCAGCAAGTCATTTGCTTTGCTTTCCATGACAGTAGGCTGCTCATGGAAACATGTCAAGAAGCTAAAAATATGCGGAAGATTGTGACCCTCTTCTACCTTGACTGAGGCATTTTTCATGTCTGTCTATACATTATTTGTTTGCATTGGTGGGGGGCTAGAAGAGAGGAATGCTTATTTTGGTTTGTGAATTGCTTTAACTTGCTTCTAAGAAGCTTTCAGTTAGAAGGGAATTTAAGATCATTCTAGAGAGAATATTTGTTGGCTTGTTTTTTTCTTATAAGAAAAAGGAAGAAAGAGCTTCCATATACTTTTGGGCATAATGTTCTCATGGAATAAAAAACAATGTATATCCATTGTGATTGATGTGCTTAGTTGGTTAGTGTCCAGAACTGTTAATTATGAGTTCAGTTAGTTCCAATGGGGTTTTAGTTTCCCTCTTCAGTTTGTCAATGATACTATTTTCTTCTTCAAACCAGGCATTGATTCTTTGGTTAATATCTTGTCTATTTTAAATTTATTTGAGGTTGTTTCAAACTTTCAAGTCTTAAATTTTTGGCCTAAAGCGGTTTGGCATTTGTGCCTCGTCCTTTTGGAATCTCTGAGAATTCTCATATTTAGTTTTTGGTTATCTGCTTGATGTGGTGTGCATCTCTGTTTCCAGGTTGTTTCAAAATGCTATTTGATTGAAAGATTCCAAAAATTCCAAAAATTAGTTTATGAGTAAGGCTTTTTCTATTTTTATATAAATGTGAAATAATATTATGTACAGTACTTACGCTAGTAATGGTGATTTATGCAATATATATTAATTTATGCAATATATATTAATCTCAGGCAGTGGTGAAAAACCTTGGAGACAACGAACTGATGGTGATTTTGGACAACCATGTAAAACCAGGGTGGTGTTGCAGTAATACTGATGGCAATGGGTTCTTTGAGGACCAGTATTTTGATCCAAACCTCTGGATTACCGGTCTTACAAAAATGGCTACAAAGTTCAAAGGAGTGACTAATGTGGTGGGTATGAGCTTGAGAAATGAGCTAAGAGGTCCTAAACAAAATGTCAATGATTGGTACAGGTAATAAATAAATACCACTACATCTTCACTCTATATGAATGGGTATAATTAGGTTCATTAATGTAACAAATTTTTTTAAAAAAAAAAAAAATCCATGCGTCAGCGATTTGAGATTTTTGTGTCTCATTTTAGTATTTAATGGAATCAAATGAATTGAAGGATTGATTTCAAAGTTTTGAATTTTTTAGAGACTAAAACTTCAAAAAAAAAAAAAAAATATTGTACGTAGAATTAAACGCAAAATTGTCATATTCTACATTTATTAACTTACCATCACGTTTGATTTTAACTCCATATTTGTTTGTTTTAAAATTTTAAGTTTTAATTGCTTCTCATTTTTGTACATTTTGTAACATAGAAAATAAAGAAACTATTAGTGAAACTTCATCAACCATATCATCTGAGGTTGATGCAAGTGGAAGATCTGATGTCAACTCTCAACACAGTGAAGCAGTTCATCATGAAGAAAACAAAGAACCAGAGTTTAGTTTGCTTGATTTATATTGTGGCTGTGGAGCTATGTCAACTGGTTTGTGCCTTGGTGCAAATTTGTCTGGTTTTAATCTTGTTACAGTTAGCTCTTTGCTTTTTATCTAGGTTCGAACTCAATTTGGTTCTTTAGCATCAATTATTATTATTATTGAAGAATTAGCTTGATGTCGTGTGAGTATTTATTTGCTTGATCAATTTGAGTATTTATTCTTTTATATATTTTTTTTCACATATTATGATTTCAGTATGATATTTACTTCTGATAAGTTCAAATCAAGATTAAGACCCTCAAAATGCATTTTGCTTATTGTATGCCATATTGCCCAAAGAACCATATTTTCTCTGCAGCACTTTTGCTGTAAGTGTTCTTGATATCCTATTTTCCTGCATCATTATGATATCCTATTATCTTGTTATTATGTTATGTTTGTAAATGTTTTTTTAAGTTTTGTCTGATAAGTCTTGTCAAAAATTCCAGACAAGCTTGTGTATCTTAGAAGCATGGCAAGAATTATTAGTTTGAATCTAATACATCCTATTAATGAAACGATTCTTAAAACATAAACCTATTTCTTGTCTCACTTTGATTTGAAGGAAAAAAAATTAAGTATCTGAATTAGCTTATGTGATTTGTAATCTGTTTACAATTTAGTTGATTTGTTCCAAGCTTAGTTGATTTGTTTACATTTTTTCATAAATTTAGTTGATTTGTTCCAAGCTTAGTTGATTTGTTTACATTTTCTCATAAATTTTACTTTTGTTGCAGGATGTTCATTGGCACTTCCAAAAGGATTGAACTGGCTCAAGTTATAGTTATTAGTATAGCTAATTTTTCTGCCAATTTCAGTACCTACAAGTAGTTAGTTTAGTGTAGAAGCTAACTTATCAAGTGTTTATTTTATTTGTAGTTTGTTTAAATTACTTAGGATATTTTGCCTTTTGGAATCATTTGTATTATAACACTATTTTTTGGTATTAAATGTGGATTCATTTGTATTATGAGTTTATTATAAGCTTATTTTGTCTTTTGGATCCATTAATGAAGGTCATCATTCATCAATAGATATAAAAAATAAAAAAAAAATCAACTTTTCCACATCTGTTTTTTTAAAAAAGAACAGATGCGGAAAGTGGACATTCCGCATCTGTTTTATCGTAGAACAGATGCGGAAAGTGGACATTTCGCATCTGTTTTATCGTAGAACAGATGCGGAAAGTGAACATTCCGCATCTGATGCGGAATGTTCACTTTCCGCATCTGTTTGGGTTCGTAAATGATGTGGAAAGTAACTTTTCGCATCAGTTATGAAACTTTTCGCATCTGTTTTTAAAAGTGATGTGGAAAGTCCAACCTTTCACATCTCTTTTTAAAAGTGATGCAGAAAGTCATTACTTTTAACATCTCTCACATTTATATCATTTCTAAAACAGATGTGAAATGCGTTTTAAAACAGATGTTAAATGCCCGATCTCCAGTAGTGTTCAAGTTATTGCATCAACCATGACAAATTTAAGTTTTAAGTTTCTTTTTTGTTATGTTCTTCTTATCAAAGGTCCACCAAATTTTGTTTCAATCTTAGAAGTGTGCATGATCTATACTATTTTAATTGTGGTAAGATAGACTTTTTTGAAGAGTGTATATTCCAATATGCTCCCTCCAATAATGTTTTTCTTAATTCTAAGAGTACTTTTTAGTTCTTATGGGTCAAAAAGTTACCCTTCATAATAAGTTGGTGAGATAAAATTCATTGGAGGAAGTGTGTTAAATATCCACAATGCATAGTATCAACAAATATTTGTGTATATATTTGTTCTTGATTCACAGAACTAATATTTGTTCTTTATTTATATATTTGTGCTTATTTAGAGAGAACTAATCAGCTAATTTTATGTCCTTTAAAATACTTGGTTTTTATGCACAATATGGTTGCTGCTATGCTCTTGATTGCTGCTACAATGCTACTGCTATTTGCTGAATGCTGATACTACTGTGCATTTTTGTTTCCTTGCTTTGAATTATTGTGCATTTGCTTCCTCAGTTCCTTGCTACTCATTTTGTGTCTATTAATTCTTTTTATTATGATTATATGATTATGATTTGATTTTTTCCTTGCAAGTGATTTGACTCTTTTTTTCTCCAGATTTGGAGAAAGGGATGTTATTGTCTCAAGGTAGATTATTGGCATTATTAGATGCTTGCACCTGGTATATTGATTAATGTGATGAGTTTGATGCTTGCAGTTGTTTGTTTGGTGGAAATTTTGACCTCTTTAGACTCCCTTTGTATATGCATACTTTTGTTTTGTTTAATTTAGGGATTTGATTTCATTTATTGTATTAGTAAGGGTTTTGATTTGGTATTTCCACTTCTTTTGAAGCACTCTTTTGATATCAAGTGCATATTTTAGAAAGTGGTCACTTCTTTTGATATTAAGGGTTGTGGCTTAGGGTTGAAACAGAGGTACAAGTGATAAAAGAGGGATTTTGATGAGTATAATTAAAGAACTAACATGCAATGGTTTTGAAGCTAATTTGAGATGAAAATATATTGTGTTGTTGTTGTTCTGTGTCCTGTTACCATTGTTGTTTTGCTATGTTGCTGCTGTTTTGCTGTCCTTATGCTTCAAAGAATTAATGGATTAGTATTTGACGTTTAAAATAGAAAACAAATTTTCTCCATGGCAAAGAAAAGTAATTCCTCAAATTGCTACAGGCACGTGTTAAAAGGATCCAAGGCGATGAATCTAGTTCCAAGCACTGCACTGGACAGTATTTTGATTATTGGTTTTATGAGAATATTAACCTTACTTTCTTATCGCTTGATTATACCAAACAAGATTATTATTATTTTTTTGGCTAAATCACGATTTTTATTTTGGTTACGTTGTTTATTCTTATTAGTGATTAGTGATTAAATATAAGTTAGAGAAAAAGCTTTGTCAGCGGTGTGAGCTGCTATCAAGGCAAATTTGTGTTGGTTGTTTTGATGATCTTTTGAGCTTTGAATTTTTATTTTTTAAGGTTTGAATTTTTTTGTTTTTAATTGCTGGTTCTTAGACATCTTCTGTTTCGTGCATATCATAATATCAAGGAATCTCTTTAGAGGATATCTTAAAGGTGCATAGTCAAAGTTTGGTATCATTGAGAAATAGAATTATCATGGAAGCATGAGTAATTTTTGCTTCTCAGTGGCTGAATCACAACAACTTGTCTACTTATAAAGCTATTGCCCACATGATTGGCTATTGCCACAATCAATAACTAATGACATTGATGGTTCTGCTTTGCCATTTCTTGGTACTACTAAGACAATTGACACTTATGTCTATCGCTATCAATTCTGAAATTCTAACTAACTTTACCTTCTGCTGGTTGGTTTGTTTCACTCTTCATCTTATAACTTCTTATTTTGTTCCACTCTTGATGTTATGATACTTGCAGGTATCCAATAGCCTCTTGCATTCGCATACACCGAGAAAAAAAGTTATTTGTCAATCCTTACTCTCTGTGAAAGGGTAAGAGTCAGGTCAAATAGTTATAAGGGCATTCTATCAAGACTGTAAATGGTTATTATTTTTTGTTTTCTTTTTGTCACATAATTCGTTTCAGGTCGTGTCTTTGGATACAGTGTCTAATGTTCTGTTGCATCTAATTTGTGCTACTAACATGGACTTACACTTGATTAGTGGAGTGTATGGAGCTCACTTGTATGAACTGTATCAATCAGATGTAAGTAACAATAGTCTCTATGACCTGACTCCTGCAACTTTTGAGAAAATGTGGTTCAAAAATTAAGACATTGCATAATTGATCATACATTCTATCCCCTGATATCTTATCAGGGGATTGCCCTTACAAAATAGAGGCACAAGGTGGGAGGTTCACATTCTTGAATTACGCAACAGGCTTATTAGATAAAGTGTTATTTGCTGATAATGTGTATGCAGCAAGCTTTATTTGCTGATAATGTGTATGCAGCAAGCTTTTTTGCTTGCTCAACCACTTCCCTGATGTTAGTTTGATTCAATGTTATATTGATGCTAGCTTCTTATGTTTAAAAGTTCTTGAATATGATACCCCCAGGAGCTTCTGTTAAATGAAGCCACTGCTTTCTCTAAGATGGTGCAAAGTATAAGAACCGTAAATGCTCAATACCTATGCATGCCATAACACTAGAATGTGAAATGGTTATATTTGTACTATAATGTGAAATGGCATGCCATAACAACCAGAGAAAATGGAGAATGCATCGACAGTGTAAAGTTTTTTACACCATCAGTGCATCATCCACCATTCATCCGTGTATGGTTGTTGACTTTTAGATTAAAGTAATACAAATGAATGGTGGATGAAGGACTGATGGTGTAAAAAAACTTTACACCGTCCGTGCATACCCATTAATCTCTAACAACTATGCATGCTTTTTAACTTTTATTCATGAAAAAAGTGAAAATTTGAGGAAGCTGAAATTAGTTGATCTTAGAAGAAAATGCAAGAAAAGCATTTTCTGTTTAAAATGCGCTCACTTATCATATTTGAGTTTGTGATTACCACTTAACTATTAAGATATTCTAGCCAGAAATAAAAATGATTGAATTCTATGTGGTTTGGTTTCTATTGCAATAACTCTAGCAAAACAGGGAGGTGCAATAAAGTGGTTCTTATTGTTTTGATTTGACACATTTTATTTGTAGAAACTTTGTTTTTTTGTTTTTTTTTTTTTTGAAATTTATTTGTAGAAACTTTTTTGGTATGGAATTTATAGCGATATTTTTATTAAACTTGATCTATACCAAATTTGTTTAAGTAATCTATCTATATTTTATTTGATTTCAAACTTTACACGTAAACAAATTTGATCAAAAGTTACTCTTTATTTTTTAATAAATTATGCATTTTAAACCAATTTTTTTCGAAGAATCTGATTTAATTTTTTCTTTTCAGAAATACACCTCTCTTCTCCTAAACTTAAATTCTTCTTTCACTTTCTTTTTCCTCATTCTCTTATGCATTTTGTTAACCTCATCTATTTGCAATGCTTGCCAATATCAGACAATTATAAAACTAATTATAGATTTCAAACAATTTTTCAACGCACAATACTACTATACAATTTTTTATACCTCATAATTTTTTATTCCTAAATTTAACAATTTCAATTTCTTTTCTTTTCTGTCACTCTTAATACAAATACTATAATACAAATTCCTCGTAAAGATAATTTTAATGTTATTCATTTTTTCCACCAAATTTTACAATTTTTTTCTTTTACAACCCAATTTTTGCTAACAATATAATATTTTTACACATAATTTTTTTTTATATCATATTATTATATTCTTTTTGTTCTACTTACTAGTTTTAATAATACTCCCTTGGTCTTTCAAGATAAGTAGAAAATTACTCCTTCCGGTCTTATTTATAAGATCCTTTTGGGGTTTTTTTACTCCCACCAAGAAGAGTGGATAAATTTGTCAGTGACATTGAAAATGTGAAAATTTGATATACTTTTTCAAAACTACCCCTATAATTATTATTGGAACTCTAAAAAGTGTTGCCTTTATAGGGGTGTTAGTGGAAAGAAGTAATTAAATGCTATTGAAAATTGAAAAGGGGTCTTATAAATAGGACCAAAATAAAAACCCCAAAAGAGTCTTAAAAATAGGATCGGAGTAGTTAATATTTTTAGGTGATATTGAAAATGATAATTATTTGATATATTTTTTTGAAATTATCTTCATCATTATTATTGGGACTCGAAAAAGGTGTTGATTAAATAGAAGTGTTTCTAAAAAATAAGTAATTAATGTCATTGGAAATTGAGATAAGTGATTGCAAAATGCTAATAAAGAGTGCCATTAAGGCATTGTTAAATAGATTGGTCTGACTGACTGGAGGAGGAGGATGTTAGCTTCATGGAGGATCACTGGACCATCTATGAGACTTTCTATTTTTATTATTTTTTTTTTTGGTTTACATGGGAGGTCTGGGACTAGAACCCATGACCTGGGGAGGGGGAAATCCTAAGTGTTCCTGCAGCCACCAACTGGGCTGTCTTACGCGGACAGACTTTCTTTATTTTGATTGTATTTATATTGTATAAAGTTTTGAGAGAATTTCAGAGTGATGGTCTATCTCTACTTTATCTTATGGACTTGTATTTTGGACCCATCCCTAGACTTTGGTTTTGATGATGTACTCTTGATCTACTCACTTTTTATGTCTATATATATTATGTGTTTTGATGTACAAATGATCAAGGGTGTTACTATTTTGTTTTTCGCTGACTCTGATTTCTTGACGAAAGAATTGGATCAAAGGAAAATATTTGAGTTTAAAAACTACGTTTTGAGATGTTAATAATTTTAGTAAATAATTTCGTATCTATATCCAATTTTGAAAAAAAAAAGTTAACTCAAGCGAAGAATTGATTTTTATGATCCAATAACTTGAATTCGTTTTTCAATTTACATTATGATTTTATTTCAATCAATCAAGTCCATATACAACCTACTTTATAAGACTATTCATAAAGTTTTCCTTAAATAAGATAGCGTTACAAGAATGGTTGGAACCCGACTTTAATTTGCATAAACAACCATATCGATCAAGTATAAACGCATGAGAAAATTAATAACAATTCACACTTTAATATTAAAAGACATATTGATGATTAGAGCACAATCATGTGCTGTAGCTTTCAAGAATCTGATGAAGCGTTACATTTTGGAGTTAGTACGAAATGCAGTTGTATCAAAAACTTTAAGGAAAAAACGTGTTCTTGGGATGGAGAGGTTAGATTGTAATATGGTGCCAAGTGTAGCAATGAGCTTCCTCTTCACTTCTTTGTTTATGCCACCCATTGAAACTATCTCAGCATATGCTGCTGGTTCTTTGTTACCCTCAAATGATATTGGCACTGATGACTTAAGTATCACCATCACAAACTGCACAATTATGTTCACAACACACAGAAAGATGTCACAACAAAGTATAAAATAATGTGTGAAGCATTTAGTGTGTGTACATAACAAGACAAAGCATATATGAAATAGGATATTCTATCATGTTCTCTTGGGTTCACGTTCAATTTGCCAAAATATTAAAAAACAATAAAATTAAACAATCTCAAGTCTTATTGCGTTTATAAAATATATAGGCAATACTATTATATTAATCATCTAAGTTATTAGTTTCAATTTCCTTTTTTTTTCTTCTCAAAGTATTCACCCGCGCTACTGGATGACTAATGCTTTCGACATTGTCGACCCCTTTCGAGGGTTAGTCTCCCAGTAAGACTTTTTACATTCGCAAGAGTCGGGGATCAAACCCCAACCATTTGCTTAAGCTGGTTTCAATTTCCTATTTGGTTATATACTCTTTCTGTTTTTGTTCTATTATTCTAGTATAAGTTTTTATCCACAACATTCTTTATTTTTAATTTTTAATTAAAATTCACAATATTAATGTCTTTGAGTTCAAATAAAAAAAAATATACAAACTCTCTAGATACACATCATTTAGGAGTAATTTTTAGTAGTTGAAATTATATTGTTATTGAGATCTGAGCTACAAAACTAAAGAAAAAACAACTTATCAAATAGTTTGAAAAAATAACTTAAAGACATTTTTAAAAGAAAAAACTTGTATAAACAGCTTAAACACATAAAATAACTTAGAACATGAATCTAATAATTTGACCTAAAATATATGAACATAAAATACAACTCATATTTTGTTTTTTTTTTTCCATCTCGATTTTTCTTGGCCGGAGACTACTTAGACTTCATGCTTGGAGGTTGACTATGAGATTTAGGATCTGTTTGTCAAAATTAACTTATAGCTGATTATAGTTGTGGGATTATAGCTGTGAGCTTATAGTTGTATAGCTAGTTTATTGAACTAGAGCTGTTTGGCAAAACTAACTATGCAACTAATTTAAACATGTTAAATGACTGAAAAGTACATAACATGTAGAATAATAATTAACATTAACATTAATGTTTCAATGACGATAATACTACACTAATAGCTTATATAGAAAGACATATACTTCATTCATATAGATATAAATGATAAAAAAATTATAACATTCATAATAATTATTATTAATTACTACTGCGCTTTAAACATTTTTATTAACATTTTTATAAAAATGCCAAGGTATCTTTATTAACAATGACACGAAACAATGACAAAATTTTTAGTCTATTGATTGGACACACCGCCATCACAATATCATACAAATCCAATATGAATCGAATTCACAAAATAAAAAAAAATAAAAAAAATGAGGATAACAAAAAAGTGAAAGAGAAATTTGATGATCAATGTTGAAATAAATATCACATACCTTTATGTCTCCTAAATCAATAGTTAAATATAGGATTTCTTTATGAGTGGTTTTGGTGTGGTGCGTACATATGTTGAATATATAGAAGGATTCTAGGTTTTTGGGATTGAAGAAAAAAAGTAAAAAATTTGGCGGGTAATATTAATTTGGGCCAGAATAAATAATAATATATTTTAATTAAAAAAGGGTAAATTGAGATATGATTTATTGAAAACTCTTATTTTTTTTCTTAAAGCTTTCTTATGTAGCTTTCTAAAAGCTAGCTTTCAAAAACTATAAGCTTCCTTTTTTAAAGCTATAAGCTTCTTTTATTTTTTGTTCACCAGACAGCTCTAGTAGCTTATTGATCAAATCAATAAGCCAAAAGCTACTAGATAAGTTATAAGCTTGTCATACCAAACACACTTTTTGTGTGAAACCTCTACACCAACATCACCGTTATTCGTATTTTATTTTATTTTATTTTTAAATTACCGTTATTCGCATTATAACTCCGATATTCAGTCATCAAAATATCTTATCCTAAAGAAATTTTGAATGCTATGTTTTGCATTGCTATCAATCTGTAAATTTCAGGGTTTTTTTTTTTACATAACTTGTATAACACGATTAATGGGATTTATAACTTATTAGCATATATAAAAATCAATTATTAATGCTGATAAAAAAATTATTAAGAGAAAATGGAGAATGCACCGACAATGTAAAGTTTTTTACATCATCAGTGCATCCACCGTTCATCCATATATGGTTGTTGACTTTTAGATTAAAGTAATACAAATGAATGGTGGATGATGGACTGATTGTGTAAAAAACTTTAAGTGCATACTCATTAATCTCAATTATTAATCCTTCTAACTACATAATATACACATTATTCATCCGAAATTGAAATATTATTAATTAATTAATTAATATAAAAAATAGTTGAAAGAATATATTATTGTGTGAAAATATTTTCCTACTTGTTTAGTTTTCACAATGAAATCTAAGGTAGGATGGGAAAGCTTCTTATTAAGGATAAAGATATAGATGATGTTGCTGCCTCCTATAAAGTGCATTTTGCAAAAAAATAAAATAAAATAAAATAAATAATCGCTTTTTTCACAATGCCCTTTTCACACATGGCAGCGAATAAGAGAAAGAAACTACATTGAGAAGGATCCATGGCATCTTATTAATCATACTACCTTTTAATCATATATTTTAAGGGTATACATAGATTTTAAAAAATGATTAAATTATATAATAATTTTGGGTATTTTGATTATAATATCATTAGATAATTATAGTTATTATTGAAGAGAAAAAAACATATTGAAATTTTTTTTTTGATGAAAAAAACATATTGAAATTAAAAAAGAGATTGTGATAAATAAAAATATAACTTAAAATATAGTATTAATTATACATTAAATTTGTAAAAGGATATTATATATGAAATAAGAGCGAAAAGTCTATCAACACTGTTTATTATGAAATGGATAGTGTTAAATTTTTACTTAAGAAGAATTATTCATACTTTTCAAATAAAAAAATAGAATTATTCATAGAATTTCTATGATTTTAATATGTTCTTCAGGGCCCAACTGTCCCTATTTGCGACTTAGAAATCAAAACGTATCTTGCATCACATGCCAATGTTTAAAATATAGGTAGTATCAATTTATTAATTTGTCATCGCATTATTTTATTATATTTGGAGCTGATATTGTAGCATTTGTAGGCCTTTGACTTTTGTACAATCTCAAATTGCACTGAAAATATGTATTGCACTTTCCCAAAGCCTAAGCTTCCAAAAATGCATTCTATAATTAAGTTTATATATTAAAATTGGTCAATTCTCTTTTTGAATAAAAGATAGAAAGGAATAATAAAAAAGAGAAATTGCGATGCCATCCTTTATTCCCAAAAATAAAGGTATCGAACGAATCATATGTTTAAACTTGAGAGGAGCATAAATAACATTGTTGAACCTACTTAGTGTTAGCGTAAGTTATAAAGGAAAAATCTAAACGATTGTTCTGTTACATTTAAACTTGTATATACCAGTTCAGTTGGTGTAAGGCCCCAACTGAAATCTTGGGAATAAGACACGGAGGCTAGTAGCCCGTGTTCGATTCCCACTAAAAACATCTCGCTGGGAGAGCCAGCCACGCAGCTCGCTCCGAATTAGTCTCAAGGTATTAAGGGTGTTCTTGGGAATACCGATAGTTCCGCAATGAATACGGAAAAAAAAATAAACTTGTATATACCATAAAGAGGAAATAGGAATCAATTTATTCCTTTCAATTATTTTGAGATTATATCATTATTATTCATTTATTTGTGATTATCTTTTATTTTAGAGATCACATTTGTTAGGCTTGGTACTATGATGATCTTCAAGAGAATTAAGTATAAGGATAACTAATTCCTCTTGTATATATACATGTAATCTTAACATGTAATGAGATGAGATGAGATTCCCGGTTTCAAATCCTCTTATTATACCAGAAGACAATCAAAGAAACATAAATCACTTCTTTAATCAAGCGATCAACCGAAAAAAAAAAAAAAAGAAAAGAAAAAGGTGAAGCCTATAATTTGAATCTAACAAGTTCTTCCAGGGCTAAGAGAAAGAGAAGCCTAATATCATAATCATAAGCTTTAGAAGAAGCGTAAGTGAAATAAATCCTGCTACATTTCGATAGGATGGCGAAAGTGAATAAACAGCCAGTAGGCTAAGTGCATCTTTGGTTCTACGATGAATTAGTCTAAAATCAATTTTAGAATGCCAACATTACTAATGATTGCTTCTGTTTCAATGTGATTTTGGAACCAGAATATATCTTTAAAAGTGTAACCAAACATGCTGTAAGTTATAGATGTGTCAAACACTCAAACTTACTTTTATGTAATTATTTGTTTAATCCATTAAATATAGAGACGTGAGGATCTGCTGCAATTGGGAAGTTCAGAGACTACTTGGGAAGTTTCAGTGCTCCAGAAGAGCCACCAACAATAAAACAACATCACACTTTATAACAATAATTCTATGGGTCTTGTTGCTCATGAATATTCTAATTTATCCTATGCTATTCAACTAGTACTTTCTCTCACGTTTGAATAACCAACAAAAGATATTCGCGATTTAAACGGTAAGTTTTACTTGAAAAACATAAAGAAAGAAAGAAAGAAGGATTGAAGAAAACAAAGGGAATTGAGGCGTGTATATATATATATACACACACATACCTTTTCAGGTTTGCCGATGATTGTGGAGACAGCAGTGGTGGCTTCAGAAAAGATGGGATCAGTGTTAACTCCATCCAAGTTAAGATTGGTGGTGATGTAAAGGCAAGGCATCTTCTGGATCTCTTTTTCTTTTGGTCCTTCGATTCAAATCTAGCTACTTTAATTTGGTTCTTTGCTCAAAGGTTTTAGAACTCATCACGCAGGAATTTGTTTAGCCATTTTTGCAATTTCAATTCTTGACACAATCATTCCCACCATCCAATGGATATTTATAGATAGATATTTATAAGGCAGCCAAAACTATAGGTATAGCTTTCACTGTTATGACTTTGCTGGCTTGGACACTAGCATACGCCTCATTTTCGCTTTAATTTCATAGGTAGGACACCATATGAATTGTTATATTTAATTATTTATTATTGCTAGTTTAGCCGGCCTTGTTAATGATGACTATTGTTACATTGCATATAGTCGTTGGTTTAAGAGTTCAACACAATTGATACATGATTAAGTTTTTTAACTATAATGTAGAGATTTGATTTTTATTGGGTGGATTGAAAAAGTTTAGTCTATTGGTAAATGTAAAACTCAATTAAGTAATATTTACATACATCTTGAAAAGAATTATTAATCTTTGACTATTGGTTAAAAAATACCATTGGCGCATGAAAAAAATTAAGTTGGTCTAAATAGAATGAATTCTAGTGACTTAAATACGAGATTTTTTATTCCTTTCTTAAATTCATATGTATGTAAAAAAAAAAATACTACCAAAGAGTCTCGAGTTAGACGGTTGACTTTTGAAAAATTAACCTTTTACTAATAGAATGAGATAATACTTAGATAAAATGAAACCTAAAAATAATGATCATGTTATAACTTTTTAAGAGTTCCATTCATTAAATATTACAATTTATCAAAAATAAAATAAAATTATTACAATAAGCAATTTATAGTTTTTTTTTTGGTGAACTAAGCAATTTATAGTTATCTCTTACTTTTTTAATATATTTTATCTTTTAAACCAATATAAATCTCAATAATACATCTCAAGAACGAAAGAGATAGCAAAAAATGTTGCCTATTTTATGCTCATAAAATATAAATCCATTTTTTAATATATAATAACGTGTTTTCCATATTGAAGTGAATTTTGCTTCCAGAAAAACATTTTTCATTTATACACTTGATAAAGATTAAACTTGTTAAACAAACTCATCATCCCGAAACATTAAGGTGAATTGCCGTATACTAATACGGATTATGGAATTAACGTATAAATACAAAATTGGCTTAATTATGTATTCATTCTTTGAATTTTAAGATTGTTTTGTCACAGAGTCTTGTTTTTTTTTTAATATTGGCCTTTCTGAAGTTACTTTTGTGTTTGTCCTATCAATCCGATCAAAATTTGTTGCATGTGGAGATGACGACCTCTCTCTGTAATCCATTTTTTTCTTCTTCTTTTTTAAACTAAAAATATAAAATATTATTTTTTTTAGTATTTTTATTTTATTTAAAAAAAAAAGATCTCCACACATGTAACATCATGTGGCATCACGTGATTAACTTCCTACATCTGATATAATTCTAATGTGACATTCTAACAAAATTAGTCCAGAATTAATAAGAATGCATGGTAGTATATGACAGATAGATAATTAAGCCTTTAAAACTTTTTTTTATAGCCTTTAAAACTTTTATATTCTTACAGTTGTTCTCTTATATTTATACATATACTCTATTTTTTTTTCAATTAAATCAACAATTGCTTTTTTTTTTTTACATTTTTTTTTCTTCTCCCTTGCATCTCCTAGATTAAAAAAAAATGTAAAAATATCAAACCGTGAAGCTATTTCTTTTTGCCTACATGTGAAGAGAGAACCAAACCGTGTCCTCCACATAAATTTGATAGAGACGAGACAGGTGGGCCTTACTTAACACTTTATTTGATTCCAAGAGAGAAACAGACAAGAAAGAAGTACAGTAAGAAAGAGGAAATGAGTGGATTTTTTCTATTGTTCGGTGCTTTTAATGCTTCTGTATATAAATTCTTTTATTTTTACTTTGGTTTTATTTATAAGATATTATTTTAATTTTTAATTGCATTTAATTATTTTTTTATAAACATTTTTATAAACCCAACACTTTTTAGAGTCTCAATAATAATTATAGAGATATTATTGAAAAAGTATTTTAAATTTTCATATTTTCAATGTCACTTACAAGTTTAATTACCTTCTTTAGTGAAAGAGAAAACTCTCAAAAGGATTTTATTATAAATAAGATAGGAGGGAGTACGAGAGAAAAAGAGTAGAATATAAGAAGAGAGAAATGTTGAATTTTCTTTTCATATGTTTGATTGGATAAAAAATGAAAAGAAAAAAAATTAATGAAATTGTTTAAAGACGACTATACCCCTTTATATAAAAATATTATTACATTTTTTATTATTTATCATGTTAAATTAATAAATACACTTTTATCCTAAAATTAAAATTATGTTTTTAAATAATTTTTTTGGTCCGTATTTCTTGCGTAACCATCGGTATCACCAAAAGCACTCTTAATACCAGGGAGCCTTTGAGACTAATCCGGAGCGAGCTGCGTGGCTGACTCTCCCATCGGGATGTTTTTAGTGGGAATCTTAAATAATTTTTTTTATATGAATCAACAAGCAACTTATTAAAATATAACTTCTTCTTTTTTTTTCTTAAAAAATATTAAATTTGTTTTGCAAGTTAACATTCAAACTATTAAAATAACACACATATTTAAAATACCTATTGTATAAGAAGATAATGCAAAGATACATGGATATAAAGAGCTAGGATAAATAGGTTTATAAAATCAACTTATAAATAGGTCTACATTATAAGAAAGTGACAAGTGTCATGTGTTAACCAATCAATAGTAAATCACTTTTTTTTATGTTATAAGTCTATTTGTAAGCTAATTTTGTAAGTCTATCAATCATTTTTTATAAAGTAAATAGTATAAACACGTGAGGTATGGACACGTGAGAGAATGAGCAGAGATCCTAAAGTAAATAAGCTTTTATCTTTATATATATATATGGGGATTGCTAACCTATGTAAAGTGTTTTTTTAATTGGTACATTTTAGCATTGTGTACCAGTTTTTAGTAGACAAAAAGACCCTCACATTTTAAAAAGACATAGTTTTAAACATAAGGGTATTTTAATAATTTCCTTTTTTTTAAAAAAAAATAAAAAATTCTGAAACTCTCACCCACCCAAACCCTATCTCCCCTCTCTCTCCTCCCTCATTTCTCAATACACGTTCTCTCTCATCTCTCTCACTCTAAACTACTCCTTCTCTCTTCTCTTCTCTTCTCTTCTCCTGCTGCCGCCGTTGCCGTCGCCGTCAGCCGCCCCGACGCCAACAGCAGCGTGCGACCCACCTGCTTCCGCGACCCGCCTGCTTCCGCGACCCGCCTGCTTCCGCGACCCACCTGCTTCCGCGACCCGCTACCAACACCGCGACCCCGACGGCGACGAACCACCAGCGTGCGACCCGCCACCACCCACGACAGCCACCACCCATTGCTACCCGACGGCAACCCCACCACGACAACCACCACCCCAGCAACCACTCTCATCAATCATTGACATCAAGCACACAAGGTGTTTGTGAAAAGGCTCAAGGTCTTAGGTTGACTACAACCCCATCCATTTCATACTATTTCTCTTTAATTTTTATGTATTAAACTTGTTCATTGGGTGAACTTTGTCTTGTTACCTACTAGCTTTTAAGTCATGTTTGATGTTAGTAATTTGTCGTTGTGGTTGTTGTTGTACTGGAGTCATTAAAGTTTACAAGCAACAAAAGCCTTATTAGATGTTCACAATATTGAAGTGTGCTTAGTGCTATTATTTATTTTTTGGGCCATTTACTGTGTGTTCATTGAAGGTTGAAGGCTTCCTGTAAAGACTCTTCAACTAGAGCAAATGGTTGTGATTGGTCAAGCTGAGGAGCCATCAGTTGTTGCTAGCCGAATGCAATTAGTCTTTAGCACACTTGAGGTTAGCAATAGAATATCAACAGATCATATTATCAGTTATCTTTATCTATTACAAAAGTGACAGCTATTTGAGTATATAAATTTATTTTACTTTGGCAAATTGGTTCAGATTGTGAGTCCACATTGGCCAAAGGTATAAAGCTACATGGGATGAAGTTAAATCCGTTTCCAAGAATGCCATGTTGAGTATGATTCAGAAAGATTCCATAATTGCAGTGTGGCAATATCGTCCCATATTGTCTCCAAAAAGAGAAGGAAATAGAGCATATATATGATGCCATAAATTTACTCTGCGAAAGTCATATTCTATCATCCCATGCTAAATTGTACCATAAATTAATCACTTAGCTTACAATGTTACTCTGTTGAGTTGCGTGGGTGGTTAATATGGATCTCTTTTTCTTCATTGTTTTTAAGCATGTGCGCTAGCCTAATGTATGTCACAAATTTGATTGAAAATATATAATTTGTCAATTGATTCAGACAACAAAGTATATCTACTGCACACCAGTTTATAGCTTAATTTATACTACTGGCCTCATCATTGATGGAATGCAGAACAGTTTATGTGAGAGGAAAATCAATTCATGATCGGGATAAACCGAAGGCTTAATTGAATTTTGGTCTCATTTTACAATTGTGTGAGTTTAGTTCTTCTATTTTTTTTATGACTTTTAAGTCATCCAAATTTCTAAGTGGTGTATACCATTAATCTTTTTGTCCATCTAAGTGAAGTCACAGAATCCTGCAAATAAATTAAAAAAAAAAAGTGAAGTCACAGAACTTGTTGGTTGATGACTAAAGTGGCATGCTAACAGGGTCCATTAATTATTTAATAAAGCTAGAATACATCATAACCAAATATCATCCTGTAAATTGTAAATTAGGTATCAACCAACAAAGCTGATATTTTTTAAATTCAGAACCAAATTTAATACTTTCAAAGTGCATAGAAGAGTACACAAACACAGGTTTTTGGATTTCGAATCCAAAAATTAATTCTTGAACTCCAATTTTTTTTCAAAAATTTCAAAAATACCATAGTTTAACAATAGTTTGAGACAAAAAATTAGTCATTTTTTACCATCCTTATGGGACGGAGGGAGTATGAATAACAATAATCTCAATTATTTGCCACGAATGGGTCACTTTGAAACTACTACTACTACTTAAATAATAATTACAGTATTCAAAATCAAAAAAAAAAAGCCTTCCAGCTAATACATGCTGCAAATTCCAAATTCAAGCACTATGACACATATTGCTTCAGCATCAGAAACATCAACAATCACCTGCATGTTACAAATGATTGTCCTTCAGAATACAACAAAATAATGCATTACTATAAAACAAAATGGATTCAAACAATTATTAAACTTACTTATTAGGAGATAGTTGAGAAGCCAACAATGAATCTTTTTTTCTTTTGGTTGGACAATTTCGAGAATCATGATCAATTCCACCACAATTAGGATAATGACAAGGACGAGGCTTCTTTGCAGCTTCAACTCCCCCTTTTGCCCTTGATCCTCTTGGTCGACCTTTTGTTTTAGAAGCGATAGGATTTTCAACATCACGCTCATCATCATTTAGAACATCTTGTTCTAAATCAATTGAATGTTCTTCAATTTCAGGCATACCTTTTACATACTCAATGACTTTCTTTAACTCTTTTGTAGCTACTTTAACTCGATCTTTGGTCTTTAAAGATTCAACCTCTAAACACTGCACTAGTGATCGAAACTCAACAGAGGAGTTATCATTGCACTTGATTATGTGTCTTGATTGTGGGATCAACGAGCTTTCTCTTCTCCATCGAGAAGGAAGATATTCTTCTAGAATACTAAAGAAGTCATTCTTCAACAACACTCGAATAGTATGTCTACACAATATCCCAGAAAATTCAAATTCTTTACAAGAACAATTAATTGATTTTTTTCCTTTATCCAAGTTACAGAACGACCTCCATCAAGTTTGGTATGATGTCGCACCAAGTAAGAGTCGTTGTCAGTCATGGTTGCTGCATATTTTGTAGATAACTCAATCTCATGTTGAAGCAACTCAAAGGCATAAGGTGTGAGTATGGTTGCAGCATGTTCAACCATCAAATCCCATTGTCTTTCAAAATCACTTGCACATTCTAAATTATATAGCCTATAAAACTCAGATTTGAAGTCATTATATTTTGTACCCAAAGGGAAAGAAAACCAAGTTGGAAACTTTGCCGCAATATGCCATATGCAGAAAGCATGCTTTGTATTTGGCAACTCCGTTGAAATGGCTTCTTTGAGTGCATGATCTTGATCAGTGAGAATTGTTTTTGGGCATTTCCCTTTGACAAAGTGTACAAAACTCTGAAAAGAAAACAAATTATAAAAATATCAAAGTTAATATTTAAGTAACAAAAACAACAATAAATAATCATAACTTACCTTTAAAGCCCATGTGAAGGAAGGTATTTTCTCATCTCGTAATAGCACACAACCAAAAAAAATGGAATTTCCATGATTATCAACTCCAACCCATAGTCCAAGAGGCATATCATAACGATTAATACGATATGTAGTATCAAATACAACCACATCCCCAAAAGTTTCATATGCTCGTATCGAATCACCAAATACCCAAATAATATGCTCCAACTTGCTACATTCATCCAATGTGAAATCATATTGGAAGGCATCATCTTTGTCTTTCAAATTTTTGCATAATTTGAGAACATCTGAAGCATCGTTCTCTTTGCCTACACTACTTTGAGATTGAATGAAATTCCTAATATCTTTGTCCAAAAATGGTAGATGGCCCACCTCTATCCCTTTCTCCGCTTCAAGCACTCTCATAATGAGACTTATCGAGCAACCAGCTTTCGATAATAACAATATACGATCTTGATCATTAATAGGGATATCACGATATGCAGGAAGAAACCGAATTTCTTTTTCATCTAATAGTGCATGGTTATGAGAGTTTTCAAAACATGTAACTACCCATCGTTCCTCGAAGCCAAATGTTCTTTTAGAGATCAACAATTTTGCACTACAATTACATCTTGAACTTTTTCGTTTCCTTTGTTTTTCTATTTCAGAGATTTTTTTTTGTTTAGCAACACCTGCCCGGTGACAAGTAAACTCTCTTTTATAAATATATTCAATGTTATTCTTGTACCGTTTGTAACTATGACCGCGTCTAACTGAAAAACCACAACTCTTTGCGAATAAACAATAAAAATTATAAGCATCTGTATCGCTGTTAAACAATTTCCCTTTGTAAAGAGTAGAGTCATTGGCATTTTCACCTTGAGGCAAAGGTTCACTCAAGATATCTTCAATTTCATCATCTTCACGAACCTCTCCAACTTCATCATCTTCAGATGTTGAATTATCATCTCTAAATAGCACTACAGGCCAATTACCAATTCCTTCAAATGACATTATGCCCGTAAAAATTTAGGAAAAATCCCAACCTAAAATTATAGTAAAATAAAATTAATTACAAACAAATATGCATATCATTATCAATATACATAAGAAGACATGTACCAATAAATTTAGGCCTCGCAGTTAAAAAAAATAGTGGCAGAATTGATCATCATGCATCACTAACAGTGAACAAAATATGATAGTTATAAAAACACTCAAAGGAATCTGAAGAAATAAACAATAATTTAACACAAAAATGTCACAGTATGCTATTGTATCAATAAGAAGAAATAAAGTAAATAAAATTAAAGAGAAATAGTATGAAATGGTTTGGAAGAATATATTTTGGTCAATAATCCAGCACCAGCCAGCACACGTAGGTTGCTCACTGATGAGCAGTGAGCAGAGGCTGCTTTCTCAGTGCCATTCCTTTTGGGACGTCGAGCGATTCTTTTGGAAGAAGTTTCTTTTTATTAGCAATTTGCATTAGGTGTTGAGACTCAACAGTTTACGGTTTTTAGCTTGGTCTATGATTTTGAACATCACAACTTTGCTCCAAGCTCACAGAGTAGTTCATTTTCTAGAAGTCTTGTATCACGAGTTTTTGAAGATAGATCAGAAAAGTATTAAAAAGAAGATAAAACACTGCAATTAGTACAAAAGTATGAAATTTTCTTCAAGAAAAGTTAAAGCATTCATTCAAGCTATTGTATCAATAAAAAGAAATAAAGTAAATAAAATTAAAGAGAAATAGTATGAAATGGATGGGGTTGTAGTCAACCTAAGACCTTGAGCCTTTTCAAAAACACCTTGTGTGCTTGATGTCAATGATTGATGAGAGTGGTTGCTGGGGTGGTGGTTGTCGTGGTGGGGTTGCCGTCGGGTAGCAATGGGTGGTGGCTGTCGTGGGTGGTGGCGGGTCGCACGCTGGTGGTTCGTCGCCGTCGGGGTCGCGGTGTTGGTAGCGGGTCGCGGAAGCAGGTGGGTCGCGGAAGCAAGCGGATCGCGGAAGCAGGTGGGTCGCGGAAGCAAGCGGATCGCGGAAGCAGGTGGGTCGCACGCTGCTGTTGGCGTCGGGGCGGCTGACGGCGACGGCAACGGCGGCAGCAGGTGGAGAAGAGAAGAGAAGAGAGAAGGAGTAGTTTAGAGTGAGAAAGATGAGAGAGAACGTGTATTGAGAAATGAGGGAGGAGAGAGAGGGGAGATAGGGTTTGGGTGGGTGAGAGTTTCAGAATTTTTTATTTTTTTTTTTAAAAAAGGAAATTATTAAAATACCCTTATGTTTAAAACTATGTCTTTTTAAAGTGTGAGGGCCTTTTTGTCTACTAAAAACTGGTACACAATGCTAAAATGTACCAATTGAAAAAGCACTTTACATAGGTTAGCAATCCCCTATATGTATATATATATATATATAAAAGAAAGTAAATACGCTTATATCATAACTAATAAGGGTATACGCTTATATCATAACTAATAAGGGCAATTTTAAACTTATCTAAAAAAATAAAGAAAATGGAGAATGCATCGACAGTGTAAAGGTTTTTTACACTCTTCATCCATGTATGGTCGTTGACTTCTAGATTAAAGTAATATAAACGAATGATGGATGATGAACTGGTTGTGTTACAAACTTTATACCGTCGATGTATAATCATTAATATCAAAAAAGTAAGGCCAATTTAAAATGTGAATAAATTAAAGTTAAGCTTTTCTCCTCTATTCTCTTAGCTAAAATGGGTTAGAAAACTTTTTGATATGTCTTCCATCTTCTATTTTTTCTCTTACTTCTTTCTCTCATGATTCAAACGGGAAGTTTCCCTCATCCTTAGCTTTTATTCTCTCTTTTCCCCGGCCCTTTTCTCTTCTTTCATTTTCTTTTCAACTAAACGAATATAGTGTAAAAATAATGTTTATTTTCAAAGGGCTTTTCTTATGGTAAAAGTTATAGTAGGCAAATTTTATTTAAAAAGGATAAATGCTAACAATAAGAAGCTAAATATAGTGAACACCGCTGCTATATAGTGCGACTACAAAAGCAAGACAATTGACGAATTGTTTATCTAAGAAAAATAATAAATGCTTCGATTATAGTACCTTTTTACGAAAATGTATGGAAATATGTGGTTTTTTGCATTATCAAAATATGGAAGAATATCTACTTATGATTTGTTTTATAATACTAGTAATAATCTTAACAACAGTGCATGACCCTTAAAAAAATTGATATGATTAATACATGTGAATCTTATAAATGCATCAATTTTCAATGCAAATCAACTGAGTATATGTTTTTTAACATATGCTTTAAAACATACATTAAAAGAATTAAATATAATTTTTTTACGGCTTAAATATGAAAATGGTCCCTGTAAATATTGACTTCTTTGAAATTGGTCATTGTAAAATTTTTCTTTTGGTTTTGGTCCCTGCACTTACAAAACATTTTGGTTTTGGTCCCTCATATTAAATTTTGGTCCCCATAATTATGTTGGTAGTTTGTTTTGGTCTCTCTATTATTTAGATTCAATTGGTTTTGGTCCCTCTGATATCATGGTTTTTGAACTGGTTTTCTTATTTAATGTAAGTTTTCTGTTTACCCTTGAGAATTAATGTAAGAATATCATCCTTAATAGGTCATAGAATATAATATTTTACATTTTTCGGCATTTTCCATCCACATATAACAGGAGAGACCAAAATCAAAATATTTTATAAATGTAGGTACCAAAACCAAAACAAAAATTTTACAGGGACCAATTTCAAAAAAGTCAATATTTATAGGGACCATTTTCATATTTAAGCCTTTTTTTACATATTGCATCTCAATTTCCATTTCGTTCTAATGTGTACTTTAATATGATCAGTGTCAAATTTCATTTTCATACAGTTGCATATCAATGAATGAATTGTCCCTACTTCCTTCATGTCATCACCCAAACCACATATCCCATGCAATGTAAGTTTGGAAACGAGTTGATCCCTTGCTCAACACACGTTTCGTACTTCATAGCCAACGCTGCTAAGGATATTCTCGTGCAATTCGTGTTTACCGGTATGCCCTTTGGAAACGCCGAAACAAACAAGTTATTATTTTTTTTTTCAAGGTGTCCAGTATCCACCCGCGCAATTGGGTGACTAATCCTTTCGACATTGTTGGAATCTTTTGGGGTAGTCTCCCAGTAAAGCCTTTTATATTTGCAAGAGTCGGAGATCGAAGCACCAACCACTTGCTTAAGTAGCAACAGATCCTTACCATTTTTGTTAGCCTCCACTGGTTAAACAGACAAACTTATAATTTGATAGGTCAATAGTAATTTTAGCCAAAAATAACTTTATCTCACTTTTGCAATTAATAGTGAATGAAATTCAAACATAATTTTTTTTTTCAGAAAAATTCTTTATTAGAGTTATATGAATTTTAATTATAATCAGTTTTTTCAAAGTCAAACTCATTCAATGTTATATTAACGCACTACTCAAACATGCTTCACACCTGACCTTATTCCTTTAATGGATAGTGATACATTTGAACAACAACTAACAGTATTGACAGTTGAAAGCCACCACTAATTGATCCCAAATAATATATACTGAATATTTGACCTTTTTCTTTATTTTTTATCTTTTGAAATGAATAATTGACTTATTATTATTAATCTCGAATATATCCCCCACATACATACATACATACATATATATATATATATATATATATATATATATATAGGAGTAATACTCTAACGCGGCTGTTTACTTTCTTTTTTTCAAGAAAAGTTGAATGAATTCTACATTTTGTTTAAGCTAATAAAGAAATATATTAATAAAGCACGAGGGAATGGATCGTGCATGTAAAGTGGATGGAGAATGTTAAGTAGTAGATTCTATAATACCCTAATTTTGGTCTATCGAATAATAGGAAATTAATTATAAAATTAGTTTTATAATTAATTTATATTAGTTTCGAAATTTTAATTTTTGTACATTATGTGTTGGAAATATAAAAATATGGGATATATTTTTATATGAATGTTTTGTACAAAAATATAAGTTTTGCAATTCAGTCATTGGATTGGGACTTAATTGCAATATTAAAAAGGTTTTTTTTTTAGGGAAAACAATTAAAATGTCAATTTTTGAAATTTTCCAGTAAGTAAGCAGTTACTGGTGCCCGATAACCGGTTAGTGAAACAACCCGGGAACTGAGTTAGTGCATTTTGATGAGTAATCACTTGATTAATCCATGAATTGCCACGAATTTAGTCCATGATTAGTGGGAAACACGCGTCCTCATGCTTGCAAGCTTGATTTCTCTATAAAAACCCGAATTGTTGATGAATTTGGGTTGATCTTCGGAGTTAAGTGTTGAAACTCTGTTCTTAGGGTTCCTGAATTCGTCCTTTCGATTCTTCCTAGTGCATGTGAGTTAGGATTTGAGTGATACACTACTGTAAAGCTTGAATCAAGGGCTTTACATTGATATAAAGTTTGTGAGTTGGGAGTTCCTGAGCGAGGAGAAATCAAACCACGAAGTTGAGGCTGTGAACCTGTCATCTCTGTTTCAGCTTCGTGGAGCTGTCTTTGAGCTTCGATTTTGGTAAGTTCAAGCATTCTTTGGACCTCAAATCACTTTGTTTATTTAGTGCATGTTGCATACAACAAATCCTAACCATTTCCCCCAAATTATATGACCTTTTCATGCACCAAAATCTATGGTTTCTAAACCCTGTTGAACCTATGTTGGTTGAGGACAAAGTTTGAGGTTCTTGTGGATTTCTTGCAAAAGTCAATGATTACACTCATCAAACACTACCTAGAGGTAAGGGAGAAGCTTACCTTATACTAAAATAAGATTTAAAATGTGATTTGTATAGTGAGAGTCACCAAGAGACTCTAAGGGCATAGTTTGATTTGGTTTTAAGGCTTGAAGGCCAATTTTAACTCATTTTTGATTTTGAGCAATTTTGATATGATGCATGCAAGCTTATTTGATGATTTGTTGATAGATATGTGCATTGTATATGAATTTGGTATTTCAAGTTGTGAAATATGTGTTTTATGCACTTTTGAAATATGAGATTTGCATGCAATGAATTTGTCACATGTTTAAGTGTTTAAACATGTGTAATTTAAGGTATTAAACCTCTGTTGATGATGAAAAAGGTTTAGATATGAGTACCAATGAAAATGGTGTTGAAAACCTTAATTTCAGTGTGTTGTACTGCAGAATTTAACCGGTTAGAAGCTCAGCGTAACCGATTAGAGACTGACAGAAATTAAAAGTGAATTTTTGATTTTTGTTAAGTTGTTCTCACCATTTTAATTTATTCTCCTAACCTATTTTCACTATAAATTACCCTGTGAATGTTGGCTGATGTAACCAAGTTGGGTAATTAGTTTTATACCTTAATGTTAATAACAATTTCACTTGGAAAATTATACAAAATTGAAAAGTATGATGAATTGTGGAGTTTTCAATGATGGGACAAATTTTACATAGGGTACAAAATAAAGGTTCAAGGCTCTTTTGGAACAATTTGGAAGATAAATGAAAATGACATTGAAAATCACAAAAGTTCAGTTACTGGAACTGTACAGCCTAACCGGTTAGAGTACCTTGTAACTGGTTAGTACGCGAAGAACAAAAATAAATTTTAAAGGTTTTTGATTAAGTAATTTATATTATTTTTAGTCACACTCTTCCAACCCAAAATAAGTAAAAATTATCTAAGTTAAATTCATGAAAGAATTTGATGGGTTAAGATAATTTTGTTTTAGTACCTTAAGTTCATCATTGAAAATAATAAAAAGAAATTATGACATATGTATAATCTTAATTGTGGAGATGTATGTTAAGATTATGTCATAATAATTATGGATTAATTATGGGAATTAATAAAAGGCTAACCTTTAATGTATTGTGTATGTGCTTCATTCATGGAGATTAGGTTGGTGATGTGATTGGGTAATGTTCTGGGAACATGACTTGAGTACTCTGGGAGTACCAAACTATTGCGTTTTGCTTGATGACACATTCTGGGTATGGATGTGCTAGTGTGGGTTCACTGTTGATGTAGTTAGTACGTCTTCGCGACGTGACGTTCACTCTGGGAGTGACGTTATGTACCATGGTGATTCATTACGTCTTCGCGACGTGACGTATACTCTGGGAGGAACGTTAAGGAAATCACCCCAAGCAATTCCGCCATATGTTCTGGGAACGTATTATTTAGTGTTCTAGGAACACAAGGATATCTGTGGATAGATATCTATATGATGTTTTGAGGCCTCAGTTTTTGGATAGAAATCATGCATCACGCCACCTGCATTGAAAGAGTTATATACACGAAAATGGGTGTGCTCATATGTCTATGCATATTCTATCTATCTATGATTATCTGTGTTTGGTATTTTAGTCTCATTTTATTATGTATATGTGTGATGCTTACTCCCATGCCGTTGTTAGGTGATGGCCAGATACCTAGCTTGCATCGAGATCCGACCCATCCCTAGTGGTATTTGGACTTATGAGGAGCACCAGGTTACCTTGGAGGGTGAGGTGAAGATTACTCTCTATCACCCTAACCCCTTGGCCAGGGTATGACCTCGTAGGTTTAAGATCCCGATTATATATACTATGCACGTTCCACCCTTTATACTTATAGAGGACTACCCCCAGCTCGACCCGTACGGAGATTTCACCGATTTCGTTTTAGAGCTGCCACTCGTTCCCATCCTTCTTCTTCGAGGATTTTCACTGAGGAGACTCCTCCTTCTAGCCCGACAGGTGTCGGTAGGTCTGTTCCTGTTACAGACCCTAGACCCAGTGGCAAATTTTATTTAAAAAAGGGTAAATGCTAACAATAAGAAGCTAAATATAGTGAACACCGCTGCTATATAGTGTGACTACAAAAGCAAGACAATTGACGAATTGTTTATCTAAGGAAAATAATAAATGTTTCGGTTATAGTACCTTTTTGCGAAAATGCATGGAAATATGTGGTTTTTTGCATTCTCAAAATATGGAAGAATATCTACTTATGATTTGTTTTATAATACTAGTAATCTTAACAACAGTGCAAGTGATGAAGGTCTAATATATGATGTTGTAAGGCTTAATTTCACTTCCTTTTGTTATGGTTTTGGCTTGTTTCTCTTGTAAATTTAAGACTTTTTGTATAGTTTTTAGGAAGTTAGGTAATTTAGAATCCTTTGAACGTTTTGATCCGTTTTGGGTATGTTTCAGGTGTTTTGGAGCTTTATTTTGAGAAAATATTATTGGAGCTAAGAAGAGCATAAGAAGACCTTGAAAAGGGCACAAAAACAGAGAGAAACGGAGTCGAAAGTTACTGAGCACGCTCAGGCGCGGGAATGGCGCGCCCAGGCGCGCGTGCGGCGTTAAAAAGTGGGTATCAGATATAGCGCGCCCAGGCGTGCTGGTCTGCACGCCCAGGCACGCGAGTCACGTAAAAGCCCAATTGGGCTAATTTCTGATCAATTTTGAAGGATTTTGATAAGATTAGACTTTTATCTATTTATCTTAGGATTAATATTAGTTTTTAGGGAGTTTTTGAGAAGGGGGAATGTCATGAATAGTAATTAGGATTCAAGAGATAGTTTTAGAAAGGAGATTTACACAATTTTGGGAGCATTCGAAGGAGGAATCCGGAGAAGATTGAAGAATCAAAGCACATATGTGTGGTAATTTAGGAATAAATATCATAGTTATTTGTTTTCTTCTTCTCTTTCATTATGTGTAACTAAACTGACCACTCTCTAGCAAGTATACTAGATCACAAAGTAATATAGTCGGTTAAGACCAGATATCGTTCCCATAGGGACCAATAATTATTTAGCTTATTTCTACCTAGGAGTAATTAAGAGTAAAATCTATTAAAATTCAGATTTAAATAAATTAATTAAATGAGTATTTTGCTGCTGGAAAATAAATAAAAACAACTAAATTATGGACGAATGGTGGTTAGGAACTTGGTTAGGAACTAGTTTCATTAATTATTTCATTTATTTATCATAAATCAATGTTTTTCCCTAAATCATGAACGAATTCCTAAATTGGTAACTATTAGATCCCTCTTGTATAATTACCGTTTCTTATTCAATTAGATAATCCTTAATTCCTTAAGAGATTAAACTATTGAATAATCTTAATTAAGAACAGAGAATTAATCATGTTATATAATTACCCAATTGTATCCCTACTTGTTGAATAACTATATTGTTTAATTGCATGGCCTATTCTAATTCCTAATCTCTCAATTGAAGAATTAGAGATCCAAAACAAGACATAAATTAGCTAGATGTATGAATTGGAAATAAAACACAATCAAACACATGATTTAGAAACGGAAAAACATTAATTCATATAAATAAATTAAATAATCAAATCCACATTTTCCTAACACAAGAGGGTTTAGTTACACATCAAAGAGAAGAAGAACAAATAAGAATAGAAGTAATTCATTCCTAAATTACCACTAATCATTGATCTGAATCTTCAGCCTTCAATGGATTCCTTCTCCGAATACTCTCCAGAGAATGTAATCTCCCTCAATGATTTCTGATTTTTAATGATAACTGATTATGACTCTCTAATCTCCTCCTAAGCTAATCCTAAAAACATAAATAAGTAGATAAAATCCTAATCTTATCAAAATCCTTCAAAACTGATTAGAAATTGGCCCAATTGGGCCTTCTCATGTCTGACACGCAACTTCGGCCCTGATTTTGACCTCAAATATGGACGAATTTGAGCAAAGCTATTTCTGGAAAAGTTATAGATCTTTTCCATAGCTTTAAAATGATACCAAGAACGCCTCATTTGGATAAGCTTAGCTCAAGTTATGGCCAAAATATCGAACACTGCCATCTTACCGCGGTGCGCGTGCCTGGGCGCGCGGATCTGTGCGCCTGGGCGTTCGGGACCTGATCCGACTCCGTTTTTCTCTGTTCTTGCGCCATTTTCAAGGTCTTTTCGTCCCCTTTCATGCTCCATATTTATTTTCTTCATTTAAACTTCGAAAGTACCTGAAACAAACCCAAAACGGATCAAAACATTCAAAGGATTCTACTAAACTAAAAATTCCTAAAACTAATACAAAATACCTATATTTACAAGAGAAACAAGCTAAAACCCAAGCAAAAGGAAGTGAAATTAAGCCTCAAAACATCATATATTAGACCTTCATCACACCCCCAAACTTAGCATTTTGCATGTCCCAGGCAAAAGTAAAATAAATTCATAAACACAAGACTACCTTCTAAATCAAAATGTACAACACTTAATCAAAGACTTCGACTCATCAACACAGCCACATATTTACACAAGCTATTCACATATCAAAACCTGGTTAAAGAAACAAAATCAATCAGAACTCAAACTAGTGAACACTCTCAACCTCTCAGTGTATATCTCTCATGTGTATCAAGGGTATAAATCAATTCACTCAAGTTCATACAATAGTAAAGTGTTACCATAAGCTTGACCATAGACCCAAATCTCCACTGAAATTATTGAATGCATGCACAAATCAAAAGGTCTTTAATTTGGTTAAAATGAGGCCATGACTAAAAGTGTCAGGTGAGATAAAAGAAAGAAGGGATAAAACAAAGGCTAATTTGCAAAAATATTTATAAAAGCAAGTTTCCCTCAAAAACCATGAATGAGCAATGAATACAATAAAGGCTAACACTCACATCAGGAACATCTTATTCTTCCTTTCTTTTTCAATTTTTTTTCTTCTATTCTCTTCCTTTATATTTATTTATTTTTTCCTTCTTTTTTCACTTGGAAGAGAAATAGAACTCATAACACTTTTCACCAATTACTTTCACTTTTTCTTTTTCATTCCTCTCAATTGCTCATTCAAAATTCCCAAGGTACAACTCTACCTTCAGCAGCTAATAGTTGAGCCGTATGATTCCACCAATCCTCAGCTTCATTTGTCAGCACATAGGTTGCAAAAGTCACCCTCTGATTATCAGTGCAATTCATGGTTCGGAAAATCTTTTCCAAATCACGAATCCACTTTTGAGCCTCATCCGGGTGATGTCCTCCTCCAAACTTTGGCGGATCACATTGACAAAATTCCGAGATGCCTTGAAATTCAGCTGGAAAGGGGTTCCTAGGTGGTTGTTGTCCTATAGGGTGTTGTTGCATATTCTCGAATACTCTCGAGATTCGATCTAATGCTTCAGCAAGTTGATTATTGTTTCTAGCAGCCATAGTAACTTGCACTATGAACTGAGTCAATAATCAATCTTAAGACTAAACACACACTCTAATACTAACATACTCTAGTGGTTAGTATGTAAGGCCATACTCCAAAGCCAAGAGTCGGGACCATTGCTCTGATACCATAAGTGTGACGACCTAAGTCGTCACGAGAATTATGTTATGATAAATGCATATTATTAATGTATTTTAAGGAAATGATACTGATGATTTTATGATGGTATATAAAAATAAGAAATAATTTGAACCGGATACTTCCATAAAGCTGCGTCGTTATATTTTACAATAAAAAGTTTGATTTAATATACATCATTTCACATTGTTTTAGTCAAAAGATACAGCATCATAGCTCTGAGTTATTGTTGGGACTCTGGCAAGTGCACCAGATCGTACAAGTAATAAAGTGAAAGTGGGATGTCGTTCCCAACGAAGACTAAAATCGATTAAAACAATTCTCACCTAAATGTAGTTATTAAGTGAAATTCAAAAGATGATTCAATTGACTAGAGAATTTTTAAACTAAATTAAATTGTAAAACAAAAACGCAAATTAAAAGTGGTTGTGAAAAGATTTGGGAAAACTTGGGTACATGTTTCATTGTAGGTTCCAAAAGCAATTGTTAACAAATCAATGAATTTCCTAAGTATTGAACCAATTTTGCAAGGTAAAAGCCGCCTAATTCCTTAGATCAACTTTGTTTCTTAGTAATTTAATCTCTCTTAATTCCTTAAGTAGAGCCTTAAATCCTAATCTACATGTAACACCCCAATTTGGAAATAGAATTTTCCCTAAAAATTTGCGCCATTTTTTTTATATAAACATTACAAGCGATCAGAATTTGGAGAAGAGGTTTTCATGTCAACTTAATTTCAAAAATATTTTTCAACTTAGCTTTCGAAAAGGTTACATAACTAACTTAGTTTCTAAAAATGTTTTCTCAACTTAACTTCTATCAGTAACTTTGTTTCATAAAAAGGTTTTCCTTCGTCTTTCAAACTCCATTCTATTTTCCAAAGTGAAGTGCCACGATACATTTCCATTCCAGAACTCAATATTTAAAAATGCAGAATAAAATCATCATTATATTAATTCCAAAATAAACATCATAGAAATTGTTTAGGCTTAATAGCCATTATCCCAAAATACCAAATAGCGAAATGATAAAAACTTCCATTGGGGTACATAATGATAATCAAAGGGTCCGTTATCCAAGACTCAAAACAAAAGATCACTACTACTAAGAGCTAAGCTACTCGTCATCGTGCGCATCCTCATCAGGGTCTTCCTCTGGGTCTTCTTCCTCTTCTGGGTCCTCTTCCTCACCGATGTTCTGATAAGCGGGCGGAGCATTATGAAAAGCCCAAGGTCCACCCGGCATCGGGTCCCTCAAGATGAAATGCACTTGTACACGGTCGGTAGCCACTCCACGTAAAGCGTGATCTCGATTAGTAAAAATGAGTCTTGATGGTCCCTCCCAGATCCAACCATTTGCGGTCCTATGCCATTGTCCCCCCATTAAAGGAGACATTTCCAGCTGAATCACTTGGTCCGCCATCTAATTTATTTACCATGAACAGAGACAAGAACATACAGAAAAATATAGAGAGTTAGCTACCAGATGGGCAAAGCGTCGACGGCATGGGCTTAATCCATGGGTCGCATTAGAACTAACACAAGCATAATATCCTTATTTCTTTATCACATTACTCTTATAATCCTTGAATCTTACATCTTTATCATGATTATCATTACTCAAGAATTCCATCTATAATTTTCCACAAGTCTTTCACTATTATCAAACTATTAGGGAAGGAAGCTATCGGGTTAAAGGCAAATTAGCACACACGCTACATCTCCTCTTTCAATATCCAACCTCGTCCTAGTTCGGAAAGCAGATGGGATGCACATGAGTCCTAACCATGCTGACATCGAAGCCAAAGGGTACGTACCAGCTGAAACCACGCCAGTTGGCCAGCAAAATAAAATCAAGTATTAATTCATAAGTTCATAAAAACGATGGCTTCTAGTCCCATTCGGATTCCCTCTCCACCATCTAGGATTTGCTCAAGGGGGCGACAACTCTATCCCTAGTTCGCGTTGCAGTCCTCGCTACGACCAACGACCAGTAGGTGCCCTTGATCATTGTAGCATCGTCCCACCTGGGGAAGTACTCTTAGGCTTCTTGACGAATCACCGTCATTGCCCTCCCCTATCACAATCGCCACTCGAAAGGATGCCTGACCTCCAAGTATATGGTATCTTTCCTCTCCACTACTCCACTCTCAACGTAGTCAAAAGGGATTGGGTCCTAAAGTCTTTTAAGTCTTTTTAGTTCTTTAGAATCTTTTCTTTATCCTAAGTTTGGTTGACCCATTCTAAGCCGTACTTCTAACGGACCTCGACCTCTAAGGGACCACAGCAAAACTTCATCATCGTACAGTGGGATCCACAAGACGTAATCACGGCACACTCATTCATGTGATTAGTCACTCAAAGGGGAATAATTACAAAGTCATTGTGCCACGATGCACCATCACTGTACATAAGCATCATTTTCGCATATTTTCAAGACTTAATCATTTCGTATTTCTTTCAAACGTATCACAACTTTCTCATAGGGTCCTTCCACATTTCCATAATTATCATTTCTCATCAACTCCAACATTTTCTCGATTATACGATTCTTTTTAAAACATTTACAACATATCCATCATCATTCTCAGAATCATTTAACAACATTTCTTATATACTCATACAAGCATAATAATATAATCACAAATACATCAAATAATAAAATAGAGTTACTATCTCAACGAAAGACGACTAAACATCCTACACTCAATTGTCGTCTCGTATCTTGACACGTAACCCAGATTCCGACTTTTGAGATGGTCGAAATCGTTCTAATGATTACCATGGTGCCATTATGTCTAAAGGTTGCTACTCTCTCACCTTGATGCGAAGGATTAACGTGGGCTTGACTTTCGGTCTCGCCATTCGTCCCCAATTGCAAACCTTTTAAATCAATCATTTTCACAAAATAACCTTTATAAATATTCACACCAATTTAAAAGTAATTAACCAAATATAACTTTTGAAAACATTAATTTCTCAAAGTCCTTGAAATTTTGGAATCATGTAAATACTTAGAAAATAACTCATTTCTAAAAACCTTTTAAAAAACTTTAAAATCAAATATCAAATCAATATTTCTTTTTCAAGAACATCATTCAATCATTATTCACATTTTCATACAAGCACAAACAACATTTCATTCAAACACATATACAACCTTACTTATATGTATTCTAAAATTACTTTTAAAATCCACTTTTTATCCTAAACACTTATACTACAAGATTAGCATGAAATTTACATATTTAATCATTCAAGAACAAGTCATAACATAAATACCACACATTTCACTTTTTTTTCTTTTGGACAGCATGCATACTCAAACTTAAAAATTCATTTTCTCTTAAACAGAAAGTCGAAAACACATGCCGTTTTTTCCTAAATTCTCATTACAACTTCTACTATAATAAAATGATCAAAATTAAGCTAAATAAAATAATTGCATCTGCTGTACAGCCACTGTAAAAGTTGCATTAGTTCAAGAAGTTTAAATAAAACAATCCAAAACAATTATACACAATTCCTACTCATGCCAAAGACTTTAAAACACTCTTATTTTTAATAAAATATTATTTTTCCATTATTTATAAATTCTGGACAGCAACTTATTATTTTTATACAATCATTTTAATGCATCTAAAACACCTATTTTCCTCTTCTTCTCTATACTACTCTTACACCTATAATTTAAATACAACTAATACTCATAAAATAATCACTTGAGGTCTTATATGTAATACTATTTTTCCAGAATTAAAATTGATTTTCCAGAATTGATTATTTGCATGAAATTTAATTGCACATTCATACTAACAAACATCTAACCACATCAAACAAAAATACCATAAAACATTTGCAACTTATACTCAAAATAATTATAAATTTCGGTCTTCATAAAATTTTCCAGAATTATTTTATTTCCCAAAAATTATTTTTAGTTCCTTTTTCACAAATCATTTTCATTTCATTTTTACTTTAAGGAAAATACTTATTTGTTTTTATTCTTTTTAGGGACTTAACTATAACTCAAATACACATGAAATAACAACAATTACTATACAATATATATATATGTATATATATATAGGTCTAAATCCTAATTCAATATTCCTATTCAATTAGAATTACCAAATCATAAACGGTACCAAATTCATGATGAACAATTAAAACATAATCAAACACAATACTTAAATGGAAAAACATCAATTCATTAAACAAAAACTATATAGGTTCCATACAAATCCACATGTTCCCAAAAATGAGTTTAGTTACACATAATTAGAAAAGAAGAAAGAAGAATAATGAAAATCATAATGAGAGACATGAAATTACCCCAATCTCCAATCACAAAGTGCAATCCTTCAACTTGCCTCCAAAAGCTCTCTCACTAATTGCTCTCTCTAAAACATGATAACTCCCTCTCCAAAGCTTTCTGGTCTAAATGAATCCTAATCCTATTATTATATAGATAAAAACTAACTTAATTTTCAATCTAATGTGATAAGATTATTATCTGAATAAAACTAATCCTAAATTTGAATATAATATGATAAGATCCTATTAGAATAAACTAATCTCTAAGAATATTATCTACAAATAGAATTTATCATTAAAATCCTTCTAGAATCTCGTATTTGTATCTGACAGCAACTTCGGCACTGATTTTGACCCCCAAGATGGACGAATTTGAGCAAGGCTATTTCCGGCAAAGTTTTAGATCTTTTCCTTAGCTTTAAAATGATACCTAGATCGCCTCATTTGGATTAGGTTAGCTCAAGTTATGATCAAAACAATGAACAATGTCACTTTCTCGCATTTTGCACGCCCAGAATCAACTTTTCTTCATTTTTTCCTCTTTTTCTTCTCAAATCAAATGCCAAGCTCTCTTTCTTCACTCCTTTGCAAAAATCACTGTTTTAAGAGCTTAAATACCTGAAAACAAACCAAACACATCAAAAGGTTCCAGAAATCTTATAATGACAAAATTCCATTGTTTTATTCCAATTTACTCAAGAAACAAGCCACTTACTATGTAAAAGGGAGACAAAAAAGGTACAAAAACATCACATATTAGACCCTAATCACACCCGGCCCCCAAACTTAACATTTTGCATGTCCCAGGCAAAAATAAAATAAAATTTCTAAAACACAGGACCATTTTCTAAAATAATATGCAAACACCTAATCTAAGACTCCAGACTAATGACTCATACACTTTTCTTCACAAGCAATAATTTCCATCAAAAATTGGTTAAAGAAACAAACTCCAGAAGAAGCAGGAACTAGTGAACTCTCTCAACCTCACTGTGTATATCTTTCATGTGTATCAAGGGTTATGACAATTCACTCAAGTTCATCCAATGACAATGTGTTACCATATGCTTGACCATAGACCAATATCTCCACTGAAATTATTGAATACATGCAAAAATCAAAAGGTTTTAATTTTTGTTGTAACGAGGCCATAGCTAAAAATGAAAGGTGTGATAAAAGAAACAAAGGATTATACAAAGGGCTAAAAATATGAAATCAAACAACATCCCTTTAACATATGAATGGAGCATTGGTTTTGTAACAACCCGGTTTTCATAAACCAAAATATTTACTTGAGGTTGCGAAAATTGAGGCCAGATTTTTTTTTACATGGTTGAAGTGTTTCGGCAAGTCTTCGGTGTTATCAACACCCCTTTTCAAAAACCCGAGTTGTGACTAAAATATTTTCCTTCATAAAAACAATTGCGTCAAAAGTGGTTTGCTCGACTCACCTTAATAGTTTTCAAAAACTTCACCTGGTAAATTTTTGCATAAAAAGGTGCCTCATCAACTGGATTAAAACTTAGCTTCGTTACATGATAGCTCATAGCATGGTAATCCTTAACTTCACACATTCACAACAACCTAAGCTACTATGCTATCCTCTTTGAACCTTTCCTACTATAGACTAGCAGGTGGGACTCCTTGCTCTTCTTACGTCCTCCCTTTGCTCCGTCTGCAACCGTAGGACTCCTCTCCTTCTCGTATTCGATCTTATCCTCATAGCTCTGGAACCCTCTTACATTGACTTGCCCCAGGTGTGACTCCAGGTTCGCTCCACTCAGTTGGTGTTCCGGGTCCGGGATCACGATCTCCGTGTAGCCAGTCCATGCCCAGCCTTGGGGAGTATGCTTCCAGCCTCGTCCATACTTGTTCCACAGAGTGATGCCCATGCCATACTCCATCTGCCCGTTGAGATACCAGTGGCACCGATAGGCCAACGAACAGGAGAGAGTAAGCGATCCGAACGACGAATCGTCGACGGCGTGGAATTACAATATGCAAGATAGAAGGACCATATAACATACAGCACACAAGCACACACGACAATCAAGTACATTATCATCATTATTTCACTTTATGGTTATTATTATTTTCATCTCATTATTATCTTTCCGTTACCTTTTCTTCTTTATGAACATTCTTTAATGCTCTTTCATTCCTTCTCTTTTATTCCAACCTTTCATCTCACAATCGTTATGATGGGGGAAATTTTTACGAACATTCATCGAGTCACTCGTATCGATTCTCGGCTATCACTCACGTCTACATCTCCTCGGTCATCCACCCAACCTAGTCGGAAGCCAACAGGAGTACAGGACCTTTACCACGCGGGCATGACAGCTGTCTCAACAATGGCTCCAAGCCAGGAGGTCTCAGCCTCAAATCATATCATATAATCAAAACTCATTGCCCCGTTCCAGTCCCTCTCCACTGTTGTAGACTTGCATCGAGGGGGCGACAGCATATTTCTGGTGGGCCCGCAGAACTTGCCACGACATTAGACCCAGTCCCCACCACGTTAGTGCACCACTTGCGGAGTTCGTTCTGCCCAGAAATACACTCTAGACTTCTTGACGTTTCACCGTCATCGTCCTCCCCTCCTGCAATCCCCACCTGAGTATCCGTAGATACCCATAGTATCTTCCTCTCCACTACTTCGCACTCTCATACCTTACCGCGTGTGTCTTTTAAGTCTTTTATCCTTTTTAATTAACCTAAGGTCGGCCCATCCTTCGTACAACCCTTCAATGAGTCCCGACCACTACTTGGTACAAACTTTCACTCATCAATTCTCACTTAGCACAGAGCTGGGATCACATCACAATTCCAAATCTCATTCCTCAACTTTCTCAACACTTTCCGTCTCTCACAATCATCTCAGAACATTGTCAAAACCTCTTTCCACAACAATTCCATAGAATTCTCTTTTCAAATAGCACATTTTGGGTGAGTGTTATTGGAGGAGCAAGCTCAACTCCACTAAGCTTCTTCCCAAAAAGTGAACGAGTATCACGTCTCATTCCACAATCATTCTCAATATTCCCAGCTCTGGCTCGTTCTCAACATTGTCATTTCTTTTCTTTTTCTTTCCCCAAACCCACTCTTTCTCTTTTCCAATCCAACTTATCTCTTTTACCTCATATTCAATTTCCTTTGTTTTCATTTCTTTACTCGGGACGTAACAGACGTCCATCAGGGTGTTACTTATTTAATCACCGCAATAAGTATCAACAGAGATCATTAAACAAATAAATAAAAGCACGCTATCAATCACACAAACATCACACAACAACAATGTGGTCTTTGTCACATTCATATAAATGGCCATACAATCACACAATTGCCACTTATACTACTGACTCCAACCACGTAGTCCCGATCTTTGAGATGATGCGGGACGTCCTACTAAATCACCTAAAGGCCACAGTGTCTTAGGATAGCTTCTCTCTCACCTGGATTCGCGGTTTCCGAATCTACAAGTTCCAAGCGATCTGCTGCCTCCCTCGTGTGCCCGACTCCAACTTCTTTCAAGTCCCAGAAGATAGATACATGAATATTAAATTTTATTTAGTTAATATTTCTTAAAATTATTCTCGAGACACTCAAGAAAATCCAAGCATTGTCCTTATTTATAATCAAAACATTAATTCTTTTACTCAAACTTGTCCAAAAGCAAACACTAGCTCTCATACTTTAAAATCATGAGAAAACAATTAAATGAATTCATTTAAAGGAAAAGTTTCTTCGCTGGTCCTTCTTGGACAGCATCGAACTCAATTCCAAAAACACCAAAAATTAGCACTTTTCAAACCAACTTTATCTTAGATCAATTACCCATGAAAACTAAACTTTAAAATACTTGGAAAACATTTTAAAACAAGAAATATAATTTAGAAAGTCTTGGACAGCATCATGTCCTAAGTTTTAAATTCGTTTTCCATTTTTAAAACCAATTTAAACACATAGACAATTCAAGCATCTTGAATGCAATCAAATAAACACTTAAATCAATAACTTATCAAGTTTGAACACTTAGAATCACATGAGAGCAGCAAGATAATCAAGTAAAACAAATCAAACAAACATTCATTTACTCCCAACATTTCACAGTCTCGAGTCATCAAGTTACACATAAACATGTTCACAACTCGTTCATACATATAGCCCTATCAAATGAGGAAATCAAACACTTAGCATACACAAACCAAATCATGCATCACACATAAACTTAGTCACATTTTCACTTATCTTGTATTTAATTAATTTCATCTTAGCAAAACTTCATCTTATCACACTTGATTAGGTTAAAACCGTATGCATCATGGTTGGTTTAGAAAATCATTTCTTCAAGGATTAGCTTCACAAATCAACACATGATTTCATGTCATAAACACATATTCATTCAAGGAATTTCAACTCAAAGTCTAAGGTCTAAACCGTGACCTAGACCTAGCTTTTTCTCAAAAATATTTTCAAGGTTTCAAGACTTAACACAACTCTCAATCCAACAACAAGTTCACATAATTCATCAAGCAAACAAAAGCATAGTCTTTGCATATTTTCATTCATGAAACCGTGACATACATAGGTTTCTTAAACAATTTAGATTTCACATTTTATTACACAAAAATCACTTCAAAGTTCATGGAAGTCACATGCACAAAACCAAAATGCAACATTAAAACTCCTAACCTAAGGATCATGCACAAACCGTGGCTATTCATAGCAAATTACACAATTTCTTTTCATTCCAAAACATCTCTAAACTCAAGATTATATCATGCAAGGAATCATTCAAAGGAAAATCAAGTTCATATTCATAATCATCAACAAACCGAAATCAATCCATGATTTTCTTAAAATAAATTTTCTTAGAGTCTCAACTTCCAAAACATGCTTAGAATCTCAAGATAATCACATGCACATAACAAGCTTCATCATCAAAATCTCTAGCCTAGAAAACCAAGTGTAAACCGTGGCCATTTACAAGAAAAATCATCAAGGAAGTCAATTATTTTCAAAGATTTTTCACATTAAGATTCAAACATCAGGTATGAGAAAGCTCAAACATAGATCTTGACATGCATGCAACCAAAATTACTAGATCTTTGAAAAAAACTCTTATGAAACTTAAAAATCAAATTCTTTTCTAAAACATTTTCAAGAGATCAAAGAGAAAACTTCAAGATCATGAAGAAAAACATTTTCTTAGCAAGACTTTTTGGAATCAGGCTTGGAAAAACAACATGCATCAACACTTTTTCAAACAAAATCAAAGTTTAGAAGAAAAGCATGAAAAAGAATAAAGATCAAGGAAAAGGGTTTGAGGCTTTTAAGATTATGAAACAATTTCTTACTTAATTAAATTTTTAAGAATTCAAGTCCAAGATCTTTGGATTTCTCTCTTCTCTCCTCACGGTTTCTCACTTCCCTCTTAGTTCATGGTCTTTCTCCTTCTCTTTTTCACTTCTTTAGCTTGATCTAGCTTTGATCATGAAGGTTTCAAGGCTTGGTTTCTTCCTCTCACAATTCGGCCACCCTCTCTCTCTCTCTTTCTCACCAAGAGTTTGATGATTCTCTTGGTGCTTGTGTTTGTTTTAGGAAAAGAATGGAAGAAAGTATGTGATTAATGAAGGAATGGTGGAGAACTCACTCACTCCCTCACGGTTTTGGAGGTTTGATGGGTGTGTTGATGTTGTTGTTGGTTGAGAGAAGGAAATGGTAAAGATGGGATGAAGAATGAAAGAGTGAAATGAACTCCCTCTCTCACGGTTTGGTCCCTTTTTCTTTTAGTCTCACTTTCTCCTATTTGCTACTAAGGGTTTGCATGGGGGGCATGATGGCAAATGCTTAAGGATTAAGCTACAAACTTGGTAACCAAGTTTTTCCTTCAAGGCCCTCACGGCCACCTTCCTTATTCCTTCCTTTCCTTCATTTTTTCTTCATCCTTAGGTCATGCTTAGGTCACTAGAGTGATGTCATCTTGTTGACTAATAAGGCATGCTACTTGTTGATTAAAGAAGTGAGCTTAGTGTCCAAGCCATGCTTAATGCATTCGGCCAAGAGGAATTAAGGGTGGGCTAGATTAGTTAATTAGGTTTAAGATACTAATTAGGATTCTAATCATGATTAGGGTAGGATTAGGTCAATTAATCTAGGTTTAGTCCACTAATCCTTAGTAACTAGGGCTTAATCAAGGATTAAGGCACTAATCCAAAACTTAGTCAGGGGTTTAAGGAAAACTAATTTTGGATTTACTCACTAATCGAATGGGTTTAGGGTTTAAGGGAACGATTTAGCACTTAATCAAATATCAAGGGTTCGATTTAGGGTTTAACTAGCGATTCGGGCATCGATTAGGGTTTCAAAAGGTAATTGGACTGGATTCTTCGAAAATAATTTTCCATGAACTATGCAAAAAAAATTTTCGAACAATCATAAACAATCAGATATGCAAGGTCACACACATAAATAAATCAAATTTCAAAGCATAAGAACTTCATTATGAAATCAAAATTCTTTTAAACCGATTCTTTAATTACTTAGGTTAAAACAATTTTCTGGATTAGGGACTTGTAGAAGTGAGTCAAAAAGGGGCACACGATACACGGGGTGTTACATGTTTTATAACAAATATCAACTCCAATATTTAATTCCGCCTCATTCTTTTTCATTCTCATTCTCTCTATTCTCTTATCTTTTTCCTTATATTTTTTTTCTCTCTCTTTTTTTTTTTGAAGAGAAATAGAGATCACAATTAATACTTTAAGCTCAACACCTTCTGAATCAACATATTCCCAATTGCACCATTCACATTTCAAAGGATACCAAAAATATATAACATTTATGAAAAGGGTACCAAAGAAATCATATATCAATAGGCTCAAAGTGGGCCACTAAGGGATAATATTTATCAAAAATCTGTTGAAGGCCATAAAAATAATCCTAGGTGCCTTGATCATCTTAATGCATACAAACAATTATCAATCTCAAAATGGTCATCGGTCAAGTTCTAGAACACAAAATCAAAGTGAACACACTCATGAAAGAAATAGGGGTCTCAATCACAAAATAAATATTCAATATAAAACACATACCCCTGTCAAGTGTATAGGCTCAAATATCTCACAGGCTAAACAGTCAGTTTACTAATAACTTGTTCCAAAACAGTTTATCAAAATAACCAGTTCTCAACAAAACTTAAAACTCAATCCAAAACAGTGTCATACAATCAATGAGTCATCATCCTAAATCAAATATTTACATATAGAATCAGAAAAATAGTCCTAATCCTAGAATAATCATCTATCTTTACCCAAGACACAAACCAACACCAAATATGGGAGAACAATTCAAGTCTGAAAAATTTTAATTTTTATTTTGTCCACTCCCCAAACTTAGAGGTTGGCTTGTCCTCAAGCAAACTAAACTAACTAAACTACAAAATAAAAATTAAAAACTAAAAACAAAAGCAAGGAGTTAGAGACTTCCCTTTGTAGCACAGCATTCTCTCTTGATCCACCATGGAGGAGACTCCCCCAAACTTATTCACCTGTGTCACAAGAACAACTAAAAATAGTGCTAGAAGCACCCCATTAGCAGTTACATATAGAAAACTCTAAACTCTTTATTCAATCTCCTAATTAAAAATTTAAATCCTACACTACTACAAAACTAAAGAGAATCCACCAGGATCCCAAATCCTATGGGTTAAATCCCATGTGATGCAGGAATAACAAGTTACTCCCATATCCCATGGGAATGAGCATGGATGATGGTGGAGTAAGGAAGTTTTAGAAATAAGTTCAATCCCTCCAGGATCAAAAGGTACATTCCTTACTCCATAAATCATCTCAAACAATTTGTATTTTTCCTCATTCATGAAGGTGTTAATTCCATGAATTAGGAAAACCACATTCTCGGGATCTTTATTCATCCCACAATGAATTATGTTGATGATTTAGAAAAATATCATGCAAACTCATGGGTTGAACATAATTGAAAAATTTTGAATCATCCAAACATGCAAGAGATTTAACACAATTTTTAAGTTCAGAAAATTCAGCATGCAAGGATGAGTCAAATTTCTCTATTATTATCCTCCCCTCGTTTGCTTTGTTTTGTTTCATCTCTACTACCTCATGATGCACCTTAATTTCTTTTTCTTCTAAATTTTCAGAGAAATTAGTATTTTGGTCTTCCTTAACGAAATACTTTTGTACCAATTCCTCTATGACAGATTTCTTATACTCATTGAAATACAATTCCTCAATCTCATAAATAGAGGTATTTGCATCATAAGTAAGAGGAGGTGAATTCAAAACAAAATTATAAAAATCTAAATCCTCAAAAGTCATTATTGTACATTTCAGATTTCACTGTATAACTATTCCTAGTACCGAAAAATTATTAAAATCTAATTTTAATCCCCGGCAACGGCGCCAAAAACTTGTTGGGACTCTGGCAAGTGCACCAGATCGTACAAGTAATAAAGTGAAAGTGGGATGTCGTTCCCAACGAGGACTAAAATCGATTAAAACAATTCTCACCTAAATGTAGTTATTAAGTGAAATTCAAAAGATGATTCAATTGACTAGAGAATTTTTAAACTAAATTAAATTGTAAAACAAAAACGCAAATTAAAAGTGGTTGTGAAAAGATTTGGGAAAACTTGGGTACATGTTTTATTGTAGGTTCCAAAAGCAATTGTTAACAAATCAATGAATTTTGCAAGGTAAAAGCCGCCTAATTCTTTAGATCAACTTTGTTTCTTAGTAATTTAATCTCTCTTAATTCCTTAAGTAGAGCCTTAAATCCTAATCTACCAATTAATGTTCAAGAAAAATTATTAAATGGTTACCCAATTCATAGACATAAATATATCCCTATGCAATTGAATTGTTTGGTTAAAGGTCTAAATCCTAATTCAATATTCCTATTCAATTAGAATTACCAAATCATAAACGGTACCAAATTCATGATGAAGAATTAAAACATAATCAAACACAATACTTAAATGGAAAAACATCAATTCATTAAACAAAAACTATATAGGTTCCATACAAATCCACATGTTCCCAAAAAGGAGTTTAGTTACACATAATTAGAAAAGAAGAAAGAAGAATAATGAAAATCATAATGAGAGACATGAAATTACCCCAATCTCCAATCACAAAGTGCAATCCTTCAACTTGCCTCCAAAAGCTCTCTCACTAATTGCTCTCTCTAAAACGTGATAACTCCCTCTCCAAAGCTTTCTGGTCTGAATGAATCTTAATCCTGTTATTATATAGATAAAAACTAACCTAATTTTCAATCTAATGTGATAAGATTATTATCTGAATAAAACTAATCCTAAATCTGAATATAATATGATAAGATCCTATTAGAATAAACTAATCTCTAAGAATATTATCTACAAATAGAATTTATCATTAAAATCCTTCTAGAATCCCGTAATTGTATCTGACAGCAACTTCGGCACTGATTTTGACCCCCAAGATGGACGAATTTGAGCAAGGCTATTTGTGGAAAAGTTTTATATCTTTTCCTTAGCTTTAAAATGATACCTAGATCGCCTCATTTGGATTAGCGTAGCTCAAGTTATGATCAAAACAGTGAACAGTGTCACTTTCTCGCATTTTGCGCGCCCAGAATCAACTTTTCTTCATTTTTTCCTCTTTTTCTTCTCAAATCAAATACCAAGCTCTCCTTCTTCATTCCTTTGTAAAAATCACTGTTTTAAGAGCTTAAATACCTGAAAACAAACCAAACACATCAAAAGGTTCCAGAAATCTTATAATGACAAAATTCCATTGTTTTATTCCAATTTACTCAAGAAATAAGCCACTTACTATGTAAAAGGGAGACAAAAAAGGTACAAAAACATCACATATTAGACCCTAATCAGTTATCTAGTCTCAATCAGTACTCATATACATATATATAACCCAGAGGAGTCCACTAACTCAAAATATACTCAAAAGTCAGTCTACATACTAATGATAAATACCTAGCATATCACCTCACATCTCATCCACCATCCACTGACTCCCAGTTGAAGGAACAACCTGATCACTCTCTCCTCCAGTCTGTACGGCGTCGACCCTAGCTGGCTCACTCTCGCCCTCCTCGGGATCCTCCTCCTCAGAGTCCACCTGAACCACCGGAGACACACGTTCCGGTGATGGTGCAAATCTCACAGTCCGAGATGGACCCGGACGGGTAGGATCCTCAGGTGCAGCTCTCTCAGGAGGAGTGCGAGCGGGAGCAGCTGGTCGAAAGCGAAAGTGAGAACGACGACGTGCAGGCTGGGGCAGTGGAGTACCATGTCGATAAGTAACAGCAGGAGGTATATGCTGGGCATATATCATAGGTACGCGGAACCGACGAGGACGCATATACGCCAAGGGGTTCGGGTGGCGAAAGATCAGCTCCACCTCCCCCTCGAACGTGGCCCTATGCTCCTCATACTCCCATGTCCCTCTCACGTGACGCATCTCCAGGCACGCCAGAAATCGAGACATCGCCTAATAAACAAATAGGGCAAAGGGAGTAAGACAGTGTCATTCACGTACAAATGAATAATTAAATGAACTAGAAATAAACAAACACAATTAGTCAAGTAGCAATTAAAATCACATAGGCAAATAAGCAATTTCAAATAATCAATTAATAATTACTAAATAATAAATATCAAGCAATAATGTATGTTTCTAATGCATGTGCAATGCAATGCGATGCAATTACTTGATGCAATCTCCTCTGTTATATTTTTCAAATATCATGCACTTGGCAATTTCACGTTTATCGATAACGTCCTCAACGATTAATTTTACGTTTTATCGAAAACGTTCAAACGATTTAATTTTACGTTTTAACGAAAATGTAACATCCTCACTTTAATTAGTTAATTTTCAGTTTTAATAAAATCAGAGTTTGAAAATTCATTTTAGAATTTGATTTCTTTTAAAAGGTTTTTAGAAAATCCGGCAGAGTTTCCTCTGTTTTTCGGACTTCCCAAAAATTCTCTTCTTAAAACCTATCAGTCCAGAATATTTAAAAACTTAAAACATAATAGTTCAATAACCAGATCAGATCCTAAGGCCCAATTAGTACAAATTCAGGGCATACAATTACTACGCATATTAAATTACAAAAATAACAGTTTTAAAAATAAAATCCGCTCAGGGTATCACAAATACACTCCACGTGGTGGAGAGTTTCCAGTTCGGCCCGCAACAGTGTAAGCTCCGCTTCCGTACCTGTAAAAATATATCAAGAAGGGTAGCATTACACAGAACTTAAAAAGATAAATCCTAAAAGAAGACATAGCAAATAACTAAGCCTATATAATTACTAATATACTTTATTCATAATTATTCATATAATTAATCTCTTTTAGTTCTTCACTTATTCTCACATTCTTTTAATTATTGATCTTTTAACAGGTCTCTTATTATTTCTACATTCACTTTTCTTTTTCTTTTTCTTCTTCTCTTCCTTTTCCTTTTCTTTTTCTTTTCTTTATCTGTTCCTTTTTCTCATGACTGAGTCCAACAGACCATCAGTCACTTGACTTTATTATGACTGAGCCCAAAAGACCATCAGCCGTTTTCCTTTATATGACTGAGTCCAAAAGACCATCAGCCGTTTTCCTTTGTATGACTGAGTCCAAAATACCAACAGCCGTTTTCCTTTTCTTATTACTGAGTCCAACAAACCATCAGCCATTTATCTTTTATCATGACTGAGTCCAACAGACCATCAGTCGTTCATCTTTTATTATGACTGAGTCCAACAGACCATCAACCGTTCATCTTTTATTATGACTGAGTCCAACAGACCAGCAGCCGTTTTCCTATTCTTTATGACTGAGTCCAATAGACCATCAGCCGTTCTCTTTTATTCTTTCTTAATTATTTCTCTTTTCTCTTCTTATAATTTCAGTATTTCTTTTATACTTATCTATATCTTTTGGTCTTTGTTTTCGTTTATGACTTATCACATTTTTTCTACATTTTCTACTTTACTCTTTTTATTTTTGTTAGTTTCCCTCGATTTTATCCTACTCTACTTAACTTGGTTCTATATGTTATATTTTAGTTCTCGTTGTTATTTCTTAGTCATATCTTTGGTTCCTTTATTTTATACTATTACTTAACTTATTATTCCTAATTCTTTGTCTCCAGTTTATTTAACTACTCTATTAACTCACAGTATTACTTAACCCCTTATCCCTATCTCATTAATTCCATTTTCTTTGACTATCCTATTAACTCCACTTAGTTTCCCTATTTTATTTCAGCGTTCTATTCTAACTTCCCTAACATCATACTCTCTCTCCGATTTATTAGCTTTTTATTAATCCACTTATCGTTTTTCCTATTTTCTTTTAAATCTAATTCATTATTTTGCGCCTATAGCTCTAATCGGTCCTACACGTATTTATTATTCCCTATACTAGTCCCTCCTTTACCTCACTTTACTCTTTTGGGTACTATTATACTTATTATCTTTTAATTCATTAATTATACTCTCTCTTTTGCCTATTTCGTTTACCCTTTTGTCCTTCTACTTCCCCTATGGTTTTATTTTTATGATTGCTCACGTTTTTGTTTTATTCTAACTATTTTAATATTCTAAATACGCTCATTCGTTCCGGGTCTTCTTCTACGCTCATTCCTTTTATTCCCTAAAGTGTGGTTTCTATTAACAATTTTATTTACTTCCTTTATATCCACGAGGGTTACCCTAAGGTTCAATTACATACTTTTTAATTACCCTATTCTCAGCTACCACTATAGCATCCTAGAATTTACTTCTTAAGTAAAGGTAACGCGAACCCTCTTACCTCGGGCTTGTTAAATAGAACCTGGATTTTAGCTCGGCGACGATGACGGCGTCGGTGTTGCTCCTCGTTAGCGGGAACGATCGCGGCTGAACCAAGGCAAGAGCTTCGAGCTTCGAGGTTCCCGGCACGATCACGGACCGGTAACGGCGCCGGTGAGATCCGTGGAAAGAGAGAGCTCGTGGGTGTGAGGAAAAGGGATGAAGGAGGAGTTGTGGTTGTGGTGGTTTGATCGGAGGCCACGGCGGCGGTGGTCTCAGGCGGCGGTTGTGGCGGCCGACAAGGGAGAGAAGAGAGGGAGAGAGAGAGACCAAGCTAAAGGGGAAGAGGGAGAGAGAAATATGATGGTGGTGATGGGGGATAGCGATGGTGGCTCGTGGTGGAGGTGGCGGTGGCGGCCGGAGAGGAAGGGGCGGCGGCGGAGGAGTAAGAGAGGTGAGGGAAAGGGAGAGAGAGAGAAAGAGCAAGGGATGGTGAGGGAAGGGAGGGAGAGAGAAACAAAGGGTTGAAATGGGGTTTTCAGCCCCAAAAACGTGTTTTTAATGTTGCAGACCGCAGCATACTCGAGTATTTCTGTCAATACTCGAGTATTTTTACCCAAAATACTCGCGTATTTCACAAAATACTCGAGTATAATGATCAGATACTGCTAGTTTGCTTTTCTATTTTTCAGCTATTTTCTCCCAACTTCAAATAGCCATAACTTCTTCTTTCACCGTCGGATCTTGCTCAAATTTGACGAGTAACTTCCTAAAAATCATATCTTCATATCCAACGGTGGAAATTGTGTTTGGAGTCTTAAATATTTTATTTTGAATTTCCTAACGTCGGGTGTTTATAACACCGAAAAATCGATTTTTAACACTCGTTTGGTCTTCTTTAAATTTTCTTTTCGATGCCAATGCTCCTTGACTCCTCTATGGCACTCAAAGAACTCCTACTCCATCATTTTAAATTCCTTCTAGAATAATCCTTACTTCCAAATCTTACTATTATTCTAATTATTATTAGAATTAAAATTCGGGATGTTACATTTCTCCCCCACTTATTAGAATTTCGTCCCCGAAATTCCGTTCGGTTCCTTAAATGGAGAATCATCCCATTGGTAAACTCCGGACTACGGTTTTTACTTCCCTTCGGTTTTTATTTTCCACTCCACCTGTGGTTAGGGTCGTGCCTATTTCAACGTTTGTCTTCTAATACTACGTATTATTTCTATCTGCGTAAGATCGTCAGTTTTCTTATTATTACAGTTCCATCTCCCATTCCTTGGATTGAAATCCTCCCCCACTTAGCATCAACATACTTGGTTATATCCATGCTTGGGGGTATGCTCATTCGTTATTCGGAATTTTGCACATAAGCTTCTCAACCGGTATCCAAGGTTAGAAGGGACACGTGGATGGTTATCCATCGGTAGGCATAGAACTATATTGGGTTCCTACGTCTTGGTGAATTCTCATGTATACATCTGAGACGCTTGAAACTTGAAGAAAGTGAAGATGAAAAGAAGAAACACGAAGCACTCAAGGATGGGTTTCATAGTCTTCGTACGACGACCCAGGATGTACTGGATACATGTCAAGCAAGAAGACAATGGAGATTATCCTTAAGTGTGCACTTTCAGCAGAGAGTCATCGAGAGATGCATTTTCTATGGGACTATCGCTGATTTGATTTGGTCTTAATAAAGGTACTTGGTGCAACGGCTAAAACTTGCTTCCTTCAAAGGAATCGTTTGGGAACTTGACTAGGTTCTTAAGTGAATTCTAATTCCTAATGGTGAGCACGATTCACTAGTTTACTTGGGTCGGTCTCGGTGTGGATACCCTACTAATTCATCCAGTTTCGCCTTTCTCGCGAATAACCACTTCGGATTCTTGATAAAATGCTTAATGAGTTTTGGGCTTTTAGTTTAGCTTTTCATGAAGTCTAAAGATGGTTACTACGGGTTCGCTCGGTTCGGTTCTCTCGCGAGTTCTATTCGCGGCTACACTACTAGTAAGTGGGTGCACTCGCTTAAGGCTCCTATCTGTCTGTCCTGATTTTTGGTTGGAAAGTGTCAATGATATCAACCACTAATAGTTGCGAAGATCGAGGTGATCAGTGTAACACCCAGTAATATAATGAATAATAAACAATAAACGTTTGAAAAATGAAACACTGGACTTTAAATTTTCTTTTATAAATCAGAGTTCACAAATAGCGTTGGGGGCTTTCAATTACAATATAATAAAATACACTTGAGTTCCTTTCTTTCGACTGATCCGTTGAGCACTCTTATCTCCAAGCTCCTTGCTCAAGTACCTAAAATGTTAACCACATAAGGGTGAGACCTTTTCACAACACAGTGGATTAAAAGATAGTAAAATGGTATATAACAAAAACTCAAGGATAATAAGTAAATCAAGCCATGGATTAACAAAATGTATCATAATCACATATTTTCAATATCCAAATACATTTCCATATTCATTCTCTTTCCAGGTTCATAAAACTGTATGTCACCTCACGGTCAGAGGCCAACATACCCACTTATACATTGTATGTCTCCTCACGGTCAGAGGACAACATACAAACCACATATACATTGTATGTCTCCTCATGGTCAGAGGACAACATACAAATCATATTCTCTTTTTCTTTTTATCTTTGCACCACTAGAAATTAGCGCACCTGCTAGGCAAGTCGGCACCTACTAGGGACTTTACACCTGTCAGGACTGAGACACCCATTAGGCATCACCCGTTAGGACAACGCAATTAATTACCTTTCCATTAATTATTCATTTCTCAATTCCAGTCCACAATTTATTAACTTTTTCAGGTGGTTATGGAGTGTATTGATCCATTGGCGCACCGACGCCTAACGGGAATTTAGGACCTAATGGGCAATTCGCCTGACAGGCAATTCGGCCCTAGCAGGCAATTCACCACCTAGCAGGGCACCTAGTGTGCCGGGGCATCCAAGGATCAACCACACTGCATTCCTTTTTATTCCAGATCAAAACTCATTCACAAAAATTCAAGCACCACATTCACACCATTCATCAAATACTCAGAGAATTGCAAGTAATATCAAATATTCATTTTCATCACTTTTAGCAGACATAATCATTCCTTTAATTCACATATCAAACCACCATTTACCAAGTATTACCCAAATCTCACATTTCCAAACATTCTTCACAGACAACAATTTCAAGTTATATATATATATATATATATATATATATATATATATATATCCAATTCCAATTTATTATTCCTTTTTACATCACATTCCCGTTTCAATATTTAAACACATACGCCATTAATTACTCACATATAGGGTCACATCAATTTATCAACCATCAACCAATATCACCAATCAATCGACATACTCAGGTATGTCTCAGAGTACATTGAATGTAAGTTAACTCCCTAGGCTTCTTCACTTCCTACTTTAATATCAATAAAAAGAGAATTTAACATAAACAATTTAATTAATATAAAATTAACCATAAACATACTAATCACCCCTAAATCAATTTTAATTCAAAACCATTTTGCTACCCACAACCCGGTCTAAGTATTAAACTTAAATCCTATTATACACCCTAACTATCCCTAACCCAAAGTGTGGAAAAGAGACTCCCCTTACCTTAGAGAGAGAGAGCTCGATTGAAGCTCCAAGGACTTTGAATCTACTCCCGGTCTATCCGATTTCCCGCTCCCTAAACCGATTCCCATAAGATCCTTGGGATTGGAGGAGAGAGAAAATGCCCTAGGTGAGAGAGAGAGAGAGAGCTCCATAGAGAGAGAGAGCTTGAAATTAAGAGAGGGATAGTGTTTGAGTATAGGATTTAGCCCAAATCAAGGTTAAATCCATGGGTGAGGGTAGAAATTAAGGTTTGGGTGCTTAGGGTTTGGGTATTGTTGGTGGGTATGTGAAGAGAGGGAGAGAGTCATGTGGAGAGAGAAAGGCTCCATGAAAGAGGAGAAGAAGAAGGAAACATGGTGGAGAAAGAGATATGCCATGGGAGAGGGTTGGAGCTTGAGTCTTGGGTTGTTGGAGGAGGAAGAAGGTGATTTGGGTGGAGGAGAGGGTGAGTGGTGCGGAATTATGGAAGAAATGGGGGGCTGGTGCGCGTTTTATGCGGCCTGATGCGAACAGAGTCGCGCCGCGCGCCTGGGCGCGGTGCTGGGTGCGCCTGCGCGCGCTCCACGCACTGCTGGTGCGTGCTACATAATCCGCCGCGCGCCTGGGCGAATTGGTGCCTCGCCTGGGCGGGTTTTTCACTGTCTGGTGCACCAATGAACAGTGCACCCGCCTGGGCGAGCTGGAACCGCGCCTGGGCGAGAATCAGACTTCCAATCTTCGATTCGCCGTAACTTTCTCGTTAACCGTCGGATCGGGTCCAAATTTTTAGACAAGCTTCTTAACCCCTTAAACTTCACATCCAACGGTGGAATTTAATTTCTTAGCATCCTATAATAAATTCCTAATTTTCTCTTTTCGGCTGATTTCTAACATTTGAAACGCCGATTTAACCCCCGATTTCGATTAGATAATTTTACTTCTTGATACCTATGCATTCTACGCAACCCCTAGTACTTGAAATGACTACTCACCTTGCTCCCAAAATTCTTTGAGCAATTAATCTAACCATTCACTACACTATAAACCTATTAATTCATTAATTAGGCTTGGAATTAAATTAGGGATGTTACAATCAGTCCCAATCTCACAGCTATCAATAGCAACATCATCGTCAAGTTTGTTGATGTTATCGTCCCCTAGCAGATGTAAGAATCAGAGTGATCAGTTCTAACCTTACATTCTACCAGTGGCAATACCATCACTGTGTTCGGCGAAACTTTAACTAATGTATTATCATTTATTGATTTCTTTTTAAGTTAAATCGAATATGTATGCTTTATGTAAAACATTTTAAATACATATTTTAAATAATTATTTGGTATATAGTTAACACTAAAAGTACCTCGGGTGAGTTCATTCGTCGCTCTTCATGCTCCCAGGACAGTCTGCAGCACGGTGTCCCGACTGTCCGCATTGATAACAAAGACCCTCCTTCCTTAGCTGGTTCAAAGGCCAACACAATCGTTTGTGAGATTTCCCACAGTGTGAACATAAGGGCCTAGCAGTTGGGGCGGTCACATTATGGTCCGCAACCATGGGAACTATTGCCATAGCATCAATATCAGCATATGGGTCTGGTTCTTGCGTCGGTCCTTCTCTCCTGGTAGAACTTCCAGCACCCTGCATACTCCTGTTTCGTTGTTCCAACCTTTCTTGTCTCAATCCTTTTTCGTAAGTGCTAGCCATGTTTACCAGGTCGGACAAGTTCGCAACATTCTGATATTCAAAGGCGATTTTAATTTCAGTGCGAAGCCCGTCCTCAAACTTAATGCACTTAGTCCTTTCATCCGCATCCCTGTAGCTTCCGGCATATCGGATGAGATCCTCAAAATGTGTAGCATATTCTCCCACACTCATGTTCCCTTGTTTCAGGGTCAAGAACGCCAGCTCTTTTTCTCGGCGGACATCTTCCGGGAAATACTTCCCTAAGAACCTGATTCTGAACACATCCCAGGTGATTTCCTGGTTAGCGATCTCCATTTCCCTTCGCACACGTTCCCACCAATACTCAGCTTCTCCAGTGAGCATGTACGCCGCCAAAGGGACTATCTGCTCCGCGGGCGGTGACATTGTGCGGAAAATCTTCTCCAATTCTTGGAGCCATCTCTGTGCTGAGTCAGGATTGTAGCCACCTTCAAACTTGGGCGGATCGTTCTGTCTGAATCTAGCTAGCCAATCGATGTCGATTGGGTTTGGTGGTTGATGGAGTGCGACGGCTGTTGCTACTGTTTCGGCCTGGTTCTGGTTCATTTGGACCAGATTCTCAAGTATCGCGACCATCCTATCATCACGAGTACGTCTCCGAGGCATGGTGACTGAGTTCTGGAAAAAGAACACATTATTCCAAAATTAACTAAAAACTCTTAAATTAAGTGTACCTATTTATCTATTCTAAGACTTGACATTATCACTTGGTTACTCGCTTGGTGTGTAACCAATAGGAGTTGTGAGTCCAAACTCCAAGGCCGAGGGAAACTGCTCTGATACCATAAATGTAACATCCTCACTTTAATTAGTTAATTTTCAGTTTTAATAAAATCAGAGTTTGAAAATTCATTTTAGAATTTGATTTCTTTTAAAAGGTTTTTCGAAAATCCGGCAGAGTTTCCTCTGTTTATCGGACTTCCCAAAAATTCTCTTCTTAAAACCTGTCAGTCCAGAATATTTAAAAACTTAAAACATAATAGTTCAATAACCAGATCAGATCCTAAGGCCCAATTAGTACAAATTCAGGGCATACAATTACTACGCATATTAAATTACAAAAATAACAGTTTTAAAAATAAAATCCGCTCAGGGTATCACAAATACACTCCACGTGGTGGAGAGTTTCCAGTTCGGCCCGCAACAGTGTAAGCTCCGCTTCCGTACCTGTAAAAATATATCAAGAAGTGTAGCATTACACAGAACTTAAAAAGATAAATCCTAAAAGAAGACATAGCAAATAACTAAGCCTATATAATTATTAATATACTTTATTCATAATTATTCATATAATTAATCTCTTTTAGTTCTTCACTTATTCTCACATTCTTTTAATTATTGATCTTTTAACAGGTCTCTTATTATTTCTACATTCACTTTTCTTTTTCTTTTTCTTCTTCTCTTCCTTTTCCTTTTCTTTTTCTTTTCTTTATATATTCCTTTTTCTCATGACTGAGTCCAACAGACCATCAGTCACTTGACTTTATTATGACTGAGCCCAAAAGACCATCAGCCGTTTTCCTTTATATGACTGAGTCCAAAAGACCATCAGCCGTTTTCCTTTGTATGACTGAGTCCAAAATACCAACAGCCGTTTTCCTTTTCTTATTACTGAGTCCAACAAACCATCAGCCATTTATCTTTTATCATGACTGAGTCCAACAGACCATCAGTCGTTCATCTTTTATTATGACTGAGTCCAACAGACCATCAGCCGTTCATCTTTTATTATGACTAAGTCCAACAGACGATCAGCCGTTTTCCTTTTCTATATGATTAAGTCCAATAGACCATCAGCCGTTCTCTTTTATTCTTTCTTAATTATTTCTCTTTTCTCTTCTTATAATTTCAGTATTTCTTTTATACTTATCTATATCTTTTGGTCTTTGTTTTCGTTTATGACTTATCACATTTTTTCTACATTTTTTACTTTACTCTTTTTATTTTGTTAGTTTCCCTCGATTTTTTCCTACTCTACTTAACTTGGTTCTATATGTTATATTTTAGTTCTCGTTGTTATTTCTTCTTCATATCTTTGGTTCCTTTATTTTATACTATTACTTAACTTATTATTCCTAATTCTTTGTCTCCAGTTTATTTAACTACTCTATTAACTCACATTATTACTTAACCCCTTATCCCTATCTCATTAATTCCATTTTCTTTGACTATCCTATTAACTCCACTTAGTTTCCCTATTTTATTTCAGCGTTCTATTCTAACTTCCCTAACATCATACTCTCTCTCCGATTTATTAGCTTTTTATTAATCCACTTATCGTTTTTCCTATTTTCTTTTAAATCTAATTCATTATTTTGCGCCTATAGCTCTAATCGGTCCTACACGTATTTATTATTCCCTATACTAGTCCCTCCTTTACCTCACTTTACTCTTTTGGGCACTATTATACTTATTATCTTTTAATTCATTAATTATACTCTCTCTTTTGCCTATTTCGTTTACCCTTTTGTCCTTCTACTTCCCCTATGGTTTTATTTTTATGATTGCTCACGTTTTTGTTTTATTCTAACTATTTTAATATTCTAAATACGCTCATTCGTTCCGGGTCTTCTTCTACGCTCATTCCTTTTATTCCCTAAAGTGTGGTTTCCATTAACAATTTTATTTACTTCCTTTATATCCACGAGGGTTACCCTAAGGTTCAATTACATACTTTTTAATTACCCTATTCTCAGCTACCACTATAGCATCCTAGAATTTACTTCTTAAGTAAAGGTAACGCGAACCCTCTTACCTCGGGCTTGTTAAATAGAACCTGGATTTTAGCTCGGCGACGATGACGGCGTCGGTGTTGCTCCTCGTTAGCGGGAACGATCGTGGCTGAACCAAGGCAAGAGCTTCGAGCTTCGAGGTTCCCGACACGAGCCCGACACGATCACGGACCGGTAACGGCGCCGGTGAGATCCGTGGAGAGAGAGAGAGCTCGTGGGTGTGAGAGGAAAAGGGATGAAGGAGGAGTTGTGGTTGTGGTGGTTTGATCGGCGGCCACGGCGGCGGTGGCCTCAGGCGGCGGTTGTGGCGGCCGACAAGGGAGAGAAGAGAGGGAGAGAGAGACCAAGCTAAAGGGGAAGAGGGAGAGAGAAATATGATGGTGGTGATGGGGGATAGCGATGGTGGCTCGTGGTGGAGGTGGCGGTGGCGGCCGGAGAGGAAGGGGCGGCGGAGGAGGAGTAAGAGAGGTGAGGGAAAGGGAGAGATAGAGAAAGAGCAAGGGATGGTGAGGGAAGGGAGGGAGAGAGAAACAAAGGGTTGAAATGGGGTTTTCAGCCCGAAAAACGTGTTTTAATGTTGCAGACCGCAGAATACTCGAGTATTTCTGTAAATACTCGAGTGTTTTGACCCAAAATACTCGAGTATTGCACAAAATACTCGAGTATAATGATCAAATACTGCTAGTTTGCTTTTCTATTTTCCAGCTATTTTCTCCCAACTTCAAATAGCTATAACTTCTTCGTTCACCGTCGGATCTTGCTCAAATTTGACGAGTAACTTCCTAAAAACCATATCGTCATATCCAACGGTGGAACTTCTGTAAATACTCGAGTGTTTTGACCCAAAATACTCGAGTATTTCACAAAATACTCGAGTATAATGATCAGATACTGCTAGTTTGCTTTTCTATTTTCCAGCTATTTTCTCCCAACTTCAAATAGCTATAACTTCTTCGTTCACCGTCGGATCTTGCTAAAATTTGACGAGTAACTTCCTAAAAACCATATCGTCATATCCAACGGTGGAAATTGTGTTTGGAGTCTTAAATCTTTTATTTTGAATTTCCTAACGTCGGGTGTTTATAACACCGAAAAATTGATTTTTAACACTCGTTTGGTCTTCTTTAAATTTGCTTTTCGATGCCAATGCTCCTTGACTCCTCTATGGCACTCAAAGAACTCCTAATCCATCATTTTAAATCCCTTCTAGGATAATCCTTACTTCCAAATATTACTATTATTCTAATTATTATTAGAATTAAAATTCGGGATGTTACAAAAAACGCTCAAACGCTCCATGTACGTTTGACGACAACGTACCAACGATCATACTAAATAGGAAAAGCAATTGGGAGTAAACGTCTTTCCACCAAGTATACAATTACAACTTCTGTGTAATTTATACTAAAGACCGTCCTCCGCAATCACGAAATACTCCGAGAGATCGATAGAATAAAATTATAGTCATTGCAAAATTATCCCGAGTCGAGTCTGCAGAACCCACTCATCATAGGACCATTTTACCTATAATTAATTCCCACGGTTATTTGACGTATCACCGTCATAAACCTAATCTCCGCGTATTCTCATACCGATTTAATTAAATCGAATGTGTCTTTTCCTATTATCTTATCTTAACTCCTTATCACCATGCATGATTTCAATCACAATTAAAATATTAGAATTTAATTTAATTTATTTATTTAGTGTTGAATTGATGTTAAAAGAAAGTGACACCCAAAATATTCTTTTTAATAGTTAAAACAAATTTTTAACTTAAAATAATTAATTAAAAATATTAGTAAAATGTTGGATTAAAAAAAATACATTTTTCAGGTTTCTGTACAGTGTCTAACCGGTTAGATAGTCGTGTAACCGGTTAGTCACATTCAAATTTCCCTCTTTTTCAAATTTTACAGTAACTAACCGGTTAGAAGTTGCAGTAACTGGTTAGTACCTGCAGCATCAGTTCAGAAATGCCACTTTTTAACACCAATTCAAAAACCTTTCATTTTCAATCCTTATCAACCATTCACAGAACATATATTGACATATTTAAATATGTTCAAACTAATCATAATCACCAATTTCATGGGATACATATCTAAATCATTAAGTATGCATATAATCACATTCCACATATCAAAATCAATTTCAGAGCTTCTCAGGTCAAATTTATAGTTCCTTTAGCTCGTGTTCAGTTAATATAACATGTTTGAATGAGTTTTATATCCTATTTTGGCCTCCAAGCCAAAGTCCCAATTCAAAACCTATGGCCCTTGAGCTTGTAAAGCTCTTTTACATTCCAAGCCATTTAATAAACATTCTAGCAAATGAATATCTTCTCCCTTACCTATTGAAGCTTTTGAGACTGATTGGAAAGCAAGAGAAAAGCTTAACATGATTTTGGGACAAAACCACACCTCAGCTGCAACTCTGTTTTCAGTTTCAACAGGGGCAGAGATTTTCAACTCGAATAAGTGGGATAAACGTGTAAGAAATGATTAGAATCAAAACTAGGATACACTAACTCAAGATTGAAACAAGTTTGAGACTCTAAGGTAGCTTGAGCTTACCACACGAATTCAACAAAGATGGCTCCAGAGACTGGTTTATGCTCTGTTTTCCAGCATCAACAGAGTCAATTTGCAGAGCTAATAACTTCTTCTATAGTGTATAAAATCGAATGGGACTTGTTCCTAATTCAAGAGGGTTCAGAGAGCTTCAATTTGATGTAAAGTTCTCTTGTGTTGGTGACTCAGAGAGAGAAAACGAAGCAACACAAGTGAATAGGTTCAGAAATTGAATATATGAAGTGTTCAGAATGAATTGTGTGGCTTAAACTTGGTTTAAGTAACCAAATTTCATCACCACTCATTCCCAGCAGAGATTAGACGCGTTTGCAGGCTAAGGTGGCTGATTTCCAACCCAAAATGTGTTCTCCTTTTCCAATTCATGTCTAGAACAGTATCAGTTCTGGGTGTCTGAGAGCACTAACCGGTTACTCGTATCACTAACCGGTTAGTGAGACACAGATCTGGAAAAATCTAAAGATATTATATTTTATTTCTTTTCTTTTCTTAATATCTTTTAAATACTTCTTTTATTTTCATAAAAATAAATAATTACCTTAATAAAATAATTTCCTTTAATTATTTCTTAATTTAATTTTAAAACATAATTATATACTAATCATCATAATTATATTTTAAAATCATATTATAATTTTTATAATAATTAACGTAATTACATATAATTATATTTTATAATCGGGGATTAATTTTTGGGGTGTTACACAATTAAACAGTATAATGATTCAATTTGTAGGAATACTTTTGGATTATTATATAACTTGATAAATTCACTGTTCTTAATCAATGTTATTCAATGGTTTAAATTCCTAAGGGATTAGGATTTAATAAATTGGATAAAACAGTAATTTCATAAGAGGAATCTAGGAATTACTATTTTCTGAATTTGTTCTTGATTTGAATGAAAAATATTGATTTATAATAAATAAATGAATATACAATGATACTAAGTTCTTAACCAAGTTCTTCCATTTAATTTCTCTTTTATTTTATTTTCAGCATATAATTCTTCTTTTTAATTTATTTATTTAATTCTGAATTTTATCTTTTAATAGATTTTATTCTAGATTTTTCCTTAGGTAGAGATAGATTAAACAATTCTGAGTCCCTGTGGGTACGATATCTGGTCATAACCGACTATGTTACTTTGCGATCTAGTATACTTGCTAGAGACCGATCAGCAAGACCCTTAAAAAAAATTGATATGATTAATACACGTGAATCTTATAAATGTATCAATTCTCAATGCAAATTAACTGAGTATAGGTTTTTTAACATATATGCTTTAAAACATACATTAAAAAAATTAAATATAATTTGTCTACATATTGCATCGTCTCAATATTCCATTTCGTTCTAATGTGTACTTTAATATGATCAGTGTCAAATTCATTTTCATTCAGTTGCATATCAATGAATGAATTGTCCCTACTTCCTTCATGTCATCACCCAAACCACATATTCCATGCACTGGAAGTTTGGAGACGAGTTGATCCCTTGCTCAACACACGTTCCGTACTTCATAGCCAACGCAGTAAGGATATTCTCGTGCAATTCGTGTTTACCGGTATGCCCTTTAGAAACGCAGAAAGAAACAAGTTTTTTTTTTTTTTTTCCATGACCGGAGTGTCCACCGCCAACCGCAGTGACTAATGGCTAGGCACCTCTAATGAGTGGGACAACTGTTTTTTTTTTGTTTTTGATAGGTCAATAGTGATTTTAGCCAAAAATAACTTTATCTCACTTTTGCAATTAACAGTGAATGAAATTCAAACATAATTTTTTTTCAGAAATTTTCTTTATTAAAGTTATATGAATTTTAATTATAATCAGTTTTTTCAAAGTCAAACTCATTCAATGTTATATTAACGCACTACTCAAACATGCTTCACACCTGACCTTATTCCTTTAATGGATAGTGATACATACATTTGAACAACAACTAACAGTATTGAGTATTGACAGTTGAAAGCCACCACTAATTGATCCCAAATAATATATACTGAATATATATAAGAGTAATACTCTAACGCAGCTGTTTACTTTCTATTTTTTCAAGAAAAGTTGAATGAATTCTACACTTTCTTTAAGCTAATAAAGAAATATATTAATAAAGCACGAGGGAATGGATCGTGTAAAGTGGATGGAGAATGTTAAGTAGTAGATTCATGATTCATTTTTGTTATAAATGATTGGATTTATTACTTGATACTTTTCAATTATTTTTTTTTTATTTGAGAGGATCCATTCCTCATGCATGATGAATTGAAAGGTTACAGTATCATTATGTAGTTGGTAATAAAGTTATGAAACTTAGTCTTGGGTGATTGCACTTTTTCATACCCTTGAAAAAAGTTGTTTGCCTATAAAAATAGGGGTTTTTTTAAAACAAAAATATAAAGTTTTTAATTTATTAGATTCATTATTTCTCGTAAAACACATTCAATGGTTATTCTGGCCAACTTCTAAAACTTAGGTTAAGAAAACCAATAAAAAAATGCACCATTGCACAAAATCCCCCCCCCCCCCCCCCCCCCCCCCCCCCCCCCCAAAAAAAAGAAAAAAAACAAATCCTTACTTATATAGCACAAAACCACGAATATGATCTAAATTAAAATTCAGTTCATGTAATTGAATGGTTTTTATTATAAGGCAAAACATATTTAAGAATAAAAAAGTACTCCCTCCGTTTCACTTTAAGTGTCTCTTTAACATCAAAATTTTGTTTCAACATAAGTGTCTTTCTACCAAATCTAGGCAACATTTAATACTGTTTTTCCTTATTTATCCTTACATTTAATGTTGTTTTAGTTTTGAAATTTGTAATACTAGTAATGATGCATTTGACAAAATAAAAATATTAAATAGGGGTATTTTTGACAAAATACACATAAAACTTACAATAATCGTCATAATCAACATTTTCTTAATCTATGTGCAAAAGTTCAAAAAGACACTTAAAGTGAAACAGAGAGAGTATACACATACTCCCTACAAAAAAATAGGCTTTAATACAGTTTTGGTCTCCCAAGTTTTTGGTTTTGGCGATTTTGGTCCCCAACTTTAAATTTGGTGCTTTTTGTCCCCAAGTTTTACCGGTGTACTACTGTTAGTCCTTCCGTTATTTTTTTTTCCACATGCCGCTTATCCATTAGTGAATATAATCTGGTGTATTTCTTTTTTCTTTAAATAAAATAATTAATTAAAACTTAAAAATTATAAAAATAAATAAAATTATAACAATTTTGTGTTATTTTAAAGTACCATGTGCCTTGCACACGACTTATATGACAAGGAGAAAAACGTTTGTTGCAACGGTGAGGAAGATGGATCAAAATTGAAGAGAACAATGAGTACTGTTTAAAACCAAGTTCAAACTCCGAAAGAAAGAAAGAAGAAAAAGGGAGAAAAGTCATAATTATATTACTTGAAAACCAACTCTTTAAAACCCATTCCGTAAAACCAACTTTTGGTTTGCACCCTGGTATCCGACCCACTAGGCCGACTAATCCAGTTCGAGGGGGTGTAAAACCAACTTTCTAAACACACCAAAGCTTTCATGTGAAACAAATATTGCATTGGCTGCATAAATTAAAATGTTATATTTTCGATAAATGAAAACATAAATGAAATGCTATCTATTACGATTTTAGCATCATAAATAAAGAAGAGAAAATAAAAAATTGAGTCTTCCTTTTTGTAATGTAGATTTTGTTGAGTCCTTTTTAAATATTTATTTTAAATAATAAATGAAGGGGGAAAAATAAAGCTGTGTTGTTACCTCATTATTATTAGCGTTAAGCATATGGGTCATCACATAGCAGCAGCATCATCCTCATTTACCTAACTGTTATTGAAATTGTTGGAAAATAATTATATTTTAATGTAAAATTTAAAATTTAAATTATATTATATTCTGTTTTATTAATTGTTTTTATGTTGAAAAAATAATAATTATATTTCCGGATAATAATCGACTAGTTCTAATCTTATCCCTAACTGTTTTATTGCTTCTCTACTTTTCTGATGCTATCAATACGGCTGAAAAATAAGGCTGATGAGTGATGACTGAATTGTTTTACTCTGATTTTCTTACGGTTTCATTTCATACCAAGTATTTTTATCTATATATATCTCCCAAGGGTGCAGTACTAGAGAGGAGATAGAAAAATACAACTAGTGCCTTTCAAAATATCTACATACTGCAACGGCATCTATTTCCTAGCAAATTATTTAGTTTCTTCAACTAAATGCTTTTTGTATTTTAGACACACACAAATATAAAGATAAAGTCGTTTTTACAAAATTAGAGAGCATTTGGTGTTCAATGGTTCGGGAGATCCTTCGCTGCTACCGATCGGTCTACACACAAATATAAAGATAAAGTTGTTTTTACAAAATTAGAGAGCATTTGGTGTTCATTGGTTCGGGAGATCCTTCACTACTACCAATCAGTCTCATCGGGTTGTCGTATCCTGGGAGAGGAGTGCACTATTATTTTCCCTCTATGCAGTAGGGCATTTCCTCTCTAAAGATAGCGCATACACGCGCTTCAACCCAGACTATTTCTAATCATTTTCTATCATTTGTTCTTATTTAAATTATTGTTAAAGATACTTTGTTTTTTCTTGATTAAATAAATACTACACAACGTTGGGAGAGGAATAAAACCTTAACCCCGGGACCCTCCTCGAACTGGATTAGTCGGTCCAGTGGGCCGGATACCAGGGTACAAACCAAAAAAAATAAATACTACTACTTTCCCTCTGCTCAATTTAATATATTTTTGTTATTCTAAAAACATTTTTCTAACAGAAATTATGACCAACTCTTAGACCCATGTGATGAGAACCCATATAGTAATTGTGTGTCTCTGTTTACGTCTCAATGCTAATTCTTCCCTCTCTCTACTCTTGAATATAGTTTGTTGAATAAAAAAGATAATGTAGTAGAGGGCATGGTGAAATTGAGAAACTGCCAAAGCAGTTTTTTTAAAGCAGAATACAAGCATAGAGAAGAAAACTTCCACTTTACTCTAAAATCCATTTTTTTTACAATAGTTTTTAACAAATAGGCAAGGCAGTTTTTTCTTTGTAAGTTGTAAAATTATGTTTTTTTTTAAATTTAGATAAAAAAACAGTTAAAAAACACTGTTTTCTTTATAATAGTAATCTTAATAATAGTATTAGATTTAAGTTTTTATTAAAAATTTTATTTAATCCGACTAATGGTTGACTGACATGTGGCAATCACTAACGGATGGATAATAGAGGGACTAACTATGCTACTTTGATTAAATTTGGGGACTAAAATCGCCGTATTTAAAGTTGGGAGATCAAAATCGTCAAAAATCAAAAACTTGGAGGACCAAAACTACATTTAAACCAAAAAAATACTATGTTATTGATTGGTTGATTGATAAAAGCTTGTATGAATCCTCATCAACCAAATATTCCAAATTGTTACAAATGAAAATGTTTTTGCTATGGTTTTGTAAATTGTTACCAACAGACTCCACATCTATATTATTATTATTATTATTATTATTATTATTATTATTATGTGCTATTTTGTTTTAGAATTAATATATGGAAGCAGAGTCGTGATCATGCCACATTGCCACCTAGTGCCTTCGTGGGGGATACTGCACCTACTCCACAAGCAAACATTTCCAAACATGGAATGATGAAAAATATCCTGTACGTGTAAGGCATCTCAGTTGATGGCTTCAGGAATACTTAGGATTTTTCCCTCCTCCAGATCATGAGTTCTAATCCCAAACCTTCCATGTAAAAAAGGAAAAAAAAATATCCCTAAAAGTGGGGGTTTTGGGATGACAACAAAATATTCCCTTGCGCAAACAATGAAGTCGATCATCTAGAAAATGCATATACCATACTATGCCTTTATGCATACATGCATTCTCCCGGCTATGTGTCTTGTACGAGAAATTATTAGTTGATCCTGGACCATCATGTCATTTATGATTCAGATCAATAATAATATGACACGTATGATTACTAACTATTAATGATTTTTATTTTTATAATTTTTAATTTTATTTGAATATTTAGTAAATTATGATTGACCTAGATCATAAATGACATGATGATCCAAAACCAAATAATAATTGCTCCTCATATACAGCTATGTCTGATCTTCCTTTTTAAAAATTAAAATTAAAAAAAATTCTCTTTTTCTCTTCTAATGGGAGGTTGGTAGGCCTACCTTCTACAGTTTCTTGGTAATGTTATGCTTACCCATTCTCACTGAATCCCAACCGAAGTTGCTAAAAGCATCTGTGAGGTCAGGTGCACAACTGAAATGGCCGTGACAATATAATTACAAAAACGAAAATTAAATTAAAATGAAATTTGTCCCTAAAATGTAATTTATTACTTAATAGAACTGCAAGACATATAGTGTGAGTATATGAGTTCAAATTAAAACCCAAACAATACACAATTTTTCCTCCCCCTTTCCCATCAAAATTTTGACTATAAAAAAAAACAGTAAAATGAAATTTTATTTTGAACAAAGATGCAAAAATTAATTAAAAAGTAAAGAAACAATTTTTTTTATTACTTATAACGTCTTCCCAAGTTAATTTATAAAGTCATTCAAACTTTGTAAATATTTAATTTGAAATATTCTCTCCGGTTCCATTTATAAAATTCTTTTAGGTATTTTATTTTTTTTTATCATATTTCAATTTCTAATGATATATAATTATTTTTTCCGCAAACATTTATATTTACCCACCATGTACTTTTTTAATAATATCAATAATAATTATAAAAATAATTTCAAAAAGTATATCAATTTTTCCCATTTTGAATGACAGTTACAAAATTAATCAATTTTCTTAATAAACATAAAATAAAAAAAATTATATCAAAAACCGAAAAGAGTGTGTCTCTACGTGTGTGTGTAAAGATTACAACAGTGTATATATAATAATATATTTAGACACACACTTATTATTACTGGACTCAACAGTAGTGATCAAATTTTATGTACCAAATGCGGTCTTACAATATACGAGTGGCTCTATTGGATTCAATCAATGATTCCACCAATGCATATCGATGTGATGTGGCTCTATTGGCCTTTCAATATACTTGATTGAATGTGTTAACTTATTTTAACTTATTTCCGATTTGACTATTTGAATATTATTTTAATTAGTAAGTCCTCAAACGGGTCATAACGAAAAGTGTGTAATAATAAGATATAAAAAAAAATGTGTAAAAATATTGTTAGTAAAAATTTTTGATAAAGAAATAATTTATAAAAATTGTTAGTAAAAAAATAACAATAATAGTGCATATCACAAAAATACGCAACACAAAATTATGCAAGAAGCAAAACAAAATAGAGTTAATAGTCACATAGGTCCTCCCCAAAGATCAATTTGGCGTCACGTTAGTCCCCCATACAATTTTGTTAGGAGAGATCTGACGGAATCTTATGTGTGTCACATTAAATGTTTTGTTGGCTATAATGCCATGTTGGAATGTTAGAAAGGTGTCACGTTTGGACCAACAAAACATTTAACATGCCACGTAGGATTTCCTTAGGTCCCTCGCGTGAGGACTAACATGATGCCAAATTGATCTTTGGAGGGTTTAAAAAATTTCACAAATCTTTCATGGACCTAATTGATTACAAATGATCTTTGAGGTTTAAGAAATTCCACAAATCTTTTAGGGACCTAACTAATTCCACATGTATCTTTCAGGGACCTATGTAACTATTAACTCAAACAAAATAATAGTGTCAGTTACGAAAAAAGCAAGCATTGCATAAAGGCTCTCACAATTAACACATTTGAATACATTAAAATTACCATTATCCTAACCGAGAAATAAAATTATGAATTTCAGAGCCAAATAATGGGATCCAACCCTTGCAATAAAGAGCATGATTATGCAAAATGTGGTCGAAATATAAAACATTTATTTCAGAATTTGGAAAATACAAAACTAATCGAAATATAGAACATCTAAGCAATCTCGTTTTCCTGTCAATATTAAAAATTACTTTTCCTATTTCATACATGACTATTGACATTCTAACAAAATGTCACCACGCCAATAGCAAACACAGAAAGAAATTCCATCAAATAGAGATAAAGAATCAGCAGAAAAGAGATGATACTTAGTTACACAAAAAAAATGTAGTGGCTGCAAAACAAAGCGAAAATAATATAATACCGTGTCTTCAATGCGTTCATAATTACTACCTTGCAGTAGGAAAAATTGAATGTCATATGCATTGAGCATTGTAAAAGCTACATGTGAATTAAAAGCATTTGTAATAAAACCAAAAAAATTCAATCTTATGGGACTAAAGGCTATATGTGAATTAAAAAGCATATGTAGTAAAACCACTCAAATGACCCAAGCAATATATTTCCATATATATAATACCTATTGCATTAATGTATTTATCTAATATATTCATGAAATAAAATGATTGAGCTCAAATATTATCCTTACTTGCAATATTGTTAGTGGTATAATTTAATAAAAGAAACAAATTGTTGAGTATGGCTCATAGGTGCTATCCGAGGTACGGGTTATGGGCCTTAATGTAATCTATTTTCTACTATATATGGGTGTACTCTGTAACCCTAATAAGCACAAGAAATAATACGGAACTATAGCTGCTCTATAGTCGCAGACGTAGGCATCATTGGCCGAACTGCGTGACCAATTCTGTGTGTTCTCTTTCTCTCTTTCTCTTCGATCTGTTTCTATTATTGCTGTTACAACACAAACTACCACCGAATCCAAAAGTACATTTGATCAAAAGTCATGAGTCCAAATGATCAAAATTCTAAATATAAGAACAGATAATGTACTAAACTAACTAATACAATTTTTTTTTTTGAGGGAAACTAATACAAATTTTAAATTGACTATAACTATATTCAATAGGCTTGAAACACAAATACATGAATATTTGGACAATAAAAATTGAATCTCACAATAAGTTCCTTTTAGATCATAAAAAAACTTAAGCATGAAAATTGCATTGTTGTTTCAAGGGATTCATGATTGAAAGCAAAACTCAGTAATCCACTTATTTCTCTTATGTCATATAAGGACCAACTCCCTAAGTAGTCCATCACATCTTTTGTCTTGATTTCCTGCAATGAAAACCAAAACTCTGTTAGTCCTTGACATTCCTCTGGTTAGTGTACCAGTGACTAACTATAATAAAGATGAACATTTCAAAAAGTTGTTTAGACACCTGCAACTAAAGATAAGATGTCTGGAGGTATTTGCTTTTAGTAAGATCAGATTTTAGAATATGCACGTGGTAATAATTGGTTTTTATTAAAAAAATCTGAATTATCAGCCAGAACAAGAAATAATGTCCAGGAGTGTTCAATCTATTCCACTATATGATAACTAAAACATTATCAACCACACACCTTTATACATGGTAAGACGTTGAGTCATTATGTTCAAAAAAATGGATGCAGTGATACGAACTCAATTATTCCTAGAATAACAATGAGGATATGGTTGTTTTTTTTTTCCAAAGCTCTAATGAGCATAAGAGTAAAATATGCCCTGTATAGAGATTAAAAATAATTCTTTCCAAGTTCTATCCTTTTACCACTAATTCCTTTCTATACAAATAATTCTTTTTATGTTAAAAATGAACTTTCTATACAAATTCCAAGTTCTAGCAAAATGATGAATAAGTAAAATCTAACTATATGTTGATAGCCACTCCTAAGTTCATAAAAGGAGCTATTTTAACAACAATAGTAGGAAATAGCAGTAGCATGTTATATGAGCAGGAGCAGCAAATAACTTTTGCATCTAGGTGAGATGCTCTATCTTTAACAATGAACTTTGATGTATTAATATTAGTATTAGTAGATAAAATAAATTTATGAGCAGTCTCAAATATTAATATGAATAGATAAAATTTAGAAAATAAAAAACAATGCAATGTTTCGAGTTTCTCTGCATAGAAACATAGAAATTGAAAGCTTTATACCCAAGGCACTATTTCTAAATCATTTGATTAATTTCTGCATCTTCTTCAGTGATTATATTGACCTTATATAATTGATGCAACATCATGACAACAAAATAACAAAAAATTGCTCACGCTACATTTATCCAAACTCCCTTCCTTATATTAATAGACTGAATTACATGTTTATAAAAATACTATCTAAGACTCTAAATAGAATTTTTCTATCATAATTCACTATCATAATTCTGATTTTGATCTTAATGGCAAAAAACAAATAACAAATATTTAAGGGGTTGTTGACATTTACACCAAAACTGCAAAACTAATTAAAGGGTTGCTGACACTTAAATAGTTAGTGAGTAAAATAGTTAATGCTTAAAGCAGATTCCTAACATTATTATTTGAGCCATATAACTCTTGCACTGTATGTACCATACCATTCTCACCAAATTGTGCCTTATCAAGAAGCAAACCAAAGTAAAGGACATGTTCCATTGATTAATGCTATACAATGTATACTTTGAACTAAATTAGAACCTCGTAGGAATCTCCTAATGTAGTAACCATTAGATGGGCTGAAACCAAAGCCCTGTCACACATCTTAATTGCCCTGTTAAGCTCCTTTAGATGACCGTTTTTCTGTTGCCTAATCAAACCTGCAAAATTTATTGCAAAAGCAGTTAGTTAAGTCATCAAAACCCCAAACTGAGAGCATTTGAGAAATAATGTTACTGTCAATGTACTTCTAGAGTGATAAATCTTTGGACTTCAAGACAATAAATTCATGAATATGAAGTCACTAATAAAAAGAGGTAGTCACTTAATTTCTCTATCATTTTCTACATGGATTCTTGAAGGATTGTGCACTTACCAAGACAATAAATACTACAACTGATATAAGGTGCAAAATTTTTGGTTCTCACCATATTCATTCCTATCTCTTGCATTAACTATTTTAAGTGTCCCAAGTTAACTTATAGAAATCAAAAAAAGGGATGTTGTTTTCCAAATTTGAAGATTACTATCATAAAACAGCTTCAAGTTTTTTTCTTGAAATCTGGATTACTTTTTTCAAGCTGCGGTATTAATTTGGGTCCAATATATGATGTTTTGAGCATGATTTAGACTCCCTTTTACTAAGGATTTGGTTTGTTTCTCTTGCAAATTTAGGACTTTTTGTATAGTTTTTAGGAAATTAGGTAATTTAGAATCCTTTGAACGTTTTGATCCGTTTTGTGTATGTTTCAGGTACTTTTGGAGCTTAATTGAGGAAAATAATTATGGAACTGAAAAGAGGATGAAAGGATCTTGAAAAAGGCGCAAGAACGGAGCGAAACGGAACCGGAACCAGTGCCACACGCCCAGGCGTGGGCACCACGAAGATGCACCATTGATCAGACCTGTGCGCCTAGGCGCGCGTTCCCCGTCTAGGCCCAGTTGGGCCAATTTCTGATGCGTTTTTGAGGGATTTGTTTAGGTTTTGTAAATATATATTTATTCTAGGATTAGAACTAGGTTAGCAGCTTTTAGAGAGAGAGATTACATGATTTTGGAGAGCATTTGAGGAAAAGAGGATCGAAGATTGGAAGATTGAAGATCTCTTCGTGGTAATCCTAATTGTCTATGATTATGGATTACTCTTCTATTGTTTTTGTTCTTATTTTCTCAATGTGTAACTAAAACCCTCGTGTTAGGAATTGGTGGATTTGTATGGATTAGTTTATTGATTTCATGAATTGATGTTTTTCCGTTTCTAAATCAAGTGTTTGATTGTATTTTCACTGTTATGCATGGAAGTAGCTAATCTATGTTTTGGATCTCTAATTCTTCAATTGATAGATTAGGAATTAGAATAGGCCTTCAATCAAACAATATAATTATTCAACTTGTAGGGATACTTTAGGGTAATTATATAACTTGTTATAAATTCCACTGTTCTTAATAATGGTTATTCAATGGTTTAATTACTTAAGGGATTAAGTGTTATCATATTGAATAATAAACAGTAATTTCACAATAGGAATCTAGTAGTTACTACCTTAGGAATTTGTTCTTGATTTAGGGAAAAATAGAGATTCATGATAAATTAACAACGCCTACAATGAAACCATGTTCCTAACTCGTTTTCTTAAATTGCTCATAATTTTTATTTAATTTCTGTTTTTATTTTATTTCAATTCAATTTTAATTCATTAGTTACAAACCTATAGATTTCGCTTTTAACTACTTTTTGGTGAGAATTAATTGAACAATTTGCAATCCTTGTGGGACGATATCTGGTCTTATTGACTATATTACTTGATGATACAGTATACTTGCCGTAATCCAACAAGTATATGGCAAGGTCACATATATGGGACTAAAAAACAGGAGTTGAGGACTAAATCTCAGCACAAAGTAAGAGGAAATACATTTAGGTAACTTGCCCAATTGGTAAAATGATTCAAAGAGAATAAGGGCAACCCTGCAGACAAATTTGCCAAAAATCATAGTAGTTTTGCAACTTAAATCTAAAGGATAATTTAGTTTGGTACTTTAGTTTGTACAGTAAATCTAAAGGATAATTTTACTCAAGCTAACATCAAAATTAGCTCCTATTCTATTCACAGCAAAATCATTTTAGGAAAACTCATCAAATAAATAGACAACATCTTTGTAAAACTAAAGCATTCAATATGACAAAATCTAAAACTTGTGCTTACCACAAAGGAAACAAAGATAAAAGGCTAGCCCACAAGCAACAAAACTTGAGAGCAAGCATGCAACAACCCTGCTTGTCATATCACTGCTCACGCAACACCATGGTACATCCCTGTAAGCAAAAAGAACTCAAGTCAAACAAACTTCAGCTATGACATCTTTTCGAGGAATTTTAATTTTTAAAAACAATAATTAAAAAAGTTGAGCTTCAACTATGTTAATAAGTTTTGGATACCCAAATAACATTGAATAATGGTGAGAGTAAGCAAGCCACAACCCTGCTTGTCTATAAAAACATATTTTCTTTGAGACATTTCATGAAATATCGTCAAGGAAATCCCCCTATCCTTGGTGATTTGACTCGATAGCCCATTCAGGCTCATTGGCTTTGTTAGACATCATAGGAGATAAACTACCACCAGCCATTACATCATTTTTTTGCTGAAGTGAAGAACCTAAAACAATATCTTTCACTTCAGCCTTTGTATCTAAACTACTATAATCATAGGAATTTCTACCAAATATAAACTTATTTTCAAATTTTACACCTCCATCTTCCATAAATCAATAAACCCTAGAATTGAGAAGTGAGAAATACCATTGAGATCAACCGCCGCCATTGTCCAAGCGCAACCATCAGCACAGTGCAATGAATAATTAAAAGCTCTGCCTTTAGAGATAAAATAGTTGTAGAGAGAGAGGAGCAGAGAAAGAAAGAGTGATAGAAGAAGATAAGAAGACAAAAAGAGGAGAGAGAGAGAGAGGAGAAGAGAAACAAAGAGTTAGAACACATGTAAAAGCTTGGACAGTGCAACGAAAGAAGCGTGTAGAGGAAGACTGTGAGAGAATAAAAAAAATTGAAGCTTCTCGTAAAAGCTTCAAAGTTGTTTCCCTTCAAGAGTAAGAGAGTGTTATTTAATTTCTTTTTAATGCACTGTAGCTGTGAGATAAAGTTATTAAATAAGTCTTTTTTACACTCCATACCCAATACAAAAAGACTTCGGCACCTCTCCAGTACTGGAAAGGTCAAAGAGGATGGGTATAGCTTATTTATCTCATATTAATGTTTTGCATTTTATGCTATTTTTGTGTTTGCTGTGTTCATCACGGTGAGGAAGAGGAGAACCGAAGCACCTAGTGAGGGTCAAAGTTATGAGCCCCAACACCCTGCTAAAAGGAGTGCCCCACCCCCACAACAAGATGCTGCTCCGGCAGGAGGACCTCAAGGAACACGCTTCTTTCTGGGAGTGATAAACACATAAACCTGTGTCTGTTCTTTTTTTTCCTCATTTTAATTTTTTATTTTAAATTTATTTTTTTTCAGTTTTAAATCAACACCGTTAAATGTCTTGTTTGCCACATGTCCCAATCTTGTATAGGTACTGGACCCTCTATTACTGGAGAGGATCCAGACTCCCATAATGGGGCCCATGCAGCTTTGGCCATTGAGCGGGAAGACATTCATCAACAAAAGTTTTGGTCATGCAGCTTTGCCCATGCAGCTTTGCCCATTAATTTTTTTATTAAAAAAATGAAAAGAGCTTTAAGGGGAGGACTTTAAGCAATATGGATTGGGCGAGAGTCCTTCCACAAATTTATTCACCAATTATTAACAGTGTTGATTAAGATATAATTTATAAATTATTTATAAATTTACGGATAATTTTTTTAAAAGAGTTTATAAACATATTTTGTAAACAAAATTTTTTTAACTTTATACATACAACATAATAAAATAATGTCCAATTCATTTAATACTAAATTCGTCTTTCTTTTCATGTTCCAAACTGGAACATTCAAAACTTCTCTAACTAAAACTACTCATTAATATCAATGGTTGTTACGCGGATATAACTCAATGGTTCGTTTAAATAAAATTTCATCATATATATTATAAAGGAAAACATTAAATGAGATGAAGCTTCTTATCTAAAATTGTTGTTACATACAATATTGCCAAAAATGAAATAATTCATCGACATTTTAAAATAGAACTCTAAACAAAATCATAAAATTACTCCTTGAAACTGAGAATGCTTTTATTTTATTGAAAATTACAAGGTAATAACCATTTTAGTACATAACCCAATGTTTAAAAGCATAAGGGGGTATATTAAAGTGAAATAGGTATATAATATCTTGATCAAAGAGCAGTACAATAATAAAAGCTACTGATCTTACATTTCCGTGTCATCATGCGGTTGGCTGCGACATTGCTCCAAATATACTTCACCATCTATATGACTCACAAAGATACACACAAATCGGGGACAGAGAGTAAGTCATCCGGATGAACTTAATCATCAACTGTTTGGATTTACTCTAGACATAATATTAGAACATAACACACATAACATAAGGTAGTTTCACGATTTACATTATGCCTTTAAGAAGTACTTTAGTGTCTTATAAGCAGAGTCATAACTTTCTAATTACGCGTCTGCTAATCATATTGGGATGGATATATCGGGGTATCGAGGTTTTATCAACACTCACGTCGGCATCTCCTCAATATTATCAACCTCCTAAATCAGAGACGCCTACCACGATGGCATCAATAGCATAAAAATCAATTCCTAATATACTCGATGGTTCCACTTAGCATGTACTCAGAACATCATGCCAGAATGTGCTACAACACAAAGCCCATCTGAAATAATCAATGATTCCAAATGCATATGCTCCAACATCATCCCAGAATGTGCTACAACGCAAAGCTCATCTAACCTTGTTTGGGTTTCCTGTCACTGCTTCAGATTTAATCATGGGGGCGACAGTCATCGTTCTAGTGCGCATGCAGTTCTAACTACAGCCTGTCAGTCGTAACCCGTTCACATGTGGCAACTTCCCACCTAGAAGACTCCTCTTCTCTTGGTTTGTTGACGTATCACCGGCATTGCCACTCCCATATCTCAATCGCTGGTCTTTCCTTTCCATTACTCCAATGAACATAATATCATGTTAGTAATTACAAGTTTTTTAACTCTTTTTAGAAAAAGGATGATCGCTCCATTCTCAGCTCATCTCCGCCATAGCAACTACAACTTACAATGCAAAATGCTTTTAAGGGACTCGATCTTACAACATATATTTTCTTAGCCAACTCTCGGTTTATCATAAATTCCAGTATAGTGGTATCCCATAGCGTTTACAACCAACGACACTCCACAGTGCATGGTCAACCAAGTAATATGATAATGACAGTTAGGGGTGGGAATGAGCCAGGCCGGCTCATGGGGGCCTATGGCTCGGCTCACTTAAGGCCTGGCTTGGCTCGACTCGTTTAATAAAAAGGTCAGGCTTAAGCTTTTTAAAAAGCCTATATATCTAAATAAGCCGGACCCGAGCTTTATAAAAAGCCTATTAGGCTCATTGGGCCGGCCTATTTAATTTTTTAAATATTAATATATTATATTTTTTTAGCAATTTAAATTAAAAGCAAAAATTTAATATATTCTATAAAATATTATAATTAAAAATAAAAATATAATTTTTCCCCTCTTTGTTAAACCTAAACCTAACATATAAAAGACAAATCCTAATAATTTCACTCCCTCACGTCAACATATTCACAGTGTTTTCAATCTCTTGAGTCTCGAGTCACTCCCTCACACAGTCACGACAACATCCCCAATTCCTCGTCACTTTCCTGGCTTCTATCAAGTGAGTCCTTACTCCTCAATTTATTTTTTTCCCAGCTTGCATGTTTATTGTTGGAGATTTCTTGATTTAGTAATATATGCTTTTTATAGTAGATTTTATGTTTTACGCACGGCAGTATCAACAACTAACAGGGGACCTATAATAGTTAGATCTATTATTAAGTGTTTCTTGGTATTTCAACAGCATCATGAGAACTCACATTATGTCATTATGTAATGATACAGGTCTGCTCAATGTCTTCTCAATTTGAGAATAATGATACAATTACATCTCTTCCTACTCCTCCTAATGTGACAAATGAACATTCACCAACAGATGCGAGTCAAGTTGAAAATACACCCGAGAGTGCAAAAGATAAAAATCAAGTAGAGGAGGATCTTATCATTAAGAGGAAGAGGCCAAAAACCTCAGCCGTTTGGAAAGATTTTGATGAAGTTGTAATTGCCAGAGGTGAAAGAAAAGCTGTGTGCAAATATTGTAAAGAACATTTGACAACTTCTAGCACTAGCCATCTAAAGAGACATACCATCATTTGCCTTCAGAGGAAGTTGCAGCTTGGCACAGAAAAGAAACAGCCCACCATTCCATTTCAACCTTCGAATTCATCAGCCAATCCATTTCTTGTTCCTGGTGTTAGGTACTCTAATGAGAAAATGAGAGAAATAATTGCTACTGCTATTATGGTACATGAGCATCCTTTCAGTATTGTTGAGGATGAGGTTTGGATGTGGGGCTTCCAGTATGCTAATTCAGATTTTCAGAAAGTTACTCGTAAAACAATAAGACGTGATTGCTTGGCAATATTCGAGGCAGAGAAGAGCAAATTAAAGGCACTATTGAAGAGTGTAGGCAAGATAAGTTTAACAACTGATATGTGGAAATCGAATCACCAAGTAGTTGAATATATGGTCATCACTGGACATTTCATAGACGAGGGATGGAAACTTCAAAAAAGAGTCTTGAGCTTTGTGAGAGTGCCAGCTCCACGGCGTGGAGTTGATGTAGCTGATGCCATTTTCAAATGCTTAAAGGCTTGGGGGATTGAAAATAAAGTGTTCTCGGTGTCAGTTGATAATGCTTCCTATAATGATTCGTGTTTAAGGACTCTAAAGGACAACGTATCATGGAGCAGCAAGTTATTTCTTGGTGGTGCTTTGTTTCATGTCAGATGCTGCGCACATATATTGAACTTGTTAGTGCAAGATGGCCTCGGTAAGATTAAGGATATTATTTTCAATGTTCGTGAAAGTGTTAAGTACATTAATTATAATGATTCAAGATTGAAGTCTTTTTGTGACATTGTTGAGCAAAAACATTTGAAACATAGGAAGCTTATTATTGATTGTCCAACAAGATGGAACTCTACTTTTCATATGTTGTCCTCTGCTTTGAAATTTAAGATTGTTTTTCCTGCTTACAAGGAAAGAGAACCACACTATGAGTTTTTACCTTCACAAGAAGATTGGGAGAAAGTTGAGAAGGTTTGTCATCTTCTCGAGGTGTTCAATTTAGCTACTCATATAATCTCAGGTAGTGAGTATCCTACTGCAAATTTGTATCTTGCAGAAATTTGGAGGGTTAAAAAGGTGATTGATGATGCTGCTGAGGATAATGACCTTTTCATGAGAGAAATGGCAGCTCCAATGAAATTAAAGTTTGACAAATATTGGGGGCATTGTAATCTGTTGATGGCCATTGCTAGTGTCCTGGATCCTAGGTGCAAATTCCATATAGTTGATATATGTTTTCCCTTGATATATAAACCTGAAGAAGTGGCCAAGAAGAATACAGAAATGGTTCTTGCTAAATTGAAACAATTGTATGAGGAGTATGCTGCTTTGAGCGTTGAAGAGACATCCTCTAGTGAACTGAATAATGGTGGCAATAACACCCCATCTTCAGGAGCACCTAAACCTTCAATAATCACCGGTTTTGACCACATCATGAATCTGATGCGTCAAAAAGAAGCGGTTCCACCAATGAAATCTGAATTAGACGTTTATCTTGAGGAAGGTGTTCACATTCCCGATGGTAATAATAACTCTTTTAGTGCATTAGATTGGTGGAGAAACAATAGCATGAAATATAAAATTATGTCAAGGATGGCTTCTGATATATTAGCTATTCCAATCTCAACTGTGGCGTCAGAGTCTACATTTAGTGCTGGAGGAAGAGTTATTGATGAGTTCCGTTCTAAATTGAATGAGGAGTCTATTGAAGCACTTATTTGTGGTGGGGATTGGCTTCGTCACAATTATGGTTTGCATAGAAAGTCAAAGGTATAAACATGTTTTCTTTTGAAATATTATATTCTTATTTTGTTAATATGATCGGTGTTAGACCCTTGTAACACAAATTATTATCTTATTTTCAAGGTGTCAGAACAACAGGAGATCATATTGAAGATTTGATGTCAAGATTGATAGTTACTAGCTTGGTGCACTCTTCTTTATTGCTCTTTAGGAAGCTTAGTCATTATTTGTTGTTGTCATTGGCTTAGACTGTTTGATGGCATGTTCTAGTATTAAACCGTTGGACTAAACACATAATTATTTTATTTAACTTTTAATAATTTGAGGCATGATGCCTATAATATTTATAAATGATTCTACTATGTTGGTTTATTAATTTGAGGCCTGAGGTCATTTATGTTTGGTTTTACTTTTATTGATATATAATTTGAGTTTTGATGTTGTTTATCGTTCGCTTTATTATATTTCTTTCACATAATTTGAGGGTACGAGACATTTTTTTGTTTGTACTTAAATATAAGAATTTTACTGAATAATAGGCTTTTAAGCGGGCTTATGGGCCAGGCCAGGCTTTGAAATAGGTCGAGCTTAGGCTTCAAATTTAGCCTATGACGAGCCCATAGACAGGCTTGGGCCTTGAATTTGGAACACAGGCCAAGCCTATTTTTGTTAAGGTCTGGCTCGGCCTGGCTCATTCCCACCCCTAATGACAGTGACATGTCGTACTGACCATGTGGGGGAAAGAGTTATTGTCTAACTTATGCACAAGACATCTTCACTATAAACAACTTGCTTCCATCAATTCTATATGTCTTTTTATTCTTTTCCAAAAACAACACTTAATAACTTTGTTCTTGCTATAACAACTGTTTTTTAATACTTTCTCCGTATCATAATCTTTCTTTCCAAAAGGAATACCTCTACTTCTATTATTCAAGGCAGTCTTTTAATGTACCCAATGGTAATAATATTCATACTCAATTAATTCATTCCTCATAGTTCACACTGTTTTCTTTCACAGAGTTTTCATGTTGTAGCTGCACAATAATAATAATCACCATAACAACATACAATAATCATAATAATTACTATAATGAATTCACAAATGGAATTAATCATTTATAATAGCCAAAATTGTAACACCCTGATTTTGTTTATACGAAAACATTCATTTATTTGTATTTTAAAACTTAGTAAAAATGAGAGTGATTTTTTTTTTTGAAAACGTTTATGTACATGATACCTTAGTTCATTTTATTTATTTACAAAAAGTTTCTTGTTATTCTTTATTTATTTACATAAAAGATAACATTATTCATTTATATACAAAAAGTATATCATTGCCATTCACCATTCACAAAATCGAGCTGTTACTGATAACCACCACATCACACACCAAAATACTTACTTTTCATTTGATAAACATCATCTGATAAAATCCTATGAGTGCCACATAATTACATCAGCTAGAAAGTAGTTTGTAAAGCAGGAATGAAAAGAGTTATGGACATGTAGTCCAAAAATATAGCAAAACATCATAGTAAATACATCATCAGTATTCTAGAGTATGGCTTCCTCAATCAGACAAAACCCATTACCATGACAAAAAACAAAACACCTATCAGCAGCAATATCTAAGAGACACCTCCTACGGGCCACTCGCTAGATCGAAATCAGAGTCGGAGTCCTCATCCGGAACATACTCCCGATTCAGCTCAGCCGCGGGCTCCTCCTCCTCATCCTCAGGCTCAATCACCTCATCCTCAGGCTCAATCACCTCATCCTCCTCTGGATCTACCACAACAGTTGGTGCGGGATCCGCACGTCGTGCATGGTAAGTCTGAGGTCCACCATCCATGTAGTCTCTCAGAGTGATCCTAGCAATGTGCAGGTCAATCCTTGCTCCTCTCAACCTATGCTCCGGGTCTCTAATCTCTAACCGAGTCGGGCCTCTCTAGACCCATCCATCAAGGGTGGCTTCCCACACTCCCCCCGCTAGGGGCCACATTTGGATCTCTATGCGATACACCATCTGCCCGTTGCATCATCCATGAAGAACGAAGAGAAACAAAGAGACATGAGAAAGAATAAGCTTTTATGGACGCATGACACGTCGACAAAGCAGGCGTACCACAAATATATCTCAACCAGAAAATAAATAACAACACAGATGCACATAGGAATGCATGAATGCATGGTCATCATCATCATCAGCTAAATAATTACAGCTTAGCATAACTTTGACTTTCACGATTTCATTTCCACACTTTGAGCCATTATAACAATTAACTTTCTCTTCATATTTTTATTAAGTTTTATCGAATCCGAATTCATCAATGATGTTGGGGGATTTAAGACATCATTGAGACAGAAGGGGTATCTAGTCAGCACACACGTCTACATCTCCTCCACATCCTCCCAAGCCTAATCGAAAACAAACGGGGCATACAAGAACCTCAACCCGCGCAGGTCCAACTGTCGAGAATTCATCATCATAATCATAATCACATTTCACAATATTCATCATTTCAATCAAGGCTCAATACCATTCGACAGCCAGCCTTGTTCAGGTTCCCTCTCACCGTTTCGAATTTGATCCAGGGGGCGACAGTACTTTTCTAGTTCGCAGTGCAGAACACGCTACGATCCCCTAGGTATTAATCCCCGATCACATGTAGACTAGTTCCGCCTAGAAAAGCACTCTGGGTTTCTTGACGAGTCACTGTCATCACCCTCCCCTATCACAATCGTACACCCGAGTATCTGTAGATAAACAGGGTATCTTCCTCTCCACCACTTCACGCTCATCTCGCCGAATTAATAAAAGTCTTTTAAAATGTTTTATTAAAGTTTTATTAGAATTTTATCCAATCCTAATGTTTGGTTGATTCACTTTTGTTCATCCCTTCAGTGAACATCGACCTCTAATTTAAAATCTTTTGTGACGACCCAACTTTCATTCCAAAGTAAAACATTTATTTTCAGAAAATACGACCATTTTTTTTATACTAAAAGTCAAGTCATCATCCATTATCAAATCTTGCGGAATTATATAAACATCGAGTCATGAAGACAAGTGATGTAACATCATATTTCATTCATATTAAAAAGGGGTACATACCACATTCTTCATTTAAACAAAATACATAATTACTTGACTTAACACTCTAGGCCATTACATTATATTACATATATTAAAACAAAATTCATAATAACCTAGAGCATATGGTTCATGACTCATGATATAAAATAGTATAGATAAGAGAAAACCCGATGGGTTATATCATTCACATTCCACCCCACAACTTAACTTAGTCGTCAGTTCCCCACTGACTTCCAATTGAGTTGTCCATAAAGTCATCCACCATCTGATTCGCATTATCCACCGGATCCTCATCCTCGATTGGATCCTCCTCCTCCTCCTCCTCCTCTTGTGCCGGATCATCAGGCACGTATATTGGAGTTCGGGATCGAACTCAAGGGGAAGGGCTAGGACGAGCAGGAACCTCTAAAATGATTCTTTCTGAGGAGAGTACTGGACTCGGTGGAATAGTGCGTCGCGGAAATCGTCTTGGTGGTGGTGGAGGGGTTCCATTTCGCATAACAAAATTTGGCGGAATGTGCATGATGTAAACCATTGGGATTCTCGATCTAAGCGGACGCATACGGGAATATGGGTTAGGATGGCAGAAGGTGACTTCCACATCCCCCTCATAAGTAGCCCTATGGTCCTCAAAATTCCACTTCAAATGATTGGCATTTTCCTCCGGGGTCTTTGAATAGATGAGTATATCATCGATAAACACCACGACAAAGGAATCCAAATAATGTCGGAACACTCTATTCATGTAATCCATGAATATGGCAGGAGCATTGGTTAAACCAAAAGGCATCACCACATACTCGTAGTGTCCATACCTTGATCTAAAAGCTATCTTCGGAATATCTTCCTCTCTTACTCTGATTTGATGATACCCTGACCTCAAATCAATCTTCGAAAATACGGACGCTCCTCTAACTTGGTCCATCAGATCATCTATTCTAGGCAATGGGTACTTATTTTTGATAGTGACTTTATTTAACTGCCTATAGTCTATACACATTCGCATGGATCCATCCTTCTTTTTGACAAACAAAATAGGCGCACCCCATGGTGACACACTGGGTCGGATGAATTGCTTCTGCAGCATATCTTCTATTTGCTTCTTTAACTCTGCTAATTCGGTTGGAGCCATACGATAAGGAGCGATAGAAATAGGACCAATACCCGGAACTAAATCGATACTGAATTCTATCTCTTGATGCGGTGGCAAACAGGGAACTTCATCAGGAAACACTTCGGAAAAATCTCGAATAATCGGAATTTCCTCTATCTTCGGCTCATCTTTCTTTTCTTCTACTACCGCAGAAAACACACATACGTACCCTTCAGGTTGCACCTCAGGCGACTTTTTACCGGGAAAAACAATCGTTCGAGTCTTGCAATCTATCACCACTTGGTTAGTTGCTAACCAATCCATTCCCAAAATAATGTCAAGCTGGGATAACGGTAGACAGATTAGATCTACCCTAGAGGACAAACTTCCTATATTGACTGCACACCCAAAACATGCTCTTGACGTAGTCACCAGCACATTTGAAGGAGTACACACCTTAAGTCTAAACAGTGTCTCCGAAACAGGTAAACACAAACGCTTAACGTATTCCTTAGAGATGAAAGAATGCGTAGCACCAGAATCGAATAAAAAGCGACAAGGCATGCCATTGAGAAGATGGTTACCTTGCACGAGATTATCTGCCTGCTCCGCCTCGGATCCAGACATGGTAAAAACCTTCCCGTTAACCCATGGCTTGTTTCCCGCACTTTGATTGTTCTGACGCTGGGTTTGATGACAGAGACGAGCGATGTGACCAGTCTTTCCACAGTTGTAGCAAATCGGTGGCTGGTTCCTCCAACACTCCTTCCCAGGATGGAATCTTTGACATTTGTTGCACATTGCACCAGGGGCTGGGAGACTGGGTACTCCAGAAGATGATGCACTTCCTTTTCCTTTCTGTGGATAAGGACCTCTCCGGCTCTTGTTACCATACCTATGCTGATTGCGGTGTGGCCCAAAACTTCCTTGTCCAATATCCTTCTTGACACTATTCCTTTCGAAAATGCGGCAAGTACTAACCAGCGTTGGATAGTGTCGGATCCTTTGCACACTCACAACTAATTTGATGTCGGATCTCAGTCCATTCTCGAATCGCGTGCATTTGGAATGTTAATCGGGGTGATACTGGAAGTACGACAAGTACTTCATCAGCTCTTCAAATTTCTCAGCATATTGGTCAACCGTCAGATTTCCTTGCTTTAGATCGAGGAATTCCATTTCCTTCTGCAGCCTGATGTCATCCGGGAAATACTTCTCGAGAAACTTCTCTGTGAAGATCCCCCAAGTAAACTCTACTTGATGGAACTCCAGGAATTGACGAGTTTGGTTCCACCAAGTAGTAGCTTCACCAGTGAGCACATAAGCAGCAAACGTGACCTTTTGCGATTCCGACAGAGTCAACGTTCTAAAGATTTTATTCATCTCGTCAAGCCAGAACTGAGCTTGCTCGGGACGACGACCACCCGAGAAGCTAGGGGGTTTGCACTTCCTAAAGGCATCTAAGCCTTGAAACTCCGTTGGGGTTCCGTTGCTTGGAGGATGGTTGTGCTGCATATTCTCCAGAACTGCAGCCATACGGGTCAAAGCCTCCGCAATGTTAGCGTTATTTCTTCCGGCCATCTAGTCCTACAGAATCCAAAGGGGAAACTTAATTAGATTCTGCGAATTCTAGTCTTATACTACAAACATCATGTCATGATATGCAATGGTTAGTGTGTAAGGCCACACTCCAAGGCCGAGAGTCGAACCATTGCTCTGATACCACTAAATGTGACGACCCAACTTTCATTCCAAAGTAAAACATTTATTTTCAGAAAATACGACCATTTTTTTTTGAAACTAAAAGTCAAGTCATCATCCATTATCAAATCTTGCGGAATTATATAAACATCGAGTCATGAAGACAAGTGATGTAACATCATATTTCATTCATATTAAAAAGGGGTACATACCACATTCTTCATTTAAACAAAATACATAATTACTTGACTTAACACTCTAGGCCATTACATTATATTACATATATACAACAAAATTCATAATAACCTAGAGCATATGGTTCGTGACTCATGATATAAAATAGTATAGATAAGAGAAAACCTGATGGGTTATATCATTCACATTCCACCCCACAACTTAACTCAGTTGTCAGTTCCCCATTGACTTCCAGTTGAGTTGTCCATAAAGTCATCCACCATCTGATTCGCATTATCCACCGGATCCTCATCCTCGATTGGATCCTCCTCCTTCTCTTCCTCCTCCTCTTGGGCCGGATCATCAGGCACGTATATTGGATTTCGGGATCGAACTCGAGGGGAAGGGCTAGGACGAGCAGGAACCTCTAAAATGATTTTTTTCTGAGGAGAGTACTGGACTCGGTGGAATAGTGTGTCGCGGAAATCGTCTTGGTGGTGGTGGAGGGGTTCCATTTCGCATAACAAAATTTGGCGGAATGTGCATGATGTAAACCATTGGGATTCTCGATCTAAGCGGACGCATACGAGAATATGGGTTAGGATGGCGGAAGGTGACTTCCACATCCCCCTCATAAGTAGCCCTATGGTCCTAAAAATTCCACTCTCCATTAGGGAGCGACCTCATCTCCACGTAGAACATGTTTCTCGCCATCACCTACACAAGGGACTGGGAGTGAGTCATAGCTAAAAGCAATAACAAATGAGCATAATAGTGGCTAGAAATAACAAGCACAAATTTTTGAATAGCAATAATAGATGCAAGTACATATGCTCAAACCGTCTTTTATAATATCTTAATTAGTGTCGTGATGCATGCCTACTCCTCATTCATGCTGCGCAGTTTGGCATCCGAGTATCTCAGGCTCGGGATATTCTCAATCCTATGTTTCATCAAACCGGAGCGATTCACATTCAAGCGTCACGATCGATTGAGAACTCGGTCTTCCTAGCATCCTTGTGCTAGGGATATTCTGATTTAACCTATACCGAAGTTCCGAATCCAGATCGGAGCAATACCTTCTCCATGCATGATGATGCCACACAAACTTCTTGTCTTCTTTCATTTATTCTTTACTTTCTTTTATTCTTTAATCACATCCTTGAACATCATGTCTCCAATATAGAGACCCAAAGTTCATAATCCTTCTCAATCTCAAATTCATCCTATCTTTTAGCATTAACTGGTGCTAGTGCTTTTTTGAAAATTTCATCAGCGGCCTTGCCACTTTGTGATGGTTTTATATAATAGGAGTTAATCCTTTTACGATTTAATTAATGCAACAACCCCATTTAGGACTCCCAAAATATCAACCAGGTGGGTAAAGACTTCCACTGGGACTGTTGGGGTTCTGGCAAGTATACCAGATCGTACAAGTAATAGAGTGATAAATAGAGTATCGTTCCCAACGAGGACTGAAATTGATTCTAATAATTCTCACCTATTCGTAGTTACTAAATGAAAATTAAATTAAAATTCAATTGTTTGAGTGATTGTTGATTTAAATAAATTAAAATAAATAAATAAAACGATTCTTGAACAATGGGAAAAAGCGGGACGTAGTTTCGATGAAGGTTCCTAAAACGTTTAACAACGAATTGATTTGTTTTCCTAAATTCTGAATTTGTTTTGCAAAGGTAGGAAACGCCTAATGTCTTAGAACGTTTTCGTATTTTAGAGATTAATCTCCCAATGATGTCTCAAGAGAGCCTTAAAACCCTAACCATTAATTAAGTTCAATCAAAACTTGTAAAAATTATCCAATTCATAAGAAATATGTCTATCCTTATGCAATTGAACTGTTTGATTATTGGGCATAATCCTAAATCAATATGTCTATTAAATTAGGATTCCTAAGTCATGAACTGCGCACATTCACGAACAACAATAAAAATATAATCAAACACAGAATTTATAATGGAAAAACGAAATCAATTCATTGCATAAACATTAACAAGGTTCCATGTTCATCTACTCCTACATCCCAAAGAAGGATTTAGTTCATAATTGGAAGAAGAAAAGCAATAAAAGTGATAAAGAGTGACATAATTACCACTAATCCTTGCCTCTAATCTCCGTTCTTCACCAAAAGCAATGCAAAAACTCTATTCCAAATGTTCTGAATGAATCCTAATTACCAATCCTAGTATTTTTAAGTCAAAAGATAAAACAAATCCCTTCCAAATCCAAAAAGATAAGAAAATCGCAACTGCACATCTGCGACACTCGCCCATGCGAGAATAAGGCTCGCCTGGGCGAGTTTTTCACTGAGAAAATTGACCATTTAAACCCATTTTTTAAATCAGAAAAACCCCACTCGCCTGGGCGAGTAATAACCTCGCCTGGGCGAGTCCTGCACTTTCTTCACTGATTTTCATCACTTTGCTCCGAACTCCTGATTCCAAGGCTTGCTTTTTCCTTCTTTTCCATAAATCATCAAATTAAGCCTCTAAAACCTGAAATTCACAACTAATTGATACAAAATCCTCAAGGATCTCGTTCATCACATTAGTAAGCACAATTTCCATCTTTTTCCTAAAATACTTGAGAAACAAGCTAAAATTACTAAGAAAAGGGGTTAAAATTCATCCAAAAACATCATATATTGAGCTCAAATCAGGGACATGGGAAAATAATCAACCAAATGGGTGTACGCACTTCCATTGGGACATCCTGTCCGAATATGTCAACCACTGAATAAAATTCCAGTACGACTCATCCAGGATAAAAAATCTACCAATGGGAATCAAATAAACTTATACATTTTATCCGTTGGGACTCCTGTCCGAATATATCAACCACTGGATGAAATTCCAGTAGGACTCTTTCAGGATAATAATCAACCAATGGAAAAACATATAAGAATTAAGTATTTAATATTCTTGAGAAAAGTAAGTATTTTCTTCAGTTTTGGTCAAAAATACTCGAGTGTTTTATAAAAGACTCGAGTGTTCTTCATTTTTTCCAGAATACTTGAAGTCTTTGAAGAAAGACTCGAGTTGTTCTTCATTTACCCAGAATACTCGAGTGTTTCTCAAAAGACTCGAGTGTTTTTACTGCAACAGCACCAGTTTCTGCATTTTAAGTTCCAATTCAAATTCCATGCACTGTTTTTCCATTCTTATGCAAAACAGAGGCATAAACACATATAATGAACATGTTATAACACATAAACAAGTACATAATAACATAAATCATCATCAAATCACAGAATCAATACAAACTTGGCAAATAACCATTTCAATATATGAAATTCATTTCCACTTGGTTTTAACTTCGAAAATTAATCCAGTAAGTATTATTTTTTTTGGTAGAAGAAAAATTCTATTACCACATGCAAATAGAGTACATCAGAAGAAAGGCCATCCTAAAATCTTCTGCCACCTTCTAGGAAGGGTTCAGAAAAAAATAGGAGGAAATAATTAAGAGCCACCTTCTAGGAAGGGTTCTCTTAATCTCTATCCCTATTTAGACCAATTGCATGACAAATTCTGTCCACTAAAGACTTATTTGGCCAATTACAAAAATCTTTAAAACAATATAAAACTCTATGAGCTAAATCCTTTTTAATTAAAGCAAATCTATGAAAAACTGAGTGAGAACAGTTGGAAAAAGTCCTTCCATTTCTTTCTGCCCATGTGTGGTAAATTGCAGCCACACAAACACCCCATGTCAGACTCCTCATCTTCTTGCCACGAACTGAATACTGGATCCAGCGCTTCCACAGAGTGAATCTCGAAGGGAAGCTATGAATGCCCAGCCAAGACATGCAAAGCCTGATCAATTGCTTACTCCATGGACAATCAAAGAAGAGGTGCTCCCTCGATTCCTCCGAAGCCAAACATAAGCTGCAGTGATTTGGTATGTGTAACCATCGCATTCTGTTCCTTGTTTGGAATTTATTGTGCATAGCTAGCTAAGAAATAAATCTGTGCTTAGGGATACTTACACGATTCCAAACAAAATTAGCCATAGTGAATGGAGCTGGGGTTTGTTTGAGAAACTGATACCCCGATTTGATGGTGTAGACACCATCTGGACAATCAATCCATCTATCATTCTGAAAACCCGAACGAAGCTTATCCCTAATCTTAAGGATTTGCTTCCAATGCCAACTTTGCCCTTGAATCCAATTGCAATCCCAAAACTGCTAAGTTTTTAGATAGTAAGCATGAATCCAGCGAACCCAAAGGCACTCCTTGTTTTGGGCTATGCTCCAAATTTGCTTCCCTAAAGCTGCCTTATTCCATAGACCACAGTCTTTGATACCCCTAGCCCCCAAATTTCTTTGGGTTGCATACTGTAGACCAGCTAATTTTAGCATAGTAAGGACCCTCTGCTGTAGAACCCCAAAGGAAACTTCTGCACTTTTTTTTTTATTTCCTTGATTACTGCCTTAGGGATAAGAAAAGTGCAAGCCCAGTATGTGTGAAAACTCATGAGAACCGAGTTTATAAGACAAACCCTTGCTTGATATGAAAGATGCCTAGATTGCCAGGAATTAATTCTTATCATAATCTTATCTACCAGAGCAGCACATGTAGTTGCATTCCACTTTCTTGATGACAGAGGGAGACCTAAGTATTCACATGGAAAAGCACCCACTTGAAACTCAGAACTTTGAAGGATTAATCTTTTAGTGTCCTGAGAGACCCCAGCCATATATATGAGACTTTTCAGCACTAATTTCAAGCCCAGACCATTTAGTAAAATCATTTAGAGTAGCTTTGACAATACGAATGCTAGCAGGATGAGCTTTACAAAATATTAGGAGATCATCAGCAAAAGCTAGATTAATCAACTTTAACTCCTTGCATGCTGGATGAAATCTGAAATTTCTGTTTGCAGCAGCCAGCTTAAGACCTTTGGTAAGAATATCAATTGCCAAGACAAAGAGCATGGGGGACATTGGATCCCCCTGCCTTATACCTCTAGTTGGCCAAAATCTACCTCCTTGTTTACCATTCAACACAATAGAATAGGAAACAGAATTCACACAAGCCATTACCCATGAAACAAACTTGGCTGGAAACCTTAAGGCAGTAAGCATTGACTCAATAAAGTTCCACTCCAGAGTATCAAAAGCCTTTTTTATGTCTAGCTTCATCATACATCTAGGAGAGACCCTTCTTCTCCCATACAATCTGATCAATTCCTGAGAGAGCAACACATTATGTAGAATACTTCTGTCCTTTATAAAGGCTGTCTGATTTTCATGCACCAAAATAGGCAGTATTGTTGATAGTCTATTGCTTATTATCTTAGAAATGCATTTGTAAATCGTAGAACAACAAGCAATAGGTCTGGATTGCTGAACCTTCTCAAGGAAGTCAGATTTAGGAAGCATCACTAGATTAGTGTGATTTACTTCTCTAAGAAAATGACCTGAGTCAAAAAAATCTTTTATGGCCCTGCACATGTCCTGACCAATACAGTCCCAGGCTGACTGGAAAAATCCAGATCCAAAACCATCTGGACCAGGAGCTTTATCCTTATTTATTGAAAACAAACCACATTTTATTTCTTCATCAGTGATTGGTTTTTATAAGATCTAGGTGCTATCTCTGTTTAGGCATCTTCCTTGAGCAATGACATCCTGAGTGAAAATATCTCCTCTGGCTTTGGTCTGGAAAAGATTCTGATAGAAAGTTTCAAATAAATCATGAATACCCTCTGAATCAGTAACTGGCTCGTTTCTGGCATTTAAAATTCTTAGGACTCTATTATGATAATTTCTTCTTCTGATTGAATCATGAAATAACTTAGAGTTAGAATCTCCCTCCTTCAACCAATCAAGCTTTGCTTTCTGCCTTAGAAATAAGAAGGCATCAGTTTTCACCTTTATATATTGGCTAGTTACCTCTCTCTCTGCAGCAATGAGATTCCCATCCATATGATTAGATGCAAGCTCTGTTTGAATAGCTTCTAATTGATCCCTCAATTCAGCCTCCCTGACATCAATTTTAGCAAAAAACTGTTTGTTAAGCTGAGAAAAAGGCTTCTTTAAGTCGCTTAGTCTTCTACAGAACACAAACATCCTGCTGCCTTCATAAATCTTCTGCCAGCCTTGATTGACAATACTTTGAAAAGATTCATGATTTGCCCACATGTTGAAGTATTTAAATGAGTGCTTCACAGCTTCTGGATTGTCTCCCCATTGAATAAGAATTGGGGAGTGATCAAAGAAACATGGATTTTAGAAATTTGCAATAGCATTAGGCCATTCTCTGCACCACTCAAGATTTACTAGGGCCCTGTCCAGCTTAGAAATGATTCTGTCTGGTCCTGATTGCCTATTGCTCCGAGTGAATTGACACCCTGCCTGATTCATGTCTATCAAGCCACATAAGCCAATACAATCCTGAAAATCCCTAGCACTGTCAATGTCTAAAGGACCACCTCCTATCTTTTCCTCTTGCTTTAAGCATGTGTTAAAATCACCCAAAACTAGCCAAGGAACATCTATAAAAGAGTGAATGCCACTGAGAACTTGCCAAAGTTCCTGCCTTCTACCTCTATCATTCTCAGCATAGACAAAAGTAACAAAAAACTTTTTCTGAGTCTGGAGCACTGTTACATAACAGTGAACATATTGAGAAGATCTAGCCACCACATGAACATCATAGAAATCCATCCACCACATAACCCAAATCCTCCCTATAGAGCATACATCTAGATTAATGAAAGAGCCCCAACCAAAGGCAATATTATTATAAACTTGCTGAAAAGAATTGCTTCTAATTTTATTCTCTAAAATTGCAAAAAGACCTACTTTATTATTCCTGTACTACTCCTGAACCTGTTTTTGCTTACGAGGATGGTTCAAACCTCGTATATTCCAAGCTCCTATTTTATCCATGAGGAGGATTTGAGGGCTCACCTCTCTGCACCTCTTTTAATCTTTGTTGGACTTTGCTTCTTGTAGTTACTGTAGTCCAGCCTTCATTATCTACCTCTTTTTCCTTACCTCTGTCTTCTAATTGATTAGGTATGGTTAAGTCTTGTATCACCGAGTCTACAGTAGCTAGCCCTGACTCCACATATTCCTCAGGAATAATACCCTTTTCAATATTACTCTTCAACTTCAAAGCATCATCAAGCTTCTGGATTTCTTCCTGAGTGGGTTTATTTTTCACTACCCATTGCTGTGTAACACCTTTTCTACACATTTTTGCATCATGACCATAACATGAGAACTTAGAGCATAGAGTTGGTTTCCACTCATATGTTACCCTCTGAGAGATCAAATTGCCTTTTTCATCCTCAAAGTGAACTTCTTCAGGGAGAATTGCTGGATTTACTTCAACTAAAACTCTAGCATAGCTTATCATGTTCTTTTCTTCTGTGGTCTTATCTGCCATAATGGGTGTACCCACCAAACTTGATATCTTCCCTAGAGCAGAAGTGCCCCAAAACTTTAGGTTGAGATTTGGCAATTGAACCCAGACTGGGATCCTATCAAAAAAACTCCTTGTCACTGGCTTTCCAGTCCATGGGGCTATGATTAATGGCTTCTTATCAAAATGAAAAATTCCAATCTCCAGAACACTGTTCCTTCCTTCTAATGAATTGAATCTGACAATTAGGGTACCATCAGTGTTCATCAAAATCTTGTCAATTCCAAATTGACCCCATGCCTTTTTGATGAAACCACTAAGGACAGGGTAAGGAGGGTTTGCACCCAAAACATAGCAAACAATGGAATTTTGCCAATATTTCACCTCTTCCTCCACATCACTTAGATCTATCTTTCCAATTGATTTACCATCCTTTAATTCTGGCTTGTGAAAACTCAGTTTCCCTCCTGCATTCCTTAGTTTGGAGATATCAAAAGTCTCCCAAACATTTGGAATTTTAGGACTTGTGATTGGTTCTGTTTCTTTAGGATTTCCTATGCCTGTACTTTGCTGATTTACATTGTCTGTACTTTGTTGTGGTTGATCCTCCTCTTGTTCTGCTTGTTTTTCAGGTTGCTCTTGCTGCTTTACTCTGGCTTGTATCTTTTCGATGCCACTCACCAATGATTTCAGTTGCGTGGGGGTTAAGGCACCGATTGTTTCCAAGTCTTCCTCATCTAGTTGAGACAAATCGAAAATCTGAGATTGCTTTCCTTGTTCCATCACTAAAGATGTTGAAGGGGAAGTGGGGGATTTTGGGGGCCGCCCCCTCTTCTTGGCCATGACGGCCGCACGGTGGCTGCGAATTCAAGAACCCTAGGTCACCGGGAGAGAGGAGAGGAGAGAAACCCTAAGTTTTTTTGAATAAACTCTTTTCAAAAAAGTGAAAGTTAGTAAGCATTATTAGGTCCATTTAAACTTGTTTGAATCAGAAAACCTTGGGTTTATGACCTCCAAGTCATATTCCCAATTCCAACTTCATCCCTTGATGAACCTTGTGAGGTTCCTACATTTCTAGCTTGAGATTACTCATTCTAGCAATTAGATAACTCCTCCCTTACCTCAGAGAAGCTAAACAACAGATTAAACAACAAGGAAATTGGCTGGATCGAAAATTCGAATTCTGGACTTGTGAAAAAGGGGTTGAACAGGCTGACTTTGGCCACAGATTTCACCACAGATTTGGCATGAAAAGGAGTGAAACAAGTTAGTTTACCAAACTAGGATATACTAACTCCAATCAGGAACAAGTTTGACACAAAAAGGGTTCATGAAATTACCAAACGAATTCAATGAAGATTAATACTTGATGCTGAAAACTACTCTATTTTTACAGCTTTGAACTTCAAACTTTGATGATCTAGAACTCGAACTACAGGGGCTTATTTGAAGTGATTCTTGATTCTAATTCAAAGATGGAACTAGAACCTTGAGTTGTGTTTTGGTTTCGAAGGATTTGATTGAGAAACGAAGGAGAAATCAGAGATCAAAGTGTGCTCTGAAAAACTGAAAGTCTGAAACTTAAAATTCGGGTTTTGGATGATTAAAGGTGTTGGATACTTCAACCAAGCACTTATTTATAGCCTAGGAATGCTTCTAATCGAAGTAAAGTCCAGCTTTGTGCTTGAAGATTCGAGAAACCGCGTTTTGGTGCGAAAATTAAATGAAAACCGACTTATACACTTTCAGGTCTGCACGAAATACTCGAGTGTTTTCAAATATACTCGAATGTTTATTTAAAAATTCAAATTTCCAAACAGCTACTTAAAATACTCGAGTCTTGCCTAAAATACTCGAGTGTTTTTGCTAAAATAGGAAAATTAACTATTTTAATGATACTAATTTTGATAAAATACTTTTATTTCATATATTAAAATATAGGACCATACATCTTTCACATTACTTTTCCCCAGTATCAACTTTCTCAACAAAACCAAGGCTAGAAACCACGACAATACAGCTCACGTGGCCAGCACATCCTCAACCTGGAAAGCACATAACCACAATCGTGCACATCAGGGAGATTCATCTTTCACATCTCAAAGCATTCACAACAATTCCATTACCTCAAATATCCTTATTTATTCTTATAAGACTTTATTTCCTTTCATCATATCTTTTACTTGATCATTCTCTTATGATCAGAACCTTTCAAATCATATGCATGCTCACATTATTCAGGATGAAATAGAACATAATCATGCATGAGCAGGCATAGTATATTCATGTCATCATGCTCACATAAATTAAACAAACATCATTACATAAACATTACAGTGATCTTAGCCTTTCGCATGAGGAGCCAAACAGACAAACAAGTTGCACTCACTCTACTTAACTTTTCCGATCACAGTTCCGATTTAAAACAATCGAAACTAAAATCAAACCATCATGACATACATTCCAGATAAGCCATTATTCTCACCTTGATTGAAAGCAGAGACACCCAAAGGATCCACAAAGCTTTGACTCGCCCTTCCACGATTAATGTCAATACCTTTAATCCCTCGCGTGCGTTAAACATAAATCATTAATATAAAATCCCAAATAAAATACTTACTTATAATTGTTCTTGAAAAATTCCGAAACTTAGATTTAATCCTTTCGGGCAAAACCAAAAACACAATTCTTTTTCCTCAATTTATCCAAAGTAAAGCAATAACTTAAATACTTTAAAACACTTTGAAAATAATTGACAAATAACTTTTATAACACACATGCGGCTGCTGGCCCGCCTTGGACAGCACCCCTAATTGAAACCAAAAACATCGAAAAACTCAACTTTTTCAATCTAACTTTTTCCTAACGCAAATACCACTTGAGACTTAAACTTTAAATCAATCAAACACAATTTTAAAACAGAAAAACCACCGAAGCAAATTCTAGACAGCAAAGAGTTTAGTCCCAAAAATCACATTTAGAAAATCCGAAAACACCTTAAAAGTACTTTTTACTTCATATGGCATTTTAACACAAAACAAACGCTTAAACACTTTATAATTAAAACTTTAACACCAAAATGAAACTTGGGCAGCCACTAAATAAAATTCGCAATTTCAAATAAATCAAATCGAACTACTTAAAATTAATTAATATCAAAGCTAGTTACATACCCGAACATTTTCCAAACATCAACTAACACACAAACGACAAACAATACTTTATCAAATCAATTCTTATAACCAAACAACACATGTTCTTTCATAATTCAATTAATTTAAACAAGTATACATAGCTAATCAATTAATCAAGCAATACTTTGAATAAATCAATGTAATCCTAAACTACAACATTTTAACCAAAACACAACAACAACAATTATCTCTTAGCTTTTATTTTTACTTAGTTCGTACATAATTCACATAGAAATTAGCATTTAACAAAAATGAACTTCTACCCTCATGAATATATCATGGCCGAATCACACATCAACACAAATCAAGATCAATTTATTTTCTAACACTCCCTAAAGCATTCAAATAAATACTTTTTCAATTAGACTTCAACATACAATCACTTGACTAACTCTAAATCAAATATATAACACATATTTAACTCAAAACAACTAAGTTTTCATGTTTACATAATTAAAGACATAGGGGCCGAATCGAGCAAGAAAAATAAACCAAACATTACATGCCTTAAACACTTAAATCAGCTTGATTATTTCGAAGTATCAACATACACATTCATTTTCAAGAAACAAAAATCATTTAAGCTCATACACATGCATTGCCGAATGTCCATTTTTTATTTTCAACTTCCAATCCTTACAAAATCAAGCTTAGAAAATCAAGAGGAATAAAAAAAATATGCATGCAAGAGCTCATAGTCATCAAACAACAAAAACCCTCTTTGAAAGCTTGATATAATCCGAAAATAAAAAAAAAAGAGAAAGAAAAATAAGTTAGAAGTCTGATACCTAGATGGAAGAATAAAAATGATAAAGAAAAACCAAGCTTTCTCCTTCCTCTTCTTCCTCCTTCCACAGCCTCCTCCCTCTCTCTAGCTTCTCTCTATTTTTTTGTCTTAGGCTTAGGAATGTGCAAGAGTGTAAGAATGAGGCATGGGGTGGGTATTTATAATAGTGGGTTAGGTTGGGGTTTCTTGCCTTAAATGGGAGGTTCGAATTTCTCAAGGGTCATGAGGGCTTATTTGCAATTTTTGGTAGTTGTAGGTTTAATAGTATGTTGGTTTAGTGTGAGACACAATTTAGTGAGTAATTAATGCTTTTTTCTAAAATGAGTTCTTGAGAAGACAAAATAATGAAGGCACTTTTGAAATTTGAATTTAGGTCTAAAATATACCTTCTCACCTAACTCATAGGGTAAGCTTAAAATTTTTATTCTCCCTTTAGGGTTTGGCCGTGACTTTCTATTATAGAGGGAAATTAAATTTTTTCTCTCTAGTTTAAAGGAAGTACAAAATAAAAATCTAATTTAAATAAAACAAATATAATCCCACGATTTTTAATGAAAATAAAACACAAAATTCACAATTTTCTAAATTCATGAAAATGAAATCAAAATACTAACTCGATTAAATTAAAATTTGAATTTCTTTTAAGAAATCAAATAATAAATAAGTTTCTATTTTATTTTTCAATAATAAAAATAAGCGAGGAAATTGCGGGTATTACAAAAACATTCACATGAGACGGTAAACACACAACAACCCCTTCACCGCTCTAACTACTAGTTAAAAATGGATTAATGGCCTCGACATAAAGCGTCTTAATACTACATCCGTAAATCATATTGTCTTAGAATGACTTTTCTCTCACCTGAATAACTTGCTGGGAATTTTGGTACAATATTATCTGTTTGCTCCTCGAGCATTCTATCTGCTTTACAAAACCCAAACAGTAACGACATAATATATATTTTTGGCAAAACTACTATATTGGTCCTTATATTAAGTTATTTTTTAGTTACGATTTCGCCCCTTAACTTTTTTTCTTTTCAAATAAGTCCTGAAGTTGTTGTCGTGTAACAAATTAGTCATTTCGATTAATATTTTCCATTAAGTGACACGTGTCACCATAAGAAAATTAAAATAAAATCCATTTTTTAATACGTGGCACCATTAGTTGAGTGACACGTGTCACTAAATGAAAAAAAATTAACGGAAATGACTAATTTGTTAGACGACAACAACTTCAGGACTTATTTGAAACAAAAAAAATTAAGGGACGAAATCGCAATTAAAAAATAACTTAAATGATCAATATAATGATTTTGCCTATATTTTTCTATAACTACACTCTGCAGTGTATGAATGCATATATAGAAAAGACTTTAAACCAAAAACTCTACATAATCCAAGGCAAGATTATCAAAAATTCATAATCGTTTAAAAACTCCAAAAAGCACCATAAAACTTGCCATAAATATCTCCCCCTTCTCTCAAAAAATATATAATTCAAACTCAGTTGCCTCGGTAACATCCCAAAAAAAATATTTAGAGAAAATCATGTTAGTTTTTACTCTCCTAAAAACAAAACCTAGCAGTTAAGAGAAACAATAGAAAAAGGTAAGAAAAAGAAGAATAAGAAGAAGAGAATCAAAACAAAATCTCATTAAGGTAACACTGTAATCCAATTAAACCGCCATAAATAATAACAAAAAATAGATGGTTTTTTTTAGTTTACCTATATGTGTACCTGATATCAATGCTTTTGTTGATACTGAATTTTGAATTTGGTGAATAGTACACATTGATATTGAATTCTGAACTCCATAGATAGTAATATCAATTCATGAATTATTGAAGCATGTTCTGAATTCCGCCAACAGTATCAATTTCTTTTGCATTGTTATGTTCTTATTACTTCTTCCATACTAAGTGTTATTATGTTCAGTACCAATTTCTTTTGAATTACTATGTTCTTGGTTCTGCCTGCTCAGTGTTATTATGTTCAATACCAATTTCTTTTGAATTATTATGTTCTTAGCTCTGTCGTGCTTAGTGTTATTATATTCTGCCACAATTTTTTTTGAATTATTATGTTTTGAGAACCACTTTCAATTTTAATTCATTATGTGTATTCGTGTTTAGTGTTTGTACTTTTTTTTTAGAAGATTATCATTTTTGCATGTTATAATTATATATTGAAGTTGAAGAAGGGTTTATGACCCAAAGTATATATATTGTCAACGAATTTATGGACCCATTGATTTGGCCAATGTACAGGCAAATGAATAACAATCATATGAAAATATTATATAGGATTGACTCGGTTGAGAGTGCAAGTCATTCAGACCCAGGGCACCGGGGCGAGGGGTAGGCACCTCCAACAGTCGTGCTCTGTGCAAGACAACAAGTTAAACTATATTATTGGTTTCGGTTTGCTTCAAAGCACGAAAGATGCATATTTACAGATTTATTATTTTGAATTTTAAATGATTAATCCATAATGCATGATTGACTCGCAAGTCAGCAGAATCTGGAGAGCCAGACGAGTATGCACCTCTAGCAGGCGTGTTATGTGCAAGATAAGATAAAATGTTTAATGATTAGAGTTCTATCTAACAAATTAAGGTCTTAAGTGCTTATATTTTGTATTGTAATTATTTTTAGTTGTTTAAAATTTGAATTGCTCATATTTTAATGAGAGAAATACTACTTCCTACGAAATAAAGTTTCGTTAAAAACCCCAAATGATATGGCATTCTCTATTGTTTAACTGCTACAAAACTGCTATTCCTAAACGACAATCACATTCCTTCTCTTTTTATCCAAAACGACACTCCACCACTTCTCTTCTTTTTTCTCTCTGTTACATACAATTGATGACTTTGTTTTTTCCTCTATACGGTAGTGATGTCTTCGTCTTTTGTCTCTATTACAATTGGGTCATAAGGTTTCTTCTCTTTTTTCAGTTCTCTATTTGGTTTTTATTGATTATTAGTCTAAAGATTCAACAACTTGTGTCTTCTTGGCTTTCATTATTGTTTTGCACTGCCTGTTGTAGCAAAGTAAAAACACTATTCTTGAATTCCATAATGACATAGTACTAGAAATAAGTGACATGATATCAATTCAAGTTGCAACTTCAGCTTCAAGAATTTCGCTAAAAAGAAGAAATCCACCAGATCGATTAAGGTAGAGATAGCAATAAAAAGAAGAATTCCACGAGATGAGGTTTGGTGGTTAGACGTGACAAGGAGGTGAGTGGCCGATGAGACACGGAGTATAGCATAGCATAATCCTAAGATTTCTATATTTTTTTAAGTGTTAAATTTAATTAATAAATCAATTAAAAAAGGATAAAAATGATTTTCCAAGTCATTCGTGAAATGAAAAAGAAAAATCTTCGTGTTGTATAGCAATGTTGTTTTAATTATTGGTTATTTGTGATATTATGAGATGTTGAATGCACTTTATTTTCATTTTTTGTTCTTTTTTATGGAGATTTTTCCGTGCTTAGAGATGGATAAAAATGTCATAGTTTTAAATTTTTATATAGTGTTGCTGAGATTTTTATCTTATTATATGCTTGGGTTTTTCTTGACATTTCAAGGTCCTTAATTCTAAAAGAGTGAATCAGTAGTAAGTAGAAGATCCATAATCAAACAATTATAATACCTTATAGATTAATATCGTTAGTTCATATGTTGTTTTGATTGGGAAAGACATATATTTGAGGGTAGTTTAAGACTTTGTTCCTACCCTGTTTAGACAATACCCAGCGTTGATTTAAGTTATAAGTATGTTTTTTCATTTATTTATAATTAATGATGGATGATGTCTTTTCCTTTGTTATAATGAAACGTAAATACCATTGATTCTTTTTATATCTATACTATCTATACTATTATATAAAGAAAACAGTGTTTTTTAACTGTTTTTACCTAATAAAATAACTAAACAAATGTACATAAATTGGTTTTTCCTATTATACCCTCCCTAATTGAAAAAATTATCACTTCTTCCACACTGTTTTGTGTAAAATGAAACTGCTCAAGTAGTTCCACAAACTAAAATAAAGTGAGGGGAAGGGAAGTTACTGGCAGGTAATTATGAGAATGAAGGAAAACTGCAGAAAAAAATAACTGCAACAATATTTAAAGTCAATTATAACCATTATTCACCAAATAACAAAATAAAACCCCCATTCCTCTGTATAGAAACCCACAAACAAACGGATTCGCACGGAGGGAGTCCGAGCACAGGTCGTCCATGTAGTGCTGTTGGCAGCTCTCGGTTCGGAAACGACATGATGGCCACTCCAATTGGGAACAGTGACGATGTAACACTCATGTTTCGCATAGTCACTCAATGCTTGCGGAGGAGTTCTTTGTTTTCTTCATCGTCTTCGTCACGGTAACCGTCGAGATCATGGTTCAACTGAGTGAGTATATAATCACACGGCACGGCGATGCTAGAGGAACAAGTAGCGTACCTTTTGCAAAGGACCCTTGGCAATTATGTGAGGGGTCTCAACAAAGAAGCCCTCAAAATCAATGTCAGGAAAAGTAGGTTCACATATTCCTTTTCTTCTACTCCAATGAAGTGCATGAAATTTAGTATGAAGTTTTCAACCAAAAAAAAAAAAGAAATTTAGTATGAAGTGTTTTTTGTAAATTAGAAATTAGAGTGAGATTGTGAGTTTTGTCTATGCTGTAGTTCTTGAAATTTAATGTATACTATATATCGTGTTTTTTTACTTGATTGTTGAGTTCAAATTATAGATTAGAGCGTGATAATGAGTTTATTTTCTTTCTTTTCTTTTTTGTATTTGATCTGTTTGATGAAATGCCTGATATGGGTCCAATATATGATGTTTTGAGCATGATTTAGACTCCCTTTTACGATGGATTTGGTTTGTTTCTCTTGTAAATTTAGGACTTTTTGCATAGTTTTTAGGAAGTTAGGTAATTTAGAATCCTTTGAATATTTTGATCCGTTTTGTGTATGTTTCAGGTACTTTCAGAGCTTAATTGAGGAAAATAATTATGGAGCTGAAAAGAGGACGAAATGACCTTGAAAATGACGCAAGAACGGAGCGAAACGAAGCCGGAATCAGTGCCACACGCCCAGGCGTGGAGCTCCCCACGCCCAGGCATGTCTGCTTCGAGAATTACCACCATCAGACCTGTTGCGCCCATGACCAGGCGCGTGAGCGACGCAAAAGCCCAATTGGGCTGATTTCTGATCAGTTTCGCTTCCAGTCAATTGGGATTAGTTTTAGACTTTAAATATAAGTTTTTCCTTTAGGTTTGGGGGACTTTTCAGAGCCAAATAAGAGATTAGAATAGAATTAGGATTAGAGAAGAGAGGCTAGTTTTGCAATTGAGAGCAAGGAGACAAGGCACAAGGATTGAAGATCAATATTGTTGGAGGAATCCACTTGAAGATTGAAGATCTCTTAAGGGTAAATTAATTATTGTCTATGGTGATTTTTTTCCCATTCCTTTATCTTCTTCTTCCAATATGTATAACTGAACCTCTTATTAGGAATATGGTGGATTTGTATGGATCTTAATTTGGCTGTTTATTTATGAATTAATGTTTTTCCTTTTTAAATCAATTGCTTGGCTGCGTTTTAATTAAATTCATAGAATTGACCACTTTATGTTTTGCTTTGGTAATCTAAACCTTAATTGGAAGATTAAGGATTAGAATAGGCCTTCAATCAAACAATATAATTATTCAACTCGTAGGAATACTTTTGGGCAATTGTATATCTTTTGTAAACCAAAACTCACTTAAGAGATTAAGGGGTAACGTTTAGTAAGAAACGTAATAGCCATGAGGGATCTAACTTTTATTGTTACTGAAGTTGTTGATTTAGTGGAAAACATATTTTCAAAATTAGTAACCTGATCCTACAATGAAACCTAATTCCTAACCTTTCCCAGCCATATTTGCTTCTAATTACATTTTGTTTTCTGAATTGTTTCATTCCTTTAATTCTACACTCTTATCTCTAAACTCAAACCCAATACAAGTTTCACATAGTATTCGCAATTAGGTGAAAGAAATTAGAAACAATTTGCAATCCTCGTGGGAATGATATCTGCTCTTACTGACTGTATTACTTGTCGATCCGATATACTTGCCGGTAGTCCAACAATGCCACAAGGAAAAATATAGTCATCTGCAATAGTAGTCAATAATCCGAACGAAGGGTATGTAGATTGTTCAAAAATTCCCCTTCACACGCCCAGGATTTTTCTAAATTATGAGTATGAATGCCAATTGTGTGTCTTGAGAAGTGCATTGTTATTTAATTTCAGTCTCACTTCGAGTGTATGTTTCCAGAGGAATGACCGATACAAATCTCTGACGAAACTCCAAGGTAACTTACTATCATTAATTTCTACATATGTTCACTTTCTCCACTCTCCTTTGTCATTTTTAGAAGGCTTATTTTGTTTCTGAATTTTTAGGAAAAACAAAAATGCAGTATAGTGTGACGAATTTTGTTTGACCTCATGATGATGGTAGTGAGTAAAATTTTACAGAACATTGAATCAATTTATGTTTTTAATCAACATTTTTTTGGCTATTCGGTAATGGCTTTGTTTAAGACTAATGTAATAGATTTGATGTAGTGCACTTGGTTAATTCTATGGGCTCAAGGGTTGAGATTTTTTAGAAGGGTATACTCTAGAACCTGTTCATGCTTTAAAAAACTAACAAAATTAACATAAATTGGCTATTCCAATTTTATCCTCAACAATTACTCAAATTTACAAGGCCAAGTTACAGAGAAACAAGGTGGTAGAAGGCACTCTTCATCATTCCTTAAGGATAACATAACTACCCTTCTTCACACAATTAGTGATTCAAAACAAGGTTGTTATGTTGCTTAAATAAACAACTACCTCGGTGACGATAAATTTCTGAAGCAATTTCTTCCTCTTGATCTAGCTACAGATGATCTTTTTGATCTTGCAAAATATGGCATTCTTCTTTGGTATATAAGCAGGGTCTGCTGAATTTTGCTTTATTATTTATGTGTGAACTCGATTTAAATTTGTGCAGGATTTAATATATGTCATGCTTAATGCTGTAAGCTTATCAATGTTGTTGTGCCTGGGACTATAGATGACGGAGTCATCGAAGCTAAACGAAATCTTAGTCTTTGGGAAAGGAATGAGAATCATAATTTATACCTCAATTCTTAGTCTAAGTCATTTGAATTTGTTTGTATGCTGATATTATCATTATTTGGTTTTTGGAGATGCATAGGTTGGAGGATTTATTTCATATTTAGATCTGGAGCAAACATTTATGTGCATTTGGTTTTTGGAAAGAAAGAATATCTTCCAGCTACCTATTATACTGCAAATGTAACACCCCGCAAATTCCTCGTACTGTTTTAAATAATCAAAAGATCTATTTTGAGGAAATGTTTTTGAAAGAGTGTTTTCTTGAAGTGAATTTTTTTTTTATGATTTTAAGTGGTGAATGAATTTGAAGAAATGATTTTTCATAAGAAAATATTATCAGTCTTAAAGTTGGATTTTAAAGAAATGATTATGTGTTTGATATTTTTGTGTTTTAAGGAAATTGTGATTTTATGCATGAGTGGTTTTATGAGAAGAAAATTTATTTTCTATGTATGTGTGTATATGTGTATTTGGTGTGTATGTATGTATGATGTATAAAAATAATATGTATGTGTGTATATATATGTGCTACGTGTATGTATGTATATATATGGCATGTATGTGTATGTATTTACCTAGGATGAATCACATGGAGCCATTACTTAATGACCAAGTTAAAGGAAAATATAATAAAAATAAAAAAAAAATAGAAACTTGGCCCCCAAGTAGGTATGTTAGAATTGCCAAAACTACCCTCCCATTTGCACCTATGGCCGAACCAACTAAGGGGCAAGAAGGAAATTACATGAGTTTCCTATAAAAGCCTTAGGCCTTAGTTCATTTCGCCTCTTTTTCCTTCATTCCCATTTCATTTCTAAAACCAAACACACACTTGGTTGAGAGCAACATCAAGCTCTCAACCTTAGAGAGAAAAAGAGAGAGGGTCGTGAGTAGGAAGGAGGAAGAAGGAGATCAAGCCAAAATCTTAGGGCTTTCCTTGAAGAATCATGAACTTAGAAGCTAGAAGACCAACCTTTCTTTAGGTGGGTGGTTAGAAGGTCATGAAGAAAGTTGTAATAATTTAGCTTTTTTCTTTGATCTTGTGATCTTCTTTCTTTTCTTCTTTGCATGTTAATTTTCAAGGCTTAAACGATGAGTACAAGTTTTATTTATGTTTGATCTTGGATTTTTAAGACTCAAAGTAACTTGTAATAACTAAACAATGGACTTTATAACTCGGTTAAAGTTTTTCTTAATAGATCTTGATGCTTCTAAACTAAACTTTAAAGATCTAAAGACTTGTTAAGATTTTTGTGGATTTAAAGTAAAAACCTCCTTGCATGTTAAATTTCTTTGCTTAAACCGTGAACCATAATGTTTTTAAGGAATGATTTGATGAATAAATTTATGATCTAAACTTGTTTGATGATAAAGTCAAGATCTTTAGTGTTGCATGTTAGTTTGATGATGATTTGGTTGATTTAAGTACATGCATGTGTTATTTATGCCTTGATCTTAAATTTTAAGAGTTAAATGAACTTGTAAATCATTAAACCAAGAACTAGGCAATTCGGCCATGAGTAGAAAATTAGGTCTTGATTCTTTTTAATTTGATCTAAGTCCTTGCATGTTAACCTTATGGTTAGAAAAATTGATTTGAGTTGTTAAAGTGTTTTGATTTTGATTTGATCTTAATAAAGCTTTGATTTTTGGTTTTGATCTCTAAAAAGCTTTGATTTTGTATTGATCTTTGAAAAAGTTTTGATCTTGAGTCATGCATGTGATTTTCAAACAAAAAGCTTTGATCTTGTGTTGACCCATGAAAAAGTCTTGATTTTTGGTACATGCATGTTGTTTTCAGTGAAAAGATCTAGTCTTCCTTCACTTTCATGTCACGGTTTTGGTCCTTTTTACCCAAAGTGATTTTTATCTTTGATTTGTACTATGGTGATTGATTTTATGACTTGATCTACAAGATTTAAAAACATGCATGTTAATTTCTATTTGATTCAAGGATTTCTAAAGTACATGAAAGAAAATGTAAAATGAAAACTTGGTTTGTGTGTTTATAATGATTCGGTTTTATGCTTCAAAAAGGAAACGATAATTTTAAATTCTTAAAGTGAGAAAGAACATGAATTAGTTTGAAATCTTAAAATTTCATGTTGAAAAATGAACCTAAAAACCTTGTCTTGACTATAAATGGTATTCGACCTATACATAGTAATTAGACTAGGCTTTTTTTTTTCAATGAAGTGACATAAAACTAATAAGTGTGTTTTGTAAAATATTGTTAAATTAATGTGTTTGAGATTGTGTTGTGAATATTCAATTTCTATTCCGTTTTTAAGGTAGAGGAAACAAATGAACTAAATGGTTTAGGAAAAAGTTTTATGTTAAATTGAATATAAGTGTGGATATTCGGTTTTAGGAGAAAGAATGGGTGAATAATTTTGTTTCATGAAAAAGAAAATGAGGTTTAAATGCTTGAAATAAATTAAGTTGATTTATGTGTTTAAGATTTGTAATCTTTGACTTGTTTTCTTGGATTTCATTCAGCCATATAGTGTAAATAAGTCTAGGAGGTTTAATTGCATGAAAATAAATTTACTTAATGATTTTTTTAGGAATTAAGTAGTTTAAAGTAAAAGGAAAACAAATGTGCATAATTTATATCCTTGGTTCAATCCGGTTTGTGAGTATTTGTATGCCCAAGTGTTTTGTTTTGTGAAAATGAAATTGTTTTGAAAAGTAATTATGTGTTGCCTAAGTGAATAAATGTTTGATTTAAATTTAAATTAGATGATTGGTTAATTACTTATATGACTTAATTTATCTAAGTGTTGTTGTGGTTGTATGCTAGTTGATGTTTGAAAAATATTGAGTGCGTAACTGGTTTTGAAATTTATTGATTTTAAGATAAATCCATTTGATTCGTTTGAGATTTTTTTTAGATTATATTGTGTTTATGGCTGTCCAAGATTTGTTTTAAGATAAACGCTTGAGTTTTAAAGTGTTAATTTTAAACTAAAGAATTATTTGAGACAAAAGTGTTTTTACGATGTTTTCGGATTTTATTAAAGTGATTTTGTGAAGTACTCCTTTGCTGTCCAGAATTATTTAAAGTCGTTTCTTAACTTTAAAAATGTGTTCAAATGATTTAAAGTATAGTTTTCAAGTGGTAATTAATTTAAGAAAAGCCGGATTAAAAACGGTGCATTATTCGGTATTTTCGAACGTGAATAAGGGACTGTCCAAGATGGACCAGCAACCAAATTAAAGGGTTTAAATTATTTTATATGATGTTTTCAAATGGTTTTAAAGTACTCAAAGTGCTAGAAAAATGTTAAAGTTATTTTTAGAAAACAGTTATGTTTTTAAGTCTTCCGACGAAGAAAGGAACGGGTATTGAATTAAGAAAGATTTTCTTGTATAAGTCAATAACGTAAAGTGTTTTATTTAATACGAGGAATGGTATAGAAAAGGGATTGGGGCAGCTGGCAGCGACAAGGATCCGCGGAGATCGAGTACGTCTAATTGCTGGACCTCAGGTGAGAGAGAAGCTTTCCTAAGACACCGTGGTATTTAGGTGACATATTAGAACGTTCCGTATCATCTCAAAGATCGGAACTTAGTGGTTCGGCGTCAGTAGTATAGTGGCAATTGTTTGTGCTGTGTGGCCACTTATACGAAGGTGACAAAGACCACATTGTTGTTGTGTGATGATTGTGTGAAATAGCATGCTTGTATGTTTATTTATTTAATTATCCATAATGATAATTATATTGTGAGTCAACATGAGTAATATACTGATGGACGTCTGTCACGTCCTAAAAATGAAAAGGAAATAAATAAGTTGGTGAACGTAAAGGACACAAAGATAAGGGAATGATGATAAAGAATATGAGATAGTTTGGCAAAGAGATAAGTGCTGAAAAAGAAATAAAGAGATAAATAAGTTAGATTGGGGATGGATTTGATGATAAGAATGAGGTTAAGCCAGAGCTGGGAAAGTGAAGTGGTGTTGATTATGAGATGAGATGTGATTTGAGTGGAGCTGTGCTCCTTTGTGATATTGTTGAAATGAGACTGGTGTGTGAGTTGAGCTTGCTCCTCCACTAGTACTCATTGAAACAATATGTTTTCGAAAAGTTTTGGAAATAAGATTTTTGAAAAGGTTTATGAAAAGTGATTTTGAAAAGGTTTATGGAAAGAGATTTTTGAAAAGGTTTATAAAAATGAGAATTTTTGAAAAGAGTTTTTGAAACAAGACTTTTGGTGAATTTGTGAAAAGAGATTTTGTAAAAGTCCGTGAAGTGAGTTTTCAAGAAAGGTTTGTGAAATGAGATTTTTAACGATTTTGTAAAAAGGGATTTCTAGAGGTTTTGTGAAATGAAGTTTTTTTAGAAGGATTGTGGAATGAAATTTTTAGAAATCTTGTGAAATATGATTTTTAGAAATTTTGTGAAAAGAAATTTTGTGAAATAAGATTTTTGAGAAGGTTCATAAAATGAGATTTTTAGAAAGTGATAAAAGGAAAATTTTTAGAAGGTTTGTGAAATACGATTTTTGAAAGTTTGTGAAATGAGAATTTAAGGAAATGTTGTGAACTGAGACTTTTGAAAAAGTTTTTGGAACAAGATTTTGAGAAGGATTATGAAATGAGAATTTGCGAAAGTTTATGTTTTGAGATTTTGAGAAAAGTGATAAAATGTGATTTTGGGAAAGAGGGTGAATGAGATGCAAGTGTGACTATGTGAACCCAGCTCTGTGCTTTGGTGAGAAAAGATTGTGCAAAGTTAGTGGTCGGGACTCATTGAAGGGATGCACGAAGGATGGGCCGACCTTAGGTTAATTAAAAGAATAAGAGACATTAAAAGACATTAACGCGGTGAGGTATGAGAGTGCGAAGTAGTGGAGAGGAAGGTACCCCGGATATCAGGGATATTCGGGTTTTGAATGCAATAGGGTAGGCTAGGGCGGTAAGACGTCATGAGGCCTTGAGTACTATTCTGGGCGGAACGAATTCCATATGTGGTAACCAGACGTGGTGGGGACTGGGTCCTAATGCCGTGGTAAGTTCTGCACCTGGAACCGGAATAGTGCTGTCACCCCTATGGCATTTCGAGAATAGTGAGAGGGACTGGAACGGGGCATCTTGATTGCCACTGTACCCTAGTTTTCTACAGTGAGCCTTGATTATATGAAATGATATGAATTGAATTAAATTGATTCGAGACTGTACCCGAGTTTTCTACAGTTCTCCTGGCTTGGAGCCAATTGATGATTGAGACAGCTGTCGTGCCCGCGTGGTAAAGGTCCTGTACTCCTGTTAGCTTCCGACTAGGCTGGGTGGATGACTGAGGAGATGTAGACATGTGTGACGATGGCAACGAAACGTGTGCCTCGATGATATTCTGATTTTCCCCCAATCATCGATAGGTGTAATTGATAAGACATGACAAGAAAAGTTTAAGAGTTATGGAAAGACTTGTAATTATAGGAGAAGAATTTTATGAAAGATGAAGGTTGAGAAATGAATATGAGGAAGGAACTGAGAAAGAAGGAATGTAGGCTGAGGAATGGAATAAAATTGGATGAGACAATAACAAGGATAAGGATACTAATGATGATAAGGATAACGATAATAATAATGATGTGCTTGATTGTTGTGTTGTATGTTTGTTGTGTGTTGCGTGCTTGTATGGTCTTGATATCTCGCCTATCGTAATCCCACACCGTCGACGATTCGTCGTTCGGATCGCTTACTCTCTCCTGTTCATTGGCATATCGGTGTTGCTGGTATCTCAACGGGCAGATGGAGTATCGGATGGAGATCGTTACCTGGAAACGACACGGAAAGGGTTGGAAGCACACTCCTTATGGCTGGGAATGGATCGGCCACACTCAGATTGTGATCCCCGATTCGGAGAAACAGCTGAGTAGAGCTAATTTGGGGCCGCACCTGGGGCAAGTCACCGTACGAGGATATAGGAGCTACAAAGAGAAGGTGCAGTATGAGATGCAAGGGAACTCTACGACTTTAGACGGAGTGGTGTTGGAGTCAAATGGTAACGGCGGAACATCAACACAGACGACATCATCCTCAGGAGCGAATAAAAAGACGCAAGAAGAAGAAGGAACTTCACCCGATTGCCTTCGATAGGAAAGCTTAAGTATAGCGTCATTAGTTTAGGTTGTTGTGAATGCTTTGAGTCAAAGGATTACCGAGCGAAGAACCATTTATGTAATACAGCTAAGTTTAAGTCTTGTTTTGTAAAGTACTTTACTTTGGAAGAGCGATCAATGTAAACTTTTGAAATCCGTTATGAATATTTGTAACACCCCGCAAATTCCTCGTATAAATACTAAAGATAATTATCTTTGAGAAAAAGGTTTGAAAAGAGTACTTCCTTAAATAAATTTCTTTATTCACGATTTCAAGGTGGTAAATGATTTTAAAGCATGATTTTATTCATGAAATAATGTTATAAGTCTTGAAATTTATTTTGGAAAGGCGATTTGTTTTCCATGAATGTATGTTTCATCGCCTAAGATTCATGCACATGATTTTAAGATGGAAAATTATTTTCTCTAAGTTTCGAGAATCCAAGTCCAAATCATCTTGATTAAGAATTGATTCTAGAAACCCTAATTAGTATCCTAATCTTTGACTAAACCCTAATCGAGTTCTTAATTCTTGATTAAGAACTTAATCACTCTCCAAAACCCTAAACCCTCAAGGTTAGTGAGCTAATCTAGAATTAGTTTTCCACAAACCTTTGTTAGAAAAGATTAAGCTTAGTACCGTAATCCTTGATTAAGCCCTAATCACTAAGGATTAGTGGACTAAACCTAGATTAATTAACCTAATCCTACCCTAATCATGATTAGAACCCTAATTAGTGCCTAAAACCTAATTAAGCTAATCTAACCTACTCTAACCTCTGTGTGGCCGAATGCATGTACTTGGTTTGGCCACCAAGTAGCTTTGCTTAGTCATAAGCTAGGATGCCTTTTAGTCAAACCATGACCTCATCCTCATGACCAAGCATGACATAAGGAAGGAAAAAGTGAAGAATAAGAAGGAGAGAGGAAGGAGCCGTGAGGGACCTTAAGGCAAGACTTGGTCTCCAAGTTTTGTGACTTAGTCCCCAAGTATTTGCAATCTAGCCCTCCATGCAAACCCTTGATGGCAATTAAGAAAAAGTAAAGAAGAATAAAAGAGAGGGCAAAACCGTGTGGTGAAGAGTGAGTTTCCTTTCATCCCTTCACCCTTCATTCTTTCATCTTCATCTCATCAACACCAACACACACCAACAAAGTACCCCCAAAAACCGTGAGGGAGTGAGTGAATTCTTCATTCATTCATTCATCCACACAAACTTTCTTTCATTCCTTCATTTCTTTCCAAAACTAAACATAACACTAAGAGCACCATCAAGCTCTTAGTGAGAGAATGAAAGAAAGAGAGTGGCCGAGTTAGAAGAGGGAGGAAAAAGAACCAAACCTCAACACCAAACTCTTCATAACCTAAGCAAGATCAACCAAGATAGTGAAGGAGGGAAGGAGAAACCATGGACTTAGGAAAAGGAGAGAGGAAACCGTGAGGAATAGGAGAGAAAACCGAAGACTTGGACTTGATTCTTGAAAACTTTTAATTAAGTAAGAATCTTATTTCATGATCTAAAAGTTTTAAACCTTTTTCTTTGAGTCTTTTTCGTTTTCACGCTTTCCTCCTAAAAACTTTGATTTTTATTTGAAAAGTGTTGATGCATGTTTGTTTTTATGTTAGATCTAAAGATTTTACTAACATGCATGATGATTTTTGAGCTTGATCTCAAAGTTATGTTAAGAAAGTGTTTTTCTTTTCAAGACCTTTTTTTAAACTCATCCACTTTTCCTTTGATTTTCTTAAAATGTTTTTGAAAAGAACTTGGTTTTGAATTTCCATGAAAGATTCCTTAAAGATCTAATATTTTTGGTTGCATGCATGTCTAGATCCATGCTTAAAACTATGACATGTTTGATGATTTAGTTTTCTTGATGATTTTCCCTTTTCGATGGTCACGGTTTGATATTGTTGTAAGTGAAAGTTTGATTTTCTTTGTATGATCTCATGCATGTTGTGATCTTGAGATTTAGTGATGCTTTAGGTGAATAAAATTTATGTGATGATTGTGATCTTTATGTGTTAGTCACGGTTTTACATGATTAATTGAAAAGACTAGAGTTTTCCTAGGTTTAAGTTATGAATATATAATTTCCATGAACTTTGAGTTGATTCTAAGTGTTTGAAATGAAATAAAAAGATTGTTTAGAAACCTATGTATGCTCACGGTTTCATGAGTAAACATATGCTAGGATTATGTTTCTATTTGCTTGATGAATTATATGAAATTGTTGTTGGATTTGGAATTGTCTTTAAGTCTTGAATTCTTGAAAAATGTTTTTAAGAAAACTTAGCCAAGGTCAAGGTTTGGACCTTAGACTTTGAGTTAAATTTCCCTGAATGTATAAGTGTTCATGTCATAAAATTATGTAATGATTTGTGAAGCCATTCTTTGAGAAAATAATTTCTAAACAACTTATGAGGCATACGGTTTTGATAAGATTAAATGTAAACTAAACGAAAATATGTCTGCATGGTTATGTGATGCATGATTCGGTTTGTATGAGCTTAAGAGTTTGATTCCTTATTGATTAAGATATATGCATGAATGAGTATGTGAACATGCTCATGTTTAACTTGATAGATTGAGAATATGCAATGTTTGAAATGAGTGAATGTTTGTCTAGAATTTTTAAGTGAAGTAAGAGTGATTTCTCGAATGCACAGAAGTGTTTAAATGATTTGTTTTACTTGAGTGCCTTGCTGTCCACATATGATTCTAAGCGTTTGAACTTGATAAATTATCGATTAAAGTGTTTATTTGATTGTTTTCAAGATTCTTGGTTTGTTTGTGGATTTGAGTTGGTTTTAAACAATGGAAAATGAATTTAAAACTTAGGACATGATGCTGTCCAGAATTTTCTAAGTCATATTTCTTGTTTTAAAATGTTTTAAAGTTGAGTTTTATGAGTACTTGATCTAAGATAAAGTTGGTTTGAAAGGTGCAATTTTTCGGTGTTTTCAAACGTAATTGGGGTGTTGTCCAAAATGGACCAGTAACCGTATAAATAGATTTAAATTATTTTATGTAATGTTTTCAAATGGTTTTAAAACAATTAAAGTGCTAGTAAATATGAGAATTGTTTTGATAAAACAATAGTGTTTTAAGTCTTTTGATTAAGGACGAAAAGTGTCACGAAATAAGAAAAAGTTTTCTTAGAACAAGATAATAACATAAGTATATTTTAATTAATACGAGGAATCTTAAAGACAAGGGATTGGGGCAGCCGACAGCACAAGGGATCCGAGGCGACGGTACGCATTAAATAGCTGGACCTCATGTGAGAGAGAAGCTATCCTAAGACACTGTGGTGTTTAGGTGATGTATTAGGACGTTCCGTATCATCTCAAAGATCGGAACTTAGTGGTCCATAGTCAGTAGTATAAGTGGCAATTGCTTGATTGTGTGGCCACTTATACGAAGGTGACGAAGACCACATTGTTGTTGTGTGTGGATTGTGTGATTGATGCTTTATTTTATGTCTTTAATTATCTATGCTTGATGCAATGGAATACTGTGAACTTAAATGAGCAAAATGCTGACGGACGTCTGTACGTCCTGAATAAAGAAATAAAAAGGTAAAGAAGGAGTTGTGTAAGTAATAAGATTGGAAGTAAAGATATGATGAGAAATGAATAATGAGGAGGAGAAAAGAGATAAGAGTTGAGATTGGGGGAAAGAATGAATGGCAATGTTGAGAACGAGCCAAAGCTGGGAAGAGTGATGCTGTTTGTTGGAGATGAGATGTGAGTTGAGCGGAGCTGGGCTCCTTGGTTTTTGGTTTTAGTCTGGGAACTAGCGTTGAGTTGAGCTTGCTCCTCCACTAGCGCCCAGCAAAATTGTAAATCTTGAAAGGGTTTCGAAAAACAGTTTTGAACAGGTTTTTGAAAAGAGGTTTTCAAAAAGGTTTTGAAAAGGAGATTTTTGGAAGAAATTTTAGAAAAGAGTTTGTGAACAGGAATTCTTTTAAAAGTGTTTTCCTTTTTGAGAATAGATTTTGAGGAGTATTATGAAAGGTATTTTCAGAAAAGTTTTTGAAAGGAAAGTTTTGTGAAAATGTTTTGAAATGAGATCCTTGGAGGAAGTTTACGAAGCAACATTTTCGAAGGGGTTTTGTGAAACTATCTTTGATAAGTCCTTTTGAAATAATACGTTGAGAAGGTCTTCTTTTGGAGTGATCTTTTGAGAAAGATTTTGTGAAACGATGTTTTTGAAAAAGGTATTGCGAAAGGACTGTTTGAGAAGAGAGTATGAAAGTGAGATTATGTGGAGAAAGTTTGAGAAATGAAACTTGAGGATGTGATATGATCCCAGCTCTGCGCTATGTGAGATTTGATGAGAGAAAGATTGTGCCAAGTTAGTGGTCGGGACTCGTTGAAGGGTTGCACGAAGGACGAGCCGACCTTAGGATAATTAAAAGATTAAAAGACTTAAAAGACATACGCGGTGAGATATGAGAGTGCGAAGTAGTGGAGAGGAAGAAATGATAAGTATCTGCGGATACTTAGGACGAGATTGCATTAGGGGAGGACGATGACGGTGAAACGTCAAGAAGTCTAGAGTATGTTTCTAGGCAGAACGAACTCCACATGTGGCGCACTAACGTGGTGGGGACTGGGTCTAATGCCGTGGTAAGTTCTGCGGGCCCACTAGAAACATACTGTCGCCCCCTAGATTGCAAATCGAGAACAGTGAGAGTGACTGGAGTGGGGCATCTTGTTTGCCACTGCGAGGCAGTGTGCCATGATTATGATAAATTGATATTATTGAGGCTGAGTCCTCCTGATCTGGGACCATTGTGTTGACAGCTTTCGTGCCCGCACGGTAAAGGTCCTGTACTCCTGTTTGCTTCCGACTAGGTTGGGTGGATGACCGAGGAGATGTAGACGTGAGCGATAGCCGAGAACGAAACAAATATTCTGATGATGTATGGTATTTCCCCAAAAACATTAAAGAGAGTAAATTGATAAGATTGGATGAAAAGAGAATGGAAGTTAAGGAAAGTAAAGGAATGAATGAAAGAAAGAGAGAATACTCGTGTGAAATATATAAAAGAGGATAATAATGATGATAGTATCGATAATTCGTGTTTGGTTATTGTGTGCCTGTGTGTATATTGTATGCTGGTTCTATTATTTTGCCTAGCGTAATCCCACACCGTCGACGATTCGTCGTTCGGATTACTTACTCTCTCCTGTTCGTTGGCATATCGGTGTTACTGGTATTTGAACGGGCAGATGGAGTACTGCATGGACATCACCACTTGGAGTAAGTACGGAAGAGGTTGGAAGTGCACCCCATGCGGCTGGGTATGGACCGGCCATACCCAGATCGTGATCTCAGATCTGGAACATAAACTGAGCGGAGCTAATCTGGAGCCTCACGTGGGGCAAGTCACCGTACGAGGATATAAGAATTACGCAGAGAAGTTCCGGTACGAGTTTCGGAGGAATTCTTCTCTTCTAAAGGGAGCGGAGTCAGAATCCACTAGCAATGAGGAGACAACATCAGGAAAGACATCATCTTCGAGAGCAAGGGAAAGACACAAGAAGAAGGAGGACCTTCACCCAATAGTCTTCAATAGAATAGTTTAAGATTAGTATGGTTAGTTTAGATTATGGAGATTGTTTTGATTTAAGGATTACCAAGCCATGAGCCATTTATGTAATCGACCTAAATTTTAATTTGACTTGTGGAGCTTACTTTTATGACCAGATTAACTCATGTAAAGTTTTTGGAAACTGTCAAGACGATTTGAAAACAAGTTCGTTTATGGAGACAAATGTTTCATGAAAAGAAAGGTTTTAGTAACACTCGGTTTTCGGAAAATGTTAATTGAAGAACTTAAAGAGATTTTTCAAAAATGCTTTCGAAATACTTCAACAATGTTTTACAAAAAAAAAAATCTGGCCTCAAATTTTTGCAATTTTAATAAGTAAAAGTAAACATTTTTGGTTACGAAAATCGGGCTGTTACAATATTAATGTTCTTGGAACTAAATTATTTTATGAAGAGAAAAGTTTTATGAAAGGAACTGTTTTAGTAACAACTCGATTTTCAACAAAAGGACTTTTAAATACACCAATGACTTTTCAACGATGTGTTACCAAAAAAAAAATTGGCCTCATTTTTGCCACTTTAATAAGTAAAAGTTAATTATTTTTGGTTTACGAAAATTGGGCTGTTACAGAATGGTATCAGAGCAATGGTAATCCTTAGTGGCCTTAAGCATGGGCTTACATGTTTTGTTTGTGTGACTCTGTATGTTTGCTAGTATAAGGTTAGGAGTGTAAGGATAAGAGAATAGGGTTAAGTACTCGTCTTTCTAGGATGAAAACTCTGTTTGTGGATTAGTGCCTACTGTGTTAGTCTAAGGAACCTCTTGATTCTGTAGTTGAAGGAAGTAGGCAGAGTAAAAAGCAAATAGATTCTAAGGATAAGATCCCATTGATGTTATATCCTTTCTTGTTAGACCTAAGTTGTTGACCTTAATGTGTATTTGGTACAAGAATAGTTATTATCCTAAGATATAGAATGATATCCCTGAATCCTTGTGTTTGTTGAATTGCTTCAACAAAGACTGTCCTTGCTGCAAAAGCCCAAATTTTTCTTCATAAGCCTTACTGTTAAACTGTAGCCTTACCTATCTTTCTAAGACTTATTAGCTTGATTGTGGAGTTGAAAATGTCATAGTTACCCAGATAGTTTAGGCTTGAATGATTAAGGACGGATTAGTGGTTGAAGTTGATTAAGAGTAGAACGAAATAGTAAATTTAGTTGTAAGTTTGATTAAAGTTGGGGAGCTGCAAGGAAGAAAAGAGGTGTATGCTATTGGCCATTAGAGGAAATTTATGAGGAAAATTTGAGGATTAGGATTGCCTTACACCATGACTAGGGGTTTAGACGGTGAAAGTGATAGGCATAAAGGACATTTAGGATGAATGTAGGAAGAAAAGTGAGGTTGTTTTGAGGATATTAACCTAAGTTGCAGTAGGATTCCCCTTAAGTCGGAGAAATAACGGATGAAAACCTTAGAATTAGAAGGAAAATTAAAGGAAGGAGTGATTGTTGTAAGTTAGTGGAAGTCCAAAGTTATAGAAAGTAGTGTGTGTTCAAGGGTTTTAGGTTAAACCCAGTACTTTTGGAGATGTTTGAATTTATGTTTGCTTAATATTCCCTGGGTTTGTACCCAAGTTGGTGCCTTCCGTAACGACAATTAATAGGAGACGATACCCCCTTCGGTTAGTCCGATAGACTTGACCCGATTCGACACGCAATTGATAGTACGAGTGGAACTTCTGCGTCCGGAAACAACAAACGAGGAGCACGGCGGAATGAATTGTGCCAGCAAAGGAGATACGACCACGGAGCGAGAACGAGGGTGTTCGTACGGACATCGCTGTAATGTAAGGATTCTGTGCCATGCAGCCCAATCCGCAACGTATTTCTCGGGGACGAGAAATCTTTAAGTTGGGGAGAATGTAACACCCCGCAAATTCCTCGTACTGTTTTAAATAATCAAAAGATCTATTTTGAGGAAATGTTTTTGAAAGAGTGTTTTCTTGAAGTGAATTTCTTATTATATGATTTTAAGTGGTGAATGATTTTGAAGAAATGATTTTTCATAAGAAAATATTATGAGTCTTAAAGTTGGGTTTTTAAGAAATGATTATGTGTTTGATATTTTTGTGTTTTAAGGAAATTGTGATTTTATGCATGAGTGGTTTTATGAGAAGAAAATTTATTTTCTATGTATGTGTGTATATGTGTATTTCGTGTGTATGTATGTATGATGTATAAAAATAATATGTATGTGTGTATATATATGTGCTACGTGTATGTATGTATATATATGGCATGTATGTGTATGTATTTACCTAGGATGAATCACATGGAGCCATTATTTAATGACCAAGTTAAAGGAAAATATAATAAAAAGAAAAAGAAAATAGAAACTTGGCCCCCAAGTAGGTATGTTAGAATTGCCAAAACTACCCTCCCATTTGCACCTATGGCCGAACCAACTAAGGGGAAAGAAGGAAATTACATGAGTTGCCTATAAAAGCCTTAGGCCTTAGTTCATTTCCACTCTTTTTCCTTCATTCCCATTTCATTTCTAAAACCAAACACACACTTGGTTGAGAGCAACATCAAGCTCTCAACCTTAGAGAGAAAAAGAGAGAGGGCCGTGAGTAGGAAGGAGGAAGAAGGAGATCAAGCCAAAACCTTAGGGCTTTCCGTGAAGACTCATGAACTTAAAAGCTAGAAGACCAACCTTTCTTTAGGTGGGTGGTTCGAAGGTCATGAAGAAATTTGTAATAGTTTAGCTTTTTTCTTTGATCTTGTGATCTTCTTTCTTTTCTTCTTTGCATGTTAATTTTCAAGGCTTAAACGATGAGTACAAGTTTTATTTATGTTTGATCTTGGATTTTTAAGACTCAAAGTAACTTGTAATAACTAAACAATGGACTTTATAACTCGGTTAAAGTTTTTCTTAATAGATCTTGATGCTTCTAAACTAAACTTTAAAGATCTAAAGACTTGTTAAGATTTTTGTGGATTTAAAGTAAAAACCTCCTTGCATGTTAAATTTCTTTGCTTAAACCGTGAACCATAATGTTTTTAAGGAATGATTTGATGAATAAATTTATGATCTAAACTTGTTTGATGATAAAGTCAAGATCTTTTGTGTTGCATGTTAGTTTGATGATGATTTGGTTGATTTAAGTACATGCATGTGTTATTTATGCCTTGATCTTAAATTTTAAGAGTTAAATGAACTTGTAAATCATTAAACCAAGAACTAGGTAATTCGGCCATGAGTAGAAAATTAGGTCTTGATGCTTTTTAATTTGATCTAAGTCCTTGCATGTTAACCTTATGGTTAGAAAAATTGATTTGAGTTGTTAAAGTGTTTTGATTTTGATTTGATCTTAATAAAGCTTTGATTTTTGGTTTTGATCTCTAAAAAGCTTTGATTTTGTATTGATCTTTGAAAAAGTTTTGATCTTGAGTCATGCATGTGATTTTCAAACAAAAAGCTTTGATCTTGTGTTGACCCATGAAAAAGTCTTGATTTTTGGTACATGCATGTTGTTTTGAGTGAAAAGATCTAGTCTTCCTTCACTTTCATGTCACGATTTTGGTCCTTTTTACCCAAAGTGATTTTTATCTTTGATTTGTACTATGGTGATTGATTTTATGACTTGATCTACAAGATTTAAAAACATGCATGTTAATTTCTATTTGATTCAAGGATTTCTAAAGTACATGAAAGAAAATGTAAAATGAAAACTTGGTTTGTGTGTTTATAATGATTCGGTTTTATGCTTCAAAAAGGAAACGATAATTTTAAATTCTTAAAGTGAGAAAGAACATGAATTAGTTTGAAATCTTAAAATTTCATGTTGAAAAATGAACCTAAAAACCTTGTCTTGACTATAAATGGTATTTGACCTATACATAGTAATTAGACTAGGCTTTTTTTTCAATGAAGTGACATAAAACTAATAAGTGTGTTTTGTAAAATATTGTTAAATTAATGTGTTTGAGATTGTGTTGTAAATATTCAATTTCTATTCGGTTTTTAAGGTAGAGGAAACAAATGAACTAAATGGTTTAGGAAAAAGTTTTATGTTAAATTGAATATAAGTGTGGATATTCGGTTTTAGGAGAAAGAATGGGTGAATAATTTTGTTTCATGAAAAAGAAAATGAGGTTTAAATGCTTGAAATAAATTAAGTTGATTTATGTGTTTAAGATTTGTAATCTTTGGCTTGTTTTCTTGGATTTCATTCGGCCATATAGTGTAAATAAGTCTAGGAGGTTTAATTGCATGAAAATAAATTTACTTAATGATTTTTTTTTTGGAATTAAGTAGTTTAAAGTAAAAGGAAAACAAATGTGCATAATTTATATCCTTGGTTCAATCTGGTTTGTGAGTATTTGTATGCCCAAGTGTTTTGTTTTGTGAAAATGAAATTGTTTTGAAAAGTAATTATGTGTTGCCTAAGTGAATAAATGTTTGATTTAAATTTAAATTAGATGATTGGTTAATTACTTATATGACTTAATTTATCTAAGTGTTGTTGTGGTTGTATGCTAGTTGATGTTTGAAAAATATTGAGTGCCTAATTGGTTTTGAAATTTATTGATTTTAAGATAAATCCATTTGATTCGTTTGAGATTTTTTTTTAGATTGTGTTTATGGCTGTCCAAGATTTGTTTTAAGATAAATGCTTGAGTTTTAAAGTGTTAATTTTAAACTAAAGAATTATTTGAGACAAAAGTGTTTTTACGATGTTTTCGGATTTTATTAAAGTGATTTTGTGAAGTATTCCTTTGCTGTCCAGAATTATTTAAAGTCGTTTCTTAACTTTAAAAATGTGTTCAAATGATTTAAAGTATAGTTTTCAAGTGGTAATTAATTTGAGAAAAGCCGGATTAAAAACGGTGCATTTTTCGGTATTTTCGAACGTGAATAACGGGCTGTCCAAGATGGACCAGCAACCAAATTAAAGGGTTTAAATTATTTTATATGATGTTTTCAAATGGTTTTAAAGTACTCAAAGTGCTATAAAAATGTTAAAGTTGTTTTGAGAAAACGGTTATGTTTTTAAGTCTTCCGACGAAGAAAGGAACGAGTATTGAATTAAGAAAGATTTTCTTGTATAAGTCAATAACGTAAAGTGTTTTATTTAATAGGAGGAATGCTATAGAAAAGGGATTGGGGCAGCTGGCAGCGACAAGGATCCGCGGAGATCGAGTACGTCTAATTGCTGGACCTCAGGTGAGAGAGAAGCTTTCCTAAGACACCGTGGTATTTAGGTGACATATTAGGACGTTCCGTATCATCTCAAAGATCGGAACTTAGTGGTTCGGCGTAAGTAGTATAGTGGCAATTGTTTGTGCTGTGTGGCCACTTATACGAAGGTGACAAAGACCACATTGTTGTTGTGTGATGATTGTGTGAAATAGCATGCTTGTATGTTTATTTATTTAATTATGCATAATGATAATTATATTGTGAGTCAACATGAGTAATATACTGATGGACGTCTGTCACGTCCTGAAAATGAAAAGGAAATAAATAAGTTGGTGAACGTAAATGACACAAAGATAAGGGAATGATGATAAAGAATATGAGATATTTTGGAAAAGAGATAAGTGCTGAAAAAGAAATAAAGAGATAAATAAGTGAGATTGGGGATGGATTTGATGATAAGAATGAGGTTAAGCCAGAGCTGGGAAAGTGAAGTGGTGTTGATTATGAGATGAGATGTGATTTGAGTGGAGCTGGGCTCCTTTGTGATATTGTTGAAATGAGACTGGTGTTGAGTTGAGCTTGCTCCACCACTAGTACTCATTGAAACAATATGTTTTCGAAAAGTTTTTGAAATAAGATTTTTGAAAAGGTTTATGAAAAGTGATTTTGAAAAGGTTTATGGAAAGAGATTTTTGAAAAGGTTTATAAAAATGAGAATTTTTGAAAAGAGTTTTTGAAACAAGACTTTTGGTGAATTTGTGAAAAGAGATTTTGTAAAAGTCCGTGAAATGAGTTTTCAAGAAAGGTTTGTGAAATGAGATTTTTAACGATTTTGTAAAAAGGGATTTCTAGAGGTTTTGTGAAATGAAGTTTTTTTTTAGAAGGATTGTGGAATGAAATTTTTAGAAATCTTGTGAAATATGATTTTTAGATGTTTTGTGAAAAGAAGTTTTGTGAAATAAGATTTTTGAGAAGGTTTATAAAATGAGATTTTTAGAAAGTGATAAAAGGAAAATTTTTAGAAGGTTTGTGAAATACGATTTTTGAAAGTTTGTGAAATGATAATTTAAGGAAATGTTGTGAACTGAGACTTTTGAGAAAGTTTTTGGAACAAGATTTTGAGAAGGATTAGGAAATGAGAATTTGCGAAAGTTTATGTTTTGAGATTTTGAGAAAAGTGATAAAATGTGATTTTGGGAAAGAGGGTGAATGAGATGCAAGTGTGACAATGTGAACCCAGCTCTGTGCTCTGGTGAGAAAAGATTGTGCAAAGTTAGTGGTCGTGACTCATTGAAGGGATGCACGAAGGATGGGCCGACCTTAGGTTAATTAAAAGAGTAAGAGACATTAAAAGACATTAACACGGTGAGGTATGAGAGTGCGAAGTAGTGGAGAGGAAGGTACCCCGGATATCAGGGATATTCGGGTTGTGAATGCAATAGGGTAGGCTAGGGCGGTAAGACGTCATGAGGCCTTGAGTACTATTCTGGGCGGAACGAATTCCATATGTGGTAACCGGACGTGGTGGGGACCGGGTCCTAATGCCGTGGTAAGTTTTGCACCCGGAACCGGAATAGTGCTGTCACCCCTATGGCATTTCGAGAACAGTGAGAGGGACTGGAACAGGGCATCTTGATTGCCACTGTACCCGAGTTTTCTACAGTGAGCCTTGATTATATGAAATGATAAAAAATTGAATTAAATTGATTCGAGACTGTACCCGAGTTTTCTACAGTTCTCCTGGCTTGGAGCCAATTGATGATTGAGAAAGCTGTCGTGCCCGCGTGGTAAAGGTCCTGTACTCCTGTTAGCTTCCGACTAGGCTGGGTGGATGACCGAGGAGATGTAGACGTGTGTGACGATGCCAACGAAACGAGTGCCTCGATGATATTCTGATTTTCCCCCAATCATCGATAGGTGTAATTGATAAGACATGACAAGAAAAGTTTAAGAGTTATGGAAAGACTTGTAATTATAGGAGAAGAATTTTATGAAAGATGAAGGTTGAGAAATGAATATGAGGAAGGAACTGAGAAAGAAGGAATGTAGGCTGAGGAATGGAATAAAATTGGATGAGACAATAACAAGGATAAGGATAATAATGATGATAAGGATAACGATAATAATAATGATGTGCTTGATTGTTGTGTTGTATGTCTGTTGTGTGTTGCATGCTTGTATGGTCTTGATATCTCGCCTATCGTAATCCCACACCGTCGACGATTCGTCGTTCGGATCGCTTACTCTCTCCTGTTCGTTGGCATATCGGTGTTGCTGGTATCTCAACAGGCAGATGGAGTATCGGATGGAGATCGTTACCTGGAAACGACACGGAAAGGGTTGGAAGCACACTCCTTATGGCTGGGAATGGATCGGCCACACTCAGATTGTGATCCTCGATTTGGAGCATCAGCTGAGCGGAGCTAATTTGGGGCCGCACCTGGGGCAAGTCACAGTACGAGGATATAGGAGCTACGAAGAGAAGGTGCAGGATGAGATGCAAGGGAACTCTACGACTTTAGACGGAGTGGTGTTGGAGTCAAATGGTAACGGCGGAATATCAACACAGATGACATCATCCTCAGGAGCGAAGAAGAGACGCAAGAAGAAGAAGGAACTTCACCCGATTGCCTTCGATAGGAAAGCTTAAGTATAGCGTCATTAGTTTAGGTTGTTGTGAATGCTTTGAGTCAAAGGATTACCGAGCGAAGAACTGTGACGACCCAACTTTCATTCCAAAGTAAAACATTTATTTTCAGAAAATACGACCATTTATTTTTCTTTGAAACTAAAAGTCAAGTCATCATCCATTATCAAATCTTGCGGAATTATATAAACATCGAGTCATGAAGACAAGTGATGTAATATCATATTTCATTCATATTGAAAAAGGGTACATACCACATTCTTCATTTATACAAAATACATAATTACTTGACTTAACACTCTAGGCCATTACATTATATTACATATATTACAACAAAATTCATAATAACCTAGAGCATATGGTTCATGACTCATGATATAAAATAGTATAGATAAGAGAAAACCTGATGGGTTATATCATTCACATTCCACCCCACAACTTAACTCAGTCGTCAGTTCCCCACTGAATTCCAGTTGAGTTGTCCATAAAGTCATCCACCATCTGATTCGCATTATCCACCGGATCCTCATCCTCTATTGGATCCTCCTCCTCCTCTTCCTCCTCCTCTTGTGCCGGATCATCAGGGACGTATATCGGAGTTCGGGATCGAACTCGAGGGGAAGGGCTAGGATGAGCAGGAACCTCTAAAATGATTCTATCTGAGGAGAGTGCTGGACTCGGTGGGATAGTGCGTCGCGGAAATCGTCTTGGTGGTGGTGGAGGGGTTCCATTTCGCATAACAAAATTTGGCGGAATGTGCATGATGTAAACCATTGGGGTTCTCGATCTAAGCGGACGCATACGGGAATATGGGTTAGGATGGCGGAAGGTGACTTCCACATGCCCCTCATAAGTAGCCCTATGGTCCTCAAAATTCCACTCCCCATTAGGGAGCGGCCTCATCTCCACGCAGAACATGTTTCTCGCCATCACCTACACAAGGGACTGGGAGTGAGTCATAGCTAAAAGCAATAACAAATGAGCATAACAGTGGCTAGAAATAACAAGCACAAATTATCAAATAACAATAATAGATGCAAGTACATATGCTCAAACCGTCTTTTATAATATCTTAATTAGTGTCGTGATGCATGCCTACTCCTCATTCATGCTGCGCGGTTTGGCATCCGAGTATCTAAGGCACGGGATATTCTCAATCCTATGATTCATCAAACCGGAGCGATTCACATTCAAGCGTCACGATCGATTGGGAACCTGGTCTTCCTAGCATCCTCGTGCTAGGGATATTCTGATTTAACCTATACCGAAGTTCCGAATCCAGATCGGAGCAACTCCTTCTCCATGCATGATGATGCCACACAAACTTCTTCTTTCATTTATTCTTTACTTTCTTTTATTCTTTAATCACATCCTTGAACATCATGTCTCCAATATAGAGACCCAAAGTTCATAATCCTTCTCAATCTCAAATTTATCTTTTCTTTTAGCATTAACTGGTGCTAGTGCATTTCTGAAAATTTCATCAGCGGCCTTGCCACTTTGTGATGGTTTTATATAATAGGAGTTAATCCTTTTATTGTTTAATTAATGCAACGACCCCATTTAGGACTCCCAAAATATCGACCAGGTGGGTAAAGACTTCCACTGGGACATGGGAAAATAATCAACCAAATGGGTGTACGCACTTCCATTGGGACATCCTGTCCGAATATGTCAACCACTGAATAAAATTCCAGTAGGACTCATCTAGGATAAAAATCTACCAATGGGAATCAAATAAACTTATACATTTTATCCGTTGGGACTCCTGTCCGAATATATCAACCACTGGATGAAATTCCAGTAGGACTCTTTCAGGATAATAATCAACCAACGACATTAGGTTTTTAGGCATAAAGAGAAATAATTGGAATTTAGTAATATAGGAGATTAGATGAGTTAATTATATGAAAGTAAGGTTTTTCTGAAAATTCTTTGAATTACTCGAGTAGTTCTTGCCTACTCGAGTGTTCTTATGAATTTACTCGAGTCTTTAAGAAATAATCGAGTGTTCTTCAATTTTCCCAGAATACTCGAGTCCTCCTTAATTTACTCGAGTGTTTTTACTGCAATAGCACCAGTTTCTGCACTCTTAATGTCAATTCGAATTCCTTGCATTGTATTTCCATTCTTATGCAAAACAGAGGCATAAACACATATAATGAACATGTTAGAACACATATACAAGTACATAGCAACATAAATCAACATCAAATCACAGAATCAATACATACTTGGAAAATAACCATTTCAAGATGTGAAATTCATTTCCACTTGGTTTTAACTTCGAAAATTGATCCAGTAAGCATTATTAGGTCCATTTAAACTTATTTGAATCGGAAAACCTTGGGTTTATGACCTCCAAGTCATATTCCCAATTCCAACTTCATCCCTTGATGAACCTTGTGAGGTTCCTACATTTCTAGCTTGAGATTACTCATTCTAGCAATTAGATAACTCCTCCCTTACCTCAGAGAAGCTAAACAACAGATTAAACAACAAGGAAATTGGCTGGATCGAAAATTCGAATTCTGGACTTGTGAAAAGGGGTTGAACAGGCTGACTTTGGCCACCGATTTCACCACGGATTTGGCATGAAAAAGAGTGAAACAAGTTAGTTTAACAAACTAGGACATACTAACTCCAATCAGGAACAAGTTTGACACAAAAAGGGTTCATGAAATTACCAAACGAATTCAATGAAGATGAATACTTGATGCTGAAAACTACTCTGTTTTCACAGCTTTGAACTTCAAACTTTGATGATCTAGAACTCGAACTACAGGGGCTTATTTGAAGTGATTCTTGATTCTAATTCAAAGATGGAACTAGAACCTTGAGTTGTGTTTTGGTTTCGAAGGATTTGATTGAGAAACGAAGGAGAAATCAGAGATCAAAGTGTGCTCTGAAAAACTGAAAGTCTGAAACTTAAAATTCGGGTTTTGGATGATTAAAGGTGTTGGATGCTTCAACTAAGCACTTATTTATAGCCTAGGAATGCTTCAAGTCGAAGTAAAGTCCAGCTCTGTGCTTGAAGATTCGAGAAACCGCGTTTTGGTGCGAAAATTAAATGAAAACCGACTTATACACTTTCAGGTCTGCACGAAATACTCGAGTGTTTTCAAATATACTCGAGTGTTTATTTAAAAATTCAAATTTTCAAACAGCTACTTAAAATACTCGAGTCTTACCTAAAATACTCGAGTGTTTTTGCTAAAATAGGGAAAATTAACTATTTCAATGATATCAATATTGATAAAATACTTTTATTTCATATATTAAAATATAGGACCTTACATCCTCCCCCACTTAAACAAAATTTCGTCCCCGAAATTCCGACTAAATAAACAAACGTGGGTACTCTTCTCTCATCTTAGATTCTAATTCCCATGTCGATTCTGACACTCCTTTTTGATTCCAAAGAACTCGCACTAAAGGAATCTCCTTTCCTCGCAGCTTTCTGATTTGACGATCTTTAATTCGCACTGGTCCGACTTCAAATGTCAGATTCTCCTTTAAAGGTATTTCATCTGGCTGTAACTGGATAATCGAAGACGGGTCTTGAATAAATTTGCGAAGCTGAGAAACGTGAAAGACATCATGGAGATTAGCTAAAGAAGGCGGTAACGCGATCTGATAAGCGACGGGACCGACTCGCTTTAAGATCTGATATGGGCCTATAAACTTTGGAGATAATTTCTTTGGTTTCATTATTCTTCCAATACCAGTCGTCGGTACCACTCGCAGAAATACATGATCTCCTTCTTGAAATTCGAGTTTGGATCTACGCTGCTCGGCATAACTCTTTTGACGATTACTCTGATTTTCTCGGTCGTCTCTTGAACTAACTCTGGTCCGATAAGAGCATTCTCCCCCACTTGGAACCAACATAGTGGGGTTCTACACTTCCTTCCATAGAGAGCTTCGTACGGGGCCATGCCAATACTCGTGTGATAACTATTGTTGTAGGTGAACTCCACAAGCGGCAACAAACGATCCCAACTTTCTTGATACTCTAGAACGCAAGCACGGAGCAAATCTTCTAAAGATTGGATTTTTCTCTCCGATTGACCATCCGTTTGCGGGTGATAAGCCGAACTCATTCTTTGTTGCGTTCCTAAAGCTTGATGTAAACTCTGCCAGAAGCGAGACACAAAACGAGGGTCACGATCCGATACGATACTCGAGGGAATACCATGCAATCTAACAATCTCTTTGATGTACAATCTTGCAAGCTTCTCCAACGGATATTGCATGTTGATCAACCACGACCCAAATCGCGTCGAAACTTTCTCTTGTTCTTGGAAAACCACTTACAAAGTCCATGGCTATTCCATCCCATTTCCATTCGGGTATGCTGAAAGGTTGCAATTCTCCTCTGGGCTTCTTATGTTCAATCTTCGCCTTCTGGCAAACAAGGCAAGACGCAACATAAGACGCAACGTCTTTCTTCAATCCAGACCACCAAAACATCTTCTTCAGGTCTTGATACATCTTCGTTGATCCAGGATGCATACTCAGCTTGCTTTTGTGGGCTTCTTCTAGTACAGCTCTCCTTAGTTCTTGATTCGCCGGAATGCAGATTCGATCCTTGAATCTCAAAATGCCATCAGATCCTAATTGGAAATTTGGTTCCACTCCTTCTATCCCTAGTCTTTTCTTCTCTAGAAGCTCTTCATCCACTTGTTGTAAGTTTCGGACTTGACCCACAAACTCATTTGTGATTTTTAATATTCCTAACTTGATGCAATTTGGTTTGAACTGAACTGCCAAATTCAAGTTTCGTAATTCTTCAATTAATTCAACTTCTTTCACCATCATCGATCTCATATGTAAAGTCTTTCTACTCAACGCATCGGCTACGATATTGGCTTTGCCGGGGTGGTAATGTAATTCAAAGTCGTAATCCTTTAAGAATTCCATCCACCTACGTTGCCTCATATTCAATTCCTTTTGGTCAAAAAGATACTTTAGACTTTTATGGTCACTGAATACTTGGAACGTATTACCTTACAGGTAATGTCTCCATATTTTCAAAGCAAAGACAATAGCAGCTAATTCCAAATCATGAGTAGGATAATTCTCCTCATGCACCTTCAACTGTCGCGACGCATAAGCAATAACTCTTCCTTCTTGCATCAGAACACAACCTAGACCTTGTTTTGATGCATCACAGTAAACATCAAAATTTTTCTGGAGATCGGGCAGAATTAACACTGGAGACGATGTTAACCTGTCCTTTAAAGTTTGGAAACTAACTTCACACTTCTCATTCCAAACAAAAGGTTGCTCCTTCCTAGTCAGGCGGGTTAAAGGAAGAGCCAACTTAGAAAATCCTTCAATGAACTTCCGATAATATCCGGCTAAACCAAGAAAACTTCTAACTTTAGTAACAGACTTAGGCTTCTCCCATTTCAGCACTGCTTCTACTTTAGTTGGGTCTACAGCAACACCATCTCTTGAAATTACATGCCCCAAGAAATTGACTTTTTCAAGCCAAAATTCACACTTGGCTAACTTGGCATATAATTTCTTTTCCTTCAAAGTCTCCAAGACAATCTTCAAATGATTGGCATGCTCCTCTGGGGTCTTTGAATAGATGAGTATATCATCTATAAACACCACAACAAAGGAATCCAAATAAGGTCGGAACACTCTATTCATGTAATCCATGAATATGGCAGGAGCATTGATTAAACCAAAAGGCATCACCACATATTCGTAGTGTCCATACCTTGATCTAAAAGCTGTCTTCGGAATATCTTCCTCTCTTACTCTGATTTGATGATACCCTGACCTCAAATCAATCTTCGAAAATACGGACGCTCCTCTAACTTGGTCCATCAGATCATCAATTCTAGGCAACGGGTACTTATTTTTGATAGTGACCTTATTTAACTGCCTATAGTCTATACACAATTGCATGGATCCATCCTTCTTTTTGACAAACAAAATAGGCGCACCCCATGGCGACACACTAGGTCGGATGAATTGCTTTTGCAGCATATCTTCTATTTGCTTCTTCAACTCTGCTAATTCGGTTGGGGCCATACGATAAGGAGCGATAGAAATAGGAGCAGTACCAGGAACTAAATCGATACTGAATTCTATCTCTCGATGCGGTGGCAAACCGGGAACTTCATCAGGAAACACTTCGGGAAAATCTCGAATAATCGGGATTTCCTCTATCTTCGGCTCATCTTTCTTTTCTTCTACTACCGCAGAAAACACACAAACGTACCCTTCAGGTTGCACCTCAGGCGACTTTTTACCGGGAAAAACAATCATTCGGGTCTTGCAATCGATCACCACTTGGTTAGTTGCTAACCAATCCATCCCGAAAATAACGTCAAGCTGGGATAACGGTAGACAGATTAAATCTACCCTAGAGGACAAACTTCCTATATTGACTGCACACCCAAAACATGCTCTTGACGTAGTTACCGGCACATTCGAAGGAGTACACACCTTAAGTCTAAACGGTGTCTCCGAAACAGGTAAACACAAACGCTTAACGCATTCCTCAGAGATGAAAGAATGCGTAGCACCAGAATCGAATAAAAAGCGACAAGGCATGCCATTGAGAAGATGGTTACCTTGAACGAGATTATCTGCCTGCTCCGCCTCGGATCCGGACATGGTAAAAACCTTCCCGTTAACCCATGGCTTGTTTCCCGCACTTTGATTGTTCTGACGCTGGGTTTGATGACAGAGACGAGCGATGTGACCAGTCTTTCCACAGTTGTAGCAAATCGGTGGCTGGTTTCTCCAACACTCCTTCCCAGGATGGAATCTTTGACATTTGTTGCACATTGCACCAGGGGCTGGGAGACCGGGTGCTCCAGAAGATGATGCACTTCCTTTTCCTTTCTGTGGATAAGGACCTCTCCGGTTCTTGTTACCATACCTATGCTGATTGCGATGTGGCCCAAAACCTCCTTCTCCAAAGTTCTTCTTGACACTATTCCTTTCAAAAATGCGGCAAGTACTAACCAGCGTTGGATAGTGTCGGATCCTTTGCACACTCACAGCTAATTTGATGTCGGATATCAGTCCATTCTCGAATCGCGTGCACTTGGAATGTTCATCGGGGTGATACTGGAAGTATGGCGAGTACTTCATCAGCTCTTCAAATTTCTCAACATACTGGTCAACTGTCAGATTTCCTTGCTTTAGGTCGAGGAACTCCATTTCCTTCTGCAGCCTGATGTCCTCTGGGAAATACTTCTCGAGAAACTTCTCTGTGAAGATCCCCCAAGTAAACTCTACTTGATCGAACTCCAGGAATTGACGAGTTTGGTTCCACCAAGTAGCAGCTTCACCAGTGAGCACATAAGCAGCAAACGTGACCTTTTGCGATTCCGACAGAGTCAGCGTTCTAAAGATTTTATTCATCTCATCAAGCCAGAACTGAGCTTGCTCGGGACGACGACCACCCGAGAAGCTAGGGGGTTTGCACTTCCTAAAGGCATCTAAGCCTTGAAACTCCGCTGGGGTTCCATTGCTTGGAGGATGGTTGTGCTGCATATTCTCCAGAACTGCAGCCATACGGGTCAAAGCCTCCGCAATGTTAGCGTTATTTCTTCCGGCCATCTAGTCCTACAGAATCCAAAGGGGAAACTTAATTAGATTCTGCGACTTCTAGTCTTATACTACAAACATCATGTCATGATATGCAATGGTTAGTGTGTAAGGCCACACTCCAAGGCCGAGAGTCGAACCATTGCTCTGATACCACTAAATGTGATGACCCAACTTTCATTCCAAAGTAAAACATTTATTTTCAGAAAATACGACCATTTTTTTTCTTTGAAACTAAAAGTCAAGTCATCATCCATTATCAAATCTTGCGGAATTATATAAACATCGAGTCATGAAGACAAGTGATGTTGTAACACCCCGTAAATTCCTCATATTAAATTAAAACACTAAAGGGATTTATTTTGAGAAAAATATTCTGAAAGGTTATTTTCTTGAATGATTTTCTTAAAAGTAACGTTTTAAGCTAATGAATGACTTTAAAGTAATGATTTTCTAAACTAATGTTCAACATTTAGAAATTTGGTTTGAGAAAGTCTATATGCTTATTAAAAATGTTGTGATGAAAATTATTTTCTAGACATGTATGTATGTGTACGGTTTTTATATGTATAATACGTGTATGTACATGGTTTTGAATGTGCATGTGTTTGAGACACTAGGAGGATTAAATAAATATGTATGATGCATGAATATGTATGGTGAATGTATGTGTGTATGTCGTGTGAATGCTACTTGTGTGATACTTATGTGTGTGTAAAGTATATGCATTACCCATGATGCCATGTTATGTGTTGTTATGATCCACATGAAAATAAATTAAGTGTGTGTACATGCATATATGGTTCGGCCCTATCAAGACTAGAAGGAACCAAGAAGAGTACACTTCCTTATGCACTAAGAAAATGAAAATTAAATAGAAAATAGGAGGAGAGTAGGAGAGATGAGTCATGATACTAGGAGAGGCTAGGTTGCATGAGTCATAAGCCTAATGAGGACTTTCTTTAATCCTTGCCTCCCACGAAGTGACCTCCCCCATGCAACAATTGGGTAGGTCCAAATTTCCCTTCCTTCCACCCATTGAAACCGAGGGAAAAAGAGGAAACTAAACACCCTTACCTCTACTCTAAAACCGTATGAGTTAGTGTGTGTTGGTTAGTCCCTCTTCATTTCCTTCATGTCTTTCCAACGCCCACAACAAACACTAACACACTTGCTCTCATGAGTACCATCAAACTCTTGAGACACATAGGGAGAAAGAGAGAACCCGTGAGAGAAGAAGAAGGAAGAGGAGTGAAAATCCAAGCTCTTAACCCCAAACTTCATTGATCCCTTTCCACACACTCTTCTTCAAAGATCAAAGAAGAAGAAAACATCCATCAACCCTAGAAAGAAAAGGAGACCGAGGCAAACCAAGAGGAAAAGGGAGAGGAGAAGTTGAAGATTTAAGTTAGGATTAAGAGGAAAGAGGTTGGGGCAGTTGGCAGCACACAGATTCGAAGAGAGCACACATTCAATCGTTGGACCCCAGGTGAGAGAGAAGCTTTCCTAAGACACCGTGGTAGCTAGGTGATCTATTAGGACGTTCCGTATCATCTCAAAGATCGGAACTTAGTGGTTGGAGTCAGTAGTATAAGTGGCAATTGTTTGTTTTGTGTGGCCACTTATACGAAGGTGACAAATACCACAATGCTATTGTGTGATGATTGTGTGTTGATAGCATGCTTTTATTCGTTTAAATTATGTTGCTTATTTCTATAGTGGATGGATATCTGCGATGTCTTGAATAAGAAACGAAATGAAATGAAAGAGTTGAGGGAGTGATGAATTGAAAGTCATGGTATATTAGTAAAAGAATGATGAAAGAGATAAGAGAGTGATTGGGAAAAAGAGATAAGAATTGACTGGAGAGAAATTGGTAATGATGAGAATGAGCCAGAGCTGGGAAGAGTGATGTGAATTGTTGGAATGAGAGATAAAGTAAATGGAGCTGGGCTCCTTGGGTTTTGATTTTAGTCTGGGCACTCGTGTTGAGTTGAGCTTGCTCCTCCATTAGTGCCCAGCAAAAATGTGTCTTTGAAAAAGAGTTTTTGAAAAAGGGATTTTACGAAAGGAATTGTGAAAAGAAATATTTCTGAACAAGGTTTTATAAAACAAAATTTTGGGAAAGGCTTTTGAAATGGAATTTTTTGAAGGAGTTTGTGAAACAGGATTTTTCAAAGAAGTTTTTATGAAACGATCTTTTTGAAAGAAGTTTTATGAAAGGATGTTTCGGAACAACGTTTGAGAAAGTTTTACGAAATGACCTCTTTGAGGAAAAGTCTGTGGAAATGATAATTTTGGTGAATGTTGGTGAAAATAAAGTTTTGTGAAAAGTTTTGGGAATAGAGTTGTTGAAGGTCGAGAAAGAAAGTTTTTGGAAAGTTGAGAACTCAAGAATTTTTGAGAAGGGTGGTAAAAAGAACAATTGAAGAGTGAAATGTGAATCTGTTGATGTGATCTCATCTCTGTGCTATGTGAGTTGTGATAAAGAGAAAGATTGTGCCAAGATAGCGGTCGGGACTCACTGAAGGGATGTACGAAGGGTGAGCCGACCAATAGGTTAATTAAAAGGATAAAAGACTTTAAAAGACATTAACAACGAACGTGGTGAGGTATGAGAGTTAACCCGAAGTAGTGGAGAGGAAGGAACGATAAGTATCTGCGGATACTTAGGACGAGATTGCATTAGGGGAGGACGATGACGGTGAAACGTCAAGAAGTCTAGAGTATTGTTGTAGACAGAACGAACTCCATAAGTGGTGCACTAACGTGGTGGGGACTGGGTCTAATACCGTGGTAAGTTCTGTGCGCGCACTACAACAATACTTTCGCCCCCTAGATTGCAATTCGAGAACAGTGAGAGGGACTGGAACGGGGCATTGTGTTTTGCCACTGCGAGGCAGTGTGCCATGATTATTATAAATTGATATTATTGAGGCTGGGCCTCCTGGTCAGGGACCATTCATGTATGTGACAGCTGTCGTGCCCGCGTGGTAAAGGTCATCTACTCCTGTTTGCTTCCGACTAGGTGGATGGATGGCCGAGGAGATGTAGACTTGAGATGTGAGTGCTAACTACGAAAGAAACGCTCACCTCGATGATCCTTTAACTTCCCCGATCATCGATGGTTATAATTCGATAAGACGTCTTAATTAAAGGTTCATAATTATAAGAATAAGAGTTCAAGAAGTATGAAGAGTGAGGAAGAGATTGAGAATGGGAGTGTGAAAAAGAGATTAAGTTTCATGAGAAGGGTATGAAAGGAAAGTGGAGAAGTATGAAGTAATTAATAATGAATAAAATGGGGTATCAAGTATTATTGATGGTGATAGTGTGTTTGCATGTTATCTTGTGTGTATGCTGTGTATTGTTGTGTGTGTCCTATTATTTTGCCTACCGTAATTCCACACCGTCGACGCTACGCGTCCGGATAGCTTACTCTCTCCTGTTCGTTGGTACATCGGTGTCGCTGGTACTCCTACGGGCAGATGGATCGTCGTCTGGAGATCGTTACTTGGCCTCATAAGGGACGCAGATGGAAAGCTATACGTCGAGGATGGGCATGGTCAGGATGTGCTCAGTTGGTGATCGAAGACCCGAAACATACGTTGGGTGGATTTACACCTAGTTTGTGTTTGGGGAGTATATCCTACATATGTCACAGTTCTGAACCGCCGCCTCGGAATCAAGGGGAGGAGAACTCGGTGAAGCTATTCGGAGTGGAACTTAAACCAAGTTCCGAAGGGGAGCCCAAGAACGAGATCGCATCATCCTCTGGAACAAAGGCACCCGCAAAGAAGAAGAAGAAGCTTGAACCAATCATTTTTGATAGGAAGAGGGAGCCAATAATAGAGTTAGATTAAGTTGTTGTCATTATTTTGTGCCCAGGATTACCTAAGTGATGAACCAATGTTGTACTTCAATTGTTTTGAAGCATGCCCGACTTTTATTGAATGAGAGGACACTTTTTATGAAATATGCTCAAGTTCTTCTGATGAAACGAATGAAGTTACATAAGTTGAAAATCGAACTGTTTTCTTGATAAAATGTTTTTGGAAAACATGGTAAATGAGTTGTGGTTTCAAGTAACAACTCGATTTTCGAAAGAGAAAGTTGAAGGAGACTAATAACTTTTCCAATATGTTTTCAAGTCCTTCAACAATATAAAAAAAAAATGGGCCACATTTTTGCAACCTTAATTAAATATTTTGGATGTCGAAAATCGGGCTGTTACAGATGTAACATCATATTTCATTCATATTGAAAAAGGGTACATACCACATTCTTCATTTATACAAAATACACAATTACTTGACTTAACACTCTAGGCCATTACATTATATTACATATATTACAACAAAATTCATAATAACCTAGAGCATATGGTTCATGACTCATGATATAAAATAGTATAGATAAGAGAAAACCTGATGGGTTATATCATTCACATTCCACCCCACAACTTAACTCAGTCATCAGTTCCCCACTGACTTCCAGTTGAGTTGTCCATAAAGTCATCCACCATCTGATTCGCATTATCCACCGGATCCTCATCCTCTATCGGATCCTCCTCCTCCTCTTCCTCCTCCTCTTGTGCCGGATCATCAGGCACGTATATCGGAGTTCGGGATCAAACTCGGGGGGAAGGGCTAGGACGAGCAGGAACCTCTAAAATGATTCTTTGTGAGGAGAGTGCTGGACTCGGTGGGATAGTGCGTCGTGGAAATCGTCATGGTGGTGGTGGAGGGGTTCCATTTCGCATAACAAAATTTGGCGGAATGTGCATGATGTAAACCATTGGGGTTCTCGATCTAAGCGGACGCATACGGGAATATGGGTTAGGATGGCGGAAGGTGACTTCCACATCCCCCTCATAAGTAGCCCTATGGTCCTCAAAATTCCACTCCCCATTAGGGAGCGGCCTCATCTCCACGCAGAACATGTTTCTCGCCATCACCTACACAAGGGACTGGGAGTGAGTCATAGCTAAAAGCAATAACAAATGAGCATAACAGTGGCTAGAAATAACAAGCACAAATTATCAAATAGCAATAATAGATGCAAGTACATATGCTCAAACCGTCTTTTATAATATCTTAATTAGTGTCGTGATGCATGCCTACTCCTCATTCATGCTGCGCGGTTTGGCATCCGAGTATCTCAGGCACGGGATATTCTCAATCCTATGATTCATCAAACCGGAGCGATTCACATTCAAGCGTCACGATCGATTGGGAACTCGGTCTTCCTAGCATCCTCGTGCTAGGGATATTCTGATTTAACCTATACCGAAGTTCCGAATCCAAATCGGAGCAACTCCTTCTCCATGCATGATGATGCCACACAAACTTCTTCTTTCATTTATTCTTTACTTTCTTTTATTCTTTAATCACATCCTTGAACATCATGTCTCCAATATAGAGACCCAAAGTTCATAATCCTTCTCAATCTCAAATTCATCCTTTCTTTTAGCATTATCTGGTGCTAGTGCTTTTCTGAAAATTTCATCAGCGGCCTTGCCACTTTGTGATGGTTTTATATAATAGGAGTTAATCCTTTTATTGTTTAATTAATGCAACGACCCCATTTAGGACTCCCAAAATATCGACCAGGTGGGTAAAGACTTTCACTGGGACATGGGAAAATAATCAACCAAATGGGTGTACGCACATCCATTGGGACATCCTGTCCGAATATGTCAACCACTGAATAAAATTCCAGTAGGACTCATCCAGGATAAAAATCTACCAATGGGAATCAAATAAACTTATACATTTTATCCATTGGGACTCCTATCCGAATATATCAACCACTGGATGAAATTCCAGTAGGACTCTTTCAGGATAATAATCAACCAACGGAATTAGGTTTTTAGGCATAAAGAGAAATAATTGGAATTTAGTAATATAGGAGTTTAGATGAGTTAATTATAGGAAAGTAAGGTTTTTCTGAAAATTCTTTGAATTACTCGAGTAGTTCTTGCCTACTCGAGTATTCTTATGAATTTACTCGAGTCTTTAAGAAATACTCGAGTGTTCTTCAATTTTCCCAGAATACTCGAGTCCTCCTTAATTTACTCGAGTGTTTTTACTACAATAGCACCAGTTTCTGCACTCTTAATGTCAATTCGAATTCCTTGCATTGTATTTCCATTCTTATGCAAAACAGAGGCATAAACACATATAATGAACATGTTAGAACACATATACAAGTACATAGCAACATAAATCAACATCAAATCACAGAATCAATACATACTTGGAAAATAACCATTTCAAGATGTGAAATTCATTTCCACTTGGTTTTAACTTGGAAAATTAATCCAGTAAGCATTATTAGGTCCATTTAAACTTATTTGAATCGGAAAACCTTGGGTTTATGACCTCCAAGTCATATTCCCAATTCCAACTTCATCCCTTGATGAACCTTGTGAGGTTCCTACATTTCTAGCTTGAGATTACTCATTCTAGCAATTAGATAACTCCTCCCTTACCTCAGAGAAGCTAAACAACAGATTAAACAACAAGGAAATTGGCTGGATCGAAAATTCGAATTCTGGACTTGTGAAAAAGGGGTTGAACAGGCTGACTTTGGCCACCGATTTCACCACGGATTTGGCATGAAAAAGAGTGAAACAAGTTAGTTTAACAAACTAGGACATACTAACTCCAATCAGGAACAAGTTTGACACAAAAAGGGTTCATGAAATTATCAAACGAATTCAATGAAGATGAATACTTGATGCTGAAAACTACTCTGTTTTCACAGCTTTGAACTTCAAACTTTGATGATCTAGAACTCGAACTACAGGGGCTTATTTGAAGTGATTCTTGATTCTAATTCAAAGATGGAACTAGAACCTTGAGTTGTGTTTTGGTTTCGAAGGATTTGATTGAGAAACGAAGGAGAAATCAGAGATCAAAGTGTGCTCTGAAAAACTGAAAGTCTGAAACTTAAAATTCGGGTTTTGGATGATTAAAGGTGTTGGATGCTTCAACTAAGCACTTATTTATAGCCTAGGAATGCTTCAAGTCGAAGTAAAGTCCAGCTCTGTGCTTGAAGATTCGAGAAACCGCGTTTTGGTGCGAAAATTAAATGAAAACCGACTTATACACTTTCAGGTCTGCACGAAATACTCGAGTGTTTTCAAATATACTCGAGTGTTTATTTAAAAATTCAAATTTCCAAACAGCTACTTAAAATACTCGAGTCTTACCTAAAATACTCGAGTGTTTTTGCTAAAATAGGGAAAATTAACTATTTCAATGATATCAATATTGATAAAATACCTTTATTTCATATATTAAAATATAGGACCTTACAAGAACCATTTATGTAATACAGCTAAGTGTAAGTCCTGTTTTGTAAAGTACTTTACTTTGGAAGAGCGATCAATGTAAACTTTTGAAATCCGTTATGAATGTTAATGTTCTTGGAACTAAATTATTTTATGAAGAGAAAAGTTTTATGAAAGGAACTGTTTTAGTAACAACTCAATTTTCAACAAAAGGACTTTTAAATACACCAATGACTTTTCAACGATATGTTACAAAAAAAAATTGGCCTCATTTTTGCCACTTTAATAAGTAAAAGTTAATTATTTTTGGTTTACGAAAATCGGGCTGTTACAACAAACATTATCATTTCTTGGGAAAACACGTCAATATGCTTGATTTTAATTGAGTTCATTTCAGTTGCCAATGTGAAGTTTTGAGAGTTTTAGAAAACCTTTCGATATATTTTGATTGCGCACTCAATGTGAAGTTTTCAGTTGCTTGATTTTAAGATTTAGTTTTGACAAGAGGGATGATTGCCATTATATGAAACAATTCTATCTCACTTTATGCACCAATTTAACGACATAAATTGATATTAAAGAATGTATTGATAAATGAAATTTTATGTTGATGATCTACATTTTTAGTTTTAGTGCACCAAATGTGCACATTCACTATCCAAAGAATAAGGTCAGTTTAGTTTAGAGGAACAAGTATTGCTACATTTTCTTTACAGTACCCATATACATAATTGAGAATTTTTATCTTTAAAATATAACATGAGAATAGAAATACTGATTTACAAATATATCATTTTATTATAAACAATTCTTTACGACAAAAATACGACAATGAAAATGCGGGGAGACAATCGACATGCTAGTAAGAAATAATGCATTCTTTGAATCATTGCGAACTTTCAAAATTTGAATAAACGGGTCATAATTCTAGATAGTCTAGAACATAATGTGAAGGGGGTGATTTCTATGAGCATGAAGGGGTGCATCCTTTTATTTTTTGTGTTAACAATAATGAGTGATTAAAAGGTGATAAGATTATAAATTCAAATTTTAAATTCAAATAGTAAAAATAAAATGTATAGATACCTTGTGACGACCCAAATTTATTTCCATTTTTAATTCTTTTATCCAAAATACGGATTAGTTTTTCGCTTTTATGAAAATAAATTTAAGCCATTACCATATCGATCTACTAATCACATCATCATATCAAACACATAGTAATAAAAACTAATTTACATCATATACATTGTTATTAAGAGTTTTCAGTAAAACATCACAGTAGCAGCATCGGCATTGTCATTAGTTTATACCCTAGGTCACTTGATATTTTACACTATATCACAACAAAAATTATAATGACCCAGAGCATATGGTTAGAACTCCAAAATATCGGGAAGTATATAAAAAAGGGACTTCCCTACTATGTAGTCATATAACATCCATCCTAGTCAGGGAAAAGGCAAATGATAAGGATTATGGGAACACAAGTCCTGAGGGAGCACATGTGACGACCCAACTTTTAATTCCAAAGTTAAATATTCGTATTCAAAAAAATACGACCATTCTTTTTTTTTCTTTTCTTTGAAACTAAAAGTCAGTCATCATCCATTATCAAATCTTGCGGAATTATATAAACATCGAGTCATGACGACAAGTGATGTAACATCATATTTCATTCATATTGAAAAGGTTACATACTACATTCTTCATTAAACAAAATACATAATTACTTAATTCAACACTCTAGGCCATTACATTATCTTACATATATTACAACAAAATTCATAATAACCTAGAGCATATGGTTCATGACTCAAAATATAACATAACATAGATAAGAGAAAACCTGATGGGTTATATCAGTCACATTCCACCCCACAACTTAACTTAGTCGTCAGTTCCCCACTGACTTCCAGTCGAGTTGTCCATAAAATCATCCACCATCTGATTCGCATTACCCACCGGATCCTCATCCTCGATTGGATCCTCCTCTTCCTCTTCCTCCTCTTCTTGTGCCGAATCGTCAGGCACGTATATCGGAGTTCGGGATCGAACTCGAGGAGAAGGACTAGGACAAGCAGGAACCTCTAGGATTATTCTTTCTGAGGAGAGTGCTGGACTCGGTGGGATAGTGCGTCTCGGAAAACGTCTTGGTGGTGGTGGAGGGGTTCCATTTCTCATAACAAAATTTGGCGGAATGTGCATGACGTAAACCATTGGAATTCTCGATCTAAGCGGACACATACGGGAATATGGATTAGGATGGCGGAAGATAACTTCCACATCCCCCTCATATGTAGCCCTATGGTCCTCAAAATTCCACTCCCCATTAGGGAGCGGCCTCATCTCCACGCAGAACATGTTTCTCGCCATCACCTACACATGGGACTGGGAGTGAGTCATAGCTAAAAGCAATCACAAATGAGTATAATAGTGGCTAGAAATAACAAACACATGTTATCATATAGCAATAATAAATGCATATGTATATGCTCAAACTATCTTTCATAATATCTTGATTAGTGTTATGATGCATGCCTACTCCTCATTCATACTACACAGTTTGGCATCCGAGTATCTCAGGCTCGGGATATTCTCAATCCTATGGTTCATCAAACCGGAGCGATTCATATTCAAGCATCACGATCGATTGGAAACTCGGTCTTCCTAGCATCCTTGTGCTAGGGATATTCTGATTTAACATACACCGAGGTTCCGAATCTAGATCGGAGCAACTCATTCTCCCTGCATGATAATGTCGATTGGAAAATCGGTCTTCCTAGCCTCCTTGTGCTAGGGATATTCTGATTTAACTTTACCGAAGTTCCGAATCTAGATCGGAGCAATTCCTTCTCCATGCATAATAATGCCACACAAACTTTTCTTGTTATTCTTTACTTTCTTTTATTCTTTAATCACATCCTTGAACATCATGTCTCCAATATAGAGACCCAAAGTTCATAATCCTTCTCAATCTCAAATTCATCCTTTCTTTTAGCATTAACTGGTGCTAGTGCTTACTGAAAATTCCATCAGCGGCCCAGCCACTTTGTGATGGGTTTTATACAATAGGAGTTAATCATTTTATTATTAATTACTTCAACGACCCCATTTAGGACTCCCAAAATATCAACCAAGTGGGTAAAGACTTCCACTGGGACATGGGAAAATAATCAACCAAATGGGTGTACGCACTTCCATTGGGACATCTTATCCGAATATGTCGACCACTGAATAAAATTCCAGTAGGACTCATCCAGGATAAAAATCAACCAATGGGAATCAAGTAAACTTATACATTTATCCATTGGGACTCCTGTCCTAATACGTCAACCACTGAATAGAATTCCAGTAGGACTCTTCCAGGATAATAATCGACCAATGGAAAAACGTATAAGAATTAGGTATTCAATATTCTTAAGAAAAATAAGTGTTTTCTTCAGTTTTAATCAAAATACTCGAGTATTTTATAAAATACTCGAGTTGTTCTTCATTTTTTTCCAGAATACTTGAAGTTCTTGAAGCAAGACTCGAGTTGTTCCTCATTTTTCCAGAATACTCGAGTATTTCTCAAAAGACTCGAGTGTTTTTACTGCAACAGCACCAGTTTCTGCATTTTAAGCACCAATTCGAATTCCATGCATTGTTTTTCCATTCTTATGCAAAACAGAGGCATAAACACATATAAGGAACATGTTAGTACGCATAAACAAGTACATATTAACATAAATCACCATCAAATCACAGAATCTATGCAAACTTGAAAAATAACCATTTCAAGATATGAAATATATTTCCACTTGGTTTTATCTTCGAAAATCAATCCAGTGAGCATCATTAGGTTAATTTAAACTTATTTGACTCATAAAACCTTGGGTTTATGACCTCCATGTCATATCCCCAATTCCAACTTCATCCCTTGATGAACCATGTGAGGTTCCTACATTTCTAGCTTGAGATTACTCATTCTAGCAATTAGATAACTCCTCCCTTACCTTAGAGAAGCTAAACAACAGATTAAACAACGAGAAACTTGGCTGGATCAAAAATCCAAATTCTGGACTTGTGAAAAAGGGGTTGAACAGGCTGACTTTGGCCACATATTTCACCACGGATTTGGCATGAAAAAGAACGAAACAAGTTAGTTTAACAAACTAGGATATACTAACTCCAATCAGAAACAAGTTTGACACAAAAAGTATCCCTGAGATTACCAAACGAATTCAATGAAGATGAATACTTGATGCTGAAAACTACTCTGTTTTTACAGCTTAGAACCTCAAACTTTGATGAGCTAGAACTCGAACTACAGGGGCTTATTTGATGTGATTCTTGATTCTAATTCAAAGATGGAACTAGAACCTTGAGTTGTGTTTTGGTTTCGAAGGATTTGATTGAGAAATGAAGGAGAAATCAGAGATCAAAGTATGCTCTAGAAAACTGAGAGTCAAAAACTGAAATTCTGGTTTTGGGTGATTAGAGGTGTTGGATGCCTCAACCAAGCACCAATTTATAGCTTAAGAATACTTCAGGTTGAAGTAAAGTCCAGCTCTATGCTTGTCATTTCAAGAAACCGCGTTTTGGTGCGAAAATTAAATGAAAACCGACTTATACACTTTCAGGTCTGCACGAAATACTCGAGTTTTTTTCCCAAATACTCGAGTTTTTATTTAAAAATTCAAATTTCCAAACAGCTACTTAAAATACTCGAGTTTTTCCTAAAATACTCAAGTGTTTTTGCTAAAATAGGAAAAATTGACTATTTTAATGATACTAATATTGATAAAATACTTTCATTTCATATATTTAAAATATAGGATCTTACAGCACATATGAGGGAGAGGGTTCAGACGATGGTGGATCGTGATCTCCACCATCCCCTCTAATATCAGATTAGCACCCCTCCTATGCTATTCCCCCTCTGGGATGAACCTCATCTCTATACAGATCGGTTTCTGCGCCATTACCTGACAAACAAAAGGACAGGGAGTAGGTCGTAGCGAAGCACATAATCAAATAATATCAGAACTATAAATAACAAGCACAAGGAATCAGGTAATCAAGTAAGAATGCATACATAATTTCACACCCAATTTAACAATAAAATTCTCTTGTAATTTAGTGGCATGATGCATGTATTCTAATATCAATCTCCTCGTTTGGATCCAATCTCAATATCTTTACAACCCTTCGTCTGAATTCAATTCTCTAATCAAAGGAAAGCAATTAGGAGTAAACGCCTTTCATCCACGACAGATCATGAAACTCATCTATGTGTACCCATCTCTCTTAGGGTTCGATCATTGCCAAAGGACCATCCTCCGCAGTTATGATATGTACCTAGAGGCCGATAGGGTATATTATGGTTAAGCAAAACTATTCCGGGAAAAGTCTGCAAAACCCCCCCATCATAGGACCGTTTTACCCATAATGTAGATACCCAATTTTGTCCCCCCAAACAAAATAAAAGAAGAAATAATAAAAAATGTTTTGTTTTTTTTAAAAAAGATAAAAAATAAGAATAAAAAATAAGAAAAGATTTTGAAAAAAAGTATTTTTTGTAAAAAATAAAAAAACGAAATAAAAAAAAAAAAGATAAAAATGTGTTTTAAGAAAAGGTTTGGTTAGTTGTTGTGAGGATAAGGATAAATTTTTGTGAAAGTATTATCATCAAATTTTTTTATTGAGAGTTATCTTTAAAAAAAAAGGTTTAAAATCTCATTGATGAACTAAAGGGTTTGACTTCTGTTGACTTTTCTCTCTTCTCTCTCTTGGTGCCTAGGTCCTTCCTAGGTTTTCCGGCGCCGCCTTCATGGCTAAGAAGAGAGGGAGGCCGCCGAAGTCCCCCTCTCCCCCTTCTCCTTCCCCTTCTGGAGTCCAACATGAGAAGAAGATGCAGATGTTGGACCTTTCACACTTGGATGATGAAGATCTGGAGACCATCGATGCCTTAACGCCCAAGGAAATTGAATCACTGATCCAAGGGATAGAGTTGATCCGTGATAGGGTCAATAAACAAAGTAATCCTTCAAAACAAACAGATGAATCAAATGCGAAACAGCAAAATGTTGAGGATTTGAGTAATCCTAATAGTGCAAATCCTAAGGGTGCAGAACCAGTAAGGGTGGATATTCCTAAACTGAATGTTTGGGAAAATTTTGATATTTCAAAACTTCGCAATGCAGGGGGCAAATTGAATTTCCATCAACCTACATTGAAGGAGGGGGTTGCCTTGGGAAAAATTGATCCTACTGACGTGGAAGATGAGGTAAAATACTGGCAGAATTCACTAGTTTGTTATGTTCTTGGAGCAAACCCTCCTTACCCTGTTTTGAGTGGTTTTATTAAAAAGGCTTGGGGTCAATATGGGATTGATAAGATTTTGATGAATGTTGATGGTGCGCTTATTGTGAGATTCAATTCTTTGGAAGGCAGGAATAGTGTTCTGGATGTAGGCATTTATCATTTTGATAAAAAGCCCCTCATTATTGCTCCCTGGTCAGGCAAGCCTGTCTCTAAAAGCTTCCTAGATAGAGTTCCTATTTGGGTGCAATTTCCAAATTTGAATTTAAAATTCTGGGGTTCTGTTGCCCTTGGGAAGATTGCTAGTTTGGTGGGTACCCCTATCATGGCTGACAAAGTTACAGAAGAGCGGAATAGAATTAGTTATGCTAGGGTGTTGATTGAAGTGGACCCTGCTATTCTCCCTGAGGAAGTTCACTTTGAGGATGATAAAGGTAATATTGTGTCTCAGAAGGTTAACTATGAGTGGAAGCCTACTCTATGTTCCAAATGCTCCTCTTATGGCCATGATGCAAAAATGTGCAGGAAAAATGTTAAACAGAAGTGGGTAGAGAAGAATAAACCTTCTCAGAAGGATATGGAAAAGCTGGTCCAGGCTCTGAAATTGCAGAATGACATTGACAAGGGGTATGTTCCTATTGAAAATGCTACTGCTGGCAGGGAGGCTGTGGCATCTGTTATTGAAGATCTCTCAATTAGAAAGACTAATGAAGAAAGAAGGAAACAAGTATTGAGGGATGAGGACAGGGTGGCAAGCTCACTTGTTCAGTATAATGAAGATCAGAATAAAGAAGATAATGAAGGGTGGACTACTGTTCAAACTAGAAGTAAAGCTCAGCAGATGATATTGGTTGGTCACAAGGGAGAGCCTTCTACTCATCCTCCACATGGATAAAATAGGTGCTTGGAATATTCGAGGGTTGAACCACCCTCGAAAACAAAAACAGGTTCTTCAGTTGTATAGGAGGTATAAGATAGGGTTATTTGCTTTACTTGAAAATAAGTTGAGAGATAGTTGTTTTCAGTATGTTCAAAATAAATTAGCTAATGGTTGGGGATCTTTTTGTAATTTGGATGTTTTTCCCATTGGTAGAATTTGGGTGATGTGGAGGAAGGATATCTTTGATGTTTATGTGGTTGCTAGATCTCACCAGTATGTTCACTGTTATGTTACAATCAAGCAGACTTTGAAGAATTTGTTTGTAACCTTTGTCTATGCTGATAATGACATGCAGGAAAGGAAGAATCTATGGCAAGTTCTAATGGGTGTTAAGGAGTTCATTAATATCCCTTGGATTATTTTAGGGGATTTTAATACTTGCCTTTCTCAGCAAGAAAAGATTGGGGGAAATCCTATAGATTTGAATAGTACCAGAGATTTACAGAATTGTATAAATGATTGTGGTCTGCTGGATATGAGGCAAGAGGGTTGTTATTTCACTTGGTGCAATAAGCAATCAGGGACTGATAGAATTCTCTCTAAGTTAGACAGGGCTCTGGTAAATTTGCATTGGTGTGGGGAATGGCCTAATGATGTGGCAAAGTTTGATACACCTGGTCTGTCAGACCACTCCCCTATCATTATTGACTGGGGCTTGCATGAGGAGAAATTGAAGCATTCATTTAAGTATTTTAACATGTGGGCTAGACATAAGGATTTCAAGGAGATTGTTGATCAGATATGGAAGAGAGAGTATGTTGGGAGTAGGATGTTTGTCCTTTGTAGAAAGCTAAGGGATCTCAAAGCACCTCTAGCTTTGTTGAACAGGCAGTATTTCAATAATATTGATGCCAAAGAGGTTGAGCTGAGGGAGAAATTGGAAGCCATTCAGCAGGATCTCATTGCTAATCCTATGGATAATAACCTTCATGAAGCTGAAAGGAATGTTTCCAATCAATACATCTCAGTGCAATAGGATGCATTGTCTTTCCTAAGACAAAAGGCAAAATTGGATTGGCTAAGAGAAGGGGATAGCAATTCAAAGCTCTTTCATGATTCCATCAGGAAGAGGAATTATCAGAATAGAATTCTAAGATTGCTAGATGACAGTGATGAGCCAGTCTCTAATCAGGATCAGATTCTAAGGTTGTTTGAAAGTTTTTATCAGAACTTATATCAAAGCAGAAGTAGGGGTGATTTATTTTCCCAGAGTGTAATTGATCAAGGGTCCTGTCTCTCAGTTGAGCAACAATTATCCCTTATTAAGCCTATTACTGAGGAGGAAATTAAGATTGCTCTCTTTTCCATTAATCATAACAAAGCTCCAGGTCCAGATGGGTATGGCTCAGGATTTTTCCAGGTGTCTTGGGAGAGAATTGGTCAAGATATGTGTTGTGCTATCAAGGATTATTTTGATACTGGTCATATGCTCAGAGAAGTGAACCACACAAATCTTGTGATGATCCCTAAGGTGGAGGCTCCTTTGAGGGTTAATCAGTTCAGACCTATTGCCTGCTGCTCAACTATCTATAAATGTATTTCTAAGCTTTTGTGCAATCGGTTGTCTATGGTGCTACCATCTTTGGTGCAAGATAACCAGACTGCGTTTATTAAGGACAGAAGTATCCTTCATAATGTACTTTTGTCTCAAGAATTGTAAGATTGTATGGGAGGAGAAGGGTTTCCCCTAGATGCATGATGAAATTGGATATCAAGAAAGCTTATGATACCCTGGAGTGGAATTTTATTGAAGGCATGCTGACAGCACTCAAATTTCCTACTAAATTTATATCCTGGATTATGAGGTGTATTAAGTCTGTATCTTTTTCAATTGTTGTTAATGGGAAGCAAGGTGAAAGGTTTAGGGGCACTAGGGGCATTAGACAGGGTGACCCTATGTCTCCCCTTTTGTTTGTTCTGGCTATGGAGATGCTTACCAGAAACCTTATTTTGGCTACTTTCTAGAGGAATTTCAGATTTCACCCTGCCTGTAAGGTTGATAGGATTGTGAGCTTGGCCTTTGCAGATGATCTTATGATCTTTTGCAAGGCTCACCCTGCCAGTGTCAGGTTAATTTCTCAAGCTCTCAAAGAGTTTGAAAGCTGGTCAGGATTACAGGTTAGTCCAGAAAAATCACATATTTTTATGGCTGGAATCTCATCTGAAACTGAGAACCTACTTATGGCTATTACTAATTTTCAGAAAGGAAGTTTTCCATGTAAGTATCTTGGTCTCCCTCTTTCATCCAAGAAGTGGAATGCAAATACATGTCAGGGTCTTGTGGATAAGGTGTTAAGAAGTATAAATTATTGGAAGACCAGAAACTTATCCTATCAAGCTAGGGTATGTTTGATTAATGCTGTGTTGATGAGCTTCCATATTTATTGGGCCTCGATTTTTATCATTCCTTCAGGGGTTTTCAAGGAGATTCAAAAGCATTGTCGTCAATTTCTCTGGGGAGCAAACGATGGTGGGTATTATCATGCAAAGGTAGCATGGGATTCTGTTTGTTATGAGAAGAAGTTTGGTAGTCTAGGTATCCAACACTGTGGGTATTGGAATCAAGCTGCTCTTGGTAAACAGATCTGGAGTATAGCAACTAAAAAAGATTGCCTGTGGGTTCGGTGGGTTCATTCATATTACATCAAAGAGGATTCATTTTGGGATTGTCAATGGGTACAGGGCCAAAGCTGGCATTGGAAGCAAATTTTGAAGGTTCGGGATAAGCTAAGAGTGGGTTATCAAAACGATCAGTGGATTGATTGTACAGATGGTGTCTATACCATTTCTTCAGGGTATCGATTCTTGAGGGGAAATCGTCCTAATTTTCCTATGTACAAATTTGTTTGGAATCGATTATCAATTCCTAAACACTGTTTTATATCATGGCTAGCTACTCAAGAAAATTATTAACTCTAACATTTATTGTTAAAGGAACCCTTCCTAGAAGGTGGCCTTTAATTAATAAGTGTTTTTTGGGTCTTAGTCATCTTATCTGAACCCTTCCTAGAAGGTGGCAGGTAGGAACTTTGATCTTTGTACTGATTTTGCTTATGCTTGTGGTAATAGAATTTTTTCTTCTACCAAAAAAAAGGTTTAAAAGATTTAATTGAGGAATAAACCAGAGAATGTTTTATTGGGCTTTTAAAGCCTGTTAAGAAAAACCCTATTTTTCTTAACCTAGTTTTTCCTATAAATAGAGCTCTCCTCCTCACTTTGGGAAGAAAAAAAAATTAGAGAGAGAAAAGGATAAAAAAAAATTAGGAGAGAGAAGTGCATAGGAATTAAAAAAAACAAAACTCCCGTGCCAGTACTCCTTCGTGCCAATACTCCTCCGTCCAAGACCAACTTCAGGACATATACTGTGAATTGAATTACCGAATTTAAATTAAAACCCGTGAGAATCATAAATTTTATTCATCAAGTTTCATTTTTTTTATATACATAATTATTTGATTAATCATATGTGTTTTGGAAATTCACTTTTCCTTTGCTAAATGCTAAGGTCTTGTGTTTATTTCCTCTCCACACTCACAAAATAAGTATTACATAATTCTTTTTAAAATAGTTATTAAATAAATTTTATTAATTAATTATTAACTCGCGCTTTGGAAACTCATTTTTCTTCGTCTAAATATCGAGGTCTTATGTATTTTCCTCTTCGCATAAATTCCTTTCTTAAAAAAGTAGTAAAATAAAACGTTAATTTAATTTGAATTACGTTACAAATAAATAGTAAAATTAAAAACATTTTCTTTATAAAATTACATGAATTTTATTAAATAAGTATTAACTGAATGCATTTTGGAAATTCACCTTTCCTTGCCTAAATGACAAGGTCTTGTGTTTATTTCCCCTCCGCATCTAAACCACTTTAAAAAAAATATATAATACATAAAAATTAAATTAAATAAGTTTTATAAATACTGATTGTATGCATTTTTGAAATCCACCTTTTTTTGACTATATGTCGAGGTCTTATGGATATTTCTTCTCCGCATCAAACATTTTAAAAGTATATAAAAAAAAGATAAAAAATAATTAAGAACTACGTAGCCTTGATTCCTCATTTTATGAGGGTACGTAGGACCAGGGGCAACCTTTTCAGGCACAACAATAAAAAAACAAATAATTTTGGCACATAAATTTATTTAGCTCTTTTAATTAAAATCAATCAAATGTACCATTTTCGAATGGGCGAACGAGGTGCTAATACCTTCTCCGGCTCGTAACCGACACCCGAACTCAGAATCTATCAAGTTCGAGATCAATCTTTATCTGTTTTAATTAATAATTATTTTTTCCGCGTTTTTGCAACAAAATGCGGTGGAGACTCCATATTGGGTCAGTCGATCTCCACTCGTAGGCGAGGCCCTGAGGGCAACCCGGGACTTCGTCCGCGACAACTGGCGACTCCACTAGGGACAAAACTAAGTAAGAGAGTCAGACCTAAATAATTGATTATTTTTAATAGACCTATTTTTTTAATTGGTTCGCCTTTAATTAATTGTTTATTGTACAAATTTGTTTAATTTTTTATATATATATTTGTTTAATTATATAATTAATTCTTTTGTTTTCTTTGTAACGTTGGATTATTTTTTTTTATTATTATTATTATTATTTTTTAAAAGTTTGTATGCCACTGAGATAGGTTATTTTACACGGATCTTGGCACACACGGAAACCCTATACCCGGGTAGTTTTATTTAAGAGTAATGTGATGTCCTAGACGGTGAGGATCTCCAAGGGTAGGAGAAGACCTTCGAAGGAGCCTCTGTCTAGGGTTGATATGTGATGTTTGGTGGGAGTCCTCAAGTGGCCAAGGAAAAGAGCCAGGGGAGTAACCCTAATCACTGGTGTGTGATAGTGGCAATTAGGGTTAGAGGACGTACCTGAGCCCCATGTAGTACGGAGCTACTTATAGGGGGGAGCTGGTTGCCCTAATGGGTTTGCTTTAGGCCCAAGTAGGGCCAGCCTGTACTGAGCTATGAGTGGATAGGATGTCCTTGCGGATATGGTGGTGAGCTGTCCTTGTGGATAAGAAGGGAGACGTCATCAGGTCCTAGGTGTCGGACTTGGGAAGGTGTTGGACTTGGGAGGGTGTCAGACTTAGACGTCGGACCTGAGTTGGAGAGTGAGATCGGCCCGTATCTGGCGTCTGTTCGGCCGTTGAGCATTGAGCTCGGCCAAGCGCTTAGAAGGCTTCCTGAAGGGTCCTTAGGACTTTGGCGAGGTAGTCTAAGGACCTCGGCTAGTCCGAGTCCACCACATAAGCCCCCAGCTCGGTCAAGGCCATCTGAGCCTTGTCCCGAGGTTCTGGTTTAGGTCCTTTTCCCAAATCCACCTCATAAGGGCCGAGTTCACCACATAAGCCCCCCAGCTCGGTCAAGGCCATCTGAGCCTTGTTCCGAGGTTCTAGGGAGTTCGGACGATAATTCTGTCAAGAGCTGGATTCGGAGCATCAGCTGAGCGGAGCTAATTTGGGGCCGCACCTGGGGCAAGTCACCGTACGAGGATATAGGAGCTACGAAGAGAAGGTGCATTATGAGATGCAAGGGAACTCTACGACTTTAGACGGAGTGGTGTTGGAGTCAAATGGTAACGGCGGAACATCAACATAGACGACATCATCCTCAGGAGCGAAGAAGAGACGCAAGAAGAAGAAGGAACTTCACCCGATTGCCTTCGATAGGAAAGCTTAAGTATAGCGTCATTAGTTTAGGTTGTTGTGAATGCTTTGAGTCAAAGGATTACCGAGCGAAGAACTGTGACGACCCAACTTTCATTCCAAAGTAAAACATTTATTTTCAGAAAATACGACCATTTATTTTTCTTTGAAACTAAAAGTCAAGTCATCATCCATTATCAAATCTTGCGGAATTATATAAACATCGAGTCATGAAGACAAGTGATGTAATATCATATTTCATTCATATTGAAAAAGGGTACATACCACATTCTTCATTTATACAAAATACATAATTACTTGACTTAACACTCTAGGCCATTACATTATATTACATATATTACAACAAAATTCATAATAACCTAGAGCATATGGTTCATGACTCATGATATAAAATAGTATAGATAAGAGAAAACCTGATGGGTTATATCATTCACATTCCACCCCACAACTTAACTCAGTCGTCAGTTCCCCACTGAATTCCAGTTGAGTTGTCCATAAAGTCATCCACCATCTGATTCGCATTATCCACCGGATCCTCATCCTCTATTGGATCCTCCTCCTCCTCTTCCTCCTCCTCTTGAGCCAGATCATCAGGCACGTATATCGGAGTTCGGGATCGAACTCGAGGGGAAGGGCTAGGACGAGCAGGAACCTCTAAAATGATTCTTTCTGAGGAGAGTGCTGGACTCGGTGGGATAGCGTCGCGGAAATCGTCTTGGTGGTGGTGGAGGGGTTCCATTTCGCATAACAAAATTTGGCGGAATGTGCATGATGTAAACCATTGGGGTTCTCGATCTAAGCGGACGCATACGGGAATATGGGTTAGGATGGCGGAAGGTGACTTCCACATCCCCCTCATAAGTAGCCCTATGGTCCTCAAAATTCCACTCCCCATTAGGGAGCGGCCTCATCTCCACGCAGAACATGTTTCTCGCCATCACCTACACAAGGGACTGGGAGTGAGTCATAGCTAAAAGCAATAACAAATGAGCATAACAGTGGCTAGAAATAACAAGCACAAATTATCAAATAGCAATAATAGATGCAAGTACATATGCTCAAACCGTCTTTTATAATATCTTAATTAGTGTCGTGATGCATGCCTACTCCTCATTCATGCTGCGCGGTTTGGCATCCGAGTATCTCAGGCACGGGATATTCTCAATCCTATGATTCATCAAACCGGAGCGATTCACATTCAAGCGTCACGATCGATTGGGAACTCGGTCTTCCTAGCATCCTCGTGCTAGGGATATTCTGATTTAACCTATACCGAAGTTCCGAATCCAGATCGGAGCAACTCCTTCTCCATGCATGATGATGCCACACAAACTTCTTCTTTCATTTATTCTTTACTTTCTTTTATTCTTTAATCACATCCTTGAACATCATGTCTCCAATATAGAGACCCAAAGTTCATAATCCTTCTCAATCTCAAATTTATCCTTTCTTTTAGCATTAACTGGTGCTAGTGCTTTTCTGAAAATTTCATCAGCGGCCTTGCCACTTTGTGATGGTTTTATATAATAGGAGTTAATCCTTTTATTATTTAATTAATGCAACGACCCCATTTAGGACTCCCAAAATATCGACCAGGTGGGTAAAGACTTCCACTAGGACATGGGAAAATAATCAACCAAATGGGTGTACGCACTTCCATTGGGACATCCTGTCCGAATATGTCAACCACTGAATAAAATTCCAGTAGGACTCATCCAGGATAAAAATCTACCAATGGGAATCAAATAAACTTATACATTTTATCCGTTGGGACTCCTGTCCGAATATATCAACCACTGGATGAAATTCCAGTAGGACTCTTTCAGGATAATAATCAACCAACGGAATTAGGTTTTTAGGCATAAAGAGAAATAATTGGAATTTAGTAATATAGGAGATTAGATGAGTTAATTATAGGAAAGTAAGGTTTTTCTAAAAATTCTTTGAATTACTCGAGTAGTTCTTGCCTACTCGAGTGTTCTTATGAATTTACTCGAGTCTTTAAGAAATACTCGAGTGTTCTTCAATTTTCCTAGAATACTCGAGTCCTCCTTAATTTACTCGAGTGTTTTTACTGCAATAGCACCAGTTTCTGCACTCTTAATGTCAATTCGAATTCCTTGCATTGTATTTCCATTCTTATGCAAAACAGAGGCATAAACACATATAATGAACATGTTAGAACACATATACAAGTACATAGAAACATAAATCAACATCAAATCACAGAATCAATACATACTTGGAAAATAACCATTTCAAGATGTGAAATTCATTTCCACTTGGTTTTAACTTCGAAAATTAATCCAGTAAGCATTATTAGGTCCATTTAAACTTATTTGAATCGGAAAACCTTGGGTTTATGACCTCCAAGTCATATTCCCAATTCCAACTTCATCCCTTGATGAACCTTGTGAGGTTCCTACATTTCTAGCTTGAGATTACTCATTCTAGCAATTAGATAACTCCTCCCTTACCTCAGAGAAGCTAAACAACAGATTAAACAACAAGGAAATTGGCTGGATCGAAAATTCGAATTCTGGACTTGTGAAAAAGGGGTTGAACAGGCTGACTTTGGCCACCGATTTCACCACGGATTTGGCATGAAAAAGAGTGAAACAAGTTAGTTTAACAAACTAGGACATACTAACTCCAATCAGGAACAAGTTTGACACAAAAAGGGTTCATGAAATTACCAAACGAATTCAATGAAGATGAATACTTGATGCTGAAAACTACTCTGTTTTCACAGCTTTGAACTTCAAACTTTGATGATCTAGAACTCGAACTACAGGGGCTTATTTGAAGTGATTCTTGATTCTAATTCAAAGATGGAACTAGAACCTTGAGTTGTGTTTTGGTTTCGAAGGATTTGATTGAGAAACGAAGGAGAAATCAGAGATCAAAGTGTGCTCTGAAAAACTAAAAGTCTGAAACTTAAAATTCGGGTTTTGGATGATTAAAGGTGTTGGATGCTTCAACTAAGCACTTATTTATAGCCTAGGAATGCTTCAAGTCGAAGTAAAGTCCAGCTCTGTGCTTGAAGATTCGAGAAACCGCGTTTTGGTGCGAAAATTAAATGAAAACCGACTTATACACTTTCAGGTCTGCACGAAATACTCGAGTGTTTTCAAATATACTCGAGTGTTTATTTAAAAATTCAAATTTCCAAACAGCTACTTAAAATACTCGAGTCTTACCTAAAATACTCGAGTGTTTTTGCTAAAATAGGGAAAATTAACTATTTTAATGATATCAATATTGATAAAATACTTTTATTTCATATATTAAAATATAGGACCTTACTCTTCTCTCATATTAGATTCTAATTCCCATGTCGATTCTGACACTCCTTTTTGATTCCAAAGAACTCGCACTAAAGGAATCTCCTTTCCTCGCAGCTTTCTGATTTGACGATCTTCAATTCGCACTGGTCCGACTTCAAATGTCAGATTCTCCTTTAAAGGTATTTCATCTGGCTGTAACTGGATAATCGAAGACGGGTCTTGAATAAATTTGCGAAGCTGAGAAACGTGAAAGACATCATGGAGATTAGCTAAAGAAGGCGGTAACGCAATATGATAAGCGACGGGACCGACTCGCTTTAAGATCTGATATGGGCCTATAAACTTTGGAGATAATTTCTTTGGTTTCATTATTCTTCCAATACCAGTCGTCGGTACCACTCGCAGAAATACATGATCTCCTTCTTGAAATTCGAGTTTGGATCTACGCTGCTCGGCATAACTCTTTTGACGATTACTCTGATTTTCTTGGTCGTCTCTTGAACTAACTCTGGTCCGATAAGAGCATTCTCCCCCACTTGGAACCAACATAGTGGGGTTCTACACTTCCTTCCATAGAGAGCTTCGTACGGGGCCATGCCAATACTCGTGTGATAACTATTGTTGTAGGTGAACTCCACAAGCGGCAACAAACGATCCCAACTTTCTTGATACTCTAGAATGCAAGCACGGAGCAAATCTTCTAAAGATTGGATTGTTCTCTCCGATTGACCATCCGTTTGCGGGTGATAAGCCGAACTCATTCTTAGTTGCGTTCCTAAAGCTTGATGTAAACTCTGCCAGAAGCGAGACACAAAACGAGGGTCACGATCCGATACGATACTCGAGGGAATACCATGCAATCTAACAATCTCTTTGATGTACAATCTTGCAAGCTTCTCCAACGGATATTGCATGTCGATCAACCACGACCCAAATCGCGTCGAAACTTTCTCTTGTTCTTGGAAAACCACTTACAAAGTCCATGGCTATTCCATCCCATTTCCATTCGGGTATGCTGAAAGGTTGCAATTCTCCTCCGGGCTTCTTATGTTCAATCTTCGCCTTCTGGCAAACAAGGCAAGACGCAACATAAGACGCAACGTCTTTCTTCAATTCGGACCACCAAAACATCTTCTTCAGGTCTTGATACATCTTCGTTGATCCAGGATGCATACTCAGCTTGCTTTTGTGGGCTTCTTCTAGTACAGCTCTCCTTAGTTCTTGATTCGCCGGAATGCAGATTCGATCCTTGAATCTCAAAATGCCATCAGATCCTAATTGGAAATCTGGTTCCACTCCTTCTATCCCTAGTCTTTTCTTCTCTAGAAGCTCTTCATCCACTTGTTGTAAGTTTCGGACTTGACCCACAAACTCATTTGTGATTTTTAATATTCCTAACTTGATGCAATTTGGTTTGAACTGAACTGCCAAATTCAAGTTTCGTAACTCTTCAATTAATTCAGCTTCTTTCACCATCATCGATCTCATATGTAAAGTCTTTCTACTCAACGCATCGGCTACGATATTGGCTTTGCCGGGGTGGTAATGTAATTCAAAGTCGTAATCCTTTAAGAATTCCATCCACCTACGTTGCCTCATATTCAATTCCTTTTGGTCAAAAAGATACTTTAGACTTTTATGGTCACTGAATACTTGGAACGTATTACCTTACAGGTAATGTCTCCATATTTTCAAAGCAAAGACAATAGCAGCTAATTCCAAATCATGAGTAGGATAATTCTCCTCATGCACCTTCAACTGTCGCGACGCATAAGCAATAACTCTTCCTTCTTGCATCAGAACACAACCTAGACCTTGTTTTGATGCATCACAGTAAACATCAAAATTTTTCTGGAGATCGGGCAGAATTAACACTGGAGACGATGTTAACCTGTCCTTTAAAGTTTGGAAACTAACTTCACACTTCTCATTCCAAACAAAAGGTTGCTCCTTCCTAGTCAGGCGGGTTAAAGGAAGAGCCAACTTAGAAAATCCTTCAATGAACTTCCGATAATATCCGGCTAAACCAAGAAAACTTCTAACTTTAGTAACAGACTTAGGCTTCTCCCATTTCAGCACTGCTTCTACTTTAGCTGGGTCTACAGCAACACCATCTCTTGAAATTACATGCCCCAAGAAATTGACTTTTTCAAGCCAAAATTCACACTTGGCTAACTTGGCATATAATTTCTTTTCCTTCAAAGTCTCCAAGACAATCTTCAAATGATTGGCATGCTCCTCTGGGGTCTTTGAATTGATGAGTATATCATCTATAAACACCACAACAAAGGAATCCAAATAAGGTCGGAACACTCTATTCATGTAATCCATGAATATGGCAGGAGCATTGGTTAAACCAAAAGGCATCACCACATACTCGTAGTGTCCATACCTTGATCTAAAAGCTGTCTTCGGAATATCTTCCTCTCTTACTCTAATTTGATGATACCCTGACCTCAAATCAATCTTCGAAAATACGGACGCTCCTCTAACTTGGTCCATCAGATCATCTATTCTAGGCAACGGGTACTTATTTTTGATAGTGACCTTATTTAACTGCCTATAGTCTATACACAATCGCATGGCTCCATCCTTCTTTTTGACAAACAAAATAGGCGCACCCCATGGCGACACACTAGGTCGGATGAATTGCTTTTGCAGCATATCTTCTATTTGCTACTTCAACTCTGCTAATTCGGTTGCGGCCATACGATAAGGAGCGATAGAAATAGGAGCAGTACCAGGAACTAAATCGATACTGAATTCTATCTCTCGATGCGGTGGCTGTTGGAAAACTACACTCGGTGGTTGAAACAAATAGGAACACTAGGAGAACACCTAGAAGGGGGGGTTGAATAGGTGTTATAGAAACTTTGAAAGATTTTCGCAAGAAATAAATCTAAACGATTAAAACCAATGAAAATGAATCAATTAACAAATATTATATGATCAGAGATTAAGCGGAAACAATCAACACCAATATTCTTATTGATTCACCTAGGTTATGAAAATGATTTTCCCCAAATTAATTTGAACAATAAAGATTCAATTTAATCAATTATGAAAAATCACTTTTTCTAGGTTTTCAATCAAGAACACAATTAAAGACTTGAATTGTAAAGAGTAGAGAGTTTAGAGATACGACACAGTGATTTATCCTGGTTCACTTTCATCCACTTGAAAGCTACTCCAGTCCCCTCTTCAACCAAGAGAGATTCTTCACTATGAGGAATTAGAGTTTCTCAAATTACAAGTAAATGCCTCACAAGACTCCCTTCTTGCTAGCCTACAAGAGATACCACACCCTTGCCTTGTAACCCTATTGATATCTAATCTAACCTCTTCTCTTTTGCTTGCCGATACCTCACAACAAGACTTCCAATTGCTTGCTTCACTCACAAGACTTCCAAATGCTTGTTCTTCAACAAGGCTTCCAAGTGCTTGATGAAATGCCTCACCAAGGCTTCCAATGAAACTTGCTTGATTCACAAAATCAAGGCTTCCAATGTTGTAGAATGTTTGCCTCTTGCAAAGATTACAACTCAAATGAAAAACAATAACAATCCTATGAATCTCTTTCAAAAGGTATGAAATATCAACATGAGAGATTCAAGGTTCTTGATCAAAGAATATAAAAATGAGAGCTTTGATCTTGAGAGAGTGAGAGAATAGTGTGGCTTTGATTCTTTGTAAAATTGTGTATCAAAATGATTCTAGTTGATAGAAATGATTAGGAAAAGGTTTATATAGAATACCCAAAAGTTGGAGCAACTTAGAATAGCTTTTGAGAAGTGAAAAACGTATTTAAAACAGTTACAGACCCTGTTTACTCGAGTAAAATAAGTGTTAATCGAGTAATACGAAAGTCTGATAAATTTCACTCGAGTGAGACCAAAAATACTCGAGTAAAGGTGCAGATAATCGATTATCAAAAGTTTGTTAATCGATTATCAGTTCAAAATACACAGTTAATCAATTATCAAAATCTGTTAATCGATTATTAACATTAAAAATCACTTAAAACTTGTTTTCTCAAAAACTAAACCTTTTCTTTCAAACCTTTAAGCCACCTATTGATTTTAGGCAAAGTGAATACTCAAAATATGATATAATCATGCAATCAAAAGAGATTCACTACCCTCTAATAAATTCTACCCAAACTCATAAACTAAAAGACTTGTGAGGCAAAAGATAAAACAATAAAACATAAACTACCAAACTAAGTCTTCATGAGTTGGTTCTCTCTTTATAACTTGATGTTTGTTGTTGCTTGTTGAGCTCGAACTTGATCAACACATTTGTAGCTTGTTCAAAACCTTTTGGCATTTATCAAAACATTCTTCATGGATCTTACAATCTCCCCCTTTTTGAAAATGACAAACATGTTTTGAAATCGTTTGAAGTTCATTGAAGTTGTTGATGCTTGAACCATTTGATCACTTGGTGAGACTCTTGCTCCCCCTCAATTTATGCTTTTGACATTTGAATCCAATTGAGTTAAGCTTGATTCTCCCCCTATCTCCAACAACTTTGCTCAACCTATATAAAAACAACAAAACAAACCTTTCTCCAAACATACCATTTAAAAAAAATATTTCTCCCCTTTGTTTCAAAACATCATATTTCTCCCCCTTTGGCATTATCAAAAAGAAATATATACCAATTGTAACTAAACAAATACCAATTGAAATAAGATCTAAGCCAAAATAGAAGAAATATAACCAAAGCATGATAATCATCTAATGATTACTCAATGATACCAATTATAACAAATTGTATACCAATAACATGATACCAATTGTAAAACAATTGTAAGAATTTGATACCAATAGTATTTTCTCAATAGTATAAACAATATCACATTATAAGAAATAATACCAATTGAGAGAACTATGAGCAATATCTAACAATATCAATTGTAGATACCAATTGTATAATATCAAATGTTACCAATTTGTAGGATTTTCTTCTTGATACCAATTGAAGAAGATCAATAATGTCAATTGTATCAAATGTGTATAGACCTTCATTTGCTTCTTCAATCATACCTACAAAACAATCATGCTTTGCTTTTTGGTATCCAAATGGTTTTGGATCCATTTTTGTTAGTGTAGGGACTCTCACCCTTTTTCATCCAAACAAAATCTCCTTTAGGTATACCATGCACTTTAATATAACACACATTTGAAGTATGTCCATGAGTACCACAATAGAAACATGTTGGTGCATTTGAAAAATTAACTTTAGAAAAATCAACAACATTTCTATGAGATTTACTCTTAGCATTAGTATAACCCAAACCAAACTTGTTTGAATTTTCTCTTTGAAAATTTAACAATGTGCGCAATCTAATATCACCATTTGAGAAACTTGCAAGCTTATTTTTCAAAATAGCATTTTCATCCTTAAGCAACTTGCAATTCTCACAATCAACCACAATATTCAATCTACTAGCACAATCACAAGAAGAACTAGCATATATAAGATCAAGAGTTTCATTTTGAAGATTAAGCTCATCAACTTGTTTTTGAAGTTCTAAAATCTCTTGTTGATGTTTCAAAATGAGCTTCTTCCTTTCAATGTTTTTCAAAGCTAGTTTCTTAAATTGTTTATGCATTTCTTCATAAGCATTATATAACATTTCATAATTTGAAGAAATTTCGGATTTAGTAAGACTTACATCGCTTTCGTCACTTTGCTCACTTGATTCATCATTTGAGCTTTCCTCTTCATGTACTTGAGCTATCAAGTTGAGACAAACGTCATGTTCATCATCCGAAGAACTACTAGTTGTGCTTTTCTTGTCTTGTTCATCATCACTATTCCAAACTATGTATGCCCTTTTGTATTTTGCATTTTTCTTCTCTTTCTCCTTCTTCTTGAGATACTTAGAGCATGAGTACTTGAGATGACCGGGCTTTCCACATTCATGGCAAACTACACCTTCTTTTGAAGTCTTGGTCTTGTAGTGTGGGGGATCCTTCTCTTTACTTTTGTCCTTGTTCAACCTTCCTTTTCTCCTTAGAATTTTATTGAACTTTCTTAGTAGAAGCTTCATCTCCTCTTCATCAATATCCGAATCGGAATCTTCATTATCAACATCATCATCAACGGAACTCTCTTCCTTTTTATATGACCTTTGAGCTTTAAGAGCAATTCCTTTTCTCTCTTTGTACTTATCCGACTCTTCTTTGCAAACGTCCAAGCTCCATTTCATGTTCTTGTAGCTTTCCGAAAAGTGTTGCTAAGTCCATGGTGTCCAAGTCCTTTGATTCAACAGTTGCGGTAACCTTAGGTTGCCATTCCCTACTTAGACATCTTAAAACTTTGTTAACAAGTTCACAATTCAAGAAAGTTTTACCAAGAGCAATGAGATGATTAACAATATGTGTAAAACATTTTTGCATAAAACATATAGATTCATTAGGCAACATACGAAACAATTCATATTCATGCATCAAAGAATTTAATCTAGCACGCCTAACTTCACTAGTGCCTTCATGTGTGACTTGCAAGGTGTCCCACATATCTTTGGCATATTTACATTGGGAGACTCTAAAGAACTCATCATAAGATAGAGCGGAGGTGATGATATTTTTTGCTTTTAAATCATATTGAATTTTTCTTTTATCATCATCGGTCCACTTATCTTTGGGAGTTAGTGTAAGCACACCTTCTACATCTTTTGAGGGAATATAAGGACCATTTTCAATGGCTTCCCAAATGTTCACATCTATAGCTTCTATAAAGATTCTCATCCTAATTTTCCAATAACCATAACCCTCTCCACCAAACATAGGAGGGCGATTTATTGAAGCACCTTCACCACCAAAAGGATTCGTAGAACCCATTGTAGTTTCTCAAGGATCTTAACGAAAAAGCTCTATGCTCGTGTCTTTCGACTGAGCTCTGATACCAATTGTTGGAAAACTACACTCGGTGGTTGAAACAAATAGGAACACTAGGAGAACACCTAGAAGGGGGGGTTGAATAGGTGTTATAGAAACTTTGAAAGATTTTCGCAAGAAATAAATCTAAACGATTAAAACCAATGAAAATGAATCAATTAACAAATATTATATGATCAGAGATTAAGCGGAAACAATCAACACCAATATTCTTATTGATTCACCTAGGTTATGAAAATGATTTTCCCCAAATTAATTTGAACAATAAAGATTCAATTTAATCAATTATGAAAAATCACTTTTTCTAGGTTTTCAATCAAGAACACAATTAAAGACTTGAATTGTAAAGAGTAGAGAGTTTAGAGATACGACACAGTGATTTATCCTGGTTCACTTTCATCCACTTGAAAGCTACTCCAGTCCCCTCTTCAACCAAGAGAGATTCTTCACTATGAGGAATTAGAGTTTCTCAAATTACAAGTAAATGCCTCACAAGACTCCCTTCTTGCTAGCCTACAAGAGATACCACACCCTTGCCTTGTAACCCTGTTGATATCTAATCTAACCTCTTCTCTTTTGCTTGCCGATACCTCACAACAAGACTTCCAATTGCTTGCTTCACTCACAAGACTTCCAAATGCTTGTTCTTCAACAAGGCTTCCAAGTGCTTGATGAAATGCCTCACCAAGGCTTCCAATGAAACTTGCTTGATTCACAAAATCAAGGCTTCCAATGTTGTAGAATGTTTGCCTCTTGCAAAGATTACAACTCAAATGAAAAACAATAACAATCCTATGAATCTCTTTCAAAAGGTATGAAATATCAACATGAGAGATTCAAGGTTCTTGATCAAAGAATATAAAAATGAGAGCTTTGATCTTGAGAGAGTGAGAGAATAGTGTGGCTTTGATTCTTTGTAAAATTGTGTATCAAAATGATTCTAGTTGATAGAAATGATTAGGAAAAGGTTTATATAGAATACCCAAAAGTTGGAGCAACTTAGAATAGCTTTTGAGAAGTGAAAAACGTATTTAAAACAGTTACAGACCCTGTTTACTCGAGTAAAATAAGTGTTAATCGAGTAATACGAAAGTCTGATAAATTTCACTCGAGTGAGACCAAAAATACTCGAGTAAAGGTGCAGATAATCGATTATCAAAAGTTTGTTAATCGATTATCAGTTCAAAATACACAGTTAATCAATTATCAAAATCTGTTAATCGATTATTAACATTAAAAATCACTTAAAACTTGTTTTCTCAAAAACTAAACCTTTTCTTTCAAACCTTTAAGCCACCTATTGATTTTAGGCAAAGTGAATACTCAAAATATGATATAATCATGCAATCAAAAGAGATTCACTACCCTCTAATAAATTCTACCCAAACTCATAAACTAAAAGACTTGTGAGGCAAAAGATAAAACAATAAAACATAAACTACCAAACTAAGTCTTCATGAGTTGGTTCTCTCTTCATAACTTGATGTTTGTTGTTGCTTGTTGAGCTTGAACTTGATCAACACATTTGTAGCTTGTTCAAAACCTTTTGGCATTTATCAAAACATTCTTCATGGATCTTACAGTGGCAAACCGGGAACTTCATCAGGAAACACTTCGGGAAAATCTCGAATAATCGGGATTTCCTCTATCTTCGGATCATCTTTCTTTTCTTCTACTACCGCAGAAAACACACAAACGTACCCTTCAGGTTGCACCTCAGGCGACTTTTTACCGGGAAAAACAATCGTTCGGGTCTTGCAATCGATCACCACTTGGTTAGTTGCTAACCAATCCATCCCGAAAATAACGTCAAGCTGGGATAACGGTAGACAGATTAAATCTACCCTAGAGGACAAACTTCCTATATTGACTGCACACCCAAAACATGCTCTTGACGTAGTTACTGGCACATTCGAAGGAGTACACACCTTAAGTCTAAACGGTGTCTCTGAAACAGGTAAACACAAACGCTTAACGCATTCCTCAGAGATGAAAGAATGCGTAGCACCAGAATCGAATAAAAAGCGACAAGGCATGCCATTGAGAAGATGGTTACCTTGCACGAGATTATCTGCCTGCTCCGCCTCGGATCCGGACATGGTAAAAACCTTCCCGTTAACCCATGGCTTGTTTCCCGCACTTTGATTGTTTTGACGCTGGGTTTGATGACAGAGACGAGCGATGTGACCAGTCTTTCCACAGTTGTAGCAAATCGGTGGCTGGTTTCTCCAACACTCCTTCCCAGGATGGAATCTTTGACATTTGTTGCACATTGCACCAGGGGCTGGGAGACCGGGTGCTCCAGAAGATGATGCACTTCCTTTTCCTTTCTGTGGATAAGGACCTCTCTGATTCTTGTTACCATACCTATGCTGATTGCGATGTGGTCCAAAACCTCCTTCTCCAAAGTTCTTCTTGACACTATTCCTTTCAAAAATGCGGCAAGTACTAACCAGCGTTGGATAGTGTCGGATCCTTTGCACACTCACAGCTAATTTGATGTCGGATATCAGTCCATTGTCGAATCGCGTGCACTTGGAATGTTCATCGGGGTGATACTGGAAGTATGGCGAGTACTTCATCAGCTCTTCAAATTTCTCAACATACTGGTCAACTGTCAGATTTCCTTGCTTTAGGTCGAGGAACTCCATTTCCTTCTGCAGCCTGATGTCCTCTGGGAAATACTTCTCGAGAAACTTCTCTGTGAAGATCCCCCAAGTAAACTCTACTTGATCGAACTCCAGGAATTGACGAGTTTGGTTCTACCAAGTAGCAGCTTCACCAGTGAGCACATAAGCAGCAAACGTGACCTTTTGCGATTCCGACAGAGTCAGCGTTCTAAAGATTTTATTCATCTCATCAAGCCAGAACTGAGCTTGCTCGGGACGACGACCACCCGAGAAGCTAGGGGGTTTGCACTTCCTAAAGGCATCTAAGCCTTGAAACTCCGCTGGGGTTCCATTGCTTGGAGGATTTTTGTGCTGCATATTCTCCAGAACTGCAGCCATACGGGTCAAAGCCTCCGCAATGTTAGCGTTATTTCTTCCGGCCATCTAGTCCTACAGAATCCAAAGGGGAAACTTAATTAGATTCTGCGACTTCTAGTCTTATACTACAAACATCATGTCATGATATGCAATGGTTAGTGTGTAAGGCCACACTCCAAGGCCGAGAGTCGAACCATTGCTCTGATACCACTAAATGTGATGACCCAACTTTCATTCCAAAGTAAAACATTTATTTTCAGAAAATACGACCATTTTTTTTATTTGAAACTAAAAGTCAAGTCATCATCCATTATCAAATCTTGCGGAATTATATAAACATCGAGTCATGAAGACAAGTGATGTTGTAACACCCCGTAAATTCCTCATATTAAATTAAAACACTAAAGGGATTTATTTTGAGAAAAATATTCTGAAAGGTTATTTTCTTGAATGATTTTCTTAAAAGTAACGTTTTAAGCTAATGAATGACTTTAAAGTAATGATTTTCTAAACTAATGTTCAACATTTAGAAATTTGGTTTGAGAAAGTCTATATGCTTATTAAAAGTGTTGTGATGAAAATTATTTTCTAGACATGTATGTATGTGTACGGTTTTTATATGTATAATACGTGTATGTACATGGTTTTGAATGTGCATGTGTTTGAGACACTAGGAGGATTAAATAAATATGTATGATGCATGAATATGTATGGTGAATATATGTGTGTATGTCATGTGAATGCTACTTGTGTGATACTTATGTGTGTGTAAAGTATATGCATTACCCATGATGCCATGTTATGTGTTGTTATGATCCACATGAAAATAAATTAAGTGTGTGTACATGCATATATGGTTCGGCCCTATCAAGACTAGAAGGAACCAAGAAGAGTACACTTCCTTATGCACTAAGAAAATGAAAATTAAATAGAAAATAGGAGGAGAGTAGGAGAGATGAGTCATGATACTAGGAGAGGCTAGGTTGCATGAGTCATAAGCCTAATGAGGACTTTCTTTAATCCTTGCCTCCCACGAAGTGACCTCCCCCATGCAACAATTGGGTAGGTCCAAATTGCCCTTCCTTCCACCCATTGAAACCGAGGGCAAAAGAGGAAACTAAACACCCTTACCTCTACTCTAAAACCGTATGAGTTAGTGTGTGTTGGTTAGTCCCTCTTCATTTCCTTCATGTCTTTCCAACGCCCACAACAAACACTAACACACTTGCTCTCATGAGTACCATCAAACTCTTGAGACACATAGGGAGAAAGAGAGAACCCTTGAGAGAAGAAGAAGGAAGAGGAGTGAAAATCCAAGCTCTTAACCCCAAACTTCATTGATCCCTTTCCACACACTCTTCTTCAAAGATCAAAGAAGAAGAAAACATCCATCAACCCTAGAAAGAAAAGGAGACCGAGGCAAACCATGAGGAAAAGGGAGAGGAGAAGTTGAAGATTTAAGTTAGGATTAAGAGGAAAGAGGTTGGGGCAGTTGGCAGCACACGGATTCGAAGAGAGCACACATTCAATCGCTGGACCCCAGGTGAGAGAGAAGCTCTCCTAAGACACCGTGGTAGCTAGGTGATCTATTAGGACGTTCCGTATCATCTCAAAGATCGGAACTTAGTGGTTGGAGTCAGTAGTATAAGTGGCAATTGTTTGTTTTGTGTGGCCACTTATACGAAGGTGACAAATACCACAATGCTATTGTGTGATGATTGTGTGTTGATAGCATGCTTTTATTCGTTTAAATTATGTTGCTTATTTCTATAGTGGATGGATATCTGCGATGTCTTGAATAAGAAACGAAATGAAATGAAAGAGTTGAGGGAGTGATGAATTGAAAGTCATGGTATATTAGTAAAAGAATGATGAAAGAGATAAGAGAGTGATTGGGAAAAAGAGATAAGAATTGACTGGAGAGAAATTGGTAATGATGAGAATGAGCCAGAGCTGGGAAGAGTGATGTGAATTGTTGGAATGAGAGATAAAGTAAATGGAGCTGGGCTCCTTGGGTTTTGATTTTAGTCTGGGCACTCGTGTTGAGTTGAGCTTGCTCCTCCATTAGTGCCCAGCAAAAATGTGTCTTTGAAAAAGAGTTTTTGAAAAAGGGATTTTACGAAAGGAATTGTGAAAAGAAATATTTCTGAACAAGGTTTTATGAAACGAAATTTTGGGAAAGGCTTTTGAAATGGAATTTTTTGAAGGAGTTTGTGAAACAGGATTTTTCAAAGAAGTTTTTATGAAACGATCTTTTTGAAAGAAGTTTTATGAAAGGATGTTTCGGAACAACGTTTGAGAAAGTTTTACGAAATGACCTCTTTGAGGAAAAGTCTGTGGAAATGATAATTTTGGTGAATGTTGGTGAAAATAAAGTTTTGTGAAAAGTTTTGGGAATAGAGTTGTTGAAGGTCGAGAAAGAAAGTTTTTGGAAAGTTGAGAACTCAAGAATTTTTGAGAAGGGTGGTAAAAAGAACGATTGAAGAGTGAAATGTGAATCTGTTGATGTGATCCCATCTCTGTGCTATGTGAGTTGTGATAAAGAGAAAGATTGTGCCAAGATAGCGGTCGAGACTCACTGAAGGGATGTACGAAGGGTGAGCCGACCAATAGGTTAATTAAAAGGATAAAAGACTTTAAAAGACATTAACAACGAACGTGGTGAGGTATGAGAGTTAACCCGAAGTAGTGGAGAGGAAGGAACGATAAGTATCTGCGGATACTTAGGACGAGATTGCATTAGGGGAGGACGATGACGGTGAAACGTCAAGAAGTCTAGAGTATTGTTGTAGACAGAACGAACTCCATAAGTGGTGCACTAACGTGGTGGGGACTGGGTCTAATACCGTGGTAAGTTCTGTGCGCGCACTACAACAATACTTTCGCCCCCTAGATTGCAAATCGAGAACAGTGAGAGGGACTGGAACGGGGCATTGTGTTTTGCCACTGCGAGGCAGTGTGCCATGATTATTATAAATTGATATTATTGAGGCTGGGCCTGCTGGTCAGGGACCATTCATGTATGTGACAGTTGTCGTGCCCGCGTGGTAAAGGTCCTGTACTCCTGTTTGCTTCCGACTAGGTGGATGGATGGCCGAGGAGATGTAGACTTGAGATGTGAGTGCTAACTACGAAAGAAACGCTCACCTCGATGATCCTTTAACTTCCCCGATCATCGATGGTTATAATTCGATAAGACGTCTTAATTAAAGGTTCATAATTATAAGAATAAGAGTTCAAGAAGTATGAAGAGTGAGGAAGAGATTGAGAATGGGAGTGTGAAAAAGAGATTAAGTTTCATGAGAAGGGTATGAAAGGAAAGTGGAGAAGTATGAAGTAATTAATAATGAATAAAATGGGGTATCAAGTATTATTGATGGTGATAGTGTGTTTGCATGTTATCTTGTGTGTATGCTGTGTATTGTTGTGTGTGTCCTATTATTTTGCCTACCGTAATTCCACACCGTCGACGCTACGCGTCCGGATAGCTTACTCTCTCCTGTTCGTTGGTACATCGGTGTCGCTGGTACTCCAACGGGAAGATGGATCGTCGTCTGGAGATCGTTACTTGGCCTCATAAGGGACGCAGATGGAAAGCTATACGTCGAGGATGGGCATGGTCGGGATGTGCTCAGTTGGTGATCGAAGACCCGGAACATACGTTGGGTGGATTTACACCTAGTTTGTGTTTGGGGAGTATATCCTACATATGTCACAGTTCTGAACCGCCGCCTCGGAATCAAGGGGAGGAGAACTCGGTGAAGCTATTCGGAGTGGAACTTAAACCAAGTTCCGAAGGGGAGCCCAAGAACGAGATCGCATCATCCTCTGGAACAAAGGCACCCGCAAAGAAGAAGAAGAAGCTTGAACCAATCATTTTTGATAGGAAGAGGGAGCCAATAATAGAGTTAGATTAAGTTGTTGTCATTATTTTGTGCCCAGGAATACCTAAGTGATGAAACAATGTTGTACTTCAATTGTTTTGAAGCATGCCCGACTTTTATTGAATGAGAGGACACTTTTTATGAAATATGCTCAAGTTCTTATGATGAAACGAATGAAGTTACATAAGTTGAAAATCGAACTGTTTTCTTGATAAAATGTTTTTGGAAAACATGGTAAATGAGTTGTGGTTTCAAGTAACAACTCGATTTTCGAAAGAGAAAGTTGAAGGAGACTAATAACTTTTCCAATATGTTTTCAAGTCCTTCAACAATATAAAAAAAAAAATGGGCCACATTTTTGCAACCTTAATTAAATATTTTGGATGTCGAAAATCGGGCTGTTACAGATGTAACATCATATTTCATTCATATTGAAAAAGGGTACATACCACATTCTTCATTTATACAAAATACATAATTACTTGACTTAACACTCTAGGCCATTACATTATATTACATATATTACAACAAAATTCATAATAACCTAGAGCATATGGTTCATGACTCATGATATAAAATAGTATAGATAAGAGAAAACCTGATGGGTTATATCATTCACATTCCACCCCACAACATAACTCAGTCGTCAGTTCCCCACTGACTTCCAGTTGAGTGTCCATAAAGTCATCCACCATCTGATTCGCATTATCCACCGGATCCTCATCCTCTATTGGATCCTCCTCCTCCTCTTCCTCCTCCTCTTGTGCCGGATCATCAGGCACGTATATCGGAGTTCGGGATCAAACTCGAGGGGAAGGGCTAGGACGAGCAGGAACCTCTAAAATGATTCTTTCTGAGGAGAGTGCTGGACTCGGTGGGATAGTGCGTCGCGGAAATCGTCTTGGTGGTGGTGGAGGGGTTCCATTTCGCATAACAAAATTTGGCGGAATGTGCATGATGTAAACCATTGGGGTTCTCGATCTAAGCGGACGCATACGGGAATATGGGTTAGGATGGCGGAAGGTGACTTCCACATGCCCCTCATAAGTAGCCCTATGTTCCTCAAAATTCCACTCCCCATTAGGGAGCGGCCTCATCTCCACGCAGAACATGTTCCTCGCCATCACCTGCACAAGGGACTGGGAGTGAGTCATAGCTAAAAGCAATAACAAATGAGCATAACAGTGGTTAGAAATAACAAGCACAAATTATCAAATAGCAATAATAGATGCAAGTACATATGCTCAAACCGTCTTTTATAATATCTTAATTAGTGTCGTGATGCATGCCTACTCCTCATTCATGCTGCGCGGTTTGGCATCCGAGTATCTCAGGCTCGGGATATTCTCAATCCTATGATTCATCAAACCGGAGCGATTCACATTCAAGCGTCACGATCGATTGGGAACTCGGTCTTCCTAGCATCCTCGTGCTAGGGATATTCTGATTTAACCTATACCGAAGTTCCGAATCCAAATCGGAGCAACTCCTTCTCCATGCATGATGATGCCACACAAACTTCTTCTTTCATTTATTCTTTACTTTCTTTTATTCTTTAATCACATCCTTGAACATCATGTATCCAATATAGAGACCCAAAGTTCATAATCCTTCTCAATCTCAAATTCATCCTTTCTTTTAGCATTAACTGGTGCTAGTGCTTTTCTGAAAATTTCATCAGCGGCCTTGCCACTTTGTGATGGTTTTATATAATAGGAGTTAATCCTTTTATTGTTTAATTAATGCAACGACCCCATTTAGGACTCCCAAAATATCGACCAGGTGGGTAAAGACTTTCACTGGGACATGGGAAAATAATCAACCAAATGGGTGTACGCACATCCATTGGGACATCCTGTCCGAATATGTCAACCACTGAATAAAATTCTAGTAGGACTCATCCAGGATAAAAATCTACCAATGGGAATCAAATAAACTTATACATTTTATCCATTGGGACTCCTATCCGAATATATCAACCACTGGATGAAATTCCAGTAGGACTCTTTCAGGATAATAATCAACCAACGGAATTAGGTTTTTAGGCATAAAGAGAAATAATTGGAATTTAGTAATATAGGAGATTAGATGAGTTAATTATAGGAAAGTAAGGTTTTTCTGAAAATTCTTTGAATTACTCGAGTAGTTCTTGCCTACTCGAGTGTTCTTATGAATTTACTCGAGTCTTTAAGAAATACTCGAGTGTTCTTCAATTTTCCCAGAATACTCGAGTCCTCCTTAATTTACTCGAGTGTTTTTACTACAATAGCACCAGTTTCTGCACTCTTAATGTCAATTCGAATTCCTTGCATTGTATTTCCATTCTTATGCAAAACAGAGGCATAAACACATATAATGAACATGTTAGAACACATATACAATTACATAGCAACATAAATCAACATCAAATCACAGAATCAATACATACTTGGAAAATAACCATTTCAAGATGTGAAATTCATTTCCACTTGGTTTTAACTTGGAAAATTAATCCAGTAAGCATTATTAGGTCCATTTAAACTTATTTGAATCGGAAAACCTTGGGTTTATGACCTCCAAGTCATATTCCCAATTCCAACTTCATCCCTTGATGAACCTTGTGAGGTTCCTACATTTCTAGCTTGAGATTACTCATTCTAGCAATTAGATAACTCCTCCCTTACCTCAGAGAAGCTAAACAATAGATTAAACAACAAGGAAATTGGCTGGATCGAAAATTCGAATTCTGGACTTGTGAAAAAGGGGTTGAACAGGCTGACTTTGGCCACCGATTTCACCACGGATTTGGCATGAAAAAGAGTGAAACAAGTTAGTTTAACAAACTAGGACATACTAACTCCAATCAGGAACAAGTTTGACACAAAAAGGGTTCATGAAATTACCAAACGAATTCAATGAAGATGAATACTTGATGCTGAAAACTACTCTGTTTTCACAGCTTTGAACTTCAAACTTTGATGATCTAGAACTCGAACTACAGGGGCTTATTTGAAGTGATTCTTGATTCTAATTCAAAGATGGAACTAGAACCTTGAGTTGTGTTTTGGTTTCGAAGGATTTGATTGAGAAACGAAGGAGAAATCAGAGATCAAAGTGTGCTCTGAAAAACTGAAAGTCTGAAACTTAAAATTCGGGTTTTGGATGATTAAAGGTGTTGGATGCTTCAACTAAGCACTTATTTATAGCCTAGGAATGCTTCAAGTCGAAGTAAAGTCCAACTTTGTGCTTGAAGATTCGAGAAACCGCGTTTTGGTGCGAAAATTAAATGAAAACCGACTTATACACTTTCAGGTCTGCACGAAATACTCGAGTGTTTTCAAATATACTCGAGTGTTTATTTAAAAATTCAAATTTAAAATACTCGAGTGTTTTTGCTAAAATAGGGAAAATTAACTATTTCAATGATATCAATATTGATAAAATACCTTTATTTCATATATTAAAATATAGGACCTTACAAGAACCATTTATGTAATACAGCTAAGTTTAAGTCCTGTTTTGTAAAGTACTTTACTTTGGAAGAGCGATCAATGTAAACTTTTGAAATCCGTTATGAATATTAATGTTCTTGGAACTAAATTATTTTATGAAGAGAAAAGTTTTATGAAAGGAACTGTTTTAGTAACAACTCAATTTTCAACAAAAGGACTTTTAAATACACCAATGACTTTTCAACGATATGTTACAAAAAAAAAATTGGCCTCATTTTTGCCACTTTAATAAGTAAAAGTTAATTATTTTTGGTTTACGAAAATCGGGCTGTTACAACAAACATTATCATTTCTTGGGAAAACACGTCGATATGCTTGATTTTAATTGAGTTCATTTCAGTTGCCAATGTGAAGTTTTGAGAGTTTTAGAAAACCTTTCGATATATTTTGATTGCGCACTCAATGTGAAGTTTTCAGTTGCCTGATTTTAAGATTTAGTTTTGACAAGAGGGATGATTGCCATTATATGAAACAATTCTATCTCACTTTATGCACCAATTTAACGACATAAATTGATATTAAAGAATGTATTGATAAATGAAATTTTATGTTGATGATCTACATTTTTAGTTTTAGTGCACCAAATGTGCACATTCACTATCCAAAGAATAAGGTCAGTTTAGTTTAGAGGAACAAGTATTGCTACATTTTCTTTACAGTACCCATATACATAATTGAGAATTTTTATCTTTAAAATATAACATGAGAATAGAAATACTGATTTACAATATATCATTTTATTATAAACAATTCTTTACGACAAAAACACGACAATGAAAATGCGGGGAGACAATCGACATGCTAGTAAGAAATAATGCATTCTTTGAATCATTGCGAACTTTCAAAATTTGAATAAACGGGTCATAATTCTAGATAGTCTAGAACATAATGTGAAGGGGGTGATTTCTATGAGCATGAAGGGGTGCATCCTTTTATTTTTTGTGTTAACAATAATGAGTGATTAAAAGGTGATAAGATTATAAATTCAAATTTTAAATTCAAATAGTAAAAATAAAATGTATAGATACCTTGTGACGACCCAAATTTATTTCCATTTTTAATTCTTTTATCCAAAATACGGATTAGTTTTTCGCTTTTATGAAAATAAATTTAAGCCATTACCATATTGATCTACTTATCACATCATCATATCAAACACATAGTAATAAAAACTAATTTACATCATATACATTGTTATTAAGAGTTTTCAGTAAAACATCACAGTAGCAGCATCGGCATTGTCATTAGTTTATACCCTAGGTCACTTGATATTTTACACTATATCACAACAAAAATTATAATGACCCAGAGCATATGGTTAGAACTCCAAAATATCGGGAAGTATATAAAAAAGGGACTTCCCTACTATGTAGTCATATAACATCCATCCTAGTCAGGGAAAAGGCAAATGATAAGGATTATGGGAACACAAGTCCTGAGGGAGCACATGTGACGACCCAACTTTTAATTCCAAAGTTAAATATTCGTATTCAAAAAAATACGACCATTCTTTTTTTTTCTTTTCTTTGAAACTAAAAGTCAGTCATCATCCATTATCAAATCTTGCGGAATTATATAAACATCGAGTCATGACGACAAGTGATGTAACATCATATTTCATTCATATTGAAAAGGTTACATACTACATTCTTCATTAAACAAAATACATAATTACTTAATTCAACACTCTAGGCCATTACATTATCTTACATATATTACAACAAAATTCATAATAACCTAGAGCATATGGTTCATGACTCAAAATATAACATAACATAGATAAGAGAAAACCTGATGGGTTATATCAGTCACATTCCACCCCACAACTTAACTTAGTCGTCAGTTCCCCACTGATTTCCAGTCGAGTTGTCCATAAAATCATCCACCATCTGATTCGCATTACCCACCGGATCCTCATCCTCGATTGGATCCTCCTCTTCCTCTTCCTCCTCTTCTTGTGCCGAATCGTCAGGCACGTATATCGGAGTTCGGGATCGAACTCGAGGAGAAGGACTAGGACAAGCAGGAACCTCTAGGATGATTCTTTCTGAGGAGAGTGCTGGACTCGGTGGGATAGTGCGTCTCGAAAAATGTCTTGGTGGTGGTGGAGGGGTTCCATTTCTCATAACAAAATTTGGCGGAATGTGCATGACGTAAACCATTGGAATTCTTGATCTAAGCGGACGCATACGGGAATATGGATTAGGATGGCGGAAGATAACTTCCACATCCCCCTCATATGTATCCCTATGGTCCTCAAAATTCCACTCCCCATTAGGGAGCCGCCTCATCTCCACGCAGAACATGTTTCTCGCCATCACCTACACATGGGACTGGGAGTGAGTCATAGCTAAAAGCAATCACAAATGAGTATAACAGTGGCTAGAAATAACAAACACATGTTATCATATAGCAATAATAAATGCATATGTATATGCTCAAACTATCTTTCATAATATCTTGATTAGTGTTATGATGCATGCCTACTCCTCATTCATACTACACAGTTTGGCATCCGAGTATCTCAGGCTCGGGATATTCTCAATCCTATGGTTCATCAAACCGGAGCGATTCATATTCAAGCATCACGATCGATTGGAAACTCGGTCTTCCTAGCATCCTTGTGCTAGGGATATTCTGATTTAACATACAACGAGGTTCCGAATCTAGATCGGAGCAACTCATTCTCCCTGCATGATAATGTCGATTGGAAAATCGGTCTTCCTAGCCTCCTTGTGCTAGGGATATTCTGATTTAACTTTACCGAAGTTCCGAATCTAGATCGGAGCAATTCCTTCTCCATGCATAATAATGCCACACAAACTTTTCTTGTTATTCTTTACTTTCTTTTATTCTTTAATAACATCCTTGAACATCATGTCTCCAATATAGAGACCCAAAGTTCATAATCCTTCTCAATCTCAAATTCATCCTTCCTTTTAGCATTAACTGGTGCTAGTGCTTACTGAAAATTCCATCAGCGGCCCAGCCACTTTGTGATGGGTTTTATACAATAGGAGTTAATCATTTTATTATTAATTACTGCAACGACCCCATTTAGGACTCCCAAATATCAACCAAGTGGGTAAAGACTTCCACTGGGACATGGGAAAATAATCAACCAAATGGGTGTACGCACTTCCATTGGGACATCTTATCCGAATATGTCGACCACTGAATAAAATTCCAGTAGGACTCATCCAGGATAAAAATCAACCAATGGGAATCAAGTAAACTTATACATTTATCCATTGGGACTCCTGTCCGAATACGTCAACCACTGAATAGAATTCCAGTAGGACTCTTCCAAGATAATAATCGACCAATGGAAAAACGTATAAGAATTAGGTATTCAATATTCTTAAGAAAAATAAGTGTTTTCTTCAGTTTTAATCAAAATACTCGAGTATTTTATAAAATACTCGAGTTGTTCTTCATTTTTTTCCAGAATACTTGAAGTTCTTGAAGCAAGACTCGAGTTGTTCCTCATTTTTCCAGAATACTCGAGTATTTCTCAAAAGACTCGAGTGTTTTTACTGCAACAGCACCAGTTTCTGCATTTTAAGCACCAATTCGAATTCCATGCATTGTTTTTCCATTCTTATGCAAAACAGAGGCATAAACACATATAAGGAACATGTTAGTACGCATAAACAAGTACATATTAACATAAATCACCATCAAATCACAGAATCTATGCAAACTTGAAAAATAACCATTTCAAGATATGAAATTTATTTCCACTTGGTTTTATCTTCGAAAATCAATCCAGTGAGCATCATTAGGTTCATTTAAACTTATTTGACTCATAAAACCTTGGGTTTATGACCTCCATGTCATATCCCCAATTCCAACTTCATCCCTTGATGAACCATGTGAGGTTCCTACATTTCTAGCTTGAGATTACTCATTCTAGCAATTAGATAACTCCTCCCTTACCTTAGAGAAGCTAAACAACAGATTAAACAACGAGAAACTTGGTTGGATCAAAAATCCAAATTCTGGACTTGTGAAAAAGGGGTTGAACAGGCTGACTTTGGCCACAGATTTCACCACGGATTTGGCATGAAAAAGAACGAAACAAGTTAGTTTAACAAACTAGGATATACTAACTCCAATCAGAAACAAGTTTGACACAAAAAGTATCCCTGAGATTACCAAACGAATTCAATGAAGATGAATACTTGATGCTGAAAACTACTCTGTTTTTACAGCTTTGAACCTCAAACTTTGATGAGCTAGAACTCGAACTACAGGGGCTTATTTGATGTGATTCTTGATTCTAATTCAAAGATGGAACTAGAACCTTGAGTTGTGTTTTGGTTTCGAAGGATTTGATTGAGAAACGAAGGAGAAATCAGAGATCAAAGTATGCTCTAGAAAACTGAGAGTCAAAAACTGAAATTCGGGTTTTGGGTGATTAGAGGTGTTGGATGCCTCAACCAAGCACCAATTTATAGCTTAAGAATACTTCAGGTTGAAGTAAAGTCCAGCTCTATGCTTGTCATTTCAAGAAACCGCGTTTTGGTGCGAAAATTAAATGAAAACCGACTTATACACTTTCAGGTCTGCACGAAATACTCGAGTTTTTTTCCCAAATACTCGAGTTTTTATTTAAAAATTCAAATTTCCAAACAGCTACTTAAAATACTCGAGTTTTTCCTAAAATACTCGAGTGTTTTTGCTAAAATAGGAAAAATTGACTATTTTAATGATACTAATATTGATAAAATACTTTCATTTCATATATTTAAAATATAGGATCTTACAGCACATATGAGGGAGAGGGTTCAGACGACGGTGGATCGTGATCTCCACCATCCCCTCTAATATCAGATTAGCACCCCTCCTATGCTATTCCCCCTCTGGGATGAACCTCATCTCTATACAGATCGGTTTCTGCGCCATTACCTGACAAACAAAAGGACAGGGAGTAAGTCGTAGCGAAGCACATAATCAAATAATATCAGAACTATAAATAACAAGCACAAGGAATCAGGTAATCAAGTAAGAATGCATACATAATTGCACACCCAATTTAACAATAAAATTCTCTTGTAATTTAGTGGCATGATGCATGTATTCTAATATCAATCTCCTCGTTTGGATCCAATCTCAATATCTTTACAACCCTTCGTCTGAATTCAATTCTCTAATCAAAGGAAAGCAATTAGGAGTAAACGCCTTTCATCCACGACAGATCATGAAACTCATCTATGTGTACCCTTCTCTCTTAGGGTCCGATCATTGCCAAAGGACCGTCCTCCGCAGTTATGATATGTACCTAGAGGCCGATAGGGTATATTATGGTTAAGCAAAACTATTCCGGGAAAAGTCTGCAGAACCCCCCCATCATAGGATCGTTTTACCCATAATGTAGATACCCAATTTTGTCCCCCAAACAAAATAAAAGAAGAAATAATAAAAAATGTTTTGTTGTTTTTTTAAAAAAGATAAAAAATAAGAATAAAAAATAAGAAAAGATTTTGAAAAAAAGTATTTTTTGTATAAAATAAAAAAACGAAATAAAAAAAAATAAGATAAAAATGTGTTTTAAGAAAAGGTTTGGTTAGTTGTTGTGAGGATAAGGATAAATTTTTGTGAAAGTATTATCATCAAATTTTTTATTGAGAGTTATCTTTAAAAAAAAAGGTTTAAAATCTCATTGATGAACTAAAGGGTTTGACTTCTGTTGACTTTTCTCTCTTCTCTCTCTTGGTGCCTAGGTCCTTCCTAGGTTTTCCGGCGCCGCCTTCATGGCTAAGAAGAGAGGGAGGCCGCCGAAGTCCCCCTCTCCCCCTTCTCCTTCCCCTTCTGGAGTCCAACATGAGAAGAAGATGCAGATGTTGGACCTTTCACACTTGGATGATGAAGATCTGGAGACCATTGATGCCTTAACGCCCAAGGAAATTGAATCACTGATCCAAGGGATAGAGTTGATCCGTGATAGGGTCAATAAACAAAGTAATCCTCCAAAACAAACAGATGAATCAAATGCGAAACAGCAAAATGTTGAGGATTTGAGTAATCCTAATAGTGCAAATCCTAAGGGTACAGAACCAGTAAGGGTGGATATTCCTAAACTGAATGTTTGGGAAAATTTTGACATTTCAAAACTTCGCAATGCAGGGGGCAAATTGAATTTCCATCAACCTACATTGAAGGAGGGGGTTGCCTTGGGAAAAATTGATCCTACTGACGTGGAAGATGAGGTAAAATACTGGCAGAATTCACTAGTTTGTTATGTTCTTGGAGCAAACCCTCCTTACCCTGTTTTGAGTGGTTTTATTAAAAAGGCTTGGGGTCAATATGGGATTGATAAGATTTTGATGAATGTTGATGGTGCGCTTATTGTGAGATTCAATTCTTTGGAAGGCAGGAATAGTGTTCTGGATGTAGGCATTTATCATTTTGATAAAAAGCCCCTCATTATTGCTCCCTGGTCAGGCAAGCCTGTCTCTAAAAGCTTCCTAGATAGAGTTCCTATTTGGGTGCAATTTCCAAATTTGAATTTAAAATTTTGGGGTTCTGTTGCCCTTGGGAAGATTGCTAGTTTGGTGGGTACCCCTATCATGGCTGACAAAGTTACAGAAGAGCGGAATAGAATTAGTTATGCTAGGGTGTTGATTGAAGTGGACCCTGCTATTCTCCCTGAGGAAGTTCACTTTGAGGATGATAAAGGTAATATTGTGTCTCAGAAGGTTAACTATGAGTGGAAGCCTACTCTATGTTCCAAATGCTCCTCTTATGGCCATGATGCAAAAATGTGCAGGAAAAATGTTAAACAGAAGTGGGTAGAGAAGAATAAACCTTCTCAGAAGGATATGGAAAAGCTGGTCCAGGCTCTGAAATTGCAGAATGACATTGACAAGGGGTATGTTCCTATTGAAAATGCTACTGCTGGCAGGGAGGCTGTGGCATCTGTTATTGAAGATCTCTCAATTAGAAAGACTAATGAAGAAAGAAGGAAACAGGTATTGAGGGATGAGGACAGGGTGGCAAGCTCACTTGTTCAGTATAATGAAGATCAGAATAAAGAAGATAATGAAGGGTGGACTACTGTTCAAACTAGAAGTAAAGCTCAGCAGAGGATATTGGTTGGTCACAAGGGAGAGCCTTCTACTCATCCTCCACATGGATAAAATAGGTGCTTGGAATATTCGAGGGTTGAACCACCCTCGAAAACAAAAACAGGTTCTTCAGTTGTATAGGAGGTATAAGATAGGGTTATTTGCTTTACTTGAAAATAAGTTGAGAGATAGTTGTTTTCAGTATGTTCAAAATAAATTAGCTAATGGTTGGGGATCTTTTTGTAATTTGGATGTTTGTCCCATTGGTAGAATTTGGGTGATGTGGAGGAAGGATATCTTTGATGTTTATGTGGTTGCTAGATCTCACCAGTATGTTCACTGTTATGTTACAATCAAGCAGACTTTGAAGAATTTGTTTGTAACCTTTGTCTATGCTGATAATGACATGCAGGAAAGGAAGAATCTATGGCAAGTTCTAATGGGTGTTAAGGAGTTCATTAATATCCCTTGGATTATTTTAGGGGATTTTAATACTTGCCTTTCTCAGCAAGAAAAGATTGGGGGAAATCCTATAGATTTGAATAGTACCAGAGATTTACAGAATTGTATAAATGATTGTGGTCTGCTGGATATGAGGCAAGAGGGTTGTTATTTCACTTGGTGCAATAAGCAATCAGGGACTGATAGAATTCTCTCTAAGTTAGACAGGGCTCTGGTAAATTTGCATTGGTGTGGGGAATGGCCTAATGCTGTGGCAAAGTTTGATACACCTGGTCTGTCAGACCACTCCCCTATCTTTATTGACTGGGGCTTGCATGAGGAGAAATTGAAGCATTCATTTAAGTATTTTAACATGTGGGCTAGACATAAGGATTTCAAGGAGATTGTTGATCAGATATGGAAGAGAGAGTATGTTGGGAGTAGGATGTTTGTCCTTTGTAGAAAGCTAAGGGATCTCAAAGCACCTCTAGCTTTGTTGAACAGGCAGTATTTCAATAATATTGATGCCAAAGAGGTTGAGCTGAGGGAGAAATTGGAAGCCATTCAGCAGGATCTCATTGCTAATCCTATGGATAATAACCTTCATGAAGCTGAAAGGAATGTTTCCAATCAATACATCTCAGTGCAATAGGATGCATTGTCTTTCCTAAGACAAAAGGCAAAATTGGATTGGCTAAGAGAAGGGGATAGCAATTCAAAGCTCTTTCATGATTCCATCAGGAAGAGGAATTATCAGAATAGAATTCTAAGATTGCTAGATGACAGTGATGAGCCAGTCTCTAATCAGGATCAGATTCTAAGGTTGTTTGAAAGTTTTTATCAGAACTTATATCAAAGCAGAAGTAGGGGTGATTTATTTTCCCAGAGTGTAATTGATCAAGGGTCCTGTCTCTCAGTTGAGCAACAATTATCCCTTATTAAGCCTATTACTGAGGAGGAAATTAAGATTGCTCTCTTTTCCATTAATCATAACAAAGCTCCAGGTCCAGATGGGTATGGCTCAGGATTTTTCCAGGTGTCTTGGAAGAGAATTGGTCAAGATCTGTGTTGTGCTATCAAGGATTATTTTGATACTGGTCATATGCTCAGAGAAGTGAACCACACAAATCTTGTGATGATCCCTAAGGTGGAGGCTCCTTTGAGGGTTAATCAGTTCAGACCTATTGCCTGCTGCTCAACTATCTATAAATGTATTTCTAAGCTTTTGTGCAATCGGTTGTCTATGGTGCTACCATCTTTGGTGCAAGATAACCAGACTGCGTTTATTAAGGACAGAAGTATCCTTCATAATGTACTTTTGTCTCAAGAATTGTAAGATTGTATGGGAGGAGAAGGGTTTCCCCTAGATGCATGATGAAATTGGATATCAAGAAAGCTTATGATACCCTGGAGTGGAATTTTATTGAAGGCATGCTGACAGCACTCAAATTTCCTACTAAATTTATATCCTGGATTATGAGGTGTATTAAGTCTGTATCTTTTTCAATTGTTGTTAATGGGAAGCAAGGTAAAAGGTTTAGGGGCACTAGGGGCATTAGACAGGGTGACCCTATGTCTCCCCTTTTGTTTGTTCTGGCTATGGAGATGCTTACCAGAAACCTTATTTTGGCTACTTTCCAGAGGAATTTCAGATTTCACCCTGCCTGTAAGGTTGATAGGATTGTGAGCTTGGCCTTTGCAGATGATCTTATGATCTTTTGCAAGGCTCACCCTGCCAGTGTCAGGTTAATTTCTCAAGCTCTCAAAGAGTTTGAAAGCTGGTCAGGATTACAGGTTAGTCCAGAAAAATCACATATTTTTATGGCTGGAATCTCATCTGAAACTGAGAACCTACTTATGGCTATTACTAATTTTCAGAAAGGAAGTTTTCCATGTAAGTATCTTGGTCTCCCTCTTTCATCCAAGAAGTGGAATGCAAATACATGTCAGGGTCTTGTGGATAAGGTGTTAAGAAGTATAAATTATTGGAAGACCAGAAACTTATCCTATCAAGCTAGGGTATGTTTGATTAATGCTGTGTTGATGAGCTTCCATATTTATTGGGCCTAGATTTTTATCATTCCTTCAGGGGTTTTCAAGGAGATTCAAAAGCATTGTCGTCAATTTCTCTGGGGAGCAAACGATGGTGGGTATTATCATGCAAAGGTAGCATGGGATTCTGTTTGTTATGAGAAGAAGTTTGGTGGTCTAGGTATCCAACACTGTGGGTATTGGAATCAAGCTGCTCTTGGTAAACAGATCTGGAGTATAGCAACTAAAAAAGATTGCCTGTGGGTTCGGTGGGTTCATTCATATTACATCAAAGAGGATTCATTTTGGGATTGTCAATGGGTACAGGGCCAAAGCTGGCATTGGAAGCAAATTTTGAAGGTTCGGGATAAGCTAAGAGTGGGTTATCAAAACGATCAGTGGATTGATTGTACAGATGGTGTCTATACCATTTCTTCAGGGTATCGATTCTTGAGGGGAAATCGTCCTAATTTTCCTATGTACAAATTTGTTTGGAATCGATTATCAATTCCTAAACACTGTTTTATATCATGGCTAGCTACTCAAGAAAATTATTAACTCTAACATTTATTGTTAAAGGAACCCTTCCTAGAAGGTGGCCTTTAATTAATAAGTGTTTTTTGGGTCTTAGTCATCTTATCTGAACCCTTCCTAGAAGGTGGCAGGTAGGAACTTTGATCTTTGTACTGATTTTGCTTATGCTTGTGGTAATAGAATTTTTTCTTCTACCAAAAAAAAGGTTTAAAAGATTTAATTGAGGAATAAACCAGAGAATGTTTTATTGGGCTTTTAAAGCCTGTTAAAAAAAACCCTATTTTTCTTAACCTAGTTTTTCCTATAAATAGAGCTCTCCTCTCACTTTGGGAAGAAAAAAAAATTAGAGAGAGAAAAGGATAAAAAAAAATTAGGAGAGAGAAGTGCATAGGAATTAAAAAAAACAAAACTCCCGTGCCAGTACTCCTTCGTGCCAATACTCCTCCGTCCAAGACCAACTTCAGGACATATACTGTGAATTGAATTACCGAATTTAAATTAAAACCCGTGAGAATCATAAATTTTATTCATCAAGTTTCATTTTTTTTATATACATAATTATTTGATTAATCATATGTGTTTTGGAAATTCACTTTTCCTTTGCTAAATGCTAAGGTCTTGTGTTTATTTCCTCTCCACACTCACAAAATAAGTATTACATAATTCCTTTTAAAATAGTTATTAAATAAATTTTATTAATTAATTATTAACTCACGCTTTGGAAACTCATTTTTCTTCGTCTAAATGTCGAGGTCTTATGTATTTTCCTCTTCGCATAAATTCCTTTCTTAAAAAAAGTAGTAAAATAAAACGTTAATTTAATTTGAATTACGTTACAAATAAATAGTAAAATTAAAAACATTTTCTTTATAAAATTACATGAATTTTATTAAATAAGTATTAACTGAATGCGTTTTGGAAATTCACCTTTCCTTGCCTAAATGACAAGGTCTTGTGTTTATTTCCCCTCCGCATCTAAACCACTTTTAAAAAAAATATATAATACATAAAAATTAAATTAAATAAGTTTTATAAATACTGATTGTATGCATTTTGGAAATCCACCTTTTTTTGACTATATGTCGAGGTCTTATGGATATTCCTCTCCGCATCAAACATTTTAAAAGTATATAAAAAAAAAGATAAAAAATAATTAAGAACTACGTAGCCTTGATTCCTCATTTTATGAGGGTACGTAGGACCAGGGGCAACCTTTTCAGGCACAACAATAAAAAAACAAATAATTTTGGCACATAAATTTATTTAGCTCTTTTAATTAAAATCAATCAAAGGTACCATTTTCGAATGGACGAACGAGGTGCTAATACCTTCTCCGGCTCGTAACCGACACCCGAACTCAGAATCTATCAAGTTCGAGATCAATCTTTATCTGTTTTAATTAATAATTATTTTTTCCGCGTTTTTGCAACAAAATGCGGTGGAGACTCCATATTGGGTCAGTCGATCTCCACTCGTAGGCGAGGCCCTGAGGGCAACCCGGGACTTCGGCGGCGACAACTGGCGACTCCACTAGGGACAAAACTAAGTAAGAGAGTCAGGCCTAAATAATTTATTATTTTTAATAGACCTATTTTTTTAATTGGTTCGCCTTTAATTAATTGTTTATTGTACAAATTTGTTTAATTTTTTATATATATATTTGTTTAATTATATAATTAATTCTTTTGTTTTCTTTGTAACGTTGGATTATTTTTTTTTATTATTATTATTATTTCTTAAAAGTTTGTATGCCACTGAGATAGGTTATTTTACACGGATCTTGGCACACACGGAAACCCTATACCCGGGTAGTTTTATTTAAGAGTAATGTGATGTCCTAGACGGTGAGGATCTCCAAGGGTAGGAGAAGACCTTCGAAGGAGCCTCTGTCTAGGGTTGATATGTGATGTTTGGTGGGAGTCCTCAAGTGGCCAAGGAAAAGAGCCAGGGGAGTAACCCTAATCACTGGTGTGTGATAGTGGCAATTAGGGTTAGAGGACGTACCTGAGCCCCATGTAGTACGGAGCTACTTATAGGGGGGAGCTGGTTGCCCTAATGGGCTTGCTTTAGGCCCAAGTAGGGCCAGCCTGTACTGAGCTATGAGTGGATAGGCTGTCCTTGCGGATAAGGTGGTGAGCTGTCCTTGTGGATAAGAAGGGAGACGTCATCAGGTCCTAGGTGTCGAACTTGGGAAGGTGTTGGACTTGGGAGGGTGTCGGACTTAGACGTCGGACCTGAGTTGGAGAGTGAGATCGGCCCGTATCTGGCGTCTGTTTGGCCGTTGAGCATTGAGCTCGGCCAAGCGCTTAGAAGGCTTCCTGAAGGGTCCTTAGGACTTTGGCGAGGTAGTCTAAGGACCTCGGCTAGTCCGAGTCCACCACATAAGCCCCCAGCTCGGTCAAGGCCATCTGAGCCTTGTCCCGAGGTTCTGGTTTAGGTCCTTTTCCCAAATCCACCTCATAAGGGCCGAGTTCACCACATAAGCCCCCCAGCTCGGTCAAGGCCATCTGAGCCTTGTTCCGAGGTTCTAGGGAGTTCGGACGATAATTCTGTCAAGAGCCGGATCCAGCTGTCTCTGGCATCCTTTCATTATGACGGAGCAGGTTTGACAGTTGTCTAATCACCAGTACCGATGTGACGTTTGCTTTTACCGGATCTGACTCGTGTCAGAAATCGCGACCTACGAAGCGTCATCATTATTGTGATGTTGCTCGAGGTCCATTATTTCAGCTGCCGCGTGCCACGTGTCCCCATTGATATGGCTGCATGTTGGGTTGGGCCTTTTGGGCCAAGCCCAAATTTCGAAAATGGGGGGAAGGTGGTTCCCCTTCTCTTATTCTGCCAAAAACCGTTCCTCTCCTTTTCTCCACTAAACAGGCTGCTCTTTCATTTACTTACATCAGTCCCATTCTCCTCCCTCCCTTCGAAACTGCATTCTGGAACTGTGCTTCTCTTACCTTCCTTATCCGCAGAAAATTAACCACAAGTTACTCTCCTTCCCATTCAACCTTTTCGGTCGCATACTCAAGGTATTTTCTCACTCCTCTTTTCCTTTTGTTTTTGCCTTTTCTTCTTCACTTTTCTGGTTCGTCTGGGTAATATTTATGATTCCAAAGGTTCTGCTTCTATGGGGGTGGTTTTTTCTGTCTGTCGGGTTTTGTGTTTTTCTTGGGGAATGAGATTGGTGGCTCATAATGTCTTTGGGTTTGGAGCGTTTTAGGACTTGTTGGAGGGTTTTTGCTTTCACTTTTCAAGAAGTCAAAGGGATATACTGGGTTTATTATGAGTAGGAAACAGGCTAGGGAATGGTCTTTCCCTATCCTGTAGCAGTAACGAGGGGGAGGACGGTCCTCTCTGGGGGTCGACGAGGAAAATGCGGAACAGGTCCTAGAGGTCGATCCCGTTGAGGTAGTCTATCCTCGGGATTGGGAGCAGAGGAGAGAGTGGGGGGTGCCTATGGGAGAGGGGGGGGTTATTCTGTAACCCGTGGGACTAACATCGAGCTCCCCTGTTATTCCAAAGGTACCATGCCGCCCAGGAAATGCGTCAGCCGACCTGAGCTGTACCTTGCACCCACCGATGCCGACCAATATCAATGGGTCGATGTGGAGCCAAAGGGAGTGCGATCCAGCTTAGATTCCGAGGATAAGCTCTCCGACGTGAAGAGAGCTATACTACCCTGTTCGGGAGATGCCGCTGGTATCTCGTATGAGGTTCTTCCTTGTTCGGCGAATGATCGAATATGCACCAAGACTGATGACAACTCCTTCTTTTTTTATGCCGACTTAATTCACAACCTCGGTGTGACCTTGCCGTTTACGGACCTCGAGATGAGGGTTCTGAGAGAGCTCGGACTGGCCCCTTCGCAACTTCATCCCAACACCTGGTCATTTTTTAGGGCGTTTCAAAAGTATTGCGGGGCCAAAGGGTTGGTATGCACAGTTCGGCTCTTTCTGTGGATGTACAACCCGTTCGTTAGTAATAAAGACGGGGTTACTGGACGACTTTGGGTATCGGCCAAAGCCCGAGCTCGATGTGGTCTGTTCGGAATGTTTACGGAATCTTGGAAGCACTTTAAGCCCAGATTCTTCAAGTACAAGTTCGTAGGCACTGGCCGACCTTGGTTCCGGGATGTGACGGGTCTGAGGTTCCCCTTGGAGTGGACCGCAGATTTCTTCGATCGCCACCTCGGCACGCCGCAAAGGTGGTCGGGCGCGACTCTTGATGCCGACGAGGCCGCCACCGTCCACCATTTCCAAACTTGACATTGGAGTTTTCATGAGGTGTTCTGACAATGACGTTTTAGCCAAAATTGGTAGTTAACCCCGCACATACACTCTTGTAAAATAATAATAATGATTTTTTTTTACTGATTTTTCTTCGTCTTTTTGATCGCAGAGGAATATTGGTCAGCAATGTCATCTAGGGCATTGAAGGCTGCGCTGAGCCGCAAAAGAAAGAAGTCGGAAAGTACTTCCAATGAGGCCGCAACTGCCGACACAACGTCGGCCGATTCCGCTCTTCCGCACTCTGCTCCGCCTGCGGTGATCACTACCCCGCCTCCTCCTCACTCTCCATCTCTAAGTACCGAGCACGCCAATGCCGCCAGTACCCCCAGGCCGACGACTCCCACTACTAGGGCCTCAGTCAAAGAGACACTTGTGAAGATGTCGGGAGCCGAATGGAAAAAGATGGCCGAAGGGTTGGCCTACCACTTGAAAAGGTCAACAAATATTTTTAATGTGTTGGCCAATGTTTCCGACGACATTGCGGAAGGCGTGTCGCTAGCCGGGAAGAAGGCCCGATCTGATATGGCAGCCAAAATGGCGGAGCTGAGGAATAGTAAAAGTTCTGCCGAGCAACAGTTGGCTGAGATAGGAGAAAAGCACCGTCGGGAGATAGAGGAGCTTCGGAAAAATCAAGAGGAGGCCCTGGCTCCTCAGGCGACGGCAGAGGCAAAGGAGGCTGGTCGGCAGGAAGGACTGGCCGAAGTGGAGAAGGTGAGGACACTGCTGAAGAGAAGAGCCGCTCAGGCTCTTAAACACAAAGTAGCCGCACATGAATCGGATTTCAATCTTGAGAGGGCGGCAAGTAAAATTTTTACCAGTGCAATAGAGTAGATTCTTCACCTGAATCGAGGGCTCCGGATTCGGTACATCGGCGCCTCTGTTGGGTTCGGGGTGGAGGAAGGAAAGATGGTCGACTACGATAAGGATGGGCTTGAGGTTGACCTTGACCAACCTGAGGAGAACCTACCCAATCCTTTGGTGGAGAGACCGGATGAGGAGTTCAACCCAAAATCGGTTGTCCTGTCCGATGTTGGGGATGAAGCAGCATAAGTCCCTTATGCTGGGCAGCTTGCGATTTGTCAATGTTTTTTGTAACATGTTTGACGATGTTGGATTGTATTCTACTTTATTGTGTACAACATTTTATTCTTATGCAAGTTCTTTCCAATTTTAACTTGTTGCATGCTGTCATATCTATGCAAGTTTTTATTCTAACTTGTTGCATTTGTATACCGCGTCCGATGTCGTAATAAGTAAAGCTACCTTTGAGAATACAAGTCCCTTATCAACTTGTTGTATTTGGCTTTGATCGGATTTAAAACTTATTTAATGTTAAACTCGGACGACTCAGTAAGTGTAGTAATCTTATAAGTTTTCCTCTGAATAAAGGTACTGTATATAAGTGCATACGGTAGGGAACTCGGATCTACCCACCTTAGCCGAGGTGGGTGTCCTCGGCCCCAATGTAAAAGAGAGTGCTGAGTGAAGCTATGAGTAAACATTTCACAACAGTCTGTTCTTTATCGGGTGTCCCTTGTACACTGTGCATATGAGTCGATCTTATCTAGAAGACGTTGGCTGTGCATAGCGCCATGCAACATTTAGGTGGCTAGTGCTAAATGAGAAGCTAGTACGTACGTTTATAAAACTGTTGCACTTGAGTATGAGCAAGTTTGTACTTTTCATTAATTGTAGTCATGAGTACATTGCTTGTGAATTAAGAAGGTGGGTATGTCCCAAAGTGAAAAGTAAGAGCATGATTAAAGTGCAAAATATCAACAGAAATGAGGAACTTTTATTCAGGGCAGCTGATAACATCTGAGGTAAACCTAGCTGAAGTAGGTTCTCAGTTTTGCAACGTTCCAAGAATTTTTGAGCTCGGCCCCTTCAAGAGTTTCCAGTCTGTTTGCACCAGAGTGTGTTTTTGAAATGACTCTGTAGGGGCCTTCCCAATTTTGAGCGAATTTCCCATCTCTTCTGTTTTTAAGACCGATGTCGGCTCTCCTGAGAACGAGATCACCGACCTCAAAAGACCTGGGTTGTACGGTTTTGTTATACTGTTTGGCTTGCCTTTCTTTTGCTTTCTTTTCCCGAGCAGATGCGGCGTCCTGGATCTCTTCGGCCAGTATCAAATTTTCTTTGATCAAATTGTCGTTTTCCTCCTCGGGTCTGTCCCTCATTCGGAAGGTATGAATTCTTCGTTCGATGGGGATGACCGCATCACAACCATAGGTGAGTCTGAAGGGGGTTTCTCTTGTTGAGGACTGGACCGTGGTTCTGATTGACCAGAGGACCTCGGGAAGAAGATCGGCCCATGCTCCTTTGGCCTGCGTGATTCTCTTCTTGAGGCCGGCAACGATGGCTCGGTTGGCGGCCTCAGCTTGGCCGTTAGTCTGGGGATGTTCTACCGAAGAAAACCGATGAGAGATCCCGAGACTCTCAGCTAATATCTGGAAGTTATTAGCAGCGAATTGGCTACCATTGTCGGTTATTAATGTGAGAGGAAGGCCGAAATGGGAGATGACTTGTTTCATAAAAAATTTCTGAATCCTTGCCGAAGTGATGGTTGCTAGAGGTTCAGCTTCGATCCATTTGGTGAAGTAGTCTATTGCTACCACGATGAATTTTAGCTGGCCTGGGGCCGTTGGGAACTGTCCCACAATGTCCATCCCCCACATACTGAAAGGCCAGGGGGAGGCTAAAGAGTGGAGCTCCTCGGACGGTTTCTGGTAAACATCGCTGAAGAATTGGCATTGAGGACATCGTCGAACATGGTCAATGGAGTCCATAACTAAGGTCGGCCAAAAATATCCGGCCCTTAGTATCTTTCTTGCCAAGGATTTTCCTCCGACATGGTGGCTCCCCATTCCTCCATGGACCTTGTTCAAGGTCTCTTGAGCTTCCTCGGAGGTAAGACATCGGAGGAGTGGGGATGACATTCCTCTTATATAAAGGACTCCATCCATAACGACATACTCAGCTGCCTTTCTCTTAAGTTTCTTTGCTTCCTTTTGATCGGCAGGGAGTATTCCATGTTCGAGGTATGCCCTAATCGGATGCATCCAGTTCGGCGATACAGAAATGGCCATTACTACACTTGGAGTCGCGATTTGCTCTTGGATGAGGCTTTTATTGTTCCCTCCGCTTTTTGTGCTTGCCAACTTGGAAAGCACATCGGATCGGGAGTTTGAAGTGCGAGGGATGTGAGTGATGGAAAATTTGGCAAAATCAAGAGCCAGGGATTTAACTTTGTCAAGGTATTTCTGCAGGATGGGCTCTTTGGCTTGGTAGTCTCCAACAACTTGGGAAACCACCAACTGGGAATCGCTCATGACCTGGACTTCGGTTGCACCGAGCTCTTTGGCCATACGGAGGCCGGCAATGACTGCCTCGTACTCGGCCTGATTATTCGAAGTTAAAAACATGAATTTCAGGGAGTATTCGATGCTGAGCCCCTGTGCATTTTCCAAAATAACACCAGCTCCTGCACCCTTTTGATTGCTCGACCCATCAACATATATTACCCAAATATCCGAGCTAGAGCTTTGGTGGGGCTCTGTAAACTCGGACACAAAATCTGCTAATACTTGCGACTTGATCGCCTTCCTCGGTTCATAGGAGATGTCGAACTCGGACAGTTCGATTGCCCAGGCCATCATTCTCCCCGCGAGGTCGGGTTTTTGCAAAACCTGTTTAATGGGCTGGGCGGTTCTTACTACAATAGGGTGGCTTTGAAAATATTGTCGTAGCCGCCGTGCAGCCAGGATAAGACAGAATGCGAATTTCTCAATCTTGGAATACCGGAGCTCGGGACCTTGGAGAGCTCGGCTTATGAAATAAACGGGGAAATCACTTCGGCCCTTTTCTCGAACCAAAACCGAGCTGAGGGCGGAATCCCCAACAGAAAGATAAATAAAGAGGTTCTCCCCCTCTCGAGGGCTGGAGAGAACAGGAGGGGAAGAGAGATATTCCTTAAGCGCAAGGAAAGAGGCTTTACAGTCCTGATCCTAGTTAAAAGTTGTACCTTTTTTCAAAAGTTGATACCAGGGTAAGGCCTTTTTAGCAGCTTGAGGAAGGAATCTAGACAATGCTGCCATCCTGCCAGTTAATTGTTGCACCCCTCTGAGGTCGGCAGGGCTCTTCATTTCTAGTATAGCACGGCATTTGTCGGGGTTTGCTTCGATTCCTCTCTCGGAGAGCATGAACCCGAGGAAAGCACCAGCGGGGACTCCGAAGGTACACTTCTCTGGATTCAACCTCATCCTATGTGCTCTTACCCTTTCCAGAACCATGGTGAGATCTTGGACATGGTCTTCTCTTTTCTTGCTCTTTGTAATCATGTCGTCGATATAGACCTCCATGGTGGAGCCAATAATCCCATCAAAAACTTTGTTCGTCATCCTCTGATAGGTTGCACCAGCATTCTTCAGGCCGAAAGGCATGACAGTATAACAGTAAGTTGCCTTTCCGGTCGTGAATGTGGTCTTGTCTTGATCAGGGGGATACATAGGGATCTGATTGTATCCCGAATATGCATCAGTGAATGACAATAATTGGTAGCCTGCCGAGTTGTCGACGAGCTGGTCGATAATCGGCAGCGGATATTGGTCCTTGGGGCAGGCTTTGTTGAGGTCGGTGTAATCCACACACATCCTCCAACTGCCGTTTGCCTTTTTAACCAGGACCGTGTTTGCCACCCATTCGGCATATGGGACTTCTTTTATAAACCCGGCTTCGAGCAACTCGGACACCTTTTCTTGGATAACTCTTGCTTTCTCGGTCCCAACCCTTCTCATTTTCTGCGCTACTGGCCTTGCCTTCGGATCTACACTGAGCTTGTGACAGATAAAGTTTGGGTCGATCCCCGGCATGTCGACCGAGGTCCAGGCAAACAGATCCAAATTAGCTCGCAACAGTGCGATGATCTCATCCTGGATCTCCTTAGGGAGGTCGGCACCCACTTTGACCGTTCTGCTGGGGTCAGCAGGATCGATAGGAATTACCAACCATTCTCCTTGCGGAGACAGTCTGAGATCGTCCTGTTCAGCTCGGACATCCAATTCGGCCAAAAGAACCTTCCCTTTGGCTAATGTCGGACCCGAGAGTTCTTCTTGCTTTTTCTTATTTTCCCGTAAACTCGCGTTATAGCAGAGTCGGGCTTTGAGCTGGTCAGCCTTGACGGTGACAAGGTTGTCATCCGAACCGACGAATTTCATTGCTAAGTGAACTGTTGAGACGACTGCCCCGAAGGCTTGCAGGCAAGTTTGTCCCAGTATCACATCGTATGGGGATTCAGAATCAACCACTAAACACTTGATAATCTCCGTTCGGGCCGAAGGCAGTTTGCCCAAGGTTACCGGGAGGAGGATGGCTCCAAGGGGGCGTATCGCTCCGCCCGTGAAGCTGGTAAGGTGCCCTTCAAAATATGCAAGGTCGGCGGACCTTAGTTTCAAAGCTTGAAATGTGTGAAGAAACAGAATGTCCGCTGAGCTCCCTTGGTCGAGGAGAACTCGGGCGATTTCGAAGTTGCCGATCATCGCCGCGATTACCATCGGATCATTGTGATCCGGGATGATATCTCCTAGATCCTCATCAGAAAAACTGATGGGGATGTTCCGAGATGGTTTTTTACAAATAGGCTTGTGGCGGACAGCTAATACTTGCTGAACGTACTTTTTCCTTTCCACCTTCTTCTCGCCGCCACTGGCAAAACCTCCAGAGATGGTTTCCACCCGGAAATTTTTCGGCGTCTCACCCAGATCTGGTACAACAAAATTTCTTGGTTGTTGTTGGGGTTCGTCGGGGGCTGAGGCTTGGATAGTGGCTGGTTTGGCAGGATGCGGCACGGGCCAACTCTGATCGGACGATAGTGACGATGGAGGAGGGGGTGGGGGTGGTGGGGGCCTAGCTGCCCTGTTAACCTCGAGATGTGATTGCAGGTCCCCGGTTGACGGGATTCTCCCTGGGTTCTCCCTCCTCCTCTTCTGATCTGGCTGCGCTTCAGACATGGTAGAATCTTCTGGGTGGGGGTGAAGTTTATCTCTCCCCACAGACGGCGCCAATGTGATGTCCTAGACGGTGAGGATCTCCAAGGGTAGGAGAAGACCTTCGAAGGAGTCTCTGTCTAGGGTTGATATGTGATGTTTGGTGGGAGTCCTGAAGTGGCCAAGGAAAAGAGCCAGGGGAGTAACCCTAATCACTGGTGTGTGATAGTGGCAATTAGGGTTAGAGGACGTACCTGAGCCCCATGTAGTACGGAGCTACTTATAGGGGGGAGCTGGTTGCCCTGATGGGCTTGCTTTAGGCCCAAGTAGGGTCAGCCTGTACTGAGCTATGAGTGGATAGGCTGTCCTTGCGGATAAGGTGGTGAGCTGTCCTTGTGGATAAGAAGGGAGACGTCATCAGGTCCTAGGTGTCGGACTTGGGAAGGTGTTGGACTTGGGAGGGTGTCGGACTTAGACGTCGGACCTGAGTTGGAGAGTGAGATCGGCCCGTATCTGGCGTCTGTTCGGCCGTTGAGCATTGAGCTCGGCCAAGCACTTAGAAGGCTTCCTGAAGGGTCCTTAGGACTTTGGCGAGGTAGTCTAAGGACCTCGGCTAGTCCGAGTCCACCACAAGTAATATGTCAGATTAGTCCCTGACTTTGTAAGCGTAGGTCAAGCTAGTCCCTGACTTTATCGAAATAGCAATTTAGTCCCTGAGATAGGAGAACGTCGATCAAGTCAGTCCCTGCCGTCACTATCGCAGGGATGTATTTGCTTTAAAATGGGATAAAGATAGGGACGCATGTGAATTAAAATGAAATCTCAGGGACTAAATTGCTATTTCGATAAAGTCAGGGACTAACTTGACCGATGCTTACAAAGTCAGGGACTAATCTGACATATTACTCTTTTATTTAAGCCATAAGTTTATGGGTGTTTTTGCCTTACCTTTGACTTACCAAGTGTATGGTCTCTTGTAGTGTGCAAAATTACCACTCGGATTGGAAACCATTTCTTGTGAGCACGACCTTTGGGAGGTGCATCGTACCTATTGGGAGGCGTAGCCAAGCTCTTGTCGATCGTTTGCGAGGTGGGTCCTCACCTTAAAGAGTGAGGGCAATCCGCGGACCTTTAGAAGTCTAGAGCCACCATAGAGTACACTTCGTGTAACATTCTAATTTGGAACTTGAATAAGTCCATCATGATTCCTCTTCATTCACTATCAAAGGGTAAGAGGTGCCAAAACCTACTTAACCTTCGAAAAAGCTGTGAGAATTGTGTTAAGTACAAAAAAAATAAAAATAAAAATAATTTTGTTCAAGTTACCAAATTAGAGTGTTACACTTTAGTTGTACCATAGAACAATGTCATAAGACTGTGGTCTATAGATATTTCAATCACCCCAAATAGGATCTTATGGATTCCAAGGGCATTGCATCATATATTTTTGCATCGTCATATTCATGTGCACACTACAACATTTTTAACTTTCTGCAACGGCACAAAACCGTTGCTTAAAGTACAAAAACCGTTGCTTAAAGTTTAGGCAACGGTTTTTCAACCGTTCTCTAGGTGAGTGTTGCCTATTGTCAATGGCAACGGTTTTTTGCATTTGGCAACAATTTTGTAAAACCATTGCCTTTTGACTTAATAACAGCAACGGTTTCATCTCTCATAATATGCAATGGTTTATTAAGAAAACTGTTGCCCTTTGGCTTATAAACAGCAACGGTTTTATTAATCTATCTCATATGCAACACTGCTGAAACCGTTGCCTTATGTTTTAGCAACAGATATATAACTATTGCCAACTTCACATAGGCAAAAACCGTTGCTCTTTCGCTTATAAACAGCAACGGTTTTATTAATCTATACCATATGCAACACTGATGAAACCGTTGCCTTATGTTTCAGCAACAGATATATAACTATTTCCAACTTCAAATAGGCAACACTTATTTTACTTTCACTCTATATGCAACATTTTTAATAAAATTAAATGCAATAGCACTGCTACAAATAAGATTTTTCAGACCGATTCCCAACCGGTCTAAAAGCCCCTGTTGTAAAAAATGCATGTTAAACCAGAGCAATTATGAATCGGTCTTGTTTTACATTAACGAGACTGGTTATTAACCGCTCTGAAACTTAAAAACGAATCGGTTTGAAACAAATTTATGAACCGGTCTGAAAAATTTTCTGAACCGGTTTGAAAAATTTTCTGAACCGATCTCAAAACAATTTGCTGAACCGGTCTGAAAGAACTTATGAACCAGTCTGGATTAACTTCAATATGCTTTTTTTTTCTTTTACAGCCCTGTAATACAACTTAACCACTTCATTTAAATTAACTTGATTTAAATTAAAAAAATATAAATACTCAAAGATAAAGATCAAAACCAAATACATTACATTATACCATAGAATTAACAAGTTGCTTACAAAGATCAAATACTAGCCAGAACAAGTTGCTTACAAAGATCAAATACTAGCCACAGAAGCATTAAAAGAGAAAACACACCTCCTACTGTTAGATACTAAAATAGACCAAGAACTCCTAACCTCCTGCACTAGCAAAAAGAATAAAAAAAACTACATAACTATTGTAATACCAAAAAGAGTCGTCAGTATCCCTAAATAAAAACTCCAAGATTGCAAAGCCACTCCTTCAATTTTTCCATGCATCTGCAACATTCCTTTCCTGCTGGAAACCAGATACACTTCTATATAAAAAAATTAATTTTTGTGAAATTTTTATATTTACCATGCTTGCAATTGAACTGGAAACTAATAATTTAATTACAGATAATTTAATTACAAAGAAGAAATAATAAACTAAAATGAAACAAAGAATGATATGGTCTACTAACATATAGGAAGGAATGTCCATGTGGCAATTCTGGCTTCAATATCAGTAACTATTTCATCCTTCAAGCAGAATGAAAAATGAACTAAACACTCAAATTCAATATTTAAAAGAACAAATGTAAAACAGTTTGTATAGAGAAAGCTTTCAACCCATTAAAGCACATACAAATTTAAACAAGAATCTTGCAGAGAAATTTTGCCTACTTTTTCCAAATCAACTTAGAGAAGAGAGTCATTGTGATTTGTGAGAGCACTATCAGTATGTAAAGAGAAGTTATTAATGACCATTAGATTAGATTAAACTAGACTAGAATGCTCGATACTATAGACATAAGAGTGAAGTAGGCCTTGGATCCAATGATGTGATGCTTTCAGCTTCAATTGGGTGAAGGCCCTTGAGACTGACATAGAGCCTTCCCGAGTTCTAAAAGTTTCTGCAAAGAAAATTTAACTACATGGCCCCTTAATCCTATACATCAAAGCGTGATATCCCATAGTCATTCCTGGTTCTAGACATATTATGATTACCCAACTAGTAATATTCTAATTAAGTCCCCTCTTCTTTCTCAGTCACCCTTGTTCCCTCCTAAAAGTAAAAAGGAAAGAACCGTCTTGATCTCAAGGATTCTTTGATAATTTTAGCATGTTCCGCTATGAACATCCCCTTGTTTACCTATGACTTAGGCTTTCTTCATTTCCTTGCTAATTATAATCCAACCAACATTTGGCAATACTTATATTCATCATAGACACATTTGGCACCTCTAAACTATTCACATCCAAAACAGAAGTCAATCATCACACAACAAGGTGCAGCACTATAAAGACATGCACTGCACTAAAGTTATGCATGTGCCTTGTTAAGAAACATCCCAGAACTTGTTCTGACCTCACTCGCTATACTTTTACCAGAATCATTATCAGCGATCATAGACTTCTCCATCTTATCCTTGGCCTAACACCACAACAATGCAAACATGGAAGATGTAACACAACATAAACATAATAATATTAACTTCCCCAAGTTTTATGTTTCAACCCAATTGCAAGAGGTGGAAAGGATAACTAGACACTGGAACTTTAGACAAAAGGAGAATAAATTAAGGAGTATAAACAACCATGGGTTGAAAGCTAAAACAGGGAAGAATCATCAATACTTCCCCTTTTGGAAAAAGATATTAAATATTTAACAAGAAGCATAGAAACAAAATATGATTATCAAGTCATATGTATATTGATTCAGGAGCTTGTGCTTACCCGTTTTAGGGAGGAAAGGATCACTAGACACTGCAACTTAAGACAAAAGGAGTATAAACTAAGTTCCTCTTATATGACATAACTTTAAACCCAAAAAATGGCAAGCAAGTCATGAGGACTGGAGTGAACAAATCAGCAATGACTAATGACCCCCTAATCACCAGGTCAAGCAAAGCAAAACAGAAAAACAAGATAGTCAATAACTGTGGATTTAATGGATAATTCATACCTTGTCTGTATCAGCCAGAGTAAGAACTGTAAGTTGCTTTAGCTTGAGGATCTGATCAGGTATCAATTGTGGAAGACGACCAACACTACCTATAAGCCACTTGAACTTTTTAACAAGCACCATTATGCAATTACTATCATGTATAAACAACAAACACAGACACAACCAAAAGAAACAGCTGAGCATTAAAAAAAAATATATCATGAATCAAAAGAATCAAAACATTTCTAAGGGCAATAAGAACAACAGAAACAGAAAGTACCACATGCTCCAATTATCTAGCTTACAACTCACAATAGTACTACCAGCTAATCAATTTCCAACTACAAAATTCAAAAACCATGTCTAACATCAAAGAACATTCACCTGCAACCAAATAGAGTCATTGCTAGCAAGAAAGCAGATACTTAGGCATTAGCATCCTTCCACTAAAAGAAGAGTGAAAAGAGAGCCAAAAAGTTGCAAAAAGAGTCTGAAGAACCAAATATGAATAAACTTGAGCAAGCATCATATTGGTACCAGCGGAATTAATTGCAAGAGATCATGTACATATAAACCAGGCCAAAAATAGGGCTTACAGAGTCAGAAACAGAAAGTTAAACTTGCCTTTGTAGTTGCAACTACTTATTGATAAAAAGTACAATTTCAAATCACATACGACATTCATATAGAGTAAATAAAATTTGTAAATCCAATTTTAGAAATTTGTAAAATAATACCAAGGCAGAGATAACACAATTATTCATTATTAATTAAAATCAAACAGTAACAACAAAAGGAAGAGAAAATAGAAAGAACAAAAATAAAAAAAGTAGCATTTGAAGAAACTTACACTTTGACTAATAGAACCACTGAAACTGAACCCAGCTTTGGAGGACTCAAACTCCAACCCAAGTTGAAAATACTGTCCCTGCTGGTGTTTCTGAACTGGAACCACCTTGGTCTTGCCAATGTGACCTTCTCCAACCATATTACTTTGTCTAAACCTAATGAATTTATTGAAGCAGAATAAAAGTGTACCTTTCACTGGAATATAAACCAGACCAAAGACACTAGTGTATGATCAAACAAATTAATGAAATTGTAAAATGCAGCATTGCATCATCAGTATAATGAAAAGGCTGAATTGATGCCGAATATTAGGATAGAAGCAGTTAGCTAAGTTGATAGGATGTGACTAAGTCAATACACCAAAATTTAAGATGGGAGCAGACAAATTTACTTTAAAAAAAAACCACCTAGTTTTAATCAATCAGAGAGAAACCCAGAAACCTTGCAGGGAAGAACATCAACAGAACATCATCACATTGTCATCACTCTCTTCACATTTTTCTTCTTTCATTATAATTAGAGATTTTTTTTCTTTTATTTTATTTTAAGGAACATGTTTCTCTTGCATACATCAACATTAGAGACATATTGAACCAATTAAGGAATACAAACAAAGTTGTTAGGGTTTCAATTAAAACAAAAATAAAAAAAATTGTCCATAGAATAATCAATAGAACAAGCAATAGAACTGTGAGTTGAAGAGTTAAACCTATAGTTGGAGGAGGAGTTGAAGAAGATCGAAGGTGAGGCGGCGGTAGCTTAGATCGAGGATCGATGATGAGGCGGCTGTGGCTTAGATCGAGGATCGAGTTGAACCGTGAGTTGAAGGAGAGTTGAACCGTGAGCTGAAGCCGCAACCGTGAGTGGAGGGTGAGGGCTTGTTAGTGTGGTGACGGTGGCTGCCGGTGGAGGGCTTGGGAGAGATGGTGAGATAGAGGTCCCGAGGAATAGAGTGTGAGGAAGATAATGAGGGTGATGGCAGAGGAATAGAGTGGCTCGAAGAAGACGGTGACGGCTCGGAGAAGAAGATCGCATCACTCATTAAAAAAAATCTTTGAAAAGTCAAGGTTCCATCACCATTTTTCCAAAGCACCTTCTTGGACTCGATTATAAGCAAGGTCCATTGACATGTTGAAGTCATCAAATAAGCTCAAGAACATGGTGGATTGAATGAAGGGACAAGTGAACCATTTTGAATGAGGCTTTAAACCCTCGATTACACAAGCTCAACAATGAAGAGATCACAACTGACCATTCATTTCGCTATGTAAAAAAAACCAAAAAAAGTTGTCATTGCATATCATTTTGACAAGCATTTACTAGTGTTTGATCATGTGAATAAACCATCTCACCACATTTCCAATAAATAAAAATCATTAAAAAATTAATTCTTGCATTGACTTGAGATATTTGATTTAATTTTGAAACTGGAAGGAGTAATTGAAACCCATCAATGGTGTGGATCCTCAAGTAGATTCTTTCAATGATACAAGGCACACTTTGCAAATCCCAAACACTAAGGAGATACCCCTAGTTACCCCATTGAGCTTTGACATTTTGAAAGGGAGATTATTTCATTTAACCTATAACATGTGTATAACCTGGGGCGGGTAGTTTTTCAAACAATTTTTTCCAATTATTCACATATCAAGAGGATTATTTTTTTTCATAAACCCAAACACTTTTGATCCATTGTTCACCCCATTTAGGCTCCAACAGAAAATTTTATTCTTAAAATCTCAAAAAAACAATTTTTACCCGAGCAATAATGAGAATCAAATGTAAAGAAAGAGGTTTCCGTGGTTGAAGTGCAAGCAAGAGAAATAAAGAGCTTACATATATCCCAGGAAAACTAAAGTCAAAATAATGAAAGCAAAAATACAAAAAAAGTTCAAGAAGCATGATGGGAATCCGCGATGCTTGCATAGAGAGTCACACCAAAGAAAGATTCTCATTTAAGCTCCACATCAATTTTGGGCCTTTATATCCATTCTTTCATAAGTCACATCGTCACCCCTTAACCACGTTACAACCTTTAGAAAATCCTCTTAATGATTTGAAAATTGTGCAAAATTTGTTTGGAAAACTAGGTAAAAGGAGAAAATGGAGAAATAATAAGGGTAAGGGAAACACGAATATTTTGAGCCTCATATCCTTTTTTTTATTTGGAAATGAAAACCTTGAAGCCCTTGGCCACGTTACAAGCTTAAAAGACCTCGTCGAGAATTGATCTACTCTAGAAACACACCAAGGTGAAAATAAAAGTGACTCCATTGACCGTTTGGAAATTTAGATGAAAATATCTCATTTCTAAGGTATGAATCAAGATCATCACTTTCATATCAACTCAAACGCTTTTATATCACATGATCTTTGCATTAGTATTTCTTGTTAAATAAATATGCATTCCAAATAAAAAATAAAAAAGAAAGAAAGAAAATTGCTCGCTAGGTTGAAAACTCGAAAGGGCGGCCTAGGCAAAAGTTAGAGACACCCGCTAGGTTGAAAACCTGAAAGGGCGACCTAGGCAAAAGTTAGGGTCCAATAAAAGGGAATGAGTGAAGTCTTCACATATGGGCAATTCATGGGGTGTGATCCCTCTTCAAAGCCAACACTGGGGCAATGTTGTTGAGTTGATTCCCTAGTCCTCTCATGCACATACTGGGGCAGATTTTTTATTATTTTCTACGATTATTACAGATTATTAAGCTTTCTCCTAAGCTCTCTCAAGCACAAACCAAGCTGATACTGGGGCAGTTTTTAGGATGAAATTATCTTTTGAAATATGAGGATTACCAATAAGATGTTTTATGAAGATACTGGGGCAAATTTATTCTTGTCCTTTCAAATGGTGTAAATGCAAGCATGGAGCTAATCAGGCAAACAAGTCATCAATCCATCAACACAGTTATTCAATGGTGAACCATGCTTCGGTCGAGTCCATTATGGTTGCAAAAAAAAACAAAAAAAACAAAAAAATAAAAAAGGGACATGTTACATTGAGTTAGACTTCATTCCATACGCATGCATCATACATCATGCATACCCCTAAAAAATAATTTGCATCATGCATCATATTTTATAAATGCATCAAACTCATGCATACATTTGAGGTCATAGCATTTCATTACAAAATTAAGTTGAAAGTCAAATAAAAATAAATACATCAAGCGTCATTTCATTCCATAACATTTTCATAATGCGTCACATTCAAACATTCAAAAACACACTTTTTGTTATTCCATTAAATACTTTGTTCATAAATCTATGCAATTATATCAACCATTCGAGTAACCGATCCGAGGTTATCTCATCTTTTCGAGCAACTGATCCAAGCTAAGGTTGTCTCATATTCTGAGTGACTGATACGAGGTCATCTCAATTATTCGAGTAACTGATCCAAGGTTATCTCATCTTTTTGAGCAACTGATCTGTAACACCCCAAAATTTTAATCCCCGATTAATGAAATGTTAATGATAAATTAATTATAATTAATTATTTCCATATTAATCCTTGATTAAAATATGTGTTCATATAGTTGGTATATGAGTGTGAAATTATTTAATAAATATAATAAATGCCTAAAATGAGTATTTTGCATATTAGTCCCTGGGTTGGGACCTAGAAGCAATTATAGGAAAGGTTTTGGAGGGAAATTAAATAAAATAATTATTTTTCAAAAATTGGGAAAAATACTCGAGTATTTTCTGAAAAACTCGAGTATTATGGGTCAAATTGCACGAGTTAGTGCGTTTGGTGAGTCAGCACCAACGATTCCGTGTTGGTGACACGAAATCATCTCCATTCCACGTCCAGGGAGGTCGTGTCGACCTGCATGAGCTTTCTCCATGCCTATTTAAGCTCATCAACGTCCCTTGGTTGAGAATTTTGATCAACTTGTAGAAGTTAGAGAAGTTAGGGTTCTGAAGTTGTTGCCTTCGATTCTCTTTCAATTCTGAGTGTTAAGGCTTGAGTGATACACGAATACAAAGCTCATATCACGAGCTTTGTATAGACATAAAGATTGTGAGCTGAGAGTGAGCGTGTTGTTAGAATCGAAGCTGAGAAGTTGAGGCTGAGTTGCTGTCATCAGTTCTGGGAGCTTACTTTGATCTTGATTTCTGGTAAGCTCATGAATCCCTGAGTCTCAAATTCGGTTTCCTTAGTTAGATTATGTTGTATAGAGTCTAGAAAATCTAATTTCCCCAATTTTATTCTTTGTTTCATGGGTAAACCAATTCCACTTTGGTCTTGCACTCAAAATGCTCTGCATGTGGTGCTTGAAGTTGGTCTGAGAGTTGCGGAGCTTTTCTTTGGGGATTTCTTGTTTGATTCACGTCTGAGAGGTAAGGGGAAGTAATTATATTCACTAGATAGAGATTAAATACCATGATTTGTGTTAGAGAGCCACCAAGAGGCTCTAAGGACTTAGATTGAATAGGGTCTTTGGTTTGGAGACCAAGCTTTGCTCTAAAACTGTGTTGAGCAAGTTCTATATCATGCATGCAAGCTTAAATGAACTTTGTTTCATGAGAATTGTGCTTATTGTGTAAATTGAAGTATTGAGTTGTTAAAATGTGTTTTTATGCATGATTTATTGATTCTCTGTCAAATTGGTTATTTGATATGAAATGAGTGTGGAAACATGTTCAATATATGGTGTATGAACTATTGTGATCACTGGTTTGGGTTAAAAATGTTTAGAAATTGAAATGGTATGTAAAAACCAAGTTTCAGTCTGTTCTGTCTGCAAACACTCGAGTATATGGCTTAACACTCGAGTATTTCGTGATGCACCAGTGTGAAAATTGGCGCACCAACTTGAGAACCTGTAACACCCCTAATTTCCATCTCCCAAATAACCAAGAAATTAATTATCACAATTATTTTATAATTGATTTATATTAATTTAGAAGGTTTTAGTTTTTGTACATTATATGTTTTTATTATATAAAAATATGAGATATATTTTTATATGGTTATTTTGTACAAAAATGTGAATATTGTAATTTAGTCCTTGGGTTGGGACCTAATTGCAATATTAAAAAGGTGTTTGAAGAAAAAGTAATTAACTTATGAATTTTTAATTTTATTAGTATGTAACCGGTTAGAAGGGCTCTGTAACCAGTTACACGATGAACCCAGAATCTGGGTTAGTGCGTTTGATGAGTAATCACGCGTTTTAACCCAGAAATCGCCACGATTACTGCATGGATTGAGTGGCAACACACGCGTCGCCCTGCATGGAGGTCTAATTTGTCTATAAATAGGTGGATTTCTGATGGATTAGGGGTTGCTCAATTGATTTCTTGTTGAAGAAGCTGGGTTAGGGTTCCAAAATCGTGAGGGAAAATTCTCATTCATCTCTGAGTTTTGTTGAGCGAGTGTTACACAATCACAAAGCTCACATCAAGGGCTTTGTGTAGACATAGAATTTGTGAGCTGAGAGTTAGTGTGCAAGGGGAAATCAAGCTTGGAAGTTGAAGGTAGAAAGTTGAGTTCTCTGTTGATTCTGATTCTGGAAGCTGATTTCCAGACTCGATTTTGGTAAGCTTAGTCAATCCCTAAGTCTCAAACCTCTTTGATTCTCTAGTGCATGTTACCTACTCTGAATTCTAACTATTTTCCCCAATCTCTTTGGCCAATTAGTATGTCAAATTTTCTGGTCTTTGGACCCTGTTGATGGAAATAGTGGCTGAGAGCAGAACCTAGGATTTGTGGGGAATCTATGTTGGAGCCTTTCTCTCTGCAATGTTTTGGATCAAACACGAATCTAAGGTAAGGGGGAAGCTTACTATTTGCTAGAATGAGAATAAATTGTGGTAGAATATAGGATGAGTCACCAAGAGACTCAAAGGGCATAAGTTGAAATGGATAGATGGCTTGGAGACCAATTTGAGCTCAATTGTTGTTTTGAGCAACTTTAATTTGATGCATGCAAACTATAAAAATGCTGAATTTTGTGTTTAAGTGCTTGATTTAAGTTTTGTTGTGTTAAATCGTGTTTATGTGAACTTTGATGCAATTTGATGCAATAAAAATTGATGCATGCAATATGAATGTGTTTTTGGGTGCAAACATGTTTATTTTAAGGCATATTAACTTTGTGCATACTGAAACATGGTTAGATTTGCGAAAGGAAGAAAATGAGTTGTCAAAACTCTTGTTTTAAAGGTCAGACTGCATAATCTAACCGGTTACACGATTTTCGTAACCGGTTAGACACTGCAAATCTTCAAAGAAAAATTGAGTTACAGATCAGACCTGAAATGTTAATGGTTTTTGCTCAAATCTAAGCCTTAATTTCAATATACATGATCTAAATATGAGTGGTTATAATTCAGATTGACAAGATTCCAATTTATGCCTTAAATTAATGAAATAATTTCAAGAGAAATTGTGTTCATTGGAAAAGGATATGTGATTTGGACTTTTGAATGATGAAACAATGGTTTTTGAGGTATAAAACAAAGTTAAAAGTGTTTTGGATTGGGTAAAGAATTCAAGAAAAAGGGGTTTTTCTGAATTGCAATGGTAAACAGTTCAGGTCTGTAATTCTAACCGGTTAGCTTGAAACTGTAACCGGTTAGTACCTGAATCTGGAAGATAAAAAGTTAAGTTTCAAATACCATTGAGGATGTACTACTCAATCTGGGTTTTAAAAAGGGCATATTTTGAGAAAATTCAAAGGGGAATTTTATGCCAAATGTTATACCTCAAATAAATCATTCAAAAGAGAAATATGAGTATTTCTAAATCACAGTAATTAATGGAAAGACCAACCTTAGGAATTGTGTATGCAATGCATGCATAGAGAAAGATAATATAATAGGTTGGCAAGGATTGTTTATCATGTTCTGGGAACATGGCCCTGTACTCTAAGAGTACTAAATTGATGCAACCTACTTGATGACACATTCTGGGAATGTGGCCATTGTCTGGGACATGGTTTATTTGCTGCGTTCTGGGAACGTGATGCACACTCTGGGAGTGGTGCTTGATTATATTCCAAGTATGGTTTGCGATACGTTCTGGGAACGTATGAATGTGTTTTGGGAACACATTAATATAATAATTGGATTAAAGATAAAAACCAACCTTGATGATTGTGCATCCATATAGATTGGAAGTTTGGTTGGTAGGAGCGTTTATCATATTCTGGGAATATGAGGAGGGTACTCCGGGAGTACCAAATTATAACCTACTTGATGACACATTATAGATATGTGGCCAGTGTCTAGGACCTGGTTTATACGTTCTGGGAACGTATGTTGATGTTCTGGGAACACTTTGATAAGCAACCTACTGGATGACACATTATAGATATGTGGCCAGTGTCCGGGACTTGGTTTTTGTACGCTCTGGGAACGTATGAATTCTGGGAACGTGATGCACACTCTGGGAGTGATGCTTATTTATCCAAGTATGGTTTGCTACACGTTATGGGAACGTGATGCACACTCTGGGAGTGAATGCTTATCATCCAAGTATGGTTTGGCATTACGTTTTGGGAACGAATGTCAGTGTTCCGGGAACACAATGGTGTATCGGATGGACGTCCAAGATGGACTTTTAGAGGCCTCAGTTGTGGAAGGAAATCATGCATCATGCCACCTGCATTGAAAGAATTATTATGATTAACCGGGTGTGCTCATATGATTATGCATCATGATTTGCTACATGCTAACTTGTGGATGTTAGTTTTATTCTCATTTGATTATGCGAATACGTATAGCTAACCCCCATGCCCTTATTAGGTGTTGATCGTGCATCTAGCTTGAACAAGGATCAGTAAGGGGAGATGTCACTTAGATGCTTGTAGAGTGTAGAAAATGTGGGTTGGGAACCCGTTGTGCAGATATCGAGGATCCGACCAGAAGGATGCTTGGACAAGGGACCAGTGACCAGCTCTATGACATTTCTATTTTTAATAGAATTTATATGATACATATTTTGGAAAAAGGTATCATAAAAGGAATTCAGTCTTATCATAATATTTATTTGATAATAATGGACTTGTTACACCTGATATATTTTGGGAGGGTAATATGGTGATTTTACTATGTTTCCGCAAATCAAGTGTTTGTGAAAAAGAATTTTCAAGGGAAGGGAAAATTATTATTTTCAGATCTTTTTCCAACGATAACAAGTCCAAGTTTTAATAAACTTCTTACTTTTCTTATAAAGTAAGATAATATACAAGGAGTGTTACACTTTTATGGTATCAGAGCAATGGTCCTGAATCTTGGTCCTTGGGTGTGTGGTCCAATACGCTGGTCATCGATATCTGCAATGTTTCTTGGAAAGTATGCTTCCATATACTTCCAAAGTAGAGCTAAGGTTATGGGTAATGGCTCTAGATAAGTAGCTTATTCTGCTATTAAGAAGTGTTCTATGAAGTCTAAGTAGAGGTATGATAGTCGTATGCTTCTCTTTAGACATGTTGAAAACCCAAAACCACAGTTTCGATTTATTATGTTTTCATAGAACTGGTGATGAGGAAATTTTAAGGAGTTGTAGTTGAGTCCTCGACTCTGAAGAGGAGTGTTTACCCTCACTCGTGTTAAAGTTAATCAACTTTTAGACCGAGTGTAGGGCAGTGATCTTCTTAAAGATCAACCTTGCTGAGTTTGTTCAACTCTAAAGCTATCCTTTCTTTTGTTCCTTTCGGATAAGGGTAGCGATCGAAGTTGCTCAATGCCTTACCCAATCTGTTATCTCAAGTGGAGACTCCTACAAATCTTCTTGTAGTCATTTCCAAGGTACGTCTGGATCGTTCTATTAAGGTATTAGACTTTGTCTATCTACCTGTGTCATCATTACATTTGATCTTATGCACGGTTTGGGAGCCGAGGAATCAAGTGATCATGATTAATGACGATAGAACAACCCTGTATTGGGATTTCCAAGCTTCGAATCTGGAATCCAATGGATCCATGTGTCTGCTTCTGGGCAGCAGTGAAGAAAATAGGGGATTAAAGAAATCTGGATTTCAAGAAATGATGTTAGGTTCACCCTGAGCATAGAGATGGAGTTTGGAATCAAGTTAATTCTTGAAGCTGATTCTCTCTCTACTACCCTTACGATATGGTATTATCGGGAATGGTCAAATGGGAGAAACACGTAGAGAAGTTGCTAAAAGAATTGGTTGAACCAGGTTAAAGGAGTCTAAGTGTTTTCTAAGATTGATTGGCGGTTGAATTAACTCCAAATCAGGATTTGGGGCAGGGATACACTTAAGACTGCATTTTGACCTCGATACGGACATTATGAGTAGAAAATAATGCCGTTCGGATTGACTAATGCACCTGTTCTTTATGGATTATAAGAACGGGACCTTTAGATTATATTTGGATTCATTTGTGGTTATCCTGAGAATCCGGAGGAGCATGAGGAACATCTCGGGAGTGTGTCGAGAATCCTGCAAGAGGAGTAGTTGTGTGTTAAGCTCGCCAAAGATGAGTTTTGGTTGAGCGAAGTTACGTTCGCAGGGCATGTGATCTTTAAAGAAGAATTGTGATGGATCCAGCAAAGGTAAGTTTATTGTTGAAATAGGAACAGCCTAAGACTGTGACTGAGGTGAGAAATTTTCTTAGGGCTGGCTGGATACTATCACCGGAGCATTTAAGGGCTTTCTAAGATCACATGGCCTTTAATCAAGTTGGTTTGGAAAGATCAACTGATGATATTGAATGAGAGGATGTCGTTTATTTATGGTGGGGTGGTGATGGATTCTACCCCAACATAATATGATTAGTCCAAAAGGAATTATGGAAAAATGTGAGTAGATTATGATTTAAATCATTTCAGTGATGGATTCGGTTGGAATCAAGGTATTAGATTATGAATAAATCCTATTTTGAGTTGGATTGGATGATGTAAAGAAAATGGTTTTGAAATTCTTTGGTTTCTAAAACTATACTTCATAACCGGTTAGAATTTCTTGTAACCGGTTAGAAGCTGAAAGTTAAAATAAAAATTTAAGTCCTTTGTGAAGGAACTTTTGGTATCAATAAACATTTTCCTCCAATCCAAACTCAATGTTAATCACCTAAGTAAAATTTAAGAAAGGATTTAGTGTGGTAAAATAACTTAATACCTTGATTCATCATTGAAATTGATTTGAGGGGATTGAATCATAATACTTATGAATTAATCAAGAATTGAAATTAAGGAGTACTCCAATCGGAGAAGGTAGAAAATTGAGCTGGATAATGCAAAGGAGTCAATAGATACTAAGATAAGAAGGTTGTGATTCATGAAAAAGTTTGGAGTTCGAAAGTATGAATGACAATAAGAAGAGGGAGAGTTGAATGTAAGATAAAGGCGATGGATGGAGTTTCTAAAAGATTATGACTTTAAGCTCCATTATCATCCTGGCATGGCAAACGTAGTTGCAGACGATTTGAGCTGAAAGGCTATTCATGTGAGCTCAATGATGGTTAAGGAGGTTATTCTGATCGAGGAGTTCAGAGACCTAAGTCTGGTAACCCAATAGGAACCCTCTAGCCTCAGATTGGGAATGTTGCAAATGGTCAACGAATTCTTGGATCGGATTCATGAATTATAACCAGAAGATGAGGAGCTGAAAGGGACGAATGAGATTTAATCTTTAGAGCTAAAGTTGGTGATTATGGATATTAGAAAATATATTATGGAAGTAAGGGAATTAGGAAGTGTTGTCTAGGACAATCTAGAGAAGAGATCTAAAGGCAAGCACTTCAAGAATAGATTATGTTCGAACCCAAGTTAGCTATCAACTATCAAGGAATAAGGAATTTCTCAATGTTGGAAGCATGTGTGAGGACTATGGGAAAGTACATGAACTTCATGCGAGAAAGGTCTGAGTTCAGAATAAGAGGAAGAATGATGAAATACAGGCCCAACTGGAGAAAGAGGAAAAATAAATGGGAGAATATCAATCACCGAAATATCGAGGTTAAGGAATCCTCGATTGGTGAAAGGTGACTAAGGAGGAAATAGGAAGGGAACATTTGTCCATCCCAAGGAGAAAACGGTGAAGCACATCACTTTGAGTTTAAATGTGATGTACCTAAGGGAATAGCCAATTCCGATTGTAGGAAGCTGGAGAATTATTCACCAAATTGATTTGAAGGGAAAGGTGAGAAAGGAATGGACGAATCCAGCACGAGAAGAAGTCATCGGCCGAGATGAGAGTTGAGTGTCATCCTGGCATAGACAACCCAAGCCTATCTCTTCCTTTGATCTGAGTTAACGTAGTTACATGTTTTCGACTACGTTAATCTAATCGTTTGAGAGTATCAATATCCTGTTGGAAGTTCAACTCCAATCTTTCTGTGATCAAAACCTTTATCACAGTTGGATGTGATAATATCTGTGGACACTACAGAAAATAGAGAGATCAGTTATGGCTAGAGAGATTAACAACCACCGGGATAGGACAAATCTTTGTCTCCCCAACGGAAATGTCTCTAGAACTTGACTGTCTAACTAAGTCTGATAGTGATAATTACCCTATCTTTAAGTTCATCTAACTTAAAGACCTGTCGTATGATCTTTCTTGTGAAAGATTATATCTAAAAGGGATGATTTTGTTATTAATGGTTTGAATATTAGGACTGATCACCCTAATGTCATAAACTATTAAGGAATAAAGTCATACAAATGTTTCTTTGATCGTGCTCGAGAGATCAGAGTGCGCAGCCCAAAAAGTTTATTGAAAAATGTTTTAATTGAAAAATATTTGTGTGAAGTATAAAGAGTATTTCTTTTAAAAGAAATTCTTTCACCTAAGAGCTTTATGCAAAGAATTTTAGTTTAAGGTGAAAGGTTTTATTAGAAAGGTTTCGAAATAAAAGAACTATATCGAAACTCTTTTATGTGGGGGAGGACCCTAAAGAACAAATTTTTGGAAGCTAGATGAATTTCGGGGACGAAATTCCTTTTAAGTGGGGGAGTAGTGTAACACCCCTAATTTCCGTCTCCCAAATAACCAAGAAATTAATTATAACAATTATTTTATAATTGATTTATATTAATTTCGAAGGTTTTAGTTTTTGTACATTATGTGTTTTTATTATATAAAAATATGAGATATATTTTTATATGGTTATTTTGTACAAAAATGTGAATATTGTAATTTAGTCCTTGGGTTGGGACCTAATTGCAATATTAAAAAGGTGTTTGAAGAAAAAGTAATTAAATTATGAATTTTTGAATTTTATTAGTATGTAACCGGTTAGAAGGGCTCTGTAACCGGTTACACGATGAACCCAGAAACTGGGTTAGTGCGTTTGATGAGTAATCACGCGTTTTAACCCAGAAATCGCCACGATTACTGCATGGATTGAGTGGCAACACACGCGTCGCCCTGCATGGAGGTCTAATTTGTCTATAAATAGGTGGATTTCTGATGGATTAGGGGTTGCTCAATTGATTTCTTGTTGAAGAAGCTGGGTTAGGGTTCCAAAATCGTGAGGGAAAATTCTCATTCATCTCTGAGTTTTGTTGAGCGAGTGTTACACATTCACAAAGCTCACATCAAGGGCTTTGTGTAGACATAGAATTTGTGAGCTGAGAGTTAGTGTGGAAGGGGAAATCAAGCTTGGAAGTTGAAGGTAGAAAGCTGAGTTCTCTGTTGATTCTGATTCTGGAAGCTGATTTCCAGACTCGATTTTGGTAAGCTTAGTCAATCCCTAAGTCTCAAACCTCTTTGATTCTCTAGTGCATGTTACCTACTCTGAATTCTAACTATTTTCCCCAATCTCTTTGGCCAATTACTATGTCAAATTTTCTGGTCTTTGGACCCTGTTGATGGAAATAGTGGCTGAGAGCAGAACCTAGGATTTGTGGGGAATCTATGTTGGAGCCTTTCTCTCTGCAATGTTTTGGATCAAACACGAATCTAAGGTAAGGGGGAAGCTTACTATTTGCTAGAATGAGAATAAATTGTGGTAGAATATAGGATGAGTCACCAAGAGACTCAAAGGGCATAAGTTGAAATGGATAGATGGCTTGGATGCCAATTTGAGCACAATTGTTGTTTTGAGCAACTTTAATTTGATGCATGCAAACTATAAAAATGCTGAATTTTGTGTTTAAGTGCTTGATTTAAGTTTTGTTGTGTTAAATCGTGTTTATGTGAACTTTGATGCAATTTGATGCAATAAAACTTGATTCATGCAATATGAATGTGTTTCTGGGTGCAAACATGTTTATTTTAAGGCATATTAACTTTGTGCATACTGAAACTTGTTAGATTTGCGAAAGGAAGAAAATGAGTTGTCAAAACTCTTGTTTTAAAGGTCAGACTGCATAATCTAACCGGTTACACGATTTTTGTAACCGGTTAGACACTGCAAATCTTCAAAGAAAAATTGAGTTCCAGATCAGACCTGAAATGTTAATGGTTTTTGCTCAAATCTAAGCCTTAATTTCAATATACATGATCTGAATATGAGTGGTTATAATTCAGATTGACAAGATTCCAATTTATGCCCTAAATTAATGAAATAATTTCAAGAGAAATTGTGTTCATTGGAAAAGGATATGTGATTTGGACTTTTGAATGATGAAACAATGGTTTTTGAGGTATAAATCATTCAAAAAGAGAAATAGGAGTATTTCTAAATCACAGTAATTAATGGAAAGACCAACCTTAGGAATTGTCTATGCAATGCATGCATAGAGAAAGATAATATAATAGGTTGGCAAGGATTGTTTATCATGTTCTGGGAACATGGCCCTGTACTCTAAGAGTACTAAATTGATGCAACCTACTTGATGACACATTCTAGGAATGTGGCCATTGTCTGGGACATGGTTTATTTGCTGCGTTCTGGGAACGTGATGCACACTCTGGGAGTGGTGCTTGATTATATTCCAAGTATGGTTTGCGATACGTTCTGGGAACGTATGAATGTGTTTTGGGAACACATTAATATAATAATTGGATTAAAGATAAAAACCAACCTTGATGATTGTGCATCGATATAGATTGGAAGTTTGGTTGGTAGGAGCGTTTATCATATTCTGGGAATATGAGGAGGGTACTCCGGGAGTACCAAATTATAACCTACTTGATGACACATTATAGATATGTGGCAAGTGTCTAGGACCTGGTTTATACGTTCTGGGAACGTATGTTGATGTTCTGGGAACACTTTGATAAGCAACCTACTGGATGACACATTATAGATATGTGGCCAGTGTCCGGGACCTGGTTTTTGTACGTTCTGGGAACGTATGAATTCTGGGAACGTGATGCACACTCTGGGAGTGATGCTTATTTATCCAAGTATGGTTTGCTACACGTTATGGGAACGTGATGCACACTCTGGGAGTGAATGCTTATCATCCAAGTATGGTTTGGCATTACGTTCTGGGAACGAATGTCAGTGTTCCGGGAACACAATGGTGTATCGGATGGACGTCCAAGATGGACTTTTAGAGGCCTCAGTTGTGGAAGGAAATCATGCATCATGCCACCTGCATTGAAAGAATTATTATGATTAACCGGGTGTGCTCATATGATTATGCCTCATGATTTGCTACATGCTAAATTGTGGATGTTAGTTTTATTCTCATTTGATTATGCGAATACGTATAGCTAACCCCCATGCCCTTATTAGGTGTTGATCGTGCATCTAGCTTGCACAAGGATCAGTAAGGGGAGATGTCACTTAGATGCTTGCAGAGTGTAGAAAATGTGGGTTGGGAACCCGTTGTGCAGATATCGAGGATCCGACCAGAAGGATGCTTGGACAAGGGACCAGTGACCAGCTCTATGACATTTCTATTTTTAATAGAATTTATATGATACATATTTTGGAAAAAGGTATCATAAAAGGAATTCAGTCTTATCATAATATTTATTTGATAATAATGGACTTGTTACACTTGATATATTTTGGGAGGGTAATATGGTGATTTTACTATGTTTCCGCAAACTCTGATTTTGTTAGTCAACCTCATTACAAATCAAGTGTTTGTGAAAAATAATTTTCAAGGGAAGGGAAAATTATTATTTTCAGATCTTTTTCCAAAGATAACAAGTCCAAGTTTTCATAAACTTCTTACTTTTCTTATAAAGTAAGATAATATACAAGGAGTGTTACAGAACCAGGCTAGGCACTCGAGTATTTCGGATGCAACAAGAGTAAAAATTAATGAACAACTCGAGTAATATGTGAACTACTCGAGTATTCTGGGTAACGGACTACTCGAGTATCTCATGAATTACTCGAGTATATTTTTGAAGATCTGAAAACTTGAATCTCTAAACAGACATGAACGACTCGAGTATAATCATGAACTACTCGAGTAAAATCTGGAAAATGATAAACTACTCAAGTTTATGGAAAACACTCGAGTATTTTTAGTCAGATACTTAAAAATACTTTTTTCAATTCGAAGTCATTTTGTAACACTTAAAGGACGATAAACCAAGTGATCCTGAACTTAAAGGAAATTGATTGACGTTATGATATTTTTTTGAATAACGATACGTTGCTCGGGAGGCACGTAATGTATTAATAAAAGGATAAAACATCAATCAATTCCCTTTAAGTAAAGTAATGCATTCATTCTGGAGTTGGGATGGTAGGACGTATATCATGTTTTTGGTAAACATGTGGAGGGCCTCTGGGAGTGCCAATACGCTTGCTTGATGACACGTCGTTGACGTGGTCGGCTTAGTGGATGACGATATGGTTATACCGTTTGGATGACGGTCCGTTTGGATGACGGGATATGCACGGGTGGCATGGATACCAAGCTTGACGTGTACATTCTAGGTGAATGTACGAATTGTTGTATACCTAGGAATACAACGCACTGTTGAGTGCTGGGTTGTCAGGGATGGACGTCAGAGAGTGACATAGTATGATGGAGATAGGCTTGAGAGCTAAAGTCATGCATCATGCCACTCATTTAAATCAATTGTGATAAATGAAATAAGTGTGAGCATCCTAAGTGCATTAATTAACTGCTAAGTGTTATATGTGATTGTTGTTAATTGATACATATTTACATACTCATATTGCACAATTTATTCTCTGTTGATTATGTGTATAGAATTGCTTACCCCTATGCCCTTGTAGGTGATGTCTCGTTACATTGCTTGCATCGAGATCCGGCCACTTCCTAGTGGCACATGGATCTATGAGGACCATCGCGCGGTGTTCGAGGAAGAGGTAGAGGTTACCTTCTATCACTCGAACCCGTTGATCTGATTCCGTCCTTGTAGATTTAGGATTCCCATCATATACACTATGCATGTACCCTCGTTTTACACTTACCATGGACCACCTCCCACGCGACCAGCTCGCTCCTATCACAGTTTCCGTTTTCAACCTACCCGCTCTCACCCTTTTACCTCGAGAGTCATCCGCGAGGAGACTCCCCCTTCTGATTCGAGGAGCCCAGTCAGGGTTTCACCATCACCTGACCCGGTACCCAGTGGTAGGGTACACTCTCCCTCGGATGAGATCGAGGAGGACCCGGTGGAGGGCGAGAGTGGGAGTGAGCCTGTCGTGCATTCTACTGGGAGTGATTGGAGGGACGATGATCCCTAGGTTTGTGCATAGGGTATGTGATGAGGATCAGGGGATCCGATGTGTGGAGGCTGTGGAGGAGATCTTGCTGCTGCTGCTGTGTTGATGATGATGCTACTACCTTACTACTTATGTTTCTTGGAGACTGCTGTTATCACTACTACTACACCTGATGCTGCCGGATCTACGTGACCACCCTTAGAGTTTTATTTTGATTATGTATATATGTTGTAGATATACTTTTGGGGTTCTCTAGGGATTTGGTCATGTTATTATGTAGATCTGTTTATGGACTTGTATTTTGGGATCTTGGAAGCTTTGATATGGAGCTATGTACTTATGACTCTTATTATATATATATATATATACCTATGTTCATCTTACTAGTAATTGCATAGTCCGATAATTCCGCTTACTCTGATTTAATCTATTTGAGGGCTCGGCTGTGAAAACTATTCGATGGTATCAGTTTTATCAAGTAAAGCAAGGGTAGCTTCAGTTATTTTCTATATATAAAATACGGTTCCAAAAGATGAATGCTACCCAATGTAACATCCTGTTTTTTTTTTAAATACATTAATTAAAATGTTTAATTTTAATAGAAAATAGTTGGGATTTCGTAAAAATTTTGGCAGAGTTTCGTTTGAAATTCGGACTTTCCCCAAATAGAATGTAACCCTGTCAAGTCCAGAACAGTTTTAGTAAAATAAAAAAGGGATCTGAGATTTACATTTCAGAACAATTTAAAAGAGGATATCATTATATCCACTCTAAACACTAATACTTTCATAAAAATAATTATAGAGTCCCTTTTACAAAATCAAAGAATTATCAACTCCAAGTAAATACAAAATTAAATACAACTTAAATTTATTAAAAATATGTTACATAATAGCATCTCAGCTTGGTTGCTAAGGTGATGATGCGACTACGAGGTCAAAATCACAATTATGCTCTCTTTAAAAGAGAGTGGTGATTCTCGGCATAAAAGCTATATGAACGTCTTTCTCCATTGGGTACCTAATATGGTCAACAGTAAGGGTGAGTAACTTGGATATAGGTTAGAGAAAACATTTGAAAGTAATAATAAAGCATAATTAGGTTCAATCATAACATAAAGGAATTAAAGAAAAAAGGAAGATTTATCAATCACAATCCATAAAACTATTCATAATTATAATACTATAATTTAATGCACAATCACATGATTATGACATGCACGTCACACTTATGAATTGGATCATTGAATCCGATGTTACACAATTCATTTCATTTCGATAACTTTAACAATTTAATCGGATTCGATGATCTACTCAATTATGCAATTCCCTTCACACTTTCACTTTGACACTTTTACACTTTAACAATTGGGTACATTGTGCTTCACATCCTCCCCGAAGGAGGGTTCCTCACACAATGTACCTATAACACTTTTAAAGATAACAATTAACACTTTTAACACTTCTTCACTTTTTCTGATAACAACACAACCACCTCACAACCCTCCCTCCACTCTGGGGAAAAACCGACCAGGAGTAAGTATTTCTCAACCTATAGTTGGGTGCTTCACCTCCACTTAGGAAGGTCCCTCGCTCACCCGCTTGCTCAACACTTCACCTCCACTTAGGAAGGTCCCTCATGTAATTCGGATTGATTTGCCCGAATTGGCTTTAGCAGAAATCACCCTCGACTGGCCCAAAGAAACCAAAGTAAATGGAATTATTATAGTTTGCCTGGACCAATCCGCAACATGGGAATCAAACCCATGTCCTGTGCAAGATCAAAGTCCCCCATAATAATCCTCCTAATTTACTTTTGTCCTCATCAATCAAAAGAGACGTGTGTTTTTCCCCTACATCTAACGTCCACCTTTACACCATGAATGACACTAAATGCAAGTGCTATTCAATTGAGATTGGAACCCCTTTTTGTTCTCTTTTTTGAAATCACATTGACTTGGTTCAAACTCAATTGAATAGTACTAGACCCTAAGGTATGCATAACTATTATTACTTTTAATCATATCATAGCCAACACATCATAATCACAGAGAAATCAATAGTTACGTAGCCAACATAACATTTAGCACATTTAAACATAGAATCACTTGAGCAAAATCACAATAACCTAGGGTTTTCACACTAAGCTATTTTCTCATAATCCTAATCTCAACTAAACATTCAAATATACCTAATCATAACCCAATTACTAATTTCAAACCCTTCCCCTAAACTAGACCCAATTTACCCCCCTTACCTTGAGGAGAGAGAAAGAGAATTGGGGATTTTTTTGGAGCTCCACACCAAGCTCCAATCCATGCTCCATGACTCCTATTCCTTGCCCCTCTAGCATCTCCTAAGACCAATTGAATGATTTGGAGGCTCAATTTGATGAATTAGAAAAGTTAGGGTTTTGGGGTTTGATTTGGGGGTTTTTGAGAGAGAGTGATTTAATGGAGATTGAGAGAGGGAGAATGCTTGGGGATTGATAGGGAATGATTATATGAAGTTAATTTAATAAGGTTTGGTATTGATTTGATGATTTGAAGAAGATTAGGGAAGAATGAGGAGAGAGCTCGAGCATGAAGAGAGAGAAAGAGTTGTTGAAAATGATTTGGAATTCACGTGTTCTTCAACTTATCTGCAGGCATTACTCGAGTAACTCAACCCATTACTCGATTAATGCCGAATGAACAATAAAATCTAATCGATTAACCTGCCTTCTACTCGAGTAGACCCGAACGATGAATAAGTTTTACTCGAGTAACCCGACCCCTTACTCGAGTAATAAGGCCATTACTCGATTAAGGCCGAAAGGGCAAAAATTCCTAATCGATTAAGGCCCTCCTTACTCGATTAGTCCAGTGCAACAAGGCTTTCTTTCACACTACAAGGCTCTTAGGCTTTCACAACTCCTTCTAACTTAACTTAACACCAAAACCTACCCTCTAAACACAATCTAGCATATCCTTAACTCAATTCAACTTACACTTAGCTAAATTCCTAATTCTAAACAACTCTAAACAATTCTAAGCAATTATAATTACTAATATCAATACTAATTAACGTTTCTACCCGAATCTGACACTTAAGGATTCACTAACACTTATGAAATTCTACTAACTAATATTTCTAATGCCTTTATAAAATTGGGGATGTTACACCCAACTTTCGAAAAGGTTTCAGAAATCGCCGAATTCAATATAACTATTTTGGTAATACCTTAGGGTTTATTCTCCAAGAATTCCAAGTGTTGATTTGTGCACCCGCTTTTAAAAAGAAAATTTTATTTCCATATTTTCTTAATCCTCACAAGTCCATATATTATCCAATATAAAAGCTTAATTACTTTATTATATTTGGGTAATCCGGAAGGGTGTCACACTGAGTGGTATCAGAGCAAAAGTCAGATCCTGTAGTAGTGGAAGTAGTTTCAGAAAGGTAGCCATCAACATCAAGCAAGTATCTCCAGGGCATTTACACTATTTGAATGTTATCATTTTGTTTGTTGAGCTTTAGATACCCTTGATTTGTTTGTATCTTGTCTCTTTTGAGTACAAGACACAATTGATTGTTGATTTAAGAGTTTAAAATATAGCCCTAGTATAGGTGGTGTAATTGAAGTTTCTGTAGTTCAACATATGTGACCATAAGCCCATAGCGCAGGTCTAATATGGCAACTAGAAACCAAAATCACACCAACGCGATGTTAGAACGAATCACCACAGTGTTGGAGGCTATGCAACGACAAACTCAACAATCATCTCAACCGGTTAACCCGCCTCATCAGTGTAATGTGGGTAACGCTGAGGCAAAGACTTTGGCTGATTTTAGGAGCTGTAATCCACCAAAGTTCGAAGGAGGATTTAAACCGGAAGAGGCCAATAAGTGGATTCACACCATGGATAAGATTCTGAGAACATTGGAGTGTTCTGATGCTCAAAAGGTGGCATATGCAACCTACATGTTAGAGGAGGAAGCTGAGAATTGGTGGAATCACACGATGCAACTTCTGCAATATGAAGGAAGGGAGGTAAGTTGGGGAGTATTCATGGAGAAGTTTCTCCAAAAGTATTTCCTTGAAGATCAAAGGAGGAAGAAGGAGGTGGAATTCTTGCAGCTGAAGCAAGGGAATATGAGTGTGGGTGAGTACGCAGCCAAGTTTGAGGAGCTGATGAAATACTCTCCATACTATCAGAACAATCCAGATGAGAGGAGCAAATGCATAAAGTTTGAAGGAGGCTTGAGGCCAAAGTTGAAGTCGATTTTCAGCTACCAGCGGATTCAAAGCTTTCCTGCACTAGTGGACATGTGTAGGATGTATGAAGGCGATACCAAGGCTGAGGAGATGCAAGTCTCAGAGAAGAAGGACAATCAGAGCTATGGACCCCAGAGGCGTAAAGGTTTCAATAATAGAGGCAAAGGTCCGTATGATCGCCGAGGGAAAGGCAAAGGAAAAGCTGGTAGTTCGGATGGAAGGAATTATCGGAGCGAGGCTCCATTCTGCGATAAGTGCAAGCGCAATCACTATGGCCGTGTGTGTTGGGGGACAAGTGGTTGCTTTAACTGTGGAAAGCCGGGACATTTTGCAAGGGACTGCAAGGAACCGGCCAAAGCCAACTCAAGAGGAACTGCAGAAAGACCTATGGTTCAAGGAAGGGTCTTCACTCTTAGTGGTGTGGAGGCGAGCGGATCCTCTGATCTGGTGCAAGGTAAATACTTGCTTAATGGTCAGCCTTGTCTTGTTTTGTTTGATTCTGGTGCAACGCATTCATTTGTTTCATATGAATGTGTAGATCGTTTGGGTTTGATTATGTCTGAAATGCCCTATACCCTCAAAGTAGAAACCCCTGCTAATGCTCCTGTAGTTGTTTCTAGAGCATGCCTTAACTGTTGTATAGAAGTGCTAGGACAAACCTCTAAAGTAGATTTATCTGCTTACCCTTGGCACAATTAGATGTGATCTTGGGAATGGACTGGTTAAGTCAAAACCAAGTAATCATTGATTGTGATAGAAAAGTAGTGACCTATAGAAATTCAAAACCCTCCGGCTACGTGTGCCTGTTCAACTCTGAGGTGGAGCAGAATGGTCCAAGGATGGAAGAGATCCCTATTGTCAGAGACTTTCTGGAAATTTTTGCTGATGAGATCCCTGGGTTACCACCAAGAAGAGAGATTGAATTTGGTATTGATCTAGTTCCGGGAGCTGGTCCCATTTCTATCGCTCCCTATAGAATGGCACCACCGGAAATGGCAAAAATGAAGAAGCAGATTGAGGAGCTACTACAGAAGCAGATGATTCGACCAAGTGTGTCACCTTGGGGTGCTCCGGTTTTGTTTGTCAAGAAGAAAGATGGTAGTATGAGGATGTGCATCGACTACCGGCAGCTGAATAAGGTCACCATCAAGAACAAGTATCCATTGCCGAGGATAGATGACCTTATGGATCAAGTTCGTGGAGCTTCGGTATTTTCCAAGATTGATTTGAGGTCGGGGTACCATCAAATCAGGATAAGAGAAGAGGATATCTCTAAGACTGCATTTCGATCCCGATACGGGCATTATGAGTATGTCGTGATGTCGTTCGGATTGACTAATGCACTAGCTATCTTTATGGACTACATGAATCAAATCTTTAGACCTTATTTAGATTCATTCGTGGTTGTGTTCATAGATGATATCCTTATCTATTCCAAGAACATGGAGGAGCATGCTGAACACTTGAGGATGGTGTTGAGTATCCTAAAGGAGAAGCAATTGTACGCCAAACTTACAAAATGTGAGTTCTGGCTAAAGGAGGTTAAGTTCTTGGGGCATGTGATTTCAGACAAAGGGATAGCCGTTGATCCGATGAAAGTGAGTTCAGTTTTGCAATGGGAGCAACCAAAGTCGGTCACGGAGGTGAGAAGTTTTCTTGGCTTGGCTGGGTACTATAGAAGGTTTATAGAAGGTTTCTCGAAGATCGCACTGCCTTTGACGAAGTTGACTCGGAAAGATCAACCATTCCTTTGGGATGAGAAGTGTGAAAGGAGTTTTCGGGAACTGAAGGAAAGGTTGACATCGTCTCCGATATTGATTTTGCCCGATACACAGAAGAGCTTTGATGTGTACTGTGACGCGTCGAAACAAGGCCTTGGGTGCGTTTTGATGCAAGAAGGGCAAGTCGTCACCTATGCCTCGAGACAGCTAAAAGTTCATGAAATGAACTATCCAACTCATGATTTGGAGCTGGCAGCTGTGGTATTTGCATTAAAGATCTGGAGGCACTATCTCTATGGCACTATGTTCCGAGTGTTCAGTGACCATAAGAGTTTAAAGTACCTCTTCGATCAAAAGGAGTTGAATATGAGGCAGCGTCGATGGATGGAGTTTTTGAAAGATTATGAGTTCGAGCTCCATTACCATCCGGGGAAGGCCAATGTTGTGGCAGATGCATTGAGTAGAAAGGCAATGCACATCAGTACAATGATGGTCAGAGAAGCTGCACTGATAGAGAAATTCAGGGATTTGAGTCTGACGATGCAAGTGGAGCCGGCAAGTATCAAGATGGGGATGCTGCAGATTGCTAATGAGTTTCTGCAAAGAATTCGGGAATTGCAACGCAAGGATGAGAAACTCATGGAAAAGAGGAAGTTGATGGAAGAAGGCAAGGAATTGGAGTTTCAAGAAGGGAAGGATGGAATCCTTCGCTTTAAAACAAGGATTTGTGTGCCTGATGATTTAGAAGTAAGAAGGATGATTCTGGATGAGGCGCATAAGAGTAAGATGAGTATGCATCCGGGAGCTACCAAAATGTACCAGGACTTAAAGAAGCTATTTTGGTGGCCTGGTTTGAAGAAAGATGTAGCTGAGTATGTGGCCTGTTGTTTGGTGTGTCAAAAGGCGAAAGTGGAACATCAAAGGCCAGGAGGAGAGTTACTTTCCTAGGAAGTTCCTGTGTGGAAATGGGATAGTATCTCGATGGATTTTGTGTCGGGATTGCCAAGAACATCTACGGGTCATGATGCAATCTGGGTGGTCGTGGATCGTTTGACCAAGTCAGCGCATTTCATTCCCGTGAATATGCGCTACTCGTTGGAAAAGCTTACCCAGTTGTACATCAAAGAAGTTGTTCGTCTGCACGGTGTACCATCAAGCATTGTATCTGATCGCGATCCAAGGTTTACATCGAAGTTTTGGGAAGATCTGCATAGAGCCTTGGGTTCAAAATTGAAGTTAAGTTCTGCATACCATCCTCAGACTGATGGTCAGACGGAGAGGACTATTCAGTCACTGGAGGACATTTTGCGAGCCTGTGCGTTGGAAGGTCAAGGGAACTGGGAACAAATGTTGCCACTCGTGGAGTTCACTTACAACAACAGTTATCACACGAGTATTGGAATGGCACCATTTGAAGCTTTGTATGGAAGAAAGTGTCAGACGCCGTTATGCTGGTTTCAAGTGGGGGAGAATTCTCTGGTTGGGCCAGATTTTGTGCAAGAGACCACGGAACAGATCAAGATGATACAAGAGAAGATGAAGACGGCTCAGAGTAGGCAGAAAAGCTATGCTGATAGGAGAAGGAAACCTTTAGAGTTTGCCGAAGGAGACCATGTATTCATTAGAATAGTACCAACAAAAGGTGTTAGTAGAGCTTTAAAAACCCAGAAACTATCACCTAAGTTTATTGGTCCCTATCAAATCCTCAAAAGAGTCGGCCCAGTAGCTTATCAGTTAGCCCGGCCTCCGTCATTAGCTAACCTTCATAATGTATTCCATGTGTCTCAATTAAAGAGATATGTCCATGACCCCACCATTGTCCTTAGAATCCAACCTAATGACTTAGAAGTTCATGAGAATCTAGCCTTCAAAGCTGTGCCAGTTCGCATTGAAGACCGGAGAGTTAAACAGATTAGAGGGAAGGACATTTGTCTGGTCAAAGTCGTCTGGGTTTGTGGTGATGCGATAGAATCATCTTGGGAATTAGAGGATAAGATGCGTCAGGATTATCCTGACTTGTTTGTATAAATTGAATTTCGGGGACGAAATTCCTTGTAAGTGGGGGAGTAGTGTAACACCCCAAAATTTTAATCCCCGATTAATGAAATGTTAATGATAAATTAATTATAATTAATTATTTCCATATTAATCCTTGATTAAAATATGTGTTCATATAGTTGGTATATGAGTGTGAAATTATTTAATAAATATAATAAATGCCTAAAATGAGTATTTTGCATATTAGTCCCTGGGTTGGGACCTAGAAGCAATTATAGGAAAGGTTTTGGAGGGAAATTAAATAAAATAATTATTTTTCAAAAATTGGGAAAAATACTCGAGTATTTTCTGAAAAACTCGAGTATTCTGGGTCAAATTGCATGAGTTAGTGCGTTTGGTGAGTCAGCACCAACGATTCCGTGTTGGTGACACGAAATCATCTCCATTCCACGTCCAGGGAGGTCGTGTCGACCTGCATGAGCTTTCCCCATGCCTATTTAAGCTCATCAACGTCCCTTGGTTGAGAATTTTGATCAACTTGTAGAAGTTAGAGAAGTTAGGGTTCTGAAGTTGTTGCCTTCGATTCTCTTTCAATTCTGAGTGTTAAGGCTTGAGTGATACACGAATACAAAGCTCATATGACGAGCTTTGTATAGACATAAAGATTGTGAGCTGAGAGTGAGTGTGTTGTTAGAATCGAAGCTGAGAAGTTGAGGCTGAGTTGATGTCATCAGTTCTGGGAGCTTACTTTGATCTTGATTTCTGGTAAGCTCATGAATCCCTGAGTCTCAAATTCGGTTTCCTTAGTTATATTATGTTGCATAGAGTCTAGAAAATCTAATTTCCCCAATTTTATTCTCTGTTTCATGGGTAAACCAATTCCACTTTGGTGTTGCACTCAAAATGCTCTGCATGTGGTGCTTGAAGTTGGTCTGAGAGTTGTGGAGCTTTTCTTTGGGGATTTCTTGTTTGATTCACGTCTGAGAGGTAAGGGGAAGTAATTATATTCACTAGATAGAGATTAAATTCCATGATTTGTGTTAGAGAGCCACCAAGAGGCTCTAAGGGCTTAGATTGAATAGGGTCTTTGGTTTGGAGACCAAGCTTTGCTCTAAAACTGTGTTGAGCAAGTTCTATATCATGCATGCAAGCTTAAATGAACTTTGTTTCATGAGTATTGTGCTTATTGTGTAAATTGAAGTATTGAGTTGTTAAAATGTGTTTTTATGCATGATTTATTGATTCTCTGTCAAATTGGTTATTTGATATGAAATGAGTGTGGAAACATGTTCAATATATGGTGTATGAACTATTGTGATCACTGGTTTGGGTTAAAAATGTTTAGAAATTGAAATGGTATGTAAAAACCAAGTTTCAGTCTGTTCTGTCTGCACACACTCGAGTATATGGCTTAACACTCGAGTATTTCGTGATGCACCAGTGTGAAAATTGGCGCACCAACTTGAGAACCAGGCTAGGCACTCGAGTATTTCAGATGCAACAAGAGTAAAAATTAATGAACAACTAGAGTAATATGTGAACTACTCGAGTATTCTGGGTAATGGACTACTCGAGTATCTCATGAATTACTCGAGTATATTTTTGAAGATCTGAAAACTTGAATCTCTAAACAGACATGAACGACTCGAGTATAATCATGAACTACTCGAGTAAAATCTGGAAAATGATAAACTACTCGAGTATTATGGAAAACACTCGAGTATTTTTAGTCAGATACTTAAAAATACCATTTTCAATTCTAAGTCATTTTGTAACACTTAAAGGACGATAAACCAAGTGATCCTGAACTTAAAGGAAATTGATTGACGTTATGATATTTTTTTGAGTAACGATATGTTGCTCGGGAGGCACGTAATGTATTAATAAAAGGATAAAACATCAATCAATTCCCTTTAAGTAAAGTAATGCATTCATTCCCTTTAACCATACTTGATGACACATTCTGGGAATGTGGCCATTGTCGGGGACATGGTTTCTTTGATGCGTTCTGGGAATGTATGCGTTCTGGGAACGTGATGCACACTCTGGGAGTGGTGCTTGATTTTATTCCAAGTATGGTTTGCGATACGTTCGGGGAACGTATGTTAGTGTTCTGGGAACACATTGGTATAATAATTGAATTAAAGATAAAACCAACCTTGATGATTGTGCATTCATATAGAATGGAAGTTTGGTTGGTAGGAACGATTATCATATTCTGGGAATACGAGGAGGGTACTCCGGGAGTACGAAATTATAACCTACTTGATGACACATTATAGATATGTGGCCAGTGTCTGGGACCTGGTTTTATACGTTCTGGGAACGTATGTTGGTGTTCTGGGAACACTTTGATAAGCAACCTACTGGATGACACATTATAGATATGTGGCCAGTGTCCGGGACCTAGTTTTATACGTTCTGGGAACGTATGCGTTCTGGGAACATGATGCACACTCAGGGAGTGATGCTTATTTATCCAAGTATGGTTTGCTACACGTTCTGGGAACGTGATGCACACTCTGGGAGTGAATGCTTATCATCCAAGTATGGTTTGGCATTACGTTCTGGGAACGAATGTCAGTGTTCCGGGAACACAATGGTGTATTGGATGGACGTCCGAGATGGACTTTGTTAGAGGCCTCAGTTGTGGAAGGAAATCATGCATCATGCCACCTGCATTGAAAGAATTATTAAGATTAACCGGGTGTGCTCATATGATTATGCATCATGAATTGCTACATGTTAACTTGTGGATGTTAGTTTTATTCTCATTTGAGTATGTGAATATGTATAGCTAACCCCCATGCCCTTATTAGGTGTTGATCGTGCATCTAGCTTGCACAAGAATCAGTAAGGGGAGATGTCCCTTAGGTGCTTGCAGAGTGTAGAAAATGTGGGTTGGAAACCCGTTGTGCAGATATCGAGGATCCGACCAGAAGGATGCTTGGACAAGGGACCAGTGACCAGCTCTATGACATTTCTATTTTTAATAGAATTTATATGATACATATTTTGGAAAAAGGTATCATAAAAGGAATTCAGTCCTATCATAATATTTATTTGATAATAATGGACTTGTTACACTTGATATATTTTGGGAGGGTAATATGGTGATTTTACTATGTTTCCGCAAACTCTAATTTTGTTAGTCAACCCCATTACAAATCAAGTGTTTGTGAAAAAGAATTTTCAAGGGAAGGGAAAATTATTATTTTCAGATCTTTTTCCAACGATAACAAGTCCAAGTTTTCATAAACTTCTTACTTTTCTTATAAAGTAAGATGATATACAAGGAGTGTTACACTTTTATGGTATCAGAGCAATGGTCCTGACTCTTGGTCCTTGGGTGTGTGGTCCAATACGCTGGTCATCGATATCTGCAATGTTTCTTGGGAAGTATGTTTTCATATACTTTCAAACTAGAGCTAAGGTTATGGGAAATGGCTCTAGATAAGTAGTTTATTCTGCTATTAAGAAGTGTTCTATGAAGTCTAAATAGAAGTATGATAGTCGTATGCTTCTCTTTAGATATGTTGAAAACCCAAAACCACAGTGTTGGTTTATTATGTTTTCATAGAACCAGTGATGAGGAAATTTTAAGGAGTTGTAGTTGAGTCCTCGACTCTGAGGAGGAGTGTCTACCCTCACTCGTGTTAAAGTCAATCAACTTTTCAGACCGAGTGTAGGGCAGTGATCTTCTTAAGGATTAACCTTGTTGAGTTTGTTAAACTCTAAAGCTATCCTTTCTTTTGTTCCTTTCGGATAAGGGTAGTGATCGAAGTTGCTCAATGTCTTACCCAATCTATTATCTCAAGTGGAGACTCCTACAAATCTTCTTGTAGTCATTTCCATGGTACGTCTGGATCATTCTATTAGACTTTGTCTATGTACCTGTGTCATGAGTACATTTGATCTTAAGCACGGTTTGGGAGCCGAGGGATCAAGTGACCATGATTAATGACGATAGAACAACCCTGTATTGGGATTCCCAAAGTTTCGAATCGGGATTCCAATAAACCCATATGTTGTTTCTAGGAAGCAATGTTAAAGGAGAAAGGGGTTAAAGAAATCCTGGTTGTAGGAAATGATGTTAGGTTCACCCTTGAGCAAAGAGATAGAGTTTGGAATCAAGTCAATTCTTGAAGCTGATTCTATCTCTACTGCCTTTATAACATGGTACCATCGGGAATGGTCAAATGGGAGGAACACGTAGAAAAGTGCTAAGATTGATTGGTGGTTGGATTAACCCAAAACAGGATTCGGGACAGGGATACATTTAAGACTGCATTTTGATCTCGATACGGACATTATGAGTGGGAAGTAATGCCGTTCGGATTGACTAATGCACTTGTTCTTTTATGGACTATAAGAACGAGACCTTTAGATTATATTTGGATTCGTTTGTGGTTTCTTCTAAGAATCCGGAGGGACATGAAAAACATCGCGGGATTGTGTTGAGAATCCTGCAAGAGGAGTAGTAGTGTGTTAAGCTCGCCAAAGATGAGTTTTGGTTGAGCGAAGTTACGTTTGCAGGGCATGTGATCTTTAAAGAAGAAAGTGCGATGGATCCAGCAACGGTAAGTTTAGTGTTGAAATGGGAACAGCCTAAGACTGTGACTGAGGAGAGAGGTTTCTTAGGGCTGGCTGGATATTATCGCCGAATTATTGAGGGATTTTCTACGATCGCATGGCCTTTGGCCAAGTTGACTTGGAAAGATCAACTGATGGTATTGAATGATAGGATGTTGTTTAATTATGGTGGGGTGGTGATGGATTATACCCCAACATAATATGATTAGTCCAAGAGGAATTATGGAAAATGTGAGTAGATTATGATTTAAATCATTTCAGTGATGGATTCAGTTGGAATCAGGGTATTAGATTATGATTAAATCCTATTTTGAGTTGGATTGGATGATGTAAAGAAAATGGTTTTGAAATTCTTTGGTTTTACTTCTAAAACTATACTTCATAACCGGTTATAGTTTCTTGCAACCGGTTAGAAGCTGAAAGTTTAAAATAAAAATTTAAGTCCTTTGTGAAGGAACTTTTGGTATTAGTAGACATCTTCCTCCAATCCAAACTCAATATTAATTACCTAAGTAAAGTTTAAGGAAGGATTTAATGTGATGAACTAACTTAATGCCTTGATTCATCATTGAAATTGATTTAAGAGGATTGAATTATAATACTTATGGATTAATCGAGAGTTGAAAATTAAGGAGCCACTCCAATTGGAGAAGGTAGAGGATTTAGCTGGATGATGCAAAGGAAACAATAAGCATTAAGATAAGAAGGTTGTGATTCATGAACAAGTTTGAAGTTCGAAAGTATGAATGACAATAAGAAGAGGAAGGGTTGAATGTGAGACAAAGGTGATGGATGGAGTTTCTAAAAGATTATGACTTTGAGCTCCATTATCATCCTGGCATAGCAAACGTAGTTGCAGACGATTTGAATTGTTAGGCTATTCTTGTGAGCCCAATGGTGGTTAAGGAGGTTATCCTGATCGAGGAATTCAGAGACCTAAGTCTGGTAACCCAAGAGGAACCCTCTAAGTATTAGATTGGGAATGTTGCCAATCACCAACGAATTCCTGAATCGGATTCGTGAATTACCATCAGAAGATGAAGAGAAGAAAGAGAAGTTGACTTTTGAGGAAAAGGAGTTAGATCCCTATGAAGAAACGAATGAGATTTAATCTTTAGAGCTAAAGTTGGTGATTATGGATATTAGAAAATATATTATGGAAGTACGGGATTTAGGAAGTGTTGTCTAGGACAACCTAGATGAGAAACCCAAAGGCATGAACTTCCAGAATAGATTATGTTCGAACCCAAGTTAGCTATCAACTATCAAGGAATAAGGAATTTATCGATGTTGGTAAGCATGTATGAGGACTATGGGAAAGTACATAAAATTCATGCGAGAAATGTCAGAGTTCAGAATAGGAGAAAGAATGATGAAATGCAGGCCCAACTAGAGAAAGAGGAAAAAGTAAATGGGAGAATGTCAACCACGGAAATATCAAGGTTAAGGAATCCTTGATTGAAGAAAAGTGACTAAGGAGGAAATAGGGAAGGGAACATTTATCCATCTCAAGGTAATAATGTGAGGCACATCACTTAGAGTTTAGTTGTGATGTACCTAAGGGAATAGTAAATTCCGATTGTAGGAAGCTGGAGTATTATTCACCGAATTGTCTTGAAAGAAAAGGTGAGAAAGGATTGGACAGCAAGCGAATCCAGCACGAGAAGAATTCACCGGTTGAGATGTGAGTTGAGTGTAATCCTGACGTAGACAACCCAAGCCTATCTCTTCCTTTGATCTGAGTTAACGTAGTTACATGTTTTCGACTACGTTAATCTAATCGTTTGAGAGTATCAATATCCTGTTGGAAGTTCAACTCCAATCTTTCTGTGATCAAAACCTTTATCACAGTTGGATGTGATAATATCTGTGGACACTACAGAAAATAGAGAGATCAGTTATGGCTAGAGAGATTAACAACCACCGGGATAGGACAAATCTTTGTCTACCCAACGGAAATGTCTCTAGAACTTGACTATCTAACTAAGTCTGATAGTGATAATTACCCTATCTTTATGTTCATCTAACATAAAGACCTGTCGTATGATCTTTCTTGTGAAAGATTATATCTAAAAGGGATGATTTTGTTATTAATGGTTTGAATATTAGGACTGATCACCCTAATGTCACAAACTATTAAGGAATAAAATCATACAAATGTTTCTTTGATCGGGCTCGAGAGATCAGAGTGCACAGCCCAAAAAGTTTTTCCAAAAAGTTTATTGGAAAATGTTTTAATTGAAAACTATTTATGTGAAGTATAAAGAGTATTTCTTTTAAAAGAAATTCTTTCACATAAGAGTTTTATATGAAAAATCCTTGTGGTTTAGTTTGGAAAGTTTTTCCTGAAGGGTTTTATTTGACATGTTTCAAAATACAAGGAATATATCGAAACTCTTTTAAGTGGGGGAGGACCCTAAAAGAACAAATTTTTGGGAGCTAGATGAAGATTTCTAGTATAAAAATATTTTGGAAAAGTGGAAAACTTCAAAAGATGAATTTCGGGGACGAAATTCCTTTTAAGTGGGGGAGTAGTGTAACACCCCTAATTTTCGTCTCCCAAATAATCAAGAAATTAATTATAACGATTAATTTATAATTGATTTATGTTGGTTTGTAAAGTTTTAGTTTTTGAACATTGTGTGTTTTAATATATAAAAATATGGGAAATATTTTTACATGGTTATTTTGTACAAAAATATGAATATTGTAATTCAGTCCTTGGGTTGGGACCTAATTGCAATATTAAAAAGATTTTTGAAGAAAGAGTAATTAAATTATTAATTTTTGAATTTTATCAGCATGTAACCGGTTAGAAGGTCTGTGTAACCGGTTACACGATGAACTCAGAAAACTGGGTTAGTGCGTTTGATGAGTAATCACGCGTTTTAACCCAGAATTCGCCACGAATCCCACTCGATTCATGGTGGGAGACACGCGTCGCTCTGCATGCAAGCCCAATTCGTCTATAAATTGTGGAAATTCTGAAGATTTAGGGTTGATTTCTGGTTTTAGTGTTGAAGGTGGCTCAGTTAGGGTTTCTTTTTCGTTCTAGGAAATTCGTGTTGGTTCTTGAGAATTAGAGAGCAAAACACACACTTTTGGAAAGCTTAAATCAAGGGCTTTCCAATAATATAAGATTTGAGAGCTGAGTGTTCGTGTGGAAGGAGTAATCAACCTTGGAAGCTAGGAAATCAAGTCTGAGCTCTGTTTTCTTCTTGTTCTGGAAGCTGAGTTTCAGCTTTGATTTTGGTAAGTACAGTCCACCATTGAACCTCAAATCTCTTTGATTCTCTAGTGCATGTTACCTATATTGAGTCCTAATTTTTTTCCCCAATTTCTTTGGCCAATTGCTATGTCAAATCTTCTGGTCTTTGGACCCTGTTGATGGAAATCGTGGCTGAGAGCAGAACCTAGGATTTGTGGGGAATCTATGTTGGAGCCTTTCTCTCTGCAATGTTTTGGATCAAGCACGAACCTAAGGTAAGGTGGAAGCTTACTATTTGCTAGAATGAGAATAAATTGTGGTAGAATATAGGATGAGTCACCAAGAGACTCAAAGGGCATAAGTTGAAATGGATAAATGGCTTGGAGGCCAATTTGAGCTCAATTGTTGTTTTGAGCAATGTTATCTGGATGCATGCAAGCTATATAAATGTTGAATTCTGTGTTTGAGTGCTTGATTTAAGTTTTGTTGTGTTAAATTGTGTTTATGTGGATTTTCGTGCAATTTAATACAATAAACTTGATGCATGCAATATGAATGTGTTTCTGGGTGTAAACATGTTTATTTTAAGGCATATGAACTTGGTGTATACTGAAATTTGGTTAGATTTGAGAAAGGAAGAAAATGAGTTGTTTAAACTCTTGTTTTAATGGTCTGACTACATAATCTAACCGGTTACACGATTTTCGTAACCGGTTAGACACTGCAGATTTTCAAAGAAAAATCAGTTTATAAATCAGTCCTGAAATCTTAATAGTTTTTACTCAAATCTAAGCCTTAATTTCAATACACAAGGTCTGAATATGGGTTGTGATAATGTCAATAAATTCAGATTGGAGAGATTACAATTTATGCCTTAAATTGATAGAATAATTTCAAGAGAAATTATGCTCATTGGACAATGAAATGTGATTTAGACTTTTGAATGATATAAACATTGATTTTGAGGTATAAACATTGTTAAACTGGTTTATGGATTGGGTAGGGAATTTAAGAAAAAGGGTTTTCTGAATTACAATGGTAAACAGTTCAGGTTTGTAAATCTAACCGGTTAGCCTGGAACTGTAACCGGTTAGTACCTGAATCTGAAAAATAAAAAGTTAACTTTTTGAAATACCATTGACTTTGTTTTACCCAATCTAAGTTTAATGACATGTTTTGGGATATTTCAAAGGAGAATTTTGTGTCAAAGACTATACCTCAAATAAATCATTCAAAAGAGAAATTGAAATATTTCTAAATCACAGTAATTAATGGAAAGACCAACCTTAGTAAATTATGCATGCAATACATGCATAGAGAAAGGTAATGAAATAGGTTGGCAAGGATAGTTTGTGATGTTCGGGTACTTGACCCTGTACTCTAGGAGTACTAAACTAATGCAACCTACTTGATGACACATTCTGGGAATGTGGCCATTGTCGGGGACATGGTTTCTTTGATGCTGTAGGGTCTGCCGATCGTATAAGGACTCAAGTCTTATTTAAGGGACTCTTCAAGGGCCCTCCCCTCGGTTTGCTCAGCACAAACGTCCCTCGCTCGGACTCGTTGGCTCCGAGCACACAAAAGGACCAGGCTCGGACTTGATGGGGCCGAGCCTTACAAACGGTTTTCCACTCATCATGCTCGGGACTCTAGGATCGAGACGTACCGTCGGCTAGTGGAAAGACTCAGACTCGTTCAAGCTTCTTATCCCCTCCGCGAATCCCTCCTAGATTCTCGCTAACAGCCTAGACATGAGATCATGAGCTGATCCTATCCAGATTCTAAGAGCATAAACTTCCGATATTATCTCACAGAATCCTGGCTCAGCTTAACCCTGATACAGGGCCCATACGGCCCATATCAGTCTCCTCCAAACCCAATAAATAGCTCATAACAGCTAGGGTTTCAGGTACGTACTCTCATCCCTAAGTTGACACTCTACACACACCTGTTGACTGGGGAGACCCTGCTTTTCCCAACTGGAACTGCAGAAACACCATAAAGTCACATATTAACACTTGATCCTCTCTTGGGCTCCTGGTTCCATAATCTTGAGCACTTAGAGGGTTAAGGACATAGTGTTCCAGGACACTACAGATGCGTTCTGGGAACATATGCGTTCTGGGAACGTGATGCACACTCTGGGAGTGGTGCTTGATTTTATTCCAAGTATGGTTTGCGATACGTTCGGGGGACGTATGTTAGTGTTCTGGGAACGCATTGGTATAATAATTGAATTAAAGATAAAACCAAACTTGATGATTGTGCATTCATATAAAATGGAAGTTTGGTTGGTAGGAACGATTATCATATTCTGGGAATATGAGGAGGGTACTCCGGGAGTACCAAATTATAACCTACTTGATGACACATTATAGATATGTGGCCAGTGTCTGGGACCTGGTTTTATACGTTCTGGGAACGTATGTTGGTGTTCTGGGAACACTTTGATAAGCAACCTACTGGATGACACATTATAGATATGTGGCCAGTGTCCGGGACCTGGTTTTATACGTTCTGGGAACGTATGCGTTTTGGGAACGTGATGCACACTCTGGGAGTGATGCTTATTTATCCAAGTATGGTTTGCTACACGTTCTGGGAACGTGATGCACACTCTGGGAGTGAATGCTTATCATCCAAGTATGGTTTGGCATTACGTTCTGGGAACGAATGTCAGTGTTCCGGGAACACAACGGTGTATTGGATGGACGTCCGAGATGGACTTTGTTAGAGGCCTCAGTTGTGGAAGGAAATCATGCATCATGCCACCTGCATTGAAAGAATTATTAAGATTAACCGGGTGTGCTCATATGATTATGCATCATGAATTGCTACATGTTAACTTGTGGATGTTAGTTTTATTCTCATTTGAGTATGCGAATATGTATAGCTAACCCCCATGCCCTTATTAGGTGTTGATCGTGCATCTAGCTTGCACAAGAATCAGTAAGGGAAGATGTCCCTTAGGTGCTTGCAGAGTGTAGAAAATGTGGGTTGGAAACCCGTTGTGCAGATATCGAGGATCCGACCAGAAGGATGCTTGGACAAGGGACCAGTGACCAGCTCTATGACATTTCTATTTTTAATAGAATTTATATGATACATATTTTGGAAAAAGGTATCATAAAAGGAATTCAGTCCTATCATAATATTTATTTGATAATAATGGACTTGTTACACTTGATATATTTTGGGAGGGTAATATGGTGATTTTACTATGTTTCCGCAAACTCTGATTTTGTTAGTCAACCTCATTACAAATCAAGTGTTTGTGAAAGAATTTTCAAGGGAAGGGAAAATTATTATTTTCAGATCTTTTTCCAACGATAACAAGTCCAAGTTTTCATAAACTTCTTACTTTTCTTATAAAGTAAGATGATATACAAGGAGTGTTACATTGGAAACTCATTTTTCTTCGTCTAAATGTCGAGGTCTTATGTATTTTCCTCTTCGCATAAATTCCTTTCTTAAAAAAATAGTAAAATAAAACGTTAATTTAATTTGAATTACGTTACAAATAAATAGTAAAATTAAATATATTTTTCTTTATAAAGTTACATGAATTTTATTAAATAAGTATTAACTGAATGCGTTTTGGAAATTCACCTTTCCTTGCCTTAATGACAAGGTCTTGTGTTTATTTCCCCTCCGCATCTAAACCACTTTTAAAAAAATATATAATACATAAAAATTAAATTAAATAAGTTTTATAAATATTGATTGCATGCGTTTTGGAAATCCACCTTTCTTTGAATATATGTCGAGGTCTTATGGATATTTCCTCTCCGCATCAAACATTTTAAAAGTATATAAAAAAAACAATAAAAAATTATTAAGAACTACGTAGCCTTGATTCCTCATTTTATGAGGGTACATAGGAGCAGGGGCAACTTTGTTAGGCACAACAATAAAAAACAAATAATTTTGGCAAACAAATTTATTTAGCTCTTTTAATTAAAATCAATCAAAGGTACCATTTTCGAATGGACGAACGGGATGCTAATACCTTCCTCGGCTCGTAACCGACTCCCGAACTCGGAATCTATCTAGTTCGAGACCAATCTTTATCTTATTTAATTAATAATTATTTTTTCCGTGTTTTTGCAACAAAATGCGGTGGCGACTCCATATTGGGTCAGTCGACCCCCACTCGTAGGCGAGACCCTAAGGGCAACCCGGGACCCTGGCCGCGACACATAATAATCCCCAATGCTACAGACGAATCACTGTCGAACCTAACCTCTGCACATTCCCGTTCCGATTCAATGAATTCTCTTTCCAATTCTAAAAATCATCCTGTCTTTCCTGATATCCTATCTCACCATCCGCAACTCCCCGTGAGAATGCAAACAATTTATTGTTTCACTTTTCATTATTAAATTATTTCATAATCATCAATTCAAATTCATAGTCATTCATCATCTAAAATCATCACATATTCACAAATGTAATATCAAAATCAATAAAAAGGATTTGGACAAAGTAAAGTACCATCAAAATTGATGAAAAGGTGATTTTTAGTTAGGATAATCGAATGTCAAGGTTAGACAATCGATTGTCACGTTTAAAATTTCAAATTTGGGCTCTCAGACAACATAACAATCAATTGTAAGGTCATGGCAATCGATTATCATGCAGAAAATTAGCATACTGAAAGTGGTTTGGAAACATCAAATTTTGATATACTTTACTTTAACCAAAACTAACCCAAAACAGATCCAAAACACATATATTTACACATGTCCATGCATATTTCAAGCAATGATTCCATCAATTTTGTAACACCTAGACTTTTCTACCCTTAACTACCCATTATTAAAATAGTGAAATTAAAATTTCCATTTCAATTATTAAAAATCTCCCATCAAATGGACGGAGTTTCGTTTGTTTTTCGAACTTTTCCAAAATTTATATTTTTCCTGCAACCTGATAAACATATTCATTTATAACATACAGAGCCAGCAGGGCTATCAACAATACATAAACATAAATCAGTACTATAGCATCAGAACTAAAATAAATTAATTACAACCAAATCATCCATAATTCCCTCTAACTAACTTACACTCCATGGAGTGGAGTGTGAACCTGCACGACCAAAAATCGTGTAAGCTCAAATCTCGGTACCTGTGGAAAAATGGTAAGGTGAGCATTACACATAAGGTAGGAATGGCAGTTTCTGATATGACATAATAACTGACTAAGTCAAACACACTTAATTCAAATAGTCCACATATACACTTATTCATTCAAGTCATATTCACATGCACACTAAAATACATAATGTCATTTTTCTCATATTTGTACATATATCAAACTTCACGTCTTTTCATGCTTTTCCTCTCATACTTAAGTTTTATTGTATCTTTTCAACTTTTGATCCATTGCAGTCTTACATAAATTTTAAATCTCTTTTGGGTATTTTATTCAAATCCATCAAGTCTTTTAAATAATAAATAACTAGTTCTATTCGCGTTCTAGCCGATTCGCGCACCCGCAGTTGGCCCCGATTCGCGCACCCGCAGTCGGCCGCAAGGGATTATCACCAAATATCACGGGCTACCCGATTCGCGCACCCGCAGTCGGATTCCGTGCATCATTCTCTTTTATATTTGGTGGTGGACTATCCGATTCGCGCACCCACAGTCGGATTCAACCCTCTTTAATGTCTCTTTGTCGTGGACTATCCGATTCGCGCACCCGCAGTCGGATTCCACACAATATTAAATCTTATTCTTTATTTAAAACTTCTCTCAAACATATGATTTGTACTGTTATCTTTTTCTTTTCTCATCAACTATTTATTAATTCCTTTCATATTTTCTGAGTCTCTAACCAATTATCATTATTAATCATCATCCATTCACTTAGCATATGCAAACACATATAACACAGAACATCATCACCAATAATTCAAAACCCAAGTTATTTCCTCTTTACTTAACAATTATCAATTTATCATATATACATTTTCCAAACATTTTCAACAACAACAACATAAACACATATTCACAAATATACACAAATTCACAAGTAGGCACATATTCATCACATCAACATTAATTTAATTCATTCACTTCCATACTTTAGTAATTATTTATATTCACAACCTTATGATTTTATACCCTAAACTACCAACCAATCTTAACCAATCACTATGAACGTACCAGAAACCCAAACCTAATTTAAGGTAACACCCACTCCTTACCTTGTGTTTAGACATGATTCTTTCGTAGGATAGAGACCAAACGTATCCGAGTCCATTGCTTATGTGAGGCGACAAGTTCTAAAGCTCCTTCAGCATCTAATCGTATTATATAAAATAAATAACAATTAACTTCGAAATCATACTAAAACACACACTTTAAAGCTTTACAGTAAAGGGACTTCAGCTTGGAAATTGAAACAAGTTAAATTCAAAATTGTTTACTTGAAATTCATAAATCATAGTAAAATGAAATTAGAACCATTGTCCCATCAATAAAATAGTGCTACTTTATGTTAAAAATACGCTAACTTTCAAAAGTAACATGTTCGTCAAAAATACATTAAAGTTAATAAGTTTTAATTTCAAATCACCAAATCAAATACTAATGATACTTGACGCTATAAATTCAAAACTGAAAGAGAGCATTCCTTGTTCAAGAATGAGTTAAAATTACGTTTTCTAAGTTCAATAACTACACTCCCTTTCAATTTGAATTTAAAGTCCAAGGTTTCAATCCAAATTAACGTTATGCCGAATCTATTGGTTTCCCAATTAATTGAGATATTGTTTAGTTCGGGGACAATTCACCAAGCTAAACAACAGCTCACTTACTTAAGAACTTGACACATTTAACAAAAATACTCTTTAAAACTCATCATTCAACATAACAGTCAACTCAGCATTATACAAGTCAGAGAAACCAATTAAAATCCTTATATAACACTAATTAAAATAATTATAACTTTTAATACCATTTAATTTCCAAAACAATAGTAAAATCCCCAAAACAACTCTAATCTTCCAAAACAATTTAACACTACAATTATAATCAATAATATCAAAACTAACATGGTGAATAGTAACACACTACATAGAGTAATTAAAAGGGTATTAGGAAATTACCCTCAACTTCGCTTTTGAAGGAATAGAGGGACGATCGGTTTGATTCTACGTCTCCACTCGTATCCGGTCCAAGACATAGTAGAAGGGTTACTTCTTTCCTTAACCTCAGCACCCCGGCGAACCACGAGAACACCCCACGGTGCCGGTTTGGGTTGAACCCGACACAACAGCAACCAACAACACACGATGGCAGAGGTTGGGCTCTTCGTTGATGGAGGTGGCAACGCGGACGGCGGTTCCCATCAGCAGCAAACCAGCGGCTGGACAGCGGCGGCGAGCGACGGTTCAAGGAGGGGAAGAGAGAGAGATCGCGAACCGGAGAGAGAAAGGAAGAGATGGCGTAATCGCGAGCTTCAGCAGGAGTGGTGGCGGTGGTGGGTCGTGATTTTCATCCCCACCGAGAGAGAGAGGGAGAGCTCACGAGCGAGGAGAGGGAGCGATAGAGAGAAACCGATGAGGGAGGAGAGAGAGAGACTGAGAGCACCACGACGATGATGGTGGTTGCAGGCGGTGGAGCGGCGGTTAGCCGGCGAAGGAGAGAGAGAGAGAGGAGGGTGGCAGCTCCAACACATAAGGAAGAAGGGAAGTAGGGTTTCCCCCACTACACTACACACACCACACGTTTCTGTTCTTTTTTTTTAAATTTTTGTTAAAAAAAACATATACCTATATTTATTAATTTATGCCCAAAAATATTAATAATAAGATTTTAGCATCATATAGCTTCAAATAGGAAAACTATAAGGTTAGAAATTAGTTGGATGTTAGAAAATAACAAAAATTTATTTATTATTGCATCTTTATAAATGCCAAAATAAAAGAATAGAAAGTCCATTTTTCAAATAGGATAATTACTTTAAATGAATCTACTTCTAGATATATAATTAAAATATACTTTAGTAAATACCATTGGATACTTTAATAAAATGTTCAACGCTTTAATTACTAATTAAAGAATTAATTACTTAATTCGATAAAACTCAAAATTTATAATACAAAAGAAAATCAGGATGTTACAATCCTTCCCCCAAAAAGAAATTTCGTCCTCGAAATTTGATTTGCGTAAATCGCAAAGTTAGGATTTAAGAATCTGTGTTCATCATTCCAATCAAATTAGAGAAACACAAACAAAGACAAACACTACATATAGCACAAGGGTCTTCTAAATCATTTAACAGCAGAAATAAAACTTTAGTGGTAATAAAAATGTAACTGTAGCAAAAAAAATTTCAATGACTGGTTAAGAAAAGGTTCTCAAATTCAATCATTGAGGAAACCATTTTTCATGACAATGCCAAATAAAGAAATCATCATTTGGTGGAAAAATGGCAACTACCGTTAAGTCGAATTCAAGCAAAATCATTTAAGTTCTCAAAACTGAAAAAGAATTTTAACATTTAGCAGGTGATAGCTATTGGGAGGTGATGTTGATTCTTTGTCCTCAATTCTTAAAACGATTTCAATTCTCAAAGAGGCAACATAAAATTTAATGCAAAAGAGGAGCTTTAAAGACCCAACTGGTTTAAACAAAATCAGCATTATGCATATGGTTTGAGTTCGTGTAACATGTTCAGCATCTAAAATAATAAAATATCTGAAAGTCTGGCTAAGAACTATTTTTGTAAGAAAGACATAATTCAGTTACACCTTCGAATATGGTATTAATTTTGTAAGAACTTGAAACAGGAAAAGTGGCACATCTCTTTTCTACAAGAAATAGAACATGTAATAAAATCTATGCAGAAATTTAGATTCCAAAAATAGGAATTAATAATCATGACATAACCAATAGGGTGCCATTAACTTAAATGAACATCAGTTTAAATTACAAGGAGAAAAACTAAAGCCTGAAAAGAATTAAAAATTCGTTAAGCGTTCAAAAACATTTTCCCTGGCCTGTTAGTTTTTGGGAAGCTTCTTGGAATAAGCTAAGTAACAAAATAGGTTGACATTGGCCAATACTAATATAAAAGACTCATGAATAATGTGTTAGAAAGGAAAAGCTCCTTGTTGAAACTTATTTAACAATTTTCGTTCAAAAGGACATAACCAATGGCTCAAAATCCAAGATTCATTAGTTTCAAATACATGTGCATGCAATTATATGAAACCAGGAAACAAATTTATTTAAACTAAAAGGTAAACAAATCTAGCTTGCATTTTACATAAACTCTAAAACAGAAATCCATAAAATTAAGATCATAGAAACTGAACTAAAAAGAAAATCCTAATGAAAAAGGGACTAACTATACCGAAGTGTAAGAGATAAGTCATTGACAAATAGAGAAAATTATCATCTCAACAGACGTATTCTTTCAAGTGAATTGGAAACAGGGTAGTAAATTAGAGGACGTAAAAGCAATGAATCTTCAAAGTCCATAATCGAATAAAATTATTTTCAATAAAATTAAATATCTAACACTTCATCAAAACAAAACATAAACAAATGTTTTGGAAAAAGAACATATGTTTAAATTAGGCTTTGATAAATTGTATAATGTTCTTTATAAAGAATTCCTTTAAGTAACAAAGAAAATGAACCCTTCCATAAGACCCTCATTTGAGAAAGAGATCACTTATGAAGATTTGGAAAAAGTATGGTTGGCTAAAGAGAACAATTATCCAAGCATTTAAGGGGAAAAATCATCTAAAATAAAAATTCAATGATCAAATCTAACGAAATATTTGAAATGACTTTTGGTTATTTTCGCTGCGCACTCTGATTTGAGGGTACTTAGGATTCTATAGAATTTAATTTAAACAAACTATTTCCCCTAGGTACTTAAGACTTCACTCAACTCAAGATATATTCTGGAACTCGGGGACTTGATGATTTCACCTTCCAACAAATGTAGTCCTCAAGATGGCCAGTCTCAATTATACATTACCTTGGTGGTAAAATCACTTCGTCCTACCTAAGTTTCAGACATGAATTTCGAAAACATATATTATTGCATTGTCACATTTAAAAATTGGCATACTTACTTCGAAATCAAGGATCGTTCCTTCCTGTTGGGGTAGCAATTACATGCTCTAGCCCGTTGGGGGTTCTTTCACTTTCCTTAATCTCGGATTCCTCCATTTTCTAAATGCGACAACGTCCATTTTCCAAGAAATAGGGTTCGTTCAGGCAAAAAGTCGAGACACATAAACCAGAAGTAATTTAAGATTCAATCAAACAGCATCATTGCAAAACTCTAATATAAGTCTAGCAACTTGTTACTCTATTCATCAAACTTAGATACTAAGCTATCTATTAGTTACTCGCTTGGTGAGTAACGCAACAGGAGTTGTGAGTCCACACTCCAAGGCCGAGGAGAAACTGCTCTGATACCATAAATGTAACACCTAGACTTTTCTACCCTTAACTACCCATTATTAAAATAGTGAAATTAAAATTTCCATTTCAATTATTAAAAATCTCCCGTCAAACGGACGGAGTTTCGTTTGTTTTTCGAACTTTTTCAAAATTTATATTTTTCCTGCAACCTGATAAACATATTCATTTATAACATACAAAGCCAGCAGGGCTATCAACAATACATAAACATAAATCAGTACTATAGCATCAGAACTAAAAAAAATTAATTACAACCAAATCATCCATAATTCCCTCTAACTAACTTACACTCCACGGAGTGGAGTGTGAACCTGCTTGGCCAAAAATCGTGTAAGCTCAAATCTCGGTACCTGTGGAAAAATGGTAAGGAGGTGAGCATTACACATAAGGTAGGAATGACAGTTTTTGATATGACATAATAACTGACTAAGTCAAACACACTGAATTAAAATAGTCCACATATACACTTATTCATTCAAGTCATATTCACATGCACACTAAAATACATAATGTCATTTTTCTCATAATTGTACATATATCAAACTTCACGTCTTTTCATGCTTTTCCTCTCATACTTAAGTTTTATTGTATCTTTTCAACTTTTGATCCATTGCAGTCTTACATAAATTTTAAATCTCTTTTGGGTATTTTATTCAAATCCATCAAGTCTTTTTAATAATAAATAACTAGTCCTCTTCGCGTTCTAGCCGATTCGCGCACCCGCAGTCGGCCCCGATTCGCGCACCCGCAGTCGGTCGCAGGAGGATTAGTTACTATACCCTTCGCGTTCTAGCCGATTTGCGCACCCGCAGTCGGCCCCGATTCGCGCACCCACAGTCGGCCGCAAGGGATTATCACCAAATATCACGGACAATCCGATTCGCGCACCCGTAGTCGGATTCCGTGCATCATTCTCTTTTATATTTGGTGGTCGACTATCCGATTCGCGCACCCTGTAACACCCCGATTTGGAAAACTCGAAATAAAAAATCATCAGATATTAATTAATTCTTTTTGGAAAAATAGGGTGAAATTTTTTTTTTTTTGAAAGCAAACAAGAATAAAACTCGACTGTCGAGCTTCCCAAAACAAGGTATTACTTTTTAAAATCCTTTCTCTCCAAAAACATTTGCGGAAGTTTCTAAAAACAGTTCGACATTGGAAGCTTACTTTCAACAAATCAGTAAAACAATTTGGTCATTTAGAAAACATATTTGATTTCCTTAAAATAGATTGTCGGACAGGTCACGACGGTCCTTTAGGAAACAGTTTAGAAAACAGGCCATAAAGGTTCTTACAAAAGTGGTCACCATAGATCAGCGGTGCCATGTTTACATAACATTGTTCTTACCAAAACATTTCAAAAGAAAAGGGGTACACTTGATAAGCATAACAGCAAGGTTCCATCGGGAACCTAGTTATAACTACTGGCAGAAGCTCCTTCTCGATCCACAACGTAAGTCTTCAAAAGCAATCTTTGTCGTCCATCAGTAGCCCTCTCATCGGCGCATCATGATCAGTAGGTCCTCCCTCCGGGAGTAGCATCACCAGCTCCACCGTCTTTTAGAATCGAAGATTCATAGTCACATATGCACAAGAAGTTGAGAGAGTAAGTTATCCGAATGGAATTACTCCCATCGACTTCTTGGAATTACACTAGTGACGCATACCAGAACATAACAAACAATACAAACAGCACAACAGATAATTATGCAAAATGCATGAGGATGCAATGCAATCGTCGCATTAATTAACTCTTTATCTTTCACTTACGGGAATCCTTTTAATTAATTATCTCGCAGAGTCGAATCTCTTAACCAACATGTCTCGCAAAGTCGAGGTCACTTGATTCACAAACCTCGAGTCTATATATCGGAATTCAAGCTTTAGGGTTTCGGGTTCAGGTCTACATCTCCTCATAATCCATCCACCTAATCGGAAGCAATCAGAAGTACAGGATCTCTACCCACACCGGCTCCTGGAGACAACACCCAAAATATAATATAATATGAAATGCCCGGGAAAAAGTGTCATGACAAGGGGTCTCTACCTCCACCGTGTTCAAGTATCCCTCTTCTGATCCTGATTTAGTCAAAGGGGTGTCAGTCATCTATCTAGTGATCATGCAGTACTTCAGCTACGACACCAGACTACTCACCCAACCTCGGATGGTCAACCCAGGTCGCTGTAGCTTTTCCCCGCCTAGACAGACTCCTCTTAGGCTTCTTGACGAGTCACCGTCATTGCCTTCCCCTATCCTAATCATCAAGTGATTACCATGCAGGTAAACACCGTATCTTCCTCTCCACTACTTCGGGTAAGGGTTTTAAGTCGTAGGGTTACACTCGTTCGTCCTAATGTCAACCCATCCTAAGTCATCTCCGTCATATAGCTCCAACCATATGCGGAATGCTTCTGTGGGACTCGACCACTATATTTGACAGGCTCCAACCCATCCTGAATCATTCTCGGCATATGGCTCCGACCATATGCAGGATATCCACAATCTCTCTGACGGGCTACGTCCCATTCAGAATCGCCATCGACATATAGCTACAACTATAGTCGGAATTTCAATCATCATTCTGACGGGCTACGACCCACTCAGAACCACCAACGACATATGGCTCCGACCATATGCGGGATATCCGTCAATCATTAATAGATAGGTTCCGACCTATCTCAATTCGCTCTCAACATATGGCTACGACCATATGGAGGCTATCTCAACATATGGCTACAACCATATGGAAATCATCTCAACACATGGCTACGACCATGTGGAAACACTCTCAACACATGGCTACGACCATGTAGATACACTTTCAGTAAGTGGCTACGACCACATAGATACATTCTTTAAAGAATTCAGCATCCGTTGTATCCACACTTGAAGACCTCATCGTTGTCACAGCATCAGCTCGATTCACACATTTGGCGCATCTGCATCATCCGGTACCATCACGCGTTCCACCCCTTGGAGTTTCGCTCGAGTCATTGGGGGAATTTCTTATAGTTTTCTATGTCTTTACTATTCTTATCTTATATCGCGGGATGATTCATTATGCACATGCAATGGCAATATAACAACAATATATCTCAGCATAAACAAATTTATCAATCGATCAATACCATGTAATGGTATAGGTCTGAGTCTTCGTATACCTCGACACAAACAATCACACAATTATCGGGTATACTACTAGCTATGATAGACCTTTACTCCGACTTTGAGAGAGTACGGAGTGTCCTAGCATACTCACTAGACACCAAAGCGTCTTAGGATAACTTCTCTCTCACCTGGATTCGCAGTTACCGAATCTAAAAGTTCCGAGTGATTCGCTTCCTTCCTCGTCCGCCCGACTCCAACTTCTTTCAAGTCCCAGAAAGTAAATATATGAGTATTAAACTTTATTTAATTATCATCCTTAAAATTATTCTCAGGACAACTTAAGAAAATTCAAACATCGTCTTTATCAAAACATTAACTCTCTTGCTCGAACTCGTCCAAAATCAAACGCTAACTCTTATACTTTAAAATCATGAGAAAATAATCAAATAAATTAATTTAATTAAAAGTTCCTTTGCTGGCCCCTCTTGGACAGCATTGAAATCAATTCCAAAAACACCGAAAAATTGCACTTTTGAAACCAACTTTGACCTAGATCAAATAACATTCATTCATTCCAAACATTTCACAATCACAAGCCATCAAGTTACACATAAACATGTTCACAAACTTACTCTTACATATAGCCCAATTAAATGAGGAAATCAAACACTTTAGCATACACCAACCGAATCATGCATCACATAAGCATTCAAACATAATTTCATTTAACTTCTACTTGATCAATTTTCATCTTAGCAAAACTTCATCTTATTAAACTTAAACATGTCAAAACCGTATGCATTATAGGTTGTTTTAAAAATTCATTTCTTCAAGGATCAACTTCACAAATCAACACATATTTTCATGTCATGAACATATATGCATTCAAGAGAATTTAACTCAAAAGTTAAGGTCTAAACCGTGACCTTAACTAGATTTTCTTAAAAATGTTTTCAAAGTTTCAAGACTTAAAAACAACTCCAAATTCAATCAACAATTTCACATAATTCATCAAGGAAGTAAAACATAATTCTAGCATATTTTCTTAGGCAAAACCGTGAGCATACATAAGCCTCTACACAATTTAGATTTCACATTCAACATATAAAATTATCTCAAAGTTCATGGAAATCATATACACATAACATAAATCCAACATCAAAACCTCTAACCTAAAAATCAAGTACAAACCGTGGCTATCATAGAAGATCACACAATTTATATTCACTCAAACATCACTAAATCTTCAAGATCACAACATGCAAGAGACCAAACAAAAGAAAATCAAGCTTACATGCACAACAACATAAAACCGTGGCTAACATAAAAGAAATCATCAAGTACATCATAAATCAAATATAGATCGTGACATGCATGAAGTCACAAACACTAGATCCTTGAAAAACTTTTCATGAAAACTTAAAATCAAGTTCTCTTCCAAAACATTTCTAAGAAATCAAAGAGAAAACTCAAGATCAAGAGAGAAAACACTTTCTCAATAAAACGTTAAGATCAAGTTGAAAAACCAACATGCATGTAAAGGAAATCACTAGATCTAACACAAAGCAAACATGTATCAACACTTTTTCAAACAAAATCAAGGTTTTAGAAAGAAAGAATGAAAATGAAAAAGAATCAAAGAAAAAGGTTTAAAACTTTTAAAATCATGAAACAAATTCTTACTTAATCAAAACTTTAAAGAATTCAAGTCCAATTCCTTGGTTTCTCTCCTCTATCCTCACGGTTCATCACTCATCTTCCTAGTCCATGGTCTTTCTCCTTCTTTCCTTCACTATCTTAGCTTGGTCTTGTTTAGGTTATGGAGAGTTCAAAGTTTGTTTTCCTTCCTCTCAAGGTTCGGTCACTCTCTCTTTCTCTTTCTCACCAAGAGTTTGATGATTCTCTTGGTGTTATGTGTTTGGTTTTGGAAAAGAAATGAAGAAGGTGTGTGTGTGTTGATGAAAGAATGAAGGAGATGAAGAGAAACTCACTCCTTCCACACGGTTTTAGTGGTGTTTGTGGGTGTGTGTTGATGTTGCTTGAGAGAAGAAAGAAATGATGAAGGAACAAGAATGAGAAAGGGGAATGAACTTCCTCTTGGTCTCTCACGGTTTTGGCCCTCTCTTTCTCTTATCTTTCTCTACTTTCACTTAATTGCCATCAAGGGCTTGCATGGGGGGCTTGGTTGCAATTTCTTTGGTCTTGGTTCCTTCCCCCACGGCTCCTTCCTCTTTCCTTCCTCTGCCTCACTTTTTCTTCCTTTAAGTCATGCTTAGGTCATCTTGATGATGTCACTAGTTTGACTATAAGGTATGCCACATGGTAACCATGCAAATGAGCTTGGTGGCTAGGCTATGCAAGTGGGCATTCGGCCATAGAGTGATTTAGGATAGGTTAGATTAGCTAATTAGGTTTAAGGCACTAATTAGGGTTCTAATCATGATTAGGGTAGGATTAGGTTAATTAATCTAGGTTTAGTCCACTAATCCTTAGTGATTAGGGCTTAATCAAGGATTAAGGTACTAATCAAAAACTTAATCATAGGTTTAAGGAAAACTAATTCCAGATTAGCTCACTAACCAAAAAGGGTTTAGGGTCTAGGAGAGTAATTAAGCACTCAATCAAAGATTAAGAGCTCGATTAGGGCTTAATCAACGATTAGGGCATCAATTAGGGTTTCCAGAGATGATTGGACTTTGATTCTTTGAACTTAGAGAATAATTTTTTTCCATGAAATCATATGAATCAATAAAACAAGGTCTCAATCAAAACCTTAAACACTCATGCACACAAAGTCACAACACAAGCAAATCAGATTTCAAAACATAAGGGTTCGTTATGAAATCGAAACTCTTTTAAATCGATTCTTTAATTTAATTATGTTGAAATGATTTCTTGATTAGGGACTTGTAGAAGTGAGTCAAATGGGCAGATGTCACACACCCACAGTCGGATTCCACCCTCTTTAATGTCTCTTTGTCGTGGACTATCCGATTCGCGCACCCGCAGTCGGATTCCACACAATATTAAATCTTATTCTTTATTTAAAACTTCTCTCAAACATATGATTTGTACTTTTATCTTTTTCTTTTCTCATCAACTATTTATTAATTCCTTTCATATTTTCTGAGTCTCTAACCAATTATCATTATTAATCATCATCCATTCACTTAGCATATGCAAACACATATAACACAGAACATCATCACCAATAATTCAAAACCCAAGTTATTTCCTCTTTACTTAACAATTATCAATTTATCATATATACATTTTCCAAACATTTTCAACAACAACAACATAAACACATATTCACAAATATACACAAATTCACAAGTAGGCACATATTCATCACATCAACATTAATTTAATTCATTCACTTCCATACTTTAGTAATTATTTATATTCACAACCTTATGATTTTATAACTACCAACCAATCTTAACCAATCACTATGAACGTACCAGAAACCCAAACCTAATTTAAGGTAACACCCACTCCTTACCTTGCGTTTAGACATGATTCTTTCGTAGGATAGAGACCAAACGTATCCGAGTCCATTGCTTATGTGTGGCGACAAGTTCTAAAGCTCCTTCAGCATCTAATCGTATTATATAAAATAAATAACAATTAACTTCGAAATCATACTAAAACACACACTTTAAAGCTTTACAGTAAAGGGACTTCAGCTTGGAAATTGAAACAAGTTAAATTCAAAATTGTTTACTTGAAATTCATAAATCATAGTAAAATGAAATTAGAACCATTGTCCCATCAATAAAATAGTGCTACTTTATGTTAAAAATACGCTAACTTTCAAAAGTAACATGTTCGTCAAAAATACATTAAAGTTATTTCGTTTTAATTTCAAATCACCAAATCAAATACTAATGATACTTGACGCTATAAATTCAAAACTGAAAGAGAGCATTCCTTGTTCAAGAATGAGTTAAAATTACGTTTTCTAAGTTCAATAACTAAACTCCCTTTCAATTTGAATTTAAAGTCCAAGGTTTCAATCCAAATTAACATTATGCCGAATCTATTGGGTTCCCAATTAATTGAGATATTGTTTAGTTCGGGGACAATTCACCAAGCTAAACAACAGCTCACTTACTTAGGAACTTGACACATTTAACAAAAATACTCTTTAAAACTCATCATTCGACATAACAGTCAACTCAGCATTATACAAGTCAGAGAAACCAATTAAAATCCTTAGATAACACTAATTAAAATAATTATAACTTGTAATACCATTTAATTTCCAAAACAATAGTAAAATCCCCAAAACAACTCTAACCTTCTAAAACAATTTAACACTATAATTATAATCAATAATATCAAAACTAACATGGTGATTAGTAACACACTACATAGAGTAATTAAAAGGATATTAGGAAATTACCCTCAACTACGCTTTTGAAGGAATAGAGGGACGATCGGTTCGATTCTACGGCTCCACTCATATCCGGTCCAAGACATAGTAGAAGGGTTACTTCTTTCCTTAACCTCAGCACCCCGGCGAACCACGAGAACACCCCACGGTGCCGGTTTGGGTTGAACCCGACACAACAGCAACCAACAACACACGATGGCAGAGGTCGGGCTCTTCGTTGATGGAGGTGGCGACGCGGACGGCGGCTCCCGTCAGCAGCAAACGAGCGGCTGGACAGCGGCGGCGAGCGACGGTTCAAGGAGGGGAAGAGAGAGAGATCGCGAACCGGAGAGAGAAAGGAAGAGATGGCGGAATCGCGAGCTTCAGCAGGAGTGGTGGCGGTGGTGGGTCGTGATTTGCATCCCCACCGAGAGAGAGGGAGAGCTCACGAGGGAGGAGAGGGAGCCATAGAGAGAAACCGATGAGGGAGGAGAGAGAGAGACTGAGAGCACCACGACGATGATGGTGGTTGCAGGCGGTGGAGCGGCGGTTAGCCGGCGAAGGAGAGAGAGAGGGGGGAGGGTGGCGGCTCCAACACATAAGGAAGAAGGGAAGTAGGGTTTCCCCCACTACACTACACACACCACACGTTTCTCTTCTTTTTTTTTTAATTATTTGTTAAAAAAAACATATACCTATATTTATTAATTTATGCCCAAAAATATTAATAATAAGATTTTAGCATCATATAGCTTCAAATAGGAAAACTATAAGGTTAGAAATTAGTTGGATGTTAGAAAATAACAAAAATTTATTTATTATTGTATCTTTATAAATGCCAAAATAAAAGAATAGAAAGTCTATTTTTCAAATAGGATAATTACTTTAAATGAATCTACTTCCAGATATATAATTAAAATATACTTTAGTAAATACCATTGGATACTTTAATAAAATGCTCAACGCTTTAATCATTAATTAAAGAATTAATTACTTAATTCGATAAAACTCAAAATTTATAATACAAAAGAAAATCAGGATGTTACAAATTTCATATTCAATTCATTCAATATGCATAAACACGTAAAATTATAACTCAACATAGGATTTTCATTTCCTTTGCAAAATAACCAAAGGTAATAATTGTTTTAGCTCATATTCATCATATAAGACTTGCTCAAATCAAGAAATAGGACTTAAATGACCTCAAAGTCATATTCCTATTTCAAGTTCACATTTTCTTACTTTTGCCCTTGAGTTCAAGTGAACTCTTACATTTCTAGCTATTGGATCATTACTCTAGCACTTGGATAACTTCTCCCTTACCTATTGGAAGTATTGAAACTGGTTTGGAGTGGAAAGAAAGAGGTTTGATACGTTTTGGTTTCTCTCTTGGTTTCAGCTTTGTTGCTCTATTTACAGATTAACAAGGCAACAAGATCAGTGATTTTCATCAAGAATAAGCCACAATAATTCGTGATCAAAGGTTAGAATCAATAATAGGATTTGTTAAATTGGAAATAGAACAAGTTTGAAGCTCAAAAGATGCTCAAGCTTACCACACGAATCCAATAAATAGAGCTACATGATTCTGGATTTCAGAATTTCAGTTTCAAGGACCTCACTTTGCAGGCTTATAACTTTCTCTACACTCCACCAAATCACACAAACTTGGTCTCAAATTGAAGAGGGTTCGACAAGCTTTAAGATGGTATAAGATTTGTAAGGTTTTAAGACTTAGATCATGGAGAACGGATCAAGGGAAGTACATACCAGAAAATACGATTTTTTAGAGTTATTGGGTGTTTGTTCATGAATACGGAGGGAGTTTCATACTTAAATGCTTAAATCTCCCTCCCAAGTGCATTATCAATCTAGCACAGTGCTAGGGTGATATTTGGCACGAATTTGTGGTTAAAAATGTGTTAATTCTCAGTCATTCGTCCCCAAACCGCCATACTGTTGGCTCATCATAGTCGTGACAATCGATTGTCCGGGTGAAAATTTTAAGATTTATAAATATTATTATTTTATTTTATTTCTATATATTATAAAAGGCTTATTTCATTCAAAATTCTTCCAAAATTATTTCCATACATTATAATTGTAATTTCACATAATAAAATATAGTTCACAGTTTCACACAATATTCACGTAGCGTTTATTTACTATTCAAATAATAATTATATAATATATTTAATATTTTAATTATAATTATAATTTCGAGGGTAAATTTCGGTGGGTGTTGCATACCTCCTCCGCTATATATGTATATGTGGCGTGACAATATGTCCAATGGCATAGTACAAAAATAAAATTTTTCCAAGTAAGTATGAGCTAATTAAATTTATCATAGAAAAGCATCATAATGCAAAATAACAATGGTTTATAAAATAAATCACATATAAAAGCAGCTATATACAATATCACATGAAAATTAAGTTGAATAATAGGCCCTGACAAAATATATTTTTATACAAGCATTTTGTCTCTTAAATTATTCAATTTAGTATATCAACCATGAAAATTTTGTTATGTTATAAAACTTTTAATTAAAATTCAGCTTGGAATCCAAATTTAAAATAAAATAAAATAATCATCTTATAACAAGGTCATATAATAGTTAATTAAATTTATCGTAAGGTTATGAAAATATAATGTAGTTGAATAACAAAACTTGTTTAAAACAAACCTTAGTATCTTATAAAAATAACAATCTGAGATTAAGCAGTATGGGATCTTATAATTGATTTATTAAAGAGATCGAAAAAATTGTAGTGTTCCAATTTGGTTCCCGAAACCTGTTCACATTTAAAAAAATTATTTTTGATAGATATATGGATAAGTTATAAGGTGTGGGCTCACTACAAGTAATTCGGTGATCACCAAGGATCAAGCCACTCGGTGATCAATAAAATTTCATTGGTAATGACGCCGTACCGATGGATAATTGATGGACGCGAATTCCTCGATAATCTTAGCTTTAGTAAAAATTACCGAGGGTTGTGGTTCTCGATAACTTACAAAAAAAAATTATAGAGGGTATGAAATGACAAAAAAGTTTTCTGATATCGAGGGTTCCCTCTGTAACACCCCGATTTCGGCAGCTTGAAAACATTATCTCTTTAACCAAAATATAGTAAAAATTTGGGAAATTTTTTTTTTCAAAGGTGACATTGGCATGAGAACCTTGATATTCAAAAACATTTCATGAAATTGATTGAAATAAAATAATGTTCTCATGTCACATATCACGAGTCAAGTTCCAAACTGAGATGTTACTTAACATCACGCTTTGTAACTTAGCTCCATAAATTTCTTTTGAGAAAACATTTCCAAATCTTGTTTCATGAAAACTTTTTCCTTAAAAACCATACTCAATAAAATACCAAGTGGGGTTCAGAATGGTACGACAATGTAACCATGTAGTTGCAAGGGATACAGTGCTCAAGGGAATTACCTATTACTATTCTTGACCTCTAATCTTCTTCGCTGAAGCCCACTGCCAAAACCGCACCGAGCCGAAAGTACAGGGTCTACTACAGGGTCGACCACCTACCTGTTGCAATATCGGAGTAGCCCGACACGACAACATGGTAGGAGAGATGGTCAGTATACCAGGAGTACAACATGACCAGACTGTATAACAATAACTAGAGGCATAGAATCTACTAATTCTCATGCAATGACAACAATATGCTATGCATATGACAAATATATTCAGGTAGGCACATATGAAACACTTATAAATAAAACATATCATAACAAACCAAACATATACAAAAATCATAACTCGGCCCAATTCACACCACTGTGCTTGGCATCACAAGCCTTCGCGTATTCAAGTCACTTCCTCAATTTTTCCAACAATCACTTATACTTTCTTTCATCTCTGAATCTTTCTCAATCTTTCATAATTTCTTTATACTTTCATTATTAGAATCGTTTATCAGTCTTAAGTCTTATCAAACGGTTCGCTCAATGATGAGGGGGAAACATCATTGAACTCGCACACACGTCTACATCTCCTCGGTCATCCACCAAACCTAGTCGGAAGCAAACAGGAGCACAGGACCTTTACCACGCAGGCACGACAGCTGTCACACAAACAAATGGTCCCAGACCAGGAGGCCCTGCCTCAGATCATAATCATAATTCACATCATATAAACAGGCACGCTCTCAGCGGCAATCACAAATGCCCCGTTCCAGTCCCTCTCACTGTTCCTGAAATGCCATAGGGGTGACAGCACTATTCCGGTCCCGGGTGCAGAACTTACCACGACATTAGACCCAGTCCCTACCACGTTAGTACGCCACATGTGGGATTCATTCCGCCCAGAATAGTACTCAAAGCCTCATGGCGTTTTACCGCCCTAGCTTACCCTATTGCATTCACAACCCGAATATCTTTGATATCCGGGGTACCTTCCTCTCCACTACTTCGATACGACACTCATGCCTCACCGCGTTTATAAATGTCTTGTAAGTCTTTTAAAATTTCGAGTTTTAATTAAACGGCTTAATCCTAACAGTCGGCTCGTCCTTGGTGCATCCCTTCAACGAAGCCCAATCACTAATCGTAATCCGTTCCCCCTAAATTCTCAATGGCCTCATGCCTCATATTACTTTCATCTCATCATCATGACACACTCTTTCTCATCTCATCTCATCAACTTTCATAAAGCTCATTTCCTCGTCTTTCTCAAACATCCTCTCGCAAAACTTTTTCGAAAACTTCATTTCACAAAACTTTTGCTTCACAAAACACTTTCAGAACCTCATTTCAAAAATCCTTTCACAAAATTTTTTTCAAAAATAATGTTTCCAAAAACTTTCCCAGAATATTATTTTCACAAAAACTCTTTCAAAAATCTCTTTTCAAAACCTTTTTCAAAAATCACATTTTTGGGTGAGTGTTAATGGAGGAGCAAGCTCAACTCAACACTAAGCTTCTTCCCAAAAACATGAACAAGGAATCACATCTCCATTCAAACCCCATCTCACTTCTGTAACACCCCAAATTTTTAATTCCTGATTAATGAAGATTAATTATAAAGGTTTATTTGTGATTAATTATTTTTGTGAAATCCTTGATTATGAAGTCATTTATTATGCATAAAAATATTAGATAATTTCTAATATGTGAAGATAGTGTTTTTGCTCATCAGTCCTTGTTTTGGGACCTAGAAATAATTTTAGAAAGGTTTTGGAGGGAAAGAAAATAAAATAAATATTTTTGAAAAACTGGCCAAAATACTGTAGTACTTCTATGAATACTCGAGTATTCTGATCAGAGTTGCACTCGTGAGTGCGTTGGCTGAGTCACCAACTCAGAAACCTCACGAGTTGACACGTTATCGACTCAGGGACACGACCATGGCTTCGTGTCGACTTGCATGAGCGATGGATCCGAGTATATTAACTCATGGTGTTGAAGAATCAAGCTATTTTGGCCAATTTGTTCTGGAATTCGAAGTTAGGGTTCTTGATTTCTCTGGTTCGATTCTCCTTCCTTGAGTAGAGTTAGGTCACAAATCATACACCAATACGAAGCTCGCATCTAGAGCTTTGTATAGACACCAAAATTGTGAGCTGAGAGTTTGAGTGTTGGAAGAATCGAAGCTCGAAAGTGGGGATTGTTTGCTGTCAACTGGTTCTTGGAGCTCACTTTAATCCTCAATTGTGGTAAGCTCATGAACCCTCTTGACTCTAATTTGGTTTTAATCTCCCGTGCATGTTGCAGAGAGTAGATTCTAACCTTTTTCCCCAATTTTGTGCACGATTACTCCCTCAAACAATGTGGTTTTTGGACTCTGCTCACACTGTTCTTTATTTTGGTGGGTGAAGTGATTTGAGCTGGTGTTGGTGGCTGTTGTGTGGTTGCTGCTGTTCTTTGGTGTTTTTGAGTTTGTCAAAGTGTTGTCTAAGGTATGGGAGAAGTCATTCATATTGCTAGGATTATAGATTGTGAATTTTGATTTGTGCATGCTATGTGAATTGTACCAAGACATGCTTGCTGGACTTGGAGGTTCAGACAATCACTTGGTCCCTTGTTTTATAACATGAATACTGCCTGAAGTGAATTGATGATATTAAACTAATGGAATTTATGAGTTTGGTTGAGTTATAATTGATTAAAGTGGTAAAACATGACCATGAGATGGTAGGTTTTTGGTAAGCCAAGTTATGAGCACTAAACAAGTATGGAGCAAGTCCTATATGTTGTATGTAAGTTGTGTCAAGGTTGTTTGCATGCTAAAATTGCTTAGAACTGAATTTGTCATGTTGGGTTGTTGAAAAGTGATTTTATGCATAAATGGAAGCATATTGGGATTCTCTGTGAATTGTTGTGATCTCTGTGTTGAGGCAAGTTTTAATTATGTAGATAGAGTTTATTTGACCATTGGATTGAGTTAGAATTACTCAGAATTGGATTTGGCATGTCAAGTTGTTGGAAATATGGTTTTTATGCATAATTATTGGATTCTCTGTCAAATCTGTGTTTTGATATGAAATAAGTGTTGTAACATGTTTAAATAATGTTATGACAACTCTGGGGATCCCTGGAATGGACTGGAAATAAGTAGAAATGAATTTGGTGTGTTAAAACCAAGTTTCAGTGTTTCCTGCTATAAAACACTCGAGTAAAAGACAGAACACTCGAGTAAAATGTTTTCAAAACAATGTAAACTGAGCAAGAACACTCGAGTATTTTGTCTGGTACTCGAGTACCGAGCATGACCTGAGGACAAGTTTAGGTCAAACACTCGAGTCATTCAAGGTCACTCGAGTATTCTGGAAATGTCCAAGAACACTCGAGTAACCCATGAACTACTCGAGTAAATTGTTGAATTGGAAACCCAAATCCTCAGAAAGTCATGAACACTCGAGTAATCTTAAGGACACTCGAGTAACATGGAAAAGTTGAAGAACACTCGAGTGTAATGAAGTTTACTCGAGTAAATTGTTCAGAACCTGCAAACACCATTTTCAATTCTAACTTAATAAATTAAGGAATTATTAATAATAGTCCAAGGGATCAAGACTTAGAGAAATTGATTAATACAAATAGATCGTTTGGCGACGGTCCTTTTTGATAATGAAAATAAGCCTAGGTGGCCTGTAAAGTATTAATCAACTTCCCTTAAGTCTAAAGGATAAATTGCATTCATTCTAGAATTAGGATTGAGAGCTAGACTCATTCATCAAGTTATTCACTTAGAAGGGAAACTTGTAATTGAAATATGTTTGACCATTTTAATTGCATTAGATGCTTGTCTAGTGCTATATGTGATGGTTGAAGATTGCATAAGGGGCATGAACAAATAGTTGAGTCTGACCTCTAGATAAGTTTATTCATACAGTATAAGAGGTGGAGTAATCATCATGTCCCCTTCAGATTAAAAATGATCATGTCAACTTTGAAGATATAGAGTGTGATTAGTAGTTCATGATCTGGGTAAGATATTGATAAAGGATTTAATAAGCCTGATCATGTCTACTTGGTAGTCAATGTCCTAGAACATAAGAAGTTAATGGCTTATAGGACATAAGAGAGAAATTATTACCCCATGATGATAAGTGGGGTAAGTCTAATACCTTGGAACATAATTAGACAATGACTTAAGGAGTATTAACGATACTGTAAGAGTGGTGACGCTTGTTGATTATGAGGATTCAATCCAAATGCGTTAGGGCTTGTTGCTCTGATTCGGATATGTGTACGTTGGATAAGCGAGATCACCCTGATTTCTATATGTTATGGACTAACTCCTGCAAGTAGTCGTTGTGCTTAAAGGATTCTGTATAGTACGGTGTGGCCGCTATACGAAGACATGTGGAACGGTGTGGCCGCCATGTGTGTGGTAATTGTGATGTGATTCCGTATAGTACGGTGTGGCCGCTATACGAAGACATGTGGAACGGTGTGGCCTCCATGTGTGTGGTAATTGTGATGTGATTCCGTATAGTACGGTGTGGCCGCTATACGAAGACATGTGGAACGGTGTGGCCGCCATGTGTGTGGTAATTGTGATGTGATACCGTATGGAACGGTGTGGCCGCTATACGAAGACATGTGGAACGGTGTGGCCGCCATATGTATGTGATTCCATATAGTACGGTGTGGCCGCTATATGAAGGCATGGAACGGTGTGGCCACCATGTGTATGATGTGATGATTAATATATGCGTGACGTATCTCATGCATGGTGTACAGGGAATCGTTCAGTGAGGTGCATGCGGGATTGGAAACCATGTAGTACGGTGTGGCCGCTACATGAGACGGTTGGAACGGTGTGGCCGCCACCGTAGAAATGACATGGTCCTAGAACTATTGGTGGACAATGGTTCAGGGATCATCCCCTTGTATCATTTTAGGATCGTGGTGGATGGGGTTCCAGTATAGAACGTTGTGGCCGCTATGCAGGTTGTGGAAACATCGAGCGCACGATCGCCTATCCCAGAGTGTTGTTTTCTGGAAGATTTGATTATGGAGAAATGATTTGAGAGACGTGCATGCATAGCATGAGAAACTAATGGTTTTAGCCAATGTTGTTTAATAAAACTCTTGGGCATGCATTTATTATGTTGAAATGATATCTGTAATGTTTGTGTTTGACCAATCATATAATCTGCTTAGGCGATATGACAAGTGACTTACTCCCATCTACCATGTTTGTGGTGGTAGGTTCTTTCAAAGGATAGAACTGAAGTCACTCCTGTTGGAGTGGAGGTGTCTAGAAGAAGCAGCCAGGATGACGTCTCGTCATCCGAATCCTTTTGCAGAAGGATCGAGTTGTGAAGACCAATGCTCTGGGTGTAAAAAGGGGTTTTTGGGAGTTTGTATTATATAAGTATTTTACACTCAGAATATTTTGTAAAAGAAATATTACTCTATGAAAAAAATACTTTTTGGTTTTCACACTCCTTATAGAAAAAGTTTTTGTTAACTCGTATTTTTCAATGGGCTTGATTTTGGGATGTTACATTTATGGTATCAGAGCAATGGTTCCAACTCGCGGCTGTGGAGTATGGTCCTTCCCATACTCATAAGTTGTGTGACTCTGACCTAAGTTTCTATGAGTGCAGGTCTATCATGGCAGCAAGAAACCGAAACCATACGAATGATATATTGGAAAGGATCACTGTTGTATTAGAGAATATACAGCAGCAACAATCACAAGCGAACCAACCGCGTCAATGCAATGCTGAACCTGCTGAGTTTGGAGGACTCACAGAATTTTGTAGTTGTAATCCCCCTAAGTTCGAAGGAGGGTATAATCCTGAGGGAGCTCAAAAATGGTTGCAAGAAGTCCAGAAAATCTTTCGGTCTATGGGTTGTTCAGACGCACAAAAGGTGGTATATGCGACTTATATGCTGAATGATAAAGCAGAAACTTGGTGGGATCACGCCAAGCAGTTATTGGAAGCCGAGGATCGGCACATCACTTGGGAGGTGTTTAAGGAAAAGTTCTTAGAAAAATACTTCCCGGAGGATATAAGGAGAAAGAATGAAGTTGAATTTTTGGAATTGAAGCAAGGGGAGATGGATGTTGGAGAATACGCTGCAAAGTTTGAATAATTGATGAAGTATTCTCCCTACTACCAGAATCATCCAGATGAAATATCAAAGTGTATAAAATTCGAGAATGGTCTACGCCCGGATCTGAAGCCAGGAATCAGTTATCAGGGAATAAGGAATTTCCCGATGTTGGTAAACATGTGCAGAATCTATGAGGATGATATGAAGGCAAAGGAGGTTTATGAAAAGAATGTCCGGATTAAGAAGAAGCGGAAGATTGAGGAAATGAGAACTCAGTTGGAGGAGGAAGAAAAACAATTAACTATGGAAAAAGAACAATCTGAGGAGCCGGAGCTGTATAGATTGGGATTAGGAAAATCTCAATCGAAGAATGGTAATCAGAAAGGAAAAGGGAAAGAAATCACCTGCCCTCCTCAGTGTGAAAGGTGTGGGGCACATCATTTCGGATCGAGCTGTGGTGTACCCAAGGGAATCATCTGCTTCAGCTGCAGGAAGCCGGGGCACTATTCGCCAGACTGTCCAGAAAATAAAAGCAAGAAAGGATCGGGTAGCAAGCGAGGCAAGCGAGGTAAAATCCTTAGGTTGTCTTTTTATAAATTAACGTAGTCAGCTATTTCTTTCGAGTACGTTAATTGAATCGTTCGATAATTTGAAGATCTAGATATCATTTTTGACCCGAATTTCGGTGATCGAAGCCTTTATCACAGTTAGATGTGATAAATATCTGTGGACACTATGGGAAATAGAAAGGTTAGTTGAGACTAGAGAGACTAATGACCATCGGGATAGGACAAATCTTTGTCTCCACAACGGAAATATCTCTAGCGCTTGGCTATCTAGCTAAATCTGATGGTGACAAGTACCCTATCTTTAAGTTCATCTAACTTAAAGATATGTCGTATGACCTTTCTTGCGAAAGGTTATATCTGTAAGGGATGATTTTATTATTAATGGTTTGAATATTAGGACTGATCACCCTAATGTTTGCAACTATTAAGGAATAAAGTCATATAAATGATTCGTTAATCGTGCGTAAGTGATCAGAGTGCGCAGCGGGAAATGTTTTTCATCGAAAAATTTGTTGCAAAATGTTTTAATTTAGGGTGGTGTAGTCGAAACATGTTTTTCAGAAAAAGTTTTTCTTCCAAAAGTTTATTTGGAAATGTTTCAGTTTAAGATATGTATTTAATCTGGAAAAGTTAGTCAAAAGATTTCAATCAAATTAATTGTAAAATAATTTTGACGAAGTTTAAGGAAAAACCTTCTTGGTAAGAAAGGATTTTTATACGCGTTGGAAGCAAAAGTTTTATTCAAAATATTTTCTTTTAAATATCTTATGAAATATTTGGAGATTAAGAAGTTTGAAAAATCCAAGGAATTCTTTTAAGTGGGGGAGGAATCTCCCTAATGATATTTTGGAAGAATAATAATAATATGAGAATAATCTTTTATATGATTTTGAAAATGTAGATTTTTTTTTTAAGAAGAATGAATTTCGGGGACGAAATTCCTTTTAAGTGGGGGAGTAGTGTAACACCCCAAATTTTTAATTCCTGAATAATGAAGATTAATTATAAAGGTTTATTTGTGATTAATTATTTTTGTGAAATCCTTGATTATGAAGTCATTTATTATGCATAAAAATATTAGATAATTTCTAATATGTGAAGATAGTGTTTTTGCTCATCAGTCCCTGTTTTGGGACCTAGAAATAATTTTAGAAAGGTTTTGGAGGGAAAGAAAATAAAATAAATATTTTTGAAAAACTGGCCAAAATACTCGAGTACTTCTGTGAATACTCGAGTATTCTGATCAGAGTTGCACTCGTGAGTGCGTTGGCTGAGTCACCAACTCAGAAACCTCACGAGTTGACACGTTATCGACTCAGGGACACGACCATGGCTTCGTGTCGACTTGCATGAGCGATGGATCCGAGTATATTAACTCATGGTGTTGAAGAATCAAGCTATTTTGTCCAATTTGTTCTGGAATTCGAAGTTAGGGTTCTTGATTTCTCTGGTTCGATTCTCCTTCCTTGAGTAGAGTTAGGTCACAAATCATACACCAATACGAAGCTCGCATCTAGAGCTTTGTATAGACACCAAAATTGTGAGCTGAGAGTTTGAGTGTTGGAAGAATCGAAGCTCGAAAGTGGGGATTGTTTGCTGTCAACTGGTTCTTGGAGCTCACTTTAATCCTCAATTGTGGTAAGATCATGAACCCTCTTGACTCTAATTTGGTTTTAATCTCCCGTGCATGTTGCAGAGAGTAGATTCTAACCTTTTTCCCCAATTTTGTGCACGATTACTCCCTCAAACAATGTGGTTTTTGGACTCTGCTCACACTGTTCTTTATTTTGGTGGGTGAAGTGATTTGAGCTGGTGTTGGTGGCTGTTGTGTGGCTGCTGCTGTTCTTTGGTGTTTTTGAGTTTGTCAAAGTGTTCTCTAAGGTATGGGAGAAGTCATTCATATTGCTAGGATTATAGATTGTGAATTTTGATTTGTGCATGCTATGTGAATTGTACCAAGACATGCTTGCTGGACTTGGAGGTTCAGACAATCACTTGGTCCCTTGTTTTATAACATGAATACTGCCTGAAGTGAATTGATGATATTAAACTAATGGAATTTATGAGTTTGGTTGAGTTATAATTGATTAAAGTGGTAAAACATGACCATGAGATGGTAGGTTTTTGGTAAGCCAAGTTATGAGCACTAAACAAGTATGGAGCAAGTCCTATATGTTGTATGTAAGTTGTGTCAAGGTTGTTTGCATGCTAAAATTGCTTAGAACTGAATTTGTCATGTTGGGTTGTTGAAAAGTGATTTTATGCATAAATGGAAGCATATTGGGATTCTCTGTGAATTGTTGTGATCTCTGTGTTGAGGCAAGTTTTAATTATGTAGATAGAGTTCATTTGACCATTGGATTGAGTTAGAATTACTCAGAATTGGATTTGGCATGTCAAGTTGTTGGAAATATGGTTTTTATGCATAATTATTGGATTCTCTGTCAAATCTGTGTTTTGATATGAAATAAGTGTTGTAACATGTTTAAATAATGTTATGACAACTCTGTGGATCCCTGGAATGGACTGGAAATAAGTAGAAATGAATTTGGTGTGTTAAAACCAAGTTTCAGTGTTTCCTGCTATAAAACACTCGAGTAAAAGACAGAACACTCGAGTAAAATGTTTTCAAAACAATGTAAACTGAGAAAAAACACTCGAGTATTTTGTCTGGTACTCGAGTACCGAGCATGACCTGAGGACAAGTTTAGGTCAAACACTCGAGTCATTCAAGGTCACTCGAGTATTCTGGAAATGTCCAAGAACACTCGAGTATCCCATGAACTACTCGAGTAAATTGTTGAATTGGAAACCCAAATCCTCAGAAAGTCATGAACACTCGAGTAATCTTAAGGACACTCGAGTAATCTGGAAAAGTTGAAGAACACTCGAGTGTAATGAAGTTTACTCGAGTAAATTGTTCAGAACCTGCAAACACCATTTTCAATTCTAACTTAATAAATTAAGGAATTATTAATAATAGTCCAAGGGATCAAGACTTAGAGAAATTGATTAATACAAATAGATCATTTGGCAACGGTCCTTTTTGATAAAGAAAATAAGCCTAGGTGGCCTGTAAAGTATTAATCAACTTCCCTTAAGTCTAAAGGATAAATTGCATTCATTCTAGAATTAGGATTGAGAGCTAGACTCATTCATCAAGTTATTCACTTAGAAGGGAAACTTGTAATTGAAATATGTTTGACCATTTTAATTGCATTAGATGCTTGTCTAGTGCTATATGTGATGGTTGAAGATTGCATAAGGGGCATGAACAAATAGTTGAGTCTGACCTCTAGATAAGTTTATTCATACAGTATAAGAGGTGGAGTAATCATCATGTCCCCTTCAGATTAAAAATGATCATGTCAACTTTGAAGATATAGAGTGTGATTAGTAGTTCATGATCTGGGTAAGATATTGATAAAGGATTTAATAAGCCTGATCATGTCTACTTGGTAGTCAATGTCCTAGAACATAAGAAGTTAATGGCTTATAGGACAAAAGAGAGAAATTATTACCTCATGATGATAAGTGGGGTAAGTCTAATACCTTGGAACATAATTAGACAATGACTTAAGGAGTATTAACGATACTGTAAGAGTGGTGACGCTTGTTGATTATGAGGATTCAATCCAAATGCATTAGGGCTTGTTGCTCTGATTCGGATATGTGTACGTTGGATAAGCGAGATCACCCTGATTTCTATATGTTATGGACTAACTCCTGCAAGAAGTCGTTGTGCTTAAAGGATTCCGTATAGTACGGTGTGGCCGCCATGTGTGTGGTAATTGTGATGTGATTCCGTATAGTACGGTGTGGCCGCTATACGAAGACATGTGGAACGGTGTGGCCGCCATGTGTGTGGTAATTGTGATGTGATACCGTATGGAACGGTGTGGCCGCTATACGAAGACATGTGGAACGGTGTGGCCGCCATATGTATGTGATTCCATATAGTACGGTGTGGCCGCTATATGAAGGCATGGAACGGTGTGGCCGCCACGTGTATGATGTGATGATTAATATATGTGTGACGCATCTCATGCATGGTGTAAAGGGAGTCGTTCAGTGAGGTGCATGCGGGATTGGAAACCATGTAGTACGGTGTGGCCGCTACATGAGACGGTTGGAACGGTGTGGCCGCCACCGTAGAAATGACAAGGTCCTAGAACTATTGGTGGACAATGGTTCAGGGATCATCCCCTTGTATCATTTTAGGATCGTGGTCGATGGGGTTCCAGTATAGAACGGTGTGGCCGCTATGCAGGTTGTGGAAATATCGAGCGCACGATCGCCTATCCCAGAGTGTTGTTTTCTGGAAGAGTTGATTATGGAGAAATGATTTGAGAGACGTGCATGCATAGCATGAGAAACTAATGGTTTTAGCCAATGTTGTTTAATAAAACTCTTGGGCATGCATTTATTATGTTGAAATGATATCTATAATGTTTGTGTTTGACCAATCATATAATCTGCTTAGGCGATATGACAAGTGACTTACTCCCATCTACCATGTTTGTGGTGGTAGGTTCTTTCAAAGGATAGAACTGAAGTCACTCCTGTTGGAGTGGAGGTGTCTAGAAGAAGAAGCCAGGATGACGTCTCGTCATCCGAATCCTTTTGCAGAAGGATCGAGTTGTGAAGACCAATGCTCTGGGTGTAAAAAGGGGTTTTTGGGAGTTTGTATTATATAAGTATTTTACACTCAGAATATTTTGTAAAAGAAATATTACTCTATGAAAAAAATACTTTTTGGTTTTCACACTCCTTATAGAAAAAGTTTTTGTTAACTCGTATTTTTCAATGGGCTTGATTTTGGGATGTTACAACTTCCATAACAGCATTACTCTTTTCCAATCTCAACTCTTTGTATTCCATTCTTATACAACCTTCATTATCATTCCTCTTTCTTTCAATCACATTTTCTTACTTTCACAATCTTATTCGCGTTACGTTTCATCTCTTTCTCAATTGTATTCTCTTAAATTTCAAATCTCATTCTTTCTCGTAATTCTTATTTCCTCATACAACCTTTTTCCAAATAGAACAAGATACACTCTACAGGATAATTCACAAAGAAATCCAATACATAACAAAATAAACCATGCATCATATTTAACAAAACAGGAAAGCATCTAACACATATATGCATCACGTATGATAATGCAACATGTAACATATGACAATTACTCTAATCGGACTCGATGTACTCAGTTCAGAACCGAGTCTACGCGTCACGATGACCTAGGCCTACTGCATCTCTCACCTCACACTCCAGCATCTGAAATCGTCGCGGGTCCTTCCCAACAAGTCAGCCGTTCCGCTTTTCGACTTATACGCACCTTGTACTAAGGGAGATAATACTAACGTCATAAGTCTATCTTAAATAACCGTCCTACTTAGAATTAAAACGTGTTTTCGAAAACTCTTTTTACTTCTTGTCGGAGAATCGTAAAACGATAAAACTTTTCCAAATCAAATCTTTCTCAAGTTAAATACTACTTAAAACTTAAACTTTAAACCAACCAAATAAATTTTTAAGATTGAAAACAACTTGAATAAAAATCTGGACAGAAATTATGCAAGTCCATAAATTACTTTTTAGAAAATCCGAAGACACCGAAAAATCATTCTTTGGTTCATATGATACTTTGTTATAAAATAAACACTTAAATAGTTTATTTTTCAAACTTAAAACCATGAAATGAATTAAGGGCAGCAACCATTAAGTCCAAGGTTTCCATTTGAATTAAGACTAAACCATTTTAAACCAACTAATTTCCAAAACCAATCACAAAATCAAACACAACACTTTGATTAATTAAATAATTCATCTATACATAACCTAAGCATATCATCAAACAATCACACACATTCAATCAATTCAAGGCATCATGATTATTATACAAGGCAGCCAAGGTCATATCCTAAAGCATAGAATTTATATTCATCAAAACATTCAACTAAAGTCTTAGTGTGATTACAAGTAAAACACAAAAGGTAAAATCCAAAACTAAATCAAACAAACTCATTTAAATCCTAAAAATTTCCAGAACATACTCATATATACCAAAGTTCATTATATAAAATTTTCAAGCCATTTAAGCAATCCTAAGCTAGGTTTCAAATCAATTTTCACATGAAAACAAAACAGAACTGTTGCGGGTCAGAGGAAAAAACGTTATTATTAAAAATAGTTTCTCAACTCATAATTGCATAAAAATTGGTATAACTCTTCCTTATACAATCAAGACTATCTCATAAAATTTTCAGAATATTTGGAGCTGTGCAAGTCATACGTTTCTAATTAAAATTGTCACTAAGTCCAGAAAATCTGAACCAAGTGATTCACTGTTTTTACTTTAGTAAAAATACCAAATCAACTCCAAATCTCTTCAAATTTTACAGAGAACATCTAGACATATCCAGGAAGCTTCTATAAAAATTTCAAACGATTTGAAGTAACACAAGTTCGAAAATTACATTTCTCTTTAGACTGAAAAACTCATTTTCTTAAAAGTGTTTTCACAAAGTTTTCTCTCAAAGAAATAGAAAATCAATTCCAAAAATCATCCAAAAATTTAAAGAAGTTAATTTTATCATATTTAAGTCAGTGAAAACATTACAGAATTATTGAGCATACATACATATCATTTATCAAAGTTAGAAACACAAAAACCACAATTTTCAGCATAACATTTTGTTCAATCAATTTATTCAACTATTTCTTTTCATAAACATAAAAAATGCACACATTCATGCAAATCAATACCAAAGATTAATCCATCAATTATATCTCCTTTGAAAACCAAATTAATTAATTATTTATTTTTTATTTTTTTGAAAACAATTCATTTTTATTCAAATAAATCATGCATCAACTTCTTAGAAATGGAAATCAAGTCTTTTAGACTAAAAACCAAGAATCAAACTAAAATATCCTAAATCTTAACATGCACATAACCCAATTTCAACATCAAAACTTCTAACCTAAAAATCAATCATAACCGTGGCCAATCATAAGAAAATCACCAAGAAAAATTTAATCATTTTCAAAGATCTTTTCATCAAAGCACAAGCATCACACATATCATAATTTAAACATTGATCTTGACATGCATGTAAGTAAAATTACTAGATCTAACTTAAGAACCATCATGCAAGAATAAAGGCTTAAACTCTTTCACAAATCAAATTTAGATCTTGTACTTAGCCTATTGAAAATACATCTTGGATCACAAAGATGTAAGATCAAGGATTTTCACTTTATAACTAAACAAGTTTAGATTAAACATTTATTTACCAATCAAACATCCAAACACCTCATAATTTGCGGTTTTAAGCATCAAAATCAAATATGTGAGAAGATGTACTTTAAATTCACAAGAATCATACACAAAGCTTTAAATCTAACATGCAAAGAATCCCACTTCAAGTTCACAAAAAAAATCATGAACAAAACTTTAGATCAAAGAGATTTAGCTTGAAAAACATAAAGATCCAAAACCAACCGAATCATAGAGTCCACCATAGGGTTTATTACAAATTTATTTAGTTCTTAAAAGTTAAGATCAAGGTAAAGCATCACATACAACCTTAAATCAACCAAGAAAATGAACATGCAAACAAAGAAAGTAAGATTACAAGATCACAAATCAAAAACTAGTTTTACTTCTCCTAGGATCTTTGGTTTATACCAAGAAAAGATGGCCTTCTAATACTTGATCTTCAAAGGGCTCCTAGGTTTAAAGCTTTGGACTCATTTTCTTCTTCTTCCTACCTCACGGTTCCTCTTCTTCTTTCTCTCTTTGGTTCTTTCTTTTTTTTTCCATGTCTCAAGAGCTAATGTTGCTCTTGAGACTAAGTGTTTGTGTTTGCGTTGGTGTGAAATGAAAGAATGAAAGAAATGGGATGGAAGGATGAAGGCAACAAATGGAAGGAATGAATGGAAATAAATGTACTAAGGGTGAGATATCATTTTCTTCCCTTTGTCATTAGTGTGGTTCGGCCAACACACCTATGGGAGGGGTAATCTTTGTCATCCTAGGCTTCTACTTGGTCTCCAAGGTTTTCCATTTCTTTTCTTTTTATTTTTATTCCCTTTCCCACTTAGTCAACATGCAAGGCTTTCCCAAGCCTACACATACACACACCTTCACACTTGTCACTTACACACACACAACACACATGCACTCTTCATGCACACACACACACAAGCACAAACCGTGGCACCCTTATGTGCCTACACATGTCCTTCAAAATTTTTTTACCTCTTAATCATATTCTAATTATTAATTAGGCAAACATTACTTAGGAAATCACAATTATGCAACCATTCACACAATTATACATACACTCATATTTAATCAATCACACATTCATATATTGACACACATTCATCAATCAAGCACACATTCTAAGTACAAAATAATAACCAAGCATACACATTGGCAATTTTAAACATAATTTCTTTTAAATAATAAACTGCACTTATTGGTTGCAATTATAGCCCTTATTTCATTTTCCAAAATCATACTTTAATATATTAAAGATAATCCCAAAAGGAAAAATTCATTAAAAATTAAAAGCTATTTTTCATGATTATTTCCTTGAAAATTCGTCCTTTACAGCCCTGAAAAATAATTTTCGAAAATCAACCCAGAAAATTATGAAAAATACATTTTTAAAATCTACGTTTCGCTACGATCGTTTTGATATAAAGTTCATAAAAATCGGAGTTACGGTTAAAAAGTTATGGATTTTCAAATTAATCAATCTAAGAAAGTCCATAAAAAAAAAATTATTTTCACAAATCACCATCAATAAAATTCATTTCTCATTAAAAATCATTTTTACTTACTTCATAAAAATATTTATTCATTAAATCTCCATAAAGTCAATAATTTTCTTCGTAATCGAATAAAATGTTCATTGAAAACCTTTTTGTAAAACGATTTCTCAAAACTTTTTCTTTAATAAATTTTACTCGTCCTACTCGGAAAAACGCGGGATGTTACATTCTCCCCAACTTGCAGATTTCTCGTCCTCGAGAAATGCTCCGCAAAATTTCGCGATCAACGGATGTCGGATGCCTTGGAGTGATTCTCTCGATCTATAACAGCAGTTGTTGTCCTTGAGTCGTCGCATATGCATCGTTTTCTCAAAGGTAATCAGATACAATGGGATACTAATGGTATAGCTTTGTCAACAAGAGTTCAAAGGGTTCAATGGTTTCGAAACAAAACTCAGAAAGAATAGCACTCTTATGCCAATCCGGGCAAGGGTACTACTTTCCTTATGGTCTTTCCGCCTTAATTTGACTCTTCTTATCCTTTCAAGCCTAGGTGGGTTATTACAATCCTCAAAATCTCCGTTTTACTCCCCAACTTTGACGGATCATATTCCTATACATCACGTCTATCCAATAACATTTGACGGGAACTAAGGTCATAAAATTTCTCAACATCCACTAATTCTAGGTTATCTTACAAAACTTCCCATCACCTTGTTCAAGCCTATCTAAACCAAATTTTTGTGCTCTAAACCATTAAAACTCTCCAACTAAAGCTTTTCTAACTCCAACTCTTTCAGACTCATCCCAGATATCCACCATCTTAACACCATCTACACCATTACTTGGGTTAGACTACTATCAAACTTTTCAGTTTTAATCCTTTTATACATCCCACTATCTTACTCAAGGTTCTAAGGTACTCTTATTCTAACGTATCTCATCCGTTCACACTTATTCTTTCCTCAACCATTATAACTCTTTCCTTCACAACACCTCACCGTCTACCTTATAACTTGGGTATATCTTGTCGATTGGCATAAGGTGTCAGGGTCTAAGGTTTTCATGGAAAGCCTTTAGAGAAAACAAACGTATTGTCAAGGCAACTCAACAACACATAGGGTTTACATAAGAAGAAGTTTCAGCAAGGGAAAGAGGGTTCTAGTCGCAAAACAAAGTCGCATATCAACAGCTCAGAGGTCATTTCAAATAAAATGGGATTCTTAACAAAAGAGGTTTCAATAGTCACGAGAGGTTCAGGTCACAAAGAATAGAGTCTCCGTACGATTCTGATCACGGCTCCGTGCACCATCGCGGACAAATCCGTAACACGTTCCGAAGATAGAGATATAGAATGATAGAGATAGATCGAACGTTAGAGGTAGAGATGCTCACGTGACTTCGTACTCCTATTCTCACTCATCGAAATTCTAACACTATCGCACAGACAGACACACAAACAAGCACGTAAGCCCATGCATCCGGCTACTTTGGATAACCATTGCTCTGATACCACTCTGTAACACCCCGATTTCGGCAGCTTGAAAACATTATCTCTTTAACCAAAATATAGTAAAAATTTGGGAAATTTTTTTTTTCAAAGGTGACATTGGCACGAGAACCTTGATGTTCAAAAACATTTCATGAAATTGATTGAAATCAAATAATGTTCTCATGTCACATATCACGAGTCAAGTTCCAAACCGAGATGTTACTTAACATCACGCTTTGTAACTTAGCTCCATAAATTTCTTTTGAGAAAACATTTCCAAATCTTGTTTCATGAAAACTTTTTCCTTAAAAACCATACTCAATAAAATACCAAGTGAGGTTCAGAATGGTACGACAATGTAACCATGTAGTTGCAAGGGATACGGTGCTCAAGGGAATTACCTATTACTATTCTTGACCTCTAATCTTCTTCCCTGAAGCCCACTACCGAAACCGCACCGAGCCGAAAGTACAGGGTCTACTATAGGATCAACCACCTACCCGTTGCAATATCGGAGTAGCCCGACACGACAACATGGTAGGAGAGATGGTCAGTATACCAGGAGTACAACATGACCAGACTGTATAACAATAACTAGAGGCATAGAATATACTAATTCTCATGCAATGACAACACTATGCTATGCATATGACAAATATATTCAGGTAGGCACATATGAAACACTTATAAATAAAACATGTCATAACAAACCAACATATACATAAATCATAACTCGGCCCAATTCACACCACTGTGCTTGGCATCACAAGCCTTCGCGTATTCAAGTCACTTCCTCAATTTTTCCAACAATCACTTATACTCTCTTTCTTCTCTGAATCTTTCTCAATCTTTCATAATTTCTTTATACTTTCATTATTAGAATCTTTTATCAGTCTTAAGTCTTATCAAATGGTTCGCTCAATGATGAGGGGGAAACATCATTGAACTCGTACACACGTCTACATCTCCTCGGTCATCCACCCAACCTAGTCGGAAGCAAACAGGAGCACAGGACCTTTACCACGCGGGCACGACAGCTGTCACACAAACAAATGGTCCCAGACCAGGAGGCCCTGCCTCAAATCATAATCATAATTCACATCATATAAACAGGCACGCTCTCAGCGGCAATCACAAATGCCCCGTTCCAGTCCCTCTCACTCTTCCTGAAATGCCATAGGGGTGACAGCACTATTCCGGTCCCGGGTGCAGAACTTGCCACGGCATTAGACCCAGTCCCTACCACTTTAGTACGCCACATGTGGGATTAATTCCACCCAGAATAGTACTCAAAGCCTCATGGCGTTTTACCGCCCTAGCTTACCCTATTGCATTCATAACCCGAATATCTTTGATATCCGGGGTACCTTCCTCTCCACTACTTCGATACGACACTCATGCCTCACCGCGTTTATAAATGTCTTGTAAGTCTTTTAAAATTTCGAGTTTTAATTAAACGGCTTAATCCTAACAGTCAGCTCGTCCTTGGTGCATCCCTTCAACGAAGCCCGACCACTAATCGTAATCTGTTCCCCCTAAATTCTCAATGGCCTCATGCCTCATATTACTTTCATCTCATCATCATGACACACTCTTTCTCATCTCATCTCATCAACTTTCATAAAGCTCATTTCCTCGTCTTTCTCAAACATCCTCTCGCAAAACTTTTTCGAAAACTTGATTTCACAAATCTTTTGCTTCACAAAACACTTTCAGAACCTCATTTCAAAAATCCTTTCACAAAATTTTTTTCAAAAATAATGTTTCCAAAAACTTTCCCAGAATATTATTTTCACAAAAAATCTTTCAAAAATCTCTTTTCAAAACCTTTTTCAAAAATCACATTTTTGGGTGAGTGTTAATGGAGGAGCAAGCTCAACTCAACACTAAGCTTCTTCCCAAAAACATGAACATGGAATCACATCTCCATTCAAACCCCATCTCACTTCCATAACAGCATTACTCTTTTCCAATCTCAACTCTTTGTATTCCATTCTCATACAACCTTCATGATCATTCCTCTTTCTTTCAATCACATTTTCTTACTTTCACAATCTTATTCGCGTTACGTTTCATCTCTTTCTCAATTGTATTCTCTTAAATTTCAAATCTCATTCTTTCTCGTAATTCTTATTTCCTCGTACAACCTTTTTCCAAATAGAACAAGATACACTCTACAGGATAATTCACAAAGAAATCCAATACATAACAAAATAAACCATGCATCATATTTAACAAAACAGGAAAGCATCTAACACATATATGCATCACGTATGATAATGCAGCATGTAACATATGACAATTACTCTAATCGGACTCGATGTACTCAGTTCAGAACCGAGTCTACGCGTCACGATGACCTAGGCCTACTGCATCTCTCACCTCACACTCCAGCATCTGAAATCGTCGCGGGTCCTTTCCAACAAGTCAGCCGTTCCGCTTTTCGACTTATACGCACCTTGTACTAAGGGAGATAATACTAACGTCATAAGTCTATCTTAAATAACCGTCCTACTTAGAATTAAAACGTGTTTTCGAAAACTCTTTTTACTTCTTGTCGGAGAATCGTAAAACGATAAAACTTTTCCAAATCAAATCTTTCTCAAGTTAAATACTACTTAAAACTTAAACTTTAAACCAACCAAATAAATTTTTAAGATTGAAAACAACTTGAATAAAAATCTGGACAGCAATTATGCAAGTCCATAAATTACTTTTTAGAAAATCCGAAGACACCGAAAAATCATTCTTTGGTTCATATGATACTTTGTTATAAAATAAACACTTAAATAGTTTATTTTTCAAACTTAAAACCATGAAATGAATTAAGGGAAGCAACCATTAAGTCCAAGGTTTCCATTTGAATTAAGACTAAACCATTTTAAACCAACTAATTTCCAAAACCAATCACAAAATCAAACACAACACTTTGATTAATTAAATAATTCATCTATACATAACCTAAGCATATCATCAAACAATCACACACATTCAATCAATTCAAGGCATCATGATTATTATACAAGGCAGCCAAGGTCATATCCTAAAGCATAGAATTTATATTCATCAAAACATTCAACTAAAGTCTTAGTGTGATTACAAGTAAAACACAAAAGGTAAAATCCAAAACTAAATCAAACATATTCATTTAAATCCTAAAAATTTCCAGAACATACTCATATATACCAAAGTTCATCATATAAAATTTTCAAGCCATTTAAGCAATCCTAAGCTAGGTTTCAAATCAATTTTCACATGAAAACAAAACAGAACTGTTGCTGGTCAGATGCAAAAACGTTATTATTAAAAATAGTTTCTCAACTCAGAATTGCATAAAAATTGGTATAACTCTTCCTTATACAATCAAGACTATCTCATAAAATTTTCAGAATATTTGGAGCTGTGCAAGTCATACGTTTCTAATTAAAATTGTCACTAAGTCCAGAAAATCTGAACCAAGTGATTCACTGTTTTGCCTTTAATAAAAATACCAAATCAACTCCAAATCTCTTCAAATTTTACAGAGAACATATAGAGATGTCCCGGAAGCTACTATAAAAATTTCAAACGATTTGAAGTAACACAAGTTTGAAAATTACATTTCTCTTTAGACTGAAAAACTCATTTTCTTAAAAGTGTTTTCACAAAGTTTGCTCTCAAAGAAATAGAAAATCAATTCCAAAAATCATCCAAAAATTTAAAGAAGTTAATTTTATCATATTTAAGTCAGTGAAAACATTCCAGAATTATTGAGCATACATACATATCATTTATCAAAGTTAGAAACACAAAAACCACAATTTTCAGCATAACATTTTGTTCAATCAATTTATTCAACTATTTATTTTCATAAACATCAAAAATGCACACATTCATGCAAATAAATACCAAAGATTAATCCATCAATTATATCTCCTTTGAAAACCAAATTAATTAATTATTTATTTTTTATTTTTTTGAAAACAATTCATTTTTATTCAAATAAATCATGCATCAACTTCTTAGAAATGAAAATCAAGTCTTTTAACATGCAAACCAAGAATCTTAAAAACCAAGAATCAAACAATAATATCCTAGATCTTAACATGCACATAACCCAATTTCGACATCAAAACTTCTAACCTAAAAATCAATCATAACCGTGGCCAAACATAAGAAAATCACCAAGAAAAATTTAATCATTTTCAAAGATCTTTTCATCAAAGCACAAGCATCACACATATCATAATTTAAACATTGATCTTGACATGCATGTAAGTAAAATTACTAGATCTAACTTAAGAACCATCATGCAAGAATAAAGGCTTAAACTCTTTCACAAATCAAATTTAGATCTTGTACTTAGCCTATTGAAAATACATCTTGGATCACAAAGATGTAAGATCAAGGATTTTCACTTTATAACTAAACAAGTTTAGATTAAACATTTATTTACCAATCAAACATTCAAACACCTCATGATTTACGGTTTTAAGCATCAAAATCAAACATGTGAGAAGATGTACTTTAAATTCACAAGAATCATACACAAAGCTTTAAATCTAACATGCAAAGAATCCCACTTCAAGTTCACAAAAAAATCATGAACAAAACTTTAGATCAAAGAGATTTAGCTTTAAAAACATAAAGATCCAACACCAACCGAATCATAGAGTCCACCATAGGGTTTATTACAAATTTATTTAGTTCTTAAAAGTTAAGATCAAGGTAAAGCATCACATGCAACCTTAAATCAACCAAGAAAATGAACATGCAAACAAAGAAAGTAAGATTACAAGATCACAAATCAAAAACTAGTTCTACTTCTCCTAGGATCTTTGGTTTATACCAAGAAAAGATGGCCTTCTAATACTTGATCTTCAAAGGGCTCCTAGGTTTAAAGCTTTGGACTCATTTTCTTCTTCTTCCTACCTCACGGTTCCTCTTCTTCTTTCTCTCTTTGGTTCTTTCTTTTTTTTTTCCATGTCTCAAGAGCTAATGTTGCTCTTGAGACTAAGTGTTTGTGTTTGCGTTGCTGTGAAATGAAAGAATGAAAGAAATGGGATGGAAGGATGAAGGCAACGAATGGAAGGAATGAATAGAAATAAATGTACTAAGGGTGAGATATCATTTTCTTCCCTTTGTCATTAGTGTGGTTCGGCCAACACACCTATGGGAGGGGTAATCTTTGTCATCCTAGGCTTCTACTTGGTCTCCAAGTTTTTCCATTTCTTTTCTTTTTATTTTTATTCCCTTTCCCACTTAGTCAACATGCAAGGCTTTCCCAAGCCTACACATACACACACCTTCACACTTGTCACTTACACACACACAACACACATGCACTCTTCATGCACACACACACAAGCACAAACCGTGGCACCCTTATGTGCCTACACATGTCCTTCAAATTTTTTTTACCTCTTAATCACATTCTAATTATTAATTAGGCAAATATTACTTAGGAAATCACAATTATGCAACCATTCACACAATTATACATACACTCATATTTAATCAATCACACATTCATATATTGACACACGTTCATCAATCAAGCACACATTCTAAGTACAAAATAATAACCAAGCATACACATTAGCAATTTTAAACATAATTTCTTTTAAATAATAAACTGCACTTATTGGTTGCAATTATAGCCCTTATTTCATTTTCTAAAATCATACTTTAATATATTAAAGATAATCCCAAAAGGAAAAATTCATTAAAAATTAAAAGCTATTTTTCATGATCATTTCCTTGAAAATTCGTCCTTTACAGCCCTGAAAAATAATTTTCGAAAATCAACCCATAAAATTATGAAAAATACATTTTTTAAATCTACGTTTCGCTACGATCGTTTTGATATAAAGTTCATAGAAATCGGAGTTACGGTTAAAAAGTTATGGATTTTCAAAGTTAATCAATCTAAGAAAGTCCATAAAAAAAATTTATTTTCACAAATCACCATCAATAAAATTCATTTCTCATTAAAAATCATTCTTACTTACTTCATAAAAATATTTATTCATTAAATCTCCATAAAATCAATAATTTACTTCGTAATCGAATAAAATGTTCATTGAAAACCTTTTTGTAAAACGATTTCTCAAAACTTTTTCTTTAATAAATTTTACTCGTCCTACTCGGAAAAACTCGGGATGTTACATTCTCCCCAACTTGCAGATTTCTCGTCCTCGAGAAATGCTCCGCAAAATTTCGCGATCAACGGATGTCGGATGCCTTGGAGTGATTCTCTCGATCTATATCAGCAGTCGTCGTCCTCGAGTCGTCGCATATGCATCGTTTTCTCAAAGGTAATCAGATACAATGGGATACTAATGGTATAGCTTTGTCAACAAGAGTTCAAAGGGTTCAATGGTTTCGAAACAAAACTTAGAAAGAATAGCACTCTTATGCCAATCCGGGCAAGGGTACTACTTTCCTTATGGTCTTTCCGCCTTAATTTGACTCTTCTTATCCTTTCAAGCCTAGGTGGGTTATTACAATCCTCAAAATCTCCGTTTTACTCCCCAACTTTGACGGATCATATTCCTATACATCACGTCTATCCAATAACATTTGACGGGAACTAAGGTCATAAAATTTTTCAACATCCACTAATTCTAGGTTATCTTACAAAACTTCCCATCACCTTGTTCAAGCCTATCTAAACCAAATTTTTGTACTCTAAACCATTAAAACTCTCCAACTAAAGCTTTTCTAACTCCAACTCTTTCAGACTCATCCCAGATATCCACCATCTTAACACCATCTACACCATTACATGGGTTAGACTACTATCAAACCTTTCAGTTTTAATCCTTTTATACATCCCACTATCTTACTCAAGGTTCTAAGGTACTCTAATTCTAACGTATCTCATCCGTTCACACTTATTCTTTCCTCAACCATTATAACTCTTTCCTTCACAACACCTCACCGTTTACCTTATAACTTGGGTATATCTAGTCGATTGGCATAAGGTGTCAGGGTCTAAGGTTTTCATGGAAAGCCTTTAGAGAAAACAAACGTATTGTCAAGGCAACTCAACAACACATAGGGTTTACATAAGAAGAAGTTTCAGCAAGGGAAAGAGGGTTCTAGTCGCAAAACAAAGTCGCATATCAACAGCTCAGAGGTCATTTCAAACAAAAAGGGATTCTTAACAAAAGAGGTTTCAATAGTCACGAGAGGTTCAGGTCACAAAGAATAGAGTCTCCGTACGATTCTGATCACGGCTCCATGCACCATCGCGGACAAATCCGTAACACGTTCCGAAGATAGAGATATAGAATGATAGAGATAGATCGAATGTTAGAGGTAGAGATGCTCACGTGACTTCGTACTCCTATTCTCACTCATCGAAATTCTAACACTATCGCACAGACAGACACACAAACAAGCACGTAAGCCCATGCATCCGGCTACTTTGGATAACCATTGCTCTGATACCACTCTGTAACACCCCGATTTCGGCAGCTTGAAAACATTATCTCTTTAACCAAAATATAGTAAAAATTTGGGAAATTTTTTTTTCAAAGGTAACATTGGCATGAGAACCTTGATGTTCAAAAACATTTCATGAAGTTGATTGAAATAAAATAATGTTCTCATGTCACATATCACGAGTCAAGTTCCAAACCGAGATATTACTTAACATCACGCTTTGTAACTTAGCTCCATAAATTTTTTTTGAGAAAACATTTCCAAATCTTGTTTCATGAAAACTTTTTCCTCAAAAACCATACTCAATAAAATACCAAGTGGGGTTCAGAATGGTACGACAATGTAACCATGTAGTTGCAAGGGATACGGTGCTCAAGGGAATTACCTATTACTATTCTTGACCTCTAATCTTCTTCGCTGAAGCCCACCGCCGAAACTGCACCGAGCCGAAAGTACAGGGTCTACTACAGGGTCGACCACCTACCCGTTGCAATATCGGAGTAGCCCGACACGACAACATGGTAGGAGAGATGGTCAGTATACCAGTATTACAACATGACCAGACTGTATAACAATAACTAGAGGCATAGAATCTACTAATTCTCATGCAATGACAACACTATGCTATGCATATGACAAATATATTCAGGTAGGCACATATGAAACACTTATAAATAAAACATATCATAACAAACCAACATATACATAAATCATAACTCGGCCCAATTCACACCACTGTGCTTGGCATCACAAGCCTTCGCGTATTCAAGTCACTTCCTCAATTTTTCCAACAATCACTTATACTCTCTTTCTTCTCTGAATCTTTCTCAATCTTTCATAATTTCTTTATACTTTCATTATTAGAATCTTTTATCAGTCTTAAGTCTTATCAAATGGTTCGCTCAATGATGAGGGGGAAACATCATTGAACTCGTACACACGTCTACATCTCCTCGGTCATCCACCCAACCTAGTCGGAAGCAAACAGGAGCACAGGACCTTTACCACGCGGGCACGACAGCTGTCACACAAACAAATGGTCCCAGACCAGGAGGCCCTGCCTCAAATCATAATCATAATTCACATCATATAAACAGGCACGCTCTCAGCGGCAATCACAAATGCCCCGTTCCAGTCCCTCTCACTCTTCCTGAAATGCCATAGGGGTGACAGCACTATTCCGGTCCCGGGTGCAGAACTTGCCACGGCATTAGACCCAGTCCCTACCACTTTAGTACGCCACATGTGGGATTAATTCCACCCAGAATAGTACTCAAAGCCTCATGGCGTTTTACCGCCCTAGCTTACCCTATTGCATTCATAACCCGAATATCTTTGATATCCGGGGTACCTTCCTCTCCACTACTTCGATACGACACTCATGCCTCACCGCGTTTATAAATGTCTTGTAAGTCTTTTAAAATTTCGAGTTTTAATTAAACGGCTTAATCCTAACAGTCAGCTCGTCCTTGGTGCATCCCTTCAACGAAGCCCGACCACTAATCGTAATCTGTTCCCCCTAAATTCTCAATGGCCTCATGCCTCATATTACTTTCATCTCATCATCATGACACACTCTTTCTCATCTCATCTCATCAACTTTCATAAAGCTCATTTCCTCGTCTTTCTCAAACATCCTCTCGCAAAACTTTTTCGAAAACTTGATTTCACAAATCTTTTGCTTCACAAAACACTTTCAGAACCTCATTTCAAAAATCCTTTCACAAAATTTTTTTCAAAAATAATGTTTCCAAAAACTTTCCCAGAATATTATTTTCACAAAAAATCTTTCAAAAATCTCTTTTCAAAACCTTTTTCAAAAATCACATTTTTGGGTGAGTGTTAATGGAGGAGCAAGCTCAACTCAACACTAAGCTTCTTCCCAAAAACATGAACATGGAATCACATCTCCATTCAAACCCCATCTCACTTCCATAACAACATTACTCTTTTCCAATCTCAACTCTTTGTATTCCATTCTCATACAACCTTCATGATCATTCCTCTTTCTTTCAAACACATTTTCTTACTTTCACAATCTTATTCGCGTTACGTTTCATCTCTTTCTCAATTGTATTCTCTTAAATTTCAAATCTCATTCTTTCTCGTAATTCTTATTTCCTCATACAACCTTTTTCCAAATAGAACAAGATACACTCTACAGGATAATTCACAAAGAAATCCAATACATAACAAAATAAACCATGCATCATATTTAACAAAACAGGAAAGCATCTAACACATATATGCATCACGTATGATAATGCAGCATGTAACATATGACAATTACTCTAATCGGACTCGATGTACTCAGTTCAGAACCGAGTCTACGCGTCACGATGACCTAGGCCTACTGCATCTCTCACCTCACACTCCAGCATCTGAAATCGTCGCGAGTCCTTCCCAACAAGTCAGTCGTTCCGCTTTTCGACTTATACGCACCTTGTACTAAGGGAGATAATACTAACGTCATAAGTCTATCTTAAATAACCGTCCTACTTAGAATTAAAATGTGTTTTCGAAAACTCTTTTTACTTCTTGTCGGAGAATCGTAAAACGATAAAACTTTTCCAAATCAAATCTTTCTCAAGTTAAATACTACTTAAAACTTAAACTTTAAACCAACCAAATAAATTTTTAAGATTGAAAACAACTTGAATAAAAATCTGGACAGAAATTATGCAAGTCCATAAATTACTTTTTAGAAAATCCGAAGACACCGAAAAATCATTCTTTGGTTCATATGATACTTTGTTATAAAATAAACACTTAAATAGTTTATTTTTCAAACATAAAACCATGAAATGAATTAAGGGCAGCAACCATTAAGTCCATGGTTTCCATTTGAATTAAGACTAAACCATTTTAAACCAACTAATTTCCAAAATCAATCACAAAATCAAACACAACACTTTGATTAATTAAATAATTCATCTATACATAACCTAAGCATATCATCAAAAAATCACACACATTCAATCAATTCAAGGAACCATGATTATTATACAAGGCAGCCAAGGTCATATCCTAAAGCATAGAATTTATATTCATCAAAACATTCAACTAAAGTCTTAGTGTGATTACAAGTAAAACACAAAAGGTAAAATCCAAAACTAAATCAAACATATTCATTTAAATCCTAAAAATTTCCAGAACATACTCATATATACCAAAGTTCATCATATAAAATTTTCAAGCCATTTAAGCAATCCTAAGCTAGGTTTCAAATCAATTCTCACATGAAAACAAAACAGAACTGTTGCGGGTCAGAGGCAAAAACGTTATTATTAAAAATAGTTTATCAACTCAGAATTGCATAAAAATTGGTATAACTCTTTATTATACAATCAAGACTATCTCATAAAATTTTCAGAATATTTGGAGTTGTGCAAGTCATACTTTTTTAATTAAAATTGTCACTAAGTCCAGAAAATCTGAACCAAGTGATTCACTGTTTTGCCTTTAGTAAAAATACCAAATCAACTCCAAATCTCTTCAAATTTTACAGAGAACATCTAGAAATATCCGGGAAGCTACTATAAAAATTTCAAACAATTTTAAGTAACACAAGTTCGAAAATTACATTTCTCTTTAGACTGAAAAACTCATTTTCTTAAAAGTGTTTTCACAAAGTTTGCTCTCAAAGAAATATAAAATCAATTCCAAAAATCATCCAAAAATTTAAAGAAGTTAATTTTATCATATTTAAGTCAGTGACAACATTCCAGAATTATTGAGCATACATACATATCATTTATCAAAATTAGAAACACAAAAACCACAATTTTCAGCATAACATTTTGTTCAATCAATTTATTCAACTATTTCTTTTGATTCTTTTCATAAACATCAAAAGTGCACACATTCCTGCAAATCAATACCAAAGATTAATCCATCAATTATATCTCCTTTGAAAACAAAATTAATTAATTATTAATTTTTTATTTTTTTTGAAAACAATTCATTTTTATTCAAATAAATCATGCATCAACTTCTTAGAAATGGAAATCAAGTCTTTTAGACTAAAAACCAAGAATCAAACTAAAATATCCTAGATCTTAACATGCACATAACCCAATTTCAACATCAAAACTTCTAACCTAAAAATCAATCAAAACCGTGGCCAATCATAAGAAAATCACCAAGAAAAATTTAATCATTTTCAAAGATCTTTTCATCAAAGCACAAGCATCACACATATCATAATTTAAACATTGATCTTGACATGCATGTAAGTAAAATTACTAGATCTAACTTAAGAACCATCATGCAAGAATAAAGGCTTAAACTCTTTCACAAATCAAATTTAGATCTTGTACTTAGCCTATTGAAAATACATCTTGGATCACAAAGATGTAAGATCAAGGATTTTCACTTTATAACTAAACAAGTTTAGATTAAACATTTATTTACCAATCAAACGTTCAAACACCTCATGATTTACGGTTTTAAGCATCAAAATCAAACATGTGAGAAGATGTACTTTAAATTCACAAGAATCATACACAAAGCTTTAAATCTAACATGCAAAGAATCCCACTTCAAGTTCACAAAAAAAAATCATGAACAAAACTTTAGATCAAAGAGATTTAGCTTGAAAAACATAAAGATCCAACACCAACCGAATCATAGAGTCCACCATAGGGTTTATTACAAATTTATTTAGTTTTTAAAAGTTAAGATCAAGGTAAAGCATCACATGCAACCTTAAATCAACCAAGAAAATGAACATGCAAACAAAGAAAGTAAGATTACAAGATCACAAATCAAAAACTAGTTCTACTTCTCCTAGGATCTTTGGTTTATACCAAGAAAAGATGGCCTTCTAATACTTGATCTTCAAAGGGCTCCTAGGTTTAAAGCTTTGGACTCCTTTTCTTCTTCTTCCTACCTCACGGTTCCTCTTCTTCTTTCTCTCTTTGGTTCTTTCTTTTTTTTTCCATGTCTCAAGAGCTAATGTTGCTCTTGAGACTAAGTGTTTGTGTTTGTGTTGGTGTGAAATGAAAGAATGAAAGAAATGGGATGGAAGGATGAAGGCAACGAATGGAAGGAATGAATGGAAATAAATGTACTAAGGGTGAGATATCATTTTTTTCCCTTTGTCATTAGTGTGGTTCGGCCAACACACCTATGGGAGGGGTAATCTTTGTCATCCTAGGCTTCTACTTGGTCTCCAAGTTTTTCCATTTCTTTTCTTTTTATTTTTATTCCCTTTCCCACTTAGTCAACATGCAAGGCTTTCCCAAGCCTACACATACACACACCTTCACACTTGTCACTTACACACACACAACACACATGCACTCTTCATGCATACACACACACAAGCACAAACCGTGGCACCCTTATGTGCCTACACATGTCCTTCAAAAATTTTTTACCTCTTAATCACATTCTAATTATTAATTAGGCAAACATTACTTAGGAAATCACAATTATGCAACCATTCACACAATTATACATACACTCATATTTAATCAATCACACATTCATATATTGACACACTTTCATCAATCAAGCACACATTCTAAGTACAAAATAATAACCAAGCATACACATTAGCAATTTTAAACATAATTTCTTTTAAATAATAAAATGCACTTATTGGTTGCAATTATAGCCCTTATTTCATTTTCTAAAATCATACTTTAATATATTAAAGATAATCCCAAAAGGAAAAATTCATTAAAAATTAAAAGCTATTTTTCATGATTATTTCCTTGAAAATTCGTCCTTTACAGCCCTGAAAAATAATTTTCGAAAATCAACCCAGAAAATTATGAAAAATACATTTTTGAAATCTATGTTTTGCTACGATCGTTTTGATATAAAGTTCATAGAAATCGGAGTTACGGTTAAAAAGTTATGGATTTTCAAAGTTAATCAATCTAAGAAAGTCCATAAAGAAAATTTATTTTCACAAATCACCATCAATAAAATTCATTTCTCATTAAAAATCATTTTTACTTACTTCATAAAAATATTTATTCATTCCATAAAATCAATAATTTACTTCGTAATCGAATAAAATGTTCATTGAAAACCTTTTTGTAAAACGATTTCTCAAAACTTTTTCTTTAATAAATTTTACTCGTCCTACTCGGAAAAACGCGGGATGTTACACCCTCGATAATTTAAATCATTACAAAGAGATATATCCCTCGATAATTGTTGGTATACCATCAAATTAAGTTACTCACATATTTTCTCGAATTCAACAAAAATGGATTTGACTTTCACTATTTTTCATCTTGACCACAGAAAAACTCACTCACATTTTTCATGGGTGCAGCCAGTCCTAACCCATTGCAATGCATGTCCATGACAGCAATTTAAGCGACAATTTGTGAGTGATGCTGGTCATTTGCCATCTCCTCGTCGTTTGTAAGCTTAGTGGAATTTCAATAGGAACAGCAAGAACTCTACGAGGGTCACACTCAAGTCACCACACTACTTAAATATAAACTAATTTATATAATTTTTTTAATCTTTAATATTAGCCTATATTTCAATCTCTATTTCAAAGATAACGTATTTTACCAGTGGAGGCTGGCACAAGTGGAAGGGGCTTGTGTCCCTTAAGCATGTGGTCGCGGGTTCAAGTCGTTCCCGAGGCGCATGTGAATGCAGCATGTAACACTCATATTTTATATCCAAAAATATAAGTAAAAGTCTATATTTGAAAAATGGTACTTAAAAGTTCATTTTTACAAATCAAGTTTACATTAACTTTGGGCATCCATTTACAATATAGTAGCACCCAAAAATAAAGTTTCCTTCTTTCCCGGTCTCTCGCTGCACACTCTGATCCACAAGCTCCTTAGCAATCACCTAAAATGTTAATCACATAAGGGTGAGACCTTTTCACAACACAATGAATCGAAGGATAGTATAAAGCTCATAATATAAACTCAAGAATAACAATCATATCAAGTCAGGGATCAACTAACTCATTCCACTCCCATTTCCTTATACATTCCTTTTTATTCATTTTCCATTAATCACATCCTTTTCATTAGCCATTTATACTTACCATTTCCATAATTATTCTCCTTAGTTACTTCCTTTAATTCCTTAATCCTTTTCATTACAATTAAGTTACCTTTTTCCATTCCTAAATCCTTTTCCATTGTGTGTAACCTCAAGCAGAGATCTACACTTTTCAGTGTATGCAACCGCAAGCAAACGATCTACACACCAAATTAGTTTGCAATGTATGCAACCACAGGTCAGATGATCTGCATACACGCCACAATTTTATTTACGATGTATGCAACCACAAGCAAATGATCTGCATACACCCACCCTTTATTTACGATATATGCAACCACAAGCAGATGATCTGTATATATCCACAATTTTATTTACAACTTTATTTATGATGTATGCAACCACAAGCAGATGATCTGCATACACCCTCCATTTATTTACAATATATGCAACCACAAGCAGATGATCTGCATATACCCACAATCTATTTACGAGGTATACAACCACAAGCAGATGATCTGTATACCCCCCACAATTTATTTACGATGTATGCAACCACAAGCAGATGATCTGCATACATCATTAGTCCCTTTTTACTTCCACTTAAACCATTCCAAATCATCACACGTATACTCATAAATAAACATTTATCATCCATCATCATAAACATTTCCAAATAATCACAAATAAGCAGTGTATCATCGATAATCTATTCCCATTTCAGCAATTAAATATAATTTATCCATGACCAAGCACATCACACATATAGTTCACAGTAATCTTTTCACCAACATAATCATATTCAATTCACCAATTATTCAGCATAAATTCATATTCAAAGTCCACACTACATATCATTGTCTGATTATATAACAAGGACACTTTTTCTATGTTATTAATTCCATTACATTTCCTCCTTATCCTATCATTTGTCCATTTTTCATTAATGTGTGTAACCCCAAACAAAGATCTACACACACAGTGTATGCAACCACAAACAGTGATCTGCAAACACTTCCATTTTTCCTATTACCATTATCTTTCTTATTACAATTAACCATTCACATCACCCACTATCCATCATCCATCAAAATAACACATATAACCTTTAAAATTCACATACATCCACAAATCAATCGACATACTCAGGTATGCCTCAGAGTGCTTAAAATAAATCATCTCCCTAGGGTTCTTCACTTCCTACTTAATTAATATACAAAATGGTTAACAGTTTCCATAATCACAAAATTAACCAATTTACAACCTTTACCCTTAATCACTTCTAATCACATCCTAATTAGGCTCCCACAACCCAACTCAACTATTAAACTCAAATCCTATTATAAACCATCATTATCCCTAACTCAAAGTGTGGAAAAAAGACTCCCCTTACCTTAGAGAGGGAGAGAGCCCTTACAAAGCTCCAAGAACCCCGAACCTACTCCGTATCTACCTTGATTCCAACTCCTTAGCCCAAATTCCACTTGAATCTTGAAATTGGAAGAGAGAGAAAGGGAACCCTAGATGAGAGAGAAAGCTTGGATTCAAGAGATGGAGTATTTAGGTGTAGGATCTAACCCAAAATCAAGATTAGATCCATGGGTGAGGTATGAAAATGAACTTTGGTGCTTGGTTTTGGTTTGGGTGTGTATGGGTGCTTAGAGAGAGAACCATGGAGGTGATGGAGAAAGGAAATCACCATGGAAAGGAAGAGAAGAAGAAGGGGAAAGTGATTTACCATGGTTGAAGGTTGGAGGTGAGCCATGGGTGATTGATGGTGGTGGAAGGTGGTTTGGAATGGAGGAAAGGGAGAGAGAGGCGTGTGAAGGGAGAAGAAGAGAGGGGGAACGCGTGAGGAGGGAGAGAAGAGAGAGAGGGGTCGAATGGATGAGGGGAAGGGAAAATGGGTGGTTGAAATAAGGAGATAAGGGGTGGAAATTACATTTTTTCCCCTTAAATTATTTTTATTTTCTGCATCAGACCTAAAGTAATCGATTACTTAACCCACAGTAATCGATTACCCTTCAATGCAACATTTCTTTGTGTTTCTGCCAGAGGGCAAATAATCGATTAAGTCACTTGAAGTAATCGATTACTTCACAAAATAATCGATTAATTCCATGAGTTAATCAATTATCAATGCTGCAACATTTAAGTGTTTTCATCAGAGGCCTAGTAATCGATTAACCCCTTCAGAATAATGGATTACTCTAATGAAAACTCCTATTTGGCCAATTCTAACTCTATGACACTACACTTAACTCCTACCCATGATTTTCCTATGGTCTTTACCATAATTCTAGCTTAGGTTTTCCTAATTAACTTGGAATTAAATTTTGGGATGTTACAGAGCAAGCCTTACTGGGAGCATCGCCCCCGAAAGGGCCCGACCGTGGTGCGAGGGATTAGTCACCCAGTTGCACGGGTGGATACCCTGGTTCATCCAAAAAAAAAGATAATGTATTTTTAAAGTTATGCCCAAAAATAAAAAGTAATTAAATAATTTGAAGCTAAGTATTAATGGTTATTAAGAATAGATATATTGAAGATAAAAAAGAGGTTATGAAAATTAAGAATATAATTAAAAAACAATATTAACAATTATATATTAAGTTTGTAAAACAATAATACAGATAAAATAAAAGAAAAATAAACTTTAACTACATTATTTTTTAAAAAAAAAAATAATTAAGAAACCTACATAAAGAAATTAAAAAAGTATACATTCCAAAATGAAATTCTATTAACGACCGAAATAGGTATTACTGTACTACAGAAGTGTTCAATTTCGAAGGTGCATATAATTATTGCAATTTGAATGAATGATCCCCGCATATAGTATAAATAATTCATAGCGGCATAAGTATAAGTTTTAGTTTTAATTTATTCGTTACAACTATAACAATAGGGATCTTGAAATTACATGACTTGCACATGTTATAGAGATAATAAAGAATATAATTACTAACCTCTATCCATTGCTATATATACTTGAGAGAGTTCTCCAAAGTCCTTTGACCAAAAGCCAGGAAACGAGGTTTCTATTCCTTTGTCGTCTCTACTATTCTTTCTGTGTCGTTATGTGATGGTAAAAGAGAGAATACGTTATAGCCAGGAACAGACCTGTTTCTTATTAATAGGTAAAACCCCTATCTCTTATCCATTGGCTTCCATCAAGCTAATGGGCTTTCAGAAACAATCCCCTTATTATCTAAATATGATTTAGCCCATTAACATTTAATTAATTATTTACTAAACACAATTCAATATATGTCACATGCACTTCACATGAGACATGCTAAGATATAAAAAATCTTACATTCTCCCACTTGACTCATGTGACATAATTCAACATTATGGTTTAATAAAAAAAATAATTAAACAAACAATTAATGCGCATTTATATAGCTAAATCATTCTATAATTAGATACTCGATTAATCATAGTTAAAGATAGGAACTCATTCGGGTCATAGCGGTTGTATGCCATTTATTCGTCCATGTACCACAAAGTAGTCTTTTCTTTAACCTGATCTATAATTGGGAAATATATAATATGTCCATAATGTCTTTGTTCAAGACAATACCTGTTTACATTACTCTAACACAATAATGCATGCTGCTCTAGAAAACAGGTAATCAGAAACATATATCATAAAATGAGCTCAGAGTGTCAATTAGATAATAAAGGATGTTAACATCAAATTCAATAATCCTTAATAACAATAATGTCCATACTTTCAACATGTTCAGTAAATGTTTTATGCGGTAACCCTTTTGTTAATGGGTCAGCTACCATAAGATTTTGCTAATATGTTCTATTAACACTCTTTGTTTCTGAACATCTTCTTTCACGCCAAAGTACTTCACTTCCATATGCTTAGCACCTTTGGAGTACTTGTCGTTCTTAGAAAAGAAGATTGCTGCGGAATTATCACAATAAATTTTCAGTGGCCTAGCAATGCTGTCGACTATTCTAAGCCCCGAAATAAAATTCCGCAGCCAATTAGCATGCACTGTAGCCTCAAAACAAGCTACATATTCAGCTTCCATGGTAGACGTGGCAACAACTGATTCTTTCGTACTCTTCCATGAGACTGCTCCTCCGGCTAAAAGAAATACATAGCCGTGAGTGGATTTCCTTGTATCCACACATCCAGCAAAGTCTGAATCTGAATACTCAATCACCTCAAGGTGATCAGACCTTCTATACGTAAGCATGTGTTCTTTTGTTCCCTGCAAATATCTCAGAACCTTCTTTGCAGCTTTCGAGTGATCTAATCCGGGATTGCTTTGGTATCTCCCTAGCATTCCAGCTGCAAAACTTATGTCTGGTCGAGTACAAGTCTGAGCATACATAATACTCCCAACTACAGATGCATACGGAATTGCTTCCATCTGTTTCCGTTCCAAATCACTTTTAGGACATTGCATGAGACTAAACTTATCTCCTTTCTGAATTGGAACGGGTGATGCTGAACATTTTTTCATGTGAAATCTTCCTAGTACTTTATTAATATATGCTTTCTGAGACAGTCCTAACAATCCTTGTGACCTGTTCCGGAATATTTCTATTCCTATCACATAGGATGCCTCACCCATATCTTTCATTTCAAAATTACTAGAAAGAAATTCCTTAGTTTCGTGTAAAAGACCAAGATCATTAGTTGCAAGCAATATATCATCAACATATAAAACTAAAAAAATAAACTTGCTCCCACTAACCTTCAGGTATATACACCGGTCAACGGTGTTTTCCTTAAAACCAAAAGAAACAACGGTATCATTGAACTTCAAATACCATTGGCGAGATGTTTGTTTAAGTCCATATATTGATTTCTTTAATTTGAACACTTTCCTTCCACCAAGAATCCTTCTAATTGGTCCATGTAAACATTTTATTCTAAAACTCCATTAAGAAAGACTGTTTTCACATCCATCTGGTGCAACTCCAAGTCATAATGGGCTACCAGTGCCATGATAATTTTGAATGAATCCTTTCGTGAGACTGGTGAAAAAGTCTCGTTATAGTCAATGCCATTTTTCTGAGTGTAACCCTTTGCAAAAAGTCTGGCCTTGTAACGTTCAAGATTGCCATGAGAGTCACTTTTGGTCTTATAGACCCACTTGCACCCAACTCTCTTGCAACCTTCAGGCAGTTCTACAAGGACCCATACAACATTATGTTCCATGGATTTCAATTCCTCTTTCATGACATCTAACCACTTATCAGAATTATTACAACTAACGGCTTGTGAAAACGAAACAGGGTCATTATTTTCAATGCTCAAGTCAGATTCTAACTCTTGTAAATAAACCACAAAATCATTCGAAATAGCAGACTTTCTTGCCCTTTGAGATCTCCTTAATACTATTTGTTGTGGCTCCTTTATGATAGGTTCATTATGAATAGCATGTTCATTTATTTGTTGCTCCTCCAAATTATTATGCGGTGCAACAATTAGAAGAACATTTATAATTTAGCTAGAGGGACGAGCTACAGGAACCTGTACTCTAACTTCCTTAATTTCCCCATTTCGTGGACAAGACATACTTCCATCTTGTGGAAGTGTACTCCCACTAATTTCATCATTTTCAATGAACCTAGCATTTCCAGTTTCAACAATTCTCAAACTATGGTTAGGACAATAAAATCTATACCCTTTTGAATTTTCTGGATAGCCAATAAAATAACCACTAATTGTTCTTGCATCCAATTCTTTTCTTGTGGATTATAAACCCTTACTTCTACCGGAAAACCCCAAACATGCAGGTGCCTTAAGCTAGGTTTCCTACCGGTCCACAGTTCAAAAGGTGTCTTTGGAACTGCCTTACTAGGAACCCTATTCAACAAATACATTGAAGTTTTCAAGGCATACATCCACAAAAATATAGGTAAAGACGAATGACTTATCATACTCCTAACCATATCCAATAATGTTTTATTACGCCTTTCTCGTACACCATTCTGTTCTGGTGTACCTGGCATTGTGTATTGTGCACAAATACCACATTTCTCTAGAAGTTTAGCAAAAGGACATGGGTGTTGCCCAGTTTCATCATATCTTCCGTAATACTCACCACCTCTATCAGACCTAACAATTTTCACTTTTCTATCTAGTTGTCTTTCTACTTCACTTAAATAGATTTCCAATGCATATACTGCTTGATATTTTTCATACAACAAGTAAATATAACCATAACGTGAATAATCGTCAATAAAGGTGATAAAATATTTTTATTTTCCGAAAGAATTAACATCAAAAGGTCCACAAATATCGGTGTGCACAATTTCAAGAAGCTGGTTGCTTCTTGTGGCTCCTTTCTTTCTGTGTTTTGTTAATTTTCCTTTTATATAATCCACACAAATTCTTAGGTCAAAAAATCCAACTCTGGAAGGACTAAATTCTTTAAAAGCCTTTCCATTCTTACCTTGGAGATGTGACCCAAATGCTTATGCCACAAGTTAGCAGAACGTTCATCTACTAAACTACGTTTAATACCAATTGTATGATGCGGGGTCAAAACACTTTCAGCATATAAATTATCCAATTTCAATTTATATAAACCATCACATAAAAAACAAGTACCAATGAGTTGATTATGCTTAAATAAACTGAAACATCCAGAACCAAAATTAAAAGAATAACCAGTAGCATCAAGTCTAGATAATGAAATCAAATTTCTAGATAAACTAGGTACATAAAGAGTCTCAAATAAATCTAGGTGATGCCCAGTGTCAAGGATTAAACGATAAGTCCTGACTGCTTCCACTGGTGCCTTCACTCTATTCCCCATGAACACGAACTTCTCATTTAGGTTTATGGTTTGGATTGAATGGAATCCCTGCAATGTGTTAGAAACATGAGTCGTACATCCAGAATCAATCCATCAAGTATTATGTGGAACTTCAGTTATGTTTGATTCATAACATACATAAGCATTTAGCTTACCCTTTTTCTCAAACCAATTCTTTCGTTTTGGGCAGTTCTTTTGGAAATGTCCAGATTTTCCACATAAACGACATTTATCATCACGAGGTCCCTTCTTCTGGATTTTTGCAGATGCCTCATTAACCTTCAGTGGGCCCTTGCCCTTATCATGTTTCTTCACAAAATTCTTTCCAGCTCCTTGATGTCCTTGGTTGCTTACATAATGAACAGTGTGACTTCCAAGGTTCTTAAGTCTCGTTTCTCTTGAACCAACGTACTGTGCAATTCATGCACATTCCATTTTCTTTCATGGTGTTGTAATTCATTTGGAATGGGCCATACTCAGATGGTAATGAGTTAAGCACAAATTGCACAAGGAAGTTCTCGTTCACAGCCATTCCTAAGATCTTAAGTCTTGCTGCAATATTTATCATTTCATTGACATGTTCATGCATAGTACGTGAACCATCAAACTTCATGGTGGTCAACGTACTCATTAATGTCCCAGCAAGAGACTTATCAGCAGTTTGGGAGGGCTCTCCCACAAAACACATAAATTCTTTAGCACTTTCAATTTTGGGGAGAGATGTCTTAATATTGTCTGCAACAGTCATTTTCATGAATATCAGGTTGAGCCTGTTAGATCTTTCCCATGCCTTATAGTAGGCTATCTCTTCCTCGCTGCTAGCATCAGTAATAGCAGCGGGCTCCTCTTCCTGGATAGCGAGATCAAGATCCATAAAACCTAAATGGAATTGAATTTGATCACTCCATTCAGAGAAGTTAAGCCCATTAAAATCTGGTACAGACGTAACATTAGTTTGCATAAAATTTGGAACAGGTACTGCATAACAAAATTTTTTTATTAGTGTTTTGATACTTAAGTTACATGCTATACATATAATATATTCCATCATTTAATATATACTAATGTTTTTCCTTTGGGTATACATTAATATACAACGTTAAACATAATGATGCTAATACAATAATCAATAATGGGTAATGCAATATGCAAGAATTAAATATTTATTATCTTTGGAAATAAATAAAACAGTGATGCACATGCATTACTTTCAATCATGTTTATTAATCATAAGAACAACTAATCTACCTTTGGGTGATCCATAAATGTCTTATAACAATAAACTCAATGATTCATAGAACAACAAATCATCATGTTGTACATTTATAGCATCATCTATGAGTAATTGAAATTAACTATTATATGATTTAAAATTAACTTAACTTTTCAGGTTTAACCACTTTGGTGATTAACTAACTTATCATACATTAATTCAAATCAATCTGTGATATAATTTAATAATAAACTATTAATTTATCAATACATAATATCCAGAAAACTATTATATATATATATATATATTGTGTTAGTATATATAATTTAGTAATCAACTATTGCTTTATATTATCAACTATTAATATATTGCCGTGACCAGTAGAGCATTATACTATCACGTTAGTATATACTCGGGCGTGAACAGTATTGGTTTTCAATACTAATTAGAGAAATCACAATAGAAATCGCGTTTTACTATTGGTTTTCAATAGTAATCGGATAAATAAAAAAATAATCAACATGTATGAAATTAACATTTTCGCGGAAACCATAATATCCCTAAATACAATAATTAGGGTTCATACTAAATTAAATCCCTAAATACATTAATTAGGGTTCATACCACATTACAAAATTTTGATTGGAAAATCATGAATTTCTCAACCTATGGCTTTGATACCACATATAAGTTGTATTCGTTACAACTACAAATCTTGAAATTACATAACTTTCACATGTTATAAAGATAATAAAGAATATAATTACTAACCTCTATCCATTGCTACACTTGAGAGAGTTCTCTAACGTCCTTTGACCAAAAGCCAGGAAACAAGGTTTCTATTCCTTTGTCGTCTCTACTATTCTTTTTGTGTCGTTATGTGATGGTAAAAGAGAGAATACGTTATAGTCAGGAACAAGTTATTAATAGGTAAAACCCCTATCTCTTATCCATTGGCTTCCATCAAGCTAATGGGTTTTCAGAAACAATCCCCTTATTATCTAAATATATATGATTTAGCCCATTAACATTTAATTAATTATTTACTAAACACAATTCAATATATATCACATGCACATCACATGAGACATACTAAGATATAAAAAATCTTACAGTAAGTTGAACGAAACCATTTGTTCAAAGTTGCAGTCATGGACATTTAAAAAAAAAAGTTGCAGTCATGGAATGCGATTACTTACTTGAATTCATTAGCGTATGTTTGGACGAGCATTTGTAAAATTGATTTTGAATGTAATTGATTTTGATAATAATTGAGTTTGCGGTGAAGTGATTTATATTTGGATATCTTTACCAGTAAAGTGATTTTAGTAAAATATTGATGTTTGGAAATTTTTGGATTAAAATTGATTCTAGATGTGCAGTTACCAAATTGGTTTACATTTCATGTAGAATCTTTTGTAAAATAAATAAAGGATTGCTTAACCTCAGCCCGAAGATAAGAGGTTCATAAGTGGCAATAAAATCTTGGAGACTTAAACCCATTATCTTTTAAGTATTTAAAATTTAGTTTTTCAATGAAACAAAACCTTTTTTAGCTTCTTATCCTCGGGCTGAGGTTAAGAAAATCCAATAAATGATAGCAGTCACTTTCAAATCGTAGTTACGCAAAATGTTACTATAACTAGCGTCATACTAACAATTACACGTAGTGCAACCAAATAACAGTAAATAATTAATAGTGCATTACAATTTACAATTTTAAAATATAACTACTTGTTAGTTAACTTTTATTGTATGATTTCATCTCGAATTGAATCTCGGGTATTGTAATTGTAATTTAAAAAAAAAGAAAAAACTATTTTACGCTAATAGTATTTATTTTTTAAACCAATTTTCTTTGTTTTGAAGATTTATATTACTTTTAAAGAGAAAAAATAGTTTAAACTTTAAAGTATCAGACTCAAAACATTAAAATGGAAAGCTCAATGGGTATATTAGAAGTAAGCAAAGAATAAAATACCAATTCCAAAACTAAAATCAATTCATATGTGACGCAGAAACAACTTGGACTTGCTTTATTCTAAAATTGATTTTGGCCAGAGAAGCAATTATGGAATGCAGAACCAAACATGAAAAGAAGACAAAAAATCATATTGGACCAAAATAAACGCACATTTGACTGATTTGAACGTGGAACCATACACAACCTTAGTAGGTTGCTTTATAATTAATTGTCATTTTAAAGGAAAGTTTTTGTTTTTACATAATTAAGAAGGGAAAAAGGAAGGTTAAAGAAAGAATCATATGCGAAACAATTAAGAATGATATGAAAATAAATGCGTTATCGAGGATTATGATTTATGATATACCTTTATAATGTCGTTTGATCCATATAATCGACCATGCATACATAGTAAAACAAAGATTAAAATAATAAATATTAAAATAGTAGAAGGTTAAGTCTAATAAATATTAAAATTATTAAGCTCAACCTTGAGGACAAAGTTGATTTTGAAGGGGTCGGTAATAATAGAAGGTTAAGTCTAATAAATATTAAAATAATTATTAAGTCCATTTGGAGAAAAGGAATAGGATAAATATTTAGTTAAATAATTAAGTAAGTCTTATTATTACTATTATTGTTATTATTATTCTAGAATGTTCTTAGGGTATATGATGATGCCACTTGTATGACTCATTTTAATAGTCATTTAGGATTTATCTTCTATATAAGTATTTGTTGTGGGGTGTTATCTCACATGTACTGGCAAGCCGATTTGTTGATGTACGGCAATGATAACGGGTTCTCGATTAAAGAACTCCGTCACTGAGTCAGGATATTTTGGGGGTGGTGTGTGTGCCGTGTGTAAACAACAGATTGAGAGTGTTAGTTTCATACCTTGACCACTACCTTATTTATAGGGAGGAGTATGAGACTATGTAATGATGAGCCATGATGGGCATTAAGGTCGAAGAGTACCGGCTCCATGAATGCCATCATTAGAAGCAAAATGACAAACCGTTATGTTGATTACGTATTGATTGACTATTGATGCCGAATTGCCGGTATGCCCAATTGATGCTTATTGGTCCGTGATACCGGTTATTATTTGTCCGTGATACTAGTCCATAACAGTATTGTATCCTCTCTATTATGAATCAATGAAAAATGAAGTTTCTTTTATTATCCTTTTAATTGCTTTTAATAGGAGTAGAATAACTTGTAGAATTAATCACTTGGTAGAATAGCTTTTAGCTTTCTATCATTCGGTGCTTTCATTTTCCTTCTCAACCTCCCACCACCATGGCAAATCCTTACTCACCATACCCATGGGATCAGCCACCATCATCTTCATATTATCCACTCTCACCTCTTTATTCTGAACCACCACTTCTACAAATCCAGTATATTTCAAGCACCACTGTAATGAGATATTTTGAAGACATTTATGAGTTGGAGGATCTTTTCAAAGAAATTGAAAATAATCTAGGAGCAGAAATTCCTTGTGAATATGCAACAATATCGGTGGATGAATTAACTAGAAAACACTAGGAGAACACCTAGAAGGGGGGGGGGTTGAATTGGTGTTAAAGAAACCTTGAAAGATTTTCAAATAAAACAAATCGAAACAATTAAAACGAATGATTTTTACAAAATCTGCAGTTGTTAATCGATTAATAGAAGCCACTAATCGATTAATGCCTGAGAGCTGATTTTGGTTAATCGATTAGCACCTTGAGTTAATCGATTAATCACTATAGAAAACTGAAAAATCACTTTTCAATTAACATAGAATATCAGAGATAACGTGGAATTGATTAACACCAAGATTGTTAATGATTACCTAGATTATGAAAAAGGTTTTCCCCAAATCAATTTGAACTATTAAAACCTACTTCGTTCAATTATTAGAAAATCAATCTTTTCTAGGTTTTCAATCAAGAACAATTCAAATATGCAGAAATTAAAAGTTTAAGAGATAGAGATACTGCACAGAGATTTTATACTGGTTCACTCTCCTCCACTGAGAGCTACATCCAATCACCTCTTCACAAGAGAGATTTCACTAAGGAATTAGAATTCTTAAATTACAAGTAATCCGCCTCTCAAGACACCTGTAACACCCCAAAATTTTAATCCCCGATTAATGAAATGTTAATTATAAATTAATTATAATTAATGATTTCTATATTAATCCTTGATTTAAATATGTGTTTATGTAGTTAGAAAATGTGTGTGAATTCATTTAATAAACATAATTATATGTAAAATAAGTATTTTGCATATTAGTCCCTGGGTTGGGACCTAGAAATAGATATAGGAAAGATTTTGGAGGGAAAGTAAATAAAATAATTATTTTTCAAAAACTGAGCAAAACACTCGAGTATTTTCTGGAATACTCGAGTATTCTGGACAGAGTTGCACGAGTTAGTGCGTTTGGTGAGTCACCACCAACGATTTCGTGTCTTTGACACGAAATCACCACCACTCCACGTCTATGGAGGTCGTGTCGACCTGCATGAACGTTCCCCCATTCTATTTAAGCCTATCAACACCGATTTGTTGAAGTTCTTGGTCAAATTCGAAGTGGTTGGTGAAGCTAGAGTTCCAAACTTCTCTGAATCGATTCTCATTCTCTGAGTCGAATTGAGCTACAAACTATACACTAATACAAAGCTCACATCACGAGCTTTGTATAAACACTAAAATTGTGAGCTTTGAGTGAGTGTGGTGGAAGAATCAAGACTTGGAAGTGGAGCTGTTCTTTGTCACATCTTTGTCTAGGGCTTACTTCGATTTCAATTTCTGGTAAGCTCACGAGTCTCTGAGTTCCAAATTCGATTTCTCTAGTTAGTTTATGTTGCATAGAGTCTAGGAAAACTAAAATCCCCAATTTGTATCTCTGTTTCATGTGTGAACCAATTCAATCTTGGTGGTGCACTCAAACTGTCATGCATGTGAAGCTCAAAGTGATTTCTGGGGTTGGAGAGCTTTCTCTTGGAATTTCTTTGTTGGAACACGTCTGAGAGGTAAGGGGAAGTAATTTTGTACACTAGATAGAGTTTAAATTCTATTAATTATATTAGAAAGCCACCAAGAGGCTTTAAGGGCTTAGTTTGAATAGGAACTTTGGTTTGGAGACCAAGTTATGCTCTATGGTTGTTTAGAGCAAGTTTCTCATGATGCATGCAAGCTATAATGAACATTAATTCATGAATTTGTTGCTTATTTTGCAATTTGAGGTGTTAAGTTGTCAAATTGTGTATTTTATGCATTAATGATTGATTCTCTGTCAAATCTGTAATTTGATATGAAATGAGTGTTGTAACATGTTCATTATATGGTATGTGAACACTGTTGATCCTTGGATTGGACTAGAAATGAGTAGAACTGAAAATGGTGTGTTAAAATTAAGACTTCGGTCTGTTCTGCTGAGAAACACTCGAGTATTGGACAGGGTACTCGAGTAAAATGTTTGTAAAACAATGTAATTTGAGCAAGAACACTCGAGTATTGTGTCCAGTACTCGAGTATCAAGTGATACCTGGGGAAATGTTAAGGCAAACCACTCGAGTAATGCAGGGGTGACTCGAGTATTTTGGGAATCATGAAGACCACTCGAGTACCCATGAACTACTCGAGTATCTTAATGAATTTGAAACCCAAATCCCCAGAAAGTCATGAACACTCGAGTAACCCGAAGAACACTCGAGTAATCTGGAAAAGTTGAAGAACACTCGAGTATGCTGAATTATACTCGAGTAATTTACCCAGAACCTGAGAAACACCATTTTCAATTCTAACTCAATTGGTTAAGGATTTCATAACCATAATCCAAGGGATCTGAACTTAAAAGAAATTGACTAATATGGATATACCGTTTGGATGACGGTCCGTTTGGATGACGGAATGTGCCTAGGTGGCATGTGATATATTAATCAATTTCTTTTAGGCTTAAAGGTAATGCATTCATTTTGGAGTACGGATGGTAGGTCGTATATCATGTTTTTGGTAAACATGGGAGGGCCTCTGGGAGTGCCAATACGCTTGCTTGATGACACGTTGTTGACGTGGTCGGCTTTGTGGATGCCGATATGGATATACCGTTTGGATGACGGTCCGTTTGGATGACGGGATGTGCTCGGGTGGCACGGATTCCAAGCTTGTCGTGTACATTCTAGGTGAATGTACGAATTGTTGTATACCTAGGAATACAACGCACTGGTCAGGGATGGACGTCAGAGAGTGACATAGAATGATGGAGATAAGCTTGAGAGTTAGATTCATGCATCATGCCACTCATTTAAAATTAAGTGCGATAAATGAAACAAGTATGAGCATCCTAATTGAATTCAATAACTGCTAAGTGCTAAATGTGATTGTTGTTCATTGTTGCATATTTACACATTCTTATTGTACAAATTTATGCTCTGTTGATTATGTGTGTAGAATTGCTTACCCCTATGCCCTTGTAGGTGATGTCTCGCTACATCGCTTGCATCGAGATCCGGCCACTTCCCAGTGGCACATGGATCTATGAGGACCATCGCGCGGTGTTCGAGGGGGAGGTAGACATTACCTTCTACCACCCGAACCCGTTGATTCGATTTCTTCCTCGTAGATTTAGGATTCCCATCATATACACTATGCACGTACCCCGTTTTACACATATCATGGACCACCTCCCACACGACCAGCTCGCTCTTATCATAGTTTTCGTTTCAGACCTACCCGCTCACACCCTTTTTCCTCAAGAGTCGTTCGCGAGGATACTACCCCTTCTGATCCGAGGAGTCCAGTCAGGGCCACACCATCCCCTGACCCCGTACCCAGTGGTATGGTACACTCTCCATCGGATGAGATCGAGGAGGATCCCGTGGAGGACGAGAGCGGAGGCGAGCCTGTCGTGCATTCTACTGGGAGTGACTGGAGGGATGACGATCCTTAGGTATGTGCATAGGGTACATGATGAGGATCAGGGGATCCGGTGTGGGGATGCTGTGGAGGAGATACTGCTGCTGCTGCTGTGATGATGATGATACTACCTTTTGCTTCTTGAAGACCGCTACTACTATCACTACTACTACTGGTGCTGCCCGATCTACGTGACCACCCCTGGAGTTCATATTTTGATATGTATATATGATGTAGATATGCTCATGAGAGCTCTAGGGCTATGGTTATATTTGATGTAGATCTGTTATGGACTTGTTGGACCTTGGAGACTTGATTTCTTGGGGACTATGTACTACTTGACTTATATCTTTATATATATATAGCTTATGTTTATATTTTAACTATGCATAGTCCTGCTCTTTCCGCTCACTCTGATAAAAATAAATTAGCGATTTCGGTTGTATGATTTAAATGGTATCACTTCCGAAAGAGAAAGAATGGATACGCACCGCCTAATTTTACTATGTCTATACGTTTCCAAAAGCACAGGTGCTATCCGGATTATGAAAAGATTTTCTTATTTTCGTAAACACCGAATTCAATACAATGTTTCAAAGGATGCGAATTATTTTATCCAAGAGCTCCCTATTTTGATTGTGCACCCGCTTTAAAAGAGAAATTTTACTTTCACATTTTTTATTCAATAACAAGTCCATATAATTATCAAGTGATACATATTTATTGTAATATTTACTTGGATTGAGAAAAGGGTGTCATAACACCCTTCTTAATAGCCTCCAAGAGATAACCCTTCTCTTGTCTTGCAATCCTATTGAACTTTTAATCTAACCTCTTCTCTTGCTTGTTGATAACCCACAACAAGACTTCCAAATGCTTGATGAACACCACCAAGGCTTCTTCTTGTTGTAGATAGTTTGCCTCTTAGCTTGCAATTATTACAACTCAATGAAAAACAAAATCCTATTTGAATCTTCTTCAAGAAATATGAACAATTAAACTTGAGATTCAAAAGGTTCTTGATCAAAGATATAAAAATAAGAACTTTGATCTTTGTAAAAGTGAGAGAGAATGTTGAGAGAATAGTGTGGCTTTCAATCTTTTCTAGAATGATGTAAAAATGAAGTTGGTTAATAGAATACCCAAAAGTTTGGAAAACATTAAAACTGTTTTTGAGAAATGAAAAACGGACTTAAAACACATAACTGTTCGTGTTAATCGATTAAGACACCTTAAAAAACTTTTAAGCCCCCTATTGATTTAGGTTAAGTGAAATACTCAAGATATAATATGATCATGCACTTGATAGAGATTCACTACCCTCTAATAAATCTACCCAAAACTCTAAGACTCGAAATAAAGAAATTACAAACAATATACATATTGAATCTAAGAGCTTGCTCTCTCTTCATCATTGTTGATTGTTGTTCTTTGGTGAGCTTCTCCAAGACTTGAGCTTGTTCAAAACATTGTCATTATCAAAACTATGCACTTGCGTAATAGATCTAACAATCTCCACATGCACATGCACATGCACACTAGATCTAACAAATTATTCCAAAGGATAAAGGGTTACTAACTGTTGCCAAAACTTGGAATGATTTGGTGCAATCTCAAGTGTTCACGAGGAGGAGCTTCAAACAATTTCAGCCGTATGAAGAAAACACAATCCGTGTGCCCCATAATCAGTCAATTCTTTTGCAACACGTGGCCATTCCAACACCACATATCAACCAATAACCAATACACTTTTCCCTGCAGGGACCCACCTTGGTAGAAAAGCATCTCAAAGCCAAGCAAATTGTTCTGCCCTGTCCAAGTGCTATACACGTATATACATCCTCTTTGATTCCACATAACAACAACATCATGGTATCAATTAATCGTTTTTTATTCTTTTTAGTGGGCCACGATAGCAAAGATCAAAACCATGCTGCCATGTTACCTCCTTGTATTTCCATATCCCTTACTATGCATGTGATTCTCAAATTGGAAGCACCCAATGCTTCAACAACTAGATGTGGTTTTTCTTCACCTTTTGGATCGAATTGGTTGGGAAACATCATGTGGACCACCATTTCCGATTCAAATATTGGGTCCTCATTGGTTTTTGAGGACAAGGGAAAATGTGGTATGGAATACTGCAACTTCAACCTTGAGGACAAGGTTGATTTTGAAGGGGTCGGTAATAATAGAAGGTTAAGTCTAATAAATATTAAAATAATTAAGCTCAACCTTGAGGACAAAGTTGATTTTGAAGGGGTCGATAATAATAGAAGGTTAAGTCTAATAAATATTAAAATAATTATATATTATTAAGTCCATTTGGAGAAAAGGAATAGGATAAATATTTAGTGAAATAATAAAGTAAATCTTATTATTACTATTATTGTTATTATTATTCTAGAATGTTCTTAGGGTGTATGATGATGCCACTTGTATGGCTCATTTTAATAGTCATTTAGGATTTATCTTCTATATAAGAATTGTATCCTCTCTATTATGAATCAATGAAAAATGATAAGTTTCTTTTAATTGTCTTTTATTAGCTTTCTGTAGGAGTAGAATAGTTTAGTGTTCTTGGTAGGAGCATTTTCTTCCTATCAGAATGATACAAAATAAATGCCTTATTGAGGACTATGATTTATGATATACCTTTATGATGTCATTTGGTCCATATAACCAACCATGCATACATAGTAAAACAAAGATTTGGTTGTTATTGTTTTTATTTAAAAGGAAAATATGCAGTTTATTCAAAAGAATAAGACAGGACAAACAAAACCAACGTTAGGCAAACAAAATACATAGTTTACACACAAATATCGTTAAGAAAAGCAAGGTACTCTGCACCAAGAGCATCTTCCCACTAGACATGTGTCATCAACCTCTTCCAAAATCGGTCTCTAATTAACATGAGATTCAATAGTCTTTATCTCCAAGATAAAAATCTCATCAATGCTGGAAGTAAGCACATATCGGCGACAAGGAATCTCAAATTTGTAGAGATGGAGCCGCTGGACAAAAGTCAAGTCAGAAATCTGCAAGGGAAAAACTGTCTCTGCGATAATTCTTCCAATTATTTGAAAAAAGAGGATGTCCATCACATCTGGAAACTAACACAAAACACAGACATCCCAAAATAAAAACACCCAAAACAACTGAAGAATAACAATTATTTATATAACAAAACTTACACAAAGGCAAGAGTAAAACCCAGAAAAACTGGGGCTGAAAACCACACACCCTCCAAATGAAGGGAGGGACTAAACTCCCTCCCCTTCTACCGCTATCTCTCTTTGATAAAGCAAGAAAAGCAAAAGAAAACAAATAGAAGAGGTGGAAGACTGAAAAATCTAGAGAGAAGGCAGAACCCCTCTCTCTAGAATTAGGGTTGGCTGTTAAAATGTTGTTAAAATAGTATTCCCTCAATCTTATATTCAGTGTTTATAGAGTTTTTCCATCTTATTTCATATATATTATTTTTTTTATTAACACAATACATAATTAATTTCTTTTTTCAACCAAATTTAAGTACTTTATAGACCAAATTCAATTTTAAATATATTAATTTTTAAATAATCATTACTCATTGTTTTTGGAATCTCATTGGTATACGTAGTGTCCAAAACAGCGTGGGTCCACAGAGTGTGGATTTTACGTCATGAGACTTATGCTCACCATTACCACAGCAAAAATTAATGATAACTGGATGAAGGTATATTTCAAAAAATGAACTTATATGTTTTCATTGTTAATTATGTTTCTTTATAAACACAAGTTCATAAGAAAATATGTGCATTTGTTTACTTTTAATTGTGTAATTTCAGATGTTCGACAATCCTGCACCTTTAACAGAGGATCAAATTATGGATATTCAGAAGCATTGGGCAGAAATATTACTTGAATTAGCTGAGTCGCAAGGACTACTTTCCAAACAATGAATTATACTTGGAGGAGGTGCTGAGAATGAATATTATTACATGACACACAGAGGTATATCCCTCCATATTTGTTGTGGAAAGGTGTAACATCCCAAATTTAATTCCGAGTATAATCTATATTGGGATAGACTTAGAGTAGAAGAAATGGTGATATTAAGTTAGAAATGGGTTAAGTAGGAGTGTAAATTGAAGTTTAAGCATAGAACTTTAGGAAATTTAAAGTACAAGATTCGTAGCTCAAAACATAAATTCCACCGTTGGATATGAAGTAGGGTATATGGGGAAGCTTGCTTTAAAGTTTGAGCAAGATCCAACGGGTAACGAAGAAGTTATGGCATTTTAAAGTGCTAAGTAAGGAAGGATTGTGCAGGTTAATCGATTAACCTAGTGGTTAATCGATTAGTGCCTGAATGCATGAAAAAGCTGAATTGTACGAGTTAATCGATTAACCTGGGCTGAAAGCTGATTTTTGCAAGATTACACTGGTTAATCGATTAACTAGGCTGTTAATTGATTAACCCTGTCAGCAGTGAAAAAAAATAAAATCGACCAACACTCTTTTTCTCTCATGTTCGATCTCCTCTTTCCTTCTCCCCTAGGGTTCCATTCTCCATCATCAAATCCACCAAGTGCAAGTGGGATTTCTTCAATTCATCAACAAATCTCTTCCTTCCTAACTCCAAGTAAGTGCTTAAGCCATGGATTCCTTCTTTCTCTCTCTATAATTCGAGCTTCCTTTCTCTCTCATCCCTTCCATGGTGGATTTCAACTCTAGACCATGGAAGCTTCACTCTTGCTCTAATCTTGGCAAGAAACTATGACATAAATGATAATTCTTCTTTTTATGACTCTTATATTAGGTTCCTCCCTCTTCCTTGGATCATAACTCATTTGGTGGCAAGATTCTCAAGCTTAGAGCAAGTAAAATCACCTTATCTCCAAGTGTTTGAGGTAAGGGGGTGGGTTTTGCCTTGTTCTAGGGAGTGGGTTCTAGTTAGTATATAATGATTTGCTAGGGTTATGTGTTAGGGTAGAAAATTAGAAAATAAAACCTTAAGTTAATAAATATAAAACCCTAAATGATTTAATATTTATGACGTTGGATATAAGGATTAGGGGAAGGAAAACTCTAGCTTACATGAACAAATTATTTAATATGTTGAGTTGAAATGATGTTAGATGGGTGCCTGAGAGTTTAGTGTAACATGATAACAATGTTTGCCATGAGTGATAGCTAAAATTTCTGAGTTTGGTTGTAAAGTTCTACAATCGTTGATAATTGGTTTTTAATGTGAATAAAGGATATGATTTATGAAGTGAACCTGCGAAGGTAGGAAATGAAAATAAAATAATTACGCGTAAATTAAATGTAAAAGGTGATATTAAATATGTGACAAGTATGTGTTGGTTGTGTATATTTGTACCCTAATGCTAAATATGTATAAATGTGCTTAATTGTACTGTATATGCTTAACTAAGAACCTGGATGTACTTGGGAAGATTTGATAATTAACATAGGAAATGAGTATGGATAATTTATGAATGGACAACTGTAAGTATGTGTAATTGTGATTATATGTGTTATAATTGTTTGAGTAAGAAAATGAATAATTCATTGGCCTCTGAGTTGAGGTGTTGTACATTGAAAATGTGGTAAATGCGTTGGCCTCTGACCTGAGGTGACGTTCATTGAAATGTGATAAGTGTGGTGACCTCTGACCTGAGGTGACGTTCATTGAAATGTGATAAGTGTGGTGACCTCTGACCTGAGGTGACACAATAATGGAATTGAGTATAGTGTGTTGACCTCTGACCTGAGGTGACATAATAAGGAAATTGAATAAGTGTGTTGGCCTCTGACCTGAGGTGACATACAAAGAAATTGAGATAAGGGTGTTGGCCTCTGACCTGAGGTGACATACAATTAAAATAAGGAAAATATGTGGGCCTCTGACTTGAGGTGATAAATGTGGTGACCAAAATGAGTACATTGGCCTCTGATTTGAGGTGATGTGCATAATAAAAGAGAAAGTAAGATATGGAAACCAAAAAGGGAAAGTAAAGAGAATGATGAGTAAAGGGAATGAAATTGGAAATGGTAAATAAAAACGGGAATGAACAAATAGTATGAGAATGATAAGATGGTTATGGTGTGCTATATTTTCCTTGTATGAATTAACTGGTATTTGTGTTTGACCTAGTAGGTTGTTATGTCTAGTTAGACACTGCTTTCTATTTCATGTGCAATGCTCACTCCCTTAACATTTTTCAGGTACGGAGATTGAGCTAACACAGCCCCCGGCCGAGCAGGAGTACTTTCCCTTACAGGGAGAGTAGGGATATTATGGGTTAGGATATAGCATGGGACCTAAGCCTCCGATATTTTTGATGTGTTTCTTTTGTGTAAATCTATTTTTGAAGTGAGGCTTAGGAAGATTTCTTTTGATGTAGAAACATGTTGGAAATCATGTAGTTCAAACTTAATATTTTCCGCCGCTACTCATGACGCTTTTATGATGCTATACTTTGAGCCTTTGGGCACCTATATGATTTTATGAAATGAAGCCTTGCTGGCTACTGAATGTTTTATTATGAATGCTTTCACAGGTTAAATTTTGGAATGTCCGATGTAACACCCCGCAAATTCCTCGTATTAATTTAAAACACTAAAGAAATTATTTTTTGAGAAAAGTGTTTTGAAAGAGTATTTCCTTAAATAATTTTCTTAAATATACGTTTTCAAAATAATAAAGGATTTTAAAGGAATGATTTCCTGAAATAATTTAGAAATTGAGTTTGTCTTTAAAATCTATATGCTTGGTATTTTTGTAAAAGTACTTGTGATATTGTGTGAGTCATTGTATGAGGAACAAGAATTATTTCCTAGGTGTGTATATACGGTTTTGGTATGTATAGGTATGCTTAGGATTATATGAGTATTTAGTTATGAAAAAGAATATAATGTGTGTGTAAATGTATGTGAATAAATATATATGAGTGATGTATGATGTATGAATGTATGTGTATGTATAATACGTGTGTGTATGATGAACATGTATGCATTATCCCATGAATTCATGCTATGTGTTGAACATGAGATTGAATTAAATGTGTATGTGTGTACATGAGTATGTGGTTCGGCCATTCAAGGAGTAGAAGAACCAAGTAAGATTGATTTCCTTATGCATTAAGAAATTAGAAACTAAATAGAAAATAGGAAGAGATTAGGAGAGGTGACTCATGAAACCTAGTGATGACTTTTGCTCCACCATGTCCCCCACGACATGACCCCTCCCATGCAACTTTGTGGCTAGACCAAATTGCCCTTAAGCTTCCACCATGAGCCGAGGCTAGAAAGGGAAATTTCCACACCTTTGCATTTGTCCTTAAAACCGTGTGAGTGAGTGTTGGCTAGCTCATTTTTCCTTCACATTCCCACCAACACCAACACACTTACTCTCAAGAGCATATCAAACTCTTGGGACTTAGAGAGAAAGGAGCTTGGCCGTGAGGAGGGAGAAGAGAGAAAGAAGAGTGGAAACCCCAAAGTCCTTAACCCAAACTTCTCTAATTCCTTTCTCAACCATCTTTTTCTTCAAAGATCAAGGAGAAAAACCCATTAAACCTAGAAGAAGAGAGAGACCGAGGCAAACCCAAGAGGAGGAGAAGAGGAGATTTGAAGATCTAAGTTAGGATTTAAGGTAGAGAGTTTGATTAAGTGATTTTTATGTTGTAAAGGACTTTTAATGGACTTTATTTAATTTTTGTGATGCATGTAATTGTTTTTGAGTGATCTTGAGATCTAGGTGTCATGCATGTTATTTTTGTGCTTTGATCTTGAATGTTGATGTTGAAAAGCTTTGATCTCTTACTTGTAAATTTTCTTCATCACGGTTTTGTTTAAAGTTGTGCTAAAAATCCATGCCTTGTATGGATCTTATTTTGCATGTTGATTTTCTGGTCTTATGATTCTTATTCTTCTTTTCATGTCCTTTTTATGTCTTGATCTTGGATTTCTAGGGCTAAATGAACTCATAAATCACCAAATCTAGGACTAAGTGATTCGGCCATGAGTAGAAAACTTAGGTCTCATGCTCTTAATTTGATCTAAGTGATTTCATGTTATTTCTATGATTAGAAAAAATTAATTTTTAATCTATTCTTCACGGTTTGCTTGAAGATTTGAGTTTAAGTTTATATTTTGCCTTGATCTTCTTTTGCATGCTTTGATCTATGAATGGTCTTTTGAGAAAAAATGAAGCTTGAATTTTGTATGTCTAAAATGAGTGTGAAGTCTTGATTTCTTGTATGCATGTCACGGTTTTCATAAGAGAATAAGCCTAGCAAGTTTTAAAAATAATTGCTAGTATGAAAAGAGTTGAATCAAGATTCTTTTGTGTGTGTGTGTGATGATTCGGTTGATAGTTTGAAAAATAAAATGATGCTTTTTTAGTCTTGCATGATATGATCTATGAATTTAGATAATTGCATGTGAAAATAAAATTACAAGACTTTGCCTTTTTGCATGTCATCATTCGGTCAAGTCTAGGGAGAATAGGAAAACCATGCTAGGTTATCATTTTACTTGCATGCATGTTGAAAATTGTCTCACCTAGAGATTTTTAGGTGCATGCATGAGTTTTCTTAGAGGATAAGACTTTAATATAATTCTTGATTTTATTGTGTTAAGAAATTGAATTTTTATTTGCTGAAATTCTTGTGAAACTCACGGTTTTTATAAAGAAAACAAGGAAACAAGTTTTTGAAAAATGATCTTTGCATTGATCCATGCTTTTTGTGGATGCATGATGAATATTTGACCTTTCTCTATCATGATGATATTCGGTCTATATATGTTAGTTAAACTAGAATTCCTTTTTCAATGAAATGACTTAGAAGAAATAAGTATATTTTACGGAATTGTGTTAAAATGAATTGCTTGAACTTATGTTGTGAACATTTATTTTCTAACCGGTTCCTTATTTAAAGAAAAAGGAAATAAATAAATGAAGATAATCTTAGAAGAGTATTGTATTTGAATGCATATATGTGTGAGTGTGTGTTTATGTGTATTCGGTTAAGATTAAAAGAAGATAGAATTTAAGTGCCTAAAATAAACCAAGCTGGTTCATGTAATTTAAGTTGTGATGTTTGATTTATTTTCTTGCTCTTATTCGGTTATATATATATAGTTTAAATAGGATTGGGAAGTTTAATTGCATGCAATGGAATGTGCATGAGGATAAATATGAATGTGTTTGATTACGTTTGGTCATGAATACTTACATGCCTAAATGTTTTTTGTGGCCGTATGTAGTATGATCTGTTTGGATGTCAGGATGTGTGCATGGCTGTCCAAAGTGTTAGTTTTAATAAAAAACATTATGTTTTGCACTATTTTCGAAGTTTTATTAAAGTGATTTTGTAAAACTATTTTGCTGTCCAGAATTACTTGGACTTGCTTTTTATGTTTAAAAACGTTTTCACAAGATTTAAAATGAAGTTTTCAAGTAATAATTGATTTTAGTTATACTTTCAAAGTTTACCTCAACGAAGAAAAGACACGTATCCAGTTAAGAAAAGATTTTCTCATATAAGTCAATAACGTAAAGTGTTTCATGTAATACGAGGAATGGTATAGAAAAGAGATTGGGGCAGCCGGCAGCAAAAGGACACGAGGAGACGGTACGCACTTAAATCGCTGGACCTCATGTGAGAGAGAAGCTTTCCTAAGACACCGTGGTAGCTAGGTGATTTATTATTACGTTCCGTATCATCTGAAAGATCGGAACTTAGTGGTTCGGAGTCATTAGTATAGTGGCAATTGTTTGTCTTGTGTGGCCACTTATACGAAGATGACAAAGACGACATTATTGTGTGTGATGATTGTGTGATGTTGTGTGTGATAGCATGCTTTTATTTATTTATTTATTTAATTATGAATAAGGATGCTTATTGCTGTTGAGTATGAGGAGTAAATGGCTGATGGACGACTGTTAAATCCTGAATAAGAAAAGAAATGAAAGAGTTGCGAAAGTAATGGGATTGAAAGTAATGGTATAATGACAAAAGAGTAAGAGATTAAGTGAAAGAGAGATGAGAGTTGATTTGGAAAAGAAGTTGAGGATAATGTTGAGAATCGAGCCAGAGTTGGGAGAGTGTTGTGGATTGTTGGAACAAGAGGCGGATTGAGTGGAGCTGGGATCCTTTGTTTTTGGTTTTAGACTGGGAACTAGTGTTGAGTTGAGCTTGCTCCTCCATTAGCGCTTAGCAAAAATGTGTTTTTGAAAAAGGGTTTTTGAAAAAGGAATTTTTGAAAAGATTTGTGAAAAAGAATTTTTATAAAGAGTTGGGAAGAGAAATATTTTCGGAAAAGGGTTTATGAAACAAATTTTTTTTCAAAAGGTTTTTGAGATATGATTTTGAAGAAGCTTGTGAAACAATATTTTCAAAGGATTCTTTTTATTTTATGAAACGATCTTTTTGAAAAGGTTTTATGAGAGGATATTTCTGGAACTATAAATTTGAGAAAGTTTTACGAAATGATCTCTTTGAGAAAAGTCTGTGAAAATAATACTTTTGTGAATGTTGGTGAGAATAAAGTTTTGAAAAGGTTTTTGGAAAGAGTGTTGATAAGAAAGTTTGAGAAATGAGGTTCTTGGAAAGTGGTGAAATCAAAGATTTGAGAAGGATGGTAAAAAGGAAGATTTGAGAAAGAAGATATGAATTATTTGAGATAATCCCAGCTCTGTGCTATACGAGAATTGATGAGAGAAAGATTGTGCAAAGTTAGAGGTCGGGACTCACTGAAGGGATGCACGAAGGGTGAGCTGATCTTTAGGTTAATTAAAAAGATAAAAGACTTTAAAAGACATTAACAGCGTACGTGGGGAGGAATGAGAGTAACCCGAAGTAGTGGAGAGGAAGGAACCATAAGTATCTGCGGATACTTAGGAGGAGATTGCATTAGGGGAGGACGAGGACGGTGAAACGTCAAGAAGTCTAGAGTATTATTCTAGGCAGAACGAACTCCATAAGTGGCGTACTAACGTGGTAGGGACTGGGTCCAATGCCGTGGTAAGTTCTGCACGCGCACTAGAATAAATACTGTCACCCCCTAGATTGCAAATCTAGAACAGTGAGAGGGACTGGAGTGGGGCATCTTGTTTGCCACTGCAGTGAGACAGTGTGCCATGTATATGAATTGATATGATTATTGATTGAGGCTGAGTCCTCCTGGTCTGGGACCATTTGTTGTGAGACAGCTGTCGTGCCCGCACGGTAAAGGTCCTGTACTTCTGTTTGCTTCCGATTAGGTGGATGGATGGCCAAGTAGATGTAGACTTGAACGTGAGTGCTAACAACGAAAGAAACGCGTACCTCAATGATACTAATTTCCCGATCATCGATGGGTATAATTCGATAAAACATTATAAGAAAAGATTTATAATTGTAAGGATAAGAGTTGAGGAAGTATAAAGAATGAGAAAGAGGATGAGGATGGAAATGTGGAAAAGGTATTAAGTTCCATGAGAGGGATTAGAAATAAAGTGAAAAGGGTATGAAAGAAATGATAATAAAATGGAATAATGAGGTGTGTTGATGATGATAGTATGCTTGTTTGTTATCCTGTATGTGTGTTATATATTGTGTGTGTGTCCTATATTTTGCCTACCGTAATTCCACATCGTCGACGCTACGCCGTCCGGATCGCTTACTCTCTCCTGTTCGTTGGTACATTAGTGTTGCTGATATCCCAATAGGCAGATGGATCGTCGTTTGGAAATCTCTACGTGGCTTCGTGAAGGGAACGGATGGAAAGCTTCACGTTACGGATGGGTATGGACTGGAGATACTCAGTTGGTGATCGCAGACCCGGAGCATAAGCTAGGAGGAAAGAGAACGAGCATGTGTTTAGGAAGCGTATCCTTCGTGGGACACAATTCTGAACCACCATCTCGGGATACAAAGAAGGAGAACCCTGTGAAGCTGTTCGGAGTGGAGCTTAAACTGAATTCTGAAGCAGAAACAACAAGTGAGGTCGCATCAACCTCCGGTACCAAGGCACCAGCAAAGAAGAAAAGGAAGTTGGATCCGATCATCTTTGATAGGAAGAGGGAGCCAGTAGTAGAATTAGAATAAGTTGTTGTTCGTATTTTGTATTCAGGATTACCTAAGTGATAAGCTATTGTTGTATTGGAGCATGCCCGAATTTTATGGAATGTAAGGACACTTTTTATGAACATGTTTAAGTTCTTTTGAAGAAAAGAATGGGATTACTTAAGTTGGAATCAAACTGTTTTCTTAATAAAATGTTTTCGGAAAACAAGGTGAATGAGTTGTGGTTTTAAGTAACAACTCGGTTTTCGAAAGAGAAGGTTGAAGGACATTAACAACTTTTCAAGAACGCTTTCAAACCCTTCAACAACGTTTACAACAAAAAAAATTTCCCAAAAATTTGGCCTCATTTTTGCAGCATTAATAAATAAAAGGCAGTTGTTTTGGTTTTCGAAAATCAGGCTGTTACAGTTTTGGTATCAGAGCTTATGGTAATCCTTTGTGGCCTTAAGCCCATGCTTACATGCTTGCATGCTTTGCTTGTGCGTGACTCTGTGTGTTTGTTAGTATCAGGGTAGGAGTATTAGGTCAAGCTTTCATCTCGTAGGACATGAAACTTGTCTGTGGCTTAGTATCGCCCGTGTTAGTTTAAGGAACCTTTTGATTCTATAGCTTGAAGGAATAGACCCTGAATAGATTCTGAAATTAAGACCCTGTACCCCTGATGTTTCATTAGTAACTGTTAGACTTGGGATTGTTGACCTTAGCATATCCTCTTATATAGGGATAGTTAGTACCCTTGAAGATATAGCGTATCTTACCTGGAATTCCGTGCTTGTTGAATTGCTTCAACAAAGCAGTTTTGTTATTGAGATTCGAACCTTTTCTTCATGAACCTCTATTAGATTGTAGCCTTACCAAACCTATTTAAGACTCTTTAGTCCGAATTGTGGAGTTGGAAGTGCCATAGTTACCCCAAATAGTTCAAGGTTTGAGTGATTGAGGAAGGAGAAATAGTTTAAGCTAAGTAAGGCTATAAGATCACCATGGGATAGTTATAAGTTAACTCAAAGTTGGGGAGTCACAAGGAGGAAAAGAGGCATATGTTACCGGTCCTTAGAGGATTTTTGAGGAAAATTTGAGGATTAGGATTGCCTTATACCCTAATTAGAAAATGAGATGATCAAGGGTGAAGTCTAAGTGGTAATGGGATTTCCCTTAAGCTAGAAAAGGATAGACTAAAACCCTAGAATTAGAAGGAGAATCGAAGAAAGGAGTGGTTATTGTGGGAAATAGGAGCCCGAATTGTAGAGAATAGTGAATATTTAAGGATTTTTAGGTGAAACCCTATGCTCTTGGAGACGTATGAATGTTTGTTTTCTTGATTTTCCCTAAGTCCGCTGGACTTTCTGTGACGACATCAAGTTGAAGCAGCGGTATCTTTTTCGCTTAGTCCGTTGGACTTAACCCGATTCGATATGCAAGCCGAAGTGAGAATGAGACTTTTTCATCTAAAAGCAACGAGCAAGGAGCACGACAAAGTGGAGTAGACAAGCAAAAGAGGACATGATCACGAAGCGAAAGGAGAATGTTCTTGTTGGAATCACAATGACGAGCAAGTTTTGTTCCCTGTTGCCCAATCTACAACGCATTTCTCGGGGACGAGAAATCTTTAAGTTGGGGAGAATGTAACACCCCGCAAATTCCTCGTATTAATTTAAAACACTAAAGAAATTATTTTTTGAGAAAAGTGTTTTGAAAGAGTATTTCCTTAAATAATTTTCTTAAATATACGTTTTCAAAATAATAAAGGATTTTAAAGGAATGATTTCCTGAAATAATTTAGAAATTGAGTTTGTCTTTAAAATCTATATGCTTGGTATTTTTGTAAAAGTACTTGTGATATTGTGTGAGTCATTGTATGAGGAACAAGAATTATTTCCTAGGTGTGTATATACGGTTTTGGTATGTATAGGTACGCTTAGGATTATATGAGTATTTAGTTATGAAAAAGAATATAATGTGTGTGTAAATGTATGTGAATAAATATATATGAGTGATGTATGATGTATGAATGTATGTGTATGTATAATACGTGTGTGTGTATGATGAACATGTATGCATTATCCCATGAATTCATGCTATGTGTTGAACATGAGATTGAATTAAATGTGTATGTGTGTACATGAGTATGTGGTTCGGCCATTCAAGGAGTAGAAGAACCAAGTAAGATTGATTTCCTTATGCATTAAGAAATTAGAAACTAAATAGAAAATAGGAAGAGATTAGGAGAGGTGACTCATGAAACCTAGTGAAGACTTTTGCTCCACCATGTCCCCCACGACATGACCCCTCCCATGCAACTTTGTGGCTAGACCAAATTGCCCTTAAGCTTCCACCATGAGCCGAGGCTAGAAAGGGAAATTTCCACACCTTTGCATTTGTCCTTAAAACCGTGTGAGTGAGTGTTGGCTAGCTCATTTTTCCTTCACATTCCCACCAACACCAACACACTTACTCTCAAGAGCATATCAAACTCTTGGGACTTAGAGAGAAAGGAGCTTGGCCGTGAGGAGGGAGAAGAGAGAAAGAAGAGTGGAAACCCCAAAGTCCTTAACCCAAACTTCTCTAATTCCTTTCTCAACCATCTTTTTCTTCAAAGATCAAGGAGAAAACCCCATTAACCCTAGAAGAAGAGAGAGACCGAGGCAAACCCAAGAGGAGGAGAAGAGGAGATTTGAAGATCTAAGTTAGGAATTAAGGTAGAGAGAGTTTGATTAAGTGATTTTTATGTTGTAAAGGACTTTTAATGGACTTTATTTAATTTTTGTGATGCATGTAATTATTTTTGAGTGATCTTGAGATCTAGGTGTCATGCATGTTATTTTTGTTCTTTGATCTTGAATGTTGATGTTGAAAAGCTTTGATCTCTTACTTGTAAATTTTCTTCATCACGGTTTTGTTTAAAGTTGTGCTAAAAATTCATGCCTTGTATGGATCTTATTTTGCATGTTGATTTTGTGGTCTTATGATTTTTATTCTTCTTTGCATGTCCTTTTTATGTCTTGATCTTGGATTTCTAGGGCTAAATGAACTCATAAATCACCAAATCTAGGACTAAGTGATTCGACCATGAGTAGAAAACTTAGGTCTCATGCTTTTAATTTGATCTAAGTGATTTCATGTTATTTCTATGGACTAAACTGTCACTTTAGTCCCTCACTTTTTAAGGAGCTTTCATTTTAGTCCCCGACTTTTCAATAATTCCTTTTTAGTCCCTCACTTTGAAAAAAGTTACTCACGTTAGTCCTTGGCAACGTTTTCCGTTGATGGACGTTAACGTCGTCGTTAACTTACAATATCGTATTTCATTTTAGTCCCTAACTTAAAATTTTTAATTCACTTTAGTCCCTCATTATATCATGTTTCATTTTAGTCCCTAACTTAAAAATTTTAATTCACTTTAGTCCCTCACTATAATAACAATGATGTTTTTTTTCGCTTTTCTCTTGTAGTGTGACTACCATAAAAGTATTGACTGTATGTTCTTCTTGCTATTCTGTAAACTAACTTTATAGTTTATATAAGCATTGACTCCAAGCTTTGCATTTGAAGGTATCCATAGTTTTGATTCAAAAATATTTTATTGAGTTTTGTATTTAAGAGTCATTACCAAAATGTTGTAAACTCCCCCAATTTGTTTAGCTTGATATTCAAACGTCATACCTCAAAAATTCGTTTACATGCCTAGGCAAAGGAGTAACTCTTGATAGCAAGATACGAACTCGTTCACCTAGAGCTTGTTTTGTCTATCAATACAAACAATGTTTTAGTTTTTTTTTTGTTACAACAATGTTTTAGTTTTGAAATCAAACTATGTGCAAATTTCATAAGTGTAAAGTGAATATGAAATAATTGTTAAACACAAGCCTATCAAATAGAGACGTTGCTTTGTATTATAGAAGACCCTTCATATATCTTAACTTGTTGTCCGTAGGATTCCGGTTAGTTCACACATGGATAGATAACTAAAACATTAAAGAGCTTATAAAAAAAACTAAAACATTAAAGTGTTTAGAGTAAAAACATACTAGTTATATGGATAATGAAATAATGTACTTTGAAGTGTTCATCCGAAAGAAACTTTCCTATTGATGCTTTCAGGTGCAAAGTTTGGAGTCAGTGCTTATATAAACTATAAAGTTAGTTTACAGAATAACAAGAAGAACAGACAATATTTTTAAGGTAGTCACACTACAAGAGAAAAGAGAAAGAAACATCATTGTTATTATAGTGAGGGACTAAAGTGAATTAAAATTTTTAAGTTAGGGACTAAAATGAAACACAATATAGTGAGGGACTAAAATGAAATACGATATTGAAAGTTAACGGCGACGTTAACGTCCATCAACGGAAAACGTTGCCAGGGACTAACGTGAGTAACTTTTTTCAAAGTGAGGGACTAAAAAGGAATTATTGAAAAGTCAGGGACTAAAATGAAAGCTCCTTACAAAGTGAGGGACTAAAGTGACAGTTTAGTCTATTTCTATGATTAGAAAAAATTAATTTTTAATCTATTCTTCACGGTTTGCTTGAAGATTTGAGTTTAAGTTTATATTTTGCCTTGATCTTCTTTTGCATGCTTTGATCTATGAATGGTCTTTTGAGAAAACATGAAGCTTGAATTTTGTATGTCTAAAATGAGTGTGAAGTCTTGATTTCTTGTATGCATGTCACGGTTTTCATAAGAGAATAAGCCTAGCAAGTTTTAAAAATAATTGCTAGTATGAAAAGAGTTGAATCAAGATTCTTTTGTGTGTGTGTGTGATGATTCGGTTGATAGTTTGAAAAATAAAATGATGCTTTTTTAGTCTTGCATGATATGATCTATGAATTTAGATAATTGCATGTGAAAATAAAATTACAAGACTTTGCCTTTTTGCATGTCATCATTCGGTCAAGTCTAGGGAGAATAGGAAAACCATGCTAGGTTATCATTTTACTTGCATGCATGTTGAAAATTGTCTCACCTAGAGATTTTTAGGTGCATGCATGAGTTTTCTTAGAGGATAAGACTTTAATATAATTCTTGATTTTATTGTGTTAAGAAATTGAATTTTTATTTGCTGAAATTCTTGTAAAACTCACGGTTTTTATAAAGAAAACAAGGAAACAAGTTTTTGAAAAATGATCTTTGCATTGATCCATGTTTTTTGTGGATGCATGATGAATATTTGACCTTTCTCTATCATGATGATATTCGGTCTATATATGTTAGTTAAACTAGAATTCCTTTTTCAATGAAATGACTTAGAAGAAATAAGTATATTTTACGGAATTGTGTTAAAATGAATTGCTTGAACTTATGTTGTGAACATTTATTTTCTAACCGGTTCCTTATTTAAAGAAAAAGGAAATAAATAAATTAAGATAATCTTAGAAGAGTATTGTATTTGAATGCATATATGTGTGAGTGTGTGTTTATGTGTATTCGGTTAAGATTAAAAGAAGATAGAATTTAAATGCCTAAAATAAACCAAGCTGGTTCATGTAATTTAAGTTGTGATGTTTGATTTATTTTCTTGCTCTTATTCGGTTATATATATATATATAGTTTTAATAGGATTGGGAAGTTTAATTGCATGCAATGGAATGTGCATGAGGATAAATATGAATGTGTTTGATTACGTTTGGTCATGAATACTTACATGCCTAAATGTTGTTTGTGGCCGTATGTAGTATGATCTGTTTGGATGTCAGGATGTGTGCATGGCTGTCCAAAGTGTTAGTTTTAATAAAAAACATTATGTTTTGCACTATTTTCGAAGTTTTATTAAAGTGATTTTGTAAAACTATTTTGCTGTCCAGAATTACTTGGACTTGCTTTTTATGTTTAAAAACGTTTTCACAAGATTTAAAATGAATTTTTCAAGTAATAATTGATTTTAGTTATACTTTCAAAGTTTGCCTCAACGAAGAAAAGACACGTACCCAGTTAAGAAAAGATTTTCTCATAAAAGTCAATAACGTAAAGTGTTTCATGTAATACGAGGAATGATATAGAAAAGAGATTGGGGCAGCCGGCAGCAAAAGGACACGAGGAGACGGTACGCACTTAAATCGCTGGACCTCAGGTGAGAGAGAAGCTTTCCTAAGACACCGTGGTAGCTAGGTGATTTATTAGGACGTTCCGTATCATCTGAAAGATCGGAACTTAGTGGTTCGGAGTCAGTAGTATAGTGGCAATTTTTTGTCTTGTGTGGCCACTTATACGAAGAAGACAAAGACCACATTATTGTGTGTGATGATTGTGTGATGTTGTGTGTGATAGCATGCTTTTATTTATTTATTTATTTAATTATGAATAAGGATGCTTATTGCTGTTGAGTATGAGGAGTAAATGGCTGATGGACGACTATTAAGTCCTGAATAAGAAAAGAAATGAAAGAGTTGCGAAAGTAATGGGATTGAAAGTAATGGTATAATGAGAAAACAGTAAGAGATTAAGTGAAAGAGAGATGAGAGTTGATTTGGAAAAGATGTTGAGGATAATGTTGAGAATCGAGCCAGATCTAGGAGAGTGATGTGGATTGTTGGAACAAGAGGCGGATTGAGTGGAGCTGGGCTCCTTTGTTTTTGGTTTTAGACTGGGAACTAGTGTTGAGTTGAGCTTGCTCCTCCACTAGCGCTCAGCAAGAATGTGTTTTTGAAAAAGGGTTTTTGAAAAAGGAATTTTTGAAAATATTTGTGAAAAAGAATTTTTATAAAGAGTTGGGAAGAGAAATATTTTCGGAAAAGGGTTTATGAAACAAATTTTTTTGAAAAGGTTTTTGAGATAGGATTTTGAAGAAGCTTGTGAAACAATATTTTCAAAGGATTCTTTTTATTTTATGAAACGATCTTTTTGAAAAGGTTTTATGAGAGGATATTTCTGGAACTATAAATTTGAGAAAGTTTTACGAAATGATCTCTTTGAGAAAAGTCTGTGAAAATAATACTTTTGTGAATGTTTGTGAGAATAAAGTTTTGAAAAGGTTTTTGGAAAGAGTGTTGATAAGAAAGTTTGAGAAATGAGGTTCTTGGAAAGTGGTGAAATCAAAGATTTGAGAAGGATGGTAAAAAGGAAGATTTGAGAAAGAAGATGTGAATTAATTGAGATAATCCCAGCTCTGTGCTATACGAGAATTGATGAGAGAAAGATTGTGCAAAGTTAGAGGTCGGGACTCACTGAAGGGATGCACGAAGGGTGAGCCGATCTTTAGGTTAATTAAAAAGATAAAAGACTTTAAAAGACATTAACAGCGTACGTGGTGAGGAATGAGAGTAACCCGAAGTAGTGGAGAGGAAGGAACCATAAGTATCTGCGGATACTTAGGAGGAGATTGCATTAGGGGAGGACGAGGACGGTGAAACGTCAAGAAGTCTAGAGTATTATTCTAGGCAGAACGAACTCCATAAGTGGCGTACTAACGTGATAGGGATTGGGTCCAATGTCGTGGTAAGTTCTGCACGCGCACAAGAATAAATACTGTCACACCCTAGATTGCAAATCTAGAACAGTGAGAGGGACTGGAGTGGGGCATCTTGTTTGCCATTGTAGTGAGACAGTGTGTCATGTATATGAATTGATATGATTATTGATTGAGGCTGAGTCCTCCTGGTCTGGGACCATTTGTTGTGAGACAGCTATCGTGCCCGCACGGTAAAGGTCTTGTACTCCTGTTTGCTTCTGACTAGGTGGATGGATGGCCGAGGAGATGTAGACTTGAACGTGAGTACTAACAACGAAAGAAACGCGTACCTCGATGATACTAATTTCCCGATCATCGATGGGTATAATTCGATAAAACATTATAAGAAAAGATTTATAATTGTAAGGAAAAGAGTTGAGGAAGTATAAAGAATGAGAAAGAGGATGAGGATGGAAATGTGGAAAAGGTATTAAGTTCCATGAGAGGGATTAGAAATAAAGTGAAAAGGGTATGAAAGAAATGATAATAAAATGGAATAATGAGGTGTGTTGATGATGATAGTATGCTTGTTTGTTATCCTGTATGTGTGTTATATATTGTGTGTGTGTCCTATATTTTGCCTACCGTAATTCCACATCGTTGACGCTACGCCGTCCGGATCGCTTACTCTCTCCTGTTCGTTGGTACATTGGTGTTGCTGATATCCCAACGGGCAGATGGATCGTCGTTTGGAAATCTCTACGTGGCTTCGTGAAGGGAACGGATGGAAAGCTTCCCATTACGGATGGGTTTGGACTGGACATACTCAGTTGGTGATCGCAGACCCGGAGCATAAGCTAGGAGGAAAGACAACGAGCATGTGTTTAGGAAGCGTATCCTTCGTGGGACACAATTCTGAACCACCATCTCGGGATACAAAGATGGAGAACCTTGTGAAGGTGTTCGGAGTAGAGCTTAAACCGAATTCTGAAGCAGAAACAACAAGTGAGGTCGCATCAACCTCCGGTACCAAGGCACCAGCAAAGAAGAAAAGGAAGTTGGATCCGATCATCTTTGATAGGAAGAGGGAGCCAGTAGTAGAATTAGAATAAGTTGTTGTTCGTATTTTGTATTCAGGATTACCTAAGTGATGAGCTATTGCTGTATTGGAGCATGCCCGACTTTTATGGAATGTAAGGACACTTTTTATGAACATGTTTAAGTTCTTTTGAAGAAAAGAATGAGATTACTTAAGTTGGAATCAAACTGTTTTCTTAATAAAATGTTTTCGGAAAACAAGGTGAATGAGTTGTGGTTTAAAGTAACAACTCGGTTTTCGAAAGAGAAGGTTGAAGGACATTAACAACTTTTCAAGAACGCTTTCAAACCCTTCAACAACGTTTACAACAAAAAAAAATTTCCCAAAAATTTGGCCTCATTTTTGCAGCATTAATAAATAAAAGGCAGTTGTTTTGGTTTTCGAAAATCGGGCTGTTACAGTTTTGGTATCAGAGCTTATGGTAATCCTTTGTGGCCTTAAGCCCATGCTTACATGCTTGCATGCTTTGCTTGTGCGTGACTCTGTGTGTTTGTTAGTATCAGGGTAGGAGTATTAGGTCAAGCTTTCATCTCGTAGGACATGAAACTAGTCTGTGGCTTAGTATCGCCCGTGTTAGTTTAAGGAACCTTTTGATTCTATAGCTTGAAGGAATAGACCCTGAATAGATTCTAAAATTAAGACCCTGTACCCCTGATGTTTCATTAGTAACTGTTAGACTTGGGATTGTTGACCATAGAATATCCTCTTATATAGGGATAGTTAGTACCCTTGAAGATATAGCGTATCTTACCTGGAATTCCGTGCTTGTTGAATTGCTTCAACAAAGCAGTTTTGTTATTGAGATTCGAACCTTTTCTTCATGAACCTCTATTAGATTGTAGCCTTACCAAACCTATTTAAGACTCTTTAGTCCGAATTGTGGAGTTGGAAGTGCCATAGTTACCCCAAATAGTTCAAGGTTTGAGTGATTGAGGAAGGAGAAATAGTTTAAGCTAAGTAAGGCTATAAGATCACCATGGGATAGTTATAAGTTAACTCAAAGTTGGGGAGTCACAAGGAGGAAAAGAGGCATATGTTACCGGTCCTTAGAGGATTTTTGAGGAAAATTTGAGGATTAGGATTGCCTTATACCCTAATTAGAAAATGAGATGATCAAGGGTGAAGTCTAAGTGGTAATGGGATTTCCCTTAAGCCAGAAAAGGATAGACTAAAACCCTAGAATTAGAAGGAGAATCGAAGAAAGGAATGGTTATTGTGGGAAATAGGAGCCCGAATTGTAGAGAATAGTGAATATTTAAGGATTTTTAGGTGAAACCCTATGCTCTTGGAGACGTATGAATGTTTGTTTGCTTGATTTTCCCTAAGTTCGTTGGACTTTCTGTGACGACATCAAGTTGAAGCAGCGGTATCTTCTTCGGTTAGTCCGTTGGACTTAACCCGATTCGATATGCAAGCCGAAGTGAGAATGAGACTTTTTCATCTAAAAGCAACGAGCAAGGAGCACGACAAAGTGGAGTAGACAAGCAAAAGAGGACATGATCACGAAGCGAAAGGAGAATGTTCTTGTGGGAATCACAATGACGAGCAAGTTTTGTGCCCTGTTGCCCAATCTACAACGCATTTCTCGGGGACGAGAAATCTTTAAGTTGGGGAGAATGTAACACCCTGCAAATTCCTCGTATTAATTTAAAACACTAAAGAAATTATTATTTGAGAAAAGTGTTTTTAAAGAGTATTTCCTTAAATAATTTTCTTAAATATACGTTTTCAAAATAATAAAGGATTTTAAAGGAATGATTTCCTGAAATAATTTAGAAATTGAGTTTGTCTTTAAAATCTATATGCTTGGTATTTTTGTAAAAGTACTTGTGATATTGTGTGAGTCATTGTATGAGGAACAAGAATTATTTCCTAGGTGTGTATATACGGTTTTGGTATGTATAGGTACGCTTAGGATTATATGAGTATTTAGTTATGAAAAAGAATATAATGTGTGTGTAAATGTATGTGAATAAATATATATGAGTGATGTATGATGTATGAATGTATGTGTATGTATAATACGTGTGTGTGTATGATGAACATGTATGCATTATCCCATGAATTCATGCTATGTGTTGAACATGAGATTGAATTAAATGTGTATGTGTGTACATGAGTATGTGGTTCGGCCATTCAAGGAGTAGAAGAACCAAGTAAGATTGATTTCCTTATGCATTAAGAAATTAGAAACTAAATAGAAAATAGGAAGAGATTAGGAGAGGTGACTCATGAAACCTAGTGAAGACTTTTGCTCCACCATGTCCCCCACGACATGACCCCTCCCATGCAACTTTGTGGCTAGACCAAATTGCCCTTAAGCTTCCACCATGAGCCGAGGCTAGAAAGGGAAATTTCCACACCTTTGCATTTGTCCTTAAAACCGTGTGAGTGAGTGTTGGCTAGCTCATTTTTCCTTCACATTCCCACCAACACCAACACACTTACTCTCAAGAGCATATCAAACTCTTGGGACTTAGAGAGAAAGAAGAGTGGAAACCCCAAAGTCCTTAACCCAAACTTCTCTAATTCCTTTCTCAACCATCTTTTTCTTCAAAGAACAAGGAGAAAACCCCATTAACCCTAGAAGAAGAGAGAGACCGAGGCAAACCCAAGAGGAGGAGAAGAGGAGATTTGAAGATCTAAGTTAGGAATTAAGGTAGAGAGAGTTTGATTAAGTGATTTTTATGTTGTAAAGGACTTTTAATGGACTTTATTTAATTTTTGTGATGCATGTAATTGTTTTTGAGTGATCTTGAGATCTAGGTGTCGTGCATGTTATTTTTGTTCTTTGATGTTGAATGTTGATGTTGAAAAGCTTTGATCTCTTACTTGTAAATTTTCTTCATCACGGTTTTGTTTAAAGTTGTGCTAAAAATTCATGCCTTGTATGGATCTTATTTTGCATGTTGATTTTGTGGTCTTATGATTCTTATTCTTCTTTGCATGTCCGTTTTATGTCTTAATCTTGGATTTCTAGGGCTAAATGAACTCATAAATCACCAAATCTAGGACTAAGTGATTCGACCATGAGTAGAAAACTTAGGTCTCATGCTTTTAATTTGATCTAAGTGATTTCATGTTATTTCTATGGACTAAACTGTCACTTTAGTCCCTCACTTTTTAAGGAGCTTTCATTTTAGTCCCCGACTTTTCAATAATTCCTTTTTAGTCCCTCACTTTGAAAAAAGTTACTCACGTTAGTCCCTGGCAACGTTTTTTGATGGACGTTAACGTCGCCGTTAACTTACAATATCGTATTTCATTTTAGTCCCTAACTTAAAATTTTTAATTCACTTTAGTCCCTCATTATATCATGTTTCATTTTAGTCCCTAACTTAAAAATTTTAATTCACTTTAGTCCCTCACTATAATAACAATGATGTTTTTTTTCGCTTTTCTCTTGTAGTGTGACTACCATAAAAGTATTGACTGTATGTTCTTCTTGCTATTCTGTAAACTAACTTTATAGTTTATATAAGCATTGACTCCAAGCTTTGCATTTGAAGGTATCAATAGTTTTGATTCAAAAATATTTTATTGAGTTTTGTATTTAAGAGTCATTACCAAAATGTTGTAAACTCCCCCAATTTGTTTAGCTTGATATTCAAACGTCATACCTCAAAAATTCCTTTACATGCCTAGGCAAAGGAGTAACTCTTGATAGCAAGATACGAACTCGTTCACCTAGAGCTTGTTTTGTCTATCAATACAAACAATGTTTTAGTTTTTTTTTGTTACAACAATGTTTTAGTTTTGAAATCAAACTATGTGCAAATTTCATAAGTGTAAAATGAATATGAAATAATTGTTAAACACAAGCCTATCAAATAGAGACGCTGCTTTGTATTATGGAAGACCCTTCATATATCTTAACTTGTTGTCCGTAGGATTCCGGTTAGTTCACACATGGATAGATAACTAAAACACTAAAGAGCTTAAAAAAAACTAAAACATTAAAGAGTTTAGAGTAAAAACATACTAGTTATATGGATAATGAAATAATGTACTTTGAAGTGTTCATCCGAAAGAAACTTTCCTATTGATGCTTTCAGGTGCAAAGTTTGGAGTCAGTGCTTATATAAACTATACAGTTAGTTTACAGAATAACAAGAAGAACAGACAATATTTTTAAGGTAGTCACACTATAAGAGAAAAGAGAAAGAAACATCATTGTTATTATAGTAAGGGACTAAAGTGAATTAAAATTTTTAAGTTAGGGACTAAAATGAAACACAATATAGTGAGGGACTAAAATGAAATACGATATTGAAAGTTAACGGCGACGTTAACGTCCATCAACGGAAAACGTTGCCAGGGACTAACGTGAGTAACTTTTTTCAAAGTGAGGGACTAAAAAGGAATTATTGAAAAGTCAGGGACTAAAATGAAAGCTCCTTACAAAGTGAGGGACTAAAGTGACAGTTTAGTCTATTTCTATGATTAGAAAAAATTAATTTTTAATCTATTCTTCACGGTTTGCTTGAAGATTTGAGTTTAAGTTTATATTTTGCCTTGATCTTCTATTGCATGCTTTGATCTATGAATGGTCTTTTGAGAAAACATGAAGCTTGAATTTTGTATGTCTAAAATGAGTGTGAAGTCTTGATTTCTTGTATGCATGTCACGGTTTTCATAAGAGAATAAGCCTAGCAAGTTTTAAAAATAATTGCTAGTATGAAAAGAGTTGAATCAAGATTCTTTTGTGTGTGTGTGATGATTCGGTTGATAGTTTGAAAAATAAAATGATGCTTTTTTAGTCTTGCATGATATGATCTATGAATTTAGATAATTGCATGTGAAAATAAAATTACAAGACTTTGCCTTTTTGCATGTCATCATTCGGTCAAGTCTAGGGAGAATAGGAAAACCATGCTAGGTTATCATTTTACTTGCATGCATGTTGAAAATTGTCTCACCTAGAGATTTTTAGGTGCATGCATGAGTTTTCTTAGAGGATAAGACTTTAATATAATTCTTGATTTTATTGTGTTAAGAAATTGAATTTTTTATTTGCTGAAATTCTTGTGAAACTCACGGTTTTTATAAAGAAAACAAGGAAACAAGTTTTTGAAAAATGATCTTTGCATTGATCCATGTTTTTTGTGGATGCATGATGAATATTTGACCTTTCTCTATCATGATGATATTCGGTCTATATATGTTAGTTAAACTAGAATTCCTTTTTCAATGAAATGACTTAGAAGAAATAAGTATATTTTACGGAATTGTGTTAAAATGAATTGCTTGAACTTATGTTGTGAACATTTATTTTCTAACCGGTTCCTTATTTAAAGAAAAAGGAAATAAATAAATGAAGATAATCTTAGAAGAGTATTGTATTTGAATGCATATATGTGTGAGTGTGTGTTTATGTGTATTCGGTTAAGATTAAAAGAAGATAGAATTTAAATGCCTAAAATAAACCAAGCTGGTTCATGTAATTTAAGTTGTGATGTTTGATTTATTTTCTTGCTCTTATTCGGTTATATATATATAGTTTAAATAGGATTGGGAAGTTTAATTGCATGCAATGGAATGTGCATGAGGATAAATATGAATGTGTTTGATTACGTTTGGTCATGAATACTTACATGCCTAAATGTTGTTTGTGGTCGTATGTAGTATGATCTGTTTGGATGTCAGGATGTGTGCATGGCTGTCCAAAGTGTTAGTTTTAATAAAAAACATTATGTTTTGCACTATTTTCGAAGTTTTATTAAAGTGATTTTGTAAAACTATTTTGCTGTCCAGAATTACTTGGACTTGCTTTTTATGTTTAAAAACGTTTTCACAAGATTTAAAATGAAGTTTTCAAGTAATAATTGATTTTAGTTATACTTTCAAAGTTTACCTCAACGAAGAAAAGACACGTATCCAGTTAAGAAAAGATTTTCTCATATAAGTCAATAACGTAAAGTGTTTCATGTAATACGAGGAATGATATAGAAAAGAGATTGGGGCAGCCGGCAGCAAAAGGAAACGAGGAGACGGTACGCACTTAAATCGCTGGACCTCAGGTGAGAGTGAAGCTTTCCTAAGACACCGTGGTAGCTAGGTGATTTATTAGGATGTTCCGTATCATCTGAAAGATCGGAACTTAGTGGCTCGGAGTCAGTAGTATAGTGGCAATTTTTTGTCTTGTGTGGCCACTTATACGAAGAAGACAAAAACCACATTATTGTGTGTGATGATTGTGTGATGTTGTGTGTGATATCATGCTTTTATTTATTTAATTATGAATAAGGATGCTTATTGTTGTTGTGTATAAGGAGTAAATGGCTGATGGACAACTATTAAGTCCTGAATAAGAAAAGAAATGAAAGAGTTGCGAAAGTAATGGGATTGAAAGTAATGGTATAATGAGAAAAGAGTAAGAGATTAAGTGAAAGAGAGATGAGAGTTGATTTGGAAAAGAAGTTGAGGATAATGTTGAGAATCGAGCTAGAGCTAGGAGAGTGATGTGGATTGTTGGAACAAGAGGCGGATTGAGTGGAGCTGGGCTCCTTTGTTTTTGGTTTTAGACTGGGAACTAGTGTTGAGTTGAGCTTGCTCCTCCACTAGCGCTCAGCAAAAATGTGTTTTTGAAAAAGGGTTTTTGAAAAAGGAATTTTTGAAAAGATTTGTGAAAAAGAATTTTTATAAAGAGTTGGGAAGAGAAATATTTTCGGAAAAGGGTTTATGAAACAAATTTTTTTGAAAAGGTTTTTGAGATAGGATTTTGAAGAAGCTTATGAAACAATATTTTCAAAGGATTCTTTTTATTTTATGAAACGATCTTTTTGAAAAGGTTTTATGAGAGGATATTTCTGGAACTATAAATTTGAGAAAGTTTTACGAAATGATCTCTTTGAGAAAAGTCTGTGAAAATAATACTTTTGTGAATGTTTGTGAGAATAAAGTTTTGAAAAGGTTTTTGGAAAGAGTGTTGATAAGAAAGTTTGAGAAATGAGGTTCTTGGAAAGTGGTGAAATCAAAGATTTGAGAAGGATGGTAAAAAGGAAGATTTGAGAAAGAAGATGTGAATTAATTGAGATAATCCCAGCTCTGTGCTATACGAGAATTGATGAGAGAAAGATTGTGCAAAGTTAGAGGTCGGGACTCACTGAAGGGATGCACGAAGGGTGAGCCGATCTTTAGGTTAATTAAAAAGATAAAAGACTTTAAAAGACATTAACAGCGTACGTGGTGAGGAATAAGAGTAACCCGAAGTAGTGGAGAGAAAGGAACCATAAGTATCTGCGGATACTTAGGAGGAGATTGCATTAGGGGAGGACGAGGACGGTGAAACGTCAAGAAGTCTAGAGTATTATTCTAGGCAGAACGAACTCCATAAGTGGCGTACTAACGTGATAGGGATTGGGTCCAATGTCGTGGTAAGTTCTGCACGCGCACAAGAATAAATACTGTCACCCCCTAGATTGCAAATCTAGAACAGTGAGAGGGACTGGAGTGGGGCATCTTGTTTGCCACTGTAGTGAGACAGTGTGTCATGTATATGAATTGATATGATTATTGATTGAGGCTGAGTCCTCCTGGTCTGGGACCATTTGTTGTGAGACAGCTATATTGCCCGCACGGTAAAGGTCTTGTACTCCTGTTTGCTTCTGACTAGGTGGATGGATGGCCGAGGAGATGTAGACTTGAACGTGAGTGCTAACAACGAAAGAAACGCGTACCTCGATGATACTAATTTCCCGATCATCGATGGGTATAATTCGATAAAACATTATAAGAAAAGATTTATAATTGTAAGGATAAGAGTTGAGGAAGTATAAAGAATGAGAAAGAGGATGAGGATGGAAATGTGGAAAAGGTATTAAGTTCCATGAGAGGGATTAGAAATAAAGTGAAAAGGGTATGAAAGAAATGATAATAAAATGGAATAATGAGGTGTGTTGATGATGATAGTATGCATGTTTGTTATCCTGTATGTGTGTTATATATTGTGTGTGTGTCCTATATTTTGCCTACCGTAATTCCACATCGTCGACGCTACGCCGTCCGGATCGCTTACTCTCTCCTGTTCGTTGGTACATTGGTGTTGCTGATATCCCAACGGGCAGATGGATCGTCGTTTGGAAATCTCTACGTGGCTTCGTGAAGGGAACGGATGGAAAGCTTCCCGTTACGGATGGGTTTGGACTGGACATACTCAGTTGGTGATCGCAGACCCGGAGCATAAGCTGGGAGGAAAGACAACGAGCATGTGTTTAGGAAGCGTATCCTTCGTGGGACACAATTCTGAACCACCATCTCGGGATACAAAGATGGAGAACCCTGTGAAGCTGTTCGGAGTAGAGCTTAAACCGAATTCTGAAGCAGAAACAACAAGTGAGGTCGCATCAACCTCCGGTACCAAGGCACCAGCAAAGAAGAAAAGGAAGTTGGATCCGATCATCTTTGATAGGAAGAGGGAGCCAGTAGTAGAATTAGAATAAGTTGTTGTTCGTATTTTGTATTCAGGATTACCTAAGTGATGAGCTATTGCTGTATTGGAGCATGCCCGACTTTTATGGAATGTAAGGACACTTTTTATGAACATGTTTAAGTTCTTTTGAAGAAAAGAATGGGATTACTTAAGTTGGAATCAAACTGTTTTCTTAATAAAATGTTTTCGGAAAACAAGGTGAATGAGTTGTGGTTTTAAGTAACAACTCGGTTTTCGAAAGAGAAGGTTGAAGGACATTAACAACTTTTCAAGAACGCTTTCAAACCCTTCAACAACGTTTACAACAAAAAAAAATTCCCAAAAATTTGGCCTCATTTTTGCAGCATTAATAAATAAAAGGCAGTTGTTTTGGTTTTCGAAAATCGGGCTGTTACATCCGAAAATCAAACAAAACTTCGTCCGTTTGACAGTTGATTTTTAATAAATTAAAAAGAAATTTTAATTTCGCATTTTCAATAATGGGGTTTTAAGGGTAACAAATCTTAGGTGTTTCAAAAGGCCTTTGAGGCATACCCCTTTCCATATTTGCTGCGAAAAGACATGACACAGAGGCATACCCCTTCCAAGCTCCAGGCTCCAGCCTCACTATAGAGCAGATTTCACAAGTCCAATGCTGTTTTCCGACTCGTCCATCTCGGAAATTGACCAAAAATTCCGAGATTTGTATCTCGGAAACATGTGCCAGAAAGTGAAGGATGTTTTGTCAAATATTCTGAGACCTATGTGTTGGAAAAATGAATAAATTTCTTAGACCTTCATATGGGAAATATAAGCACCAATAGATTATAAGCACCAATAGAGACCAACAAATTACTCATTAAATGGTGAAATAAACAGTTTGACTTGTGCAGATAAGTATAAAGAGGGAAAACTGCAAACTTACTTTATAGCCTGAGAAACTGAGGCAACGTATCAAATACCATGAAGGTCCGTTTGTCATATGGCATCTCATGTAGTGGCAAGTTACCATTATCTTCATCATCCATACCTATCAAATAGAAATCCGAAGTCAGACAGATGAGGACCATTTTGTCATGTTTATATATATATATATATATGTTTGTTTTCTCATCAAGTTTATAAAGGAAAAATTGTAACATACCATTCTCTGTGACATATACAGGGGTAGCATATTTTTGTGATACATGATTGAAAATCTTCCGAAGACCCCAAGGAACAACATAAAGCCACTCTGATGCTGCTAGTCATATAAACACAGAATATTAAACAAGCAGGTTTGGGCACCTATTTGTGTGAGAGAGAAAAGGCATTTGGGCATTTCCGACAGATACAGTTTGGAATTTTTAGTCCTTTTCCGAGAGCCGCGAGTCGGAAAACGGTTTTGGGGTTTGGGGATAAAAAAAGGGGTTTGTATTGTAGTATTTTTTAAAATGGAATTATAGTAATTTCATGTATAAAAATGAGGTTTGGGGATATAAGATGGGGTTTGTAATCTAACACTCATAATAAATCCTATGCAAAGTTAAACAAAATAATAAGAATATAAGGTTCAAGGTGTAGCTTACATGGTCATGAACCAAGTCTTAAGGCTTGGGAGTTGGAGGTTCTGAGTTCAATTCTGAGCGCACCACCATTTGGTAGTTTGTTGGTGGTACGTTTTTATATATATTTATTTTATATTTTATTAATATAATTATATATTTATTTAAAAATAAAAAATTGCAAAAATAAAAATAAAATCAACAAGTTGAAATTCATAAGAATTACAACAGTGACCACACAACCTTTGTAATGTTCAATAACAAATCCAAAAAAAACACATAATAGGAAAAAAACGTGCATAATAGAAAAAAGAGGTTGAATTTCTAAATTAGTTTAATCATTTTGTCGAATGTGAGACCCACAATTTTTTCCAATTTATTTGTGAATTTATAATTGAATTTAAGAAATTATATTTGATTTTGATACTTGAATTTAATTAAAATCGTATGAATTATATATATATATGTATATATACACGTGATATATAGATTATATATATATATGTATACCAATGTTTTCCTTAGTATATTTAAATGAAATATTTTAAGGAAAAGTATTTGATTTAACTGATCTTAGAAGATGAAATACTTTTTGAAGGATTAGGGTATCTCATCTTCAGAAATTCATATATTTTAAACCGTACGTCGAAAAATTACAAATGATATGTCAAAACGACCGTATCGAAACGTAGATTATGAAAATGTAAAGCTTTGATTTTTATTTTGGAGTTTTCGAAATTTTATCACTGCTACAGTACTGAACGAATTTTTGAGTTTTAAGAGTAAAGGTGTGATTTTAATGCATTAAATGACCTTTTGACTCAAGTGTATTTTATTTTGAAAACAAAAATATATTTCTGAGGTTTTCTATTGGACCACCGTCCAAATAAAATATATTTTCGTATTTTTTATTATAAAATTATTTGAAAGCTTATGAAGTGCATTTTTGAAGGAAACGATTTTAGAGCTTCAAAAATTCATAACTTTCAAACCGTAAGTCCAAAAATTATACACTTTATATGAAAACGATCGTATTGAAATGTAGTATCTGAATATGTGAAAAGAACATTTTTATTTTGACATCTACGAAAAAGTACTGTACAGTAGGGAAAAACGAATTTTTGGTATTTTTTAACTTAAAAAAATAATTTTGGAGCATAAAATAAATTATTGGACTATAAAATAATTTTATTTATATATTTAAATATTTATCTAAATGCCTACTGGTTTCACCGTCCAAATATTAGCATTTTTCTCATTATTTCTGAATTATTAAAAATGAAAGCTTTAATGTGATTGGTCAATTATGTGGTGAATTCAAAATGGGCCAATGGAAATTTTTCTCCTTATTATTTTTTTTATATGTGTGCACCGTCCAAATATATTAGGAGGGAGAGAGGAGAATTTTCTGAAAATTGTGAGGAATCATTCTTAAGTTAATAAGCCATAGTTTTTGGAAAAATCCCATTTAATGCTTGTGAGTTTCCAAGTGATGAAGTTAAGTTGATGACTCATCTTAGACTAGGAGGGGGGATGAATTTCTGATCAGATTTTTGGGGAAAATTTGCCTTCTCTTCACCTATAAATAGACCATCACACCTCTCACCATTTCACACACTACTTGTTATTTTAAAAAAAAAAATTCTAAGAGAAAAGAGAGAGGAGGGTGGCGAGTTGAAGAGAGGAAGAGGAGGAAAATTTTCTCACTTTGGGGAAGTCATTTAGCTTAAGGAAGAGAGGTAACTCTAAATTTAAATTTTTAAGTTATTTCATCTCTTCTTCTACTGTTATTAGAATCTCTAATTCTTTTTATGATATTAAGAACTAAAAGTTTCTAATTCTTATTTTTATATTAGAATGAACTATGTTTTGTTGGTGATATTTTGATTTGTGGTCATATGAATTGAGGTTTAAGAAAAAGGGACAAAATGAATTGTTTAAAGAGATAATCTCCCCTTTTTCCTTAAACCATGATGACCAAATTTTATAAAATTCTGGAAATTTTTGTGTTCTTAAAATATAGGAATTTATATTTTATAGAAATTTTGTATTTGATTGAATTATTTTATTCCTTTTTGTTTGGATTCAAGATGAATGTACAAGGAATGGAAAGTAAATTAAATTGAATAAGTTTAATGTATTTTTGATTTTTTCTTTTCTGGACCGTGATATATATATTATATATATATATATATATTAGGTGGTAGTTGTTGTGACGCTCTCGTTTTACATCTTGAAAATAACTAATATTTCGAAATGATTGAAATACTTGCTATCAAAAATTAGGACTAGAAAATTTTTCCTTTGTAATTTGTACTTGCCCGATTATAAACACTTTAAATCTGAACCAACAATTGAATTCGACTTAATAATATCTTAATTACAAAAAGACTCTCGAGATAATATTTTCTTAAACGTAATAAAACACCTTCGTAGTCCTTATTGAAATATAATGTTTGTCTCTCGAGTTTAATCAAATATATAAAATATAAACTTGTCGCCGAACCCTTTTTGAGTCAAAATCAGAGTATGCAGAAGTAAAAAGTAATACTTGTGGGGCACTGCTGAGGTAAGTACAACATATCATATATATGTATATCATAACATAAACCCCATAAGTATCATCAGTAGCAAGTAGCATAAGTCGAGATAGCAATAGTTTATAAAAACATATATAACCCAGCTGCATAAAATAAAACCTTGTAACACCCCATAAATTCCTCATATTAAACTAAAACACTAAAGGAACTTGTTTTTAAGAAAAAAATGTTTTGAAAGAGTATTTTCTTAATTGATTTTCTTTAAGTTCATGATTTTAAGATAATGAGTGATTTTAAAAGAAACGATTTTCTAAGGTAATGCTCAAAGTTTAGAAAATTGAGTTTGAAATCTATATGTTAATAAAATGTTGTGATTTATTTTGTGATGAACAAGAATTATTTTCTAAACGTGTGTATGTTTATATGTATAATACGTGTATATGTGTGTATACACGGTTTTGATGTGCATGTGTATATGTTGAGGATGATAGGAAGATAAAACAAATGTGTATGATGCATGAATATGTATGGTGAATATAGGTGTGTATGTCGTGTGTACATGATATCCTAAGGATGTTATTTGTGTGATGCTTTTATGGGTGATAAGTCTATGCATTAACCATGATGCCATGCTATGTATTGTCTTGATCAACATGAAAATGGATTAAGTGTGAATGTGTGTGCATAAGAATGTAGTTCGGCCATGTGTGAGGATAAGAAGACCAAGTAGAAGTGAATTCCTTATGCATTAAGAAATGAAATTTAAAATAGAGAAAAAGAGGAGGAGTAGGAGGCGTGAGTCATGAAACTAGGGAGAGATTAGGAGGGATGAGTCATACAACCTAGTGAGACTTTCTCACCCCTTGTTCCCAACGAAGTGACCTCTCCCATGCAACAAATGGGTTGGACCAAAATGCCCTTCCTTCCACCCATTGAACCGAGGGCACAAAAGGAAATTGTCCATTCCTTGCCTTTGCCCTTAAAATCCGTATGAGTGTGGGTGTGTTGGCTTGGTTCCTATTTCATTTCCTCTATTCATTTCCCTTCCTACACCAAACACCAACACACAAAGTCCTAAGAGCATCATCAAGCTCTTGAGACACTTAGAGAGAAAAAGTGAGACCGTGAGGAGGAGAAGAAAGAAAGAGAGTGGAAACCCCAAAGTTCTTAACCCAAACTTCTCTAATTCTTTTCTCAACTATCTTCTTCACCAAAGATCAAGGAGAAAACCACCCCTTAACCTTAGAAGATGAGGGACCGAGGCAACCCTAAGAGGAGGAGAAGAGAAGATTTGAAGGTTTAAGTTAGGCATTAAGGTAGATAGAGTTTTAATTAAGTGATTTTGTGTTGTAAAAGACTTTATAATGGACTTTGTTTAATTTTGTGATGCATGCATTTATTTTTGAATGATCTTGAGGTTTGAAGGTCATGCATGTTATTTTCATGCTTTGATCTTTAAGGATAATGTGAAAACGCTTTGATCTCTACTTGTAAGTGTTTTCATGGTTTTTACTTGAAGTTGTGCTTAAAACTCATAGATTGCTTTGATTTTCTCATGCATGTGGATTTTGTGGCCTTATAATCCTTGTTCTTCTTTGCATGTTCTCTTTATGCGTTGATCCTGGATTTTTATGGATGAATGAACTTATAAATCACCAAATCCATGACTAAATGATTCGGCCATGAGTAGAAGAGGTAGGTCTTGATGTTTTTAATTTGATCTAAGTGATTTCATGTTAATTCTATGTCTAGAAAAATTAATTCTTCACGGTTTGTTTGAGGATTTGTGTTTAAGTTCATGTTTTTGCCTTTGTTTTCTTTTGCATGTCTCTTGATCTTTGGTTGGTTTTAAGAAAACATGAAGTCTTGATTCTCTTGCATGCATGTCACGGATTCTAAAAGGAAAACTAGCCTAACAAGCTTTAAAAATAATTTTGAACATAAAAAGAGTTGAATTAGGATTTTATGTGTGATGATGATGATGATTCGGTTGACAAGCTAAAGAGTAAAATGATGCCTTTAAGTCTTACATCCCATAATCCATGAATATAGATGCTTGCATGTGAAAATAAAATTATAAGGCTTGTCTTCTTGCATTCAGTCAAGGCTAGGGAGAGCAGGAAATCATGTCTTCCCTTACATGTATGTTGAAATTAGTACCATCTAGAGATTTGTAGGTGCATGCATGTGTTATCTTAAAGGATGAAGACTTGGACAAAATGCTTGATTTTATTATATTAAGAAAATGAATTTTTGGTTTACTAAAAGTTCTTGTGTAACTCATGGTTTTCATGAAGAAAATTAATTTGGAAATGATCTTTGCATTAGTCCATGTTCTATGTGCATGCATGATGAAAATTTTGCCTTGTTTTATCATGTTGATGTTCGGTCTATTCATGATAACTAGACTAGGACTCCTTTCTCAATAAAATGACTTAAAAGGAATGAGTATATTTTAAGAATTGTGCTAAGATAAATTGCTTGAATTTATGTGGTGAACATCGCTTTCTAATTGGTTCTTTGTGTAGAAATAAAGGGAATAATTAAATTGAATTAATCCTAGAAGAGTGTTGTGCTGGAATGAATATATGTGTTTATATGTGTGGTGTATTCGGTTGAGATTAAAGAAAATGGAATTTAAATGCCTAAAATGAAATAAATTGATTCATGTGATTCAAGTTGTGATGTTTGATTTATTTCTTTGCTTTTATTCGGCCATATAGTCTAAGTAGGTTTAGGGAGTCTAATTACTTGAATAAAATGTGCATGTAAATAAATATTGATGTGTTTGGTTGAAGATCTGGTCTAAATTGGGTCATGAACGCTTGCATGCCTAGGTGCTCTATGTGGTGAAAATGAACTATGTGTGAATGCATAACTGTTTTCATGATTGATGAAATTGTTTAAATGCTCGAGGTATTATTTGTTGTTGTGAGTGGAGTAATGCCAATAAGATAGCTGAATATGTGGTTTTATTTATTTAAAGTTATCTGGTTGCTATGTGATTAGATATGTTTGAAAAATAATTGAATGCATGAACGGTTTTGAAATAAGTTGATTTTAAGAAGAGTTTAATTCGATTTGCTTGAGATTTTTAAATTATGTCATGGCTGTCCAAAACCTGTTTTGTGATGAAACTTGGGTTTTTAAAGTATTAAATTTTAAACTAAAAAGTTATTTAAGGTACAAAGTGTTTTTACAATATTTTCAGAGTTTATCAAAATGATTTCATAAAACTATGTTTGCTGTCCATAATTACTTGGACGTGCTTTTCATGTTTGAAAATGTTTTCGTGTGATCTAAAACCGAGTTTTCAAGTGATAGTTGGTTTTGGTTATATTTTCAAAAATTTTCCAACAATGAAAGGACAAGTATTAAACCAAAGATTTTCTCAAATAAGTTAATAACGTAAAATGTTTTATTTAATATGAGGAATGATAAAGAAAGGAGGTTGGGGCAGATGGCAGCACACGGATTCGAAGAGAGCACACATTCAATAGCTGGACCTCAGGTGAGAGAGAAGCCTTCCTAAGACATCGTGGTAGCTAGGTGATTTAGTAGGACGTTCTGCATCATCTCAAAGATCGGAACGAAGTGGTTGGAGTCAGTAGTATAAGTGGCAATTGTTGGCTTTGTGTGGCCACTTATACGAAGGTGATAAAGACCACAATGCTATTGTGTGATGTTATGTGTTGATAACATGCTTTAATTTATTTATTTACTTATCTATTGAATTATGTCTAATGATGCTTAATGCTGTTAAATATGACGAGTGGATGTCTGATGGACGTCTGTTACATTCTGAATAAGAAAAAGAAAGTGGAACAAAAGAGTTGAGAAAGTGAGAGGAATTTAAAGTAATGGTATAATGAGAAAAGAGTAAGAGATTATGCGAAGGAGAGATGAGATTTAATTTGGAAAAGGAGTTGAGGATAATGTTGAGATCGGGCCAGAGCTTGGGAAAGTAATGTTGATGTGAGATGTGAATTGAGCGGAGCTGGGCTCCTTGGTTTTTGGTTTTAGTCTGGGAACTAGTGTTGAGTTGAGCTTGCTCTTCCACCAGCGCTCAGCAAAGAAAATGTGTTTTTGAAAAAGGCTTTTAAAAAGGGAATTTTCGAAAAGACTTGTGAAGAGAATTTTATAAAGGGGTTGGGAAAAGAAATATTTTTGGAAAAGGTTTTTGGAACGAAATTTAAGGAGGTTTTCTTTTGAAATGAGATTTTGAAGAAATTAAGAAACAATATTTTGTGAGTGTTGGTGAAAGTTGATTTTGTGAAATTTTTGGAAATAGTATTTTGAGAAGTCGAGGGATGATGTTTCTGGAAAGAAGTGAGATTAAGATTTTGTGAATGATGATTTGAGAGAAGAGATGTGAATTCGGTGATGTGATCCCAGCTCTGTGATATATGAGTTTTGAGAAAGAGAAAGATTGTGCAAAGTTAGTGGTCGGGACTCACTGAAGGGATGTACTAAGGGTGAGCCGGCTATTAGGTTAATTAAATAGATAAAAGACTTTAAAAGATATTAACAACGAACGCGGTGAGTTATGAGAGTTAACCCGAAGTAGCGGAGAGGAAGGAACGATAAGTATCTGCGGATACTTAGGACGAGATTGCATTAGGGGAGGACGATGACGGTGAAACGTCAAGAAGTCTAGAGTATTGTTGTAGACAGAACGATCTCCATAAGTGGTGCACTAACGTGGTGGGGACTGGGTCTAATACCGTGGTAAGTTCTGTGCGCGCACTACAACAATACTGTCGCCCCCTAGATTGCAAATCGAGAACAGTGAGAGGGACTGAAACGGGGCAATGTGTTTTGCCACTGCGAGGCAGTGTGCCATGATTATTATGAATTGATATTATTAAGGCTGGGCCTCCTGGTCAGGGACCATTTATGTGTGAGACAGCTGTCGTGCCCGCGTGGTAAAGGTCCTGTACTCCTGTTTGCTTCCGACTAGGTAGATGGTTGGCCGAGGAGATGTAGACTTGAGATGTGAGTGCTAACTACGAAAGAAACGCGTACCTCGATGATCCTTTAACTTCCCCGATCATCGATGGTTATAACTCAATAAGACGTTAATTATATTTATGCGAGTAAGAGTCCAATAAGTGCAAAGAAGTATGAAGAGTGAGAAAGAGATTGAGTATGGAAGTGTGGAGAAGAGATTAAGTTCACGAGAAGGGTATGAAAGGAAAGTGGAGAAGTGTGAAAGAATTAATAATGAATAAAAATAAGATGGGAAATCAAGTATTATTGATGCTGATAATGTGTTTGTATGTTATCTTGTGTGTGTTGTATGTTGTGTGTGTCCTATTATTTTGCCTACCGTAATTCCACACCGTCGACGCTACGCGTCCGGATTGCTTACTCTCTCCTGTTCGTTGGCGTATCGGTACTGCCGGCATTTCAACGGGCAGATGGAATGCTGTATGGATGTCACCACATGGAGTAAGTATGGAAGAGGATGGAAGCGAACCGCAAGGGGTTGGGTATGGATCGGCCATGTGCAGATCGTGATCCTCGACTCGGAGCACCAACTGAGCGGAGCTGATTTAGGACCACTCCTGAGACAAGTTACCGTGCGAGGATACAAGAACTACAAAGAGAAGGCGCAGTATGAGAAACGGTGGAATTATACTACCAGAGGCAAAGGAAAGCCGGGGCACGATAACACAGTAGAGATCGCAACCCGAGGGGCATCATCCTTGGGAAAGAAGAAAGGACACATAAAGAAGGAGGACCTTCATCCGATTGCTTTCAATAGGGTAGTTGAAAAATAGCATGGTTAGTTTAGATTGTAGTGAATGTATTGTGTTAAGGATTACCTGAGCGATGATATGCTGATGTAACTGAAGACTGCCCGACTTCTTATATCTTTATGAGAAATGTTTAACGACTTCTTTTGATGAAATGCAAAAGTCTATTTTAAAATAAAAAAAAAATTGGCCTTATTTTTGGTAATTTTTAATACACAAATTTAATTATTTTGGTTTACGGAAATCAGGCTGTTATAGAATGGTATCAGAGCTATGGTAATCCTTAGTGGCCTTAAGCATGGACTTACATGCTTTGTTTGCGTGACTTTGTGTGTTTGCTAGTATTTGAGTAGGAATAGGAGGATGAGCTTTTGTCTCTTAGGACATGGACTAGTTTGTAGCTTCATACCGACCGTATTAGCTTAAGGAACCTTTTGGCTATATACGGGTAGACCATGAATAGATCCTGCAATCAAGCCCCTATATCCCTGATGATCCATTAATGATTGTTAGACTTAGGTCTGATTTGCCTTAGCCTACCTTCATACAGGGATAGTTATCACCTTTGAGGATGTAGGTTGTCGCTTCTTAACCTCCGTGTTTGTTGAATTGCCTCAACAAAACGTTCTTGTTGTCCAGATTCGAACCCTTATCTTCATAAACCTCTGTTACATTGTAGCCATACCGATTCCATTTAAAACCCTTTAGACCGAATCATGAAGTTGGAAGTACCATAGCTACCCCAAATAAATTAGGCCTGAATGATTGAGGAAGGAGAAGTAGTTTAAGTGAAGTAAGACTGTACGACCATCATGGATAATTATAAGATGAATCAAAGTTGGGGAGTCACAAGGCGGGAAAGAGGCGTATAATATCGATTATTAAAGGAGATTTTGAGTAAAGCCTAGATGGTAATAGGATCCCTTTAAGCTAGAAGAACAATAGATGAAAACCCTAGGGCTAGAAAGAGAGTTGTAGAAGAGACGGATTAGATAGAGCGTAGCGAATATTTGAGGATTTTAGGAAGAATCCTTGTTTTTGGAGATGTATGAATGTTTGTTTGTTTGAATTTTCCCTAAGTCCGTACCTCTGGTTGGACTTTTGAGACGACGATCCAATAAGAGGGTGACATCTTCTTCGGTTAGTCTGTTGGACTTAACCCGACTCGACACACAAGCGATGGTGCAAGTGGAATCTTCTCACCTGAAAGCGGTTAACGAGGAACCTCAGAATGACATGAGAATGTTGTTGCCCTGCTGCCCAATCTACAGTGTATTTCTCGGGGACGAGAAATTCTTAAGTTGGGGAGAATGTAACACCCCATAAATTCCTCATATTAAACTAAAACACTAAAGGAACTTGTTTTTAAGAAAAAAATGTTTTGAAAGAGTATTTTCTTAATTGATTTTCTTTAAGTTCATGATTTTAAGATAATGAGTGATTTTAAAAGAAACGATTTTCTAAGGTAATGCTCAAAGTTTAGAAAATTGAGTTTGAAATCTATATGTTAATAAAATGTTGTGATTTATTTTGTGATGAACAAGAATTATTTTCTAAACGTGTGTATGTTTATATGTATAATACGTGTATATGTGTGTATACACAGTTTTGATGTGCATGTGTATATGTTGAGGATGATAGGAAGATAAAACAAATGTGTATGATGCATGAATAAGTATGGTGAATATAGGTGTGTATGCCGTGTGTACATGATATCCTAAGGATGTTATTTGTGTGATGCTTGTATGGGTGATAAGTCTATGCATTAACCATGATGCCATGCTATGTATTTTCTTGATCAACATGAAAATGGAATAAGTGTGAATGTGTGTGCATAAGAATGTAGTTCGGCCATGTGTGAGGATAAGAAGACCAAGTAGAAGTGAATTCCTTATGCATTAAGAAATGAAATTTAAAATAGAGAAAAAGAGGAGGAGTAGGAGGCGTGAGTCATGATACTAGGGAGAGATTAGGAGGGATGAGTCATACAACCTAGTTAGACTTTCTCACCCCTTGTTCCCAACGAAGTGACCTCTCCCATTCAACAAATGGGTTGGACCAAAATGCCCTTCCTTCCACCCATTGAACCGAGGGCACAAAAGGAAATTGTCCATTCCTTGCCTTTGCCCTTAAAATCCGTATGAGTGTGGGTGTGTTGGCTTGGTTCCTATTTCATTTCCTCTATTCATTTCCCTTCCTACACCAAACACCAACACACAAAGTCCTAAGAGCATCATCAAGCTCTTGAGACACTTAGAGAGAAAAAGTGAGACCGTGAGGAGGAGAAGAAAGAAAGAGAGTGGAAACCCCAAAGTTCTTAACCCAAACTTCTCTAATTCTTTTCTCAACTATCTTCTTCACCAAAGATCAAGGAGAAAACCACCCCATAACCTTAGAAGAGGAGGGACCGAGGCAACCCTAAGAGGAGGAGAAGAGAAGATTTGAAGGTTTAAGTTAGGCATTAAGGTAGATAGAGTTTTAATTAAGTGATTTTGTGTTGTAAAAGACTTTATAATGGACTTTATTTAATTTTGTGATGCATGCATTTATTTTTGAATGATCTTGAGGTTTGAAGGTCATGCATGTTATTTTCATGCTTTGATCTTTAAGGATAATGTGAAAAAGCTTTGATCTCTACTTGTAAGTGTTTTCATGGTTTTTACTTGAAGTTGTGCTTAAAACTCATAGATTGATTTGATTTTCTCATGCATGTGGATTTTGTGGCCTTATAATCCTTGTTCTTCTTTGCATGTTCTCTTTATGCGTTGATCCTGGATTTTTATGGATGAATGAACTTATAAATCACCAAATCCATGACTAAATGATTCGGCCATGAGTAGAAGAGGTAGGTCTTGATGTTTTTAATTTGATCTAAGTGATTTCATGTTAATTCTATGTCTAGAAAAATTAATTCTTCACGGTTTGTTTGAGGATTTGTGTTTAAGTTCATGTTTTTGCCTTTGTTTTCTTTTGCTTGTCTCTTGATCTTTGGTTGGTTTTAAGAAAACATGAAGCCTTGATTCTCTTGCATGCATGTCACGGATTCTAAAAGGAAAACTAGCCTAACAAGCTTTAAAAATAATTTTGAACATGAAAAGAGTTGAATTAGGATTTTATGTGTGATGATGATGATGATTCGGTTGACAAGCTAAAGAGTAAAATGATGCCTTTAAGTCTTACATCCCATAATCCATGAATATAGATGCTTGCATGTGAAAATAAAATTATAAGGCTTGTCTTCTTGCATTCGGTCAAGGCTAGGGAGAGCAGGAAATCATGTCTTCCCTTACATGTATGTTGAAATTAGTACCATCTAGAGATTTGTAGGTGCATGCATGTGTTATCTTAAAGGATGAAGACTTGGACAAAATGCTTGATTTTATTATATTAAGAAAATGAATTTTTGGTTTACTAAAAGTTCTTGTGTAACTCACGGTTTTCATGAAGAAAATTAATTTGGACATGTTCTTTGCATTAGTCCATGTTCTATGTGCATGCATGATGAAAATTTTGCCTTGTTTTATCATGTTGATGTTCGGTCTATTCATGATAACTAGACTAGGACTCCTTTCTCAATAAAATGACTTAAAAGGAATGAGTATATTTTAAGAATTGTGCTAAGATAAATTGCTTGAATTTATGTGGTGAACATCGCTTTCTAATTGGTTCTTTGTGTAGAAATAAAGGGAATAATTAAATTGAATTAATCCTAGAAGAGTGTTGTGTTGGAATGAATATATGTGTTTATATGTGTGGTGTATTCGGTTGAGATTAAAGAAAATGGAATTTAAATGCCTAAAATGAAATAAATTGATTCATGTGATTCAAGTTGTGATGTTTGATTTATTTCTTTGCTTTTATTTGGCCATATAGTCTAAGTAGGTTTAGGGAGTCTAATTACTTGAATAAAATGTGCATGTAAATAAATATTGATGTGTTTGGTTGAAGATCTGGTCTAAATTGGGTCATGAACGCTTGCATGCCTAGGTGCTCTATGTGGTGAAAATGAACTATGTGTGAATGCATAACTGTTTTCAGTATTGATGAAATTGTTTAAATGCTCGAGGTATTATTTGTTGTTGTGAGTGGAGTAATGCCAATAAGATAGCTGAATATGTGGTTTTATTTATTTAAAGTTATCTGGTTGCTATGTGATTAGATATGTTTGAAAAATAATTGAATGCATGAACGGTTTTGAAATAAGTTGATTTTAAGAAGAGTTTAATTCGATTTGCTTGAGATTTTTAAATTATGTCATGGCTGTCCAAAACCTGTTTTGTGATGAAACTTGGGTTTTTAAAGTATTAAATTTTAAACTAAAAAGTTATTTAAGGTACAAAGTGTTTTTACAATATTTTCAGAGTTTATCAAAATGATTTCATAAAACTATGTTTGCTGTCCATAATTACTTGGACGTGCTTTTCATGTTTGAAAATGTTTTCGTGTGATCTAAAACCGAGTTTTCAAGTGATAGTTGGTTTTGGTTGTATTTTCAAAAATTTTCCAACAATGAAAGGACAAGTATTAAACCAAAGATTTTCTCAAATAAGTTAATAACGTAAAATGTTTTATTTAATATGAGGAATGATAAAGAAAGGAGGTTGGGGCAGATGGCAGCACACGGATTCGAAGAGAGAACACATTCAATAGCTGGACCTCAGGTGAGAGAGAAGCCTTCCTAAGACATCGTGGTAGCTAGGTGATTTAGTAGGACGTTCCGCATCATCTCAAAGATCGGAACGAAGTGGTCGGAGTCAGTAGTATAAGTGGCAATTGTTTGCTTTGTGTGGCCACTTATACGAAGGTGATAAAGACCACAATGCTATTGTGTGATGTTGTGTGTTGATAACATGCTTTAATTTTTTTATTTACTTATCTATTGAATTATGTCTGATGATGCTTAATGCTGTTAAATTTGACGAGTGGATGTCTGATGGACGTCTGTTACATTCTGAATAAGAAAAAGAAAGTGGAACAAAAGAGTTGAGAAAGTGAGAGGAATTGAAAGTAATGGTATAATGAGAAAAGAGTAAGAGATTATGCGAAGGAGAGATGAGAGTTGATTTGGAAAAGGAGTTGAGGATAATGTTGAGATCGGGCCAGAGCTTGGGAAAGTAATGTTGATGTGAGATGTGAATTGAGCGGAGCTGGGCTCCTTGGTTTTTGGTTTTAGGCTGGGAACTAGTGTTGAGTTGAGCTTGCTCCTCCACCAGCGCTCAGCAAAGAAAATGTGTTTTTGAAAAAGGCTTTTAAAAAGGGAATTTTCGAAAAGACTTGTGAAGAGAATTTTATAAAGGGGTTGGGAAAAGAAATATTTTTGGAAAAGGTTTTTGGAACGAAATTTAAGGAGGTTTTCTTTTGAAATGAGATTTTGAAGAAATTATGAAACAATATTTTGTGAGTGTTGGTGAAAGTTGATTTTGTGAAATTTTTGGAAATAGTATTTTGAGAAGTCGAGGGATGATGTTTCTGGAAAGAAGTGAGATTAAGATTTTGTGAATGATGATTTGAGAGAAGAGATGTGAATTCGGTGATGTGATCCCAGCTCTGTGATATATGAGTTTTGAGAAAGAGAAAGATTGTGCAAAGTTAGTGGTCGGGACTCACTGAAGGGATGTACTAAGGGTGAGCCGGCTATTAGGTTAATTAAATAGATAAAAGACTTTAAAAGATATTAACAGCGAACGCGGTGAGTTATGAGAGTTAACCCGAAGTAGCGGAGAGGAAGGAACGATAAGTATCTGCGGATACTTAGGACGAGATTGCATTAGGGGAGGACAATGACGGTGAAACGTCAAGAAGTCTAGAGTATTGTTGTAGACAGAACGAACTCCATAAGTGGTGCACTAACGTGGTGGGGACTGGGTCTAATACCGTGGTAATTTCTGTGCGCGCACTACAACAATACTGTCGCCCCCTAGATTGCAAATCGAGAACAGTGAGAGGGACTGGAACGGGGCAATGTGTTTTGCCACTGCGAGGCAGTGTGCCATGATTATTATGAATTGGTATTATTGAGGCTGGGCCTCCTGGTCAGGGACCATTTATGTGTGAGACAGCTGTCGTGCCCGCGTGGTAAAGGTCCTTGTCGTGTCTAGGACACGGTGTATCAGATGCACCCCTAGCTCAAAGGTATAGAGAGACCCAAGAACTAGTGGATGGACTGAGGTTAGTGTACGATTGTTTAGGTATGCTAGAGGTCCAGTTGGGACAACTAGGGTTTCCCTAATCACAGTGTGTGCAGATGTGCAATTAGGGAGAGAGAGAACGTACCAGAGCCCCTTGCTGGAGACAGCTATTTATAGGGGTGGCATTGTACCTTGTGGGCCTGTACGGAGGGCCAGCTAGGCAGCTGACGTGTCCCATTTAGGATGTAGGATGAGTCATTCATCCTTATCCTGTAATGGAGAATCTTATCCCTGTTGGCAAGTTAGGCTCACGCGCCCCTAGCTCGGACTCCTCGGGGGGTAAGCCCCATGTGGTCGGTCCTGAGGTCCTAGGATGGGTCATGGGACAATCGCTCGGATTGGTATGGTGTGACCTATCAGATAGGGTAATCTGGTCGGCCAAGTATACTAAGGGTAGACCGAGGGTCGGTCTACCACATTAGCCCCCTAGCTCGGTAAGACTTTTTGAGTCTTGAGCCGAGTTGAGAGTTCCTTGAAGGTGTTTCCTGAAGGTGTCGAGTACTAGGTTCGGGGTGAAGCGATGAGTTCAGGACAGCTCATGGTGCCTCGCTGTCCCTTCGTCTGACTGAGGGGACGTTTGAATGTCCTTCTGCTGACACGTGCCGTTTGTGTCAGTAGCGTCATTATTACGCATGTTGCCTTTTGGGTTTTTTAAATGCTTCTTTCCACTGATTGTGCGCCACGTGGCTTTTTGGTTGGCTCAATGTGGAATTGGGCTTCTGCCAACAGGCCCATTAACTGAAACGTGGGGAGGGAAGTTTCCTTTTGAACTTCAACTAACCTTTCCACTTCCCATTTTCCTCCAAACTCTGTCTTCTGATTTCCTCTTCTTCTCTCTGCGTTTTCACCTCTTTTAGAATTTCAGATTCTTTTAACCATTCTCAAGCCATTACTACTGTCATTCTTGACACCTGCTGCTTCCTCTTCATTGTGCCAATCAGTTCGTGCCCATCCTCTTCTTCCAAACTCAGGTATTTTGCTCTCTGGTCCTTGTTTCTATCTTACTTCTTTTTCTGTCTTGCACTGTTCATCTTCTTAGGTTCTGGGCTTCTGGCTCATGTTGGGTTTAGAGTTTCTTTCTGTGTTTTCTGGGTTTCCTAAGCTTTCATCATGGGTGTTAACTGGTCATGGTATGAGGAGTTGTCAAGAGTTTTGGGTTTAGGCGATATTGAGGATTCTTCTTCCTCTTCATCTTCATCTTCTTCAGACTTGGAAGTGCTAGACTTCTTGCCGCCGCCTTTCCGCCATCGCATGGCGGATCCCACGGCGGAGGTGCCACTATCGGTGGAACTTCCCCAAACATTTGAGGAAAAGGAGAGTAGGAGGTTACAGTATCAAGCGGCGGAGGAGCGGGCCCAAGTGGCCCGCCGCCCCTCAAACCGTACTTGGGAAAAACCCTTCTGGGGAAAAGCCTTAAGGGATAGGGGAAGGTGTAGTAGGCTCGGCTATAGGACCAATAAACCTAGGGTTAGGTTTTTTAAAGATTTTGATTTTGTAGATTCTGACGCCGAGACTTCCCTTTCCCCAGGTATGGTTCGACGGTGCGTTACACATCCTCATGAATTTCCTGTGCCTCCGAACTCTGGAGCCTATGACTGGGTTGATTTGGAGGTGCTCGGTACGCCATCAGCCTTGATCAACAGCAACTTGAGTCATATCCGAGCCAACATACTCCCTTGCCCTGTGGATGAGACGGGGACATCGTATACAATTAGTCCTCCGTCGGCCAATGATCGAGTATGTACAGCGGTTGAAGAGAATCGCAAAGAGTTTTTTATGTACGAGGAGGTCGTGATAAGGCTGGGTGTTAAAATGCCGTTTTCCGACCTAGAGATGACTCTGCTCCGACGGCTACGTCTGGCTCCCACCCAATTACATCCTAGTGGTTGGGCGTTTGTCCGAGCATTTCAAAAATTTTGTGAGGCTCGCCGATTGACATGCTCGCTCCGAGCATTCCTATGGTTATACATACCACAAGTAAATATTTTTGAGAAAGGGTCAACCAAAAGACTATGGGTATCGTTGAAGGCGCGCAACGACCATGCCCTCTTTGCTAAGTATACTGATTCATGGAAAACCTTTAAACCTTTGTTTTTCAAGTACCGATTTGTCGGAAGGGGGGATTGCTGGTTTATGGAGGATGATCACCCTCGATTTCCACTATCCTGGTCATCTGACTTTTTCAACAGACACCCAAAACTTTACCAATTTCACTATGAGACTGAACTGTCGGCCGACGAGAGGCATACCTGTGATACTTTTTTCAGCTATCTTAAAGAAAAGGGCCAAGTTGATATTAGGAACATTATTATTTTTCCACAAGAGCTTGTGAAAGCCGAGCTTGGTACATGCGCTTTTTTTTTTTTGACCCTTTGCATATTTGGTTTGCAGTTAAGATGGCTAGGGAGAACAAGGCTGCCAAACGTATGAGGGAGCTTGCTCAGTCAAGAAAAGTTGAAGCGGTCGGTTCTTCTGGCGGAGCCGTTTCCTCGGAAGCGACCCGATCCGTCACGGTGGCCGTGGCGTCACCTGAGGTTGAAGTAGTGCAGAATGTCCGATCACCCTCTGTTCGAGTGGCGGAGGTGGTTACTGGGAAGTCTACCGCTTGGGTGGATGAGGAAGAGGAGGAGGATCGAGTGCCTTTGTCCAAAGGGGCTAGGATAGATAAGGGTAAAAGCAAAGTTGTTGAGATACTGAAACCACTACAGAGGGGTAATTTGTGGTTTGACGTTCCGGATCCCGAGGAGGAGATTGTTTGGGCTCAGAAGCTAAAAGAAAAATTTGTTGACTTGGTTTACACTTCTAATGATGATAAGAGACTGTCGGACCAGACGGCTGCTGTAACACCCCGTAATATAATGAATAATAAACAATAAACGTTTGAAAAATGAAACATTGGACTTTAAATTTTCTTTTATAAATCAGAGTTCACAAATAGCGTTTGAGGATTTCAATTACAATATAATAAAATACACTTGAGTTCCTTTCTTTCGATTGATCCGCTGAGCACTCTTATCTCCAAGCTCCTTGCTCAAGTACCTAAAATGTTAACCACATAAGGGTGAGACCTTTTCACAACACAGTGGATTAAAAGATAGTAAAACGGTATATAACAAAAACTCAAGGATAATAAGTAAATCAAGCCATGGATTAACAAAATGAATCACATTCACTTATTAACAATTTTTAAATACATTCCATATTTATTCCCTTTCCCTGTTTCATAAAACTGTATGTCACCTCACGGTCAGAGGCCAACATACCCACTTATACATTGTATGTCTCCTCACGGTCAGAGGACAACATACAAACCACATATACATTGTACGTCTCCTCACGGTCAGAGGACAACATACAAACCATATTCTCTTTTTCTTTTTATCTTTGCACCACTAGGAATTAGCGCACCTGCTAGGCAATTCGGCACCTACTAGGGACTTTACACTTGTCCGGACTTAGACACCCATTAGGCATCACCCGTTAGGACAACGCAATTAATTACCTTTCCATTAATTATTGATTTCTCAATTCCAGTCCACAATTTATTAACTTTTTCAGGTGGTTATGCAGTGTATTGATCCATTGGCGCACCGACGCCTAACGGGAATTTAGGACCTAATGGGCAATTCGCCTAACAGGAAATTCGGCCCTAGCAGGCAATTCACCACCTAGCAGGGCACCTAGTGTGCCGGGGCATCCAAGGATCAACCACACTGCATTCCTTTTTATTCCAGATCAGAACTCATTCACAAAAAGTCAAGCACCACATTCACGCCATTCATCAAATACTCAGAGAATTGCAAGTAATATCAAATATTCATTTTCATCACTTTTAGCAGACATAATCATTCCTTTAATTCACATATCAAACCACCATTTACCAAGTATTACCCAAATCTCACATTTCCAAACATTCTTCACACACAACAATTTCAAGTTATATATATATCCAATTCCAATTTATTATTCCTTTTTACATCACATTCCCGTTTCAATATTTATACACATACGCCATTAATTAAACACATATAGGGTCACGTTTCAATTAATCACATATAAACTCTTAGTGAGCATATCAATTTAACAACCATCACAAATCAGTCGACATACTCAGGTATGTCTCAGAGTACATGGAATGTAAGTCAACTCCCTAGGGTTCTCCACTTCCTACTTTAGTATTAATAAAAAGAGAATTTAACATAAACAATTTAATTAATATAAAATTAACCGTAAACATATTAATCACCCCTAAATCAACTTTAAATCAAAACCATTTTGCTACCCACAACCCGGTCTAAGTATTAAACTCAAATCCTATTATACGCCCTAACTATCCCTAACCCAAAGTGTGGAAAAGTGACTCCCTTTACCTGGAAATCCTAGCAATAAAGACAGAGCCACGTTTACATCCACGACTTGCTCCAGGGTCAAGGTCAATAGCGTGTTGGATCTAAATAGGGACATATGATAAAACTAATTATAACGTTAAAATATATATATCAAATAAATTCATTTTTGTCAAAATAATAAATATATATTATTATACAATAAACTTTTTCCCAAAACATCTCTTTATTTGAAAATATAGAGATAATAAAAATATTAACGGATCGTAAAATAAATTAGGTAGATGGATAGAGAGAGTTGAGAATGTTATATACCTAAGAAGGACTTAAGATTGAACGGTTGGATCTTGAGTTATTGGACCGGGAAGTTATGAAAACCCAAGAATTTTGCTCTCTATCGCCATTCTTCTCTGTCTCCCGCTGCTACTCTATTATGTTCTCTCTTTCATTCTACTGCTCCTCTCTCTTTCTTTATACTATTTCACTCTCTCCATGTCTTATGTTTTGATTTGTTCTCACGCTGGACAGAGCTACTCTCTAAGATGTTAAATCTAGTTTTTGTTTTTGACCCTTTTCAGTTCTTTTGTCTCTCTCTTTCTATATTTCTTTCTTTTATTTTGGGTGGGGCGGTGTAGAGGGTAGAATTAGGAAAATCAATACATATTTTATATTTTGTTCTCACGTGTGGGTCAATGTGTGTAGGTATTTTGGATTATAATCAAAAGTTTGATAATTTTAAAAATAAAATATATTTAAGTAGAACAATATTGTACTTTTAATTATTCAAACTGATTGAAAAATAATAAAGTTACCGGTCCTTCCGGATAGCTATTGCGTAAGAAAAATTATCGAAATTCAAAAATAAATATATTTTCTAAATTTTGATATTAAACTTGAATATATATAATATTTAAAATTTTGAAGTAGGAGATTATTATATATAACTTAAACCGGTAATATATTAAAACAGTCCAGAAGCTAAAAATAAAACAGCTTCCGAACACTATGAAAATTTACAAGGACGCTCAAAATATTAAGTTAAACATATTTTTCTGAATAAACTATTTATAAAAATGCCTCTAAGGCTTGCCATTTGAGCTCCCTATCAAAATGTTAATTAAACTAAATAAAAGTACTACTTTATTTTTGGAAAACGTATGATAACAAATTTATACTTATTTTGACTAGAAAACATATTTCAAATATAATGATGAAATCAGAATTTTATTCCGAGATTCAAATCTTGAAAACATCATATTAAATCATTTAATTATTTTGCTAGAGGTATTAGAAATAACGGGATGTTACAATTCTCCCCCACTTATTGGAATTTCGTCCCCGAAATTCCGTTCAAAATCCTTAAATGGAGAACCATCCCGGACAAGGGTTTCTTAACTACGATACTCACTTCCTTTGGTTTTACTCCCCCACTTGGAAATCGGCATACCATTCTGCATTAGTACGCCATTAAGCTCTTGCACTCAATGAAGAGTACGAGTTTATGGTTTGATTTGGTTAGTCTCGACACGAAGACTCTAACAGGTTTTCTAAGGTTACTCTCCTTGCGCCTAAAATTTCAAGAGTCCCACTAATAGGACTTCCAAAATTCAGGTTTTGCTTCCCAAGAAAGTCGGGAAATGGTTTCTAAGATCAGCTGGGTTTCCTCCGGAATTCTACCTCACCAGTTGAAAAGGGTACTAACACGTTATACCCGCTAATGCCCCCAAGGGTCTAATTATATTCTAACCCCAAAACATACAACCTCTCTGCTATTCCTAGGCCCTAGACAACCACATTCATTATTCAAACAAACATAGATCATGTAAAGGTCATTCAAAGTTAAAGCATACACAACAACAACTCCCAATAACATGTAATTCAAGTACAAACGTCATACCAAGCACTAGACATGGAGATTTAGAATTTAATAAAAAGATTACATACTAGTGATGCTTTGCAGAAAAACAGTTTTGCATTTATAAAATAAAATCCCTTGAAATCGGGTTCCTCTCTTAATGAGGGGAACACTGAGTTTTAATTGAAAATTCAATGAAACTTTAAATTGTGCACGTCACCATAAAGAGCTACTTCCATCTAGTTTCACAAGAATCTAAATGGGGAAGTGTAACCTTGTTCCAATTTGTCAAATTCAAAGAAAAGGGATATACTATTACTTTAAACCAAATTAGTTTAGTAAGTTTCCAAAATTTAGAACAATTACATTCCCTTCTTCTCCAAGTTTGAGAATTGGATTTTTATCCCAAATTGACTTGGGTTTGCATATGGAGAATTCCTATTTAATCGACTAGTGACTTGGTTAAAGCAAATGCGTTAATTCACCGATCGATTACTAGAAATCCTCACATCCTTTATTATTTTCTTAAAAATTTGCCGTGTAACCTCACAATCCATTTGGGATGATTGTGGTTCGGTGCACCCTTTTGAAATTCATTTTGAACATTCATTTAATCAAACAACCAATCGTAATACTTTTCACTCCCAAACATCAAGCACGTGCATCATTCAGACAAACACAGCTATGCACAAATCATAATCCTATCTATCCTAGGATTCACAACCACTAACTAAACTTGTAATCCTAACGATTCGCTAAGGACTAACTAGGGTCCCTAATCCTAGGACAAAATACAAAAGCTCATAGTTCAAAGATCATTTGAAAGCGTTTGCAAAATTTGAAACCATCCAAACCTGAACATAAAATATATACATGTACATATATTGATATACCCGTACACCAATATGGTCAAGTTTTTATTTCAAAAACAAACCCCGAAAACAAAACTTTTAGTCACTGTTGTGATTGAAATGGATTTGGGACTTTTAAATATGGGGATGGAAATTTTGAAAAGATCTTAGTCCCAAATTATCGTTTGATAGCATTTTCGAAAGTTTGGATCCATCTCAATCATAACATAAACTTTTTGGGATATGCAAATATGTAGATATATTCATTCAAATATACAGAAATAAGCTTGGGTCTGAAAATAGGAGTTCCCCTTATATCAGGAAGCCTTTTGAAATCGAACGGAAATGACAACACAATTAGTTTTAGAAATGGTTTGGAATCATGTTGCAAAAACGTTTAATAACTTGCGTTGAAAAAAATATCCGACACCAAAAATGCAACAGCCGAATATAGTGACAACCAAGAGATATTAATACTATAGCGTGGCCATCTGCATATACAACTAAGCAAATAATTTAGTAGCATTAAGCAAAAACATGCATGAACGCAAGAAATATGAATAAACAAACATATGCAATGTACCACGACCATTTAGTACAACACCTAGTATTTATAGCTATATCATCAAGTGTAATATGCACACATACACATACAAGTAATTCAATATGTATATTCATATAGATATGCACATATACTACTATGGACCTACTCCAAAACTTGTGCAAAGACCTCCCGATTGAATTTAAACCCTTGGTGCTGGTTGAGTAAAATCTCTTATCATTCAAAAATCCAATTATTGTCACTTGTGTTTAATTTCAATCGATAGGACTCCATACTTATCTTTCGTTTAGTATTAAAGTTATCGAAACTAAACTAGTGGTGGAGTCAACTACTAATCTGATATAAAAGTTGTTATTGTTCTTCGTGGATTCTAATTTAAGCGATGTGAAATAAATCACCGTTTAGATTAGAATCGGGCAAGAAGTTATTTCAATTCTCCTTATTCCACCTCTAATTTCCGTCCCCTTGCTTTAATGCTAAACTATTCCGCATATAGTGTCATATTGTGAGAACCTTTCGATTGAATCCGAACCGCTTCCCCAAGTTAGGCAAAAGTCCTTTTATATTCGCAAATCAAATTGGTGCGGTTCAAATTCAATTGGTCAGTACTCAAAGCTTGTTTCACATTTGGAGTCACAGTTAATTGAATCGAGATTAGCTATGGAACCAACTATTGCTTTACTCTAAACATTATTTTTTCGCTTTCCTAGATACTAGTCTAATCAATGTGAATTTAATCATTTGGTTAGATTAGCATCGAGATCGTAATCTATTTGATTTGTGCGGCTCCATTTCTAACCCCTGTCCAATTACTTTGATACCAAACTAGTTGTCGAACACATATATTCAAAATATAGACAATTAAACATAGCAAAGCAAAGAGAAGCATATCATAGGCATTAAGGTTTCATACATAGGAAATCGTTACAAATTCGCGATAGTGCACAAACTTTTGAATTTCGGTGACTTCACCTCCCGATAGATATAGTGTCGGATTGGCCATTTCCAACACTACATTTAATTAATGGTAGTAGCCCTCGCAATTCGATTGAGTTCCTGTACTACATGCTCGAATGCATTGACATTAATTAGATTTCCTTTGTATAAAACTTTAACTTTCGATTAGTCCAAAAACTCAACATTTACACTCTCGACTAATCGTGTTCATACCAATTAGGTTTCCTGTTTGCAATTGGGTGCATACTCAGAATATCCAATTCTTTGAATCACTAAGGGATCCTGCTTAGTTTCCAAAGAATTCTATTCTCTTTGGTTTCCATAAATGATTTCTTTTACATTGTCAATTGTCGGTGTTCCCTATGCAAACATAAACCCATTCGGTTCATTTCAAATATACTCAACAATAGTATCAAATATATACAAATTCACTTGATATTCAAAAGTTTTCACTTGTATGGGTATCACCTCTGGTCAGGAAGCTTGAGATGAGAGTGTCGCAGCAGGATCGAGATTACTTTCCCTCAGGTCGAAAGGAAAGAACTGCTCTGATACCATAAATGTAACACCCCGTAATATAATGAATAATAAACAATAAATGTTTGAAAAATGAAACATTGGACTTTAAATTTTTTTTTATAAATCAGAGTTCACAAATAGCGTTTGGGGATTTCAATTACAATATAATAAAATACACTTGAGTTCCTTTCTTTCGATTGATCTGCTGAGCACTCTTATCTCCAAGCTCCTTGCTCAAGTACCTAAAATGTTAACCACATAAGGGTGAGACCTTTTCACAACACAGTGGATTAAAAGATAGTAAAACGGTATATAACAAAAACTCAAGGATAATAAGTAAATCAAGCCATGGATTAACAAAATGAATCACATTCACTTATTAACAATTTTTAAATACATTCCATATTTATTCCCTTTCCATGTTTCATAAAACTGTATGTCACCTCACGGTCAGAGGCCAACATACCCACTTATACATTGTATGTCTCCTCACGGTCAGAGGACAACATACAAACCACATATACATTGTACGTCTCCTCACGGTCAGAGGACAACATACAAACCATATTCTCTTTTTCTTTTTATCTTTGCACCACTAGGAATTAGCGCACCTGCTAGGCAATTCGGCACCTACTAGGGACTTTACACCTGTCAGGACTGAGACACCCATTAGGCATCACCCGTTAGGACAACGCAATTAATTACCTTTCCATTAATTATTCATTTCTCAATTCCAGTCCACAATTTATTAACTTTTTCAGGTGGTTATGCAGTGTATTGATCCATTGGCGCACCGACGCCTAACGGGAATTTAGGACCTAATGGGCAATTCGCCTGACAGGAAATTCGGCCCTAGCAGGCAATTCACCACCTAGCAGGGCACCTAGTGTGTCGGGGCATCCAAGGATCAACCACACTGCATTCCTTTTTATTCCAGATCAGAACTCATTCACAAAAAGTCAAGCACCACATTCACACCATTCATCAAATACTCAAAGAATTGCAAGTAATATCAAATATTCATTTTCATCACTTTTAGCAGACATAATCATTCCTTTAATTCACATATCAAACCACCATTTACCAAGTATTACCCAAATCTCACATTTCCAAACATTCTTCACACACAACAATTTCAAGTTATATATATATATCCAATTCCAATTTATTATTCCTTTTTACATCACATTCCCGTTTCAATATTTATACACATACGCCATTAATTAAACACATATAGGGTCACGTTTCAATTAATCACATATAAAACTCTTAGTGAGCATATCAATTTAACAACCATCACAAATCAGTCGACATACTCAGGTATGTCTCAGAGTACATGGAATGTAAGTCAACTCCCTAGGGTTCTCCACTTCCTACTTTAGTATTAATAAAAAGAGAATTTAACATAAACAATTTAATTAATATAAAATTAACCGTAAACATATTAATCACCCCTAAATCAACTTTAAATCAAAACCATTTTGCTACCCACAACCCAGTCTAAGTATTAAACTCAAATTCTATTATACACCCTAACTATCCCTAACCCAAAGTGTGGAAAAGTGACTCCCCTTACCTGGAAATCCTAGCAATAAAGACAGAGCCACGTTTACATCCACGACTTGCTCCAGGGTCAAGGTCAATAGCGTGTTGGATCTAAATAGGGACATATGATAAAACTAATTATAACATTAAAACATATATATATCAAATAAATTCATTTTTGTCAAAATAATAAATATATATTATTATACAATAAACTTTTTCCCAAAACATCTCTTTATTTGAAAATATAGAGATAATAAAAATATTAACGGATCGTAAAATAAATTAGGTAGATGGATAGAGAGAGTTGAGAATGTTATATACCTAAGAAGGACTTAAGATTGAACGGTTGGATCTTGAGTTATTGGACCGGAAAATTATGAATACCCAAGAATTTTGCTCTCTATAGCCATTCTTCTCTGTCTCCCGCTGCTACTCTATTATGTTCTCTCTTTCATTCTACTGCTCCTCTCTCTTTCTTTATACTATTTCACTCTCTCCATGTCTTATGTTTTGATTTGTTCTCACGCTGGACAGAGCTACTCTCTAAGATGTTAAATCTAGTTTTTGTTTTTGACCCTTTTCAGTTCTTTTGTCTCTCTCTTTCTATATTTCTTTCTTTTATTTTGGGTGGGGCGGTGTAGAGGGTAGAATTAGGAAAATCAATACATATTTTATATTTTGTTCTCACTTGTGGGTTAATGTGTGTAGGTATTTTGGATTATAATCAAAAGTTTGATAATTTTAAAAATAAAATATATTTAAGTAGAACAATATTGTACTTTTAATTATTCAAACTGATTGAAAAATAATAAAGTTACCGGTCCTTCCGGATAGCTATTGCGTAAGAAAAATTATCGAAATTCAAAAATAAATATATTTTCTAAATTTTGATGTTAAACTTGAATATATATATAATATTTAAAATTTTGAAGTAGGAGATTATTATATATAACTTAAACCGGTAATATATTAAAACAGTCCAGAAGCTAAAAATAAAACAGCTTCCGAACACTATGAAAATTTACAAGGACGCTCAAAATATTAAGTTAAACATATTTTTCTGAATAAACTATTTATAAAAATGCCTCTAAGGCTTGCCATTTGAGCTCCCTATCAAAATGTTAATTAAACTAAATAAAAGTACTACTTTATTTTTGGAAAACGTATGATAACAAATTTATACTTATTTTGACTAGAAAACATATTTCAAATATAATGATGAAATCAGAATTTTATTCCGAAATTCAAATCTTGAAAACATCATATTAAATCATTTAATTATTTTGCTAGAGGTATTAGAAATAACGGGATGTTACAGCTGCCACCTTGAAATGTCACTGTTATTTATTGGGCAAAAATATGCTGAGGGCTGCTAGCTACATGTTCCACCTCAGTAAGCATGCCGAAGATATCAGCGCAACACTTTCAGTTACTGAAAAGGAAAAAAGGAGAGCTGCTGCCCAACAAGCAAAAAATCTGTTAACTCAGATTAAGGAGAGCGAGGCGAATCTTCAGTCTCTGACCGAGGCCAACTCCGACCTGCAGAAAAAACTTGAAGTATCTGAAAGAGCTCGGGAGACCGCTCAAAAGGCTTTGGAGGATGTTGGTGGAAGGGAGGCTGAGAAGGGAAGGCTGCTGCAAATAGCTCAAGAGAAATTGGCTGAGGCTCAGCAGAAGGTTGCCGAGCTGGAGGGTGTGCAGGGTCGGTTGACAAATTCTGAGAATGAGGTGTCTCGGTTGCAGGGGGAGTTGACAAAGGCTCGTCGGAAGGCTTTGAAACATAAGGTTACTGCCAAGCGGAACCACTTCAATTGGGATCATGCAGTGAATGACTCTTTTGTGAATGCTGTTAAACAATTGTCTCTCATGAATCCGGGGATCCGAGTGTTGGGTGAAAGTCCCAATTTTGGTGTTGATGGTGACCGTATTATTGACTATGCCCACGAGGATAGGGAGGTGGACTTAGCAGTGCCGAATCTCCCGAATCCCTTGGACTTGGAGAATGAAGACGAAGCTGATTTTGATGGGTCGGCCATCGCACTTTCCGAGGATGAAGACTAGATCTCTTTTGTATTTCCATTTGCTACTATTATATTTTTAATTGTTGTTTGATGAAGTACTATATGCTGTAATATGGTCGGTTTGAGCGGGATGTTGCTTTTGAATTCCATATGAAATGTTTTACTTTCATCCGGATTTTGCACTGTTCTTTATTTTGTTGTAAACTATTATTTAGATTTCGGATCTCCTACATTTGGCCAAGGTGGGATCCTCGGTCCTCGGCTTACAGAAACTGTTTAAGTTTTTAGCCGGGCATCTACTAAAGTACTTGTGATTGTTAGTTTATAAGTCCTCGTTGGAAGGACGCGTATAAACCCCCAAGTTCATCTCAGTGGCGAGCCGAGAAGAAATGGTTAGTACGTTAACAGTAAGAAGACAAGATGAATGACTGAAAAAGATAGATCTTCATTAAGCTCTTAACTGCTTACAAACAATAAAAGTCGCATGTAACATAAACATAGAAATGTTGAAATAAATGACATGTAATTTAAACAACAGAATTTTAAACTCAGGGTTGAAATTTTGCAATAATTGTGGTGGGTCTCCATTAGCTGTAGTAAGGTTTAAGCTTGGTAGCATTCCAGGAGTTGTTCAGTTGTTGCTTTGTTAGTGTCTCCAATCTGTATGCCCCCGAGCCAGTTTTTGAGATGACCCTGTAAGGGCCTTCCCAATTTCTTGCCAATTTTCCTTCTTTTGAGTTTTTCAAGCCGATGTCGGCTCGTCTGAGGACCAGGTCCCCTACAGTAAAGCTTCTTGGGACCACCCACTTGTTGTATTCTCGGGATTGTCTTTCTTTTGCTTTTTTCTCTCGATCGGACGCGAGCGATCGGATCTCCTCGCTGAGAGTTAGCTCTTCTTTCAACAAATCATCGTTTACTTCTACGGGACGTTCAGATACTCGGAATGTGGGAATCCGAGTTTCAATAGGCAACACCGCCTCACAACCATATGTTAATCGAAATGGGGTTTCTCCTGTCGAGGTCTGAATGGTCGTTCGTATTGACCATAATACCTCGGGGAGGTCAGCCCATGATCCCTTGGCTTCATACAATCTCTTCTTTAATCCGTCAATGATAACTTTATTTGCTGCTTCTGCCTGTCCGTTCGTCTGCGGGTGTTCGACCGATGAGAAATGGTGGGTAATGTGGAAGTGGTCGACCAGTTCTTGAAAGACTTTGGCTGTGAATTGTGTACCATTGTCGGTCACCAGAGTGTGTGGGACGCCGAAACGAGCGATGACCTGTCTAAGAAAGAATTTTTGGATTTTCGTTGAAGAAATTGTGGCCAAAGCCTCGGCTTCGACCCATTTTGTAAAGTAATCAATCGCGACCACCACAAACTTTAGCTGCCCCGGAGTTGTTTTGAATTTCCCTATGATGTCCATGCCCCACTGATAGAAGGGCCATGGCGCGGTCATTGAGTGTAGCTCCGACGGGGGGCGTTGGAAAATCTTTCTGTGAAGCTGACAGGACTTGCATCTCTTTACATGTTCCGAGGCATCACTTAGGAGTGTAGGCCAGTAATAGCCTGCTCGGAGTACTTTACGTGCTAAAGCTTTGGAACCTACATGGTGGCTCGAGATTCCTTCGTGGACCTCGGCCAACACGAGATCGGCTTCAGCAGGGTTCAGACACTTCAGCATAGGGGAGTCCATTCCCCGTTTATACAAAGTGTCCCCGATCATGGCATATTGAGCAGCTTGCCTGACTATCTTTTTTCCTTGGGTGGGGTCGGTTGGTAGGACTTGGAATTTAAGATACTGCTTAATGGGGTCCATCCAATCGGTGGTCAGAGATAATGCTAGAACAACACTCGGCTGGTGGACAGTTTCTTGGACTAGGCTTTTGTTGTTTTCCGGACCTTTAGTGCTAGCGAGTTTGGAGAGAATATCAGCTCGTCCATTGCAGGACCTAGGGATGTGAGTGATAGAAAACTGAGGAAAAAGATCTGAGAGGGTTTTGACTTGTTCTAGATTTTTTGGAGGATTGGTTCCTTTGCTTGAAACTCACCTTTGACCTGAGATACCACCAATTGAGAATCACTGAAAACTTCAATTTCTGAGGCCCCCATTTGGTGGGCCATCCGCAGACCAGCTATCACCGCCTCATATTCTGCTTGGTTGTTTGAGGTGGGAAACTCAAATTTGAGGGAATATTCTACGCTGAGGCCCTCGGCATTCTCAAGGATTATACCGGCCCCCGCCCCCTTTCTGTGGCTAGAACCATCAACATAAATCTTCCAAGGTTGCGGCTGGCTGGGATGGTTAAGGTCTGATAATTCTGAAACAAAATCCTCTAGGACCTGGGACTTGAGAGTTCTCCGTGGCTCGTAAGTGACGTCGAACTCTGATAGCTCGATGGACCAAGAGACCATTCTTCCCGCTAAGTCAGGTCGGTGAAGTACCTGCCTTATCGGCTGAGTTGTTTTGACTACAATGGGGTGGTTCTGAAAGTATTGTCGGAGTCTCCTGGCAGCAATTACGAAGGCAAAAGCGAGCTTCTCTATTTTGGAGTATCTCATTTTGGGTCCTTGGAGGGCCTTGCTGACAAAGTAGATGGGTCGCTCGGTCCCCGAGTCGTCCTTGACCAGGGCCGAGCTAACAGATGTTTCACTAATAGACAAGTACAGAAACAGTGTTTCCCCCTCCCGAGGACTTGTGAGGACGGGAGGGGCCGAGAGGTAATCCTTGAGCTTAGTGAACGCTTGTTCGCAAGATTCATTCCAATGAAAAATTTTGTTTTTCCTGAGAAGTTGGTACCACGGGAGGGCTTTTTTAGCTGCTTGAGGGAGGAATCTTGAGAGGGCTGCCATCCGACCGGTCAGCCTCTGGACCTCCTTCACGCTGGACGGGCTATGCATGTTCTGAATAGCTTGGCATTTCTCTGGGTTGGCCTCGATGCCCCTTTCCGTGAGCATGAAACCTAAAAAAGCCCCAGCCGGAACCCCGAAGGTGCACTTATCGGGGTTCAGGCGCATGTTGTACCTTCTGATTCTTTCCAGTATGGCTGCTAAGTCTTGAGGATGATCTTCCTTTTTCTTGCTCTTGGCTATCATATCATCAATGTACACCTCGAGAGTAGGACCAACCAAACCCGAGAAGACCTTGTTCATCATCCGCTGGTAGGTTGCGCCAGCGTTTTTCAATCCGAAAGGCATTACCGTGTAGCAATAAGTGGCCCTTTCGGTGATGAAGGCCGTTTTCTCCTGATCAGGAGGGTACATCGGGATTTGGTTGTACCCCGAGTATGCATCCATAAAGGAGAGGAGCTGGTAGCCAGCTGAGTTGTCCACAAGTTTGTCTATAATGGGGAGGGGGTATTGGTCTTTTGGGCAAGCTTTATTCAAGTCGGTATAGTTGACGCACATGCGCCACTTCCCGTTTGATTTTTTGATCAATACTGTGTTTGAAAGCCACTCGGAGTAGTTGACCTCTCGGATGAATCCGGCGGCGAGGAGCTCGGCCACTTTTTCTTCGATTACTGCAGCTTTCTCCGTGCCTACCCTTCTTTTTTTCTGGGCGACTGGCTTGGCGGTCGGGTGAACGCTGAGACGATGACAAATTAGGTTTGGATCAATCCCCGGCATATCAGCCGAGGTCCGTGCAAAAAGGTCCTTATTTTTCTTTAGAAGTTCGAGCATCCCTGCTCGTATCGTCTCCGGAAGGCTGGTCCCTAGCTTCACCCTCTTGCTCGGGAGCTCCTCATCTAACACAATGAATTCCCACTCACCTTGTGGGGTTGGTCTTGTATCATCCAACTCGGATCTGACATCCAAGTCTGTCAAAAGTACATTTCCTTTATTCAAACATAACTTTGGCTGAATTTCTTCAGGGCTCTTGAGTTTTGCTAAACTAGCATTGTAGCATAGCCTAGCTTTTTCCTGTTCGGCTCGGATAGCAACGATGGTTCCGTCTGATCCTTCAAATTTCATGGCCAGATGAACGGTCGAGACGACCGCACCGAAGGCCTGTAGGCATGTTCTACCAAGGATGGCATTATATGCTGATGGGCAATCGACCACAAGAAACTTGATTATCTCAGTCCTCGCTGAGGGGTGGTTCCCAAGTGTTACCGGTAGTTGGATGTGTTCTTTAGGAACCACCGCGTCCCCTGTAAAGCTGATTAACTTTCCCTCGAATGGGGTTAGGTCAGAAGCTTTTAATTTTAGGGCTTCAAAAAGGTTCAAGAACATGATGTCTGCCGAACTGCCTTGGTCGACAAATATCCTGGCAACCTCATAGTTGCCGACCAGGGCAGTAATGACCATTGGGTCGTTGTGACCTGGGATGATCCCTTCTAGATCTTCATCAGAGAAACAGATCGGTATACTTTTTGTGGTTCTTTTTCGGATCGGATGGTCATGGACGGCGAGCACTTGATTGATGTATTCTTTTCTGTCGGATCTCTTTTCTCCTCCCCCCGCGAAACCTCCTGCTATGGTGTTGACTCTAAGGTTTTGCGGGGATTGGTCTGTAGTTACTTCTACCATGGCTACTCTTTGTGGATCAGATGGTTGCTGACTGGTGTTATGGTTGGCTTCTCTGGTTGGGGGTCGGATGTTTCTGTCTGGGGAGGGGGTTCTTCTTCGAGCATGTCGGTTGAGTGCCTCCCTGACATACTGTTGTAACTTCCCATCTCTGATTAGTTGCTCGATGACGTCCCTTAACCAAGTGCACTCATCTGTAGTATGCCCGTATCCCCCATGATACGAGCAAAACTTGGAACGGTCTTGGCGCTGACTTCTTTGTAAGGGGGGAGGTCTTTCTACCATTCGAAGGTCGGTTTGCATTGTTTCCTACAGTATCTGACTTCTTGGGACCGTGAGGGGAGTGTATTGCTCAAATTTTGCTCGGGGAGCACTGAACCTTCTGTCCCCTCTGGGTCCTCTTCTGTCATCTCTTCTTGAATTTCCCTGAGAGGAAGGTTCCCCCCGCTCACCTCTTTCCCTGTTTTTCTGCCACTTGCTGAATTCCTCCAAATTTATGAACTTGGTGGAGTGATGTCTTAACTCCGCCATGTCCCTCGGTGGTTTTCCCACTAGTGAGTTTTTGAAGTCTCCATTCCGAAGTCCCTGAGTGAATAGGAAGACCGAGAAGCTCGGTTCGAGGTTTGGGATGGATCCTGCCTCGGAATGGAAACGGGATAGATACTCTCTCAAGGGTTCTTCAGTTTGTTGCATGACACCTGCTAGTGCGTGGTCGGACTTTGGCTGGACGCAGCTAGCGGTATATCTGTTCAGGAAAACTCTCTTCATTTCTGCCCAGGAGTTAACAGAGTTCCTAGGTAGGGCCGAGTACCATCTCAAAACAGGTGGTTGCAGGGTCATAGAAAAGGCTCGGCACTTCATCAGGTCTCCTCCATCATAAAAGTTCATAGCGCCTTCAAAAGATAAAATGTGTTCCAGGGGGTCGGTTAACCCGTTATATTTTGCTACACTGGTGGGGCCGAGGAATGCGGAAGGTGTCTCATAAGCCATGATTCGCGGAGTGAAGGGGTGGCCAGGGTGAGCGCTATCATCGGTCTCATAATTGGCTACAAGGGCTGGGTTCATCGGAGGTGGTGGGGGAAGGGCGATGGGGCCTTGAGGATCCTGGGCTGGTATGGTTACCGGGGTCGTTTCTACTGCCCGCGCAACAACCGCCTGCATGTGGATCTGCTGGAGCTCTGCTATGGCCCTTCCCATCTGCTCCAACATTTGGGCTTGTTGTTTGATTATTTCTTCAAGCTGGGTTTCCCTTCGGCCTTGGGAGTGTCCCCTCTCTTCACCGGAGACACGAGCGTCAAATGAGCGGCCGGAGCCGTGGTTTGTTACATGATTGGGGGGGTTGGGGTTTGTTTGCCTTGAATGAACGGTGTATGGACCACTGTGAGTTCGGGCTGGTACTGAGTGGTGGCTGCGGGATGGAATTTCCAGTCTCACCGAAGGCATGCTTTGGTGGGGAGGATTTCTTCCTTCCAGATCTCTTCCATTGTCAGCGCTGCCTTCTTCCAGTCTCTGGCGGTTCCTCCCGGTCTGGTGGTTTGCGCCGCGCGAGCTGTTTGCGGCATTTCCACGTGGGTTTACCATTTTTTGAGTGGGGGTAACAGTTTATCAGTTCCCCACAGACGGCGCCAATGTCGTGTCTAGGACACGGTGTATCAGATGCACCCCTAGCTCAAAGGTATAGAGAGACCCAAGAACTAGTGGATGGACTGAGGTTAGTGTGCGATTGTTTAGGTATGCTAGAGGTCTAGTTGGGACAACTAGGGTTTCCCTAATCACAGTGTGTGCAGATGTGCAATTAGGGAGAGAGAGAACGTACCAGAGCCCCTTGCTGGAGACAGCTATTTATAGGAGTGGCATTGTACCTTGTGGGCCTGTACGGAGGGCCAGCTAGGTAGCTGACGTGTCCCATTTAGGATGTAGGATGAGTCATTCATCCTTATCCTGTAATGGAGAATCTTATCCCTGTTGGCAAGTTAGGCTCACGCGCCCCTAGCTCGGACTCCTCCGGGGGTAAGCCCCATGTGGTCGGTCCTGAGGTCCTAGGATGGGTCCTGGGACAATCGCTTGGATTGGTATGGTGTGACCTATCAGATAGGGTAATATGGTCGGCCGAGTATAATAAGGGTAGACCGAGGGTCGGTCTACCACAGTCCTGTACTCCTGTTTGCTTCCGACTAGGTAGATGGTTGGCCGAGGAGATGTAGACTTGAGATGTGAGTGCTAACTACAAAAGAAACGCGTACCTCGATGATCCTTTAACTCCCCCGATCATCGATGGTTATAACTCGATAAGACGTTAATTATATTTATGCGAGTAAGAGTCCAATAAGTGCAAAGAAGTATGAAGAGTAAGAAAGAGATTGAGTATGGAAGTTTGGAGAAGAGATTAAGTTCATGAGAAGGGTATGAAAGGAAAGTGGAGAAGTGTGAAAGAATTAATAATGAATAAAAATAAGATGGGAAATCAAGTATTATTGATGATGATAATGTGTTTGTATGTTATCTTGTGTGTGTTGTATGTTGTGTGTGTCCTATTATTTTGCCTACCGTAATTCCACACCGTCGACGCTACGCGTCCGGATTGCTTACTCTCTCCTGTTCGTTGGCGTATCGGTACTGCCGGCATTTCAACGGGCAGATGGAATGCTGTATGGATGTCACCACATGGAGTAAGTATGGAAGAGGATGGAAGCGAACCGAAAGGGGTTGGGTATGGATCGGCCATGTGCAGATTGTGATCCCCGACCCGGAGCACCAACTGAGCGGAGCTGATTTAGGACCACTCCTGAGACAAGTTACCGTGCGAGGATACAAGAACTACAAAGAGAAGGCGCAGTATGAGAAACGGTGGAATTATACTACCAGAGGAAAAGGAATGCCGGGGCACGATAACACACTAGAGATCGCAACCCGAGGGGCATCATCCTTGGGAAAGAAGAAAGGACACATAAAGAAGGAGGACCTTCATCCGATTGCTTTCAATAGGGTAGTTGAAAAATAGCATGGTTAGTTTAGATTGTAGTGAATGTATTGTGTTAAGGATTACCTGAGCGATGATATGCTGATGTAACTGAAGACTGCCCGACTTCTTATATCTTTATGAGAAATGTTTAACGACTTCTTTTGATGAAATGCAAAAGTCTATTTTAAAATAATAAAACAAAAATTGGCCTCATTTTTGGTAATTTTTAATACACAAAGTTAATTATTTTGGTTTACGAAAATCGGGCTGTTACAAACCTCACACTAAGACCTCTCAAAATATCTACAATATAACACATGATCCAAAAGTAGAAGTCCCAGAGCAGGTCATCCATGTCCTCAGCAGCTCCTCAGATCCTCCACAGCTCTATCCCTAGGATCTAGGATCCAAAAAATCCACGTTATGCAGGCTCCTATGAACCAGCGGGTCCACCTCTAGCAGAAATAGTCGGCTCGACATGCACCTCCTCCTCGCTCTCATCATCCACAGGGTCCTCCTCGACCTCTCCTGACTAGGTAGAGACCCCACCACTAGGTCTAGGATCTGCAGAAGCAGTCCTCTCGAAATCAGTCGGACTAGGAGAAGGAGTCTCCTCAGTGACAACTCTATGGGAGGAAGGATAAGAACGAGTGGCAGCTCTGAAACGAAAACTATGAAATCGACGCATAGGTCGAGCCGGGGATGGTCCTCTATATGTATAAAAGGGTGGAACATGCATAGTATAGACTAAAGGGATCCTAAACCGACGAGGTCACACTCGCACCAGAGGGTTAGGGTGGTAGAGAGTGATCTCCACCTCCCCCTCAAAAGTGGCACGGTGCTCCTCATACGTCCATATACCACTAGGGATAGGGCGTATCTCGATGCAAGCGAGTTATCTGGCCATCACCTAAACAGGGCACAGGGAGTAAGTATACACATATACATAATTGATAAAGACTAAAATTACAAACACAAGTATATCATGGACAGATAATAATGCAAGTACATATGAGCAAACCAATTTTCAACATTATATCTCTTATAATGGAAGTGGCATGATGTATGATTTTCTATCCACAACTGAGGCCTCTAAAAGTCCATCTTGGACGTCCATCCAATACACCCTTGTGTTCCCGGAACACTGACATTCGTTCCCAGAACGTAATGCCAAACCATACTTGGATAATAAGCATCACTCCCGGAGTGTGCACCATGTTCCCAGAACGCATACGTTCCCAGAATGCATAAAAACCAGGTCCCGGACACTGGCCACATTCCCAGAATGTGTCATCAAGTAGGTTACAATTTGGTACTCCCGGAGTACCCTCCTCATATTCCCAGAATATGATAAACGTTCCTACCAACCAAACTTCCATTCTATATGGATGCACAATTATCAGGGTTGGTTTTATCTTTACATTAATTACTGTGATTTAGAAATATTCCAATTTCCCTTTTGAATGATTTATTTGAGGCATAATCTTTGGCACAAAATTCTCCTTTGAATTATCTCAAAAACATGCCCTTAAACTTAGATTGGGAAAACATAACCAATGGTATTCAAAAACTTAACTTTTTATTTTTCAGATTCAGGTACTAACCGGTTACAGTTTCAGGCTAACCGGTTAGAATTACATACCTGAACTGTATACCATTGAAATTCAGAAAAACCCTTTTTCTTGAATTCTCTACCCAATCCATAAACAAGTTTAACATTGTTTTACACCTCAAAAACCACTGTTTTTATCATTCAAAAGTCTAAATCACATTTCATTCTCCAATGAGCATAATTTCCTCTTGAAATTATCCCATTACACTAAGGTATTAACTCTTTAACTGCAATCTGAACTATAACAGTGAAACCAACTTATTTTCAGATTGTTTTCCATGAAATTAAGGCCTAGATTTGAGTAGGATTTATAAGACCGCAAAACTGATTTTGTAAACTTATTTTCTTTTGCCTTTTTACAATGTCTAACCGGTTACGAATATCAAGTAACCGGTTAGATTATGCAGTCAGACACTAAAACATGAGTTTTAACAAACCATTCTCTTCATTACTCAAATCTAACCAAATTTCAACCTTTAACAGAGTTCATATACCTTAAATAAATATGTTTAATCATAGAAACACATATAACCTTGCATGCATTTGGTTTAGTGCATCAAATTGCATAAAAATCCATACAAACACAGTTCAATACCTCAAATCACAGATTATACATTTAGCTTCTGATTTAAACATTTAAATCACTTGCATGCATCAATATAAAGTTGCTCAAAACACCATTGAGCTAGAATTTGGCCTCCAAGCCTTTGTGTTTCACACACATAATGCCCTTTTTGAGTTTTGTTAACTCAAATCCTAATTCACTTGATTTTTAGTCTAAATCTAGTATAAGGTAGACTTCTCCCATACCTTAGGATAGAGTTTGATGAAGATTGACACTGACTTGAAGAAAAATCCACAGATTCCCCACAAATCCTAGGTTCTGCTCTCAGCCACGATTTCCATCAATAGGGTTCAAAGACCAGAAAATTTGACATAGTATTTGGCCAAAGAAATTGGGGAAAACAATTAGAAATTGCTCTAGGTAACATGCACTAAGAATAGGAACAGATTTGGAATCAAAAGGGTTTGTGTGCTTACCTAAATCAAAGCTTGAACTCAGCTTCCAGAATCAATAACAAAACAGAGTTCAGTTTCCAACTCCAACTTCTAGGGTTGATTCCTCTTCACACAAGAACCCTCAGCTCACAAGGTGTATATCAATGAAAAGCCCTTGATTCAAGCTTTTCAGAAGTGTATGTTTCGCTCTCTAATTCTCAAGGAAGAAGACGAATTTCTTAGAACAAATTTGAAACCCTAACAGCCCTTCTCCAACACAAAATGCAGAAAATCAACCTCTTTACCTCATAAATTCATCAATTTATAGGGCAATTCGTGTGCCATGCAAGGCGACACGTGTATTCCACTGAATTTGAGTGAGATTCGTGGCGATTAAACGAATTAATCAAGTGATTACTCATCAAAACGCACTAACCCAGTTTATGGGTTCATCGTCTAACCGGTTACAGGGCATTACTAACAGGTTAGATCAGTACAAAATTTAAAAATTAATAATTATAAATCTTTCCCTCCAAGAACTTTTTCAATATTACATTTAGGTCCTAATCTAGGGACTAAAATGCAATATCCTTATATTTTGCATTTATTTGCCATATAAAAATATTTCAACTAATTTTTATATTTCAGGCTAATTAAATACAAAACATAAACTTGGAAATTCATATAAATTAATAATAAAACTTTTATTATTAATTTCCTTATTATTCGGGAGACGAAAATTAGGGGTGTTACACTACTCCCCCACTTAAAAGGAATTTCGTCCCCGAAATTCTAGCTTACATAAACAACTCCGGATACTCTTGACGCATCTTTTCCTCTAATTACCAGGTAGCTTCAGACACGTCAGCATTTTCCCATATGACTTTCACTAAAGGTATCTCCTTTCCCCTGAGCTGCTTAACTTCACGATCTTCTATCTGAACCGGTCTGGTCTCAAAGGTAAGGTTTTCCTTCAAAGTTAGGTCATCAGGTTGGAGTTTTAAAATAACTGATGGGTCATGCACATACTTCTTCAATTGCGAAACGTGAAAGACGTTGTGCAAATTGGATAGAGAGGGTGGTAAAGCTAGTTGGTAAGCAACAGGACCGACTCTCTTAAGGATTTGATATGGACCTATACACTTAGGCGAAAGCTTTCGGGTTCTCAAAGCTCTACTGATTCCTTTCATCGGAACTATCCGAAGAAACACATGGTCGCCCTCCGAAAACTCTATTGGTTTCCTTCTTTTGTCAGCATAACTCTTTTGCCGACTCTAAGCCGCTTTCATCTTTTCTTGAACCATCCTGATCTTCTCAGATGTCTGCTGAATCATTTCCGGTCCAACCATTAAATTCTCCCCCACTTGGAACCAACATAGCGGGGTTTGACATTTCCTTCCATACAACGCCTCAAATGGTGCCATCCCAATACTTGCATGATAGCTGTTGTTGTATGTGAATTCTGCAAGAGGTAGCACTTGATCCCAACTTCCTTGTTCTTCAAGTGCACAAGCCCGCAATACATCCTCCAAAGACTGAATCGTTCTCTCCGTCTGGCCATCAGTCTGTGGATGATACGCAGAACTCAATTTCAATCTCGTTCCCATAGCATCATGTAAACCTTGCCAGAATTGCAAAGAAAATCTGGGATCTCGATCTGACACAATACTCGAAGGCACTCAGTGAAGACGAACTACCTCTTTAATATAGATCTGGGTAAGCTTGTCCAAAGAATAGCGCATATTGATCAGAATGAAATGCGCCGACTTGGTCAACCTATCCACAATCACCCAGATTGCATCATAATTTGCTGCTGTCCTTGGCAAACCAGACACAAAATCCATTGAGATACTATCCCACTTCCATTGGGGAATACTCAAAGGTTGCAACTGTCCTCCTGGTTTCTGATGTTCTACCTTAGCTTTTTGGCAAATCAAGCATGCCGCCACATATTCTGCAACATCCTTTTTCAATCCAGACCACAAAAACATCTTCTTCAGATCCTGATACATTTTGGTTGATCCAGGATGCATACTCATCCGACTCTTATGTGCTTCATCAAGAATCAATCTTCTAACCTCCTGATCTCTTGGTATACAAATCCTTGTCCTAAAACGAAGAATTCCATCCAACCCAATCTTGAAATCAGGTTCCTTTCCTTCTGAACCTAATATTATCTTTTCCATCAAATCTCCATCCGCTTGTTGCAATTCCTGAATTCTTTCCAAGAACTCATTTGTGATCTGCAATATCCCTAACCTGATGCTTGTTGGCTCCACTTGTGTCAACAGGCTCAAATCTCTGAATTCCTCAATCAACGCTGCTTCCTTAACCATCATCGCACTTATGTGGATTGCTTTCCGACTCAAAGCATCTGCAACCACATTTGCTTTACCCGGATGATGGTGGAGTTTAAAGTCATAATCTTTCAAAAACTCTTTCCACCTTCTTTGCCTCATGTTCAAATCTTTTTGGTCGAACAGATATTTCAAACTCTTATGGTCACTAAATACTTGGAACGTAGTGCCATAGAGATGATGTCTTCATATCTTTAAGGCAAACACGATCGCAGCCAATTCCAAATCGTGTGTCGGGTAATTCACCTCATGATTCTTCAATTGTCGCGATGCATAAGCCACTACTCTTCCTTCTTGCATCAATACACAACCCAGTCCTTGCTTAGATGCATCACAGTACACTTCAAAACTTTTGTGAGGATCAGGTAAGATTAACACAGGAGACGATGTTAACAATTCCTTCAACTCACGGAAACTAACTTCACACCGATCGTCCCACACGAACGGTTGATCTTTCCGAGTCAACTTGGTCAAAGGCAATGCAATATTGGAAAATCCTTCTATGAACCGACGATAGTATCCAGCCAGCCCTAAGAAACTTCTCACCTCAGTCACAGTCTTGGGCTGTTCCCAGCTTAGCACTGAACTTACTTTCGCTGGACCCACCGGAATTCCTTCTTTAGAGATTACATGCCCCAAAAACTTCACTTCATTCAACCAAAACTCACATTTCGTAAGTTTGGCATATAATTGCTTCTCCTTCAGAACTTTTAACACAATCCTGATATGCTCTTCATGCTCTTCCGGATTCTTAGAATAGACCAGAATATCGTCGATAAACACCACCACAAATAAATCCAGATATGGTCTAAAGATCCGGTTCATATAATCCATGAAAATAGCAGGTGCATTAGTCAATCCGAACGGCATCACAACATACTCATAATGACCGTATCGAGATCGAAATGCAGTCTTGGGTATATCCTCCTCCTTTATCCTGATCTGATGATAACCCGATCTTAGATCAATCATGGAAAATACTGCAGCTCCCCTAACTTGATCCATAAGGTCATCAATCCTTGGCAAAGGGTACTTATTCTTAATGGTGACCTTATTCAACTGCCTGTAGTCCACACACATTCTTATACTCCCATCCTTCTTCTTTACAAACAGTAATGGAGCTCCCCAAGGCGAAACGCTTGGCCTGATCATCTGCTTCTGCAGTAATACCTCTATCTGCTTCTTTATTTCTGCCATCTCTGGTGGTGCCATCCTATAAGGAGCAATAGAGATGGGACTAGATCCAGGGACTAAATCAATCCCAAACTCTATCTCTCGCTTCGGAGGTAATCCTGGTATTTCCTCAGGAAATAATTCCGGAAATTCCCTCACCACAGGAATCTCTTCTATCGGCATCGACTCTTCTTCCCCAGTAGCAGAGAACAAACACATATTGTTGGAAAACTACACTCGGTGTGTGAAATAACTAGGAACACTAGGAGAACACCTAGAAGGGGGGTTGAATAGGTGTTATAGAAACTTTGAAAGATTTTCGCAAGAAACAAATCTAAACGATTAAAACCAATGAAAATCAATCAATTAACAAATATTATATGATCAAAGATTAAGCGGAAACAATCAACACCAATATTCTTATTGATTAACCTAGTTATGAAAATGATTTTCACTTTATCAATTTGAACAATAAAGATTCAATTCAATCAATTATGAAAAATCACTTTTTCTAGGTTTTCAACCAAGAACACAATGAATAACAAGAATGTAAAGAGTTAAGGGTTTAGAGATACGACACAGTGATTTATCCTGGTTCACTTTCATCCGCTTGAAAGCTACTCCAGTCCCCTCTTCAACCAAGAGAGATTCTTCACTATGAGGAATTAGAGTTTCTCAAATTACAAGTAAATGCCTCACAAGACTTCCTTCTTGCTAGCCTACAAGAGATACCACACCCTTGCCTTGTAACCCTATTGATATCTAATCTAACCTCTTCTCTTGCTTGCCGATACCCACAACAAGTCTTCCAATTGCTTGTTTTTCAACAAGGCTTCCAAGTGCTTGATGAAATGCCTCACCAAGGCTTCCAATATAACTTTGCTTGATTCACAAAATCAAGTCTTCCTTTGTTGTAGATAGCTTGCCTTTTGCAAAGATTACAACTCAAATGAAAAACAATAACAATCCTATGAATCTCTTTCAAAAGCTATGAAATATCAACATGAGAGATTCAAGGTTCTTGATCAAAGAATGTAAAAATGAAAACTTTGATCTTGAGAGAGTGAGAGAGAATAGTGTGGCTTTGATTCTTTGTAAAATTGTGTATCAAAATGATTCTAGTTAATAGAAATGATTAGGAAAAGGTTTATATAGAATACCCAAAAGTTGGAGCAACTTAGAATAGCTTTTGAGAAGTGAAAAACGTATTTAAAACAGTTACAGACCCTGTTTACTCGAGTAAAATAAGTGTTAATCGAGTAATACGAAAGCAAGATAATTTTCACTCGAGTGAGACCAAAAATACTCGAATAAAGGTGCAGATAATCGATTATCAAAAGTTTTTTAATCGATTATCAGTTCAAAATACACTGTTCATCAATTATCAAAATCTGTTAATCGATTATTAACATTAAAAATCACTTAAAACTTGTTTTCTCAAAAGCTAAACCTTTTCTTTCAAACCTTTAAGCCACCTATTGATTTTAGGCAAAGTGAATACTCAAAATATGATATAATCATGCAATCAAAAAGAGATTCACTACCCTCTAAGAGACTCTACCCAAACTCATAAACTAAAAGACTTGTGAGGCAAAAGATAAAACAATAAAACATAAACTACCAAACTAAGTCTTCATGAGTTGGCTCTCTCTTCTTAACTTGATGTTTGTTGTTGCTTGTTGAGCTTGAACTTGATCAACACACTTGAAGCTTGTTCAAAACCTTTTGGCATTTATCAAAACATTCTTCATGGATCTTACACATATAACCCTCAAGTTCAAGGGTCCTATATTGAATTGTCTTTTCCTCACAATTGATGATCACTTGGTTCTTCATCAACCAATCCATACCCAAGATCACATCCAATTGTAACTTAGGGAGACAAACCAAATCTACTTTGGAAAGACGACCCAAGATTTCCACGTTACACCCTAAACAGAATTTAGCGGTAAAAATCGGTATTCCAGTAGGGGTATCTATGCTAAGATAACAAGGTGAATCGGAAACAACAAGATTCAGCCTATTTACACATTCAGGAGAAACAAAAGAATGTGTAGCTCCAGAATCAAACATGATTTTGCAAGATTGGTGATTAAGCAGAAAGTTACCTTGCACGAGATTCGGGGTTTGGGTTGCTTCATTACCACTCAGGGTAAACACTCTTCCTTGTACCACAGGCTTTCCAGCAGATCCCTTTGCATCACCTTTTGCAGACTCCTTGCATTCACGAGCAAAGTGACCTTGCTTCCCACATTTGAAACATCCTCCTGTGGACCAGCAGAACTGACCATGATGATAACGCCTACACTTCTCGCAATAAGGAGCATTATCGCGAGACTTGTTCTTGTTATCCATCACATCTTTGCCCTTGCCTTTGTTCTTCTGAGAATATGGACCATTACTCCGATGATCAAACCTCTTCTTCCTCTGTGGTCCATAGTTCTGTCCAACCCCTTTCCCTTGACTTCCAATCAACTCAGCCTTCTTGTCATCCTCATACATTCTGCACATATCCACCAGTGCAGGGAAACTCTGAATCCTCTGATAACTGAAAATAGACTTCAGCTCCGGTCTCAGTCCACCTTCAAACTTAACACACTTACTCCTTTCATCAGGGTTATTCAAGTAGTAGGGAGAATATTTCATCAGTTCCTCAAATCTGGCAGCATATTCTCCTACACTCATATCCCCCTGCTTCAATTGCATGAACTCTACTTCCTTCTTTCTCCTTAAATCTTCCGGAAAGTATTTATTAAGAAATTTCTCCATAAATACTCCCCAGTTGATTTCTCTTCTTTCAAAATTCATCAATTGAACAGCGTGATCCAACCAGTTTTCAACTTCCCCATGAAGCATGTAAACTGCATAGGTTACCTTCTGTTCATCAGAACAATCTAGAGTTCGGAAAATCTTGTTGATCTCATACAACCACTTGTTTGCCTCATCAGGTTTGTATCCGCCTTCAAACCTTGGTGGATTGCATTTCCTGAACTCCGACAGAGTCCTAGCATCATGATTCACCATGTTGCCAACAGGTGGGTTACCAGCTCGCCCTTGAGATGGCTGCTATTGTTGCTACTGCTGCATACCTTCTAGCACGGTCGTGATTCGTTCTAACATTTCGTTCGTAATATTTCTATTTATGGTTGCCATAGAAAGACCTGCACTATGGGCTTTGGGTCACTAAAAAGGTCTTTGAAACATAAATGTCACTAACTTACTCAAAACATATTCAATTAACATTTAATACCATACTTAGCTGCATCATCGGGGCCATGAGGGACAGGACCAATGCTCTGATACCACCAAACGTGTGACGCTCTCGTTTTACATCTTGAAAATAACTAATATTTCCAAATGATTGAAATACTTGCCCGATTAGGACTAGAAAATTTGTCCTTTTTAATTTGTACTTGCCCGATTATAAACACTTTAAATCTAAACCAACAATTGAATTCGGCTTAATAATATCTTAATTACAAAAAGACTCTCGAGATAATATTTACTTAAACGTAATAAAACACCTTCGTAGTCCTTATTGAAATATATTGTTTGTCTCTCGAGTTTAATCAAATATATAAAATATAAACTTGTCGCCGAACCCTTTTTGAGTCAAAATCAGAGTATGCGGAAGTAAAAAGTAATACTTGTGGGGCACTGCTGAGGTAAGTAAAACATATCATATATATGTATATCATAACATAAACCCCATAAGTATCATCAGTAGCAAGTAGCATAAGTCGAGATAGAAAGAGTTTATAAAAACATATACAACCCAGCTGCATAAAATAAAACCTCACTCTAAGACCTCTCAAAATATCTACAATATATCACATGATCCAAAATTAGAAGTCCCAGAGCAGGTCATCCATGTCCTCAGCAGCTCCTCAGATCCTCCACAGCTCTATCCCTAGGATCTAGGATCCAAAACATCCACGCTATGCAGGCTCCTATGAACCAGCGGGTCCACCTCTAGCAGAAATAGTCGGCTCGATATGCACCTCCTCCTCGCTCTCATCCTCCACGGGGTCCTCCTCGACCTCGCCTGACTGGGTAGAGACCCCACCACTGGGTCTAGGATCTGCAGAAGCAGTCCTCTCGAAATCAGTCGGACCAGGAGAAGGAGTCTCCTCAATGACAACTCTATGGGAGGAAGGATGAGAACGAGTGGCAGCTCTGAAACGAAAACTATGAAATCGACGCATAGGTCGAGCCGGGGGTGGTCCTCTATATGTATAAAAGGGTGGAACATGCATAGTATAGACTAAAGGGATCCTAAATCGACGAGGTCGCACTCGCACCAGAGGGTTAGGGTGGTAGAGAGTGATCTCCACCTCCCCCTCAAAAGTGGCACGGTGCTCCTCATACGTCCATATACCACTAGGGATAGGGCGTATCTCGATGCAAGCTAGGTATCTGGCCATCACCTAAACAGGGCACAGGGAGTAAGTATACACATATACATAATTGATAAAGACTAAAATTACAAACACAAGTATATCATGGACAGATAATAATGCAAGTACATATGAGCACACCAATTTTCAACATTATATCTCTTATAATGCAAGTGGCATGATGTATGATTTTCTATCCACAACTGAGGCCTCTAAAAGTCCATCTTGGACGTCCATCCAATACACCCTTGTGTTCCCGGAACACTGACATTCGTTCCCAGAACGTAATGCCAAACCATACTTGGATAATAAGCATCACTCCCGGAGTGTGCACCACGTTCCCAGAACGCATACGTTCCCAGAACGCATAAAAACCAGGTCCCGGACACTGGCCACATTCCCAGAATGTGTCATCAAGTAGGTTACAATTTGGTACTCCCGGAGTACCCTCCTCATATTCCCAGAATATGATAAACGTTCCTACCAACCAAACTTCCATTCTATATGGATGCACAATTATCAGGGTTGGTTTTATCTTTACATTAATTACTGTGATTTAGAAATATTCCCATTTCCCTTTTGAATGATTTATTTGAGGCATAATCTTTGGCACAAAATTCTCCTTTGAATTATCTCAAAAACATGTCCTTAAACTTAGATTGGGAAAACATAACCAATGGTATTCAAAAACTTAACTTTTTATTTTTCAGATTCAGGTACTAACCGGTTACAGTTTCAGGCTAACCGGTTAGAATTACATACCTGAACTGTATACCATTGAAATTCAGAAAAACCCTTTTTCTTGAATTCTCTACCCAATCCATAAAAAAGTTTAACATTGTTTTACACCTCAAAAACCACTGTTTTTATCATTCAAAAGTCTAAATCACATTACATTCTCCAATGAGCATAATTTCCTCTTGAAATTATCCCATTACACTAAGGTATTAACTCTTTAACTGCAATATGAACTATAACAGTGAAACCAACTTATTTTCAGATTGTTTTCCATGAAATTAAGGCCTAGATTTGAGTAGGATTTATAAGACCACAAAACTGATTTTGTAAACTTATTTTCTTTTGCATTTTTACAATGTCTAACCGGTTACGAATATCGAGTAACCGGTTAGATTATGCAGTCACACACTAAAACATGAGTTTTAACAAACCATTCTCTTCACTACTCCAATCTAACCAAATTTCAACCTTTAACAGAGTTCATATACCTTAAATAAATATGTTTAATCACAGAAACACATATAACCTTGCATGCATTTGATTTAGTGCATCAAATTGCATAAAAATCCATACAAACACAATTCAATACCTCAAATCACAGATTATACATTTAGCTTCTGATTTAAACATTTAAATCACTTGCATGCATCAATATCTTGCATGCATCAATATAAAGTTGCTCAAAACACCATTGAGCTAGAATTTGGCCTCCAAGCCTTTGTGCTTCACACACATAATGCCCTTTTTGAGTTTTGTTAACTCAAATCCTAATTCACTTGATTTTTAGTCTAAATCTAGTATAAGGTAGACTTCTCCCATACCTTAGGATAGAGTTTGATGAAGATTGACACTGACTTGAAGAAAAATCCATAGATTCCCCACAAATCCTAGGTTCTGCTCTCAGCCACGATTTCCATCAACAGGGTTCAAAGACCAGAAAATTTGACATAGTATTTGGCCAAAGAAATTGGGGAATACAATTAGAAATTTCTCTAGGTAACATGCACTAAGAATAGGAACAGATTTGGAATCAAAAGGGTTTGTGTGCTTACCTAAATCAAAGCTTGAACTCAGCTTCCAGAATCAATAACAAAACAGAGTTCAGTTTCCAGCTCCAACTTTTAGGGTTGATTCCTCTTCACACAAGAACCCTCAGCTCACAAGGTGTATATCAATGAAAAGCCCTTGATTCAAGCTTTTCAGAAGTGTATGTTTCGCTCTCTAATTCTCAAGGAAGGAGACAAATTTCTTAGAACGAATTTGAAACCCTAACAGCCCTTCTCCAACACAAAATGCAGAAAATCAACCTCTTTACCTCATAAATTCATCAATTTATAGGGCAATTTGTAACGACCCAAATTTATTTCCCTTTTTCTTTTAATTTGTTTATAAAAATGTGAGGTAATTTTTCGCCCTTCTTGGAAAATAAACTTAAGTCATTACTCAATCAACACATCCACACATCAGTCATATGGAGATGAGAAATAATATACATCATTTACATTATGGTCATTAAAAAGGTTTTCAGCATATATTACATCAGCAGCAGTGATAGTTTAGTTATGATCACACCAAAAGAAAGACTCCAGATTTAACATATATACATTATACTACACATCAAAACAAAACCCAGAGCCGTGGTTCTCAAACTCCATAACCTATAGTCAAAAGGGGTTAAAGTCCTACTAAATAATATTATACATTCCCACCGCTTTGCACTCAATTCAGTCACCAATTACCCATTGGCTTCTGGTTGAATTCTCCACCGGAGTATCCGCTGCCTCGGGGTTTTCTTCTTCCTCAGGATCCTCTTCCTCTGGGTCCTACTCCTCTTCGGGATCCTCTTCCTCTTCCCCACCCTCCGAACGCGGGGTTGACCCACTAGGAACGTATTCCGGGGTCAACACTCTAGTTCGGGTGGAAGGGCCAGGACGAGCAGGATTCTCTCGAATAATCCTCTCACGAGGAGGAGAGGAACTCACAGGAAGAGATCATCTAAAATGATGTACAAGAGGCAGGGGATAACCTGGTCGATATTGCAAAGTAGGTGGTACATGCATAATATAAATCATAGGAATCTTTACCCTTTTAGGACGCATTCGGGATAATGGATTCGGATAACGAAAGATCACTTCAACGTCACCCTCAAACATTACCCGATCGTCCTCGTAATGCCACTGGCCATTACGGAGCGGCCACATTTCTATGCAGAAGAGATTCCTCGCCATGACCTAACAAACAAAAGGGCAGGGAGTAAGTCATAGCCGAAGCACATCAACAAATAATAATCTATCCGTACTAGAAATAACAAGCACAGGTAGTCAAGTAATCACAGAATAATGCATACACAAATGCAAACCCAGTTATTCACACAATTCTCTTGTGATTAGGTGGCATGATGCATGTAATATCATATCATTCATATCCCGGGAGCATCACAGTTCGGAGGCAAATGGAGTCATCGTGAGCTTCCTCCGCTCGACCCTCTCGATTTACAGGCTTCCTCCGCCAAACGCACGAATTACAGACTTCCTCCGCCTGACGTAGAACTAGTATAGGCCTCAACAAACTGGAGCAGATCTCAATCAATGCATGAATGCAAGAATGGTTCATTACCAGTCTTTAGCAGTTAGTCTTTTATCATACTTCAATCATTCTAATCATTTTATCATATCAACATCCGCGCTCCTAGGGCGAATAGATATAATTTATTCTTATCAAATTATGAATTTAGTATTCACATATTATCATCAAATTCAATCCATATTGTACAAATATGATAGGTTAAAGCTAGGTATAATAGAATTTAGCACTTTTCCCTTTTTAAGGTCATTTTAATCAATTGGAGAAGTCTCCAATCAAATAGAATGTAAAAATTCAGATTTTAGTAGAAAAATTGGGGTGGTCATATCGATATGCCCCTATGCATATCGATATGCATAATCGATATGCCCATGCTGGATATCGATATGCACATTGAAATTTCAGCATATTACATGAGGTTTGAAGTACCAAATCTTAATATACTTCACTCTAACCATTCTCAAGCCAAAACAGATTAATGTCATGTATAAATACATCTGTTCATGCATAATTTCAACAAACATGGCATCAACTTCATGTAAAATTCAAGTATTATGCTTAAAAGACACAAAGATCATAACATAACCTATGATTTCCATTTCCCTTTCATTATAGTTCAGTTTCTTTATTGGTTTAGCACTTAATCATCATATATAAATTGTTCCAATTCAGAAATTATGCTAGAATGACCTCCAAGTCATTTTCTTATAGCAAGTTCTCAATTTTCCCAAGTTTTGCCCTTGAGTTCATGAGAACTCCTATATCTCTAGCCATCCGATTATTATTCTAGCACCCGGTTAAATTCTCCCTTACCTATCACAAGGATTCAGACTTGTTTGGGTTGGAAAAGATTGGTTTGGTTGAGAGAATCCCAACTTTTTGGTTCAGCTGATAAGTGCTCTGTTTTCAGTTCAGCAGGGTCACAAAATCCATGTTGATCACCATGAAAAAGACACAATAATTCGTGATCAATGGTTAGAATCAAAACTAGGATGTGTAATCTTGAAAATAAAACAAGTTTGAAGCTCCAAGAATACTTGAGCTTACCACAAAGATTAAAGGAAGTTGGGTTCTGGAGTCTGAAATTGCACAAATCAGACTTGAGCACCAAACTTTGCAGGGTCACTACTCCTTCTACAGATCACCAACACGAACAAGATTGGTACCAATTTGTAGAGGGTTAAGAGAGCTTTGATTTGGTATATAGCTTGCTAGGTTTTGAGGATTGAAGCACAGAGAACGAATTGAGTGAAGTTGATGACAGAAAACTCAAGTTTCTGCAGAATTTTGGCTAAGTTTATGGTTTTGTGAGGGTTTAAGACACATACTCCCTCTTTTAATCCAAGTTAACTGACTTGGGCAAGTCACTATCAAGCCTAAACAGTGCTAGGGTGAAGTGCTAGGGTGACTTGTATGCAGTTTGTGGTCAAAAACTTGGAGAAACCACAGCCATTCGTGCTTAAACCGACTTACTTTTGAACTGGCAGACTCGTGGATATCGATATCCACTTCTGGATATCGATGTCCAGCATCGATATGCACTTCTGCATATAGATATGCATGGCTCAAAAAGACAACACCTTTCGCATTCAAATGGCCATAACTTTTTCGTTAACCGTTGGATCTTGCTCAAATTAGGAGACAAGCTTCCTAACATGCTTATCTTCAAATCCAACGGTTGGTTTTGTGTCTAATGCTATAAATCTTTTATTTCAATTTTCCTATCATAAGAACTCACACTAAACATATAAAACATGCTTTATATCTTATTTTATTCATACAATATTTATAATTTCGAGGATAAATTCCGTGGGCGTTACAACTCTCCCCCACTTTAAGGAATTTCGTCCCCGAAATTCACCTAATTTTTACATCGATTCAAACAAATGAGGATACTCCTCGCGCATTTGGTCTTCTAGTTCCCAAGTCAGGTCGGTGACTTTGCCTCGCTGCCACGCTACTTTGACCAAAGGAATATCATTCCCTCTCAACCTTTTGATTCGTCTATCTTCGATGCGGATTGGACCGGCTTCAAATGTCAGATTCTCCTTCAGAGGTAACATATCCGGTTGAATCTGGATTATGGTAGAGGGATCATGCACAAACTTTCGGAGTTGAGAAACATGAAAGACATTGTGAAAATTGGATAGAGACGGGGGCAAAGCAATTTGATATGCAACAGGGCCGACTCTTTTCAAAATTTGGTACGGACCAATAAACTTTGGGGACAACTTTTTGGGTTTCAACACTCGACCAATACCGGTTGTTGGAACAACTCTGAGGAAAACATGGTCGCCTTCTTCAAATTCCAACTTAGATCTCCTACGATTAGCATAACTCTTTTGTCGACTCTGAGCAGTCTTCATTTTCTCTTGAATCATCTTGATCTTCTTTGTCGTATCCTGCACTATATCGGGACCAATGAGTGTATTCTCCCCCACTTGAAAGCAACACAGTGGGGTTCTACACTTTCTCCCATAGAGGGCTTCAAATGGTGTCATCCCGATACTTGCATGATAACTGTTGTTGTAGGTAAATTCTACCAAAGGCAACAACTCATTCCAACTTTCCTGATATTCCAGTGCGCAAGCGTGCAACAAATCCTCGAGCGATTGGATTGTTCTTTCTGACTGTCTGTCCATTTGGGGATGATAGGCAGAACTCATCCTCAGTCTTGTTCCCAAAGCATGATGCAGACTCTGCCAGAATCTGGAGATAAACCTCGGATCACGGTCCGAAATGATACTAGAGGGAACTCCATGCAATCTCACGATCTCCTTGATGTATAGTTGTGTGAGCTTTTCCAATGAATATCGCATATTGATTGGAATAAAATGGGCCGACTTCGACAATCGGTCCACAACAACCCACACAGCTTCATAGCCACCTTGTGTCCTTGGAAAACCCGACACAAAATCCATGGCTATGCTGTCCCACTTCCATTCAGGGACTTCCAATGGTTGTAGTTCTCTGCCAGGCCTTTTATGTTCAATCTTCGCCTTCTGACAAACAAGGCAAGATGATACATAAGCTGCTACGTCCGTCTTTAAACCAGGCCACCAGAACATCTTCTTCAAATCCTGATACATTTTGGTTGATCCTGGATGCAAACTCATCTTACTCTTGTGAGCTTCTTCCAGAATAACCTTTCTTAGTTTTGGATTGGCAGGAACGCATACTCTATTCTTGAATCTCAAGATTCCATCTGTTCCCAGCTGGAAATCTGGTTCCTTTCCTTCTGCACTTAGCCTCTGCTTCTCTTGCAATTCAACATCTTCTTGCTGTAATTTCCGAATCTCATTAAGAAATTCATTGGAAATTTGCAGCATTCCCAATTTAATGCTTCTCTGGTCAAATTGCACCGCTAAGTTCAGATCACGGAACTTCTCAATCAGCTCCGCTTCCTTCACCATCAATGCACTGACGTGCAAAGCTTTACGACTGAGAGCATCAGCTACCACGTTGGCCTTTCCAGGGTGGTAATGCAATTCAAAGTCATATCCCTTAATGAACTCCATCCACGGCCATTGCCTCATATTCAGTTCCTTTTGATCAAAAAGATACTTCAAACTCTTATGATCACTGAATACTCGAAACGTAACTCCATATAAATAGTGTCTCCATATCTTCAATGCAAACACTATTGCAGCAAGTTCCAAATCATGCGTTGGGTAGTTCTCTTCATGAACTTTTGCTTGTCTTGATGCATAAGCGACCACTTTACCTTCTTGCATCAAAACACAACCCAAACCTTGTTTCGAAGCATCACAGAATACTTCAAAACCTTTCTGCGGATCAGGTAAAATTAACACCGGAGATGATGTCAATCTACCTTTCAGCTTCTAAAAACTTGCTTCACATCTTTCGTCCCATACAAAAGGTTGCTCCTTCCGTGTCAAACGTGTTAGAGGAAGAGCAATATTGGAGAATCCTTCGATGAATCTCCTATAATATCCGGCTAATCCCAGAAAACTTCGAATCTTGGTGACAGTCTTGGGCCTTTCCCAATTGAGCACCACTTCCACTTTTGCCGGATCGACTGCAACCCCTTCTTTAGAAATTACATGTCCAAGGAAGTTCACTTTTTCCAACCAGAACTCACACTTGGATAACTTAGCATATAATTTCTTCGCCTTGAGGATTTCTAACACAATCCTCAGGTGAGTGGCATGCTCCTCCAGATCCCTAGAGTATATCAGAATATCATCGATAAACACGACCACAAAAGAATCTAGATAAGGCCGAAAGATCCTATTCATGTAATCCATGAATATGGCCGGAGCATTGGTTAATCCGAAAGGAATCACTACATACTCGTAGTGTCCATATCGTGACCGAAATGCAGTCTTTGGAATATCTTCCTCTTTGATACGGATCTGATGTTACCCAGACCTCAGATCGATCTTGGAAAATACCGCTGCTCCATGAACCTAATCCATCAAATCATCTATCCTTGGGAGAGGGTACTTATTCTTCACTGTCACCTTATTCAGCTGCCGATAATCTACACACATTCTCATGCTCCCATCCTTTTTCCTGACAAAGAGGACAGGTGCACCCCATGGTGAGACGCTCGGTCTTATAAACTGCTTCTCTAGCAAATCCTCTATCTGCTTCTTCAGCTCTGCCAATTCCAACGGAGCCATTCGATACGGGGCAATCGAAATAGGATCAGCTCCAAGAATCAATTCGATACTAAACTCCACTTCTCTTTTCGGCGGCAATCCAGGCACTTCTTCAGGAAACACTTCCGGGAATTCACAAACTACAGGAATATCTTCTATCTTGGCTTCCTTCTCGACATCAGCCGAAAGCAAACACAGATAACCTTCCGGTTGGCTTAACGGAGATTCTTGGGTTTGAAAGATCAAATAATTTCTATGGCAATCGATAGTTACATGGTTAATGGACATCCAGTCCATTCCCAGTATCACATCTAATTGCGATAGAGGCAAACAAATCAAATTAACTAGAGTCGTTCGGTCTAATACCGTAACTTGACAGTTTAGACAAACTCTTGAAGAAATAACGGGAGAGTTAGTCGGGGTTGACACTTTCAACTTATAGGGCATATCTGAGACTACAAGCTTCAGACGATTAACACACTCGTACGACACAAACGAATGTGTTGCACCCGAGTCAAACAAAATCTTACAAGGCATACCATTCAGAAGATAGTTACCTTGAACAAGATCTTCAGATTGATCGGCTTCAGCACCCGACATGGTATAGACCTTAGCTTGCTTGATAGACTTGTTTCCAGATCCGCCTTGACTTGCCTTCTTGATTGCTTCAGGACAATAATGAGCGATATGTCCTTGCTTTCCACACTCAAAACATGTTGGTGGCCTCTCGCTCCAACACTGACCATGATGATACTTCTTGCATATGCTGCACTGGGGAGGGCTAGCAGATGATGTAGATTGTCCTTCAGCTCCACCTTTCTTTTGACCTTGATGCGCATACGGACCTCGGTTCCGGTTTGCTCGATAGTTCCGTCCATGGTTACGCTGCAGTCCATGGCTCTTTTGACCTCCTTGATTACGCTCCTGAGCTACCTTTACCTTCATATCATCCTCGAACATTCGACTTCGATTCACCAGCGTTGGAAAATGCCTAATGCAATGACTACTGATGAATGGCTTGATACTGGGCTTCAACCCGTTCTCAAACTTAACACACATCGCGTGCTCATCAGGATGCTGTTGGTAGTAAGGTGAATACTTCATTAGCTCTTCAAATTTGGCCGCGTACTCGCCAACCGACATGTCTCCTTGCTTCAACTCAAGAAATTCTACCTCTTTCCGGTTGCGCACGTCCGCTGGAAAATGCTTCTCCAGAAACTTTTCCACAAAGACGTCCCATATAATAGGTCTTCCTTCGTGCTCCAACACACGTCTGGTAGTCTTCCACCAGTTTTTAGCTTCACCTACTAACACATACGCTGCGTACGTCACCTTCTGTTCCTCATTGCAGGGGATAGTCAGGAAAATCTTCTCGAGTTCCTGAATCCATAGCTGCGCTTCCTCAGGCTTGAATCCACCAGCAAACATAGGAGGATCGCACTTTCGAAAAGCAGCAACTCCCCTAAATGCACCACCATCCGGATTGCGGTCTTGATTCATATTCTCGAGCACAGCAGTGATACGCTCCAGAGAATCAGCAACGTCTTGGCGATGTCTCGCAGCAGACATTATAATTATATTCTAGCATAAAATTATATTCACTAGTCAATGCAATCATTCATAAAGACAACACACAATGCATAATGCAAGCATGATACTAATATTGGTTAGCATGTAAGGCCATGCTCCAAGGCCAGGAGTTGAACCATTGCTCTGATACCACAAATGTAACGACCCAAAATTATTTCCCTTTTTCTTTTACTTTGTTTATAAAAATGTGAGGTAATTTTTTGCCCTTCTTGGAAAATAAACTTAAGTCATTACTCAATCAACACATCCACACATCAGTCATATGGAGATGAGAAATAATATACATCATTTACATTATGGTCATTAAAAAGTTTTTCAGCATATATTACATCAGCAGCAGTGATAGTTTAGTTGTGATCACACCAAAAGAAAGACTCCGGATTTAACATATATACATTATACTACACATCAAAACAAAACCCAGAGCCGTGGTTCTCAAACTCCATAACCTATAGTCAAAAGGGGTTAAAGTCCTACTAAATAATATTATACATTCCCACCGCTTTGCACTCAATTCAGTCACCAATTACCCATTGGCTTCCGGTTGAATTCTCCACCGGAGTATCCGCTGCCTCGGGGTTTTCTTCTTCCTCAGGATCCTCTTCCTCTGGGTCCTCCTCCTCTTCGGGATCCTCTTCCTCTTCCCCACCCTCCGAACGCGGAGTTGACCCACTAGGAACGTATTCCGGGGTCAACACTCTAGTTCGGGTGGAAGGGCCAGGACGAGCAGGATTCTCTCGAATAATCCTCTCACGAGGAGGAGAGGGACTCACAGGAAGAGATCGTCTAAAATGATGTACAGGAGGCAGGGGATAACCTGGTCGATATTACAAAGCAGGTGGTACATGCATAATATAAATCATAGGAATCTTTACCCTTTTAGGACGCATTCGGGATAATGGATTCGGATGACGAAAGATCACTTCAACGTCACCGCTCCACTGGCCATTACGGAGCGGCCGCATTTCTATGCAGAAGAGATTCCTCGCCATGACCTAACAAACAAAAGGGCAGGGAGTAAGTCATAGTCGAAGCACATCAACAAATAATAATCTATCCGTACTAGAAATAACAAGCACAGGTAGTCAAGTAATCACAGAATAATGCATACACAAATGCAAACCCAGTTATTCACACAATTCTCTTGTGATTAGGTGGCATGATGCATGTAATATCATATCATTCATATCCCGGGAGCATCACAATTCGGAGGCAAATGGGGTCATCGTGAGCTTCCTCCGCTCGACCCTCTCGATTTACAGGCTTCCTCCGCCAAACGCACGAATTACAGACTTCCTCCGCCTGACGTAGAGCTAGTATAGGCCTCAACAAACTGGAGCAGATCTCAATCAATGCATGAATGCAAGAATGGTTCATTACCAGTCTTTAGCAGTTAGTCTTTTATCATACTTCAATCATTCTAATCATTTTATCATATCAACATCCGCGCTCCTAGGGCGAATAGATATAATTTATTCTTATCAAATTATGAATTTAGTATTCACATATTATCATCAAATTCAATCCATATTGTACAAATATGATAGGTTAAAGCTAGGTATAATAGAATTTAGCACTTTTCCCTTTTTAAGGTCATTTTAATCAATTGGAGAAGTCTCCAATCAAATAGAATGTAAAAATTCAGATTTTATAGAAAAATTGGGATGGTCATATCGATATGCATAATCGATATGCCCATGCTGGATATCGATATGCACATTGAAATTTCAGCATATTACTTGAGGTTTGAAGTACCAAATCTTAATATACTTCACTCTAACCATTCTCAAGCCAAAACAGATTAATGTCATGTATAAATACATCTGTTCATGCATAATTTCAGCAAACATGGCATCAACTTCATGTAAAATTCAAGTATTATGCATAAAAGGCACAAAGATCATAACATAACCTATGATTTCCATTTCCCTTTCATTATAGTTCAGTTTCTTTATTGGTTCAGCACTTAATCATCATATATAAATTGTTCCAATACAGAAATTATGCTAGAATGACCTCCAAGTCATTTTCCTATAGCAAGTTCTCAATTTTCCCTAGTTTTGCCCTTGAGTTCATGAGAACTCCTATATCTCTAGCCATCCGATTATTATTCTAGCACCCGGTTAACTTCTCCCTTACCTATCAAAAGGATTCAGACTTGTTTGGGTTGGAAAAGATTGGTTTGGTTGAGAGAATCCCAACTTTTTGGTTCAGCTGATAAGTGCTCTGTTTTCAGTTCAGCAGGGTCACAAAATCCATGTTGATCACCATGAAAAAGACACAATAATTCGTGATCAATGGTTAGAATCAAAACTAGGATGTATAATCTTGAAAATAAAACAAGTTTGAAGCTCCAAGAATACTTGAGCTTACCACAAAGATTAAAGGAAGTTGGGTTCTAGAGTCTGAAATTGCAGAAATCAGACTTGAGCACCAAACTTTGCAGGGTCACTACTCCTTCTACAGATCACCAACATGAACAAGATTGGTACCAATTTGTAGAGGGTTAAGAGAGCTTTGATTTGGTATATAGCTTGCTAGGTTTGGAGGCTTGAAGCACAGAGAACGAATTGAGTGAAGTTGATGACAGAAAACTCAAGTTTTTGCAGAATTTTGGCTAAGTTTATGGTTTTGTGAGGGTTGAAGACACATACTCCCTCTTTTAATCCAAGTTAACCGACTTGGGTAAGTCACTATCATGCCTAAACAGTGCTAGGGTGACTTGTATGCAGTTTGTGGTCGAAAACTTGGAGAAACCACAGCCATTCGTGCTTAAACCGACTTACTTTTGAACTGGCAGACTCGTGGATATCGATATCCACTTCTGGATATCGATGTCCAGCATCGATATGCACTTCTGCATATAGATATGCATGGCTCAAAAAGACAGCACCTTTCGCATTCAAATGGCCATAACTTTTTTGTTAACCGTTGGATCTTGCTCAAATTTGGAGACAAGCTTCCTAACATGCTTATCTTCAAATCCAAAGGTTGGTTTTGTATCTAATGCTATAAATCTTTTATTTCAATTTTCCTATCATAAGAACTCACACTAAACATATAAAACATGCTTTATATCTTATTTTATTCATACAATATTTATAATTTCGAGGATAAATTCCGTGGGCGTTACACAATTCGTGTGCCATGCAAGGCGACACGCGTATTCCACTGAATTTGAGTGGGATTCGTGGCGATTAAACGAATTAATCAAGTGATTACTCATCAAAATCCACTAACCTAGTTTCTGGGTTCATCGTCTAACCGGTTACAGGGCATTACTAACCGGTTAGATCAGTACAAAATTTAAAAATTAATATTTTTAAATCTTTTTGTAAGACCCTGTATTTTAAATAAATGAATAAACTATTTAAATAAATAAGTGTGTTGAATAAAATAATGAATTTTCTAAAATTAGGTCATTTTACTCGAGTATTTTAGAGGGAACTCGAGTAAAACCATTATCTGTTTGAAAATTTGAATTTTTAGCCAAAAGACTCGAGTATTTCAGAAAGGACTCGAGTGTTCTTGAGTTTCTGAAAAGTACTCGAGTATAATGCAAAAGACTCGAGTAAATCGAGCAGTCTGGTTAAGTGTATAAGTCGGTTTTCATTTAAGTTTCGCACCAAAACGCGGTTTCTTGACATGACAAGGACAGAGCTGCACCTTACTTCGAAGGGAGGTAATCCTAGTCTATAAATAAGTAATCAACAAAGCTCAAACACTCTCAAATCTCTTGAAATTCGAATTTTGGCAAAAATTCGTCTGTTTTATAGAGCTCACTTTGATCCCTTCGTTCTCTCTCAATTCACACCCATTTCCCTTGAAACCTAAACACAAACTGAAGTTCTGATTCCATTCTTGAATTAGAACTCAAAATCACTTCAAAAGACCTTCTGTAGATCAAGTTCTAGGTGTCCAAAGTTGAGGTCTTGAAGCTGCAAAAACAGAGCAAAGTTCAGCACTAAACACCCTCTTTCCTTGAATCCGTTTGGTAAATCCAGGAATCCTTTCGATTTCAAACTTGTTTTCATTTAAAGTTAGTACTTCCTAGTTTTTGAAACTAACTTGTTTCGTTCTGTTTCATGCCTTATTCGTGGTGCAATTGATTGCCAAAGTCAGCCAGTACAACTGTTTTGCACCAAGTCCAGAAACCAAATTCGAATCCAATTACTCTTTTGATCAATCTGTACTTTGTTTAACTTCTCTGAGGTAAGGGAGGAGTTACCTAAATACTAGAATGAGTAATTTCAAGCTAGAAATGTAGGAACCTCACAAGGTTCATCAAGGGATGAAGTTGGAATTGGGAATATGACATGGAGGTCATAAACCCAAGGTTTTCTAAGTCAAACAAGTTTAAATGGACCTAATAATGCTCACTGGATCAATTTTCGAAGTTAAAATAAAGTGGAAATGAATTTCATATCTTGAAATGGTTATTTTCTAAGTTTATGTTGATTTTGTGAATTACTGTATTTGATGTTGTTTCAGTGTTGATTACATGTTCTAACATGTTTGTTTCATGAGTCTATGTTACTGTTTTGCATAAGAATGGAAGTACAAGGCTCAGAAATCGAATTGACATTGTAAAGTGCAGAAACTGGTGCTGTTGCAGTAAAAACACTCGAGTAATTTAAGAAAGACTCAAGTATTCTGGAAAAGTGGAAGAACACTCGAGTATTTCTTAAGGACTCGAGTAATTTCACAAGAACACTCGAGTAGACAAAGAACTACTCGAGTAATTCAATGAATTTTTCAGAAAACCTTTACTTTTCTATAATTTTATTAAAGATTAACTCGTCTAATCTCCTATGTTATTAAATCCTAATTATTTCTCTTAATCCCATTGGTTGATTTTTATCCTGGATGAGTCCTACTGGAATTTCATTCAGTGGTTGACATATTCGGACAGGATGTCCCAATGGAGGTGCGTACACCCATTTGGTTGATTTTGTTCCCACGTCCCAATGGAAGTCTTTACCCACTTGGTTGATATTTTGGGAGTCCTAAATGGGGTCGTTGCACTAATTAAATAATATGATTAATTCCTATTGTATAAAACCATCACAAAGTGGCTGGGCCGCTGATGGAATTTTTAGAAAGCACAAGCACCAGTTAATGCAAAAGAAAAGGTGAATTGTAATTAATAAGGATTATGAACTTTGGGTCTCTATATTGGAGACATGATGTTCAAGGATGTGATGTAAAAGAAAGAAATAAAATGAAAAGTATGTGTGGCATTGACATGCATGGAGTTGCTCCGATTTCGATTGTGGAATCTGGCATAGTTAGGCGTATTCCGCAGCATTGAATAAGCTGTGATGCCATAGCACTGAAGATGCTATGATGATTTGGATTCCGTAACATGAAAATTTTATGAAGGCCAGTTCCCAATCAATCGTGACGCATGGGTTGTGGATACGCTCCGGTTTGATGAAATATAAGATTGAGAATATCCCGAGCCTGAGATACTCGGATGCCAAACCGCGTAGCATGAATGAGGAGTAGGCATGCATCACGACACTAATTGAAATATTATAAAAGACAGTTTGAGCATATACATATGCATTTATTATTGCTATTTGAAAACTTGTGCTTGTTATTTCTAGCCACTGTTATGCTCATTTGTTATTGTATTTGGCTATGACTCACTCCCAATCCCTTGTGTAGGTGATGGCGAGAAACATGTTCTGCGTGGAGATGAGGCCGCTCCCTAATGGGGAGTGGAATTTTGAGGACCATAGGGCTACATATGAGGGGGATGTGGAAGTTATCTTCCGCCATCCTAATCCATATTCCCGTATGCGTCCGCTTAGATCGAGAATTCCAATGGTTTACATCATGCACATTCCGCCAAATTTTGTTATGAGAAATGGAACCCCTCCACCACCACCAAGACGTTTTCCGAGACGCACTATCCCACCGAGTCCCTCACTCTCCTCAGAAAGGATCATTCTAGAGGTTCCTACTCGTCCTAGTCCTTCTCCTCGAGTTCGATCCCGAACTCCGATATATGTGCCTGGCGATTTGGTACAAGAAGAGGAGGAAGAGGAAGAGGAGGATCCAATCGAGGATGAGGATCCGGTGGATAATGCGAATCAGATGGTGGATGACTTTGTGGACAACTCGACTGGAAGTCAGTGGGGAACTGACGACTAAGTTAAGTTGTGGGGTGGAATGTGACTGATATAACCCATCAGGTTTTCTCTTATCTATGTTATTTTATATTTTGAGTTATGAACCATATGCTCTAGGTTATTACGAATTTTGTTGTAATATATGTAATATAATGTAATGGCCTAGAGTGTTAAGTCAAGTAATTATGTATTTTGTTTCAATGAAGAAAATGGGATGTACCCTTTTTAGTATGAGTGAAATATGATGATATATCAGTTATTTTCATGACTCGATGTTTCGATAATTCCGCAAAATTTGATAATGGATGATGACTTGGCTTTTAGTTTCAAAAAAAAATGGTCGTATTTTCTAAGTATGAATATTTAACTTTGGAATAAAAGTTGGGTCGTCACATTTAGTGGTATCAGAGCAATGGTTCAACTCTCGGCCTTGGAGTGTGGCCTTACACACTAACCATTGCATACTCTAGAATCATGTTTGCATTTTGAGATATAGAATAGCAGAATCTAATTAAGTTTTCCCCTTTGGATTTTGGAGGATAGATGGCTGGACGTAATAACGCTAACATTGCTGAGGCTCTGACCCGTATGGCTGCGGTCCTGGAAAACTTGCAGCAAAACCGACCTCCCAGCAATGTAACCCCTGTTGAATTTCAAGGACTAGATTCTTTCCGTAAATGTAAACCCCCTGGCTTCTCGGGTGGTCGTTGCCCTGAGCAAGCCCAGTTTTGGTTAGCTGAGATGAATAAGATTTTCCAAACGCTGACTCTCACGGAAGCTCAGAAGGTCACGTTCGCGGCTTACATGCTGAATGGAGAAGCTGCAACTTGGTGGGAGCAGACCCGCCAGTTCTTAGAGTATGATCATCGCGAGCTCTCTTGGGAAGTCTTCACGGAGAAATTCTTGGAGAGGTACTTCCTGGATGATGTTCGGATCCAAAAGGAGATGGAATTCTTAGACTTGAAGCAAGGCAGCATGACTGTCGACCAGTATGCTGAAAAGTTTGAGGAGCTGATGAAGTACTCCCCGTACTTCCAATATCATCCTGACGAATACTCGAAGTGCACCCGGTTTGAGAATGGGCTAAGGTCAGATATCAAGCTAGCTGTAAGCGTGCAAAGGATTCGTCATTATCCAACCCTGATTAGTGCATGTCGCATTTTCAAGAAGAACAATTTCAAGAAGGAAGTCAGTCAAGGAAGCCATGGACCCCACCGCAATCAGCATAAGAATAACCGTGGAAATCGTGGAGGCCCATATTGGCACAAAGGAAAGGGAAGAGCACAACCTTCTGGAGTAGCCAGTCTTCCGGCTCCGGCAGAGATTTGTAGCAAGTGTCAACGCTCTCATCCTGGTCAAGAATGCTGGAGGGACAAGCCACCAGTCTGTTTCAAATGTGGAGGGACTGGACACATCACCCATGCGTGCCGCCAACCCCCGCGCCAAAGCAACCAAGGACAAGGAAGCAAACCTTAGGTCAATGGAAAGGTGTTCACGATGTCTGGAGAGGAAGCAAAGCAGGCCAACAACCTTGTGCAAGGTAACCATTTCCTCAATGGCATGCCTTGTCGCTTTTTATTTGATTCTGGAGCAACGCATTCCTTCATCTCGGAGGCATGTGTCAAGCGTTTAAATTTGTCTGTCTCGGAGACCCCGTTTAATCTGAGTGTGTCTACCCCCACGAATGCTCCTGTGGTTGCATCAAGAGCATGTGTCGGTTGTGTAGTTAGCATAGGAGATCAGATTTCTCGAATAAATCTGATTTGTTTGCCGTTGTCCAATATCGATGTCATTTTGGGCATGGATTGGATGGCATCCAACCATGTGGTAATCGACTGCAAGGCTCGAACGATCGTGTTTCCTGGTGAGAAGTCGCCGACCAAGCAACCTGGAGGTTACGTGTGCCTATTTTCGACCATCGCTGAAGGAAAGAAAGAGGAAGCAAAGATCGAAGATATTCCGGTTATTCGAGAATTTCCCGAGGTGTTTCCCGATGAAGTGCCCGGCTTGCCGCCGCATCGAGAGATAGAATTCAGTATTGACCTAGTTCCCGGTACTGGCCCTATCTCTATCGCCCCTTATCGTATGGCTCCAGCAGAATTAGCTGAATTGAAGAAGCAAGTGGAAGATTTGCTAGAGAAGCAATTCATCAGACCAAGTGTGTCGCCTTAGGGAGCGCCATTTTTATTCGTGAAGATGAAGGATGGATCAATGAGAATGTGCATTGATTATAGGCAACTGAACAAAGCTACCATCAAGAACAAGTACCCGTTGCCAAGAATTGATGATTTGATAGATCAAGTGAGAGGAGCATCGGTGTTTTCAAAGATTGATCTGAGATCAAGTTATCATCAGATCAGAGTTAAGGAGGAGGATGTACCGAAGACTGCTTTTCGGTCACGTTATGGACACTACGAATATGTGGTGATGCCATTTGGGTTGACTAATGCTCCAGCAATATTCATGGATTACATGAATAGAGTGTTCCGGCCCTACCTGGATTCCTTCGTCGTGGTATTTATTGATGATATTCTCATCTATTCGAAGAATCCGGAGGAACAAGCTAATCATCTGAAGATCATTTTGGAGACCTTGAGGGAGAAGAATCTATATGCTAAGCTGGCCAAGTGTGAATTTTGGCTTGAAAAAGTCAATTTCTTGGGTCATATAATTTCGAAGGATGGTGTGGCTGTGGATCCGGCCAAAGTGGAATCAGTTCTGCAATGAGAAAGACCAAAGACGGTGACTGAAATAAGAAGTTTTCTTGGGTTAGCTGGATATTATCGGAAGTTCATCGAAGGTTTTTCCAAGTTGGCTCTTCCGTTGACTCGTTTGACCCGGAAAGAGCAACCTTTTGTCTGGGACGAGAAGTGTGAAGTTAGCTTCCAGACGTTGAAGGACAAGTTAACATCATCTCCAGTGTTAACTTTGCCCGATCCTAGGAAAAGCTTCGATGTTTATTGTGATGCATCTCGACAAGGTTTGGGTTGTGTCTTGATGCAAGAAGGGAAAGTTGTTGCTTATGCATCTCGTTAGCTGAAGGTGCATGAAGGGAACTATCCTACTCACGACTTGGAATTGGCTGCCATTGTCTTTGCTTTGAAGGTTTGGAGACATTACCTGTATGGTAATACGTTCCAAGTATTCAGCGACCATAAAAGCTTGAAGTATCTCTTCGACCAAAAGGAGCTGAATATGAGGCAACGTAGGTGGATGGAATTCTTGAAGGATTATGAATTCGAATTGCATTACCACCCCGGCAAAGCTAATGTTGTAGCCGACGCTCTCAGTAGGAAGATGCTGCACGTGAGTACGATGATGATAAAGGAAGCTCAGCTAATTGAAGAATTCCGCAACTTGAATTTGGCAATTCAGTTCAAGCCGAGTTGCGTCAAGTTAGGAATGTTGCAAATCACAAATGAGTTTGAGGGTCAAGTTTGAAACCTTCAACAAGCGGACGAGGAGCTTCTAGAGAAGAAAAGATTAGGGATGGAAGGAGTGGAACCGGAATTCCAATTAGGATCTGATGGTATTTTGAGATTCCGGGATCGAATCTGCATCCCGGCAAATCAAGAATTAAGAAGAGCTGTATTAGAGGAATCCCACAAGAGCAAGCTGAGTATGCATCCTGGATCAACGAAGATGTATCAAGACCTGAAGAGGATGTTTTGGTGGCCCGGACTAAAGAGGGATGTTGCTTCTTACGTAGCGTCTTGCCTTGTCTGCCAAAAGGCGAAGATCGAGCATAAGAAGCCTGGAGGAGAACTACAACCTTTAAGCATACCAGAATGGAAGTGGGATGGAATAGCTATGGATTTCATAAGTGGTTTTCCAAGAACAAGAGAAGGCTTTGATGCAATTTGGGTTGTGGTTGATCGCTTAACGAAGTCTGCACATTTCATTCCCATCAACATGCAGTATCCGTTGGAGAAGCTTGCAAGATTGTACATTAAGGAGATTGTTAGATTGCACGGAATTCCCTCGAGTATTGTATCGGATCGTGATCCCCGTTTCGTGTCCCGGTTCTGGCAGAGTTTACATCAGGCATTGGGAACGCAGTTGAGGATGAGTTTCGCTTATCACCCTCAAACCGATGGTCAATCGGAAAGGACGATTCAATCCTTGGAAGACCTGCTTCGAGCGTGTGTTCTGGAATATCAAGAAGGGTGGGATCGGTTATTGCCGCTTGTGGAATTCACCTACAATAATAGTTATCACGCGAGCATCGGGATGGCCCCGTACGAAGCCCTCTATGGAAGGAAGTGTAGAACCCCGCTATGTTGGTTCCAAGTGGGGGAGAATGCTCTCATCGGACCTGAATTAGTTCAAGAAACGACGGAAAAGGTAAGGACTATCCAAGAGAAGATGAAGATCGCTCAAAGTCGCCAGAAGAGTTATGCCGACCAACGAAGATCCAAGCTCGAATTTCAAGAAGGAGATCATGTATTCCTGCGAGTCGTGCCAACGACTGGAATTGGAAGGGTAATGAAGCCAAAGAAGCTATATCCTAAGTTCATCGGCCCTTATCAGATTTTGAAACGAGTAGGCCCTGTCGCGTATCAGATCGCCCTACCCCCATTTTTGTCCAACCTGCACAATGTTTTTCATGTCTCTCAGCTTCGCAAATTTATCCAAGATCCATCTTCGATTGTGCAATTGCAACAAGATTTGATACCACTGAAAGAAAATCTCACGTTTGATGTTGAACCCGTGAGAATAGAGGATAGAAGGATCAAGAAGTTGCGAGGGGAAGAGATCCCGTTAGTACGAGTTCTTTGGGGGCAGAGTGGAGCGTCTGACTCCACATGGGAATTAGAGTCTAAGATGAAGAATGAATATCCGCATCTATTTATATAAATCGGAATTTCGAGGACGAAATTCTATTTAAGTGGGGGAGGATGTAAGACCCTGTATTTTAAATAAATGAATAAACTATTTAAATAAATAAGTGTGTTGAATAAAATAATGAATTTTCTAAAATTAGGTCATTTTACTCGAGTATTTTAGAGGGAACTCGAGTAAAACCATTATCTGTTTGAAAATTTGAATTTTTAGCCAAAAGACTCGAGTATTTCAGAAAGGACTCGAGTGTTCTTGAGTTTCTGAAAAGTACTCGAGTATAATGCAAAAGACTCGAGTAAATCGAGCAGTCTGGTTAAGTGTATAAGTCGGTTTTCATTTAATTTTCGCACCAAAACGCGGTTTCTTGACATGACAAGCACAGAGCTGCATCTTACTTCGAAGGGAGGTAATCCTAGTCTATAAATAAGTAATCAACAAAGCTCAAACAGTCTCAAATCTCTTGAAATCCGAATTTTGGCAAAAATTCCTCTGTTTTAAAGAGCTCACTTTGATCCCTTCGTTCTCTCTCAATTCACACCCATTTCCCTTGAAACCTAAACACAAACTGAAGTTCTGATTCCATTCTTGAATTAGAACTCAAAATCACTTCAAAAGACCTTCTGTAGATCAAGTTCTAGGTGTCCAAAGTTGAGGTCTTGAAGCTGCAAAAACAGAGCAAAGTTCAGCACTAAACACCCTCTTTCCTTGAATCCGTTTGGTAAATCCAGGAATCCTTTCGATTTCAAACTTGTTTTCATTTAAAGTTAGTACTTCCTAGTTTTTGAAACTAACTTGTTTCGTTCTGTTTCATGCCTTATTCGTGGTGCAATTGATTTCCAAAGTCAGCCAGTACAACTGTTTTGCACGAAGTCCAGAAACCAAATTCGAATCCAGTTACTCTTTTGATCAATCTGTACTTTGTTTAACTTCTCTGAGGTAAGGGAGGAGTTACCAAAATACTAGAATGAGTAATTTCAAGCTAGAAATGTAGGAACCTCACAAGGTTCATCAAGGGATGAAGTTGGAATTGGGAATATGACATGGAGGTCATAAACCCAAGGTTTTCTAAGTCAAACAAGTTTAAATGGACCTAATAATGCTCACTGGATCAATTTTCGAAGTTAAAATCAAGTGGAAATGAATTTCATATCTTGAAATGGTTATTTTCTAAGTTTATGTTGATTCTGTGAATTACTGTATTTGATGTTGTTTCAGTGTTGATTACATGTTCTAACATGTTTGTTTTATGAGTCTATGTTACTGTTTTGCATAAGAATGGAAGTACAAGGCTCAGAAATCGAATTGACATTGTAAAGTGCAGAAACTGGTGCTGTTGCAGTAAAAACACTCGAGTAATTTAAGAAAGACTCGAGTATTCTGGAAAAGTGGAAGAACACTCGAGTATTTCTTAAGGACTCGAGTAATTTCACAAGAACACTCGAGTAGACAAAGAACTACTCGAGTAATTCAATGAATTTTTCAGAAAACCTTTACTTTTCTATAATTTTATTAAAGATTAACTCGTCTAATCTCCTATGTTATTAAATCCTAATTATTTCTCTTAATCCCATTGGTTGATTTTTATCCTGGATGAGTCCTACTGGAATTTCATTCAGTGGTTGACATATTCGGACAGGATGTCCCAATGGAGGTGCGTACACCCATTTGGTTGATTTTGTTCCCACGTCCCAGTGGAAGTCTTTACCCACTTGGTTGATATTTTGGGAGTCCTAAATGGGGTCGTTGCACTAATTAAATAATATGATTAATTCCTATTGTATAAAACCATCACAAAGTGGCTGGGCCGCTGATGGAATTTTTGGAAAGCACAAGCACCAGTTAATGCAAAAGAAAAGGTGAATTGTAATTAAGAAGGATTATGAACTTTGGGTCTCTATATTGGAGACATGATGTTCAAGGATGTGATGTAAAAGAAAGAAATAAAATGAAAAGTATGTGTGGCATTGACATGCATGGAGTTGCTCCGATTTCGATTGTGGAATCTGGCATAGTTAGACGTATTCCGCAGCATTGAATAAGCTGTGATGCCATAGCACTGAAGATGCTATGATGATTTGGATTCCGTAACATGAAAATGTTATGAAGGCCAGTTCCCAATCAATCGTGACGCATGGGTTGTGGATACGCTCCGGTTTGATGAAATATAAGATTGAGAATATCCCGAGCCTGAGATACTCGGATGCCAAACCGCGTAGCATGAATGAGGAGTAGGCATGCATCACGACACTAATTGAAATATTATAAAAGACAGTTTGAGCATATACATATGCATTTATTATTGCTATTTGAAAACTTGTGCTTGTTATTTCTAGCCACTGTTATGCTCATTTGTTATTGTATTTGGCTATGACTCACTCCCAATCCCTTGTGTAGGTGATGGCAGAAACATGTTCTGCGTGGAGATGAGGCCGCTCCCTAATGGGGAGTGGAATTTTGAGGACCATAAGGCTACATATGAGGGGGATGTGGAAGTTATCTTCCGCCATCCTAATCCATATTCCCGTATGCGTCCGCTTAGATCGAGAATTCCAATGGTTTACATCATGCACATTCCGCCAAATTTTGTTATGAGAAATGGAACCCCTCCACCACCACCAAGACGTTTTCCGAGACGCACTATCCCACCGAGTCCCTCACTCTCCTCAGAAAGGATCATTCTAGAGGTTCCTACTCGTTCTAGTCCTTCTCCTCGAGTTCGATCCCGAACTCCGATATATGTGCCTGACGATTCGGTACAAGAAGAGGAGGAAGAGGAAGAGGATCCAATCGAGGATGAGGATCCGGTGGATAATGCGAATCAGATGGTGGATGACTTTGTGGACAACTCGACTGGAAGTCAGTGGGGAACTGACGACTAAGTTAAGTTGTGGGGTGGAATGTGACTGATATAACTCATCAGATTTTCTCTTATCTATGTTATTTTATATTTTGAGTTATGAACCATATGCTCTAGGTTATTACGAATTTTGTTGTAATATATGTAATATAATGTAATGGCCTAGAGTGTTAAGTCAAGTAATTATGTATTTTGTTTCAATGAAGAAAATGGGATGTACCCTTTTTAGTATGAGTGAAATATGATGATATATCACTTGTTTTCATGACTCGATGTTTCGATAATTCCGCAAAATTGGATAATGGATGATGACTTGGCTTTTAGTTTCAAAAAAAAATGGTCGTATTTTCTAAGTATGAATATTTAACTTTGGAATAAAAGTTGGGTCGTCACACTTTCCCTCCAAGAACTTTTTCAATATTACATTTAGGTCCTAATCCAGGGACTAAAATGCAACATCCTTATATTTTTCATTTATTTGCCATATAAAAGTATTTCAACTTATTTTTATATTTCAGGCTAATTAAATACAAAACATAAACTTGGAAATTCATATAAATTAATAATAAAACTTTTATTATTAATTTCCTTATTATCCGGGAGACGAAAATTAGGGGTGTTACAGTTGTTGTTAATATGTGTATATTTGTTATGTGACTTATTTCTTAAAAAGTATAAACTAATGGATATTATTTGATCTTTGATATTCTGATATGAAAATGAAATAATAATGGTTTTGTGGAAAGAAATTTAATCCTGGATTTTTTTATGGTTGGCCGAAAAATATGATTTATTTTGAGAAAAAGTTACAAATGATTCATAGTGTTTTTGTTTGATAATTCTAGGAGTAATTGGGTAATTTTAATAAGGAAAAATATATTAATAAGAATGGTATTTTGTGTGATAATATGATTATGTGATTAAGTTAAGTTATGAATTTAGTTGCTGTAAAAAAATGATTTTCATGAAAGATGTCTATTTGATATTTTATTGATGACTAAAACAATTCTTTTGAAGGTATAATATTATGTAACTTTGTGTAACACCCCTAATTTTCGTCTCCCGAATAATAGGAAATTAATAATAAAAAGTTTTATTATTAATTTATAGAATTTTTCTAAATTTATGTTTTGTATTTAATTAGCCCTAAATATAAAAATAAGTGGAAATATTTTTATATGGCAAATAAATGCAAAGTATAAGGAAATTGCATTCTGGTCCCTGGGTGAGGACTAAACAGCAATATTAGAAAGGTTCTTGGAGGGAAAGATTTAAAAATAATAAATTTTAAATTTTGAACTAATCTAACCGGTTAGTAATGCCCTGTAACCGGTTAGACGATGAACTCAGAAACTGGTTTAGTGGATTTTGATGAGTAATCACTTGGATTACTCGTTTAATCGCCACGATTGCTGCATGAATTGAGTGGCAACACACGCGTCCAGCTGCATGTAACCTGGATTTGGCTATAAATAGGTGGATTGTTGATGGATTAGGGGTTGTTCCTCTGGATTCTTGTTGAAGAAGCTGAATTAGGGTTTCCGAATCGTTTCCTTCGATTCTCTTTCGTCTTTGAGTGATAGTAATCGAGTGATACACATTCACAAAGCTCACATCAAGAGCTTTGTGTTGATATAGAGATTTTGAGTCAAGAGTGTGTGTGTGTGAGGAGAAATCAGCAATCAAAGTTCAGGATTGAAAACTGAACTCTGTTCCTCTCTGATTCTGGAAGCTGTGTTGGAACCTTGATTTTGAGTAGCTCAGGTAATCTCTAGGCCTCAAATCTCTTTCTTTCGTTAGTACATGTTGCCTAGATCATTGTCTAATCGTTTTCCCCAATTTTCTTGGCCAATTTCTATGTCAAAACTTCTGGTCTTTGGACCCTATTGGGGAAATTCGTGGTTGAGGGCAGACTTGAGGATTTGTGAGAATCTGTGGAGTTTTCTTCAAACCAGTGTCAAATCTCCATCAAACTCTGTTGTAAGGTAAGGGAGAAGTCTATACTATACTAGATTTAGACTAAAAATCAAATGAATTAGGATTTGAGTTCATGAAACTCAAAAGGGCATTATGTGTTTTTAAGCACAAAGGCTTGGAGGCCAATTTCTTGCTCACTGTGGTTTTGAGCAATTTTCAATTGATGCATGAAAGCTAAATGAAGACTGAATTCTGTGTTTAAGTGTTTGATTTCAGTTTTGTTGTGCTAAATTGGGTTTATGTGAATTTTCATGCAATTTGATTCAATAAACTTGATGCATGCAATGTGAACGTGTTTCTGGGTGTAAGCATGTTTACTTTAAGGCATATGAACTTGGTGTATACTGGAATTTGGTTAGATTTGAGAAAGGAAGAAAGTGAGTTGTTAAAACTCTTGTTTTAGTGGTCAGACTGCATAATCTAACCGGTTACACGATTTTTGTAACCGGTTAGACACTGTAAAATTTTCAAAGAAAAATTAGTTGCAAATCAGTTCTGAAACCTTAAAGGGTCTTTACTCAAATCTAAGCCTTAAATTCAGTATGCATAGTCTGAGACATGAGTTGTTATCATGCTAAAATTCATATTGGAAAGATTGCTATTTATGCCTTAAATTGATGGAATAATTTCAAGTGAAATTATGTTCATTGGAAAAGAATATGTGATTTGGACTTTTGAATGATGAAACAATGGTTTTTGAGGTATAAAAATAAAGTTAAAAGTGTTTTGGATTGAGTATAGAATTCAAGAAAAAGGGTTTTTCTGAATTGCAATGGTAAACAGTTCAGGTCTGTAATTCTAACCGGTTAGCCTGAAACTGTAACCGGTTAGTACCTGAATCTGAAAAATAAAAAGTTAAGTTTTAAATATCATTGAAGTTATATTACTCAATCTGGGTCTTAAAAAGGCATATTTTGAGAAAATTCAAAGGGGAATTTGATGCCAAATACTATACCTCAATTAAATCATTCAAAAGTAGAAATTGGAATGTTTCTAAATCACATAAATTAATATAAAGATAAAACCAACCCCGATGTTTGTGCATACATATAGACTGGAAGTCTGGTTGGTAGGAACGTTTATCATATTCTGGGAATATGAGGAGGGTACTCCGGGAGTACCAAAGTATAACCTACTTGATGACACATTATAGATATGTGGCCAGTGTTCGGGACCTGGTTTTTTATGCGTTCTGGGAACGTGGCGTTCTGGGAACGTGGTGCACACTCCGGGAGTGATGCTTTTTATCCAAGTATGGTTCGGCATTATGTTCTGGGAACTAATGTTGGTGTTCTGGGAACACAAGGGTGTAATGGATGGACGTCCAAGATGGACTTTTAGAGGCCTCAGTTGTGGATAGAAAATCATACATCATGCCACTTGCATTATAAGAGTTATAATGTTGAAAAATTGGTGTGCTCATATGTATTTGCATTATGATCTGTCCATGATATATTTGTGATTGTAACTTTAGTCTTTATCCATTATGTATATGTGTACACTTACTCCTTGTGCCCTGTTTAGGTGATGGCCAGGTACCTAGCCTGCATCGAGATACGCCCTATCCCTAGCGGTATATGGACGTATGAGGAGCACCGTGCCACCTTTGAGGGGGAGGTGGAGATCACTCTCTACCACCCTAACCCTTTGGTGCGTGTGCGACCTCGTCGATTTAGGATCCCATTAGTCTATACTATGCATGTTCCACCTTTTTACACATATAGAGGACCACCCCCGGCTCGACCTATGCGTCGCTTTCATAGTTTTAGATTTAGAGCTGCCACTCGTTCCCATCCTTCATCCCATAGAGTTGTCACTGAGGAGACTCCTTCTCCTGGTCCGACTGATTATGATAGGACTGCTTTTGCAGACCCTAGACCCAGTGGTGGGGTCTCTACTCAGTCAGGCGAGGTCGAGGAGGACCCTGAGGAGGATGAGAGCGAGGAGGAGGTGCATGTCGAGCCGACTGTTTCTGCTAGAGGTGGACCCGCTGGTTCATAGGAACCTGCATAGCATAGGGGTTTTGGATCCTAGATCCTAGGGATAGAGCTGTGGAGGATCTGAGGAGCTGCTGAGGACATGGAGGACTTGCTCTGGGACTTCTGCTTTTGGACTTTTGTTATATATTGTATATATTGAGAGGTCTTAGAGTGAGCCTTTATTTTGGTACAGTTGGTCTGTATATGTTTTATCAAAACTTGCTATCTCGACTTTTATCACTTGCTACTGTTAGTACTAATGGGGTTATATGCCATGACTTTTATCACATATATATATGCTTTATTTTCCTCAGCAGTGCCCCATGAGTATTGTTTTTACTTCCGCGAACTCTGATTTTAATTGACGAAGGAATTCGGCGATAAATTTATATTTTATATATTCAAATTTCATTCGAGAGGAAAATAATGCATTCAACTGATAAGTGCTGGTAACATTCTTTCTGATCACGAAAACGCGCTCTCGAAAGTCTTTTCAAAGCTAAGTTATTACTATGCCGAATTCATATAATGGGTTATGTTGAAACGAGGTTTTCAATTAAGCAAGTACTAGTATTAAAAAGGAAAAATTTTCTAGCCCTAATTTTGATAGCAAGTAGTAATCTATTTGGAAATATTAATTATTTTCAAGTTAAAAAGAGAGCGTCACACCTTTGGTGGTATCAGAGCATTGGTCCTGTTCCTCATGGCCCCGAAGATGCAGCTAAGTGTGGTATTCAATGTTGATTGAATATGTTTGAGTAAGTTAGTAGTAGCATTTATGTTTTAAAGACCTTCTTAGTAACCCAAAGCCCATAGTGCAGGTCTTTCTATGCAACCCGAAATCGAAATGTTACTAACGAAATGTTAGAACGAATCACAACCGTGCTGGAAGGCATGCAGCAGCAGCAGAGGCATCAAGCATCTCAAGGGAGAGCTGGTAACCCATCTGCTAGTAGCATGGTGAATCATGATGCTAAAACTCTGTCGGAGTTCAGGAAGTGCAATCCACCACGATTTGAGGGAGGATATAGACCTGATGAGGCAAACAAGTGGTTGTACGAGATCAATAAGATCTTCCGAACTCTGGAGTGTTCTGACGAACAGAAGGTGACCTATGCAGTCTACATGCTTCATGGGGAAGCTGAAAACTGGTGGGATCACACGGTCCAGTTGCTGAATTTCGAAAGAAGGGCAATCAACTGGGGAGTATTTATGGAGAAGTTTCTCAATAAATATTTTCCAGAGGATTTGCGGAGGAAAAAGGAAGTGGAATTCATGCAATTGAAGCAGGGGGATATGAGTGTAGGGGAGTATGCTGCCAAATTCGAGGAATTGATGAAGTACTCTCCCTATTACTTAAATAACCCTGATGAAATAAGTAAGTGTGTGAAGTTTGAAGGTGGGCTAAGGCCGGAGCTGAAGTCTATCTTCAGTTATCAAAGGATTCAGAGTTTCCCTGCACTGGTGGACATGTGCAGAATGTATGAAGATGATAAGAAGGCAGAGTTGTTAGGAAGTCAAGTGAAGGGGGTTGGACAGAATTATGGACCCCAGAGAAAGAAGAAGTTTGACCATCGGAACAATGGTCCATATTCTAAGAACAAGGGGAAAGGCAAGGCAGTGATGGATAACCGGAACAAGCCTCGCGATAATGCTCCTTATTGCAAAAAGTGCAAGCGTTATCATCATGGCCAGTTTTGTTGGTCCACGGAAGGATGTTTTAAGTGTGGGAAGCAAGGTCACTTTGCTCGTGAATGCAATGAATCTGCAAAGGGGGATGCAAAGGGATCTGCTGGAAAGCCTGTGGTACAAGGACGAGTATTTACCCTGAGTGGTAGTGAAGCAACTCAAACCCCGAATCTCGTGCAAGGTAATTTCCTGCTCAATAATCAACCTTGCAAAATCATGTTTGATTCTGGAGCTACACATTCTTTTGTTTCCCCTGAATGTGTGAGTAGGTTGAATCTTAGTGTTTCTAATTCACCCTGCTATCTTAGTATAGCTACCCCTACGGGTATACCGATCTACACCGCTAAAGTCTGTTTAGGGTGTAATGTAGAAGTTATGGGTCGTTCATCCCAGGTAGATTTGGTTTGTCTTCCTAAGTTACAATTGGATGTGATCTTGGGTATGGATTGGTTGATGAAGAACCAAGTGATCATCAATTGTGAGGAAAAGACAATTCAATATAGGACCCTTGAACCGGAGGGCTATATGTGTTTATTCTCGGCTTCTGGAGAAGAAGAGTCGATGCAGATCGAAGAAATCCCAGTGGTGAGGGAATTTCCGGAAGTATTTCCTGAGGAGATACCAGGATTACCTCCGAAGCGAGAGATAGAGTTTGGGATCGATTTAGTCCCTGGAGCTGGTCCCATCTCTATTGCTCCTTATAGGATGGCACCACCAGAAATGGCAGAAATGAAGAAACAAATCGAGGAGCTGTTGCAGAAACAGATGATCAGGCCAAGCGTTTCGCCTTGGGGAGCTCCATTATTGTTCGTAAAGAAGAAAGATGGAAGTATGAGGATGTGTGTGGATTACAGACAGTTGAATAAGGTCACTATTAAGAATAAGTATCCGTTGCCAAGGATTGATGACCTTATGGATCAAGTGAGGGGAGCTGCAGTATTCTCCAAGATTGATCTGAGATCGGGATATCATCAGATCAGAATAAAGGAGGAGGATATACCCAAGACTGCATTTCGATCGTGATACGGTCATTATGAGTATGTTGTGATGCCATTCGGATTGACTAATGCACCGGCTATTTTCATGGACTATATGAACCGGATCTTTAGACCATATTTGGACTTGTTTGTGGTGGTATTCATTGACGATATTTTGATCTATTCTAAAAATCCGGAAGAGCATGAAGAGCATCTCAGGATTGTGTTAAAGGTCCTGAAGGAGAAGCAACTTTATGCCAAACTTACGAAGTGTGAGTTTTGGTTGAATGAAGTGAAGTTTCTGGGGCATGTAATCTCTAAGGAGGGAATTGCGGTGGATCCAGCGAAAGTAAGTTCAGTACTAAGTTGGGAACAGCCTAAGACGGTGGCGGAAGTGAGAAGTTTCTTAGGGCTGGCTGGATACTATCGTCGATTCATAGAAGGATTTTCTAAGATTGCATTGCCTTTGACTAAGTTGACTCGGAAGGATCAATCATTTGTGTGGGACGATCGGTGCGAAGCTAGTTTTCGTGAGTTGAAGGAAAGGTTAACATCGTCTCCTATGTTAATCTTACCTGATCCTCACAAGAGCTTTGAAGTTTACTGTGATGCATCTAAGCAAGGACTGGGTTGTCTATTGATGCAGGAAGGAAGAGTAGTGGCGTATGCATCAAGGCAATTGAAGAACCATGAGGTGAATTACCCGACGCACGATTTGGAATTGGCGGCGATCGTGTTTGCCTTAAAAATATGGAGACATTATCTCTATGGCACTACATTTCAAGTATTTAGTGACCATAAGAGTTTGAAGTATCTGTTCGACCAGAAAGAGTTGAACATGAGGCAAAGAAGATGGATGGAGTTCTTGAAGGATTATGACTTTAAACTCCATTATCATCCGGGTAAAGCGAATGTGGTTGCAGACGCGTTGAGTCGGAAAGCAATTCACATCAGTGCGATGATGGTTAAGGAAGCAGCGTTAATTGAAGAATTCAGAGACTTGAGCTTGTTGACACAAGTGGAGTCATCAAGTATCAAGCTGGGGACGTTGCAGATCACAAACGAGTTCTTGGAAAGAATTCGGGAGTTGCAACGAACAGATGAAGAGTTAATGGAAAAGATGAGACTAGGTTCGGAAGGAAAGGAACCTGATTTCAAGTTTGGGCATGATGGAATCCTTCGTTTCAGGACAAGGATTTGTGTACCAAGGGATCAAGAAGTTAGAAGGCTAATTCTTGATGAGGCTCATAAGAGTCGGATGAGTATGCATCCTGGATCGACCAAAATGTATCAGGACTTGAAGAAGATATTTTGGTGGTCGGGATTGAAAAGAGATGTGGCAGAATATGTGGCGGCGTGTTTGATCTGTCAGAAAGCGAAGGTAGAACATCAGAAACCGGGAGGACAGTTGCAACCTCTGAGGATTCCCCAGTGGAAATGGGATAGCATCTCAATGGATTTTGTGTCTGGTTTGCCGAGGACCGCAGCAAATCATGATGCAATCTGGGTGATTGTGGATAGGTTAACAAAGTCGGCGCATTTTATTCCGATAAATATGCGCTATTCTTTGAACAAGTTTACCCAGATCTATATTAAGGAGGTAGTTCGTCTTCACGGAGTGCCTTCGAGCATTGTGTCAGACCGAGATCCGAGATTTTCGTCGCAATTCTGGAAGAGTTTGCATGATGCTATGGGAACAAGGTTGAAATTGAGTTCTGCGTATTATCCACAGACTGATGGCCAGACGGAGAGAACAATTCAATCTTTGGAAGATGTGTTGCGACCGTGTGCACTTGAAGAACAAAGAAGTTGGGATCAAGTGTTACCTCTTGCAGAATTCACATACAACAATAGCTACCATGCGAGCATTGGAATGGCACCGTTCGAGGCGTTGTATGGAAGAAAGTGTCAGACCCCGCTATGTTGGTTCCAAGTGGGGGAGAACTTGATGGTTGGACCAGAAATGATTCAACAGACATCTGAAAAGATCAAAATGGTTCGGGCTAAGATGAAAGCGGCTCAGAGTCGATAGAAGAGTTATGCAGATAAGAGGAGAAAACCATTGGAGTTTTCTGAGGGCGATCATGTGTTCCTTCGGGTAGTTTCGATGAAGGGAATTAGTAGAGCCTTGAGAACCCGAAAGCTTTCGCCTAAGTGTATAGGTCCATATCAGATTCTTAAGAGAGTTGGTCCTGTTGCTTATCAACTGGCTTTACCACCCTCTTTATCCAATTTGCATAACGTCTTTCACGTTTCGCAATTGAAAAAGTATGTTCATGATCCATCTGTTGTTCAGAAACTTCAACCTGATGACCTAACTCTGAGAGAAAACCTGACCTTTGAGACCAGACCGGTTCAGATAGAAGATCGTGAAGTCAAGCGACTCAGAGGAAAGGAAATACCTTTGGTCAAGGTAATTTGGGAGAATGCTGACGTATCGGAAGCTACATGGGAATTAGAGGAGAAGATGCGTCAAGAGTATCCGGAGTTATTTTTGTAATCTAGAATTTTGGGGACGAAATTCCTTTTAAGTGGGGGAGTAGTGTAACACCACTAATTTTCGTCTCCCGAATAATAGGAAATTAATAATAAAAAGTTTTATTATTAATTTATAGAATTTTTCTAAATTTATGTTTTGTATTTAATTAGCCCTAAATATAAAAATAAGTGGAAATATTTTTATATGGCAAATAAATGCAAAGTATAAGGAAATTGCATTCTGGTCCCTGGGTGAGGACTAAACAGCAATATTAGAAAGGTTCTTGGAGGGAAAGATTTAAAAATAATAAATTTTAAATTTTGAACTAATCTAACCGGTTAGTAATGCCCTGTAACCGGTTAGACGATGAACTCAGAAACTGGTTTAGTGGATTTTGATGAGTAATCACTTGGATTACTCGTTTAATCGCCACGATTGCAGCATGAATTGAGTGGCAACACACGCGTCCAGCTACATGTAACCTGGATTTGGCTATAAATAGGTGGATTGTTGATGGATTAGGGGTTGTTCCTCTGGATTCTTGTTGAAGAAGCTGAATTAGGGTTTCCGAATCGTTTCCTTCGATTCTCTTTCGTCTTTGAGTGATAGTAATCGAGTGATACACATTCACAAAGCTCACATCAAGAGCTTTGTGTTGATATAGAGATTTTGAGTCAAGAGTGTGTGTGTGTGAGGAGAAATCAGCAATCAAAGTTCAGGATTGAAAACTGAACTCTGTTCCTCTCTAATTCTGGAAGCTGTGTTGGAACCTTGATTTTGAGTAGCTCAGGTAATCTCTAGGCCTCAAATCTCTTTCTTTCGTTAGTACATGTTGCCTAGATCATTGTCTAATCGCTTTCCCCAATTTTCTTGGCCAATTTCTATGTCAAAACTTCTGGTCTTTGGACCCTGTTGGGGAAATTCGTGGTTGAGGGCAGACTTGAGGATTTGTGAGAATCTGTGGAGTTTTCTTCAAACCAGTGTCAAATCTCCATCAAACTCTGTTTTAAGGTAAGGGAGAAGTCTATACTATACTAGATTTAGACTAAAAATCAAATGAATTAGGATTTGAGTTCATGAAACTCAAAAGGGCATTATGTGTTTTTAAGCACAAAGGCTTGGAGGCCAATTTCTTGCTCACTGTGGTTTTGAGCAATTTTCAATTGATGCATGCAAGCTAAATGAAGACTGAATTCTGTGTTTAAGTGTTTGATTTCAGTTTTGTTGTGCTAAATTGGGTTTATGTGAATTTTCATGCAATTTGATTCAATAAACTTGATGCATGCAATGTGAACGTGTTTCTGGGTGTAAGCATGTTTACTTTAAGGCATATGAACTTGGTGTATACTGGAATTTGGTTAGATTTGAGAAAGGAAGAAAATGAGTTGTTAAAACTCTTATTTTAGTGGTCAGACTGCATAATCTAACCGGTTACACGATTTTTGTAACCGGTTAGACACTGTAAAATTTTCAAAGAAAAATTAGTTGCAAATCAGTTCTGAAACCTTAAAGGGTCTTTACTCAAATCTAAGCCTTAAATTCAGTATGCATAGTCTGAGACATGAGTTGTTATCATGCAAAAATTCAGATTAGAAAGATTGCTATTTATGCCTTAAATTGATGGAATAATTTCAAGTGAAATTATGTTCATTGGAAAAGAATATGTGATTTGGACTTTTGAATGATGAAACAATGGTTTTTGAGGTATAAAAATAAAGTTAAAAGTGTTTTGGATTGAGTATAGAATTCAAGAAAAAGGGTTTTTCTGAATTGCAATGGTAAACAGTTCAGGTCTGTAATTCTAACCGGTTAGCCTGAAACTGTAACCGGTTAGTACCTGAATCTGAAAAATAAAAAGTTAAGTTTTAAATACCATTGAAGTTATATTACTCAATCTGGGTCTTAAAAAGGCATATTTTGAGAAAATTCAAAGGGGAATTTGATGCCAAATACTATACCTCAATTAAATCATTCAAAAGTAGAAATTGGAATGTTTCTAAATCACATAAATTAATATAAAGATAAAACCAACCCCGATGTTTGTGCATACATATAGACTAGAAGTCTGGTTGGTAGGAACGTTTATCATATTCTGGGAATATGAGGAGGGTACTCCGGGAGTACCAAAGTATAACCTACTTGATGACACATTATAGATATGTGGCCAGTGTCCGAAACCTGGTTTTTTATGAGTTCTGGGAACGTGGCGTTCTGGGAACGTGGTGCACACTCCGGGAGTGATGCTTTTTATCCAAGTATGGTTCGGCATTATGTTCTGGGAACTAATGTCGGTGTTCTGGGAACACAAGGGTGTAATTGATGGACGTCCAAGATGGACTTTTAGAGGCCTCAGTTGTGGATAGAAAATCATACATCATGCCACTTGCATTATAAGAGTTATAATGTTGAAAAATTGGTGTGCTCATATGTATTTGCATTATGATCTGTCCATGATATATTTGTGATTGTAACTTTAGTCTTTATCCATTATGTATATGTGTACACTTACTCCCTGTGCCCTGTTTAGGTGATGGCCAAGTACCTAGCCTGCATCGAGATACGCCCTATCCCTAGCGGTATATGGACGTATGAGGAGCACCGTGCCACCTTTGAGGGGGAGGTGGAGATCACTCTCTACCACCCTAACCCTTTGGTGCGTGTGCGACCTCGTCGATTTAGGATCCCATTAGTCTATACTATGCATGTTCCACCTTTTTACACATATAGAGGACCACCCCCAGCTCGACCTATGCGTCGCTTTCATAGTTTTAGATTTAGAGCTGCCACTCGTTCCCATCCTTCATCCCATAGAGTTGTCACTGAGGAGACTCCTTCTCCTGGTCCGACTGATTATGATAGGACTGCTTCTGCAGACCCTAGACCCAGTGGTGGGGTCTCTACTCAGTCAGGCGAGGTCGAGGAGGACCCTGAGGAGGATGAGAGCGAGGAGGAGGTGCATGTCGAGCCGACTGTTTCTGCTAGAGGTGGACCCGCTGGTTCATAGGAACCTGCATAGCATAGGGGTTTTGGATCCTAGATCCTAGGGATAGAGCTGTGGAGGATCTGAGGAGCTGCTGAGGACATGGAGGACTTGCTCTGGGACTTCTGCTTTTGGACTTTTGTTATATATTGTATATATTGAGAGGTCTTAGAGTGAGCCTTTATTTTGGTACAGTTGGTCTGTATATGTTTTATCAAAACTTGTTATCTCGACTTTTATCACTTGCTACTGTTAGTACTGATGGGGTTATATGCCATGACTTTTATCACATATATATATATATATGCTTTATTTTCCTCAGCAGTGCCCCATGAGTATTGTTTTTACTTCCGCGAACTCTGATTTTAATTGACGAAGGAATTCGGCGATAAATTTATATTTTATATATTCAAATTTCATTCGAAAGGCAAATAATGCATTCAACTGATAAGTGCTGGTAACATTCTTTCTGATCACGAAAACGCGCTCTCGAAAGTCTTTTCAAAGCTAAGTTATTACTATGCCGAATTCATATAATGGGTTATGTTGAAACGAGGTTTTCAATTAAGCAAGTACTAGTATTAAAAAGGAAAAATTTTCTAGCCCTAATTTTGATAGCAAGTAGTAATCTATTTGGAAATATTAATTATTTTCAAGTTAAAAAGAGAGCGTCACACTTTGAAGTATAGGTGTTTTAAAAAAAATTAAAAGTATTTTTCCTATTTGCTGAACCGTGGCCGAATTATTTAAAAAAAATAATAGAGTTTGATAATTTTCCTAATTGATTTAATAATTGTTTGATGTGAATAGATGATTATTAGTATATATAAGTGTTTAGTTATTTTAATTCTGAAAAATAATTAATTCTGGAAAATTATGTTAATTCTGGAAAATTATTATTTATTTAAGATATAAGACCCCAAATGATTATTTTTATATGTGTTAGTAGTGCTCCATTTGTATATAATTATTTATGTTTGTTTGCTTTATTTTCTTAAGTTAATGCAACAAATTGTGATGGCTGTACAGCAGGTGAAATTATTTTATGTGATTTAGATTTAATCATTTTAATATTATAGGACTTGTAAAGAGATTTTAGGAAAAAGCGGCATGTGTTTCTGATAAACCGTTTAGGAGAAAACTGATTTTTAAGAAATAGTGTATATGCTGTCCAAGATTGTAAAATAGTTGCATCAAGGATAGAAATTATTTTGAAATGAATTGGTAATGTGTATTTTATGCTAAGATCTTTATTATAACTATTTAAAAATTAAAAGGAAGTGTAAAAGTGATTTTGTGAATGTACTGATACTTAAAGTGATTTTTCTGTGTTCTGTAATTTAGTTTCATTGACGATAAAGAAAAAGTGTTGTGAACTTTGAATGAGTTTATATTCTCATTGAGTTATATGTGTTTATAACATGATCATGCAAAAATTGTTTACTGCTTGGACTGATTAAAATTGTGCATCAAAGAAGAATATTTTAAATTCATGTTGTATGGATAGTATGGACATGGTAGTTGTTATAAGGTGCTTAAAAGTAAGATTTGTTGTAAAGGAAAATTGAGATTTATTCTTAAGATGTTATGATTATGTTTTAAAAGTTATATTACGAATTGGAAAATATTTTCATGATTTAAAAGCTAAAAGAAAGAAAAGTGATTTCCCAATACAGTAGTCTGTGTTTGATTTTCAAAAAGGTTTTCGTTTTTAAGGAGTAATTTATTTTCTAAGAGTTTATATATTTTCAAGACGTCAAGGATTTTTAAGAAAATAGTATTTGTTCAAAAGTTATAGTAATTTTAATTTTAAGTTGGTATAGATATTTATAGAGCTATTTTTGTAAATATGGTTTGATTAAAGGTCTGCATTTGGAAACAAATAGCGCAATTGTGAATCAAGCGGACGGGAGTTCTTAGCTGCATCTCGAGGTGAGAGAGTAGTCATCTTAAGACACAATGGCACCATGGTAACATTAGGACGATTTCGACCATCTCAAAGGTCGGAATCCTAAGTTATCTGTCAATATACGAGACGACAATTGGTTGTGGTGTGTTTAGTCGTCTTGCGTTGCGACAGTAACTATTGTTGATTGTCTGATTTTATATGGTTATGATATATTATTCTGTTTATATGGCTTTGGAAAATAATGATAAATTATGTGATGAAGTATCGATGAAAATTGTATAATTGAGAAATGGTGATTAATTGATATGATTGAGAATATTGGATATGTTGAAATAATTGTTCCTATGGAAAGGACTTGGTATTATGGAATTATGTTATGAAAAGAAAATATGATAAAGATTAATGAATTTTATGAAATGGTGGAATCGTTACTAGTGTACAGTGATGGTGCATGCGGCACAATGACTACGTTTTATTTTCCCTTTAAGTGACTGGCCACGTAAATGATTTTGCCGTGGTTCATGTCTTGTGGATTCCACTGTACGATAGGGAGGTGTTTGTTGTGGTCCCTTAGAGGTCGAGACCCGTTAGAATCACGGCTTAGAATGGGTCGACCAAACTTAGGTTTAATAAAAGACTGAAAAGATTTAAAAGACTCTAAGCTTAAATCCTTTCTAACTACGCGTTGAGAGTGAAGTAGTGGAGAGGAAAGACACCCTGTTTATCTACGGATACTCAGGAGTTAATTGTGATAGGGGAGGGCAAGGACGGTGACTCGTCAAGAAGCCTAAGAGCGCTTCCCTAGGAAGGACGAAGTTACAATGGTCAAGGTCACTTGTCGGGCATTGATCGTAGCAAGGACTGCAACCGGAACTAGGGATAGAGCTGTCGCCCCCTTGAGCAAATACTAGATGGTGTAGAGGGAATCTGAACAAGGCTAAAAGTCACGGATTTTCTTACGACGATCATGGCGGTTGGCCATATTGATGGTTCCAACATGGAGGATCTCGAGTTGTTTACTATGTTTTCCTTTGTTGGTACGTACCCTTTGACTTCGATGTTTGTGTGGTTAGGATTCCTGTGCGTCCCATCTGCTTTCCGAACTAGGTTGCGGTTGGATATTGGAGGAGGAGATGTATCGTGTGTGCTAATCTACCCCCTTACCTCAATGATTTCCCTCCCTAAATCATTAATGGTTGTGAAAATACTTAGTGGAGAGATTATGAGTATGGAATGTTTGAAAGAATAATATTAAGTTATGTGATAAAGTCGTATGGATAAAAATTGTAAAGAGGATAATGTTGTAATAATATGATCTGATGTTATTTGGAAGAGAAGAGGTTATAATGTTATGTTGTATGTGTTTGGTTCTAGTGCGATCCATGGTATAAGTCCATGCCGTCGACGAACTTGTTCGTTTGATCCCTAACTCTCTCCCTTCTCTTCTATGTTCTTGTTTTTCTGGTTATGGTAAACCTTAGATGGCGGATCACGTGCTACGGTTGGTGATGACCCCTTTGGCGGGAGGACAGTGGTTTAGAACTGCTAATTCAGGAGGAGTGAGCATATCTACGAGGAGGATGTAAAAGCGGCAATCGAAGAATCTTTCAAGACCCTTGGGGTGAAGGATAGCAATGAAGACTAGTAGTCTAAGATTGAATAGTTCTTGTTTTGTATTCCATCCTTAGATGAGTAGGACATGATTACTCTATCCCGAATGTAACCCTGATGTAATAAATGATTATTTTAAATAAAATGAAAGTTATTTTGGTTACTTATTATGTTCCTAAAGTGATTAAACTGTTTTCCGCAAAAATATGACATTGAGAAAATGAGTTTTTGAAAATGTGTTGGAGGATAACATCTCTTTTTGGAAATAGAATTTTTATGACGCGAGTTTGAGCATCAAATCATTTTTGTAAACAAATGAATCAAATTGTTGTATGAAAACCTTTTTGTAAAAGAAATTAAATGAACTGGTTTTGATAATGTTATAAAAAAAATGGCGCTAATTTTTAGTGAAAATTCTAAATCCAAATTGGGGTGTTACATTTAGTGGTATCAGAGCGATGGTTGTCCTTAGTGGCCTTAAGCATAGCCTTATATGCTTTCCTTGTGTGACTCTGTTTGATAGTTTGTAGTATGGTTGACTTGTGGCATGAGCATAGCCTGATATGCTTACTTACATGACCTTTTTGCTTGGACTTCAATCGCACGTGTATGACAGAATCAAGATGGCTCGTCGACAAGAGGAGCAAATGAATGCTCAACAAGCTGCTATCCTGGCTCAGACAGCTGCAGTTCTGGCAAGAGTAAGGGACAACATGAATCTCATGCAACGACAGCTTCAACAGAATCAGAATGCTAATGCGGCTAGAAGTTCTTGGGTCGATGTTTGTTTTTGAATGTTGTTTGAACAAAGTGGATTTATCCACTCGTTGTGTCTAGTCTTTTGATTGTTTTGTTACTTGACTTGTTTTCCTTCTCGTACTTTGATATTTTAAGGTGGAATTTTTAAGATTTAATGCATGAATGCAGTTATTTTCATAAGAATGTTATGCCTTATTCTCAATAGCATGGTATTTCTCGGGGACGAGAAATCTCTAAGTTTGGGAGGATTGTGAGACCCACAATGTTTCCCAATTTATTTGGGAATTTGGGAATTTATAATTGAATTTAAGAAATTATATTTGATTTTGATACCTGAATTTAATTAAAATCGTATGAATTATATATATATATATATGTATATATACACGTGATATATAGATTATATATATATTTGCATACCAATGTTTTCCTTAGTATATTTAAATGAAATATTTTAAGGTAAAGTATTTGATTTAACTGATCTAAGATGAAATGCTTTTTGAAGGATTAGGGTATCTCATCTTCAGAAATTCATATCTTTTAAACCGTATGTCGAAAAATTACAAATGATATGTCAAAACGACCGTATCGAAACGTAGATTATGAAAATATAAATCTTTGATTTTTATTTTGGAGTTTTCGAAATTTTATCACTGCTACAGTACTTAACGAATTTTTGAGTTTTAAGAGTAAACGTGTGATTTTAATGCATTAAATGACCTTTTTACTCAAGTGTATTTTATTTTGAAAAAAAATACATTTCTGAGGTTTTATAATGGAACACCGTTCAAATAAAATATATTTTCGTATTTTTTATTATAAAATTATTTGAAAGCTTATGAAGTGCATTTTTGAAGGAAACGATCTTAGAGCTTCAAAAATTCATAATTTTCAAAACGTAAGTCCAAAAATTATAAACTTTATATGAAAACGATCGTATTGAAATGTAGTATCTGAATATGTGAAAAGAAAATTTTTATTTTGACATCTACGAAAAAGTACTGTACAGTAGGGGAAAACGAATTTTTGATATTTTTTAACTTAGAAAAAATTATTTTGGAGCATAAAATAAATTATTGGACTATAAAATAATTTTATTTATATATTTAAATATTTATCTAAATGACTACTGGTTTCACCGTCCAAATATTAGCATTTTTCTCATTATTTCTGAATTATTAAAAATGAAAGCTTTAATGTGATTGGTCAATTATGTGCGTGGTGAAATCAAAATGGGCAAATGGAAATTTTTCTCCTTATTTTTTTTTTATATGTGTGCACCATCCAAATATATTAGGAGGGAGAGAGGAGAATTTTCTAAAAATTGTGAGGAATCATTCTTAAGTTAATAAGCCATAGTTTTTGGAAAAATCCCATTTAATGCTTGTGAGTTTCCAAGTGATGAAGTTAAGTTGATGACTCATCTTAGACTAGGAAGGGGGATGAATTTCTGATCAGTTTTTTGGGGAAAATTTGTCTTCTCTTCACCTATAAATAGACCATCACACCTCTCACGATTTCACACACTACTTGTTGTTATTTTAAAAAAAAAAATTCTAAGAGAAAAGAGAGAGGAGGGTGGCGAGTTGAAGAGAGGAAGAGGAGGAAAATTTTTTCACTCTGGGGAAGTCATTTAGCTTAAGTAAGAAAGGTGTAACATCCCGACTCTCTAACCTTGATTTATTTATTATAATGAAAATAGAGAATAATTTTTCGCAAATAAATTTCAAAATTTTATTATTCAATTGCAGAAGCAAAGCTTCAAGTATTGTCAAGTGCGGAAGCAAAATAACAGAACTTAGTTCGATTAATAAAACACAATAGTTCAAACTAATTTACACTAATAACAATTAGACTCTGAGCTACTTAAGACACTACTCGTAACCCAGAGCATGGTTCTTAACTCCAACGGTCGGGAAGGGAATCTCATATCCCTTGTCGTTCCTACTCCCCTGTCTGTGAAAACAGGAACTTCATTACCTACAAGGGCAACGAGGGAGTAAGTCATAGCTAATCATGTTAGAACGAATAATAAATAACAGAGGCTAAAAACAACAAACACAAGTATTCAAGTAGTAACAATTTACAAATGCATATACACATGTCAAACCCTTTTTCATTCAAGCAATTGATCTTATTATTAATGGCATGATGCATACTGATCTCAACAAGTTCCCGGGGCATCACAGTTTGGAGGTGGTAGGACTTACGAGCTTAGCTTTGCACTCATGACTTACGAGCTTCGCTCTGCATAGGACTTACGGGCATAGCCCTGCACTCACGACTTACAGGCTTCCTCCGCCCAGTGTTAATAGTATAAAAGGGAACAAACCTCACAAACTGGAGCAATCAATGCATGAATGCAAACAACATCTATTACCAATCCTTATCTTTTAATTCATCATCATCGTTCATCTTATTTCCATTTAGGACATAGTCCATGCTTCACATTTTACTCTTTCCTTCCATTTCCTTTAACATTTCTTTTGGCTGGTGTTGTTGTTTTCATAGAAAAATCCATCGGTCACTTTGTGATGGTTTTAGAAAGAGAGTATAATCATTTATTTAATAATCCGTCGGGGCCTAGCCTCCTATTGGCGGATATTTATTGCAACGACCCCATTGGGACTCCCTTAGAAAATATCAACCAAGTGAATAAAACTTTCACCGGGACGTTAGGGATAATATCAACCAAATGGGTGTACGCACTTCCGTTGGGACTCCTGTAGGGAAAATATCAACCACTGAATCAACATTCCAGTAGGACACCTCCAGGATAGCAATCAACCAACGGGATTGAGATATTAATTATAATAAAAATTTAGGAACTAAGTGTTTTCTGAAAAATTGTCCAAACTACTCGAGTAGTTCTTGACCACTCGAGTTGTTCATTCAAAATTACTCGAGTCTTTAAGATCAACTCGAGTGTTCTTCCAAATTCCCAGAATACTCGAGTCTTTCTTAAACTACTCGAGTCTTTTTGCTGCAACAGCACCAGTTTTCTGCACTTTTAAAACAAATTCGAGTTCCTTGCTTTATTTCTTCATTCCTATGCAAAACAACAACTTAAACACATAAAATAAACATGTTACGACACTTAAACACAACTGAAACAACATCAAATCACAGATTGCACAAAACATAGACAAAGTTCAATTTAGCATATGAATTTCATTTCTACTTGATTTTAAGTTCGCAAATCAATCCAGTGAGCATAATTAGGTTCAATTAAACTTGTTTGAACATAAAAACCATGAGTCTCTGGCCTCCAAGTCAGATTCTCATTTCAACTTACGTTACCCATGAACCTCAAGTGGTTCCTATAATTTTAGCTTGTTATTTACCATTCTAGCGATTAGATAACTTCTCCCATACCTTAGAGAAGCTAGAGGAACGATTGGTTGAAGAGGAAAAGTACTGGATCAAAGCTTGAGTTTCTCAACACTCAAGTTCTACACTTGAACAGCGAACTTTGGCCATCAAATTCACCACGAATAGGGCATGGAAAAGAACGAAATAAGTTAGCTTAAGAAACTAGGGAATTCTAACTTTAATCAGCAACAAATTTGGGATCAAGAGGGTTCCTGGATTTACCAAACCAATTCGAAAAAGAGAGGTTGCAGGTGCTGATTTGCACTCTGTTTTCAGCTTGGAGTCCCTAACTTTACAAGGTTGTAACTTGAGCTACAGGAGGTCAATTTATGTGGTTCTTGATTCTAATTCAAGATTGTAATTAGAACTCGGATTGTGTTTTGGTTTCACAGAATTTGGTTGAGTGAAGAGAGAGAATCGAAGGCACCAAGAGAGCACCCGAAAACAGAGGAAATGTGAATATAATTTCGGGTTAGGAGGATTTGAATGAGTTTGGGGTTTCCCCAATCACCTATTTATAGGCTGAGCTTACCCTCCTATGAAGTAAGGTCCAGCTCTGTGCTTGGAACCTCGAGAAAACGCGTTTTGGTGCGAGTTTTGAATCAAAACCGACTTATAGACTCAGCACCACTGCTCGAAATACTCGAGTCTTTTCCCCAGTACTCGAGTCTTTTTCAGCACGTCAAAGAACACTCGAGTCTTCCATGAAAGACTCGAGTCTTTTGACTCAAAATTCAAATTTTTCAAACAGTTAAAGATTATACTCGAGTCCTTCCCAAAACACTCGAGTACTTTAACCTAATTTCAGAAAATTCATTATTTTATTCAATATAATAACATTATTATTTTAAATACTTAATTTTTTATTTAGTTGTGAAAATATAGGGCCTTACAAGAGGTAACTCTAAATTTACATTTTTTAAGTTATTTCATCTCTTCTTCTACTGTTATTAGAATCTCTAATTCTTTTTATGATATTAAGAACTAAAAGTTTCTAATTCTTATTTTTATATTAGAATGAACTATGTTTTGTTGGTGATATTTTGATTTGTGGTCATATAAATTGAGGTTTAAGAAAAAGGGACAAAATGAATTGTTTAAAGAGATAATCTCCCCTTTTTCCTGAACCCACGATGACCAAATTTTATAAAATTCTGGAAATTTTTTTTTCTTAAAATGTAGGAATTTATATTTTATAGAAATTTTTTATTTGATTGAATTATTTTATTCCTTTTTGTTTGGATTCAAGATGAGTGTTCAAGGAATGGAAACTAAATTAAATTGAATAAGTTTAATGTATTTTTGATTTTTTCTTTTCTGGACCGTGATATATATATATATATATATATATGTGTGTGTGTGTGTGTGTGTTTATATCGTGATATATATATATATATATATATATATATGTGTGTTTATATATATATATATATATATATATATTAGGTGGTAGTTGTTGTTAATATGTGTATATTTGTTATGTGACTTATTTCTTAAAAAGTATAAACTAATGGATATTATTTGATCTTTGATATTCTGATATGAAAATCAAATAATAATGGTTTTGTGGAAATAAATTTAATCCTGGATTTTTTTATGGTTGCCCGAAAAATATGATTTATTTTGAGTAAAAGTTACAAATGATTCATAGTGTTTTTGTTTGATAATTCTAGGAGTAATTGGGTAATTTTAATAAGGAAAAATAGATTAATAAGAATGGTATTTTGTGTGATAATATGATAATGTGATTAAGTTAAGTTGTGAGTTTAGTTGCTGTAAAAAAATGATTATCATGAAAGATGTCTATTTGATATTTTATTGATGACTAAAACAATTCTTTTGAAGGTATAATATTATGTAACTTTGAAGTATAGGTGTTTTAAAAAAAATTAAAAGTATTTTTCCTAATTTCTGAACAGTGGCCGAATTATTTAAAAAAAATAATAGAGTTTGATAATTTTCCTAATTGATTTAATAATTGTTTGATGTGAATAGATGATTATTAGTATATATAAGTGTTTAGTTATTTTAATTCTGAAAAATAATTAATTCTGGAAAATTATGTTAATTCTGGAAAATTATTATTTATTTAAGATATAAGACCCCAAATGATTATTTTATATGTGTTAGTAGTGCTCAATTTGTATATAATTATTTAAGTTTGTTTGCTTTATTTTCTTAAGTTAATGCAACAAATTGTGATGGCTGTACAGTAGGTGAAATTATTTTATGTGATTTAGATTTAATCATTTTATTATTATAGGACTTGTAAAGAGATTTTAGGAAAAAGCGGCATGTGTTTATGATAAACCGTTTAGGAGTAAACTGATTTTTAAGAAATAGTGTATATGCTGTCCAAGATTGTAAAATAGTTGCATCAAGGATAGAAATTATTTTGAAATGAATTGGTAATGTGTATTTTATGCTAAGATCTTTATTATAACTATTTAAAAATTAAAAGGAAGTGTAAAAGTGATTTTGTGAATGTACTAATGCTTAAAGTGATTTTTCTATGTTCTGTAATTTAATTTCATTGACGATAAAGAAAAAGTGTTGTGAACTTTGAATGCTTGAGTTTATATTCTCATTGAGTTATATGTGTTTATAACATGATCATGCAAAAATTGTTTACTGCTTGGACTGATTAAAAATGTGCATCAAAGAAGAATATTTTAAATTCATGTTGTATGCATAGTCTGGACATGGTAGTTGTTATAAGGTGCTTAAAAGTAAGATTTGTAGTAAAGGAAAAATTGAGATTTATTCTTAAGATGTTATGATTATGTTTTAAAAGTTATATTACGAATTGGAAAAGATTTTCTTGATTTAAAAGTTAAAAGAAAGAAAAGTGATTTCCCGATACAGTAGTATGTGTTTTATTTTCAAAAAGGTTTTGATTTTTAAGGAGTAATTTGTAACACCCCGATTTGGCAACTTGAAACCATAATGAAAATAGTGAAAATTTGGGCCAAATTTTTTTTTTTTTAAAAAACAAGTGTTATGCAAGATGAGAACACTTGGGTTTGCAAAACACAGTTACAATTTAAAACTCATGTTCTCACATTTCATAAACCTTTCAAGTTCCAAACCGAGATGTCACAAGACACCACTTTGAAACTCGTTTTCAAAAACATTGTTTAAAACACGGCCCGTTACTCATTTCAAAACATTAGTACTAAAATAAACTTTAGTTGGGGTTACAGCACTATAGAGCCAGGATTTCTAAGTAACTGCAATGGAATTACAAAACTCTGAAAGGGAATTACCTACTTCTAGTCATCTACGTTAATGCTTCCGCTGTGCTACTCTGATCCTCGGGTCCCAAGCAGCGTCGTCCTCAGCAGTCCCTCCAAGATTTCCTTGTGAATCCGTGTCCTCTCAATATAAACTATGACACGACCAGTCATAGTTATATTGTCTCCCTCTAATGGAGATGCTCCCATCTCCCGCATGAACTGGAATCTTGCTATTTTTCCATCTAAGGACCATACAGAAATTTTCCGAGTACCAACAGCAACATAGGAGAGAGTGAGCTACCCAAAACATGTAATGTCGACTATGTGGATTTACGATAGGCAATTATTAAGATAAAGCAGTAAATCACAAACCAATCAGATAAACCAAATAAACAAATATGATCATCATCATCCTCATATAACACCATCTTATCATCACTTCTCAATTCTCATTCATTACTTAAATACCATCACTGTACTTTTCCTTTTAAAATTTTTGAGTTTATTAAGTCATATCATCTCAGTTCACTCAATGACTTGGGGAACCATCATTGAGGAAAACGGCACTCACGTCTACATCTCCTCGGTCATCCATCCACACCTAGTCGGAAGCAAACACACAACACATAAATGGTCCCAGACCAGGAGACCTTGCCTCAAATCATAATCATAAATAACAGTGCACGCTCTCAGCGGCAATCACAAATGCCCCGTTCCAGTCCCTCTCACTGTTCTCGATTTGCAATCTAGGGGGCGACAGTACAGTTCTAGTCTCGAGTGCAGAACTTACCATGGTATTAGACCCAGTCCCCACGTTAGTGCACCACTTATGGAGTTCGTTCTTCCTAGAACAGTACTCTAGACTTCTTGACGTTTCACCGTCATCGTCCTCCCCTAATGCAATCTCGTCCTAAGTATCCGTAGATACTTATCGTTTCTTCCTCTCCACTACTTCGACACACTCTCATGCCTCACCGCGTTATTCATGTCTTTTAATAGTATTTTAAAGTTTTCAGGCTTTTAATTAACGGCTTAATCCTAATGATCGGCCCGTCCTTGGTGCATCCCTTCAACGAAGCCCGATCACTAATCTTTCAAACTGTCCCCAATTCATCACATCACATTTTCTCAACCTCATATCACATTCTTTCTCATCTCATCTCATCAACTTTTCTTATCACATTTCATCATCCTTCTCATCTCATCTCATTACACAACATTTCTCTCTTTCTCAAGGCTCATTTCCTCATTTTTCTCAAAAACATCCTTTGCAAAAAATTTTCGAAAATATCATTTCACAAAACTTTCACTTCACAAAACTCTTTCAAAATATTCTTCCATAAATTTCCTCAAAAATATTCCTTCGCAAAACTTTCTCGAAATATTGTTTCAACAAGGTTTTCTCTAAAATGTCCTTACCGAAAGGACTTTCTCGAAATAGCATTTCAAAGAACTTTATCAAAAGATTGTTTCCAAAAACTTTTCCCAAAAATATATCTTTTCTCAAAACTTTTTCAAAGAAATTGTTTCATAAAACTCTTTTGAAAATACTGTTTCACCTCTCATCAAAATACCTTTTCGAAAACCTTTTCCAAAAATCTCTTTTCAGAACCGTCTTCAAAAATCATACTTTTGGATGAGTGCTAATGGAGGAGCAAGCTCGACTCAACACTAGGCTCTTTCCAAAAGTAAAAACAAGAAATCACATTTTTGTTGAGCGCTAGTGGAGGAGCAAGCTCGACTCAACACTAGTCCCAGACTAAAACCAAAAACAGGAGCCACACCACATCTCAGCATCTTTTCTCAATCACATCTTTCCTCAAATCACATCTTTCCTCAAATCACATCTTTCCTTTTGTATTCCATGACTTGTTTAATCTTTATCATCACTCTTCTTTCTTTCAATCACGTTTTCTTATTCTTACAATTTCATTCTCATCACATATTATTCAGCACACCAGTATTTCTCGATTCACAACATAATTACTTAATCAATAAATAGATCATTCATAAAGCAGAACGGATAGATAACTCAAGCATAACCAATCAGAAAACTTAACATCATAAATAAACCAATCTCAGCCGTTCGGGTGGATAGCCAAACAAACAATCAAACATGTGCTATCACATACACCACTACGCTAAATGAGATTGGAGTCCAACCTTTGAGATGATTGGACCTCTTAATAAGTTACCTAAATACCACGGCGTCTTAAGGGAAGCCCCTCTCTCACCTCAAATACCGTAAGCTCCCGCAAGCTTTCCAAGATCCGTCGATCACTAATTCCGCCTTGTTTCCTTTGCGTCCGTCGTTCGAACTATAGCATTTTTCCCCGTGCGTTAGAAACGTTTTAACGAATTCATTTAATTTGTTTTAGAAGACACTTTGAAATCATTTCTCTTTGAAAACACATTGTTCTTATTTTAAAAGTTTTCAAACCCGAATAAGACATTTCAAGGAAACTTTGAAACAATCTTGAAAATGATTTTCTTGTCAAAACATAATTCATTCTTCTTAAGGTAAACTTACTTTAAAAACATTCAAGTTAAAAATCATTATCATTAGTTATTAAACAAATTTAAAACTTAAGGAAATCAAATCGATTTAAATTACTTAAATCATATTTTCAGTAAAACATTTTTCAATTCAAATATAGAAAAACACATTCAAACAACACCACTTCACATAAAACTAATCACATTCAATTAGCAGAGCAACTCATCACTTTTCAAACATTCACAACTTCATAAAACAAGCCACATTAAACATAAAAATTCCTTTTTAATTATTAAATCAATTTATTTATTTCATCTTTAACAAAACCGAGATGATCAAAACAAATTATACATCACACACATGACACACATACACTCACATGCATGCAAGGTACAAACCGTGGCAACCTCAAATGCACACACATGTCACACACATGCATATATGATTATTATTCTTTTATTTTCTAATCATGTTTACTTTAATTTATTAATTCATGTGCTAATGCAATTAATTTTAGGAAATCACACTCACAACCAGCACATAATGCACACACATTACATCCAACACACATCACATAGAATTCATGTCAAAACACATCACAAGACACAATTTCTTTAAAATTCGTTTTTCTTATAGTCTGAAAATAAATTTTTTTAAATCACTCCAGAAAATTATAGAAATTACATTTTCAAATTCTAGGTTTCAAAACGATCGTTTTCATATAAAGATCATTAAATTCCAAGTTACGGTTTAAAAGATACAAATTTTCAAAGACAACAGACCCCAAAAACTTTATTTTTTAACAAAATCATCTTTTAATAAAAATCACAATTCAACAAATCATTTTTTTCATCTCAACAAAATCATTTATTTTTCTTCTATAAAACACTTTGTTTATAAAAATCCAGGGAAATCAGTTCTTTATTTCTTTCCCATGAAAAATACGTTTCCTGACAATTATCATTTCAAAGTTCGTTTTTGTTAAAAACCGTTTACGCACGTACGGGAAAAATGCGGGGTGTTACATAATTTATTTTCTAAGAGTTTATATATTTTCAAGACTTCAAGGATTTTTAAGGAAATAGTGTTTGTCCAAAAGTTACGGTAATTTTAATTTTAATTTGGTTTAGATATTTATAGAGCTATTTTTGTAAATATGGTTTGATTAAAGGTCTGCATTTGGAAACAAATAGCGCAATTGTGAATCAAGAGGACGCGAGTTCTTAGCTGCATCTCGAGGTGAGAGAGTAGCCATCTTAAGACACAATGGCACCATGGTAACATTAGGACGATTTCGACCATCTCAAAGGTCGGAATCCTAAGTTATCTGTCAATATACAAGACGACAATTGGTTGTGGTGTGTTTAGTCGTCCTGCGTTGCGACAGTAACTATTGTTGATTGTCTGCTTTTATATGGTTATGATATATTATTCTGTTTATATGGCTTTGGAAAATAATGATAAATTATGTGATGAAGTATCGATGAAAATTGTATAATTGAGAAATGGTGATTGATGGATATGATTGAGATTATTGGATATGTTGAAATAATTGTTCCTATGGAAAGGACTTGGTATTATGGAATTATGTTATGAAAAGAAAATATGATAAAGATTAATGAATTTTATGAAATGGTGGAATCGTTACAGTGATGGTGCAAGCGGCACAATGACTACGTTTTATTTTCCCTTTAAGTGACTGGCCACGTAAATGATTTTTCCGTGGTTCATGTCTTGTGGATTCCACTGTACGATAGGGAGGTGTTTGCTGTGGTCCCTTAGAGGTCGAGACCCATTAGAAGCACGACTTAGAATGGGTCGACCAAACTTAGGTTTAATAAAAGACTGAAAAGATTTAAAAGTCTCTAAGCTTAAATCCTTTCTAACTACGCGTTGAGAGTGAAGTAGTGGAGAGGAAAGACACCCTGTTTATCTACGGATACTCAGGAGTTAATTGTGATAGGGGAGGGCAAGGACGGTGACTCGTCAAGAAGCCTAAGAGCGCTTCCCTAGGCAGGACGAAGTTACAATGGTCAAGGTCACTTGCCGGGCATTGATCGTAGCAAGGACTGCAACCGGAACTAGGGATAGAGCTGTCGCCCCCTTGAGCAAATACTAGATGGTGTAGAGGGTAACATCCTGATTTTCTTTTACCTTATAAATTGAGTTTTATCAAATTAAGTGATTAATTCTTGTATGTAATTATTCAAGTGTTGGGTATTTTCGTAAATTACCTTATATTATTTCTATTATATTATTTTATTCATATACTTTAAAGTAGATTTATTTAAAGTAAATACCTTGTTTGAAAAATATAATTCCTTACACCACACACTTCACCTTGCTTTTGACGTATCATTAAATAAATAGTTGTTTTAATATTTCAAATTACTAGCTTTGTAATTTTCCTATATTATTAGTCATTGTTTAAAGTTATATTAGTGGTATTTATTTAGATTTGATTGCTTAAATAAATAAAAGTAAGTTAAAAAAAAAGTGATGTGCGTGTGGTGTGTGCTGGCAAGGGTGAAAACCCTATTCTTTTCTTTTTCATTTTGATCCAGCCGCCGCCCCATCCTCCCTCTCGTCTCTTTCTTCCTTGCCTCAGCCGCCAGCCCCCTTCTTCGTTGAGTCCCCACCCTCCTCCATTCGCTCTCCATCTCACCGCCGTCCTCCTCTCCTCGCTGCAACAATGGAGGCTGCTGCTGCTGGATTCGCTGTCGCTGTCGCTGTCCACCGCGCGCGCGAGTTCCCTGTCTTCTTCCTTAGCTCGCGCCGCCACTCACGTCCTTCCTCCAGTCGCTAGTCGCGACTTGCTGCTGCCGTGCAGTTTGCTCACCGCCGTCGCCCAAGGGAGATGCCACCATCTTCATATTCGTCTTCCTCCATGGGTTCCTTGTGTCGCCGCTGCCATTGTCATTGAAGGAGGTCGCGAATCGCCCTTCTCTCCTGTGCCGCCCATCTCGCGTTGCCGTTCCTTCCTGGTTTGTGACTTTGTGTGCCGCCGCCGCTACCGGAAGTTCGTGGTGTTGGTCACTGCGGGCTGCCAGTTGGGCCGAGCCACTGCCACTATTGGTCCTTGAGTCACCGAAAACGAACCACCGCCTTGGCATCGTCGTCGTGCCTTGCCGGGTGACCTCGGTGGGGGAAAACGAGCACAACCCCTGACTGATCGGGCTGATGATGTCAAGTACAGTGTTGGAGTTAAACCAGACAGGGGTGGAGCCTTCGAACCGGACCAATTTGCTCTTTGTTGCGTCGAAAACCATATTTGGGGGTAAATCTCTAACGCTCTTTAACTGCTCGGTGTGGTGCTTTAATAATAATAATAATTTTAATATTAATTAGTGATAATTATAATAATAAGTTGTTTGTAAATGTTAATGTTGTTTTAGTAAAATGAATGATATTATGGTTTACTAGTATTGATTTCAATAATACCGTCATTGTTAATGATTTTAATTTAATTACTCTGGTTTGTATAAAACTGAATTGACCATTATGTCGAATGATGAGTTTTAAAGAATGTTTTGTTAAATGTGTTGGGTTCCTAAGTAAGTGAGTTGTCCTTTAGTTTGGTTGGATTGTCCCTGAACTAAATGATACATCAGTTAATTAGGAACCTGGGATCTTCGGCATAATGTTAATTCGAGTTAAAACGTTGAACATTAATTTCAAATTAAAGGGAAGTGTGAATATTTGAATGTTATAATTGTGATTTGGATTTGTTTTTTTAACCGAGAACGCTTCTTTTTAATTTGGAACTAATAGTGTCAAGTAACGGCATTTGATTTTGTGGCTTGAAGTTAAAACTAATTAATTTTAATGAATTTTTGACGAATATGTTACTTTAAAAGTTCACGTGTTTCCTACAAAAAGCATGTACTGTTTTATTTGGGAGCAATGGTTCTAAGTTTGATTTCCATTTGACTTGCGTTTATGAATTTCGTTCAAACCCCCTTGATTTGATAATCTATTAAAATATGATATATTAATACTTATTAGTTTTGAGGATTTTCAAGTGATGAGTTTTGATTTCCTTTTCTAAACTTCAAGTGCATAAAGTACTAAAGTGTTTGTTTTAATACAATTTTGAAGTTGGTTCTTTACATTAAGATTAATGAAGTATTTAAAGTTTAAATCCGTATTTGTTAGAAATCATGGAATGATTTGTTATCGGTATTAGTTAAAGTGTAAATAAAGGTTTAAGTAAACAATAAGTGATTGGTAGATCATAATGTTCAAATAGAATTTTGTGAATAGAGTCGTTCGTTGGTTGACTTTGTGTGCTGTGATTAGGAAAATTAAATGACTTTGGGTTTGATCGAGACGCGAAGGCAATGGTCCCTACACGCCTGGGCATCGTCAAATGAAAAGAAACAGGTTTATGGGAACGCAAGGTAAGGAGTGGGTATTAGTGAGTATTACCATACTCTGGGGAATAGTTTGTGGTATGTATATAATAATTGCTAGGAGTTATGTGTTAGTTAGGAAATTAGAAAAACCTAGGGGAGAAACTAAATAAAATTGATAATAATGATCTTAATTAATGAGAGTGTCTTGGTTAAGTAATAAAAGTGAATGTAACTCTAATAAATGTTTGGGATTAAGTATATGCTTAGTTGGTGCTAAATGTGATGATATATGTGTTTGGTGCTAATTGTTTATAAATAAATGTTAAATTGTTGTAAAGAATGTGAAGTTGTGGCTATTTGATTATATATGTGTTGATCATTGAGGCTTGATTTGACTTTTGTGAAAATGGACTGGAATGATGGAAAATTTTGGTATATATATATATATATCTATTTGGAAAATGAATTTTTGATATGGAATAAAAGGGAATGCAGTGTGACTTGATCCTTGGGCAAGCCGGCACACTAGGTGCCCTGCTAGGTGGTGAATTGCCTGCTAGGGCCAAATTCCTGTCAGGCCAATTGCCCATTAGGTCCTAAATTTCCGTTAGGCGTCGGTGCGCCAAAGGATCAATCCCACTGCATAACCACCTGAAAATGAATAATATGTGAATTGGAATTTATGGGAAATGAATGTTAATTAAATTAACCAGCATTGTCCTAACGGGTGATGCCTAATGGGTGTCTCAGTCCTGACAGGTTTAAAGTCCCTAGTAGGTGCCGAATTGCCTAGCAGGTGCATCAATTCCTAGTGGTGCAATGGTAATTGGAAATTAAGGAAAGGGAAATAGTGTATCTAATGAATAACGAAAATGAGCAATGGAATTAAGGAATTTGGAATTATTGTTTAATTGTGTGTTAAGGGGAATATGAATTAATTAAGGCTTATGGAATGATTATAACCGGAATCTGATTTTGGTTGCTTAAAATTGTGTGCTATTTGATTTATTTGATATTTGTGTTTGGCTTAGTTAGTTATTATGTCATATTCAGAAACTGCTTTCCCATTTTATGTGTATGCTCACTCCTTACTATCATTTCAGGTACTAAGCTTGAGCTAGCACAGCCCCTGGCCGAGCAGGAGTGTACTCCACACCGTAGAGTGTAATTTAGTTAAGGGTGTATTCTAGTCATTGTTTTATAATTAATCTATTTTGGGTTTTTGAAATAATCTAATCACTATAAGCCCGAGTTTATTATATGTCGTAAATAGGGCTTGTAAAGTTAATTAATATATTTAGAAATGTTGAAATGTTTTCTGGATTGTTCTGGGTTGACAGGTGAAAACTCTAAATTTTTGGGAAGTCCGATAAACAGAGGAAACTCTGTCGGATTTTCGTTAAGACTTAAAACGAAATTTTCAAGTCCTATTTTAAAACCAACAAATTATTAGTAATTAAGCTATATAAATATTAGGGTGTTACATAGAGGGAATCTGAACAAGGCTAAAAGTCACTGATTTTCTTACGACGATCATGGCGGTTGGCCATATTGATGGTTCCAACATGGCGGATCTCGAGTTGTTTACTATGTTTTCCTTGGTTGGTACGTACCTTTTGACTTCGATGCCTGTGTGGTTAGGATTCCTGTGCGTCCCATCTGCTTTCCGAACTAGGTTGCGGTTGGATATTGGAGGAGGAGATGTATCGTGTGTGCTAATCTACCCCCTTACCTCAATGATTTCTCTCCCTAAATCATTGATGGTTGTGAACATACTTAGTGGAGAGATTATGAGTATGGAATGTTTGAAAGAATAATATTAAGTTATGTGATAAAGTCGTATGGATAAAAATTGTAAAGAGGATAATGTTGTAATAATATGATCTGATGTTATTTGGAAGAGAAGAGGTTATAATGTTATGTTGTATGTGTTTGGTTCTAGTGCGATAAATGGTATAAGTCCATGCCGTCGACGAACTTGTTCGTTTGATCGCTAACTCTCTCCCTTCTCTTCTATGTTCTTTTTTTCTGGTTATGGTAAACCTTAGATGGCGGATCACGTGCTACGGTTGGTGATGACCCCTTTGGCGGGAGGATAGTGATTTAGAACTGCTAATTCGGGAGGAGTGAGCATATCTACGAGGAGGATGTAAAAGCGGCAACCGAAGAATCTTTCAAGACCCTTGGGGTGAAGGATAGCAATGAAGACTAGTAGTCTAAGATTGAATAGTTCTTGTTTTGTATTCCATCCTTAGATGAGTAGGACATGATTACTGTAATATCCGCAAATTCCTCGTATTATTTAAAACAGTAAAGAAATTTAATTTGAGAAAAGTATTTTTTGAAAAGAGTATTTTCTTGAATGAAATTCTTACTTTATGATCTTCAAGTAATGAATACTTATTTTTCTAAAGAAATGGTTTTCATGAAATGATTTTATAAGTTTTGGAAATTGAGTTTTTTTTTAGAATGACTATTTATTTAATATTTTTATGCTTCAAAGAAAATGTGGTTTTTATACAAGAATTATTTTATGAGAAAAAGTCTTGTTTTTTGTACATGTGTGAAAATATGTGTTTGTTGTATGATGTGTAAAAATAATCATGTTAATTGGATTCCTCAAAGATGTTTTATTATGAGAATTGATGATTATATTGTCCTAAAGTAAATGTGATTAAGAAACAAGAAAATAATATGTGTGCATGTATGTATGAGTAATACGTGTATGTGTATGATGCATGATAATATCCTTTAGTGATATATGTATGCTTGATTATGTGTTAGATGTATGCATTAAAATTTTTAAGAGATTCCATGATATAATTGTGTATGCTTGAATGGTTTTTCTTTAATCAAAAATAAAAGAAAATTTTATTTCCCTCCCATGTATATGTGTATGTTCGGCCATGAGAGAGTCCAAGAGGACCAAGTAAGATTTATTTTCTTAAGCATTAAGAAGGTGAAAAATAAATGGAAATAAGTAGGAAATTAGGGTGGTGAGTGTGATGATGGTGGTGAGACTTTTTCTCCACATTGTCTCCCCCATTATAAGACCCTTCCCATGCAACAATTTGGGTAGACCCATTTGCCCTTAAGCTTACACATTGAACCGAGGCTAGAAGAGGAAATTTTCACACCCTTACCTTGGCCTATATGAACCGTGTGTGTGAGTGAGTGAGGTTGGCTAGTTAGTTCATTTCCTTCTTCATTTCATTCCTTCCACAAATACACTTAGTCCCAAGAGCACTATCAAGCTCTTGAGACATAGAGAGGAAGAAAGTAAGGCCGTGAGAGAGGAGATGAGAGGAAGAGTAAAAACCCTAAACTTCATGTCCTAATACCTTTGATTCCTTCTTCCTTCACACACTTCCTTCTTCAAACCTAAGGATAAAATCACCCATCAACCTCCAAAGGAAAGGAGGCCGAAGCAAACCTTAAAAGGAGGAGGGGAGATTTGAAGATTTAAGTTAGAAGTTCTGAATTAAGGTAGATTGTTTAAGTATTAAGAGAGTTTTAATTTAATCATTTTGTGTTGTAAAGGATTCTATGATGGACTTTGTTTAAAATTTTGTGATGCATGTATTTATTTTTGAATGATCTTGAGGTCTAAATGTCTTGCATGTTGTTTTTATGTTTTGATCTTGAATATTGGTGTTTGAAAGTTTTGATCTTTTACTTGTAGTTCTTCTTCATCACGGTTTAATCTAAAGTGTGTTTAAATTTATGTATTGCATTGATCTTCTCTTGCATGTTTGGTTTTATGGCTTTAAAATTCTTATTTTCCTTTGCATGTCCTCTTTATGCCTTGATCTTGGATTTTTAAGAACAAATGAACTTATAAATCACCAAATCAAGAACTAGGAGATTCGGCCATGAGTAGAAAAATTAGGTCTTGATGCTTTTAATTTGATCTAAGCGATTGCATGTTAATCTTATGTTTAGAAAAGTTAATTTAAATAGTTAAAATGCTTTGATTTGGTTTTGAACTTGATAAAGCTTTGATCTTTGCCTTGATCTTTAAAAAGTCTTGATCTTGAATCTTGCATGTGATTATTGAACCAAAAAGTTTTGATTCTTGTGTGCATGTCACGGTTCTGTGTTCAAAAAAAAAGGGGAAGTAGTATTTTCCAAAACCATGTGTGTAAAAGAGCATGATTTGATTTAGTGATTCTAAGGTTTGCATGTTTGAGAGGTGCATCAAAACCATGTTTTTGCCATGATGATGATTCGGCCTAGCTAGGATTAGTAGGTTAGATTCTTTTTCAATGAAGTGACATAAAAGTGATAAGTGTGTCTTGTGAAATTATGTTAAATAAATTTGTTTAAAATTTTATTGTGACTATTTTTATTTCAATTTTAAAAAGAAGATAAAGGAAACTATATTTGTTTTGATAAATTAATTTAAGTTGAGAAATGAATTAAAGCTTGCTTAAATTTTTAGAAGGGCTCACGGTTTTTGGAACAAAATGGCATGGAAGACTTCATGATTTCATGTCCTTAATATTGAATAAATCTTGCCTAGACTTATACTTGTATCCGGTTTTAAGAGAAAGAAAGAGTAAATGATTCTATTTCATGAAAGAGAAGAAAATAAGGTTTAAGTACTTGAAATAAACTAAATTGATTTATGTGTTTTATTTGTAATTCTTGACTTGTTTTCTTTGATCTCATTCGGCCATATAGTGTAAGTAAGTCTAGGAAATTTGTGTGCATAAAAATAATTTCACATAACGATCTTTGAAAGGGATTAAGTTGTTTAAAGTAAGAAAAATAAATGTGCTTGGTTTATATTTTTAGTTCCATTCGGTTTGTGAGTGTATGTGTGACTAAGTACTTGTGTTTTATAAAAATGAAAGTGTTTAGTTGTGAATGAGTGTTTGTTTGAAAATAAATATGTAATCTATAATTAAGTAAGTAGTTGTATGACTTAATTCATTTAAGTGATGTTGTGGTTGTGTACTGAGTGATGTTTGAAAAATATTTGAATATGTATTTGGTTTTTAAATTAAGTGATTTTAAAGTAAATCCATTTGAAATTTTTAGTGGCTGTCCTAAACTTATTTTATAACGAAAACTTGAATCTAAAAGTAATTGTTTTACGCTAAAGATTTGTTTAAATTAAAAAGTACTTTTACGGTGTTTTCAAGTTCTATTTAAGTAAATTTTGTGAAAACAATTCTTTACTGTCCCGAAATATTTAAAGCAAGTCTTAACTTTAAAAATATGTTCAAGTGATATAAAGTATAATTTTCAAGTGGTATTTGAATTAAGAAAAAGCCGGATTAAAAATGATGCATTTTTCGGAGTTTTCGAACGCAGTTCAGGTGCTGTCCGAGATGGGCCAGCAACTAACCCAAATGATTTAAATTATTTTATATATGATGTTTTCAAATGGTTTTAAAGTACCCAAAGTGTTAGAAAAATGTTAAAGTTGTTTTGAGAAAACAGTTATATTTTTAAGTTTTCCGACGAAGAGAGGAACGAGTATTGAACTAAGAAAAGATTTTCTCGTGTAAGTCAATAACGTAAAGTGTTTTATTTAATACGAGGAATGGTAAAGAAAAGGGATTGGGGCAGCTGGCAGCGACAAGGATCCGAGGAGAGCACCCGCAATTAATCGCTGGACCTCAGGTGAGAGAAGCTTTCCTAAGACATCGTGGTAGTTAGGTCATTTATTAGGACGTTTCGTATCATCTCAAAGATCGGAACTTAGTGGTTCGGAGTCAGTAGTATAAGTGGCAATTGTTTGTGTTGTGTGGCCACTTATACGAAGGTGACGAAGACCACATTGTTGTTGTGTGATGTTTGTGTGATTGTTAGTATGCTTTTATGTATTTATTTAATTATGTCTGATAATATTTATTGTTGTTAATTAATATGAGTAAACGACTGATGGACGTCTGTTACGTCCTGAAAATAGAAACGGAATAAATAAGGTTGTGAAGCAAAGACATGAATGAGTTGTGAAAGAAATGAAAATGAGAAAAGTAAGTTGAGGAAAGTAAAGATATAAGATTGAATAGAAGGAGGTACAGAGTTGAGATTGGGGAAAGAGTAAATGATAGTTATGAGGTTGAGCCAGAGCTGGGGGAAAGAAATGTGAATGTGGAAATGAGATGGGAAATGTGGATGTGGAAATGAGATGGGATCTGAACGGAGCTGGGCTCCTTTGATTTTGTTTTTGGGAAAGAGACTAGTGTTGAGTTGAGCTTGCTCCTCCATTAGCGCTCAGCCCAAAAATGTGATTTTCGAAAAAGGTTTTTGAAAAGAGATTTTCGAAAAGGTTTTGAAAAAGGAATTTTCGAAAAGGTTTGTGAAGAAAGAATTTTGTAAAAAGTTGTGAAAAGAAATTTTTGAAAAAGGTTTGTGTAAAGAAATTTTTGAGAAAGGTTTTGAAAGGATTTTTTATTAAAAGAAGTTTTTGAAAAGATTTATGAAAAGAGGTTTTTAAGAATATTTTTGAAACAATATTTTCGAAAAGGATTTGTAAAAAGATATTTTTGAAAAGGTTGTGAAAAGAAATTTTTGAGAAAGTTTATGAAAAGAAATTTTATGAAAAAGTTTACGAAATGATATTTTGCGAAAGTTTATAAAATGAGATTTTGAAACTGATTTATGAAATGTGATGATATGAGATTTTGAGAAAAGAATTTGAAAGGAGATTGTTAGAAGAGATCGTGGAATGAGATGCAAGCGGTCAATGTGATCCCAGCTCTGTGCTACGTGAGAAATGATGAGAGAAAGATTGTGCCAAGTTAGTGGTCGGGACTCATTGAAGGGATGCACGAAGGATGGGCCGATCTTAGGATAATTAAAAAAGTTAAAAGACTTTAAAAGACATATGCGGTGAGGTATGAGAGGGCGAAGTAGTGGAGAGGAAGGAACCATGGGTATCTGCGGATACTCAGGAGGAGATTGCATTAGGGGAGGACGATGACGGTGAAACGTCAAGAAGTCTAGAGTATGTTTCTAGGCAGAACGAACTCCACATGTGGCATACGAACTTGGTAGGGACTAGGTCCAATGCCGTGGTAAGTTCTGCGGGCCCACTAGAAAAATATTGTCGCCCCCTAGATTGCAAATCTTGAACAGTGAGAGGGACTGAAGTGGGGCATCTTGATTGCCACTGTGAGTTTGAGATAGTGTGCCTTGAGTATATATATATATATATATATATATATATATATTAATTGATATGATATGATTTGAGGCTGAGTCCTCCTAGCCTGGGGCCAATTGTTTGTCAGACAGCTGTCGTGCCCGCACGGTAAAGGTCTTGTACTCCTGTTTGCTTCCGACTAGGTTGGGTGGATGACTGAGGAGATGTAGACGTGTGTGTCGCTGGAAATGAAACGAGTACCTCGATGATGTTATGACCTCCCCGATCATCGATGGTTGTAAATCAATAAAACACGATAAGAAAAGTTAAAAGTAAACAATAAAGTTTATGAGGATGGAAAGTGAAATCTTAAGAATATTGGAGTTGAGAAAAGGATCCAAGAATAAGAAATGATTATATGGAGGAATGAAAGATGATAATAATGAGGGAAATAGTGATAATAATGATGTTGATAATGATGATAATATGATTGAGCACTATGTTGTATGTATGTTGTTTGTCTTGTTTGTATTGTCTTGATATCTCGCCTACCGTAATCCCACACCGTCGACGATACGTCGTCCGGATCGCTTATTCTCTCCTGTTCGTTGGCATATCGGTCTTGCGGATATCTCAACGGGCAGATGGAGCATCGCTTGGAGATTACTACGTGGCGTCGACGGGGAAGCGGCTGGAAACCCACTATGGATGGGCGTGGATGGGATACACCGAAATGTTGATCGCGGATCCGGAACACAAGTTAAGTAGAACAACCCTGGGATCGTGTTTGGGAAGCGTCTCCCTAATGGGATACGATAGCAATGAACCACCGCCACGGGATGGAGCTAAACAGAAACCTGTAAAGCTGTTTGGTGTGGAGCTCAAGCAAAGTTCTGAAGGAGAGGTAGCAATCGAGGTAGCATCATCCTCCGGTGAAAAGGCATCGGCAGAAGAGAAAAGGGAGTCGAATCCGGTGGTCTTCATCAGAAGGAAATGAAAACAGCGTGTCTAGTTTAAGTTGATTGTCTATGTTAGGTGTAAAGGATTACCAAGTGAAGAACCATTTATGTAATTCAGCTAATTTTCATTCTATGTTGTGGAAGTACCTTGTTTAGGAAACTGCTATGAACACTTTTAATCAAAGGTAATGAATCACTACTCTTTTGGAATCAAGTTCTTTTATAAACCGTAGAGTTTTAGGTGAAAGAGGTTTTTGGTAACAACTCGGTTTTCAGAAAGAGGATGTTACAATACAGCAATGACTTTTCAATTACGTTTTTTTCAAAAAAAAAAAATTGGCCTCATTTTTGGGCAACTTTAACACATAAAAGTTAATTATTTTTAGTTATGAAAATCGGGCTGTTACAATTACTCTATCCCGAATGTAATTCCTGATGTAATAAATGATTATTTTAAATAAAATGAAAGAAGTTATTTTGGTTACGTATTATGTTCCTAAAGTGATTAAACTGTTTTCCTCAAAAATATGACATTGAGAAAATGAGTTTTTGGAAATGTGTTGGAGGATAACGTCTCTTTTTGGAAATAGAATTTTTATGACGCGAGTTTGAGCATCAAATCATTTTTGTAAACAAATGAATCAAATTGTTGTATGAAAACCTTTTTGTAAAAGAAATTAAATGAACTGGTTTTGATAATGTTATAAAAAAAAATGGCGCTAATTTTTAGTGAAAATTCTAAATCCAAATTGGGGTGTTACATCGAACACTTGATGTGCAAAAAAAAAAATAAAAAAAAAATATGAGCACTAGTATTGGCCATTCGGGTCATGCCAGCCCGCAATTTTTTTTGCGGGCATGACACAAATTTTAGGCCCGGTTTTTAAATTATGTCAGCTCGTCCCATCCGTTTTTTTTTTTTTGCTGGCATTTGCAGGCGGCCCACAAGAGAGTACTTAAAAAAAATAATTTTTTTAGTTTTTGACTCACTTGGACTGTTTAAAAAAAATTATCTTAAATTTTTTTCTAATATCAGTTAATGTACTTTATTTTTCTCCTACTTCTAATCTCTTTTTACATAATTTAATTTATTATTTGGGATCAATTGTATTATGAATTTTTTTACATTATTTAATTGATTTTTTGAATTTTTTTATTTTTTTTTAAATACACGCAGGTCACCCGCATGTCCACCCTACCAACATGTAGGGCGTGCAAGGACTGAATGCTCGCCCACAAAAATTGCGGACCATTTGCGGCTGTGGGCAAAGCCCGTTCGTCCATCCTAATTGCCAATATTAATAAGCACCAAACCATTTTCATTCCTCTAAATCAAGATAATATTGACTATATCATCACAAGAAAGAAAAAGAAAATATAGAACTTTTGATATAACGTGAAAAACAGAAGTAACATCTAGTGAACAAAATTAGAAAAACATAAGCAAAAGAAGATAACTGAAAAAAATGAATTTCCCTTATCCCTTTTAACAAAATGCATCATTTGAGAAAAAAATTTATGTTCAGTGTAGTCACAAGATGAGTACATACTTATTCAAGTATTTGGCCGTACCCATCCAAGTACACAACTTTTTACATTTTTTTTATACCTACCTCTACGTACCCTGGTATATCCGTACCCGATACACGTAAGGCAACTTGATAAAAATACCCAAAACAAAAGCACCGATGCTCTCTTTATAAATATCTCGAAACAAATAGGAGTATATGAAAAGATAGGATAGAGATGGTGGTTTATATTGCATCAAAGGAAAGAATTATGAAAATACAATGGAGGTAGGAGGCTTGCAGCTATTTGTTAATTATTGAATTATTAGCTATTTTTGTCTCTAAGAGTATTATCATAGGTCATTTTCGTCTCTAAGAGATCATAAATATATGTTTAGTCTTCTTATAGTGTCTCACGTCAATCACTTTAGTCTCTCCTGGGGTTAAGTAACGGAGTTAAATTTTTAAAATCGTTCATTTTGGTCTCTAAAACATGCATACATAATTCAACTTGATCCTTTTTAAATTATGGATTAATTCAATTTAGCCCCTAATTTGTTTTATTAAACAAACAACCCAGCATTATGAGGCATAACATGAAATTTTTACACAAATGAAATGCATAAAATCTATGATGGATTTCAAGCATCACGTGCTGCATTGCTGCCATCAAGCCTTGAAAAAAACATAACTATTTCATCACTTGTGTTGCCTCAAATACCATATACCTACAAGTTTTAGTGTTATGTTCCATAATGTTGGGTTGTTTGTTTTCTAAAAAAAATAAGGGACTAAATTGAATTAATCGGCAATTTATAAAAGACCAAGTTGAATTATATATGCATGTTTCAGGGATCGTAATGAACGATTTTTAAAATTTAACTCTGTTACTTAACCCAAATTGACGGAAGGACCAAAGTGATTGAAGTGAGACACTCTCAGGGACTAAACATGTATTTATGATATCTGAGGGACGAAAATGACTAATGGTGATATTCTCAGAGACAAAAATGACTAATAACTCATTTGTTATTACAGTTAAATGATGAAAAGAATAAGAAAGCTCTTGAAGATGTTATGTTCCCCGTGGTTCTTTTTTAGAGAAAATATTTATAATAGTTAATAGTCAATGGGTCCTCGATAAATATATGTGGAATTAGTTAAGTCACTGAAAGATTTGTGAAATCTCTTAAACCTCCAAAGAACAATTTGACATCACGTTAGTCCCCCGTGAGGGACCTAATGGAATCCTACATGGCACGTTAAATGCTTTGTTGACCGTCCAACATGACATTAGAGTCAACAAAGCATTTAACGTGTCATGTACGCCACATTGCTCTTCGATGAGTTTAAGAGATTCCACAAATATTTTAAAAACCTAACTGATACATGGGTAACTACTTTCGGGAACCTATATGACTATTAACTCTATTCATATGAACAAACCATTTTTCAGAGCTAAATAAATAGGAAACTAGATATTGTTTAGCAACAAACTTGACTCACCGCCGTGTAACATATTAATGAATTTAGTCAAAACTTATCTTAGTCTAGTCTTTTCACCCTTTTCCTCCATTTATATATATATATATATATATATATATATATATATATATATATATATATAAATTTATTTCAACGAAGCATTCGAGATTAAACAAACAATCATGTGCTTAAAAGTTAAAACACTGGGTTTTGATATTTGGCCCAAGTTCGAACTTTTAGCTCCCATTATATATTTTGAACAATTAAAAGAACGTCAACGTTATAATTTTTTCCGTTTCAAACTTGTTGAATGAAAAAAAAAATATCCTTCCGTCAAGTGTTTAAGGGTTTTGATTTTTTAGTCTCCAATGATGAAATTTTGATCCCTATTTCATTTTTTCGTGTCAAAACTGCCCTTTTACACGTTATTTTTTCGTATTCCTCCCTACAGAAATACTTTTCCGTCTCCAACTAGACGGAAGCCTATAATATATATTTTCGTCTACCACATGACGGAAAACAATTTCCGTATATTGAGAGACGAAAGAATTGAATTTCCAGTCCAATATATTTAGTAGTCTAAGCTTTCATAATATGATGTGCTTCTTATAACATCCTACCTTTTTATTTCATTTATTATATTTAGAACATTGAAATTTTCCGAAAAATTTGACAGAGATCGTTTTAAAATATGGACTTTTTCCGTTTTAAAAATATAAACATAACCTGTCAGATCCAGATACAGTATAAATATAGACATTCCTTTTCCCACATTGTCAAAATAAAAGTTTTACATCATATGTTTCAGAGTCCATATGCTAATAAAAGTTTCAGGTTTTACATTACAAAAAGAGGATATCACTATACAAAAGGAGGATATTTAGATATCCATCAAGAGTGACATCCAATTATTTACATCAAAACATAAACATAATGTTAAAGTTTAAAAGTTTATACATATTCCAAAATAGTAAAGTGGTAAAAGCACTAGGTGGTTGCATCATTTCTGATTACATAATCAAAATGTAGAGCTACACTCCACTAGTAGGAGTGTACTCATCCTCAGCAGTAGGGAGATTAGGGAATTCTCCATTGAGTGTACCTAAAATATACAACACAAAGGGTGAGATATTCATTCAAAATCAAAGGAAACAATTAAAATAATAATAAGACATAATAATAATTCATGCTACATAATTAATCAACATAATTACATATATACAATTAAATATAATCTCCATAACCCATTTCCTTTCTTTTTCTTTTCTATTTTCCATTTCTTTTCCCTTTTTTCTTTTTCCTCACATCGCCCTCCACATTTTAGGAAAGATCAACTAGGAGTAAATGTCCCTCAACCAGTGCTTGCACAGTACTTCACGAATCGTTCTTCGTACAATTTCAGGTGGTTTTCCCAAAATTGACTATAGCAGGGATCACCCTCAACTAGTCCAGGAAGTATCTAAGTGCCTGATAAAACTATTATAGTTTGCACAGGACCAATCCCCGACTATCTGGTACTTCACAAAACGTACTTTGTACCGTTGTTCCTTTGGAAGATCAAAGTCCTCAATAATAGTTTTACGCGATTGTTTCAATAACACAATCTAGTCACTATAATACTCTCGTCCGTCAATTCTATGAACCTTCACGAATCGTTCTTCAGTTCATAGAACCTTCATGCCATCTTGCTTAATTCCTAACGTCCACTTCACTTCATAATTTACGTGTTTCTAGTTCATTTTAGTGGGTTTTGATAGTCAAGCCGTTAATTAATTATACCAATTTGGATGGGTTTACTAACTCAAGGTACTTGAACATAACAATGCAATAATTAAAAGTCAAGCATGAGAATATCAATAATGGTAACAATAGCATTCATTCATCCAAATTAGTAAACATTCAAGCATATAATCACCATTTAAGCAACATCATCATCATTAATTAATATAAAACCCTAGGTTCAAGAATAAAATAAATTCACGATCAACACACAAATTAAACATACACATCATTATATTCCTATTATTACAATTAATTCCTTCCTCTAATTAAGAAAAATATCTCCCCTCTTACCTCTTTGAATAAGAGAGAGAAAAAAGGATAGGGAGAGAAAGCTCAAATTCACACTCTTTCTGCCACTAATTCCTTTTTCTCCAACCATTCCTAAGCTTCCTATTTAATTATAAGACAAAAGCTACTTGATTTGAAGAGTTAGGGTTTTGTGGGTCTTGGTGGATTTGAGAGGAGAGGGAGTAAAATTGAAGTTTTAGAGAGGGAAAGAGGTGGATTTGTGATGGGAATGGATTATGAGATGATAATTTGTTGATTTTTGGTGTGATTTGAACCTTTGAAGATTTTAGGGTATGAAAGGGAAGAGAGTCGTGACTTTGGGGGAAGGAAAATATGAGCTATTTTGAGTCCCATTCGTGTATTTGATGTCTGAATTTCCCCAAAATACTTGAGTATTTTACACAATACTCGAGTATTACTCGAGTATTTCATTAAAATTCGAAATATCTGGTTGTCTGACTGACAGAATACTCGAGTATTCCTTTCAATACTCGAGTATTGCTTGAAAGCTTCATTTTTTTAATGCTTGAATACTCAAGTATTCCTTGCAATACTTGAGTATTGCCTGAGAGCTCCATCTTCTAATGCATTCTAATTGTTCCTAAGTTACTTACATGGATACTAAAGGCGATACACACTAAATTATAAATTTCTAACATTTCCATACATACATAAAACATAGGATGTTATACTTCTTGATACTTGTAGTGGCCTTTTGGACTTGCGATCATGCTTGAAGGGTCAAGGGCTGAAAGGGGCTTCAGTGGCTCCATGGCACATAGCTGGTGGTAGAGCACTGTTGTACATGGCTATTTGTGCTGCACTAACTGGTTTGATGGAGAGGTATACAATGTTAAGACGACATCCACACCAATTCTTCCGTCTTTCACTAGACGGAAATTGTTTTCCGTCATGTAATAAACGAAAATGTATATTATTGGCTTTCGTCTGGCTGGGATGGAAAAACATTTCCCTTGGGGAGAAGACAAAAAAAATAACACGCATAAGGATAGTTTTGTCCACGAAAAAGTGAAATGGAGGCCAAAATATCACATATGAGGGCCCAAAATCAAAGGAAATTGCTTTTTGGCCCCCATTGTAGACTTTTTGGCTCTCATTTTTATTTTCCAAGGACAAAATACCCCAAGCGTTTTAATCTTTCTGGTTCTACAAACTCGAAAAGGTAATTTCGGTACTACAAAGACGAAATACATTTATTTCATATTTCCGATTTTGCTAAAACGGAATATGGTTTTCGACTTTCTGGAACCGGAAAATTTAATAAATTCCGTCTATGTAGAGACGGAAACCATGCATTTGAGCTGCCTTAATTTTTCCGTCTAGGTACAGACGGAAAAGTGTGGTCACTATGTATGGCAGCTCACTTTTATTCAATGTTTGTTTTATCGAGAGAAAAGTAAAATTTCAGTTCCTGACAAGAGGCAATCACCGAAGTAGCTTGTTATTGTTGAATATTTGTTCCTGACAAGAGGCAATCACGGAAAGTAGCTTGTTATTGTTGAATCTTGTTCAAATAAGCTATTGTAAAATTGAATTTGCAGGTGCATCTCACGATAATAAAGCTGTTGAGACTGATGGAGATGGAGAAAAGAAAGAAAATATCACTGTTGAGTCCAAGAATGCGAAGAAGAAGAAAAAGAAGGATAAACCTTCCAAGGAGGCGCACTTTTCCGTCTGTACCTAGACGGGAAAAATAAGGCAACTCAAATGCATGGTTTCCGTCTCTATCTAGACGGAAAAAATTTCCGACTCTGTAGAGATGGAAAAATTTCCGACTCTGTAGAGACGGAAACGCTCTTCTGTCTTTGTAGAACCGAAAATAATAACACGCAAAAGGGTGTTTTGGTCCATGAAAATTGAAAATGGCGGGCCAAAAAATCGTTTGTGGGAGCCAAAAAGCAATTTCCAAAATCAAAACCCAAAAAAAATTGGGATTTGAAATTTTCACCCCATGCATTATCCACACACCCCATTTTAAACTGTGAAATTACATTTATATCCTTTATTAAAAATTAAGTTTTTACACCCCAATTGTTATCCCCACACCCCATGAAATTAACCCCACACCCCATCCCTTTCATCTTCCTAAACCCCACTAAATATAACCTCTCCAACACTCCAACATCTCATAATCAAATCCTTATTTTCTTAAAACTTCTCATAAACCTCCAACCTTTCATCTTCCCATCAACTTCCCATCAACTTCCCAACATTCTTATCATATTTTGCTCCATATCAAATTTGAAGGTTGCTTCTCCTGTGCATTGCTCTTGTGCTACTTGCTTTTTAAGGTACGTGCGTTTTTTTCACTGTTCGTGAATATTCCGACAAACCAGATTCGTGAATATCATATAGAACCACGATCTACACATTTCTGCCCCTAACATGTCTCGATCCACCACCACGTTCACCCCGCCGTGATTGCTCAGCTCTATTTGATCTTGAGCTTCTTGCACTTTGTCTCCTCCTTTGTTCTACATCAAGGTGAATCGGAGTGTTGCATAAATCCAGGATTTCCTGATGTGCGGCATCATCCAAGTAACCAATGTCAGATCTAGTACGTTGCAATATGTCAATCCTATTAAGCCTCTCTTGATACCGAACCTATAATCAAAATAAAAGTGTTAACATTGGCACGTAGCATTCAGTAAACCATATCACAAAATGTATGAAGTAGAATCTATAAATAATAAAACAAACTTATACCGAACCTATAAATAATAAAACAAACTTACATTAAGCATTTCAGGGTTTTGAACCCTCACAGATGTATGAAGTAGATGGGGGTGAGAAAACTCATGGATCCAATCAAGGTATCCTCCATCGACCTCACAAGGAATACTCACACGTGGCCCTCTGCTTTGTTCATCAATAACATGCTCGTTCCAAGACTCGAATGCCTCATCGATATCTTCGTGCGGAGGACATTGGAGTGGTGGTGAAGGTGGAATCCCTTGGACATGACCGAATTGGCACAAGACCCGTTCAGGCAGATAGGCCGTGCAGTCCTTACCAACCCTAAGCCATCTGGAGTACAAACTCAGTTCTTCGAATTGTCGGACTACGCGATGTTCAGGATCAAACGGTTGCCACTTCACTTGATCAATCCTAAAGGACTCAAGCTGTGATCTATATTGCACGTCCATGTTACCAGAACCTACACCTTGGTTCCACTTGAAAACGCGTGCATGTTTTCCCGATAATCCGATCTTGCGATTGCACATCCAATTGCTGGGAAGTATTCCTTAATTCATGCCTATTTTACAAATAAACAATAAATGGTAACATATTAGTAAAATCATTATAAAAAAAGGAATTAAGCATACTAGTTTCAACGTATATTACCTGAAGCAATGTCATGTAACCACCAAGTTGTTTGACATTCTTTTTGCTAACATTGGCGAGCTTGCCATAAAGATGTGCCAATGCACATGCCCCCTATGCATATCTATGAATTCTATTGACATTGACAAATGCTAACACATACTGTATACCGACGTATGTCATACTCTTGTCGATAAACAGAGTAGTCCCCACCAATGCCATGAGGTAGCACCGAGCAGCGAAAACATGTCTCCCAGCCGCCACATGATCATGATATCACTGCTGCAGTGTGCTGAATCGGATGGCCCCACCACGACATTTTTTTGTCTCTGCAGCAGCAGTTGCAGCATCGATGCCCAAGTGATCTCTCATCAAATTTGCACCGTCATTGGCATTTGGTTTCTTGTGATGGATAAATCGGCCGAAAACTGGTACGTGCAGAAGACATGACATGTCATCCAGTGTAATTGTCATCTCGCTGATAGGAAGATGGAATGTGTTGGTATCCTCATACCAACGCTCGACAAATGAACTAAGTAGCTTCCTATCGATTTGCGAATATGACGCACCAACTAGTGGTGCCAATCCCGAATTTTGAACAATAACCCGCACCTCTTCATGCAAATCCGACACACGTGGAAGGGACCACTTTCTATTGGTACCTCGTCCCAAAACTCCACGTTCCTGAAAAAAACAACTTTCATTATCTAACAATATAAGAAATATATAAGAAACAAAAAAAAGCAACTTGGTGTGATTCTTACATTGCCTTGCCATATGTCACGTGCGACGTGTTTCTCATACTACTTTATCAAAGTCATGTTTTGAGGGTCAGGAATCTCCTCATTCTCCTCTTCTTTATCCTCATCATTATCATCCTCATCATTTGCTCCTTCTTCATTATCCTCTTCTTGCTCACCCTCATCATTATTGTCCTCTTCATTGTTTCCCCCTTCCTCCTCATCATTTTCATCATCTTCCTCATCATTTTGCTCAACATCATTTGCATCATCTTCAGTTTCATTTTGCTCATTTTGACCCATTGGTTCTTCTTCGGTATCCTCTTGTGCAACTAGTGCCTGAGAAGATTCTGCCTCTTCTTGAGACTTTCTAGATCTCCCTCTCTCACGCCTATTAGAAGCTGTTGGTGGACGGCGTTCATTATCATTCCTCGCTTTCCGACCGGTTGTTTTGACTCTTGGCATTCCTTTAAAGAAACATTTTAAGTTAACATTTTAAATTAACAATTAATAACATCTATAAATACAACAAATAAGAGAGTTAAAATAAAAGGAAAAAAACACTGCTGACAAAAATCCGAGACCTATATTTCGGAATCGTAAATTCCGAAACCCTCGAGTCGGAAACTATCATGTTTTCGAAACTGGTTCGTCGGAACCACGTACAGTTTCCCTGCTTAAACCAAACAACAAATCTGTGGCACATTGCAAAAAAAAAACCCTTATGTACCATGTCTAGGCTATACTAATGTGCATCAAAAACAAAAAAAAAATACATCAACTAACCTGCATAAATCACTAAAAATCAGTGCCCCTAAAACTCAACCCCAAAACCCTAAAGTGACAACAATAACAGCATAGAGATGATAAGCATTGTCTGTGACACTAAAAATCGAAGCATTGTATGTGACACTAAAAATCGAACCCCTAAAGTGACACTAAAAATCGAATACCTTTGTATGTGCAGAGAGGGAAATCGAATGTGCATAAAGGAAAGAAGAACAAAAAAAGAAAAGAGAAACCGAATGGAAGAAAAACAATACCTTGTGCAGAGAAGTGTGAGAGAAAGGAGAAACCGAATGTAGTGTGAGAGAAGCTTGTATGTGCAGAGATGCTTGGTATGCTGGAAGAACGAAATGTGCAAGAGCAAGAGCCAAATGTGCAGAACGGAAGTAATGGAATGTGGAACGGTTGGGGAAAAAAGAAAGTGGAGGGGGTGGGGTTTTAGGAAGGGTAAAATGGTCTTTTTAGTGTATTATTGGGGTGGGAGGATAATATGTGGGGTGAAAATTCCAAAACCAAAAAAAATTTTCATGTTCTTGGCCCAATTACCAAGTCCAAGTTTAACTTAGCCCTCTTTAGGGCTCATTAGAAAAGCAGCAAAACTGAAAATTTAAAAGTGATTAAAAATTAAAAAAGAATAAATAAAAAACAAACCTTTGGGCACAGTCCCACACTTTCGTTTTTTTAAGCCTTGGAATGAAACAACTAGTGTCACAACTTTCATTCTTTTCTCTTTGATTGATCGATTAATTTCTACTTTTTTTTTTTATTTATTGCATGAGAATTTGGTTTTGTTTTGTCAATGTCATATGTTTCCTTTTTACTCTGTAATATAACGGAGTACACTACATGCTATGTTGCGCGGGTACTCTATTTTTGGGCTCGTATCCGTACTGGGTGGTTCGGGTACGCGCCGGGTACGCTTGGGTACGTACCCAAATAATTAAAAAATAAAAAAAATGAAGTGGATACGTACGGGTACGTCTGGGATACGTGATGAGCTTAATGGGTCACGTACTGGGTACGGTCCAACACGGTTTTGGGTCCAAAACCGGTTTTCACTCCAAATTTCCCCAAAAAAACCCTAATTTTTCAACCTAGCGCCACTCTTCAGTCTTCTCCAACCTAGCACCCCAAATTACTCCCGACCAGCACTATTCTACAACCTAGCGCCACTCTTCTCCAACCTAGTGCCACCGCCGTCGCCAACCGGAAGCCGCCGCGAGTCGCCAACCAGAAGCACCGCACACGCGAACCAGAAGTCGCGAACCGGAGGCGCAAACCGTCGCGATCCCAGCAGCCTCCGCCGTCGTGAACCATCAACCTCCGCCGTCGCGAACCAGCCGCCAACCACTTCGCCAGCCAGCAGCCTCCGCCGTCAGCAACCAGCAGCCACCATCAGGTTTGTTCGATTTTGTTTTTTAATTTTTGATTTTTTTTATTTTGATTCTAATTCCCCTGCACTGCACTACTTTGCTGATTTTTTTTTTCAATGAGTCTCTGCTGTGTTGTTCACTATATTTGTTGATTTGCTGAACCTTATGGAGTTTAAAACTTATGTTTTTGTTATGCTTTATTGATTGAACAATATTAGTATTTTATGGGACTTTATTGTGTTATGTTCTTTTCAAGTATTTTGGACATGCTATGTTTTTTTTATGTTATGCTATGCCTATGCATTAATGTGGCTTTAGTTTTTGTGCAATTTTGTTATATTTTGTCATATAATTTTTTTTTGATAATTGTCATATAATTTTTTAAATAAATAAATATATAAATATATATATATATATTTATTTATTTATTTATATATATATTAACGTACCCGTACTCTAGTTTTTACGAAAATGCCGTACCCCCGTACCCGGTACGTACCGCGTACCCGGTACGTACCCGAACCGGTGCAACATAGACTACATGTTTGATGAAAGTCCTGAGAGAATTATGGCATTTCTCATTTCTCATATGTGGATGCTTATTGGCAGGAATTAATTTATTCTGCAAAGGGTGATGATGTTGATTTATGGATATGATTGTTTCCACTACAGTTCTCTCATATAAAGTCTCTCTTTGTTTGTGTTAATGGAATCATTAAAACAACAGTTAGAGTGATACTAATACATGAGAGTTTGTTCGTGAACATTCTGTCCAGTTTGAGTGTGCTAGGTTAGAGCCGTTGCTTTGTTTTATACGCTTCGGCGTGTCGAGATTGAGTTTTGCCTTTACCAACCAAGCTTTTTCCATAGACGCGTTGAAGTCAGACCTTGACATAACTCAGCCATCTATTTATCAACTGAGTTGGTCCTTGTTGGTTATATTCTCGCTTTGAGTGTGTCAATGGATTCAGGAAAACATCAGTCAATGGACTCACAAAGCAAAGAACCTTTTTCCCTCCACACACTCTCTGTTATGAGGTCCCTGATCATCAACCCTTCGACCCCAAAACCAACTGTTACCTCCATCCTACAAACCCTAACCGGTTCCTTGCAATCTACTCACGCAGCAAGTCATCAAGCTCATCACATCCTCAAGCTCCTCTTTAACATTGCCGCCAGCCACCCTTCACTCTCCCAACTGGTCCTCGACTCGCTCCGTTCCAATTTACCTAAGCCATCAACTCCCCTTGCCATCGAGGGAACGATTGAGTCCCTTGATGCTCTCGCTTCCATTTCGGATCAGGGTCCAATCTCCCTTGATGACAGTTTATTCGTCTCTCTCTGTTTTGGACCCTCCGTGAAATCAAGAATATGGATGCTGAAGAATGCAGGTTTGCGATTTCGGGTTAGACCTGCTTTGTTGTTGGGCGTGTGTTTGGGTTTCACTAAGGATCCTTATCCCTATGTGAGAGACGCTTCATTGCAAGGAATTTTTTGTCTTAGTGAGCTTGGTGTGTTTGAAGATGTTAGTTTGGTGAAAGCTTGTTATCGACGTGCTGTTCAACTTCTGAGTGATATGGAAGATTGTGTAAGATTATCCGCGGTTCGAGTTGTAAGTATCTTGAATTCAAAGTTCAATTCTCGCTTTATTTTTATTACCTTTATTTTTAATCCCTTGTGTGTTTTCTTCCTTCAATGTCAATAAGTCCTTTGAATTGCTCTTGTGGTGGGGCCTACTGATCGCTTTAATTGTTATTGAAAGATTGATTTGATATCACATGTCAGCTATAATTGAAACCAATGTGACTAAAATGGATGTTTACTCATGTTTTCATTGCCTTGATATTGTGTTGTGGACAGATTAGAATGAAACAATTAGGTTTTTCAATGTTAGTGTCATGTTACTGAATATCGTGTTCTTGTTGAGTTCAGTCATCGGTGAACGATTTGAATTTGTTTTCGAGCTAGTTGTGTAAACAGATAGGGTGATTATGATGGTGATTATTTGAATAATGTGAGCTGTCATATTTCAGGTAGCTTCATGGGGTCTAATGCTTGCAGCTTCTAATGCAGACATGAAGACTTATTGGTCCAACGAAGTATTTGCCAAGGTATATTCCTATACTGTGTGTTATACAAGGTTTCATAGGTTCTCTGTCCCAAATTTTGTGTCAAGTATACCGTATGTGCATGTAGATCTGTTCTATGGCAAGAGATATGAGCATGAAAGTCCGGACTGAAGCTTTTAATGGCCTTGGCAAGATGGAAATAGTATCTGAGGATTTTCTTTTGCAAAGCTTATCTAAGAGAGTTTTAGCCTTTGGAAAGAAAAAGGAAGCTCTGTATCAGAGCACATCTGAACAATTTGTGAAGCTGGCAACTAGTGTTGCTGGTGCAATAGTCCATGGACTTGAGGATGAGTTCTTTGAGGTAACTTACTCGAACATCCCTAAGTCATATATTGTTCCTTATTATTGTCTGAGGTTCATATAAAAATTAACTATAACTATCTGTTATTATTTTGAGGCTTACTTGCTTTTTCCTTAAGTTAATGTTTAAATAATGACTGGATAATTTTTTAACCTGAAGGTGCGCAAGTCTGCATGCCAGTCATTACACACACTGACAATCCTCTCTATGGAGTTTGCCCATGAAGCCTTAAACTTCTTAATGGATATGTTGAATGATGATTCAGTGGTTGTTCGGTTACAAGCTTTAGAAACTCTGCATTTTATGGCAATTAATGGCTGTCTAAAGCTTCAGGAAAAGCACTTGCATATGGTACATGCTTTATTCATCTTAATGCTCTATATCCAGTATATATTTTAGTGCCTACAATTTTTCCTTGTATTTGATACTGCAAGATGGGTTTCATTGTTGGTCAAATTATGGAACTTCCTGTTTCTGTATGGAGATTTAATTAGGACGATCTTTGCAAAAAAAAAAAAAAAAAAAAGTTGCCAAATGGATGACATTAGTTTGTGTTTAAAAATTCTGTGACGCAATGTGGGATTATATCCTGCTTATGTTTCATTTTCTTTTGCAGTTTCTTGGTGTTCTAGTGGACAACAATAGGGAAGTCAGATATGCTGGAAGGAAAATACTTAAAGTAGTGAAGCTAAATGATCGGGCGTTGTTCAAGTCATCCATTGATGGCCTTCTGGAAAATCTAGTCCGTCATACCCAGGTTTGCTTTGTATTATTTTCCCATTGTCATTCATTTCTTTAAATGTCATTGTGAGGTCTCTCATTAATTTTTCAATTTTCAATATACTTTTAAATTTAAGGCTTATTTAGTTTTTAGTCCCTGAGCTTAGGTGTTCTTTTGGAATTAGTCCTTAAACTTTTTTTTTTGATATTTTTCGTCCTTGAACTTTATTCAATATTTGGATATGGTCATTTCGTCATTTAAGTAATGATGTAGCCAATGACATGCTACGTCACTTTCGCTACATCGACAAGTGATGTGCTATGTGGCGCCACATGTTTTTTTTATTAAAAAATTATTTTTTAAAAAATAATTAGAAAGTTCAATTTTCTTTAAAAAAAATCCATTTTAACTATTTATAATAAATTCAAAATTTTTTATTTAAAAAAAATTTATGTGGTGCCATGTGGCATGTTACCTATCAACATGGTGAAGGTAATGTGACATATCGTCAGCCATGTTACCTCTTAAGTGACGAATTGACCATTCCCAAATGATTGATTAAAGTTTAGGGACCTAAAACATCATACAAAAAGTTTATGGACTAATTCCAAAAGAGCACTTAAATTCAAAGATAAAAATTTAAAATAAGGCTAAATTTTATCTGCAAAAATATGCGACATCACTAGATAAAGTTGTGATTGCATTGCTTACATAAATTTTCATTTTTCTTGTGTGGCAATTTTCATAACAATGATTTCATTGTATTGCTCTTCAAGTTCATTCTTATTATTCTTCTTGATATACCTCTGAAAATAAACTACTATCATATTCTAGAACCGTGTTATATATACCTATGAAACTCACCTCAAACTTGATGCCTGAATCATTGTTGCATTCACTCACATTTGGCTTCTAGAGTCCTTGTGTTAAAATGAAAACCAGAATAAATGGGAAAGCCTTGACCTTTATGATTACATGAATTTTTATTTCACAGTTCAGGCAATAAAGAATTATATATCCTTGACAGCATATCTTGCAATTATATATCTTTTAAGAGGGTTTTTGTTATCTTATCTATTTTTCATTCTTAAACAAACCTAGTTGCATTTTGTATTAGCCTCTCTTCTTTTACGATTAATCTATTGTAGGCTATTTAACATGCCTTCAATTGAAGCTACTTGCCCCTTTGGTGGGATATCCTTGATTACATGTATTATGTGATATGCACCCTTTTACGTAGTAGCCCAGCTTTATGGCGTCATGCCTAAACATTACATCATTGTTTAGTCTTTTATTATGGCTTCAATAGTATCCTACAATCAAAGTATCTTTCTTTATTGTTTAACCAAAATATTGCTTTTTCTTTATCAAATAATCTTACTTGCTATCTTTTGAATAGCAGACCCAAAATATTCAATACAAGTATACAACCACTTTTCAACTGTTTTTTCTTCCTTGTTTAACTTTGTAACTATTATCTTTCCAGGATGAAGATGATGTATTTTCTGCTTTCTCTCATCTTGGTCGAAAACACAAGAAATATGTAGGCTTAATTATCAAGGGAATTTGTGAAGAGGTGCGCTTGTTTGGATTGTGATAGAACCATATTCAGGATTTTCTTGAACATTTGGCATATTTTGCATGCCAATGAAACAGAAATACCTATTGTGCATTTCTGCCCTGATTACGTTCTGATGTTGCTCTTGCAGGTAGAAGCAGCTTTTGAAGGAAACTTTGAATTTAATAGTGCGAAGATAGCTGCACTGCTAACCCTTTCTATATCTGCTCCACTCTTGAATGGACATATAGGCAGTATACCACCAGTAATGTTTTCTTATGCAGTTACATTTCTCGGTCGAATTTATTGCGCTTTTAGTGATATCATGGATAGGAATACCCTTCTGGTCTACCTATGTGAGAAAAGCAGATCTACAGGCTATTCTGGAGGTGATTCTCCAAATCTTGCCTGCAATGAGGTGATTGACTCTGAAATCGAGTCCCATATTACAAGGGAGCCAAAAGAGGTAGCCAATTGCATGGATGTACAGCAGCAATCAGGGTATGATGAAGTTATAAACTTCACAAATTACATCCTTGCAAAGCTCCCTGACATGTGGCCAATGATAGAGTCAGGGTTCACAAATAAAGTGCTGAAGTCCTTGAGGTAATAACCATATTATAGTTTCAGCAACACTTATGCCTTGGTGTTTACTGCTATCTGCTTCTTCCAATATTTGAAGAACTTTTATGCTGCATATAAGTAATCCCAGTTCTATGTACAGACTTCTCTTGCAGTAACTTAATTTTTGCATAGTGTTTATTTGTGTGCAGAGTTGAGCATGCACATAAGTAATGTGTAGTTTTTTTTATGTGTTGATGGTTTCTGTTGTTGGTTTGAGGGCTTGAAATCTAAGATTTCCTGCCAGCTTCTAAAATTGTTTCTCTATGACATTTCCTTTTGTTTGATTGTTTAATTTAGCCTGAATGCATTTAATAAAATCTTACCATAGGTGGCTTGGTTATGTGTAGAGAAGACCAGTAGTCTGAGTAAGGAGAGTAGACCTTAGATATCAATGGTTTGTTTATAGACATGATATATTATAGAACACTTGCATTGTTTGATCCATGTAACCAACCCAACCTATTGCAAAAGACTTGATTGTTGTATGTATTTATTAAGTTTCTATTGCTTTTTAGGCTGATGACGTTAATGATGCAGGTGTTGGAAGGAAGAGTTGGTAACTATGATGACATCTAATTCTTTGGGATCTGGTGATGCTTTGCCATTTACTTTACAATTTCTCCGGATATTTAAGCTTCTTGCAGAAATATGGCAGCACTTGCTGCCAACAAGGTTTTGTTCTGAAATAATGGGAAAATGGGAACTCAGACTGGGAAAGCTTGATAAGAGGGTTAAAGAATTGATGAGTAGCTTTGTTGGTTTTTCTGCAGAAGAGGAAATTAATATCTTGGAGTTAATATTATTGACCTTTGCCCTCAAGCTATGTAAAGTTGAAATCGACAGTGGTAATCTTACATTCAAGAGATTGAAAACTACATATTTACAAGTAGAGTCTCTCCTTAAAGAAAGCTCAGCTTTGCCATCCAATTTCATAGTTGAACTAGGGAAACTATTACATGAAAGTAGCACCTCCATCACTGACGCTTCATCATGCACTTCACTTCCATTTGATAAATGTCTCAAGTTGTTCTCCATCAAGAAGTTTATGTTTCATGGTACAATCAAACACTTAAAGGCGGAACTAAGTGTTCCCAACAATGATTTGGAACATCCTTTTCCCTATGTTTCAGGACTACCTGTTGGTATACCATGTGACATCACTGTCCATAATGTTTCAAGCAGGAACAGGTTGTGGCTTAGGATGAGTACTGATGATGGTTTTATGCATCATGTGTTTCTAGATTTGGACCTTTTTGAAGGCTCTGGAGAGGTTAAAAAAATTTCTTTTGTTGCACCATTTTACAGAACAACCAAAGCTAATTCTGTTAAATTGAAAGTTTGTATTGGTGTAGAATCTTTGTTTGAAAATGTTTGTCCTGTGCAAATACGTGGAGGACCAAAACATGAACTAGTGCTTCTTTGTTCAGAAAAAGAAGTTTATGTCTCCAAAATCAATAAAGAATAAATTGTTAGTATTATTATTATTTTGGCTGTGCTAGTGAAAACTACTGCTTGTTGATTATCAGTATATCAGTACTTTGATTTATTTTTATGTCAAGCATTTACATATATGCATCATCCAACAAGGTGCTGATAGATGCATGCAAAGATCCGACCCTTCATAATTTTGCATATTGTTAGAATTTGGAACCACTTTTGATACCAAAAAAGGTTTTACACTTTTTATCTCTATTTTTAAAACACCAAAAAGAGATTTTATGATTTCCATTTTTTATTTTAAAATACCATCGTCCCAATGACCGCCATCACTACCACCCTAACCACCACTATCGTGACCACCACCACAATTGCCTCCACTCACCCAATCACCATTACCATGACCATAACCACAATTGCCTCCACTCACCAAACCACGACCATCCCGAACACCACGACTAACATGATAATCACCGCCACTACCTTGATTGCAATCACCTTATCATCCGCCACAATGACCACATCATTGCCACCACTCCGAAGTGATTGTGGTAGTAAAGGGTGGTCTCATGTGGTCATAACAATAGTGGAGTATGTCAATTGACATCCATGGCAACGATGGCAATGCCCGAGAAACTTCAAGTTTGACAACTTTTTAAATTGGAAACCACAAAAGACATTTAAAATTAGTTTTGTTCATAAAAAGAAGAGTTTTGATTTTTAAAAATTTAAAAACTAAAAGCATGGAGGGAGATTTATTTTTAAAATTTTCTCAAGTTCTCTTAATTGCAACCAACTTGAAAGTTGATCTATATAATAAATGAACAATTGAAAAAGTTTAAATATCTTCAGGTGCAAACCCTTGATGTTGAAGAATTGTTATATGTACAACCACGATCAAAAGTTGACACTTTGATTTTTAAAATGTTTCATTGGGATGTACAAAAATAAAATTTTACAAATAGAAGATAAAAGATAATTTTGTTTGTTGCAAGAGAAAATGGTCAAATATAGTCGAACAAATAACAATGTTGAGTTTTCAAAGAAAAACAAGGTCTCACCACCAAAAAGACTCTTATGAGGGGGATTAATAAAGTATCATGCTATTTTTGGTATTTGGTAGATAAACATGAGTTTGGGCCAAGGGATCAAATCCATTGCATTCAACCCCTTGGAATTCACAATTACTGGGGCCATCGAACTTTTTTCTCACAAGGCACCAACTTCGTCACAAGGCCCTTTATACCAAACACCTTATACAAAATAACCGGTTCCTCTGTGCAACTGACCCTTAATGGCATTGAAGTAGATCCAAAAGCAATGCCAATATAAAGAAGGATTCAGACACATGCAAAGATATATCTCTTGATCCTATGACTACACAAAAAAAAAAAAAAAAAAAAAGCAATGGCTATGATTAAGAGCCTCTACATAATGACCATGTTAGTAGGTTACTTCTATTTATAGTTTGAATAACCACCTCTGACTAATGACTGCAGGCAATAGCTGACAAGAAACACCTTCTGACAGCTGCTGTTGTGAAAGTTTCCTGCCATCCCTGGCCTTCCTTATAACTCTCAACCTGTGTAATATGTTTTTCTTAGTATAGATACACAAACATGGTAACATGCTTTTATAATATAGATATATAAACATGAAGCTAATCCTAAATGTATCATCAAAGGCAAAAGCTCAGTGTTTGGCTTAGCTAAGAAAAATACATTATTTCAATAATCGATTATGATAGAATCAGTTTCATGTTTAGAATTCAATATGTTGCTCAAAAACTATTTTAATATAATCTGTTACGTATGTGTAGTGTAAACAAAAACTTTAATAAAGTAAATTACAAAGAAGGGTGTGAAGCTGCTAGTAAGGATTAATAAATAATTGTTTGGAAGTTAGTTTTCAAGGGGTAAAATGAGAGAAGATGTGATCTGTATTAAAATAACCTATCAGTTTTTTTTGTTTTTTTTTTTGTTTTTAAAAAAAATAAATTAGCTTGAAACCTCTAGGTTCTCTAAAAACCACATTTCCCCATAAAAATAGCTTTTTTGCAAGTTAATCAAGTCTGCGAAAGATGTCATATTAAGCCTATAAAAAAGCTGTTTTCATACAGATTTAATATGTACCAAACATGCTCTTCATAGATATGTACTTACCATATCTTCAATGTCCTCACCAACCTTAACTCCCCCAATCACATAAATGGATTCCTTGACAACTGCAGCAGCGGCGTACCCCCTAGCACGATTCATTGGTTCCCCCATCATCCATGTGCCAAGACGAGGATCAAACACTTCGACGCTTGAAACCATCCCATTTCCATCAAAGCCGCCTAGAGCATACCTATGACGTGAATGAAGAAGTTTAGATTAAGTATGTCTCAGTTAAACACATATGGTCTCTGTATAGAATAGCAGTACTTTATCTATGCAATTTTACCATACTAAATGACAAACAATAATGTTCAAAATGGTTTTCAGATATGTTGAGAGCTCACCAAAGGGTTTACTGAATGGTTCTACAAAACAAACCAAGATTTTTTTATAATTATTTTCCATCACTTTTTAAGCAGCAAACTAGTCCTTAGAGACATTTACACCTCAATTTTTTTACTTTTCATAATCATCCGGTAGATGCTTGGACAGAAAGAAACAGAACGTATAGGTTCTATTATTATGTTCAATGTTCAGCTTATTTTATAAACAGAATAGGACACGAGTTAAGAAGAGGGACATTTTGGTTTCACTAAAAGGGTGGAACCAAAGAAAACATAATAGAACAGAAGTAATGGTGCCCAATGCTACCACAGATTGTCTAGCTAGGATAACTACACTAATTCAGCATGGTTAAAACTTAAAAGTGTCACATAAATTACAAAAACACTTGCAGGACATGTGTGCATGTCTTAAGAACTACTGCATCAATAAAACAAAAATGAAAGGTGATAGGGAGAAGAAAAGCAGTTGAACACTTGAACTCACAATTTTTCATTGAGAACAACTAATGAGTGGCAGCCACGCTTCGTATTCATGTTAGGAATTTTGGTCCAAGAATGTTCCCTGGGATCAAACCTTTCACAAGAACTGCAGTTATGTGGAAGTGCTATTCACATTAGTACAGACATAAATATAATATCAACTATATATTTCAAAAATGATGTAGTCTAGATCAGCCATGTAGCAAGGTATGAATTTTAACTATTGATATGAAGCAATTGAATGGAAATCAAGTTATAAACCTTCTTACCTCAAATAATCACTTCCATCATATCCACCAGTAGCATAAAGTGCTCCGTTCAGTTCCACAGCAGCAAGAGCGAATCTCTGGAAATATAAAAGAGCATCCAAACAATAAGTTCAACAATTTTGAATGCTTTTCAGAAAACAATCTAAAGATGATTTCATTATTTATTTCATAATGTGAGAAGAGACTTGGTTGAGGCCAGATTGGGACTTCAATTGAAAGTATTAGATGCATAAGGTCAACTATATAGACTATGGGCGCATTTGAGTAAACAATATAACTAAGTGCTTATTCAATAAACACTTGTCACATGAGAGATTATGATCTTGTAAGCTCTTTTTACATACATAGCCATCGTTCGTATAAAAACAAAATGAAAGAAAAAAGACTAAGTGAGAAGAGTAAAAAATTAATAGAAAGTGACATCTAATAAAATATTAATTCGCAATTGGCACATGTTGAGAAAGCTAAGCTTCAAAAACCAAGGTAAAAATATATAAGCCTTCTTGGTGTTTGGAAGTTATCCATAATTATATAGTACATCTCAAATCTCAATCAAGCCCTGAAATATTTACAATTTGATAGATCCACTTTACCTTCTCTAGCATTGAACGCGTAGGGATCCACCGTCCAATGTCTAAGTCAAGCATCTCAACATCTGAAAAGCAGTCAACTCCATTGCCACCACCAACAGCAAATATTTTGCTGTCTAGCGCAGCTCCAGACAAGCTTCCTTTCTTCTGGTTCAAAGAGGGGCACATGGTCCACTTGTCATGAATTGGATTGTATGATTCAACTACAAAGATAGAAGATAAAAAAGGTTAAAAAAAAACATCACCTTAGTGAAAAATAGCAACTTAGCAAGATCTCATACCTGAGTCATACCAACCATGACCATTTCCACCACCAAAAACATAAATCTCGCCATTCAACTCCGCAGCTGTAGTATATGAGCGAACGGTGCTCATAGGCGTGAGAGATTTGATCACATTCTGGGAAGAAGAATACATTTCCATAGTTTTGAACCATGATTCTCCATCAAAGCCTCCTATTAAAAATAATGAATCTTTGGGGTCTAAATGCAGCTCAGCAGATGACTTGATATATGTCTTCTCAACATGTGTCACAGGAGTATTGCTTGCAGATTCTAACAGAGCACAACGATCTTTTAGATACTGAATTTCCATTTCTGCCTCCATCTGAATGGGGGAAAAAACAATATTGATATGCATAAGGCTCGTCTATGATATGAAAAATAGAAAATGATTGCAAATTATCACTACAAATGGTTCTGACTTCTGACATCAAGTCACTCAGACAAATTTCCTAGCAAATTATCCAACCGCCTTTTGATTGCAATCATTTACACTTCCTGGGCTTTCACTTCTTTTAGAAGTTCTCCAAATAACCAAGGCAAGCTTCTTAACCATTAATACTTGCAACTTAAATTATCATCAATTTACTTCTAAAGACTTTTTTATTTTAAATTACTTTAGTTTATTGTTCTCAAACTTAGTAGGACAAAAGCTCAAGGATTTCGATTTCCAGTAGTCATTGAGTCGATGCAGCAGGAGAGAAAAAGAACTAAAAAAAGTGACTCTGAGCTATATTTAAAATGTTTGACCCTTGTTTTATTTATTTCACTCTCCCACTCCATCCCTGCACTTCAGCAAAACCAAAGCTTATTGAAAATAACCAAGAAAGAAATTTGAAATCAGGGAACAGAGAATAACAAGTAACAAGCATACCAGAGGGTGATCTACATATTTGTGAACTTCAAACAGTAACAGAAGTTTATAACTAATATGGGGACAATCATCTAACAAGAATATACAAATAACATAGATTAAGGAGTGCCACAGGCTTGTTCAATTTGTATGATGACCGTAAACATTTTAATGCATGCCAGCAATATACTTGAAGATGTTACGCATGGAGAAACAATTGAGAAATATGTTAAATTTTAGACAGCATCTATAACATAGCAAAGAGTACCAGCTTCTGCTCCAGGTAAGAGGCCCTATCGGTTTGTATTTTCTTGAAAGCTGTCAGTTCTTTGATCTCTTGCAGCAACTATAAATAAACTTCATGTTAGTTGCTTGCCAGAAAAATCAGTTTATCACAATGAACAATTAGCATCAAACAACATCCTCAACTACCTGGCCTATGTTGTATTGATTCTCAGAAGGGGTAGAAAGATTCTCTTCCTTCTTCTCTAAACCAGCTGGAGCCTCCAAATTACCCTTTTCAACAGAACACACAGTATTTGCATCAGGCTTGCCACTTACATTTTCTGGCATAGAAGGAATTTGATTTTCACGATTAAGATCCAGTTCCTTTAGTTTCGCAATTATGAGGTTCTTGTCATCCTGTTTTACTTCGTTCACAGCTATAGGAGTATCCAGCGACTGGATGTCTCCATCTAAAGAAAAATCATTTTCAGTGGAGTCCGATCTCATACTTGAGTGAGCAGATTGCTCTATCTGTGATTCAACTGTTTTAGATGTAGATGCTTCACCTACCCTCAGACTTTCATTAAACGGAAGATACCGAGATATAGTTGTCCACTTTGGCATATTCTGAGGGGCAGACTTAGCAGGGGCTATAGCCAAGGATGTTAGTAAAGCAATCAGCTTGCTTGTTTGTGCATAGTCTAGCTCAAACCAGAAATGTTTATGAGTGTAGTAGTTGTCTTGAATTGAATGTCTAAATTTATCTTCAGGCAGTGGCTGGCACTGAAGCCGCACACGAATTTGCACCTTAAAATATTAATAACAAAAGTTAAGAATGAACATAATGGTTTTTTCATGAATCATGAACACAATTGACTTTAATAGAACCATATCAATCAAAAGCATAGCATGAAGATGGCAAGTGATACCTGTGCAGGATATTGTGTTCTTGCTGAACCACCATCAGTCCATCCATAAGGATCTATGAACATTTTCCCACTGCTAGCTGCCTCGAAAATTCCGTGAAGCTTCCTGTCACTGTAGTTGAACAGAAACAGAGGCAATCCAGGATCAATATTCTTCACATAAGAGAAGTGCTGAGCCGGTAAGCCTGTTAAAACATATGAAAATTCCCATTAGCCAGAGAAAACAGCCCTCACATTCAGAAAAGGGGAAATTTTAACATAATGCTGAAAAGTGGCAATATCATAGGCAACAACTATGATTTTATGGCATTGACAATACCAATATCAAGCATTAAGAAAAACTGATTTCATATAAGAGACTTGTTTAGGCACAACAACAACAACAACAACCAACAATCCTTTTCGGACCAGGTGGAGTCAGTTACATGGATCAAACGACACCATAATGTTCTATTATAAATCATCTCTACAGACAAATCATTGACATCTAAACCCAGCCTACATTGTGTAGCACTGACAAATTGTCAAATCTCAACGAAATAGTTCAACTTGTATTAGCACAACACAAGATCAAATTTAAAATGCTGAATATCATTGTTGCATAAGTGTTTTTAGACTCACACTCGCACTAATATCTATTCCAAATGCTACCAAAAAAGGTGAAAAGATTTGGAAAAAAAAAAAGACTGACCAAAGAGTTGTTTAGATAGACATTCTTTAATGGTAGTGTTCTTGGTCCCAAATATGACACCACCAAGTTGATTCTTCCTCAAATTTCTGCCACATACAGTAGTGGTCGCTGAATTTGGAATGACAGGTTGAGTTCCACTGAAATGAGATGTTTGTTTCTTCTGGCCTGTCCCCATCCTGGCATAAGAGAAGAAATGTTATGTCACTAGCATAATGAAATGTAAGTTACCAATATGCTGAATTGCTGATAATGCATCTATTGTAAAAGCTAAATACAAGCTCAAAATATGCATACACTTCAGCGCTTCGCACAAATGTCATTCTAAAAGTTCGATGCACACACATTTAAAAATTGAAAAAACTTGGAAAAATAAAACATTTTGTTTGGGGGGGTTTGGATTAGAAAGAAGGATAGAGTTATAATATGCATACACTTTATACAAATCTCATTGTAAATGTTGAATAAAAGCTCTATTGAATCATTAACTAGGATACCAGTCATGCAACATAGTATTCTGTTTAAGTAGATATCAGAAAATTTAGATAACCAATCTAGAACTAATGACAATGTCAAAACAAACTGCATAAAGGAAGCTTTTTTATCCAGTACAGCAAAGTGATCATATAGACCACATTCCAATTCCTAAGAACCACTACAGAAGCAACACTAGAACATTAACACAAACACTCATTTTTATAGGATTCTTTGTTTCACTAATACACTACCCATGAATATAAGCTTTACTAAGTACTAAAAGATTAGTAAAAAAAATTGAATTTATCATCCAAAAACATGTAAGCTTGAAAATGGAACACTAGTTCATCAAAAAGACACCATTTTTACAAATTTACTCGGCAACAACCTCTGATATTCGAAAATCACATTGAACTCCGATTAATTTGAGCCAAGTAAAGAAGACCCTTTCAGGGGTAAAATACAATTTTCTAAACAATTTTCTTTATACATACAGACCTTGCTTAAGGGTAACTAAACTCTTACCACTACTAACAACAAATGTTGATACTTTTTCTTAATACATTCCATGCGTTTACTGTTTTTTTTCATCAATACTTTCATTACATAGCAAAACCATTTGTGGGAGAATTTTTAACAGAACATATAATAGCAAAAAAAAAAAAAATGCAAAAAGAAAATTAAAAAAATTAACACAAATAAGCAAAGAGAGAGAGAGAGAGAGAGAGAGAGAGAGAGAGAGAGAGAGAGAGAGAGAGAGGGAAAGAGAAATGGAACAAACCCAAGAGAAAAATTGAGAATTGATGAAATGGGGTTTAATCAAATAGCACAAAAACTTAGAAAAAGAAAAAACAGACAAAAACGTTAACTTGTAGTACTTATAAAAAGTGTGTTAACATGCAAATTTGGACTCACGTTTCATGAAGCAAAAACGAATGATCAACAGAGAGAGAGAGAGAGATGGTGTGAGTCGGTTGGAGAGAGGGAGAGAGAGAGAGAGAGAGACACTACTGCAAATGGCCAAAGATCACTAGGGAGAGGGGCATCGTAAAAAGTTTCAAGGATTCTACCGGTAAAAAGTTTCAGAGGCAATTTTCGAAGTCATTGTAATGAATTTTATAGTAGTATTTATTAACAAAATAGTTTTCATACAATAATATGGGTCCAAAAAGAGTGTTAAGTCACCCACTTTTGCTTAAATAAGATTTCAAATTCATTAATTTATGCTTACAAATTTATCTGTCAAAGTCAAGCAAGCAATCCAAAACCGATTTAAATGCATTTAAGTAGTATTTAAAAAAATCGGATGGATAACAAAAAAAAAGTAGTTTTCGTACATACAAAAGTGATGTAATTTTATAGGTGAAATCTTCTAAGCTTCATATTTAAGAGCATTATCAACGATAACAATTGATAGATGCGATGTATGTGTAATGAGTTTATGTAATTTAATAAAGAGGAGTACATCATGAAGTGGAGAGTATAATCCCCGTCCCCCGAATTACATTTCATGGGATTCCCTTTCTCTTGTCCTCGTCCCATGAAGAGGAAAAATCTTTGAACTGAGACCCTTAGAAAGGTAGTAGCCTTAATGGTGTTTTCAAAACATGGTTATAGTAAAAAAAAATTATTCCTAGGTATGATGAACAACACAAAAAAATAATAAGGAAAATTTTATAACACATGACATGGGATGGGATAATCACATATTCATCATATATTATGGCCCGTTCTTTGGTATGATAACACAGTGTTGTCAATCGGGTAGAACCAGTTTAGTCTATTAGGTTCTTCAAAGATATATTTGTCATCAATATAGTCCCCGAAAACTTTTGTCGATCAATTAAACCATTCAAAGATCAAAATAGCACCACGCACATTTTTCCCTTCGTTAATCAGTCTGATCTGTTAGTCCATTCGTCAAGTGCCACGTGGTACTTCCTCATTTGCTATCTCCCCCAACACATTTATACATGGAACCACCGGATCATCCTTCCCTTGGATTTTTAACCATTGGGTACATCCAACAGTTTGGATTTGAAAATGAAAAATAAAAATAAAAAACTCCATCATCTTCAACCTTAGCTTCCACCCTCTCACCCTCTCAAGCTTCTGTCCCTATCCAAATGCAAGCACACACACACAAGGACGAACGAAAAAAATGAAACTAAGAAAGAAAGAACACAAAACTGAAATGGAGAAAGAAAGAGGAAGCACCGCCATCCACCACCCCAATTACACGGATCCCTCTCGTCCTTCATCTCCCTCTCTATTCAGTAACACACACATAAACACACTAAGAAAGAAAGGAAAAATGCAGAACAATAGTGGAGGAATTTGAAGGAGAAAATGATGAAGGAGATGACAGAGGCCTTGTAGCTGTTATCCATCACCGCTACCGTCTCAATCGCCACCTCTCTCATGTGGTCTCTCTTTCTAATCCCAACTCTCTAAAGAACCCTCTAACTCCCTCAATTTGTGGAATCCCAATCACCCTCACAGCCAAATCCAATCACTACCCCCACGAATCAATTTAATCCTAACCCTAACCATGTCTCTCTAAACCACCCTTACGCCACCTTGGTGCTGCTACCCGCCACATCATCTCCCCGCAAACCCCATCTACCTTTCAACTACATCGCATAGTCGTAGTTGGTGAGTGGGTTTTCGTTCTTCCTGCTTGTGTGTGATTGCGTTTAGATAGGGAGAGAAGTGATTTGGGTCTAATATATCATGATTTTGAGCATTATTTGACTCCCTTTTACTATGGATTAGACTTTTTTCTTAAGAAAAGTTAGGATTTTCTTATGATTTTAGGAATATTAGGTAAATTAAAGTCTTTGAACGTTTTGATCCGTTTTGGGTTTGATTTCAGGTGTTTTGAAGCTTAATATGATGATTTGTGTAAAGGAATGAAAAGGAGTTTTGAAGACCAAAAGATTGAAGTTAAAATGGAGAAAAACCAAGTTTTGAGCTGTTGACCATGCCCAGGCGCATGGGGGTCAAATGCCCAAGGATGGGGTGCAAAAGTGCTAATTTTGGGAGCTAAAGACAGCCAAATTTGCGCCCAGGCGCGCAAGCCACGAGCCAAAAGCCTTTTCCAAAGACAAAAGTAATTATACAATACTGCGAATGGAGAAATATATAGGGCATATTGTACACATTGCCACCAGCACAGAATGATTGAGAATTCCCTTCTCCTGGATCAGCCAAGCTTGACTCTTCGTTGGCGTTATTGTTGTCAAGAACGAAGTTACTATTCCTTACACTTTCAAAGTGAGAAATAATTTTTTTTTAACACAATGAAACCCTTACTCCATGGCAACACCTTTGCCTATAGAAGCAAAACCAGTAGTAGAAGCACTACTAGGGGTGGCAATGGGGAACGCCATTCGGGGATCCCCGCGGGGAACGCCCCGTTCGGGTCCCCGATTTCGGGGATTTTTCCCCGTCGGGGTCGGGAATGGGGAGGATTTTTCCCCGTACAGATTTCGGGGCGGGGAATGGGATAGGTCCCCCCGTCCCCGCGGGGCCCCGTTCCCCGTCTATTTTACATATACACCATTAGTTTTTAACTTTTATGTAATTAAAAGAATTGGTTTTTTTGGTAAATTCACCTTTCAACCCTAATTGTTTTTTTGGTAATCTTTCCCCTGCCTTTACTATAAAAAAAAGTTTGTAATTGTCTAATTTTAAAACAAATATTAACCTTTTGATTATTTTTATTCTATTTCTTAGATTGAATTATTTGACTTTTAATGATTATTTTTAAGTACTATGCATCTTTTGAAAACACTATTAAGCAGGGTTAATTTTATGACGAGTCAAATGGAAGTTACGATTTTTTTTTTAAATTTCGCGTATGTTTGGGGACCCCGTGGGGATCGTGGGAACCGTGGGGAATGGGGATGGGGAACAACTTCTACCCGAGATGGGGTTTGGGGATGGGGATGGGGGAGGAATGAGACCCGAGGATGGGGAATGGGAAAGTACCCCCGCCCTATCCCCGGCCCGAGGATGGGCCCTATCCCCGCCCCGAGGATGGGGATAATTTTTTTTACTAGATTGTCAGGACATCATCAGCTTTTGTTTCTACTAATCTTCTGACTGAATAAATATTTGATGACTTCTGCTTCGCCCCAACCTTAACAACAACTTTAAATAGAAAAGTACGATCAAGAAAGAGTCCAATATCTTAGCATAAGAAAAAACACGAGAGCACTCGAAGAACAAAGGCAAACAAAATTGGTTCATCACATTACAGATGAAGAACTAATACAAAGTAGTTGCAAGCAATTATCTCTGTTTTTTTTAAACTTACCTCAGGTGCCATGTCAAAAAGCTCTTGACATGAATAACCAATAAGAAATGGAGCATTTTGGTCGCACATAATAAATGGTGCAATTGAGTTCGAGTCACGTACGATCAACTTAAACTTGTATATAATAAAATAGACACACTACATTGATTAATCAATTAAAAGAGTAATGCATATATTAAAATCAAAGAGAGTTAGAACTCAAATACATTGGCACAAAACTAAACACAAATTTGGAACATGTCTCACAGTACAATGCCCCTGTCTTTACAATCAGAGATCCCTTACATGAGTATTCATTAAAAACCCAATTGAAATTTACCCAACAATCGTAGCAAGAAAAACGTAGATTCCATTCTGTGAGATAAAGAGTAGCATTGTTAGGATTTGAATAAGGTTAGATCAAAAAAGTGTTGCACACAGTGTAGTAAAAGTTTATATAGGAATGTACTAACATCCTGAACATTGCATAGATTGTTGAGCATAATGTGGGGATAAGAAGTCATGAAATAATCATCAAATGAGGGTCTACTACAGTACTACCACCACTAACTATCGAGGGCAAGGTATCAAAGCAGGCCCGATCCTAACGTTTCAGGGGCCCTAGGGCGAAATAAAAAATGGGACCCCTAATCCATATAAACTTTTAATAAAAAATATTTAAGAAAAAAATCAACTTGTAATCTTTAAATTTAGCATAATTTTATAAACTTTAGCATAAGTGTGTTGAAATTAAGTGTTTAAGGGTTAACAAAGATAAATGGTTAAATTTGGATTAATTGATTGCACTCTCCTGTTTTGAAGAGAAAAGAAAGGATATTGGTCTATTTTTTTAATAGTCAATTACCTTTTTAATATACAAACTTTTTTTTATAAACGTGTAAGAGACACGCTTCCAAAAAAAATTTGGGATCTCTGATATTTTTTAATATATATAATGATTCAAACAACTCTTCTTGTATTAGGTAATTCTTAGGATCAAGTTAAGCACACTTATTTTAATATAGTGTTAGAGTCAAGTGAAGATGTTCACACTTACAAATTTTACATTTTAATATAGGAAACGTATTGGGTAACCCTTTTTTATAAGTTAATTTTGCATGTGAAGTTATGTTCTAATTGATATCAAAACCGGATCTTAATTTTTTGATTTTTTTATTTTAAAGCTACTTCTTTTATCACCGATTGATTTTAAGAAATAACCTTAACATTATGAGACATTATAGACCAACCCCTCTTAATAAATGAATGAAAAAAAAATCTGCTATTGTTGGTATCTATGCCCCATCATGTTTTTGGGTCCAACATAGAACAAATATCAAAGCTAACATACAAGGAGTACAGCCAAACAGAAAGTATAAAATTATTTTATATATATATATATATATATATATATATATATGTATAGTACCAAAAAAAATTTTGGGGCCCCTTGAAATCTTGGGCCCTAGGCGGCCACCCATGCTGCCCCTGCCCAGGGCCGGGCCTGGTTGAAATGAAGTGTTTAAGGGTTAACAAAGATAAATGGTTAAATTTGGATTAATTGATTGCACTCTCCTGTTTTGAAGAGAAAAGAAAGGATATTGGTCTATTTTTTTAATAGTCAATTACCTTTTTAATATACAAACTTTTTTTTATAAACGTGTAAGAGACACACTTCCAAAAAAAATTTGGGATCTCTTATATTTTTTAATATATATAATGATTCAAACAACTCTTCTTGTATTAGGTAATTTTTAGGATCAAGTTAAGCACACTTATTTTAATATAGTGTTAGAGTCAAGTGAAGATGTTCACACTTACAAATTTTACATTTTAATATAGGAAACGTATTGGGTAACCCTTTTTTATAAGTTAATTTTGCATGTGAAGTTATGTTCTAATTGATATCAAAACCGGATCTTAATTTTTTGATTTTTTTATTTTAAAGCTACTTCTTTTATCACCGATTGATTTTAAGAAATAACCTTAACATTATGAGACATTATAGACCAACCCCTCTTAATAAATGAATGAAAAAAAAAATCTGCTATTGTTGGTATCTATGCCCCATCATGTTTTTGGGTCCAACATAGAACAAATATCAAAGCTAACATACAAGGAGTACAGCCAAACAGAAAGTATAAAATTATTTTATATATATATATATATATATATATATATATATATATATGTATAGTACCAAAAAAAATTTTGGAGCCCCTTGAAATCTTGGGCCCTAGGCGGCCACCCATGCTGCCCCTGCCCAGGGCCGGGCCTGGTTGAAATTAAGTGTTTAAGGGTTAACAAAGATAAATGGTTAAATTTGGATTAATTGATTGCACTCTCCTGTTTTGAAGAGAAAAGAAAGGATATTGGTCTATTTTTTTAATAGTCAATTACCTTTTTAATATACAAACTTTTTTTTATAAACGTGTAAGAGACACACTTCCAAAAAAAATTTGGGATCTCTTATATTTTTTAATATATATAATGATTCAAACAACTCTTCTTGTATTAGGTAATTCTTAGGATCAAGTTAAGCACACTTATTTTAATATAGTGTTAGAGTCAAGTGAAGATGTTCACACTTACAAATTTTACATTTTAATATAGGAAACGTATTGGGTAACCCTTTTTTATAAGTTAATTTTGCATGTGAAGTTATGTTCTAATTGATATCAAAACCGGATCTTAATTTTTTGCTTTTTATATTTTTAAGCTACTTCTTTTATCACCGATTGATTTTAAGAAATAACCTTAATATTATGAGACATTATAGACCAACCCCTCTTAATAAATGAATGGAAAAAAAATCTGCTATTGTTGGTATCTATGCCCCATCATGTTTTTAGGTCCAACATAGAACAAATATCAAAGCTAACATACAAGGAGTACAGCCAAACAGAAAGTATAAAATTATTTTATATATATATATATGTATAGTACCAAAAAAAATTTTGGGGCCCCTTGAAATCTTGGGCCCTGGGCGGCCGCCCATGCTACCCCTGCCCAGGGCCGGGCCTGTATCAAAGAAACCATGCTATATGAAATTGATTTGGGATATTAATTACTTTTTTATTTTAGGTGTCAATAAATAAAATAATTTTTGCTATAATAATTATTTTTCATTATCTTCATTAGAACTATGAAATATCCACTCATAAATAAAAAAAAACATGCATGCAATATCCGCCAATGTGTGCGTCGTTGCAGTTCCCTTGTGCTGTTTAAAGTATTTGTCCATGGATGTATTGCAACTGTGTCTTCTTTAGCAAGTATTACTCACATGAATCGAATATTTAGCTTTTAATCTTACTCGATATATGAAAATTTAGTTTTGTTCAATTACCAACTTCTTGTTAACACTTCAAAACTAATTTGAATTTAGTAGTACAGTTGGCAATAAATTGAATTTAAAAACATGCCTCATGTAGCAGAAAAGTGTTCACCAATGAATGATTATGCCACCCACCAATTCGATATTTTGGTTCCTAGCTACCTTTCTAAGCTGGTGTGTCATTATAAATCACAGGTGTTTCCAATCCACACTTCATTCTAATTTTGGCTTAGATCAACATACATGGCACCTTCCTTCACCGCCAATCATGCATGTACCAAAACCATGGTTACTTACCCAATTCCTCATCTTATTCCTCTTCCTCTTTTTTCCACCCCTTAATATGTGTCAACACACAAGACACTAATGACTTTGTGCATGAATTGGACCAAAAACTGTTGGGTTAGAAATGGAACAAATCTGAGCCATTTCAAGTTTTATTGGCATGACATAGGGAGTGGACATAAACCAACTTCTATGGTATTTGTTACACCACCCGTCCCTAATTTCAAATTTTTTTTATAGGTAAAGTTTTTTTATGAAAAAGGAGGAAAGGGAAAATCGTGTAGCTGTCAATGATCGAATCTAGGTACTTACACTTTATGTCTCGCAATTCTATCAATTGAGCTATCTAACAGGGACACCCTCTAATTCCAACTTAACCACAGGTTTTGGTTTGGTGGACATAATTGGCAACCTCTTTAACCTTGGGAACAAAGTTGAGCTCAAGGATTCTATGCATCTACATCACAAAATGAGGTCGATCGATCTTCTTATGGCTACCAACTTTGCTATCCCAGAAGGGAAGTACAACGGAAGCGCCATCACAATTTTGGGTAGGAACTGTGTCTTTAATGAGGTTAGGGTCTTAGGGAGATGCCAATGATAGGTGGGAGTGGACATTTCTGATTTGCTAGGCTATATATTGAACTTGGAACTGACTATTTCTCACTGAAAACAAAGGATGCAATGGTTGAGTACAATACTTATGTTTTGCATTATTAATCCATGTTATGTATTGGACATTTTAATTGACTTTCAATTATTTTTAGGACTTAATATTTTGTTGTTTTAAATATCAAATTGATTCTTATACATATTGATTTTTTTTAAATTAGTCGTTAGATTTTATTTTTTTGGTTTTGGTCCTTGCTTTTTTTTTTCAATTTTAGTTTTAGTCTCCATTGTCAACTATGTTTAGGATAATGCAAATATAATTTTGATTTTACTTCTCATATTTTGGCCAAAGGTTTTAGTTCATGCTTTTCTATTTCGTTTTGATTTTGGTCCCCACTTTTTACTTTTGTTTTGGTTTTGGTTCTTACTTTTCAGTTTCCTTTTGGTTTTAGTTTTGGTCCCATTTCGTTAGGCCACTTCAGTATTTTTCATCCAAGTTTGACGGCGAGGACCAAAACAAAAACGAAACAGAAAATCATGAACCCAAATAAAAAAAATGTAAAGATTAATTTCATAGAAATCAATATTTATAAAAACCAATTTGATATTTAAGCTTAATTTTTTTCATCTTTTTGAGATTTTATATATATATATCGCATTCACTGACTTGTGATGCTATGGATTGTTTTTCATATGACAGAACAGGTGGAGTTGGTTATATCCTATTCTTATGCATGTATGGTAGTGAATAGTATTGGTGGTTAATTTATTGATTAGAATAATATAGAATTATTTATCCTACTCAAGATGCATGGTAGCATTCTTAATGCATGATTTTAGCCAAAGTGAATCGATCAAACAAGTTGTCCATTCCTATTGTGCACAGAGTTTTCAAATTTTGGATTCCCTATCATGTTCATTTTACTGCTTTATTTCAGTATTAATCTATATATTAAAAAGTTCACGGCTAGTACTTTTAAGTATAAGTTTGCAGACGTGCGGAACAATTGATTACTTTTAAGTACTATATGATACACTTATATATTCTTTTGAAACAATCATGTCATTGACAAATGTTAAATTTTTATTGAAAATAAAAAGATGAAAGAGATGGCAAACCTAATAAAAAAGAAAAAGATTAAAGAGATGTTAACTTTTGTTATCATTATTGACACATACTTCTGTAATTAAATTACAGGTAATATTTAACTATTCCCTTCATCTTATCATTTTAAAGATTTCTTACTCCCTTATTATAAGTCATTTTTTCAATGGTTTTGTTTGGCAAAACTAACTTATAACTGTGAGTTTGTAGTTGATAGCTTTGAGTTTATAACTAATAGCTGTGAACTTAACTTATAGTTGTGGGATTATTGCTGGAAACTTGTATATAGCTGTATAGCTAGCTTATTGAACTAAAGCTGTTTGGCAAAACTAACTGTACAACTAATTTAATTAAATATGTTAAATGACTGAAAAGGGTAAATAATAATATAATTTAGTAAAAAAAAAGGTAAAATTGAGATATGATTTATTGAAAACTCTTTTTTTTTTCTCAAAGCTACTTGATGTAGCTTTCTAAAAGCTAGTTTTCATAAGCTATAAGCTTCCTTTTTGAAAGCTTCAAGCTTCTTATATTTTTTTTCACCAAACAACTCTAGTAGTTTAGTGACCGAATCAATAAGCTAAAAGCTATCGGATAAGCTATAAGCTAATCTTACCAAACACAACTAATATCTAGGCAACATTAAATAATATATACCAAATATACTCTTCATAGTTTCACTCTATATTTCATATTCCAATAATTTTTTTTACTTTTCCATGATAATGAATACATCAATTTAGATTGCATTTAATTTTATATAGGGATGTTTTTGGAACATTGAGAATAATAACTATCTCTAACTATTTTTCTTAATCCACGTGAATTTGTTAGAAGTGCCTTATAAATAGGGAAGGTGGATGTATATTATAAAGATCAATGAAAGTAATTATATTTATTGAAACTTTAAAAACATATTTTAACTTTACAATTTTACTCTCTTAATTAAAAATTTCATGCTCAATACTACTTTTCAAAATACCTTTATTTTTGATAAAGTTGATAAAATGAAATATAATAAATTAACTTTTTTAAAAACGTAATTTTCTTTTTTTTTTATTATTATATTCTAAATCAGAAGATGTAATAGTTTTGGACAACAATCTCAAGACCCGCAATATAAATTTTATTTTCTTCACCAAGTCACTTACTTAATTCACTTGTTTTTTTTACAACTCGTCATCACAAATTCACATTATACTTATCACTTTCATACTCAAACTCACTCCAAAATGAAAACGTTTCGCGAGAGGAAAGTGCAATAAACAACATAGCACAGCTTCTATACCAATAAAAATATAATTTAAAAAAAATATTAAATTGGTCTTTATACTTATATTATTGGGAGGGCCAACCACAGTATCCCGAAAGGGGTTAATCCCCTGTCCGAAAACTACATATATAAAAAAAAACAAAAAAATTACATATAAAAAAAATTATGTGTGTATGAGAGAGAGAGATCAAGGTCTTTTTATATATGTATGTGTGTGGAAAAAAATATAGGTATTTCTATCATGCAATCCAAAATTGGATGGTTGCGATGCAACTTTTTCTTAAATCAATAAGAAGTTGCCACCTATACCATGTCATTATTTGAAGTAGTTAAAATTAGTTTTTTGCAATTTAGTCTAACATAAAAAGTAAATTAAAAATTTAGTCTTTTGTACCTATAGACAAATTATAACTTTTAATTTCAAATTTAGTCACTTGCATTAAGCCTTTTTACACAAGTGACTAATTTTAACTACTTTTAATTTTTTTAAATTAAAAGTTATAATTTGTCTATAGGTACAAAGGACTAAATTTTTAATTTACCTTTATGTTGGACTAAATTGCAAAAAACTAATTTTAACTAGGTTTAAGCAAAGGTTGTATAGCAATCATCCAATTTTGGATTGTATGATAGTAACTCCCAGGAAATATTCTGAGAGAAAAGAGAGGAAGCTATCCTTGAATTAATGAGGTAGCCGATTAAAACATTTTTTTTTAAGTTGATGTTACCCGAAGCTTCCCCACGGGCGGTGTAAATTATAGATTAAAACTTGATGTTTGAAATGGTTCTAATTAGAATTAAAAAAAATTACAAAATAATAGTAACATGCTTCACATTGCAGAAAAGTGTTTAGCTAGCTATGTGAATGATTACGCCACCCACTAATTTGGTACGTAATTTGTCTCCTAGCTACCCTCCTAAGATTGGTTTCATTATAAATCGATGGTCTCGGCTATATAAAAATATAGGACCTTCCTCCACCACCAACCACATATAATAATAACCATGAAATTTCTCATCTTCATTATCCTATTCATTATTTCCACTCCCCTTATACTTGTCACAGCACAAGACACCAATGATTTTGTTCATCCATTGGATCCCAAATTATTGGGTTTAAACAAGGAACAAAAACTTAGCCATTTCAAGTTCTATTGGCATGATATAGTGAGTGGACAAAACCCAACTTCTATGGTAGTTGTTCCACCACCACCCTCCAATTTGAATTCAACCACAGGTTTTGGCATGGTGGACATAATTGACAACCCTTTAACCTTAGGACCAACATTGAGCTCAAAATTGGTGGGGAGAGCTCAAGGGTTCTATGCATCTACATCACAAAGTGAAGTTGATCTTCTTATGGCTATGAACTTTGTCATCACTGAAGGGGAGTACAGTGGAAGCACTATCACCATTTATGGGAGGAACCCTGTCTTTGATAAGGTTAGGGAAATGCCTGTGATAGGTGGGAGTGGACATTTCAGATTTGCTAGAGGCTATGCTGAACTTAGAACTCATTATTTCTCACCTAAGACAATGGATGCTATAGTTGAGTACAATATTTATGTTTTGCATTATTCATGTAGTGATGTCATATATAGGAGACTCATTAATTTGCTTTTAATTCCTTTAGCACTATATATTTTATTTCTTCCTTTTTGAGGTCATATTTATATGTATTTTTTTAGGGTCATATACTCATATTTATATGTATAGAATGTCAATTTTTTCATTTTTTTTTTTACATCTAATAAATAGATACAAACGCCATATGTACAAATATATTTTACATATTTTTTTCTTATATTTTGTTTGTTATCAATTCAATCGTCATCACTGTTGTAAAGTTATGTACGCAGTTGCAAGGGTAACCAATTTTCCTACAAAAAGTCTCCGGTTGCCCTCAAATCTTGAACTAGGGAATCTTAAAAACTTTATCTCGTTTGACATTCATCATTGCAAGTGATATATACCACATTAAACTTTGTCAAGAGTATGAGATTGTTAAATGATGTTGAGCATGTTCCACGGATATATTTTTTTATACAGACAAATTTTCATTTTTTTCAAAACCAGTTGGTGATTAGATTTCACATTTTTTTCCCAACTAATCCACTTTGTAACACCTTAACCTAATTATTACTCTAATTACCCTGATTAAATTTAGTGACTTGAAAATTTATTTTCAAAACTCTTAGTTAATTATATTACTTATGAAAATCTCCGTAAAATCGGACGGAGTTTACTTTGTTTTAAGGACATTCCCAAAATATTAGTTTTTCCTGTAAACCTGTGTGATCAATTGTATAAAATCAGCAGTGAACTAGCAGGGCCAAAAATATCAAAAGGGTATTAATTACATCAATCTCCAAAATATTTACAAGGTGTTGGAATGGTTTGATTCTTCTAAAAAATAATGTACATAAATAAAAGTCCCAAACAAAATACCCTGACCAATACATGGCCACTCAACTAACTAATTACACTGCTCAGTCATGACTCATGTAAGCTCCTTTTGTACCTGTAATAAAAATAGCAAGAAGTGTAACATTACACAGAGCTTAGAAAATAACTTCTAAGAAGTCATAGAAATGAACTAAGCCTAACATTATTATTAACACACAACAAACATAATCAATGTCATACATTCAATCCCATTTACTTCTCTTTTAACTCTTTTACTTTTCTTATCTTATCTTTACTTTTCTTATTTAAGTTTCATCATTTTAATTCTCTTGACTTTTTCTCTTATTCTTATATTTGTTTTCATTCTTAGTTCTCTTTTTATTTCATCTAATTCTTTCCTTTGTTCTCTTTCTTTTCCTTTTCATTAGCCATCCCTAGAGTCCAATAGGACGTCTGGGTTGTGTTTAATTATCCCCGGAGTCCAATAGACCGTCCGGGTTGTGCTATTAATCCCCAGAGTCCAACAGACCGTCTGGGTTGCGCTTCGACAGAGTCCAACAGACCGTTCGCCGAATTCATTCTTTTATTAATTATCCTCAGAGTCCAACAGACCGTCTGGGTTGTGTTTAATTATTTCCTCGGAGTCCAATAGACCGTCCGAGTTTCACTAGTGAGCCCCAGAGTCCAACAGACCGTCCGGGTTGTGCTTCGACAGAGTTCCACAAACCGTCTGCCGATATATTAATCTTTTATTAATTATCCCCAGAGTCTATTAGACTGTCTGGGTTGAGTTTTATTATCCCTGGAGTCCAATAGACCGTTCGGGTTGCGCTATTAATTCCCAGAGTCCAACAGACCGTCTGGGTTGCGCTTCGACAGAGTCCAATAGACCATCTGTCGATATATTCTTCTTCCGTTCATCTTTAAAGTCTTTTCTTACTTATTCTTTTTCTATACCTTTAATTTTCTTAGTTTTCTTCCTTTCTTTCTTTCTTTGTTACCTCTTTTTAGTCTTCTTTAGTTTCTATTAGTTACTCACTTCTCTCTTTCCTTTCATTATTATCGTATTATCATTTCTTAGGGGTTAACACACAAATCCAACATTCACAACACACACACATTCACAATCATTTTCCTAGTATAAATCCTTACATCTTCTTTTATCTTCTTAATTAGTTACTTGATTCCTACTCTTGTTTACCTATCATCACCAATTTCTCATGCATTCATCACATTCACAAACACTTTCTTTTATTCATCACTTATCCTAATTCATTTTATTATCCAAGATTTACCCAACTAGCTCTAAATCATTCTAAATATTCAATTACCATTTGGACATCAACATACATAGCAATTCTTCAAGCATAATCACACAATCATTTACACATATAATCACAAACAATTAAGTGGGTTCATTTCCCTGAATCTTCTACTCTATTTATTATCTCAATAACCCTATGTCTTTCTCATTCATTATTCATCATTTAACATTCCATGATCATCACACAACATCACAAACATCTCTATAATACACATATATTCACAACATTCAATTGGTTTCATTCCTTTATTTTCATTCTTAACTTATTGACAACATCAACTACCCTATTGTTTATCATCATATCTAATCTTTTCTACTCTTATCCACCACTATAAACAACCTAGAAATTAGGTCCTAAATAAAGGTAATACAACCCTCTTACCTCATTGAAGGTAGAGAGATGGAAAACCCCAAAGTCCTAGCCTCCTTGTTTTCCTTTAGAGTGGGAATCTCCTAGCCCTAGCTCCTCTTATTGCCCTTGACTCCTAGAGCTTGAACCTCTTGAGCTTTCTTTACTTGATTCTAAGTGTGTGGAGGCATGAGAGAGAGGAGTGGATTCTATTGTTATGGAGCTTGGAAAGAGAAGCTCCAAGGTGTGTGATGAAGACGATGAACTCGTGTGGTGTAGGGGGAGAAATGATGGTGCTCTTGCTTGAGTTTGGTGTTCTTGATGCTTGATTATGGTGGGTGATGGTGTGAAGTCTTAGAGCTTGGTGATTGGGTGGTGTGTTCTTGTTCTTAGGAGGAGAAGCTCTTGATGATGATGATGGTTGAGATGAAGCTCTTGCCTATGGTGGGGAGGGCGTAGGTCGAATGGTGGTGTTGATGGTGGATGAGGAGCTCTTGGCTCTTGGGGAGAAGAAGAAGAATGAAGAAGAAAGGAAGGAATGAATGAGTGGTATGTTGTTGTGGTGTTTTATTTTGCATGGAAAGGGAATGAGTGGCTAGGATTTCTTCCTCAAGAAGCCTTAAAATGTGTGGTTGTAAGGGGAAGCTTCCTTGAGAAGCTTCATTTGAGTCACTTATTTTTTTATTCAGAACACGTGTGGTAATCGATTACATCCTCATTTTCACAACAATTTGGCTCCGCACAGAATGAAGGTAATCGATTACTTTCCCAAAGATAATTACCTCAATTAATTCAATTGTTGAGGTTTCTCACAGAATAATTGTAATCGATTACATCCCCAAGGTAATCGATTACCTCACTTAAATTTTACATATTGGTGGTTTCTAACTTTAAGACACTCCTCTTAACTCGTACTTACGCTTTGGCCATGATTTATTCAACTTTGACCTGACCTATTCTTACTATTTCCATTGGCTTAACTTAAAATTACTGTAATTAAGTTTGGAATTAGAAATCGGGATGTTACACACCTCGAATCAGGATGTTACACACCTCGGATCCATATAGACAAACTTTCGATCAGGATGAAAAAGGAGAAAGAGTGTATTTTCAAGGTTTTGATCCAAATGCTCATATTTTATACCTTTCATCAATTAAGCTACTAGTTCTTAGGAATTATTATACTCTTTCCGATTCTATATGTAGGACACTTTTAAGGAAAATTATGTCCATCAAAAAAAGTGGATTAATGTTGTTAGTGATATTGGAAATGTAAATATTTAATATTTTTTTTTCAAAACTATCCCTATAATAATTATTGAGATTCTAGAAAATGTTGACTTAATAGGGATGTTTTTGAAAAAAAAATTAAATATTATTAAAAATTTAATAGGGTCTTACAAATAGCATCGTGTTTTTTCATTAAAAAAAAGTCTTATATAAGATCGAAAAGAGTACTATGTATGAGTTCAATCGTTCCAAGTTCTCTATCTCTAAAATAGAAAGAGAATGGTACTTGATATGGATCAAACTTCAAACTTCCGGACTAGGAAGTTTGTGAGACCCACAATTTTACCCAATTTATTTGTGATATTTTATTTTATTTATTTTATTTTTGATTTTAATTAAATTATTGGATGATTATTTATGGTACCTTGATTTTTAAAAAATTGTTTGAAGTTTGTATGTTTATATATGGCTTAATTATGTCACAAGTCCTTGAAGTTTGGGGTACTTTTGCCATATACCCTTGTACCTTTTTTTTTCAATGTTTGACTCTCCAAAGTTACTTATTGGTTTGTCATATATCCCTACTACCAATTCTGGTCAATTTTGATGACATGTAACATCAGAATCCTAGTGAGACGCAGCAGGTTGGTCATGTGGTGCCACGTGATATCACACGGACGAAGATGACCTCTCTCTTCAATTCCCTTTTTTATTTTTTTAAGTTAGGAAGCCACTTCCTAGAACCCAAGGTAGCCCTTTCTACTAGGTGCCCCACCGTTCGTTTAGCCACTACCCCAGATACAACAAGGGTTCCTCACCCTATACAACACGAACGCCGCACGTCCGAACTAGGAGATTCACTCCCTAATCACTAAGGGTCACACACCCCTTTACAACAACGGTTATGGATATGCAGATTGGGTACAACAACTATAATGCACTCTTAGTAGTGCTGATACAACAATAAAAGGCCACTAACAAATGTGTGTTCTAGATAACACTGATACAACAATAAACACTATAGCAATGAAGATTAAGTCACAAGTGATAAGGCCAAATTAGTTTTTTCTCTTCAAGAAATAATATCAAAGTTTAAGAACTGGTTGAAGGAGAAGAGAAGAAGAAGAACGTTCAGCAAGCATTATCAGAAGAAGGAATGATTCAAATCCTTTTTATAAAAACAACAAATAATACATGTTTAAAACCAAATCATAAAGATTTAAAAAATAAAACCAAAGATTTGATACAATTTAAAAATTTGAATTTGAAAAATAAAATCAGAATCAAATAAAAAAGATTTAAGAATTAAAATAAAATAAGTTTTAAAATCAAAACCAAATAAAAAAAAGATTTAGAAAATAAATCCAAGATTTGATTCTTAAAACAAATAAGGAATTATTTCAAAAACAAAATCAATTTCGAATTTTGGAAATAAATCAGAATCAATTATATAAAAACAAATCTGGAAACATTTAAGATTGATTCTGACACGGATTTCAATAAACTTAAGGTAATCGATTACTTCAGGGGAAGGTAATCGATTATCCTCTTTAAAATGGAAACTTTGAAATCCTTTTGAATTACATCATACCAAGTAATCGATTACTTGACTCATGTTTAATATATGATGCAACTCATATAATCGATTACCACTAATCTAATAATCAATTACAGAGCCTTTGGAATTTGTGTGATGCAACATCAGGTAATCGATTACTTGATCTAGGTAATCGATTACTCTCATTCAGAAAGTAATGGATTAGCCAGGTTCACATAATCGATTACACATACTCTGGATTTTCTATGATGCAACAAAAGTAATCGATTACTTTGATAATGTAATCGATTATCTCCTCTTGTATTTGTAATAATAGATTTTCATAACTTAGATAAAATCATCCAGAGTTGTTTCATCATGCATTCCACAGAAACTAAGTTAAAAACTGATTTTCACTAAAACTCTTTTTGCAATTAAAACATTCTTTTTCTTCTCCTTAACTTAAACTTATTTTGGCCATTATACACTTGTAATAAAAACTTCATTACTTTACAAATTTCCTATAGGCAAGGCTATACTAATCTTGAACTTGAGAGCTTGAGCCTTGAGCCTGCTTGAAACTTGATCTTGTAACTTGATACTTGAAGCTTGATGCTTGAAACTTGGAATATGTTATCATCAAAACTATCTTCTTCTAAAAATCTTTTAGCATTGACTCTTTACGTTCTTTAGGGCAAGCTTGATTTCTAACATCAGAGTCCCGACCCTAGTAGCCAGACGAAGCCACATTCTGCTAGTTTGTCTACTCCAGCGATAGATATCTTACATGTTGAGGATGCTCAGGATAGCCTGAGTAGAGTTCCGAGGAGATCATGGAGAAGTATCTCCCGAGTCAGATGTCTGTTTTGTTAGTAGTGTAGAAAATGGGATGTCTGTGATGGACGTTGCATCGTCTCAGTTATAAGTTTATGTACCCCATTTTATTCTAATTTTCTTTCAGAACAAATGAGCTATGTTTTATTTCCTACCGTTTGTTGGGCTGTGTGCCCTAAACCTTTGGATAAGTTTCATACTTTTAATTTTAATAAACATGTTTCTTTACGCAATTCAACTATCGTATACCTTTTGTTAGTTTGTGACGTGATTAAGTAATATCTCGATTTGGAAAAATGATAAATGAAAGTCGTAACAAACTCTTTTTGTCTACAAGTACAAGTTTCCCAAAAAGGGCAATGAAAATATTTTTGAACTTACTATAAGAAAATGTTTAAAAAAATGGTTCAAATTATTATGAAAATTTTAAGTTTCAAATGAGGTGTTACACACTGCCTTTTGTTCCTCTTGGCAATACTAATATTTTAGGCCATTAGAGTTTTGTTGCACCATAATTATGTTTCTTTGTAATGATTCTGCACGTTGAAAGTACTAGGTTTGAGAGCAAAGCAAATTCAGGACTTTATGCAATGTTTTTTCCTTTTGTTCATTGCGTCTAAGGTACTATGTATTTGTTATCTATCACCTTTATTTCTACTCAATCTGCTTAGCTTCTAGCATCTTATGGTATTTATGATGTTATGGTTTTCTCTTATTGGTACAGAACTATATGATGCGGTAAGAGAGACCCTTCAGTTATGATGATAATGACTCATTTTTTTATAAGTAATTAGTCATTTTGGTCCCTGAGAGTGTGACCATCGGTCATTTTAGTCCCCCAGAGATCATAAATACACGTTTAGTCCCTGAGAGTGACCCACATCCGTCATTTTAGTCCCTCCGTCAACTGAGGTCAAGTAACGGAGTTAATTTTTCCGTCATTCATTTTGGTCCCTGAAACATGCATACATAATTCATTTTAGTCCTTTTTAAATTGACAATCAATTCAATTTAATCCCTGAAACATGCATACATAATTCATTTTGGTCCTTTTTAAATTGACAATCAATTCAATTTAATCCCTGAAACATGCATACATAATTCATTTTGGTCCTTTTTAAATTGACAATCAATTCAATTTAATCCCTGCAACCTATATGTATATAGTATTTGAGCACTACCTATTCACAAAAGTTATCTTTTACTCATCTTCAAGGGATATTTGAGGCATCAAAATGAAGAAATGAAGACTAAATTTAGAGATATTTTATACATAATTATTTTTTAGATTAGTTTTGTGAACATATGCTGACTCAAATATTACATACATACATATTTTAATGTTATATATGTTTAGTTGTTTGTTTTCTACTCCCTCCGTTTCATTTTGTTTGGCCTTTTAGGCCTGAGCACATATATTAAGAAAGTGTTAATAATGATAAGTTTTATCTGTATTTTGTCTAAATGTCCCTATTAATCCTCATTGAAAATTGTAGTAGTATTTAATTTAATTAATGTATAGTGGTTTAGAGATGAGAGAAATGATAAAAGTGTAATTAATGATGAGTAAGAGAAATGATTGAAATAAGAGTTAGAATTGGAAAGAAAAATTTGTTTATGCATTGAAATTGTAAAAAGCAAAATAATATGAAATACACTAAGAGAAAAAGCCTAAAAGGCAACACAAAATGAAACGGATGGAATAAAAAAATTGAGGGAATAATTTGAATTAATTGACAATTTAAAAAGACCAAATTGAATTATGTATACATTTTTCAGGGATTAAATTGAATTGATTGTCAATTTAAAAAGGACCAAAATGAATTATATATGCATGTTTCAGGGATCAAATTGAATTGATAGTCAATTTAAAAAGGACCAGAATGAATTATGTATACATGTTTCAGGGATTAAATTGAATTGTTTGTCAATTTAAAAAGGACCAAAATGAATTATGTATGCATGTTTCAGGGACCAAAATGAATGACGGAAAAATTAACTCTGTTACTTGACCTCAGTTGACGGAGGGACTAAAATGACGGATGTGAGACACTTTCAGGGACTAAACGTGTATTTATGATCTCTGAGGGACTAAAATGACCGATGGTCACACTCTCAAGGACCAAAATGACTAGTTACTCATTTTTTTATTGAGCTTTAATTTATCAAGTTCACTACTTATTATTCAGTTTTTCTCTTTAATGTCTATTTTGTTCAATTTTCTCTTTTGATATGTCTTAACAATACCTATTCTCTAGAGCCTTTGCATATCTTTTGTTTGTTGGGTATATAAATATTTATGTTTGCCTTTTAATGATTTCGCAGCAGTAGTCATTGTGTATACTTTAATTTGCATTAGGATTGCTACTAAATGTTGTTGCTACTCATCAATCGAACATGGAATTTTTTATTTATGGTTCTTAGCTCATCAAAGTGACGCTACCCTTTGGATGGAAATAAGCCTATGCCATTTCTCTTGGATAAGTTGAAGTTTGCTTTAATTGTCATGTATCCATGTGATTATTTTCTTTTGTATTAGGAATGATAATTTTCCTAATTAAACCAGAAATTATATCTCATACTCCTGGTTTTCCCGTTTCTAATTTGACATAAGATATGCCAGTCATCTAAGGGACTATAAATGATACACATATATAACTAATTGTATGTGTGCTTGCCTTATACTTAGCGGCCTTAAAGCAGCAAGCATTGTAAATATAGGATCGCCTTATGCCTATATGATATCATAAACATCTTCATAATAGTTAATTGCAAGAATATTCAATAATACTTTATTTAAGGACCAATCTTGTAGTAGTTGCTCTTCCATTTTCTTTTGGGGACTACTGCAAAGTTAAGTCCTAAACATATAGTCAAGGTTAAACAAGAAAAGGATAGATGTAGCAGTGAAACTAAATAATGATGCCGAATGACCACAAAAGGCACATTATATTGATATCACATTTGTTCATTATTGCCGGTTGCTTGGATGAAGAGAAACATTGAACTTGCTCTAACTGGGTTAAAAGAATGAAGTGGAACACTAGCTAGCTATTTGTTGGTTTGTATACATTAGTCATATGATATATATATTACTATTATTATTTTTTTTTTTTGCATTTTAATTATACTGTATGTAATGCTAAAGTTGTAAATAAATCATCCATAGAAAAACATAAAAATGTATAAGCTGCATCTTATTTTATTCTTTAGAGTTTAGCACTGATATATATATGTTTCTCACCATAAATTAATTAATATTAGTTTTTTATATAATAATTATTGCATATTCAAGTGTTGATGATGTTTATAAAATCATATACTCCCTCCGTCCCACAAGGACAATGAAAAATGACTAAATTTTTTGTCCCAAACTATAGTTAAAATAATTAATGAAAAATTTAGAAATTGTAAACTTTGAATTGTGATAGGTTGATCCATGCAAAATGCATTAAATTAGTTATTTGATAATTGGTTGATGTGTTAGACAAACCATTAAATGCATGTCTCATTAATTTTTTTACTTTTGAATTTTTTAACCATCCTTGTGGGACAGACGGAGTAATTTTTTTATTAAAATTATAGAGAAAAAAAGAGAGAATTTAAATACTTGATGTACTAGCTGTTGATGCAGTGGTGCTAGGGGCTGCACTTGGTAGGGCAAACCACGGTTCGATCCCCCACAACAACGTTGGGAGACGAATAAAACCTTAACCCCCGGACCCCCTCAAACTGGATTAGTCGGTATGAGCCGGATACCAGGGTGCAAACAAAAAAAATACTTGATGTCCGGGAGGGAAAAAATGCTAAATGTGTTTTAATTAATGTTTAAATGGGTAAATATATTGTAATTCAACTTAAGAGCTCATGTTTATCAACCACTTATTTTTTTTAATATTAAAAAATATATAATTTTTATTATTATTTTATAATATCTAATATTAATGAGTTAATCTTATTTTACACTTGTGTATTATATTACATTTTGCACTATTTGTTGATACCAATGTTATTAAAACCGTACCGGTGATCGAACCGGTCAGGAGAATGGTTCATTGGTTTAGTGGTTTAATAAGTGGAACAGTAATTAAACAGCATAGATACATACCAGTCAAACCAGTAACTCGGGCACATATATATTTTTATATAAATATAAGAATATTGAATACTTGTATAAAATAATTTTTAAAAGAATACTCATTTAAAATCTATAATTAGTAGTGTACTTTTAATTTCCAAAAACAAACATCCATAACAATCACAACTGTTTAACAAGTTCATAGTTTAAATTTTAACCATTTCTCCTTTGCAGCATCGTTTTGTTTCTTTTTCTTCTTCAATATTTGAGTTTCCTTCATGTAGAAGTTTTTGTCTTCTTAAATCCTAATTTAAAAATAAAATAAAATAAAATTGCAAAACGATGTCGTTTTGCTTTTTGTAGTTTTTTCTTTAAAAAAAAATTTGCGAACCGCCCGGTTCACATAATACCGTCCGGTTTGACGTTTTTCCATATACCGGTCAATTTAAACTAGTTTTTTCTGGTTCGTTGAACCGCCGGTACGATACGGTTTTGATAACATTGGTTGATACTTTACAAAAACTAATTAAACAATTCTTCATCACAATCAATTATTAACATTGATGGAAAAAAACATAATACTATTCAAATAAGTCATCAAAATAAATTATTATAAAATATGGACAAAATCAGTTTTGTAATATTGATGATTATAAATGATCATTAGAAAATTAAATTCTCAATATACTAAATACTTTTTTTTACGTTGGGTATTGTAAAAAATCCCGTGCGTAGCACAGGTTGTTTACTTGTTAAAATAAAATTGAATAAAAATTATGAATTGAACCAAAATGTAGATGCTTATTTTAGAACGACCAATAGTGAGCAAGAACATAAAAGCCTTTCATCATGTATTAATGTGTCAATGGCTAATCATTTTAAGTCTATGTATAATGAACAATAACTGAGAAATTGGTGGTACTCCTTATGTGTTTCTATGTTTTAGTATGTGGTGGGGACAAAGAGATGCTGCTAGTCTTGGAAGAATCTTGAAGAGGTTGTCTCTGGATTCTCCCCTGATTAAGGAAGTACTCTTACAGGAATGTTATGGTGTTACCTCTTCAAAAGGAAAGGAAAGGATTACTTGAAGTTTGAATCTTCACTACTAGCAATGCCTTTTCCTTTAGGCAACTGTCTCATCAATTATTTGTTCTCTTGTTAGTTTCTTGCTTTATCTGCTAAATGATACACTCCTCTATTTTCTTTTCTTCATTACAGTAAAAAGAAATAAAACTTCAGAAAATGTATTCATACGGTTAAAAGAAGTTTATGAAAATTTAAAAGCTTATTTATGGTTTTAGTCCCTGAAAGTTAGGGGTGTTTTGGTTTTGCTCCTCAGAAATTTTTTTTGACCTTGACTTATCCTTAATTGTTTTAAAATTTTGGTTTTAGTCCATGTCATTAAGAAAAATATGTTAACTGCTAATGTGTCTGCCGAAACTCCACATCAGCATACATGTGTGCAAGTTTTACGTACCACCGGTAGAATGACTTGGATGATTCAGATCCACTAGAGCAAAAGGGCCAAAGCTGAACCCAAACGTGTTTGTGGATTTGGCTTTAACCTTTTTGCTCACGTATATATCCGGATCATCCACGTCATCGTCAGAGCCGTTCTTAAGATTTTCGGGGCCCTAGGCAAAATTAGAAATAGGGGTCCTCTCGTATTAAATTTTTTAATTACATAAAATTAACTACATAAAACTTTTGCAACATAAATTACAACACGATAACATAATAATTTCATCTTTTTTTATAATTAAGAAATTTCATTAATAACATCAAGTTTAAATAAGCATCATAGTAGATATTCTCCCCACCTTCTAGGAAGGGTTGAAGAAACCCACACTATCATTTGCTTTAAAAAAGCAAATCAACTATTGAATCATATCTATACAATGTAAACTTCCAATTTTTAAATCATGTCAAACCACCCTTACATTATCATTAGCCCTCAATTTTTAATTAACTTCTTTTTTTTTTCCAGATATAGCCTATAGGTATAAAAAAAAAAATTTTGGGGCCCCAAAAAATTGGGGGCCCTAGGCGGTTGCCCTTATTGTCCATGCTTATGGGACGGGTCTCGTCATCGTATCAGTGGCAAGCAATACATACACACGAGTATGCTGATGTGGAGTTTTGTTAGCCATATTCAGAAATAACGGATTTTTACTAACGGCATAGAATAAAGCCAATTTTTTTAAAACAATTAAAGATGAGTTACTTCTAGGGATCAAAATCAAAACATTCCCAACTTCCAGAAACTAAAACCATAAATAAACCAAATTAAAAAAAAAAGTAGAAGTTGTTAAGGAAAGGTATGAGTGTCATCTTGCATAAAAAAAACAAAGTGAGTGGTTTTTTTTTATTATTATTATTATACCATTACCGGAATAGTTATTATTCAACCAATAATAATGAGCGTATACCCTTCTTAAAATAAGAACACTAGTAACCACTATAGAGTATAGACATACAGATATAGATAATGAAATTAGAAATTAGTAATTATATTTTTCTTAACTCAAATTTTTAGTCATCTAAGTGCGTGTTTGATATAGTCAATACGATTAAAATTATAATTACTTCTTAGTTGAAAAATGAGTTTGAGTTAATATATTTTATTTGGATAGTATATAAAGAAGATTATTTTTAACGAGCAAATTAAAAAAAATGTATAGAGTGATAATGAGGTAACTAATATATTGAAAAGATAATAGTAGAATAAGAATATTACATAGATATAAAAAAAAAAATAATCTTACCAAAAATAATTTACAGCTCTGATCTTAGGAGAAAAATGTTAGATTTTGATTATTTTTTCAAGAATATTATCTACAATTATAATATCTACATTGTCAATCAAACACATTATATTATAATTATTTTTAAAAAATAAGCTAAAAACACAATTTTATGAAAAATAAACACCCCTCCCCTCCTCCTTCCTCTGCTCCTTCTTGTTTTCATCTGCTGTTTCTCGGTAGAGGATGGAGGGAGATCTGTCCCTCCATTTTCTTTGGGAAAGTGTGCGGGTTTGTTTCCCCCAGTTTATCTGGGTTTTGTCTTGCCTTTGTACAAGTTGTTTTATTTTGTGTGTTTCCAGGGATGCCTCTAGATAGTTTCTACTTTTCAGATCTGATGGTCACCGTCTTTGCTCTAATAATTGGAAGGCTACTCGTCGAGACAGAGATCTCCCTTTGCTTACTGTTGATTTGATTACCGTCCAGCGACTCTCTCATTTTAGATCTGAAATTCTTTGTCGCCGAACTGCACTTAGTCCCAACATCAATGAGATTGTTATCTTGGAATTAAAGGTTATTGAATCTCTTGTAAGAGCCGGGTTTTGATAGTTGTTGATGATCCATGTCCACATGAAAGAGTTTGTTGTTGAAGTGTATTTTGTTTTCACTTTAATTATTATTAGTGTGAAATATCATATACTTGTGATTGTCATGTTTGTCATTACTTGTACTGTTTCTAATTTATGAATAAAATACACATTTTCCTTTAAAAAAAATCAAACACCCGATCCAATATATATTTTCATCATCTCTTTTTTATAGGAAATTAAAGTTCCATATTTTTAGAATTTTTTATATACTTTTTTTTTATTGAAAACAGTTTTTATTATTATTTTTTTTATGCTTCAGTTTTTATTATTTTAACCCAAGAGAAAAAATACAGTCACTTGAATTTAAAGCTAAAAATACAATCTAACACTTAATATCAGGTGCATATTTGTTTTAAGGCTTAATTATGTCACACGTCCCTGAAGTTTGGGGTACTTTTGCCAGATACCCTTATTCTTTTTTTTTTTCCAATGTCTGACTCCCCGGAGTTACTTCCGAGTTTGTCATATACCCCTACTCCCAATTCTGGCCAATTTTGCTGATATGTAACATCGGAATCCTGATCAGATGTAGGAGGTTAAGCACCTGGTGCCCCGTGGTCGAAGATCCTTTTTTAAAAAAATTTAAAAAACTAAAAAACTTAATATTTTAAAAATATAAAAGAATTGAAGAGAGAGGTCGTCTTTGCACATGTGACATCACTCGACATCACATGACCAACCTCCTGCGTTTGATCAGGATTCCGATGTTATATGCCGGCAAAATTGGCCAGAATTGGTAGTAAGGGTATATGACAAACTCAGAAGTAACTTTGGGGAGTCAGACATTTGAAAAAAAAAAGAATAAGGGTATCTGACAAAAGTACCTCAAACTTCAGGGACTTGTGACATAATTAAGCCTTGTTTTAATGAAGATTATAGTTTTAGCTTTTTTTTAAAAAATAATCATAATTTAATGTATTTATTTGTCAATGTAAATTATAATCTTAGATTATATTTTTGGAAAAATAATCAAAATCTAAAAGCTCCCTTATAACGACTTGAGATTACTTTTCGCACGTAAATGTCCTAATCTATCTATATCATTCCAACACATAAACTACTCATTGTCACTTCATACCCTTTTTTATCATTTATCCAATAAAAATCATTTTTTTATATTATCCAAACAAAATAGATCAATTTAAATTTATTTTTCAACTAAAATACTTAAACATAAACAGATTATAATTTAACACATTATAATGTTATCAGATTATAATAAAAAAAATAATCATAATCTTATTATATTAGCTATACTGTAACGACCTAAGTCGTTACTGAAATGATATTATGTTAAATGCATATGATTAGTGTGTTTTAATGAAAAAGTGTTGATGTTTTTATGATGGTGCATAAAAATAGGAAATAATTTGAATCAGAAATTAATTACTACATAACTGCTTCTTTTATATTCCATATAAAAGAGTTTGATATAATGTTACATCATGTTACATTGTTTCGGCCAAAAAATGATAATGCATCATAACTCTGAGTTAACTAAATCTCAGTCAGTGCACATATTCATATATAAAAGTGTAACTCAGAGCAGTCCACAAAACTCTATAATATAAATGATGTAAGCCTAGCATATAATCTCACAGCCCATCAACCATTCATCGGCTCTCAGTCTATGGAACTACCTGATCACTCCCCCTCCCAGTCTGTGCATCGTCGCCCCCAGTTGGCTCACTCTCGCCCTCCTCGAGATCCTCCTCCTCGGAGTCCACCTGAACCACCGAAGGCACACGCTCCGGTGATGGTGTAAATCTCACAGTCCGAGATGGACCCCGACGAGAAAGATCCTCAGGTGCAACTCTCTTCTGAGGAGTGCGAGCGGGAGCAGCGGTCTAAAATAAAAATGCGAACGACGACGTGCAGGTTGGGGTGGTGGAGTGCCATGGCGATAAATAAAAGCAGGAGGTATATGCTGAGCATATATCATAGGTACGCGGAACTGACGAGGACACATATAGGCCAGGGGGTTTGGGTGGCAAAAGATCAGTTTCACCTCCCCCTCGAAGGTGGCTCTACGCTCCTCATACTCCCATGTCCCTCTCACGGGACGCATCTCCAAATAAGCCAGGTATCGAGACATCACCTAACAAACAATTAGGGCAAAGGGAGTAAGACAGTGTCATTCACGTACAAATGAATAATTAAATGGACTAAGAATAAACAAACACAATTAGTCAAGTAGCAAATAAAGTCACGTAAGCATATAAGCAAACTCAAATAATAATTCAATAATTATCAAACAATAATGTATGTTTTCTAATACATGTGCAATGCAATGCAATGCGATGCGAATGCTCAATGCAATCTCCTCTGTGATATTCTACGAATATCATGCACTTTAGCAATTTACGTTTTATCGAAAACGTACCAAACGATCCAGTTTACGTTTTAACGAAAACGTACCAAAACGCTCCACGTACGTTTGACGTCAACGTACCAACGATACTAAATAGAAAAAGCAACTGGGAGTAAACGTCTTTCCACCAAGTATACAATTACAACTCGTGTGTAAATTATACTAAAGACCGTCATCCGCAATCACGAAATACCCCTATTGATCGATAGAATTAATTATAGTCATTGTAAAATTATCCCGAGTCAAGTTTGCAGAACTCACTCATCATATGACCATTTTACCTATATTTAATTCCCACGGTTATTTGACGTATCACCGTCATAAACCTAATCTTCGCGTATTCTCATACCGATTTAATACAATTGAATGTGTCTTTTCCTACTATCCTATCTTAACTCCTTAACACCATGCATGATTCAAATCACAATCAATACATTGATGTTGATTTTAAATTCTTTACTTGGTATTAAATTGATGCTAAAAGGAAGTAACTCCAAAAATAACCTTTTTAATAATAAAAATAAATTTAAACTTAAAAATATTAAGTAAAAACAGTAGGAAAATATTAGATTTCAAAAATGCACTTTTCAAATTTTTCTACAATGACTAACCGGTTAGCAGATCCAGTAACCAGTTATTGTACTTGTTAATTCAAATTTCCCTCTTTTTCAGTTCTGAAGTGATCTAACCGGTTAGAAAACTCAGCAACCGGTTAGATTATGCAGTTCACAGTTTTAAAATGCCACTTTTAAGCATCAATTCAATATCCTTTCAATTTCAATCTTAATAAATCATTCATCAAACATTCTTGGGCATATTTAAACATGTTTACACCAATAATAAACATCAATTTCAGGAAATTCATACACAATCTACCAAGTATGCACATAATCACATAATTGGCATTCAATATAGGAAAATCATTTCCAGAACCATTCAAGTCATATTTTCAGTTTCTTTAGCTCATATTGAGTTATTATGACATGTTCAAATTAGTTTTATACCCTATTATGGCCTCCAAGCCAAAGACCCAATTCAAAACCTATTGCCCTTGAACTTGTAAAGCTCTTCTACATTCCAAGTTATTTAATAATCATTCTAGCAAATGAATATCTTCTCCCTTACCTATTGAAGCTTTTGAGACTGATTGGAAAGCAAGAAATTAGGATTGACACGTTTTGGAACAAATTTGGTTCAGCTGCAATATTCTGTTTTCAGTTTCAACAAGGGTTATTTATTAGAGATTTTCAATAAGAGTCAGCTAGATAAACTCATGAATAAGGATTGTAACTCAAACTAGGATACATGAACTTGAGATTAACACAAATTTGAGACTCAAAGGTAGCCTGAATTTACGAAACGAATTAGAGAAAGAGAGCCCCAAAGACAAACTCGTGCTTTGTATTTCAGCACCACAGGGTCAAGTTGCAAGGCTTATAACTTCCTTTACAGTTCACCAAATCAAGTGGGTTTTGTTTCTACTTCAAGAGGGATGAGAGAGCGTCGTTTTGGTATGGAATTTGTAAGGGTTTATGGACCAGAACAGGGACACGAGCTCGGACATAGCCACACCAGAAAAACTGAGCTTTTGAGCTTGGTTTGTAAGATTTTTATGGAAAGATTAAATTAATTCACCTTTACCTCAGTTAATTTCGTCCACAAGTCATAAAATGACTAATTTCAAGCATTGTTGGCACATTTTTTTGGTAAAAACGTGGCCCCCATTCAGTGATTTTTGATATCACCGCCTCAATTTTTGACTGCAGAGACACACTAACCGATTATTCATTTCACTAACCGGTTAGTGAATACAGTTCTGAAATTTTTTTTTGAATATTTTATTTTATTTCCTTTCTTTTCTCAATTCCTTTTAAATACTTCTTTTATCTATATAAAATGGAATATTTGAATTAATGAAATATTTTTCTTTAATTATTTAATTTCTTAATTAATTTCACATTATAATTGTTACAATTATATTCTAATCATCACAATCATATTATAATTACGTTATAATTTTCATAATAATTAACGTAATTATGTATAATTATAATTTCTAATCGGGATTTAAATTTTGGGTGTTACATATACCAAACACGCACGCATCTATCTTTTATTTTTATTTTAAAACCTTTGTGAAAAAAAAAACAAAACAAAACATGTATTCCCTCTTTTTGGTTCAAAAAATCCTTTCCACTCTGTTAAATTTCCCTTTAAAACCTTTGTGAAAAAAAAAAAAAACAAAACAAAACATGTATTCCCTCTTTTTGGTTCAAAAAATCCTTTCCACTCTGTTAAATTTCCCTTGACGTGTAAAAAAGCCAAAGCCACTGGACCACGTTATACTCTGAGGTCCCAACTTATCACGTATGATACTGTTGATAGATTCCCTACCTTACCTCTTGTAATAATTACACATTGGTTTCTTGCTTTCAAAGAAGCAAACCCCAAAACCTGCAATATCTCATACACATTTGCTTAATTAGGCCAAGAAGATTGGTAGAGTTTGCAGCCTTAAGCAAAAAAAATAAAATAAAATGTAGTTTAAAATGTCTCAATATTTTTAGGGATTAATTTAATATTTAAGCCAAAAATTATAATATGTTGATCTCAACATACTTCATTAAGGTGGACATGTTAAAAGTTTTATATTGCCTACTATACCCTATCCTTTGTATGTGCTTTGTAGTATGATTAAAATACATATTGAATTATTTCTCTTGATATAAATTTTTTTTTTTGATAATTGCACCCACGATATTAATTAATTTTAAGACAAAATTGTAACTGATATTCAACCTAATTTTAAAATTTGATTATACGTATAATCAATTGTATAAATATTAAATTATTATTTGAATTTATTTATTTTTTGGAACAAATATTTATCAAAATTAATTTGCAGATGATTTTTTTCATTTGGGTTGTGATTTTTTTTTCTTTTTTACTTTTTACACATATTTAGCTTGATCATTATTATCAAACACACTAATTTATCTTAAAATTAGTTGTTTTATAAAAACAAAAACAAAAATCTGATCAATCTGTCTCCCCCAAACACGCGAAATTTGTGTGACCAATCATGGATGTGTATAGTTTCAAGTAGGTAAGTTGACATATGACAATACAAAGCTACAAAGCCATGGCCAATCACTTTCAAATTATTTCAATATCCAAAGTGAATACAACAATCCTTGTTAAAGAAATTATCTTGAAAGTGATATATCTTGTATCAAACAATGGGGATGGTGGGACAAATTATTCCCGCAAAGACACGACATAATACAAATATAGTTTATGACCCCTTAAATAACTACTATACATACATAACTTTAATTTTTCCACAAAATACTTTTACAATAATAACATAAACACAAATTAAAAGAAAAATGTAAATTTCTTCTCCAATAAAGTGTATTCTCTATCCACGAGAGGCATAAGCTTTTTTTGGTCCATAACCGGAGTGTCCACCGTCGACCGCAGTGACTAATCTCTTCGCTGGCTTGTAGGCACCTCTAATGAGTGGGACAACTGACCCCGAGATTTAACGCTGCTGCATGCACAAGGCAAGATTCGAACACCTGGCCTTGTTTAAGCGTGGATCAATCCCTACCACTAAACCACACGCTCGGAGTTCGAGAGGCATAAGCTGACCCACAGTAATTAAAGCCATGCTCTTTAGATAGAAATAGAGAGTAAACAATTTAACAACAAGCTCATCTAAATTATCGTTAAACTCGATTGGAAATTTTTAAGTATATATTCCCTTAACTAGTCAAAAGTATACATAATTAGTAAGCAAACCCGTGCACATGCACGGGCGAAAGAGGGAAGGGTATTATTTAGTAATTGAGTAACATATTAAATATTTATATTATATAAAAATTAAGAAAGTTTTTATTAAATATTATTTGATAAAAAGCATGTTGTATATTTATTTATTAGTTGGGCTATACCAAAAAAAACTTCATATAGGAAAGCTATCAAAAAAACTTCATAGGTATATTTAATTTTTCAATGACTATTTTAGGACTTTATTTTTTTTAGGGATCAAATTTGACCATATAAAAAATTTCACGGACCACTTTGGGTCTTTACTCAACATTTAAAAATGAAGAAAATTGACATGTATATGGTTAAAAAAAAATTAAAATTGTTTAATAAAGAATCGCACCTGATGGATATATAATTACTTTGAAATTACTTTCTTTAAGATAAGTTACTAAAATATTATGAAAAGTTTTTTTGGGGTTTCATCTACTGTATTAATAAATAATATGGTGTGACTCATTAATTAATAGAAGAGAACTTAATGTGATCATTGAGAAGACCTAAATTAATGGCATTGAGAAGATCAAAATTAATGGGATTATTGGAAATAAAATTAGGAGAAAAATATTTACAAATATTTAATACCGAAATTAATGGGATTGTTGAGAAGACAAATAGGAGAGCAATATCTCCAACATTTAAGATCGAAATTAATGGGATCATTGAGAAGATAAATAGGTGATAAATATTTACAACATTTAAGGAATATTTTCAAGTTGATTATTATTAATTAATGGTTTTTGTTATGCATTGATGCATAAGTTATTTTTTTGAATGTAATTATTTTATTCCAAATCTGAAGCTAATCTTTTTCAAACAAAAAAAACATAGAGAAATATATTAGGTAGTTATTATGATTGAAGATTACAATATATATTTTTTTTAGTTTCTTATCTTTTGGTTTTTTAGGTTTTTTTATTCAATATTTTTTTCATAGAAATCAGTTACTTTAAAACAAAAAAATCAGTTACTAATAGAAGAAAAAAAATCAATTGCTAATTAGTTACTAAAAGTATGAAAATATGGTGTGATTCATTAATTAATAGAAGAGAACTTAATGGGATCATTGAGAAGGCCGAAATTAATGGCATTAAGAAGACAAAAATTAATGGGATAATTGGAAAGACAAATAGGAGAGAAATATTTACAAATATTTAATACCGAAATTAATGGGATTATTGAGAAGACGAATAGGAGAGCAATATCTCCAACATTTAAGATCGAAATTAATGAGATCATTGAGAAGACAAATAGGTGATAAATATTTAAACATTTAAGGAATATTTTGAAGTTGTTATTATTAATTAAAGGTTTTTGTTATGCATTGATGCAGAAGTTACGAAAATTTGTATTTTATTAAAAAGTTTCAATTTTTGGTATTATATTATTCTTTTGAATATAATTATTTTATTCCAAATCTGATTCAAATCTTTTTCAAACAAAAAAACAAGGAGAAATATATTAGGTAGTTAATATGATTGAAGATTATTTTTTTTTTGGTTACATGGGAGGTCTGGGACTAGAACCCATGACCTGGGGGAGGGGGAAATCTTAAATGTCCCTACAACCACCAACTGGGTTGTCTTACGCGGACTATGATTGAAGATTAATATATATATTCTTTTTAGTTTCTTATCTTTTGGTTTTTTAGGTTTTTTTATTCAATATTTTTTTCATAGAAATCAGTTACTATAAAACAAAAAAAATCAGTTACTAATAGAAGAAAAAAATTAATTGCTAATTAGTTACTAAAAGTATGAAAATATGGTGTGATTCATTAATTAATAGAAGAGAACTTAATGTGATCATTGAGAAGACCGAAATTAATGGCATTGAGAAGACCAAAATTAATGGGATTATTGGGAATAAAATTAGGAGAGAAATATTTACAAATATTTAATACCGAAATTAATGGGATTGTTGAGAAGACAAATAGGAGAGCAATATCTCCAACATTTAAGATCGAAATTAATGGGATCATTGAGAAGATAAATAGGTGATAAATATTTACAACATTTAAGGAATATTTTCAAGTTGATTATTATTAATTAATGGTTTTTGTTATGCATTGATGCATAAGTTATTTTTTTGAATGTAATTATTTTATTCCAAATCTATAGTGTTCGAGGACACTACATTGGCGCCGTCTGTGGGGATTCGAATAACCAGCATTCCCACATCTACCATATTCATGGCAAACGATAACAACAATCAAGAACAAGGAGATCTCCGTCATCACCTCCGTGGGAGGCAGCCAGGGGCCAGAGCAAATGTTAGGGACAGAACCGCCCTTGGAGGAGCCCAGCGCCCCCGGGGGAGGCCGCCTAAGGGAGGAACACACCTCAGGGACAGAATTGCCCCTGGAGGAGCAGCTGAAGGTGACCGGACTAACGACCCTCCTGTGAACCAGGCACAAGTCACGGTTCCGCCGGTGGGTCAGGCGCAAGCCATTGTTCCCCCTATCATTGAAGGCGGAGGAGGACAATCCAACCCCCACACTATTCCTGATGGCCATGTTTCAGAATGGCACGATACTGCTGGCTCTAGACCCCATCAATCTCGGAGGACCCCTGCAGCGTCACGAACTGGTGAGGGTCGGCGAGTTGAGCGTTCCGCTCATCACGATTACTCTAGAGCCGAGCGAACCGACAGGGAAATACCACACTTGACTAGAGGTCGTTTTGGAACGCTTCAAGGCGGTGAACGTTCCGAGTCTCAGGGTAGATCGTATATGACTTCCTCTTCGGCAAGAAGGAGAGAAGAAGCAATCATGGATATCCTAAGAACCCAAACTTCTTTGATTGAAAAACAAAACGAGGCCATTGCTGCTCTTCAGCAGCAGAGCATGGCACGACTGGCCGAACCAAGCCCTCGCATGGCTCTCGGCAACCCAGTTAGTCTTCCTTCACCGCCACCCCTCAATTCGAACGTGATTCCTGAACAGGCCACAGCCGAAGTCCACCCGGGACATCCTTTCACAACTGACATAATGGCATTTCAAACCCCCCAAACATATATGGGCCATCAGAACGTCTCTCGGTATAATGGGACAACTGATCCAATGGACCACATAGCCTCTTATGAGTCGTCCATGATGTTTTATGGGGGAGGAGATTTCATGAAGTGCCGAGCTTTCTCGATGACTCTAGGTTCAGCACCTTTGAGGTGGTTCAGTTCTCTACCCACCAACTCAATCAGTTCTTGGGCTCAGCTTAAAAGGGCATTCCTAAACCGATACACAGCCAGTATGTCACAACCAAAGTCAGATCATTCACTAGTTGGAGTCGCACAGAGACCTGGCGAGTCTTTACGCGACTATCTAGCTCGATATCAGCAGGAAGCTAGTGGCATATCAGGTCTGCAGACAGGAGTGTCCGTTCTCTTACTCACACAAGGGTTGCGAGATGGAGACTTCAAGGATTGCTTGATTGGGGAACCACCGAAAGATATGGCCGAACTTAGAGAAAGGTCTAGGAAATTCGTTAATCTGGAGGAGTTCCATAGGATAAGTACTGCAGCAAGGGGCAAAGAAGAGAACCAAGAATCACAATCCCGTCAGAACGACCCTCGTCAAAGGGATCGTTTCCGAGACACTAGGGGGAGGAAGGACAAACGGGAAAGAGGAGAGAAAGAGAAACTGCCTCCAAAAGGCAAATACGATGAATACACCCAATTAACAGTCCCGAGGAGTCAAATCCTTCGTGAGACTATGCATACTGAGATGCGTAACATCACTCGGCCGCCAGCTTTGAGGAAAGCAGCTCAAAAGGACAGGACAAAGTATTGTGATCACCACGGTGGGTGGGGGCATACCACCGACCAATGCATCCAGTTGAAGGACTTGATCGAAGAGATGGTAAGGGATGGTAAGCTTCAACATTATATTGGCGAAGCACTGCGCAAACGTTCAAAGAGGAAAAGTCCCTCGCCACCCAAAACTGAACTAAAGCGTAATCGAAGCCATTCACCACCTGCAGGGGGATCTATCCAACCATCCGAGCAGGATAAGCCTCGGGATTCTTTCCTCATTGGTACTATTGCTGGAGGATTTGCAGGTGGAGGAGAAAAGAAGAGTGATCACAGAAAGTATGTGGGACAGGTCCTTTCGGTGGCCAGCCGACCGATCCAAAAGCCAAGGAAGAAAAACATAGTTATCAGTTTTAGTGATGAGGATTTTGAGGACATCTTACAAGACCATAACGACCCAATGGTAGTTTCGGCCAGGCTCGGCAACTATGAAGTCAGAAGGATTCTGGTCGATCAAGGGAGTTCAGCAGACATCATGTTTCTGGATTTGTTTGAGAAATTGAAATTGAAAAGGTCAGATCTCACCCCGTTCGAGGGAAGCCTGGTTGGCTTCACGGGACATTCAATTGTCCCTCTAGGCCACATCCATCTCCTAGTGACTATGGGGGAACCACCCTCTGCTCGGACTGAAATGGTAAAGTGGTTAGTTGTCCAGGCCCCTTCGGCTTACAACGCCATCTTTGGCCGAACGGCACTCCAATCTTTTGGTGCTGTCGTGTCTACAGTCCACTTGGCCATGAAATTCCTAGGGTCAGATGACAAGATAGTAACAGTGCGGTCTGATCAGGAGCTGGCTCGGAAGTGTTATAATATCAACCTAGCAAAGTTGAAAATTGATGAAGAGAAGATCATGCAGGAGCCACTTAACAAGGGAAGCGTCAACCTAGCAGATCTTGACGTAAGAGAGGAGGATGAAACCAGGCCCACCCCTCAAGGGGACTTCAAAAAGGTAATTTTGGGTTCCGATCCTTCTCGTTGCGTCAGGATAGGTGTTGGCCTTTCGGAGGAATTGGAAAAAGAACTAACTGAATTACTGATGGAAAACAAAGACTTGTTTGCTTGGACCTCGGCAGACATGCCAGGGATCGATCTGAACTTCATCTGCCACAGGTTAAGCGTGTATCCTGGAGCTAAGCCAGTTTCTCAGAAGAAAAGAAGGGTCGGAACTAAGAAGGCACAGGCAACAGATGAGAAGGTAGCCGAGCTATTGGAAGCAGGATTTATCAGGGAGGTGGTGTATACTGATTGGTTGGCCAATCCCGTGCTAGTAAAGAAGTCCAATGGGAAATGGAGGATGTGTGTGGACTACACAGACTTGAACAAACTTTGTTCTAAAGATCAATACCCGCTTCCCTGTATATATAAACTTGTGGATAGCTCGGCGGGTTATCAGAGGTTATCTTTCATGGATGCCTATTCGGGGTACAATCAAATACCGATGTATCCCCCGGATCAGATAAAAACTTCATTTATTACAGAAAATGCTACATATTGTTACAATGTGATGCCATTCGAATTGAAGAACGCTGGGGAGACTTACCAGCGGATGATGAACAAGGTCTTTGGTCCTTTGATTGGGCCAAGAATGGAGGTGTACATAGACGATATGATTGCAAAGAGCTTGAAAGAGGAAGACCATGCTAAAGATTTAAAAGTCATTTTGGGAAGGATCCGACAGTTCGACATGAGGTTGAACCCAGAGAAATGCACGTTTGGAGTTCCAGCAGGATCTTTCCTCGGCTTCATGCTGACCGAGCGCGGAATCGAGGCGAATCCGGAGAAATGCCGAGCCATTCTTAATATGAAGAGTCCGACAGATGTCAAGGGTGTTCAGCAGCTAACAGGTAGGGTGGTGGCTCTATCTCGATTTTTGTCTCAGTCAGCTAGGAAGGCTCTCCCCTGGTACAAACTGTTGAGGAAAGAGAAGGGAAAGACATTTGAATGGGACGAGGCATGCGAAAACGCCTTTAATGACCTTAATCAGTACTTGGCATCTCCCTCAATTTTGTCTAGTCCGACAAGTGGAGAAACTTTGTTCCTGTACTTATCAGTTGGAGATTCAGTAATTAGTTCGGTTCTGGTCCGAGAAGAATCTGGTAAAGAATCTCCAATTTATTTCGTCAGCCGAGCTCTCCAAGGACCGGAGTCAAGATATCAGAAAGTAGAGAAATTGGCTTTTTGTTTGGTTGTCACAGCCAGACGATTACGTCAATATTTCCAGAGCCACCATATCACGGTCAGAACAGCTTAGTCGATCCGTCAGATACTTCAGAAGCCTGATTTGGCAGGGAGAATGGTGACCTGGGCTATCGAACTTTCCGAGTTCGAAATCACTTTCGAACCGAGAAAGGCAATGAAGTCTCAGGCCTTAGCCGACTTCATCACCGAGTTTACTGAGCCATTGACGAGCTCAAACTTGGATTGGAACATTTTTGTGGATGGGTCGAGCAACAAGCTCGGAGCAGGTGCAGGAATAATTTTGGAGAATTTCGAGGGAGTCACCCTCGAATATTCGTTGAAGTTTGGATTCTCAACATCAAACAATCAAGCAGAGTATGAAGCAGTGTTGGCAGGGTTAAGAATGGCAAAAGACGTTGGGGCCCGTGAAGTGAAGATCTTCAGCGATTCCCAATTGGTGGTTTCACAAGTCAAAGGCGATTACCAGGCCAAGGAACCTATTCTTCAAAAATACTTGGAAAAGGTGAAGTTCCTATCTTCAGAGTTTGCGAAGGTCGAATTCTGCCACATCCCGAGGGAGAGTAATAGCCGAGCGGATATCCTCTCCAAGCTCGCTTCGACAAAGAGTCCCGAAAACAATAAAACGCTGATCCAAGAAATGGTGCATGGACCTAGCGTTGTCCTCCCTATTTCGGTGGATCCGAGCTGGATTGCTCCGATCACGGGTTACTTGGAACAAGGGATTTTGCCAACTGATCCAGTCGAGGCCAAGAAACTTGTCAGAAAAGCATCGCAGTTTGCCCTTGTAAGTGGAGTCCTGTTTCGCTGAGGGGTTAGCGGCCCAATGCTCAGATGTTTGAACCCTGCCGAAGCAAAACAAACGCTGGAGGAAGTTCACGGGGGGGTTGGAAGTCATCATGTTGGGGGGAAGTCACTGGCTAAAAAGATCCTAAGGGCAGGATACTACTGGCCGACCCTTCAACAAGATGCAATCCGCCATGTGAAGAGATGTGAGAAATGTCAGCTCCACAGTGATGTATATCAGAAACCCGCCGAGGAACTCCATTCACTTTCATCTCCATATCCCTTCTATCAGTGGGAAATTGATTTAATCGGACCGTTCCCTACCGCACCAGGACAGATCAAGTGGGTGATAGTGGCCATTGATTATTTCACAAAGTGGGTTGAAGCTGAGCCGCTTGCTACCATTTCATCAGTAAAGGTTCAGAAGTTCTTCGAGAGACAGGTCGTAGCTCGATTCGGAGTTCCGCAAGTGGTAGTAACAGACAATGGAACTCAATTTGCGGCAAAGGCATTCAAGGATTTGGTCAACGCTCTGAGCATTAAGCACTATTTTTCCTCAGTCGAGCATCCCCAGACTAACGGGCAAGTAGAATCCGTTAACCGATCCATCATTCAAGGGATCAAAAGAAGACTCGAAGGTGCGAAGGGGAATTGGCTGGAAAACTTGTATGAGGTGCTTTGGTCGTATCGCACAACCATACAAACCTCAACAGGAGAAACACCTTATCGGCTCACTTATGGGTGTGACGCAGTCATTCCCATTGAAACAATCATCCCTTCATTCCGAGTTATGCAACAGCCGAATCCCCTCAACAGCACTATATTGTCTGAGGATCTGGTTTTGTCGGAGGAAGTCAGGGATTTAGCTGCCGAACGAGAAAAGCATGTCAAGACGATGCAAGCGAAAGGATATAATCGTACGGTTGTGCCCAGAGAGTTCGAGCTAGGCGACCTTGTCCTAAGAAGAGCTGATATTGGTCTCAAAAATGCAAAGGATGGAAAACTGGCCCAAAGCTGGGAAGGACCGTACCGAGTAGCCTCTAAGACTGGAACATGAGCTTACAAGCTCGAAACTCTCTCGGGAGCCCTCATCAACAACACTTGGAACGCGGCAAAGCTCAGAGCATACTATAGTTAGAATTTTTCTTTCATTTCAATTTCATAGTGTCAATTGTTTTTATTGTATTGTTTATTTCTTTTTAATGATGGTGTACGCTCGGTGGAATTCCGAGCCCATTGTATTTACTGCTTCTAATCAATAAAAGGACTGTTATTGAATTCATTGTATTACGTACTTTTCCTCATACTCGATTAGCCACCGTTTATGACGCGAACGATTATAAACAGCTCAGATAAGAGCTTATAACTCGTCAAGTACTTTATTGAGACTCCCGATTCAAACATGGTTTTCTAAAATCATTTCTTATGTTGCGGATAGAGGAACCCACCTTGGCTAAAGTGCTGGATTTCCGAGGTCTTAACACCTGAATTCTTAACGAAAAGTATAAAAAGAAGCATAACATGACTACAAATTTTATAAATATACGAACAAGGTAGTACAGAAAAAGTTTAAACCCATCTACTGGGGCAATTACAAAAAAGGTAGCAGAATAATCAAACTATTCTAAATCGGACAATACAATGCTGTCAGCATTCAATGTGTCCTCTTCTTCCTCTTTACCTTCAGTATCCTCGGTACCGTCCCCCTCGGAATCTTCGGCCAAATGGTCAGGAAGGTCAGCGTTGTTCAGATCTATGGGAACCCCACTCGGGCCGACAATTCGACCTTTTTTCACAGCAAAATTAGGGTCAACACCCTTGGTCACGAGCCCAGGATTCAGAACGCGGAGTTGCTCAGCAATGTTGTAGAAAGAATCTTCAATTGCATGGTCCCAATTGAATAGATTCTCCTTGGCTGCCCTCTTATGTTTGAGAGCTTTTGCCTTCATCTTCTCCAAGGAAGCTCGAAGCCCGAGTATCTCATCCTTTGCATACTCGTGCTGCTCCTGTGCCAAGGCAGTAGCTTGCTCGGCTTTCCGAGCTTTCTCAATAGCTACCTGAAGAGCAGCGGCATCCTCCTCAACCTTTTTCTGAACCCCCTGAAGTGCTTCCTCGGCCCGATTTTTTGCCCCCTCGGAATCTTGTGCTGCCTTTTGAAGTTGTTCATTTTCAGCAGCAAGCGTTTGAACTTTCCTGTTAAGGCCTTGGACCTGAAGTTCCAGATAATCCTCTCGCTCGTCTGCCTCACTTCTTTTCTTCTTTTCCTCGGCTGCCAGTCCAGAATGAGCGTCATCAGCGTGGTGACCGAGGTGGTGAAGAATGCTCGCACCTCTCAAAAAACTCCTCACCAGGGATTTACAGTTGTTTTCCCAGGTCCCAGGGGTCCAGGCCTCAATCACCTCAGCATCCTCGGGAGGGAAGACAGAGGCAATGAGGGAATCGGACATCTTCTTACCCCACACCGTCTTAGCAGCGGCATCGTCTTTACCCTCGGGGATTTCTATCCCTTTCTTGGACTTGCTCAAATTTAACCAGTACCCAGCAAGGCCCTTCCCTTTATCCAGCCGAGGCTTCTTGTGGGGGGGCTCGGGTGTGCATTGAGGGGCTGTTTGAACCTGCGCTTCAACGTTCACAACGTCAATGACGCGATCCCCCTTAACCACTTGTTCAACACCGGTGACCTTAACGGTCGGAGGCACTTTGGGGATGGCGGCTGGATTTTTAGGAGACGTTGGCTGAAAAGACTGGCCCATGCTTGGCGACCCAAATGCACTTTCTTTGATCGCAGCTAGTTGTGATACTCTAGCTGCCCGAGCTTCACTCTTCTTGGCCTTGGTTGCCTTCTTTCCCATTGCTTCTGCAAGAAAAATGGGTTAGCACACCAAAAAAAAAAAATTAGTAATACCCAGCTCGGCTTTCACTTCATCCCGTGTTCCTTTCAACAAGATTCGCTTAATATCTATTTGCCCATGGGCTTGAAGATACTTCCAAGCCTCATCGCATAATCGCCGTTCGGCTTTCGTGAGCTCGGTCTTATAATTAAATTGATATAGAGCAGGCCCTCAGGTATAAATATCAGTCGTCCAACTCAGAGGGAATCGAGGCACAATCTTATCCTCCCCATCAACAACAACTTGTTCCATGAACCAACATTCCCCAATCCCCATATGCTCATACTGGAAGAAGAGAGGCTTGAAGGATTTCCAAGAATCAGTTACCTTGGCGAACAGGGCATGCTCCCTCCGAGCCTTTAGCGATACCCAAAGTCCCTTTGAATCACCAAATTTGTTCACTTGGGGTGCGTACGACCAGAAGAAAGATCGCAGTGTTGCCGTCAAATCCTCGGCATCGCAAAACTGCTGAAAAGCTCGGACGAATGCCCAGCCGCTCGGATGTAGTTGACTCGGAGCGATTCCTAAATGGTTTAGAACTTCCATTTCAAAGGTGGAGAAGGGCATCCGAATGCCAATTCTAGTGGCTATTTCTTCATAGAAGTAGAAAAATTTTCTACCTTTAGGTACTTGTAAGCATATCCGATCATCAATGCCTAAAGGTCTCAACACAAAGTCCGAGGCGTTTCCATCAGCGCTCGGGGGTGTCAAAGTCGGTCGGAGATGATTGAGACTATTTTCCGTTAGCAGTGACGGTCTTGTTCCTAGTACCTCCTGATCGAAAACGGCATCATACAACGCGTGATTGGGTGGCAAAGGATACTCTTCTGGGTTGGTAACACACCTGCGTTCCACCATATCTAGGGAAAAAGCAAAAGGCTCGGCGTTAGGATTTTTTATAGCACGAGTTTTTATTTTTAACTTGAAACTGAGCCCTGGACTTTTTCCCCCCTCCCCCGGTGGACTCTCCAAAGGTCCTTTCTCCCTGCTGTCAGGGTCGGGACTAAGCCTAACTTGGGCTCGACGCTCGGCAAACCTGTAAGTTAACAACCACTTATTCTCGTCTGCGGGATTCGATGGATATTCTACAGCTAACGGTTTTACCTCGGTGGATCCCTGATTAGTTGGGGGAGTAGTAGAAGGGTGTATAGAATCATCGATATCAGAATTTCCCTCATTCCCAGAATTCCCAGAAAAACCAGAAAAACTAGAAGAACTCGAATCACTATCACTAGAAGGTTTCTCTCCTAATCTCCTGCAGAGTTCGCGATAAACCCTTCTCAAACCTCTCCATCCTCTCATGGTCTAAAGACAACGAATCCTAAACACAGCTTACTCAGGACAAAAACCCAGAACCCAGAAATCCCCTAAAATTCACAATCCCTGCAAAACCCAGAACCAAAACCCCCTTTTACAAAAAAGCAAAAATCGCACAAAATGAAGAAATCGTAGAAGAAGAAATAAGAAGAATAGAAGAGGTTACCTGATTTCAGTTGCTGGAAAGGATGATAGAATGTTGTGGATTTGAAGGCGGAGACAGTGGAAAGGAGATTGGGAAGAGAGAATAAAGGGATTCTGATTTGAGAAGACTCTGGAGTGAAGAAAGGAAAAATGAATAAGGGTAGTAAGAGGCTGAGAGGACTCGAACTAATGAAGGAAACTTTTCAGTTTCCTTCCATGATATGCATTTGGGCCGAAAGCCCGTTAACCCATGCAACCCCTCGTTGGATGAGACGTGGCGGTTTAAAAAGGCACTTTTTCAAATTTCAAAAATTGTAATGATTTGGCACAACTTACAAGAGAACGCGCCGTACCTAGAGAAACTGAAACGTCACCTCGAACAGCTGTCGCACGTTCAAACTGAGACATCCAGAAGGTCCGACCCTAAACACATGTTAACTCGTCACAGACTTTATAAAGTCTTACGAGCTGGGGGGCTTGTAGGGTCTGCCGACCGTATAAGGACTAAGTCTTACTTAAGGGATTCTTCAAGGACCTTTCCCTCGGTTTACTCAGCACAAACGTCCCTCGCTCGGACTTGTTGGCCCCGAGCGCACTAAAGGACCAGGCTCGGACTTGATGGGGCCGAGCCTCCCAAACGGCCTTCAACCCATCGGCTCGGGACTCTAGGGCCGAGACACAACGTCGGCTGGTAGATGGACTCAGTCTTTACCAAGGCTTCATATCCCTTCCGCAAATCTCTCCTAGATTCTCGCTAACAGCCTAGACATGAGATCTTGAGCTGATCTTATCCGGATTCTAAGAGCATAAACTTCCGATATTATCTCATAGAATCCTAGCTCAGCTCAACCCTGATACAAGGCCCATACGGCCCATATCAGCCTCCTCCAAACCCTATAAATAGCTCATAACAGCTAGGGTTTCAGGTACGTACTCTCATCCCTAAGTTGACACTCTGCACACACTGGTTGACTAGGGAAAACCTGCTTTTCCCAACTGGAACTGCAGAAATACCGCAAGGTCACAAATAAACACTTGATCCTCTCTTGAACTCCTGATTGCCATAATCTTGAGGGCTTAGAGGGTTAAGGACATATAGTGTTCGAGGACACTACAAAATCTGAAGCAAATCTTTTTCAAACAAAAAAAACATAGAGAAATATATTAGGTAGTTATTATGATTGAAGATTACAATATATATTTTTTTTAGTTTCTTATCTTTTGGTTTTTTAGGTTTTTTTATTCAATATTTTTTTCATAGAAATCAGTTACTATAAAACAAAAAAAATCAGTTACTAATAGAAGAAAAAAAATCAATTGCTAATTAGTTACTAAAAGTATGAAAATATGGTGTGATTCATTAATTAATAGAAGAGAACTTAATGGGATCATTGAGAAGACCGAAATTAATGGCATTAAGAAGACCAAAATTAATGGGATAATTGGGAAGACAAATAGGAGAGAAATATTTACAAATATTTAATACCGAAATTAATGGGATTATTGAGAAGACGAATAGGAGAGCAATATCTCCAACATTTAAGATCGAAATTAATGTGATCATTGAGAAAACAAATAGGTGATAAATGTTTACAACATTTAAGGAATATTTTCAGGTTGTTATTATTAATTAAAGGTTTTTGTTATGCATTGATGCATAAGTTACGATAATTTGTATTTTATTAAAAAGTTTCAATTTTAGATATTATATTATTCTTTTGAATATAATTATTTTATTCCAAATCTGATTCAAATCTTTTTCAAACAAAAAAAATGGAGAAATATATTAGGTAGTTATTATGATTGAAGATTAAAATATATATTTTTTTTAGTTTCTTATCTTTTGGTTTTTTAGGTTTTTTATTCAATATTTTTTTCATAGAAATCAGTTACTATAAAACAAAAAAAATCAGTTACTAATAGAAGAAAAAAATCAATTGCTAATTAGTTACTAAAAGTATGAAAATATGGTGTGATTCATTAATTAATAGAAGAGAACTTAATGGGATCATTGAGAAAACCCAAATTAATGGCATTGAGAAGACCAAAATTAATGGGATTATTGGGAATAAAATTAGGAGAGAAATATTTACAAATATTTAATACCGAAATTAATGAGATTGTTGAGAAGACAAATAGGAGAGCAATATCTCCAACATTTAAGATCGAAATTAATGGGATCATTGAGAAGATAAATAGGTGATAAATATTTACAACATTTAAGGAATATTTTCAAGTTGATTATTATTAATTAATGGTTTTTGTTATTCATTGAGACATAAGTTATTTTTTTGAATGTAATTATTTTATTTCAAATCTGAAGCAAATCTTTTTCAAACAAAAAAAACATAGAGAAATATATTAGGTAGTTATTATGATTGAAGATTAAAATATATTTTTTTTTAGTTTCTTAACTTTTGGTTTTTTAGGTTTTTTTTATTCAATATTTTTTTCATAGAAATAAGTTACTATAAACAAAAAAAATCAGTCACTAATAGAAGAAAAAAATCAATTGCTAATTAGTTACTAAAAGTATGAAAATATGGTGTGATTCATTAATTAATAGAAGAGAACTTAATGGGATCATTGAGAAGACCGAAAGTAATGGCATTAAGAAGACCAAAATTAATGGGATAATTGGGAAGACAAATAGGAGAGCAATATCTCCAACATTTAAGATCGAAATTAATGGGATCATTGAGAAGATAAATAGGTGATATATAAATATTTACAACATTTAATGAATATTTTCAAGTTGATTATTCAATATTATGATTGAAGATTAAAATATTTTTTTTTAGTTTCTTATCTTTTGGTTTTTTAGGTTTTTTTATTCAATATTTTTTTCATAGAAATCAGTTACTATAAAACAAAAAAAATTAGTTACGAATAGAAGAAAAAAATCAATTACTAATTAGTTACTAAAAGTATGAAAATATGGTGTGATTCATTAATTAATAGATTTGAACTTAATGGGATCTTTGAGAAGACCGAAATTAATGACATTGAGAAGACCAAAATTAATGGGATTAAAATTAGGAGAGAAATATTTACAAATATTTAATACCGAAATTAATGAGATTGTTGAGAAGACAAATAGGAAAGCAATATCTCCAATATTTAAGATCGAAATTAATGGGATCATTGAGAAGATAAATAGGTGATAAATATTTACATTTAAGAAATATTTTCAAGTTGATTATTATTAATTAATGGTTTTTGTTATGCATTGATGCATAAGTTATTTTTTTGAATGTAATTATTTTATTCCAAATCTGAAGCAAATCTTTTTCAAACAAAAAAAACATAGAGAAATATATTAGGTAGTTATTATGATTGAATATTAAAATATATTTTTTTTAGTTTCTTAATTTGGGTTTCTCGATCAGGTTTATCGAGTAAGTTCAAATCGACAAAATTGACGACAACCTTACGTGAAGTCTTAATTTTCAAGGACCAATTTCTCTCATAGAAAACACATTAGGGACTATTTGGTGACTTAATTTTTTTAGAGACCAAATTGTCCCACATTCCAACTTTTCAATGACTATTTCAGACAAAAGAATAAAAGAAAAGAGCAGATGACTCAGCCACATAATGTATTTCAAGATAACTAATCACTTCAATTGCAGTATATCGACGTAACTAAAACGCCACCTGGAGTACATATTATCAGAGTATATTACAAAAGAGAAACTAAAACGGCACCTGACAAACGAAGCTCAATGTTTTCATCATTACGAATTGGAGTTTTATTATTTTCTAGAACGGAGTTCCCAGATCGAGATTTCAGCACAGAGGTTGGAGTCACAAAGCCTTCTGCAATGTCAAGTTAGTCAACTTTATAGAGAAAGAAATGTTGGAAATCAAAAATAAAGATGAGTTAAAAATAATGAGTTTAATCTTGTATTGAGTATTGATTAACAGAAACATCGCTATTGAGTATTGATTGAGAAGAGCTCCCATCAGAGTTTCCATCTCTATTTTTCTTGCACCATCCCCATTTGATAGCTTGGAGATTTCACTGTCCATTTTCGATACTAAGAATTCAATCTCACCTTTTTTTTCCCCACCCGATATCAGTTTCGATTTCTTAGAGCAACTTGTCAAAGACAAAGTGTACACCGCCTCAGATCTCAGCAAGTCGGTGTCATATGTCTCTCTCATTTGGGCTTGAAGCCCACTAACTCAATAAACACTCACATAATAAATGCACTCTCTCTCATTAGACTTCTTAAGTCAAAATTGGCGGCTAAACTCATATTTTGGTCTCCTAATTGAAAACCATCATGGATTTATAATAATATTGATTACAGCCACATTGACAACCTTATGTTTAGAGCTGTCAAAATGGGCCGGGCCGATGCGGACCGGGTCAAAAAACTCGGGGAAAGTGCGGGCTTGAGTGTCATAATTTGACACATAAAAGTAACCCGGGTGTATTAGTCCGGACCGGCCGGGCCTTAAAAAAACCGGGCCCGGGCCGGGTTTACCCGTCCAGGTTTCAGCCCGGAATTAAATTAAAAAAAAAACACGTAATTAACTCTAAAGTAGCAGCAGCAGGCCCGCAGCCCATATTTTCTACCCTAAAGTGTAAAGTTCTAAAGTAAAGACTAAAGAGTAATGATCTAAACCTAAAATAAGCTGCAGCCACACAAAGTTCCTTCTTCTTCTTCACGGCTTCATCCATATTCCTTATGAAAAGAGAACTTATACTTTCCTAAATTCTAAGAACAGTGATGATTATAAATGCTGCGTGACGAGGCTTTTCTTTCTTTCCATTAACATTATCATCCCTTAACAATGAGATGTTCACTATTTCTTGCTTTTTTCATACTGCATACTTACTGTTTTTTGAATAGCCTTGCCATGAGGTGAAGAGGTTTTGTTCTTCCCGACAGTTTTTCATAGTTTTCAAAATTTATCACACATTTTCTCATTCTTTGTTTTGGTTCTTGTTATCTTTTTGAATGATGCATCTAATGATGTCTTGAAGCTTAAACAGAGAAGCATGTTGTTACTAGTAATTGTACAGCATTGAACCTACTCAGAGGAGATATTCACTACTTTGGCCTTAAAGCCAATTTTCATTACTGTGAGATTTATCAAAAAAAAAAAAGATATTCATAGAAGATCGTCATTGTGTTACTTGATTGTCCATTAGTAGTTTTGCTTTGTGCCTTTGTCTTGAAGAGAAAAGGGCATGGAAGTCAGAATATGATTCCCCTTATTTTTGTCCTTATTTCAACTATCCATTATTCCATTTATCTAGAGAACATGCTATGAAAACATAACTTCAAGAAATGGGCCTATCTAATGCCAGGAGTACAACATGTATTTGTTCCTGAACACGTAATGCTAAATGTTTTGGCTTTCCGAAAAAAAAAGAGTTTTTTTTTGTGCAAACAGGTATTAGTTTTTTTTTCTTTTTGATGTAAAATTAAAAAAAAATTGGGAAAAAATTATGCGGGCCGGCCCGCACAAGCCCGCAGCCCGGTATAGTGCGGGTTTGGGTTTCATGATTGCGTACTTACTTTGTACCCGGGCTATTTAGCCCAGGCCCGTTATGGCCCGTACCCGGGCCGGGCTGGCCCGAACCCGGGCGGATCGGCCTGTCTTGACAGCTCTACTTATCTTTATATATATATATATAATTCTATACCTAATCAAGTTATGATTGGTATATGCAAACTTTTACTAGTAATGCCTCCTTGAAATTACTAATTACGCATGTCTTTAATTACCAAAGTACAATTAAAGCGTGAAGTTTCAGTACCATTAGTACACTATATTATGTTGCAAGACTACCATTATTAAGAATTTGATTATACACAAACACGATGATGCATTAGACTATCTCCATATTGGATATACATCAATTATGTTCACTTCTAATGAAGTTTGACAATTGCTTTGAAACTATACGGTGAAAGCTTTGTTTTTTTCCATTAGCATATAGTAAAATTTTCCAAGAAGTTTGTTAGAGTACACATTTATTAGACTTAAATTCAATGTGACATGAGAAAAGGATCTTAAGAAGCATTTTATTTCATCAATGCAATTGAGAATTATCCATACCCTAATTAAGATTTGGAATTTCTATACCATAATTGGTGGTGGAAGTTTACTGTTCTCACCCAATTTTTAATTAGGGGTCGCCCCGGAGAAATAGTGGATATACATCAAAACTGTAACATCCCAATTTTTGTTTTCTGAATAGTTATAATATTGTTATTATTATAATTATTGTGAAATAAATAATTAGTTTAATGTTTGATTATTGATGTATATTATGCATTTATACTATGTAAAAAAAATGTAATAAATAAATAAATTTAGGTCGTATTTTGTATAGAAATACTAAGTTTTGCAATTAAGTCCTTGGGAATGACCTAAATGCAATATTAGAAAGCTTGTTGGAGGGAAATTCAATTAAAATAGAAATTTTCAAAATTTTCAGTTGTGGTAATCGATTACCACGATCCGGTAATCGATTACCATAGTGCAGAACAACCATGGTTGAGTGCGTTTAGTGACTAATCACTCGGTAAATCCACGGATTGACACAAAATCAAGCCTTAACACGTCCTCTGGACTCGTGTCAACCTGCATGCGATTTCAATTCGTCTATATAAGGAAGATGGTTGATGAAATCAACCCCATTTTGGCTAAGTGTTGGTCTGAAGAGTAACTTAGGGTTCTTGAATTCGTCTGCAAAATTCTCTTTGGTTTCTGAGAGTTAATTCGAGAGTTATACACCATTGTGAAGCTCACGTCTTGAGCTTTACAAAGACACAAGAATTGTGAGTTGAGGTTAAGTATGTGTGAAGTGGTGAATCTGCAAAGCTTGAGTTTGAATTCTGCATAAAAGGAAATCTGAGTCTGGAAGCTTACTTTCAGTCTCAATTTTGGTAAGCACACACACCCTCTTAAACTCAAACTTGTTCCTATCTCTAGTTAATATTGCATAGAACAAAATCTAACCATTTTCCCCAATTTTAATGCATGATTCATGGGTCAAATTACTCGATCTTGTGACCCTGCTAGAAATGCTATGCATGTTTGTGTCTGAAGTGAATTTTGGGGAGAGTGGAATTCAAAAGCTTTTCTCTGTGGATTTTCTGTTCTATCACGACCTAGAGGTAAGAGGGAAGCTGTACATTCACTAGAATAAGATTAACATGCCTTGTTTTAATTAGAGAGTCATCAAGAGACTCTAAGGGCATAGATTGAAATAGGAAAATGGCATTGAGGCCTTTCTGAGCTTAAATCTTGATTTGAGCAAGTTAAAAATGTTGCATTTGTGCTGTATGAACATTGTCTTCATGTTAACTATGCATAGAATTAAATATGGTACTATGAGTTGTGTATATGTGGTTTTTAGGCATATTTAATGAATTCCATGAAATCTCTGTGAATTAGATTGAAATGAATGTTGGAACATGTTTATTTTATGCCAATAAAACTCTGTTGATATTTGGTTTGGGTTAAAATGGATGAGATTTTAAAATGGTGTGTTAAAATCCACATTTTTGCTGCAACTGCTGTCATAGTAATCGATTACCACTTTGTGATAATCGATTATTATGCCCATGTCTGATACAGAATTTAGAATTTCATGTGGTAATCGATTAACAGACCTGAGTAATCGATTATCAAGACCAAAAATGCTGAAAAACATCATTTTCACTTAATCTCTTTTAATCGAAGCTTAATAATAATAATATATTGATATGTAATGCTTCGTATTATGAGTTTTATGATACTTATATAATACATGAAAATGCAATGTGTTTAATTACCCTGTTTATTGCACATTATAGTCAATGAAATTAATGGCTAAAACATAATTAAAGGAAAATTATGTGCATTCATGCATGGCGAAAAGGCGAGAAGTATCGTTGATCTTGTTCAAGAAACATGAGGAGGATACTCTGGGAGTATCAATTTGGACTACGGCTTGCTTGATGTCACATTTTGGTAATGTGGCCAGCATTGTGGAGATGCTGCTGGTGTGTTTTCTTCGTCTTGGTGACGCGACGTAGACTTTGGTAGTGTCGTATAAATCACATTTCAGGCATAGTCGTGCGGCTTGCTCGATGACACATTTTGGTAATGTGGGCAATATTGTGGAATGCTGTTAATCAGAATAGTACGTCTTGGTGACGCTCGCACACTTTGGTAGTGGCGTATGGATTATATTCCGAGCAGGTTCGCTATACGTTATAAACGTATACGGGTTGTTTGGTTGGATGTTTACTAGTGTGATAGTTGGAGTATCACAGGAATTTGAGAGATAGAAAGCATGCATCATTCCACCATAACTAAAGAAATCAATTATGAAAATGGTTTGATCATTTGTTTATGCATGTTACATGTTGGCTGGTGATTGTGAATGATTAAATTCTTGTTACTCTTATCCGATTATGTGAACTGTATTTGCTTACCCTTATGCCCTTGTAGGTGATGGAGCGATTCCTAGCCTGCATCGAGTTACGTCCACTCCCTAATGGAATGTGATACTACGAGGACCACCGAGCCACGTGTGAGGGGGAGGTAGAGGTGACAGTCTATCACCCTCATCCCTTGGTTCGTTTCCGTCCTTGTAGGTTCCGAGTTCCGATTGTCTACACCATGCATGTTCCACCTTTTTACACTTATCACGGACCACCCCCACAGAGACCTGCTCGACGTTTTCATAGTTTTCTTTTTAGGGTTGCCACTCGATCTCACCCTGTTGCCTCTCGAGTTGTTAGGGAGGATTCTCCTGTACCTCGCCCGACCAATCTAGTGCATGGGTCACCTTTAGTGGATCCAGCTCCCAATGGAGGGGCACAGACCCCATCATACGAGGTCGAGGAGGATCCTGATGAGGGGTCGGATGATGTCGAGGAGGACCCTGTCGAGCATTCCACTGACAGCTAGTGGGGAGTTGGGGACCCACCGGGAGATGCATGAGGTAGATGATAGGGATGAGGGAAATGTTTTGCCATTGCTAGGATGATGACCTGACGGACTGATGGAGGGAGTGTAACATCCCTGGCGGGCAAATGGATTGCGACTGTCCCCACATACCAACACGGGTCTTTTCAACGTGCTTTGTCCTCACTCGCACACTTCCCGGGAAAACTTCCCAGGAGGTCACCCATCCCAGAATTACCCCAAGTCAAGCACGCTTAACCATGGAGTTCTTATGTGATGGCCTACCGAAAAGAAGATGCATCTTGTTGTTATGGGTAGTACTAATCATTTGTAACATCCCTGGCAGGCAAATGGATTGCGACTGTCCCCACATACCAACAAGGGTCTTTTCAGCGTGCTTTGAGGTCACCCATCCCAGAATTACCCCAAGTCAAGCACGCTTAACCATGGAGTTCTTATGTGATGGCCTACCGAAAAGAAGATGCATCTTGTTGTTATGGGTAGTACTAATCATTTGTAACATCCCTGGCAGGCAAATGGATTGCGACTGTCCCCACATACCAACAAGGGTCTTTTCAGCGTGCTTTGTCCTCACTCGCACACTTCCCGAGAGGTCACCCATCCCAGAATTACCCCAAGTCAAGCACGCTTAACTATGGAGTTCTTATGAGATGGGCTACCGAAAAGAAGATGCATCTTGTTGATATGGGTAGTACTAATCAATTCATTTAAGCCTTCCTGTACTGTGTAGTCCCATTCCTACACAGTCTCAGGATTACCCTCTCATTCCGGTGTGTCGGTTCATCCATGTACCCCTCCCTTAGAAGCTTTGCCAAGAGCCGCTCCTTGTCCGTGCCTCTTGCACTGGCGATCACTCCCCGCCCTCATAAGCCCGGGTGTTACAGGGAGACTTTTGGCTCTTATGGAGGATCACTGGACCATCTTCGAGACTCTCTATATTTTGACTTGTGATATATTGTATATAGTGTGAGAGAGAGTTTTATATTGATGGTCTACTTTATGTTCTATGGACTTGAACTTGGGACTATGACTTAGACCCTACTTTTATTATGCTGTTATTATGTACTCTGGACCTATTTTCATTATGTATATGAGTTTAGATTATGTGTGCAAATGATCAAGAGTACTAAAAATTTTCATTTTCCGCTTACTCTGATTTGGATCGAAAGGAAACTATTATTATTTTTTTTACAACTTAACCCCCACTTATATGTATTTTCTAATTAGAGTAAATGTTAAATCAATCTTTAATGAATTTACTCGATCCAATGTTTTTAAGACCCTTTTTAATTTAATCAAGTCCGTATAAAGGATTTACTTTAAGCAATCTTATGTAATACTAATGCATAGTCAAAGAGAGCGTTTCAAAAACAATCAGGTCAAATAGTGGATATATAGAGTCAATTAAATAGTGGATATAGAGAGTCAATTAATTTTAATATGCATCAACAAAAAAGTATACATGAAACGCCTTGTATTTTATGTACTTATTTATATAAAGGGAAAAGAGTATAAATATTCAAAAAAAAAAAAAGTATAAATACCCCTTAAATTATTTCCTTTTTGTAAATGGCCAACACAAACCTTTTTTTTTTTCACAATTACTTTTAAACCATAACATTTAACAAAATTAATATTTTTGTTAATAAAAAGTTAAAACTTAACAGTAAAAATATTTTACCATTCAATTTTTTATAATCTTAACTATTGAATCTTTATAACTTATATATGTTTTTTTAATTTTAACAGTATTCATTTAACCTTCTTTTTAAAAATTAAGAAATTGTCGTGGTATGCATAACCTGATGTTGTTTTTTTTTTTAAAAAAAAATTAAAAAGAAGGTATTTTTTTTAAGGGAAAATGTGTATTTTATTCATAGATCAGAAACAGTACAAGAAATTTCACACTAATAATAATTAATGGGAAAACAAAATACATTGCAACAACAAACTCTTCCATGTGATGGATTATCAGCAACTACCAAAACCTGACTCTAACAGGAGATTCAATAACCTTTAATACCAAGATAACAATCTCATTGATGCTGGGACTAAGCTCAGTTCGGCGACAAGGAGCCGTTGGACGGTAGCCAAATCAACAGTCAGTAAAGGAAGATCTGTCTCGACGAGTAGTCTTCCAATTATTGGAGCAAAGAAGATAATCATCATATCTGGAAAGTAGAAACTATTCAGAGGCATTCCTCCACTTGAAACACACAAAACAAAAACAACTTACACAAAGGCAAGAGAAAACCCAGAAAAACTGGGGGAAAATAAACCCACACCCTTTCCCACATGAAGGGGAGGGATAGATCTCCCTCTCCCTCCCTTATTAAAAAAGGGTAGATGAAAACAAGCAGAAGTAGAGGAAGGAGGAGGGGAGAGAAAAAATTAGGATTTTTGTAATGATTATTCTTGACAACCTAAAAAGAAGGTATTTTTGAATAAAGATAAATGAATATTATTAAAATTAAAAGATAAATTACAAAGATTTAATGGTTGAGAATACAACAAATTGAATGGTGAAGTGTTTATACACTTAAGTTTTAATTTTGAGTTAATAGAAGTATTAATTTTACCAAATGTTGATGTTTAAGGAGTAATTGCGTAGGAAAAAGAGTTTGTGGTGGTTATTTATAAAAGGCAAATAGTTTAAGGAGTATTTATACTTTTTTCCCTAATATAAATTAATGGATATATAGGAAAAAGATAAATCCATATAAAACTACCTTTTATTTAACAACAAAGCATAAAAAATTTCTTATAATAGTGTAAGGTTACGTTAAATTCTCATATATTATACTATATCAAGATTCGATCTTTAAAAGCAATACTTGTTGAAAAGACAAATATACTTAACAAAAAAAATAAAAAAATACTGATATTATATGAGAATTGATTTTCATCTCCGAAATCATCTAAGAGGAGAACAATTGATTTTCGAGTAATATGTCAGATTTATTTATGATATTATTGCGAGTACCGATCAATTTAGTTTTTGAGATTTTTAAAATTTTAAATTGCTTCCTGATATAGGAAAATGTAAGTCACATTAGTCCCTAATGATAGTGGTTGTCACTGATTCTTAACGTGGACTAAGAAAAGCAAAGACCGTTGACAATTGATCAAATTAGTCTTGAGATTATGTGTATCTATCAAATTAGTCCCTGACTTTGTGCATCACTAACAGTATGGTAGAGACTAGTATGACTAAAGATTTGCTATTTCAGGAATTAATTTAAAATTTTGATAATCTCAATGACTAATTTGATTGATGCCCACAAAGTCAATGACTAATCTAACTATTTACTCATTGATTTTCATCTCAAGATTTTGATTTTTATCTCTAGTTTGTAAGATGATGAATAAAACTAACAAGAGAAAAAAATATTCACTTATCTGTGCATCTTTCACTGTTTTTTTTCCTTCACATCTGCAATATTTTTCAAGTGATAAGTGAAAATTAATTTTTTTTTTGAGATGTTGAGAACACTTTATTGAATTATGTTTCTGCCCATAAAATATTTTTCATATATACGATAAGTGATAACCATTGACATTATGGCTAGGAACAATAGAGGGAAGAGTGAGCATGGGCTCGCACCCCTCCGGCCCTCCCTCTCTACTACTTTATAAAATATAGTTAAAAATAAATAATTTAATTGGAATAAACTATTTTATATAAATAAATTATAACGTTCCTAAACTTCATTTGGATCTCTTTATGTCTTTAACGCCTAGACAATTTTTTCAGTTCACTTATCTCATTTTAATATTTTATCCATTTCTCTTACTCTCCATACACTAAACAATGAACTTAATTAAATATTACCACAACGTGTAATTTATTTTCATCACTGATAAAGTCAAATTAATATTACATTAATATTTTATTAGATTTAAAAAATAAAAAAATTAGACATCTCCTTTTACAATTTCATGGATCTGTTCTTGATTGATTATGGTGAAAAAATTTCAATTATTTACTCAGCTTCCTTGGTTACGTTATTTATTGTTTACTCACTCAGTTCCACTTTAACTGTAGTTTAAGAAATTTCATACGAATTAAGAAAGTTATTTACTTTTTTAATTTTTATTAGAATTATTAAATAATTTTATTATAATATCTTTACAATACGTTAATTATTACTTATTTCATATATTTCAATATATTAAATGCAAGATTAAAATTAAAAAAATTAATTAATACATCCTTAAATTCTTTAAATAAAATATAATTTGAAACAAATTAAAAAGACGATAGATAAAGTGGAAACAGGCGGAATATTTATCTAAAATACATTAAATAAACATTTTCCTGAATTTAAACACTTCAATAACGTGTCCCAAGTTATATAATCTAGGGGCAGCGTGGGTCCGACACAGTGACCATCAATCATCAATCTCGTGCTCTCCGCATTGTATCACCACGACGACTTGCTGCCAATTTAAAATAACAAAATATTTGACTCAAACGATTTTGCCTATTGGAACCATGTTAAAAACTTTGAGGTCTCAAATAATTTATTCATCTTTGGTCTTGCAATGAATTAGTCTAAAATTAATTCTGAAATATCAATGTTATTAACATTGCTTTTGCTCCAACATGATTTTGGAACAAGAATTGATTCTATATTTAGTAACAAAAAATGCCTTCAATTCGAGATTTGAATAATTGTGATGAAAAATATTTTTTAAGTACTCCACTGCTGATATTTTATGAATGCAGAAGATTTATATTAGAAAATTCACCTATTATAATCAAACACCTGATTTTGGTTGGATTCAAATACATCTAAGTAGTATTTGAAAAATTGGATGAGTAACAAAAATAAAATAAGAGCTAAAGTACAAGAAAAAAGCTACTGTCTTAAGTTCAAATGTTTTTAGATTTCTTTTCATTTATTTATATTTATATTTATATTTATATTTATATTTATATTATTATCATTAAATTATTAAATACAAAGATATAAATGTGAGGAAAAAAGAGTGGGTAAAAAAAATCAAATGTTAAAAATCTATTGTAAATACACTTCATAACAAAATGAGAAAAATTTATTGAGCCAGAGAAAAAAATAGTTTAATTTTTTTTTTAAAAAAATTACTACACCAAAATAACTTCATTTTGAATGTATTTTCAATTTGTTCTTTTTCCGTCTCCCTTCTCCTGTTGTTCTTCTGGTTCTCCGGTCACTGAGGGAGAAGGGGAGGGAGTTTTAGTCCCTCTCCTTTGGTGTGAGGGTTTTGTCTTGTTTTTTCAAGTTTTTCTCAGTTTATCTGGGTCTCTCTTGCCTTTGTGCAAGTTTGAGTTATAAATAAATGTCAATTTTCCAGTTGTTTGGGTGTTTTTGTTTGGGGAGACATGTGTGTTGTTGCAGTTTATAGATATGATGACTCCCTTCTCTTTTAAAATAACTGAAACAGGTTGTTGTTCGTGACAGTTCTTTCCTTATAGACATCTAACTCGACTTTTGCCCAGCGGATCTTTCTTTACATATTTGAGATTCCTTATCGTCGAAAAGTGCTTACTTCCAGTATTGACGAGATTGTTGTTTTGAAAATTAAGGGTGTTGAGTCTCTTATTCGAGACCGCTTTAGGAAGAGGTTAATGACGCATGTCGTTCTTGGAAGACGGGTGCAAACTACTTTTCTTTTCTTACTGATGTTTGTGTGAAATCCATGTATTTTGTTTTGATATTGCTGGTTTTGATTGTACTATCTTTTCTTCTTAAATGAATGACATATTTCCCAGTAAAAAAAACTTCATTTTGAGAGGAGAATAATCCACGTTGAATGTTCATTAATATTTTCTAATAATTATTCTTTTAGTTTCATATGTAATGTTCTTTTGGCATTTGTACTATATTTCATAAGTCCTATTTTTTTCTTATAAATCTAATACATAATTAATGTTATTTTTCCAAACACACCCTTATTTATTATACTCTCTTTTTCACTTTCAATATCTTTCTCTCTCTTCAATAATGATTATATAGGGACATTTTAGTTAAAATACAATAAATCCTTACATCATTTAACCATTTATTAAAATTCGTGCATAACCTTAAAACATACTACATATGAAATGGAGGGAGTAGTAATTCCAAGAAACAATGACAAATTTTTTGTCAAAATTAGTCACTGTGTGTTTGATATAGCTGAAAAAATTAGATTATAATTATTTTATCTGTGATTATAATATAGTGAGATTATAATCTGTTTATATTTGGATCCCTTAGTTGAAAATTGAATTTAAGTTGATTTGTTTTGTTTGGATCGTGAAAAGAATATTATTTTTACTTAGTAAATTAAAAAAAAAAAGGAATGTGGTTAGTTATTATTGTCAGAGTGAAAAGTGTAAAATAAAAAAGTTGCATAAATCTCAAAACATAATTTTATAAAAAATAATATGCGAAATAACACCTATGAAAAAGATGTTTGATTTTGATTATTTTTCTAAGAATATAATCTAACATTTTAATATGCATTGACAACCTAAAATAATAAAAAAAAAAACTCAAAACATAATTTTAATATAAATCAAACACCCATATGTAAAGTTTCTCCTATGTCAAGGATTAAAGCGAAATTAATCTATGATATCAAAGATGGCAATTGCTAGAATGCTCCGGCTAAGTTATTTTTATGATGCTCCGCCTAAACTTAGAAGATGAAAAATACATTTTTATCCCCTTTTCATCTCCATCCTTTCTCTCTTCGTCTTGGCAGCGCCGGTCCACCACCACTGACCATCACCCGTCACCTGTTCCTTCAAGCGCATTACCCATATCCACAGAACTAAACACACTAAGGACGGTTGATGAGCTTGATACTAGCAAGTATACTAGATTGTGCATAAGTAATAAAAAATAAGTAAATTATCGTTCTACTCGGGGATTGTGAGTTGTTTTCTATTAATTTTCACCAAAAGGTAATTAAAATAGAAATCTATAAATTTTTTATTATTTATTAAACAAACCATTAAAAATAAATTAATTAAAATAGGGTTTGTGAGACAGATAGAGAAAGGCGTTAGGAACTAATTTCATTGCAAGACTTATTTACTACTTATGAATATCTATTTTTCATTAAACCCACGACATCCCAGAGGTAATAAAAACCAGATGTCTATGTGAATTTGTGTTTCTTATTCAATATGAGATCCTTAATGTCTTAAGTGATTTGACATATGAATAACCACAACCAAGAACATTGGAACACACACGTCATATAAGCCCTAGATGTATGTTTACAAACTAGGTGATTATAATGTTTGGAAGAGCGACATATTCTAACCCTCAGATGTCTCTTGTTGGATTAGAGATTCTAAACAAAACATAAAGTGGCTAATTTCATGAATTGAAATTAAAACACAACCAAACAATAGGTTTTGAATGAAAAACATCAATTCATAAATATATAAACTCATCAATACAAATCCACGTGTTCCTAACTACAAAGGGTTTAGTTACATATTACAAAAGAATAAATTAGAAGAAACAGAATAAAATACCCTATCATAGACAATAAGGATTACCTAAACTCTTCTCCTCGAATGAATGCACAAATTATGTAAGCTCCCTCTTTCTCTAAAAGCTACCTAAACCTAATGCTAAGACTTAGAATATATAGAAAAAGCTAATTCTAAAACTAATCTATCAGAATCCTCAAAAGTGAAATAGATAAGCCCAAATCGCAAGTCTATTCAGGTCTCACGCGCCTAGGCGCAGCTATCCCCACGCCTAGGCGCGGCTTCAAATCTTCTCAGCTCCTCTTCTCACGCAACAGTCGCGCCTGGGCGCAGCCTACCACGCGCCTGGGCGTGGCACTTGATGAATTTGGTTGAGTTTTTCTTCAATTAAATCTGGCTTTTTGCATCCCCAGCTCTTAACATTTAAACCCCAAACATGGGCAACATTTAAGCACATCATTTCTCTCCATTCTAGCTTCAATCTTCAAGTCTTCAAAGCTCTTTTCCATTCCAAAGCATAAATCAACAATTAAAAGCTCCAAATACCTGAAATCAAACCCAAAACGGATCAAAACGTTCAAGGATTCTAATTTACCTAACTTTCCTAAAAACATAACAAAAACCTATTATTTACTCAAGAAACAAACCCAATCCATAGTAAAAGGGAGTTAATTAATGCTCAAAAATACTATATATCAGACTCTTATCAAGGACATAGGAGACAGAGGGAGCCACTAACCCCCATTACCACACGACCGTCAGCTCACCTCACCATAACCACCAGTGTGCCAACCACCGCCGTCATCGTTGAACTGAGATCAAATAACAATCGTGTTGGGCCATCATTGAAGTTTCTGCCATTGCGAGGTTGCGATTAACCTACACCACCATCGTAAAATCACCTCTTTGGTTCAAACAACCATCCAATGCCATTGATACCGTAGACATTGCTTTGTCCTCAACTTAGTGTCACCACTTCATTCTCTCTCTGGCACTATGCTTATTAGGCTTGATCATGACTCTTTTTTGACCACCACTTTTTTTTAGTCTGGATCTGACCACCATGTTCTTTGCTATTACCTTGAGGGATAGGCGGTCGCAAATTGAACCACATGGAAAGGTGTCGGTCGCAATTCGAACCAAAGAGAGAGAAAAGGTTGTGATTCAAACTAGAGGGGGTGAAGAGAAAGAGCTTCATGGCCGTTTGGGTTAGGATTGAGGGAGCGAGAGAAAGAAAGAGAGAGAGAGAGAGACAAGTAAGGGCGACGACAATGATAAGGGATGAGAAGGTCAGAACACACGGAAGCATTGTAGTGGTGAGGGCGATGACGATGGTCGGAAATAATGGATATGAATGTTGAAATAAATAAAAAAGAAAAAATAGGTTAATCCTTTCACAATTTATTTATTTTTTTAATGTATATTATTTTTAATATTAAATAATTCATTTTCATACCCGGAGCATCATTCATCCGGAGTAGCAAAGTAATGGTGATCAAAGATTAAAAGTGAGGGTTTAATAAAAGAAAATCAATACTTTTGCGTGTTTGGTATAGTTGGTAAAAATGAGATTATGATTATTTTTCTGTGATTATAATCTGTTAAAATATAATCTGTTTATATTTGGGTATCTAGCTGAAAAATGAAATTAAACTAATTTGTTTTGTTTGGATAGTGTGAAGAAGATTATTTTTTATTGAGTAAATTACAAAACAGGGTATGATGTGACAAGTGAGTAGTTAATGTGATGGAGTGAGAAGGGTAGAATAGGGAAATTATATAGATCTAAAAAAAATAATCTCTAACTATTACTATTAAAAAGCTTAGGCATAAATATGAAAATGGTCCATGTAAATATTGACTTATTTGAATTTGGTCCTTGTAAAATTTTTCTTTTGGTTTTGATCCCTGCACTTACAAAACGTTTTGATTTTGGTCCCTCATATTAAATTTTGGTCCCTATAATTATGTTGGTAGTTTGTTTTGGTCCCTCTATTATTTAGATTAAATTGGTTTTGGTCCCTCTAATATCATGGTTTTTGAACTGGTTTTCTTATTTAATGTAAGTTTTCTGTTTACCCTTGAGAATTAATGCAAGAATACCATCCTTAATAGGTCATAGAATATAATATATTACATTTTCGACATTTTCCATCCACATATAATAGGAGGGACCAAAACCAAAATATTTTATAAATGTAGGGACCAAAACCAAAAGAAAAATTTTACAGGGACCAATTTCAAAAAAGTCAATATTTATAGGGACCATTTTCATATTTAAGCCAAATGCTTATAAATTTTGATTATTTTTTTTAAGAATATAGGTTAAGATTATAATTTATATTGCAAATAAATACATGATTATTTTTTGAAAAATAAGTTAAAAAAATAATTTTAACTCAACCAGTCATTCTCTAATAGTAGATAGATAGATGATGCCATGATGGATTTATCAGGACGTTAGCAATTTTTTATTTTATTTATTTTTTTTGGTTTATATGGGAGGTTTGGGATTAGAACCCATGATTTGGAGGAGGGAAAAATCCTAAATGTTCCTGCAGCCACCAACTGGGCTATCTTATGCGGACGGACGTCAGCAACTTTTATTGTGTATAAAAAACTTTATCAAAAGAGACAAAAAGTCAAAAAAAACTTTAAAGAGATTCCTAGCCATGTCAATTTTATGCAGCATTAGTACTTCTCTGCCCATTCCTTCTTTTATTTGTTTCTTTCATTTTCACTTTCTCTCTTTCTCACTCACACTCTTTAACATAGAAAGAAGAAACACAAAGAACAACAATTCAAAAAAAAAAAAAAAAAAAGTTCTGTGCTTTTTCAGAAACTCAACAACCCCAACTTCCAAAAAACCTTCATTCTCCATTTCCATGGAAAAATTCCATCTTGGTCTCCCTCAAAACCTTCATTCACCATTAATGGAAGAAGAAGCAGAAAAGTCTTCAGCCAAGCATTACAAGAAGAGCATTTTCACCTCTCTCATGGAAGCTACTACCAATTCTTCCTTCAAAGAAGACACTTACTTTGTCTCCAACCTCAAGTCTTCAGAGAAGAAAGCACTTCAAGAGCTCAAGGACAAGCTTTCAACTTGTGAAGAAGTTATAGCCAATGATAATAATAATGCTGCTTCTTCTTCTATGTTTGGTGTTCCTTTGCTTGGTGGCAATGGTAATGATGATGATGATAGAGCTAATGTGTTGCTCTTGAAGTTCCTAAGAGCTAGGGACTTCAGGGTTGCTGATGCACTCAACATGCTTCTTAAGTGCTTATCTTGGAGAAGAGATTTTGGTGCTGACAATGTTGTTGATGAAGAGTTAGTTGAGTTCAAAGAGCTTGAAGGGGTTGTAGCTTATATGCAAGGGTATGTTGTAATTTTCCTTGCATTGTTTATCCATAAAGCATTATATTTTGTTTATTGTTTTCTGTTTTAATTAATGTGGGAGTTTTATTATATTAATTTTTTTAAAATTTTTTTTAATAGGTATGATAGAGAGGGGCACCCTGTGTGTTACAATGCATATGGTGTGTTTAGAGATAAGGAAATGTATGAGAAGGTTTTTGGTGATGAAGAAAAACTGAAGAAGTTTTTGAGGTGGAGGGTTCAAGTTCTTGAGAGGGGTATTAAGCTTCTTCATTTTAAGCCTGGTGGTGTTAATGCCCTTATTCAGGTCACTGACCTTAAGGACATGCCTAAGAGGGAGCTAAGGGTTGCTTCAAATCACATTCTCTCTTTGTTCCAAGACAATTATCCTGAAATGGTGGCTAGGAAGGTAACCTATTGTTCTGTGATTTTGGTATTGAGTAACTGAGCAAAGGGTAAAATTGGTATCATAAACAAATTGTGATTTTTGAAATTTTTGAAGACTGGTTTAGGTTTTTCAATTTTTCAACTGCCAGATGTGTATTTGTGTTCTTTTTATCAATTTGGTCCTTCACTCTTTGTTATTTATTACTCAAAAATGAAAAAAGTTGATGCTTTGGTTGATTAGGCATGTTTGGTTGTTATGAATGTCATCATGTGACAGAAATTTCACTGTTTTCTTCTTTCTCATCTTATTATTGGTTTCAGATTTTTATCAATGTGCCATGGTACTTCAGCTTGTTATATTCAATGTTCAGTCCATTTTTGACCCAAAGAACTAAGAGCAAGTTTGTTATATCTAAGGAAGGAAATGTTGCAGAGACACTCTACAAGTGAGTCTAATGATTCCATTTTTATTTTATGCTATGAATAATTAATCTATTTAATTAAATTTGATAGATTTCTGGCTCTGAGCTTCTTTATCTGCTTTCTACTTTTGTTTTGATTTTTAATCATAAGTTTAAATTCAAGCTGTCTTTCATTGGATTTTCTTTTTTGTTGTGTGCTCTTAATCCACAAGTTTGTTGTCTTGTGTTCAGATTTATAAGGCCTGAGGATATTCCTGTTAGGTATGGAGGACTTAGTAGGCCCAATGATTTGCAGAATGGTCCCCCAAAACCTGCTTCTGAGTTCTCAGTTAAAGGAGGAGAGAAAGTGAACATACAAATAGAAGGAATTGAGGTAAGAGTTTTCCACATTCCTTTTGAAAAATAAATTCCTTTTCTGGTTATGAATTTCCAAGTTAAAGCCTGAGCTAAGCCAAAAATTCATGTTTTGGAACTTGGGGAAGGTAATTTCTATTATAAACCATTAGTACACAAGTCAGGTGCATCACTGGAATTATATTACTAATCATGTTTAATTATGATAACTAATCGCATATGAACTAATGATATGAGATTTATTTATTTTACTTTTACTTTTATGCAATGTTTCTGCATATTGGAAAATGTTTGTTGCTAATTACCTGATAAGCCTGATTGATTTAGTTATCACGACTTTTTATTTTTTTGGCCAAATAACTTTATATCAAATAGTTAGCTAAACGGCCGTAAAAGCTTGCAACTACAAGCTCACAACTCTCAGCTTGCTTCACAGCTACAAGCTTGTTTTGCAGAACAGACCCTTAATATATCGAAAAGTAAATTGTTTTTCTAGCTGTCAATCTCCAAGTTAAAAACTCAATTTGAACACAAATCATGTACTTTATCTTAATTATGGTACTTATGTGTAAAGTAATTAAATGATATCTTGGTTTTATTTGCTGTAATTACTTGCTATTTTGGTTACCAGGGTGGTGCAACTATCACATGGGACATTGTGGTTGGAGGGTGGGATTTGGAGTACAGTGCTGAGTTTGTTCCAACTGCAGAAGGTAGCTATACCATAGCAGTTGAGAAGCCAAGGAAGATTGGAGCTTCAGAAGAAGCAATCCAGAACTCATTCACATCAAAAGAAGCTGGCAAATTGGTACTATCTGTTGATAACACTGCATCAAGGAAGAAAAAAGTCGCAGCTTATCGCTATGTTGTCCGAAAATGCAGCACCATTTGAGAATGTAATTAAAAACCTCAAATAGTTGTAGACTATTTGATGTTTTTACTAGTATGCTTCTTCTAACTTTTGTTTCTTTTAACTTTATATTTGTGGTTATGATTCTGAACTTGTTTTTATTGCTAAAGGCTACATAAAAGGTACTACTTAGTTGAGTATATTTCTGTGATGTAAAAGATGAGGACAATTTGTGCTAGTGCATTACCTTGGTATAGAAGAGAAAGCAATTAGCTCTTTTGCTTGATGAGAATTTCTTATTTTTGTACGCTTAAATATGACAGTGGTATTAAACATCATGGTCCATTTGAGTGTTACTGAATATTGAACAATGTGCACAAAGTAGGAATATTATGGAATTGAAGCTTTGTATATATTGATTTGAATAAGATGTCATCTGAATAATGTTTTTAAATAATAGAATTATTAGAAAATTTAAATATTAGCTCCATTAGAAAATACTGCATTATTGTTTGTTCAGAGTTTTTGATGTTTAGAGAAAGAGAGGCTTTGACTTAAGCTAACTCAACTTATTTATAAGATAGGAGTGAAAAATTGATTTACAAGATGATTAGACTGTAACTTGTGCAGTAGGCTAGCTGATAAATTTAGAAAGACACAGTGCATGTTTGGTTTCGCGATAAAAAAATCACATTAGGTTTCAAATTTACGTTGAATGTGAAGCAACGTAACTGTGAATAGCTTCTACTTCTCAAAATCAATTCCGGGAGAATTCAACTTGTTTCCAAACATGCACATAAATTCTCAGCTTAAAAGCTACAAGTAATCTGAAGAAGCTAATCAGGTGTAAGATTATAAATTTGTAGTTTATTGAAATAAGTCCTTTTATCAAATACCATTATATAGTTTATTTTGTTAAACAATCTAAACGACTAGCTTATTTTTTGATGTCTCTATGTTGCAACTCTACTTGCTTAGTGATGGATGGAGCATTCCACATCTAATGAATTGATCTTCTGTTTGTGACTCTGTTTTGGTTTGATCAGAGTAGTAGTGAAGTATTTTAGAATCAAATCATGTTATGTGAACATTATCATAATTCATAATATAGTTAAATATCCATTTTTGAAATTTTATATATTTTATTTTAACTTATTGATATCCTTTTTTCCTACATATTTTAAGAAGCACTATATACCATTTTAATGTAAATTTGTACCTTTGAAGGAAGAATCATTTTCCTTGAAAAAATTGTTCACAAACAAGTGAAAAGATAAATTGAGTGGGATAGTAGTAGATAGACATTGGATTGGGTATTGCTAGCTTATGAAGGATTTGATGTGATATATGGTCCATGCAGAGAGTTCCAATGAAATGTAAAGGGGTAGAGTTCACGGGTGGCAATTGGTAACGTGTTCAGGAAGTTAAAATTGATGAGTGAAGCCTCCTTTCATTGCCTAATGTTTTTGATAGTGATATGTCTGAACTCTGCTGTGGTTTGGTGAATGAACCATTTACCCATTTCTGTATGATTCTGATTCCCTTCTCTGCTGCATCATATCGATCTTCATTGATTTTCTTTCCCACCAAATTCCAAATTTATATAATTTTCCTTGACCAGATGATGTAGGATTGTAGATAAGTATGAGGTTTTTTAATCAAGTTATGAAAAATCTAATATTGTCATAAGATCCTCGCCAGCAATTCGTAAATAAATTTAGATTCTGGTTAATTCGAGTTGAGGTTGGAAGACTTATTTAAAAAATATTTATTTTATAATATCATAAACTAAAGCTATATTCGATGTGCTTAACTAGGAGCTTTTTCGTTAGTTAAGATTTTTTAGATTTAGTTAATAAGTTAATAGTCTCGTTCAGTAATTGCAAATTAGAAACAGTTAATACCTTTAAAAAATGTTTGTAACTTTTGAAATTTAGTTTTTAAAAAGTTATATGAAGTTATATTTTATTATTTTAATTTATTCATTTTGTTCTTTATTTATTAAATAAATAGTTAATTAATTTATTCATAAAGTATAAAAATAATTAAATTATAACCAATTATATATGAGGGTAGGTAAATAATTCATAAAGTATAAAAATTATTAAATTAAAATTAATTATATATTATACTAAAGTAGGCTAAGTAAAGAGAGTGTGTGAACGAATTATTCATATATTAGGGTAGGTAAATAATCTTAAAAGAATTTTGAGGGTATAATTGATATATGAATTATTGAAAGCTAATGTTGCTATTGCATGTTCTTTTTGGTCATTTAATAACTTAATGTTATTTCAAAAGTTAGTTTTGCCAAACAATATTATTTCATACAGTCAACTAAACAACTAAAAGCTCGCAGCTATAAGTTCACAGCTCTCAGCTAGCTTTGAAACTATAAGTAACAAGCTCACATTTACAAATTATAAACTCACAATTATAAGTTAGTTTTGCCGAATAAACTCTAAACTGCATGATGTCCTATCTTCGAGGAAGGATACTTGTTTTATTTTGGTTATATGTTTACATTTTTATTGATCGAACCTTTTCAAAAAAAAAAAAAAAAAACTGGCGAATTAGAAACAAAATTAATTTAGAATAAAACTATTTGTTATTCTTTATTTTTTTTTATGGAATCTCAATAAAACAAACCATCGGTCTTACATGTAAGATACTTTTAGGAAATAAAATTTAGTCCTATTTATAAGATCTTATTTTAAATTTTAATAATATTTAATTATTTCTTTCCAAAGACATCTCTATTAAGTGAACATTTTTTAGAATCTTAATAATAAATATAGGAGTAATTTTGAAAAAATATATTAAATGTTTACATTTCTAATATTACTAACTATATTAACTCACTTTTTTGGTGGACATAAATTTCTCAAAAAAGATCTTAGGCAAAACTGTAACATCCTCATTTTTAATTTCAAGCATAAATAAATTAGTAATAGACTCTGGACGATAATAATAATAATTATAAGTCATGAATCGACGTTGAATCGGGACATTTAGTGTTTAAAACATATGTTATTAGGAAAATTAGGAATAAAATAATTTCAACTCTAAACACAAATTCCTCCATTGGATGTGAAATTAAGGGTATTAGGAAGTTCACTTTCAAATTTGAGGAAGATCCGACGGTTAACGAAGAAGTTATGGCGTAGTCAATGCGAAGTCAATAGACTCCCGCCCAGGCGCATGAAACTCGTGCCCAGGCGCGTACACTGCAGATTGCTGCACCAGACAGCTAAAAATCCGCCCAGGCGCACCATAAACTCGCCCAGGCGCGCCCCTAGGCCTATCGCTGTTAACACGCACAACACATAGAAGGAAGGGCAAAATGGGGATTTCACACGTTTTTGGGGCATTTTAAACCACCCATTTCATTCTTCCTCACCAAGCCTCATTCCTCCACTCCATTTTTCTCTTCTTCTACGTGGGAGGCTTGAGAGAGAGAGAGAGAGAGAGAGAGTAGGGCATCATCATCTCCTTCCCCATCATCAACTCCATTGATTCCAAGCTCCAAGCTCCATTGCCATCATCAAGCTTCATCTCCCTTCATTCTTTTGTTGGTTTTGGGGTTTCATGAGCATCACACATCATTATCTCCTCTCTTAGGTTCCATTCCTCATTTCCTATCAAGCATTAAGGTAAAAGGTGATCAAAGTCTTTTTCCTCTTCTTGGTCATAAAACCATCATCATCTCTAAGTATCATTGATATTTTATTTGCTCTTAGGAACCATAGACCCCTTTCTCTCTTGATACCACCATTCACCCAAAACAAGAAGGAGAAGCCATCGACTTCGTTATTCTTCACAAACCACAAGATCCCCACACACCTTTTGGGTTGCTCCTATTCGGCATCAATCTCGATTAAAGCGATTCCGGTTCTAAAGTTCAAAGGCTAAGGGTTAAGGTTCCCCTTATTTATCGCTTCTAAGGTAAGAGGGGGTGTTTCGGGAACTTAGGGGATGCACTTCTAGTAGAGAATAGTAGTGAATAAGGGTGTTTGCTAATGAATGTTCACTAACCTTAGGGTAGTCGATAACGGCAAATACTAAGAACTTAGTTAAATAAAGTAGGAAATGTAACACCTAAGATTTTTACCCTTAAGACCCCGCTATTAATTTAATAAAAAATCACCCGTCAAACGGACGGAGTTTTGTTTGTTTTTCGGACTAATCCAAAAGTTCAACCTGTGATAAACAATTTCAAGTAAACAACCAGTAGCCAGCAGGGCTTCAGATTATATATATAAGTCATATCAAGGCCCAATGGGCTCCAAATATATCAGAGTATCAAATATTCAGAGTTTCAGCGGAAAATACTAAGTTTGAATATCAAAAACCATAACATAAAATTTTCTCAAAACAAAACATCCTAAGCCTCACTTAAAAATATTTATAACACATTTACATCATAATGGTGTAGGAGGCTTAGGTCCATATCATGCTCTAAAACCCATAATAACCCTACTCTCCCAGTAAGGGAAAGTACTCCTGCTCGGCCGGGGGCTGTGCCAACTCAATCTCCATACCTGAAAAATGTTAAGGGAGTCAACATTGCACATGAAATAGAAAGCAGTCTCTAACTAGACATAACAACCCGCTAGGTCAAACACAACTAGCAAATAAGCATATATTCACATATTGCACACCATACTCATTTCATTATTTCCATACTCATTATTTATTCCACATTTTCATTTTCATTACTCATTCTAAATTTCCATTTTCTTTACTTTTTATTCTTTTCACATACTCATTTTATTTCGGTACATCACCTCAAATCAGAGGCCAATGCACAAATTCATTCAACACATTTATCACCTCAAACAACAGAAGCCCTCATACTTTTCCTTATTTAAATTATGTGTCCCTCCGGTCAGAGGTCAACACTTCAATTTCTTAATTCACGATGTGTCTCTCAGGTCAGAGGTCAACACACCAATACACATCTCATCCGGTGTCCCTCAGGTCAGAGGTCAACACCCATTCACTTTAATTCATTTGGTGTCCCTCAGGTCAGAGGTCAACACCCATTCATTTTATTTCCTTTTGTGCCCCTCAGGTCAGAGGTCAACACACACTTTCATTTTAATTCATCCGGTGTCCCTCAGGTCAGAGGTCAACACTCATTAACATTCATTTCATCTTGTGTCCCTCAGGTCAGAGGTCAACACTTTATTACTTTAATTCATTTTGTGCCCCTCATAACAGAGGTTAGCCTAATCATCACTTTCCATTAATCGTCACCTCAAATCAGAGGCCAACGCACTTATCACATTTTCATTTCACATTACCTCACATCAGAGGCCAAATCATACTTTCATCTTCTTACACAAACAATTATAACACATACATTTGCTCATTCATACGATATCCACATTCTTAACACAATTAAATACAATAGCACACATTCAACACCTAATCATTCTCATCATAAACAATTTATCACAAGTTAAGGAATGTCACCTCAAAACAGAGGCCAACATATATACCACATTCTCAATATTCGGCGCCTCATTTCAGAGGCCAAGAATTATTCACTTTCTTGTTCAATCAATTTATACACATTTAAATACAACAACACGCATTCAACAACTAATTATTCATGTAATTACCTTATTCATTTCCTTTCTCAGTTATCACAATCATACCAAATAGTATTCTCTTTCATAGTCCAACATTTATATTACACTTCATTTCAAATTACATATTTCACCTTCTCACATATTTGCTTTATCACCACATAATAAAATCACCTTTTACTTTTTGTTTACACAAAATCATTTGCTTCCATTTCCGATATTCACAAGTTCAATTCATAAGCCATGACCTTTGTTCACAATTGACAATACTTAACATTTATACTCATTTAGCATTTAGATACAAATACGCACATTCATCACATATAATCGTTTCCATTCCCTTTTCTTCCTATATTAATTTATTCCATAACACATACACATATTTGCAATAGCAGTGAATTATCATTTAATACAAGGCTTTACAATTAAAATCAATAATCATAGAATTCATTTATGTCAACTTCACTATCATATTACCCAATTCCTCTTGCACTTCTTTGTAATCACTATCCAAGTTTCAATTGTCAAATAATTCATTTTCATATCATGGGGTTCTCTTTTCCTAGTCTTTACGTTCAACATCATACATATTTAATTAGTTAGAATTTTATATTCAATAACCTAGGGTTTTATAATATAATTTTCTCCCCTAACACATAACCCTAACAAATCATTATATACTAACTAGAACCCACTCCCTAGAACAAGGCAAAACCCACCCCCTTACCTCAAACACTTGGAGATAAGGTGATTTTGCTTGCTCCAAGCTTGAAAGCCTTGCCACAAATTGAGTTAGAATCCAAAGGAAGAGGGAGGAACCTAATACAAGGGGTATAACAAAACAAATTGTTAAGCTTTAACCATAAGCTTGGAGAAATTCATGAACCAAACTAGAGTTCCCTAGGTGGAAGATTGAAAACTCCAAGGGAGCAAGAGAGAGAGAATCGAACCAAAAGAGAGAGAAAGAGGAAATTAAGAACTTGGGCACTTACTTGGAGTTGAGAAGGAAGGAGATTTGATGATGGATTAGGTGTGAATCACTTGAATCTTGATGGATTAGAGTGAATAAATTTGGTGCCCTAGGAGAGAGAAGAGAAATAAACGAATTTGAGAAAGAAAGAACGTGTATTTTGCTTTTATTTTTTTCATCAGCAGCAGCTCTTAATCGATTAAGAGGCGATTAAGAGGCGATTAAGACTTTTCACTCAATCTGACGTTAATCGATTAAATTGCAGCTTAATCGATTAGGAGGCGATTAAGAGGCGATTAAGAGGCGATTAAGCTGCACAATTTTGCAGTATCCAGACTTTGAAAGGCCATAACTTCTTCGTTACCCGTTGGATCTTCCTCAAATTTTAAAGCAAGCTTCCCTACATACTAATCTTCACATCCAACGGTGGAATTTGTGTTTAGAGTTCCCAATCTTTTATTTTAAATTTCCTAAAGTTCTATGTTTTAAACCTAGTTCTTCATGTATTTTTGGCTAAATTCTAACTTATATCTCCATTTCTTCTACCCTAAGACCATCCCAACATAGATTATACTTGGAATTAAATTTGGGATGTTACAATCCTCCCCCACTTATTGGAATTTCGTCCCCGAAATTCCATTAAGTTTAGTAAATGAAGGACCATCGCAATGGTAGGGCTTGTGACTCTTATCTTTACTTCCCTTCGGTTTCTTCCGCCAGTCTTTCGATTTGCCCTTACCTAGACCGAATTTAAATTAGGGTAGGATGTGCTCCCCCACTTGGCATCGACATACCCAATTACCGCTATGCTAAAGGATGTGGGATCGGGTGAATCCGCTTCCGATCGTCCTTCGGATAGATGTAAGGCAGGTGTTGCATTAGCTAGGAACGGGAAAACTCGCAATATTTAGCATTCCGGAATAGTTTTAGAATCTTTCCCAGAATAGATACCCTGGGATCATGGCATGCGAAGATTTTTGTAGGGTAGAACGCCTTAGAGTTTGTCTCCTCACAAGGATTGACTAGCACCGGTAAGATTTAGAACCTTTCAAAAACACCAGCATTCATGAACAAGAAGCACCCCAAAAGGTTAAGAGTTTCCCCCCAATGCTTAGTTGAATAGAGCAGACACAATTCCTACTAAATGCTCCACAATCAACTTCTTCCATGAATCGATTAAAAAGAATAGGAAGGAAGGAGTCCACATTAGTTCCAAGATTTACCCAACTACCAAAGGTGAAGGGTACGACAACTTGCCGTTGGCTGGGTCAATTATCGAGATTGTTTGGTCTTAACGCAAGGATTTTACAAATTTGGCACACCCGGCTATTCTTACGAATGGTTATCTAAGAACCAGGAAAAGATTCGAAGCAATTGTCGAATTGTTCAAGATCGGTTTGGTGGATATAATGGTTAAGAATAATTTCTGTAGAGTTTTCTTAACTAATCCTAGGATTCATCATTTAGCTACACTACTTTGGTTGTCTATTTTCAGTTTAGAGGTTACAATGATAGCATTTATTGATAGATGCAAGAATTGAGGTGATCAATCCCATCCTCACGTCTACCAACAACACATCACTGTCGGGTTCTGTCAATGATAACATCATTTGACAAATGCAAGGATTAGAGTGATCAGTTCTAACCTTACATTACATCAAACAACAACATCACAACATAATATTGGTCACTTGATGCTAGAATTCTCAAACCTCAGAATTCCCTATAAGGTCTTTCATATGTTATCTATAAGAACAAGATCGAATTTGGAAGGGCAGATATCCAACATGTTTTTTTTAAACAATTCTATACCAGAATCTTACCAACTCACAATTTAGCTAACCGAGGCGCAACTAACTCCACAACAATCGAACATAAAAGCATTACGCATGGACTTGTCAAACGTTAGTTACCAGAACAGACCAGTAAGACTCAAATACTAAGTAGATACATAGTACTATAATTATCCTATTATAATCTTAAACTATTGCTATGCGCATCAATTACTCGCTAGGTGAGTAATCACTTGGAGTTTGTATAACTCCATGGCCGAGGAGAAACTGCTCTGATACCATAAATGTAACACCTAAGATTTTTACCCTTAAGACCTCGCTATTAAAAATGTGAATTTTAAATTTCATTTTAATTTAATAAAAATCACCCGTCAAACGGACGGAGTTTTGTTTGTTTTTCGGACTAATCCAAAAGTTCAACCTGTGATAAACAATTTCAAGTAAACAACCAGTAGCCAGCAGGGCTTCAGATTATATATATAAGTCATATCAAGGCCCAATGGGCTCCAAATATATCAGAGTATCAAATATTCAGAGTTTCAGCGGAAAATACTAAGTTTGAATATCAAAAACCATAACATAAAATTTTCTCAAAACAAAACATCCTAAGCCTCACTTAAAAATATTTATAAGACATTTACATCATAATGGTGTAGGAGGCTTAGGTCCATATCATGCTCTAAAACCCATAATAACCCTACTCTCCCTATAAGGGAAAGTACTCCTGCTCGGCCGGGGGCTGTGCCAACTCAATCTCCATACCTGAAAAATGTTAAGGGAGTCAGCATTGCACATGAAATAGAAAGCAGTCTCTAACTAGACATAACAACCCGCTAGGTCAAACACAACTAGCAAATAAGCATATATTCACATATTTCACAACATACTCATTTCATTATTTCCATACTCATTATTTATTCCACATTTCCATTTTCATTACTCATTCTAAATTTCCATTTTCTTTACTTTTTATTCTTTTCACATACTCATTTTATTTCGGTACATCACCTCAAATCAGAGGCCAATGCACAAATTCATTCAACACATTTATCACCTCAAACAACAGAGGCCCTCATACTTTTCCTTATTTAAATTATGTGTCCTTCAGGTCAGAGGTCAACACTTCAATTTCTTAATTGACGATGTGTCTCTCAGGTCAGAGGTCAACACACCAATACACATCTCATCCGGTGTCCCTCAGGTCAGAGGTCAACACCCATTCATTTTATTTCCTTTCGTGCCCCTCAGGTCAGAGGTCAACACACACTTTCATTTTAATTCATCCGGTGTCCCTCAGGTCAGAGGTCAACACTCATTAACATTCATTTCATCTTGTGTCCCTCAGGTCAGAGGTCAACACTTTATTACTTTAATTCATTTTGTGCCCCTCATAACAGAGGTCAGCCTAATCATCACTTTCCATTAATCGTCACCTCAAATCAGAGGCCAACGCACTTATCACATTTTCATTTCACATTACCTCACATCAGAGGCCAAATCATACTTTCATCTTCTTACACAAATAATTATAACACATACATTTGCTCATTCATACGATATCCACATTCTTAACACAATTAAATACAATAGCACACATTCAACACCTAATCATTCTCAACATAAACAATTTATCACAAGTTAAGGAATGTCACCTCAAAACAGAGGCCAACATATATACCGCATTCTCAATATTCGGCGCCTCATTTCAGAGGCCAAGAATTATTCACTTTCTTGTTCAATCAATTTATACACATTTAAATACAACAACACGCATTCAACAACTAATTATTCATGTAATTACCTTATTCATTTCCTTTCTCAGTTATCACAATCATACCAAATAGTATTCTCTTTCATAGTCCAACATTTATATTACACTTCATTTCAAATTACATATTTCACCTTCTCACATATTTGCTTTATCACCACATAATAAAATCACCTTTTACTTTTTGTTTACACAAAATCATTTGCTTCCATTTCCGATATTCACAAGTTCAATTCATAAGCCATGACCTTTGTTCACAATTGACAATACTTAACATTTATACTCATTTAGCATTTAGATACAAATATGCACATTCATCACATATAATCGTTTCCATTCCCTTTTCTTCCTATATTAATTTATTCCATAACACATACACATATTTGCAATAGCAGTGAATTATCATTTAATACAAGGCTTTACAATTAAAATCAATAATCATAGAATTCATTTATGTCAACTTCACTATCATATTACCCAATTCCTCTTGCACTTCTTTGTTATCACTATCCAAGTTTCAATTGTCAAATAATTCATTTTCATATCATGGGGGTTCTCTTTTCCTAGTCTTTACGTTCAACATCATACATATTTAATTAGTTAGAATTTTATATTCAATAACCTAGGGTTTTATAATCTAATTTTCTCCCCTAACACATAACCCTAACAAATCATTATATACTAACTAGAACCCACTCCCTAGAACAAGGCAAAACCCACCCCCTTACCTCAAACACTTGGAGATAAGGTGATTTTGCTTGCTCCAAGCTTGAAAGCCTTGCCACAAATTGAGTTAGAATCCAAAGGAAGAGGGAGGAAACTAATACAAGGGGTATAACAAAACAAATTGTTAAGCTTTAACCATAAGCTTGGAGAAATTCATGAACCAAACTAGAGTTCCCTAGGTGGAAGATTGAAAACTCCAAGGGAGCAAGAGAGAGAGAATCGAACCAAAAGAGAGAGAAAGAGGAAATTAAGAACTTGGGCACTTACTTGGAGTTGAGAAGGAAGGAGATTTGATGATGGATTAGGTGTGAATCACTTGAATCTTGATGGATTAGAGTGAATAAATTTGGTGCCCTAGGAAAGAGAAGAGAAAGAAACGAATTTGAGAAAGAAAGAACGTGTGTTTTGCTTTTATTTTTTTCATCAGCAGTAGCTCTTAATCGATTAAGAGGCGATTAAGAGGCGATTAAGACTTTTCACTCAATCTGACGTTAATCGATTAAATTGCAGCTTAATCGATTAGGAGGCGATTAAGAGGCGATTAAGCTGCACAATTTTGCAGTATCCAGACTTTGAAAGGCCATAACTTCTTCGTTACCCGTTGGATCTTCCTCAAATTTTAAAGCAAGCTTCCCTACATACTAATCTTCACATCCAACGGTGGAATTTGTGTTTAGAGTTGCCAATCTTTTATTTTAAATTTCCTAAAGTTCTATGTTTTAAACCTAGTTCTTCATGTATTTTTGGCTAAATTCTAACTTATATCTCCATTTCTTCTACCCTAAGACCATCCCAACATAGATTATACTTGGAATTAAATTTGGGATGTTACAATCCTCCCCCACTTATTGGAATTTCGTCCCCGAAATTCCGTTAAGTTTAGTAAATGAAGGACCATCCCAATGGTAGGGCTTGTGACTCTTTTCTTTACTTCCCTTCGGTTTCTTCCACCAGTCTTTCGATTTGCCCTTACCTAGACCGAATTTAAATTAGGGTAGGATGTGCTCCCCCACTTGGCATCGACATACCCAATTACCGCTATGCTAAAGGATGTGGGATCGGGTGAATTCGCTTCCGATCGTCCTTCGGATAGATGTAAGGCAGGTGTTGCATTAGCTAGGAACGGGAAAACTCGCAATATTTAGCATTCCGGAATAGTTTTAGAATCTTTCCCAGAATAGATACCCTGGGATCATGGCATGCGAAGATTTTTGTAGGGTAGAACGCCTTAGAGTTTGTCTCCTCACAAGGATTGACTAGCACCGGTAAGATTTAGAACCTTTCAAAAACACCAACATTCATGAACAAGAAGCACCCCAAAAGGTTAAGAGTTTCCCCCCAATGCTTAGTTGAATAGAGCAGACACAATTCCTACTAAATGCTCCACAATCAACTTCTTCCATGAATCGATTAAAAAGAATAGGAAGGAAGGAGTCCACATTAGTTCTGAGATTTACCCAACTACCAAAGGTGAAGGGTACGACAACTTGCCGTTGGCTGGGTCAATTATCGAGATTGTTTGGTCTTAACGCAGGGATTTTACAAATTTGGCACACCCGGCTATTCTTACGAATGGTTATCTAAGAACCAGGAAAAGATTCGAAGCAATTGTCGAATTGTTCAAGATCGGTTTGGTGGATATAATGGTTAAGAATTATTTCTGTAGAGTTTTCTTAACTAATCCTAGGATTCAACATTTAGCTACACTACTTTGGTTGTCTATTTTCACTTTAGAGGTTACAATGATAGCATTTATTGATAGATGCAAGAATTGAGGTGATCAATCCCATCCTCACGTCTACCAACAACACATCACTGTCGGGTTCTGTCAATGATACCATCATTTGACAAATGCAAGGATTAGAGTGATCAGTTCTAACCTTACATTACATCAAACAACAACATCACAACATAATATTGGTCATTTGATGCTAGAATTCTCAAACCTCAGAATTCCCTATAAGGTCTTTCATATGTTATCTATAAGAACAAGATCGAATTTGGAAGGGCAGATATCCAACATGTTTTTTTTAAACAATTATATACCAGAATCTTACCAACTCACTATTTAGCTAACCGAGGAGCAACTAACTCCACAACAATCGAACATAAAAGCATTACGCATGGACTTGTCAAACGTTAGTTACCAGAACAGACCAGTAAGACTCAAATACTAAGTAGATACATAGTACTATAATTATCCTATTATAATCTTAAACTATTGCTATGAGCATCAATTACTCGCTAGGTGAGTAATCACTTGGAGTTTGTACAACTCCATGGCCGAGGAGAAACTGCTCTGATACCATAAATGTAACACCTAAGATTTTTACCCTTAAGACCTCGCTATTAAAAATGTGAATTTGAAATTTCATTTTAATTTAATAAAAATCACCCGTCAAACGGACGAAGTTTTGTTTGTTTTTCGGACTAATCCAAAAGTTCAACCTTTGATAAACAATTTCAAGTAAACAACCAGTAGCCAGCAGGGCTTCAGATTATATATATAAGTCATATCAAGGCCCAATGGGCTCCAAATATATCAGAGTATCAAATATTCAGAGTTTCAGCGGAAAATACTAAGTTTGAATATCAAAAACCATAACATAAAATTTTCTCAAAACAAAACATCCTAAGCCTCACTTAAAAATATTTATAACACATTTACATCATAATGGTGTAGGAGGCTTAGGTCCATATCATGCTCTAAAACCCATAATAACCCTACTCTCCCAGTAAGGGAAAGTACTCCTGCTCGGCCGGGGGCTGTGCCAACTCAATCTCCATACCTGAAAAATGTTAAGGGAGTCAACATTGCACATGAAATAGAAAGCAGTCTCTAACTAGACATAACAACCCGCTAGGTCAAACACAACTAGCAAATAAGCATATATTCACATATTGCACACCATAATCATTTCATTATTTCCATACTCATTATTTATTCCACATTTCCATTTTCATTACTCATTCTAAATTTTCATTTTCTTTACTTTTTATTCTTTTCACATACTCATTTTATTTCGGTACATCACCTCAAATCAGAGGCCAATGCACAAATTCATTCAACACATTTATCACCTCAAACAACAGAAGCCCTCATACTTTTCCTTATTTAAATTATGTGTCCCTCAGGTCAGAGGTCAACACTTCAATTTCTTAATTGACGATGTGTCTCTCAGGTCAGAGGTCAACACACCAATACACATCTCATTCGGTGTCCCTCAGGTCAGAGGTCAACACCCATTCATTTTATTTCCTTTCGTGCCCCTCAGGTCAGAGGTCAACACACACTTTCATTTTAATTCATCCGGTGTCCCTCAGGTCAGAGGTCAACACTCATTAACATTCATTTCATCTTGTGTCCCTCAGGTCAGAGGTCAACACTTTATTACTTTAATTCATTTTGTGCCCCTCATAACAGAGGTCAGCCTAATCATCACTTTCCTTTAATCGTCACCTCAAATCAGAGGCCAACGCACTTATCACATTTTCATTTCACATTACCTCACATCAGAGGCCAAATCATACTTTCATTTTCTTACACAAACAATTATAACACATACATTTGCTCATTCATACGATATCCACATTCTTAACACAATTAAATACAATAGCACACATTCAACACCTAATCATTCTCATCATAAACAATTTATCACAAGTTAAGGAATGTCACCTCAAAACAGAGGCCAACATATATACCACATTCTCAATATTCGGCGCCTCATTTCAGAGGCCAAGAATTATTCACTTTCTTGTTCAATCAATTTTAACACATTTAAATACAACAACACACATTCAACAACTAATTATTCATGTAATTACCTTATTCATTTCCTTTCTCAGTTATCACAATCATACCAAATAGTATTCTCTTTCATAGTCCAACATTTATATTACACTTCATTTCAAATTACATATTTCACCTTCTCACATATTTGCTTTATCACCACATAATAAAATCACCTTTTACTTTTTGTTTACACAAAATCATTTTCTTCCATTTCCGATATTCACAAGTTCAATTCATAAGCCATGACCTTTGTTCACAATTGACAATACTTAACATTTATACTCTTTAGCATTTAGATACAAATACGCACATTCATCACATAAAATCGTTTCCATTCCCTTTTCTTCCTATATTAATTTATTCCATAACACATACACATATTTGCAATAGCAGTGAATTATCATTTAATACAAGGCTTTACAATTAAAATCAATAATCATAGAATTCATTTATGTCAACTTCACTATCATATTACCCAATTCCTCTTGCACTTCTTTGTAATCACTATCCAAGTTTCAATTGTCAAATAATTCATTTTCATATCATGGGGTTCTCTTTTCCTAGTCCTTACGTTCAACATCATACATATTTAATTAGTTAGAATTTTATATTCAATAACCTAGGGTTTTATAATCTAATTTTCTCCCCTAACACATAACCCTAACAAATCATTATATACTAACTAGAACCCACTCCCTAGAACAAGGCAAAACCCACCCCCTTACCTCAAACACTTGGAGATAAGGTGATTTTGCTTGCTCCAAGCTTGAAAGCCTTGCCACAAATTGAGTTAGAATCCAAAGGAAGAGGGAGGAACCTAATAAAAGGGGTATAACAAAACAAATTGTTAAGCTTTAACCATAAGCTTGGAGAAATTCATGAACCAAACTAGAGTTCCCTAGGTGGAAGATTGAAAACTCCAAGGGAGCAAGAGAGAGAGAATCGAACCAAAAGAGAGAGAAAGAGGAAATTAAGAACTTGGGCACTTACTTGGAGTTGAGAAGGAAGGAGATTTGATGATGGATTAGGTGTGAATCACTTGAATCTTAATGGATTAGAGTGAATAAATTTGGTGCCCTAGGAGAGAGAAGAGAAAGAAACGAATTTGGGAAAGAAAGAGCGTGTGTTTTGCTTTTATTTTTTTCATCAGCAGCAGCTCTTAATCGATTAAGAGGCGATTAAGAGGCGATTAAGACTTTTCACTCAATCTGACGTTAATCGATTAACTTGCAGCTTAATCGATTAGGAGGCGATTAAGAGGCGATTAAGCTGCACAATTTTGCAGTATCCAGACTTTGAAAGGCCATAACTTCTTCGTTACCCGTTGGATCTTCCTCAAATTTTAAAGCAAGCTTCCCTACATACTAATATTCACATCCAACGGTGGAATTTGTGTTTAGAGTTGCCAATCTTTTATTTTAAATTTCCTAAAGTTCTATGTTTTAAACCTAGTTCTACATGTATTTTTGGCTAAATTCTAACTTATATCTCCATTTCTTCTACCCTAAGACCATCCCAACATAGATTATACTTGGAATTAAATTTGGGATGTTACAGGAAACCCCACTTAATATCTATGCCTTGAGTGTTTGATGTGGTAATTTGAATAAGTTGTATGATAAATAATATGAATGATGTAGGTGTTGTTGTATGACCGAGTGTGGGTAAGTAAGAGCGAATTTAAAGAAGTGAGATTTAGAATGATGCTAAGTTGACAATAGAATTTCCCAAAGAATAAAGATTGAATAAAGCGATATCGAGTCGTTAATTGAAAAGGATGAGAAAGTGAGGGGTGAATGAAAAATAAACCACGTAAAGAAAGAAAATAAGATAAAGACAAGAACATATATGGTTTGCGAATACCAGGACGTGTAAGACAGGGGACCGTGCACAGTAGGTCGCATGCGCAACATGTGCAGTAAGTCATCAGTGGTTTCCACGCAACGGTTGCGTAAGACGTACGACGGAAGAGCGGGCGCAGCGGTAAGACGCACAAGGGAGATTGTGCGCTGAGGTGGGTTCGCACTACCCAGGTATGTGGATGTCGGGCCGTGTAAGACACACCACTGTGCGCGGTAAGATGCACGTGGGTTGTGCGTTGTAAGTCGTCAGTGGTGAGTGTGCAGTGGTTGGGTAAGACGTACGACGGAAGAGCGTACGCAGCGATAAGACGCACAAGAGAGATTGTGCGCAGTGGTGGGTTCACATAACTTTAATAAAAAAGAGGTAAACAATATGACAAAGAAGAAATAAAAGAGGAACCTTGAGAATATGAAACAATACAAGAGTTAGCGGTAATCAAAGCGCGAATTCTCGGGCGATGTATGTGTATGTAATTGGTCAGAACGATTTGATGTTTATTGGATTGTTTTATATGGTTATATGCTAAATGTGTTTGATTTGGTTATTTACTATGTTTATTGGAATTTCATTCGCTAAGTATCTAGTAATGCTCACATCTTAACTGTTTTTACACAGGTACCGGGACCGAGCAGACTGATTTGGAGGTCGAGCAGGATCACCCTCCCTCACAAGGAGGGTGAGATCGTTTAGTTAGTAATTATGTCGAGTCCTGGGCCGGATTTTGAGTCTGGCTTGTACATATGACCTATGTATGAGGCTTGTACATATGTTTTGATGTAGATGGATGACAGGGCCGGCCCAGGACACACCCCTTTTGGGATAGGGATGTTTTTGGGAAATGGACTATTTCCACTAACTAGGGTATATTATGGGTTTGTAAGCTGATGATACCTACATATGTTTGTTGGAAATAAAGCTTGCCCTAAAGGACGTAAAGAGTTATGCTAGAAGATTTCTAGGAGATAGTTTTGATGATAACAACAAATTCCAAGTTTCAAGTATCAAATTTCAAGCTCAAGTTTCAAGTTCAAGGCTCAAGCTCTCAAGTTCAAAGTTTAGTATAACCTTGCCTATCGGAAATTTGTAAGGTAATGATGAATTTTTATTACAAGTGTTTATGGCCAAATTGCTTGTTCAATTCTAAGGAGAAGAAAAAGAACTTTTGTGAAACAGAATAAAGTATCTCCTCATATGAGGAGAGAAGTTATCTCCTTAATCCATTAATATGGTGACACATGTCATTATTTTTTCTAAAAAAAAATGGTTAAAAATATTGCTTAAACTTATTAAGCGCCACATGAAGCATAGCGAAACAGAGTTGAAAAGAAGAAACAGTTTTCAGTGCCACATGAACCAGCATCCACCGCAAAACCAGCGAAACAGTTTCCACACACACCCACCACCATGGGCCACTGGCACCGTCGCACGTCAGATGTCATTTTCGTGAGCGAGCCGCCACCGGCACGTGCATAATCCAAATCCCTAATCCCCTTTTTCTGAGGGTCGCTAGAGGTGGCGGGTGGTGAACGGTGTGACGACCCAACTTTCTATTCTTAATAAAATGTTCGAAAATACAACCATTTTTTTTATTCATAAGTCAAATCATCATCATTTTCAAATCGTGTGGAAACAACTACAAATATCATGAAGGGTAAACATTGAACTTTCAACTTCATTTCATTGGTCAAAAGAGTACATTCTACATTACATAAAGTTGAATACTTAACTTAGAAACTCTAGGCCATTACAATATATTACATATATTACAACAAAACTTATAACAACCTAGAGCAGCTGGTTCTGATACACCCAAGGAATTGGACCTATGATTCCAATATGGATTCTTTTGAATTAATGGATTCAATGAACACTTGGGTGTTGAATTCTTGTTAGGACCTTGGCGATTCAAACATGAAACTCAATTTCAAGCAATATAACTTAGATTGTTGGAATGAAATCAATTTGAGTTTGAAAGAAAATAAGGAAAGGGGATAGAAGGGGGGGCGCCACACTTGAAGGAACAAGTGATAAGCCTTGGTTGCTCTCAAAAGCTTCACACCTAAGAGATCCCTTTTCACAACCAATGTGTAAGAGAATCACTCTCTTGGAATTGTGAACTAAGTCACGATTTTCACACAAGTTCCAAAACTATTTTATTCATCAAATGAAGCTCCCTTTTATAGGAGTTTTACAAACACCAATGCCAAGCCTTTGTATGGCCGTATGAAACTCTCTTAGGGAAATGGGGAGTTACAAATTAAAGCCTATACATGAATGCTCTTAACTATGGGAATGGGGGTTACTTAACACTATTGATGAGCAAACTTAATACAAGTTTTAAATGCCCTTCAAAGATGGAATTGGACGTGTGATGAGTTGCTATGATCTTGATTCCCTTCATTCTTGACCGTGAGCATGATTTATCATGATGGCTCTTAATCATGTAACCACAAGCAATAACTCTTCATGATTTGTAACCTTCCCTCATTGATTGGCCATGGCATTCATTCTCAATTAATGGCCGAACTCTTCAAGGCTTCCATTGTAACTTCCCTTTTGTTTTAATGCTCATGATTGCCTCATGAATTGATGTTTCAAAGTGTAACCTCCTTGGCTTTAATGGCTGGATTAATGGTGACTTAACTTTGTAACCCTCCATTAAAGCCCTTTCTTCTCATTATCAAATTATAACCATTGCTTTTAATGCATCATGAGTGGTCATTTTAATTTCCACTAAGAAAGCATCAAAGCCTTGATTATTGCTTGATCCTCTTGTACTTCAAAGGTTGATCTTCTTGCGCTTCATACCTTGCTCAACAAGGTGTCCCTTCATTTTTCACTTAGCTTGACTCTTCAAGGTGCTTGCCTAAGCTTACACTTGTAGGATATCTAACAAGACTTTAACATAAACTTAAACATAAAAGTTTGGTGGGAAAAACTCCTAAGCCCTTATTACAAATCACAGCTTAACATAAGCAAAGTTTAAACACAATAACTCTAAAAACTTGAAAGATTTATAATCAATCTTTCATAAAGTCATCCTCTTCCTTTTCTTGATTAGGACTTGAAGTCCTCACCATGTTGGTCTTGAAGGTCCTTGGGCTGACCTTCATCAGGTTCGAAACTCAAAACATAAATAGCATAAGTAAGAGAAACCTGATGAGTAGCATTATCCACATTCCATCATCAAGAACTCAACTCAGTCGTTAGTTCCCCACTGACTTCCAGTTGAGTTTTCCATGAATTCATCATCTGCCACCGGATCGGCATCCTCCACCGGATCCTCATCCTCTATGGGATCCTCCTCCTCCTCCTCCTCCTCCTCATGTGCTGGATCAGATGGCACATAAACTGGAGTCCGAGATCGGGCTCTAGTGGAAGGACGAGAGGGACCAGGAACCTCTAAAATAATTCTTTCCTCAAAGGGTGATGGACTTGGTGGAAGGGTGCGTCTCGGAAAACGTCTTGGTGGTGGTGGTGGTGTTCCATGGCGAAACACAAAATTTGGTGGAATGTGCATAATGTACATCATTGGGATTCTCGTACGACGCGGACGCATCCGGGACCATGGGTTTGGGTGACGGAAAGTAACTTCCACGTCCCCTTCGTACGTGGCCCGGTGCTCCTCAAAATTCCACTCCCCATTAGGGAGCAGCCTCATTTCCACGCACATCATATTCCGTGCCATGACCTACAACAAGGGATTAGGAGTGAGTCATAGCTAAATACAATAACAAATGAGCATAACAGAGGCTAAAAATAACAAGCACATGAAATCAGATAGCATCCAGATTGCAAGTATATATATATGCTCAAACTCATTTAACTCATATTTAATTTCATTAGTGACATGATGCATGCCTACTCCTCATTCATGCTTCACAGTTCGGCATCCTTTCGGGTATCCAATTCAAACCTATGTTTTCTTCGAACTGGAGCGGATTCACATTCCAAGCATCACGATTGATTGAGAGCTAACCTCCATGACATACAGTGTCAGTGGCTTTCTACGCCCTATCCTGTGTTAGTATCTCAAATCAAATCGGAGCAATTCCTTTCACCATCCATGATTCCCATATCATATGCAAATCTTATTTTATTCTTTCATTATTCTCATCAGCATTCCGTTTCGTTAGTTTTCATCCAACTTTTCTTTTAGCTGGTGCTGGTGCTTTTCAAAAAGGACCATCAGCGGCCTAGCCACTTTGCGATGGGTTTACTTACTTTCAATTTTCTATTCAGAAAAATCCATCAGCGGCCCAGCCACTTTTATGATGGTTTTAGAAATAGTGTATAATCATTTATTTAGTAATCTATCGGGGCCTAGCCTCCTATTGGTGGATTTTTATTGCAACGACCCCATTGAGACTCCCATAGAAAACATCAACCAAGTGAGTAAAACTTTCACTGGGACATCTAGGGATCATATCAACCAAATGGGTGTACGCACTTCTGTTGGGACTCCTATAGGGAAATAATCAACCACTAAATAAAATTCCAGTAGGACACCTCCAGGGTAGTCATCAACCAACGGGATTAAGATATTATAGTATTAAACGAGTTAATTATAATAAAATTTTTAGAAAGTAAGTGTTTTCTGAAAAATTGTTCAGACTACTCGAGTTGTTCATGCAAAAATACTCGAGTCTTTAAAGATCCACTCGAGTGTTCTTCCAGTTTCCAGAATACTCGAGTCTTCCTTAAAATACTCGAGTCTTTTTGCTGCAACAGCACCAGTTTTCTGCACTTTCAATACCAATTCGAGTTCCTTGCTTTATTTTTCCATTCCTATGCAAAACAGCAACTTAGGCACATACAACAAACATGTTACAACACTTAACCACAACTGAAACAACATCAAATAGCATCAAATCACAGATTGCATTCAAACTTGAAAATATCCATTTTAAAATGTGAAATTCATTTCCACTTGATTTTAATTTCGAAACACATTACAGTGAGATTTATTAGGTTCATTTAAACTTGTTTGATTCATAAAATTATGGGTCTCTGACCTCCAAGTCAGAATCCCAATTCAAGTTGCATCCCTCTTTGAACCTCTATTGGTTCCTACATTTTTAGCTTGAAATTACTCATTCTAGTATTTAGGTAACTCCTCCCTTACCTCAGAGAAGCTAAAGAAAGGATTGGTTGCAAAGAAAAAGGATTGAATCAAAACTTGATTTCTGGACCGGTGCAAGACTGTTGCACTTGGCTGACTTTGGTCATCAATTTCACAATGAATAAGACATGAAAAAGAATGAAACAAGTTAGCTTTAGAAACTAGGAAATGCCAACTTTAAATAGAAACAAGTTTGAAATCGAAAGAGTTCCTGGATTTACCAAACGGATTCAAGAAAGATGGGTATTTGATGCTGAACTTGCTCTGTTTTCGCAGCTTTGAAAGCTCAACTTTGATTGCCTAGAACTCGACCTACAGAGGGTGGTTTTAAGTGATTCTTGGTTCTAATTCAAGATTGGAATTAGAACTTTAGTTTGTGTTTAGGTTTCGAAGGAAATGGATGAGAATTGAGAGAGAGTGAAGTGATTAAAGTAAGCTCCACAAAACAGAGGAATTTGGACAGAATTTCGGGTTTGGAATGATTTGAATGTGTTTGGGGCTTCATTTCTCACTTATTTATAGTCTATGATTACCCTCCTTCGAAGTAAGGTCCAGCTCTGTGCTTGGAACCTCGAGAAAACACGTTTTGGTGCTAAGTTCAAATGAAAACCGACTTATACACTCAACCATACTGCTCGAACTACTCGAGTCTTTCTCCCAGGACTCGAGTCTTTTTGACGCACCAGCTAGAAAAATTCAGCAACACCAAAGAACACTCGAGTCTTCCATGAAAGACTCGAGTCTTTCGACTAAAATTCAAATTTTTCTAACAGTTAGTTACTATACCAGAGTCTTCCCCAAAATACTCGAGTATTTTAACCTAATTTTAGAAAATTCATTATTTTATTCAATATAATAACATTATTATTTTAAATACTTAATTTTTATTTATTTATTCAAAATATAGGGTCTTACAGATGGTGTGACGGTGCGATATACGGTGATGGGGAACTTGTGGTACAACGGTGGAGAGGCATAGTGGCACTATGGTGGTTGTTGTTTTCACTATCTTAAGTATTGCGTGATTCTTCTGTGCAAATACTCTGTTTTTGTTTCACTATGCGTTTGGTTGCAAAAAAAAAGGAAAAAACAACAAACACAACAAACTATCTTATGTACATATAGCAAAGTGAATCAACAAAGATGATACCTGCGAGATCTACATGTGAGGATTTTGTTTAAAAACAAAAAAATACCTGTAGCTGTTACAATTGTTAGAAACTGTATGCGTTAGTTTTGGCAAATTTTGTTAAAAAAATAAAAAGATATATATTATTGACATGAGTCATCACATTAGTGATTTAAGAAGATAGCTTCTCTCCTCCTATGTGGAGATACTTTATTCTGATTACATATTAAGGTTTTTGAGTAAATACAAATAATGTTAAAATGAGGGTATTTTGAGTAGATGAAATATAAAATTAAAATTTGGGTAGATGAAAAATAATATTAAAATGAGGCTATTTTTGGTAGATGAAAAATAATATTAAAATGATAACATTTTGGGTAAATTACATTAAGGATAAAAATAATATTTTTAAATCAATATTTTAGGGACCTAATTATAAAATTTATAAATTAAAAATATGCCCAGATGACGTGTCAAAAAAAATACATGGCTAATTTCTATTGAGTCACATTAAAAGAGTAAAAAACCCTCTATTGTGATAGGGTACCGAAATAAAGCCCTTTAAATTTAACGTACTTCCATGAGAGATTCTATAAGAGTTTCAAGGATATTATAGTATGAGGAAAAATTTGGTGACCTAACACCTGATCACTCTAAACATATATTCTTTGAAACATGGTACTCCAAAACTTATGACGTACCATATCGGGTACATTTTGGATATTGTTATAAGTACCGTACTCCTAGGTACTTGTAACTGGTATGTTAGGTATATTTTAGGTGTGGATTGTACCAATAATGTAATTTTTGCCTTAAAATTTATATTTTAATATTATTATTAGTCTTTCGGTCTTAATATCTTGACTTATTTTAAGCATCAAACTTTAATTTTACAATACTCATGTTATTTTAATGTCAAAATCATTTATTTGCATCTTGTTTATATATATTTATTTATAAAATTTGAATTTATATTGTCGTACCCGTACCTTAGAATTTTAGAAAATGTCATATTTCGTATCCAATATCATACCCGTATCCGGTACTGTACCCGTATTGGTGCAACATAACATATATGTCATGATTTGCCTTATGCGAAATTTATTATTACACAATAATAACGATGTTAATTCTTAGATTTTCACTAATATAAATGAGAAATATAGAAGTTCTGAAAATCATTTTTATTTCAAATTCAAAAAATTCAAACCAAGTTGAACTCTTGCTTTAATTTCATTTTATTGTTATAAATGTAATCTGCTTTAATGACTAAATATTTATACATTCAATTCGGGTTACAACAGCAATATCCTTTTTGACAAGAACCGCCTTGATCAAATTTCTTTGCCAGGCATTGGCTGTTGCAAAGTCCATTTCCACCTGTGCATGGTGCTATGCACGAAGCATCCGTTGGAGGAAGTTCTCGACTTTTCACTACTGGTCCTGCAATAAGAATTTGGTTAACAAAGGAAAGATTTCAGCATATTTAATTTGGAAATTATAAATCATATATTAGGTACCAACAAGTATATATTAAAATTCTTAAAAATAAGGTTTGTTGTAAACTCTTTTTCATACTTTTTTTTCTGCAAGACAAAATATATATTCAACAAGTCTTTCTCAGGTTAAAAAATTGAAAACGTAGTTATTCCCGATGGTAAGGAAATAATAACTTGTTCTAGTTGGTTGTATAATTTATACTAGAAATAAAATAATAAAAGAGACTAAGAGACTAAACTAACTTTTTATTTATTTACCTGAAGCCAAGACCAACACAATGCAAAAAATAACTACGAAAAATGGTTGATGGTTGCGAAAAGCCATTTTATGAGAGTTCTACGCTGAAATTTAAACCCTATTTTTATCAGATAATGGAGAGAATGATTATTATGGCACTATGGTGTACTTTATATACCATCTTTTTTGCTACAAAATTTGGAAATACATATTTATAAATGGAAAAATATATCTGTATTAATGTCAGGATTTATAATATATATACTAATTTTCATTTATAACATTTTATTCCTTTCTTATTTTGTTGTCTAAGAGAATCAAAATCTTTTACCTATTAATTTGATTTATTATATGGTTGGGTTATCATTATTTTTTTCTAATTAGTTTGGTTGATCACATTGTAATTGAATTGAAAAAAATTCAACTCTCTATTATCAATTATATCAATTACTCCATTCGTTACAAAGTAAGTGTCTTTTAAGGTTATAATACGCATATTAAGATCTAAAATTAATATTTTTATTTGTATTAAATTAAGGTAATGTTTATCTAATTTGTTCTTTGTCTCTTTTTTTTTGGTCGAAACCAGTTGGTATTTGGGTTTCATATTTTTTGTGGCCCAACTAATCCACCTCGTATCCGCGAACTGTGGGAGTCTTTGACTCAACGGTATGGATCCTCCCCAGGAATTGTTGCCTCACTAGGAGTCGAGCCTTTGACCCTGAAGTCCCTAAGCGCCCAACCAGTTTTCACTAAGCCAATTGATATAATTATATTTACTATATTTTTTCACTTATTATCAAATTATGGAGAGAATGATTAACGTGGTGTATATTATATACCATCTTTTTTCTACAAAATTTGAAAATACATCTTTATGAATGAAAAGATATAAGTGTAAGACAGTCGAGTTGGTGGCTGCAGGGACATTTAGGATTTCCCCCTCCCCAGGTCATGGGTTAGTCTCAGACCTCCCATGTAAAAAAAAAAAGAAAAGATACAAGTGTATTATCGCGAGGATTTATTATATATTAATTTTCATTTATAACATTTTATTCCTTTCTTATTTTGTTGTCTAAGAGAACCAAAATCTTTGACCTATTAATTTGATTTATTACATGGTTGTGTTATAATTATTTTTTGTGGATTAATTTGCTTCATCATATTTTAATTGAATAGAAAAAAAAAGAAGTCAAACTCTTTTCTTAATTATCAATGATATCAATTACTCCCTCCATTCCAAAATAACTGTTTTGTTTTGTTTTTTTTTACTAAGAGTATAATGCTCATATTAAGATCGGTAATCAGTGAAAGTTAGCATAGATGGTAAGGGATCTGTTGCTACTTAAGCAAGTGGTTAGAGATCACTAGCTCCTCAAGTCTTGCGAATGTAAGAGGTCTCGCCTGGAAGACTTACCCGTGAAAGGGCCTGATCACTCTCTGGCAAGTATACTAGATCGCCAAGTAATATAGTCTAGGAAGACCAGATATCGTTCCCACAGGAACTACGAATTATTTAACTTATTCCTACCCAAGAGTAATTAAAGTAGAATCTATTAAAATTCAGAATTAAATAAATTAATTAAAGGGAGTATTTTGCTGCTGGAAAATTAAAAAAAACAATTAATTAATGGGTAAATGGTGGTTAAGAACTAGTTTCATTAATTATTTCATTTATTTAACATAAATCAATGTTTTCCATTTAAATCAAGAACTAATTAAGAAAATTAGTAAAATCCAGATTCTTCTAATGAAATTACCGTTTTTTATCCAATTTGTTAAATTCTAATTCCTTAGAAATTTAATCTATTGAATAACCATGATTAAGAGCAGTGAATTATGAAGAGTTATATAAAAATCCAAAAGTATTCCTATAAGTTGAATCCTTATATTGTTTAATTGCATAGCCTATTTTAAATCCTAATTTTCCAATTCAGATCTAAAAATCCATAATATGAATTGATCAAGTTCATGCATAACAATAAAAACACAATTAAACACTTGATTTAAAAATTGAAAAACATTAATTCATATAAATAAACTACATAATCAAATCCACCATGTTCCTAACACAAGAGGGTTTAGTTACACATTATAGAGAAGAAGAACAAATAAGAATAGAAGTAATTCATTCCTAAATTACCACTAATCCTTGATTCGAATCTTCAGCCTTCAATGGATTCCTCCTCCGAATGCTCTCCATAGAATGTAATCTCCCTCAATGATGACTGATTATGGCTGCTAATCTCTGCCTAAAACCTAATACTAATCCTAAAATAAACAGATAAAAGTCTAATCTTATCAAAATCCTTCACAATTGATCAGAAATTGGCCCAATTGGGATTTCTCGTACACCGCGCGCCAGGGCGTGCAGACCAGCATGCCTGGGCGCGCCATATCTGATGCCACAAAATTAACGCCGCACGCGCGCCAGGGCGTGCCATTCCCGCGCCTGGGCGTGCTAAAGAACTTCTGACTCCGTTTTTCTCCGTTCTTGTGCCATTTTCAAGGTCTTCTTATATGCTCTTTTCAGCTCCAATAATATTTTCTCCAAATAAAGCTCCGAAACACCTGAAACATACCCAAAACGGATCAAAACGTTCAATGGATTGTAATAAACTAAAAATTCCTAAAACTAATACAAAATACCTATATTTAGAAGAGAAACAAGCCAAAACCCAAGCAAAAGAAAGTGAAATTAAGCCCACAAACATCATATATTAGACCTTCATCACACCCCCAAACTTAGCATTTTGCATGTCCCAGGCAAAAGTAAAATAAAAATTCATAAACTCAAGACTACCCTCTAAATCAAAATATACAACACTTATTCTAAGACTTCGACTCATCAACACAGCCACATATTTACACAAGCTAGCTATTCACATATCAAAACCTGGTTAAAGAAACAAAACCAATCAGAACTCAGAACTAGTGAACACTCTCAACCTCTCAGTGTATATCTCTCATGTGTATCAAGGGTATAAATCAATTCACTCAAGTTCATACAATAGTTAAATGTTACCATAAGTTTGACCATAGACCCAAATCTCCACTGAAATTATTAAAAACATGCACAAATCAAAAGGTCTTTAATTTGGTTGTAACGTGGCCATAGCTGAAAGTGTCAAGGTGGGATAAAAGAAAGAAAAGATGAAACTAAGGGCTAAAATGCTAAACAAATTTCCCTCTAAAAATTATGAATGAGCAATGAATACTATGAGGACTCACACTCAAATCACAACTATTTCAAACTTCTTCTTTTTCAATTTTTACTCTACTACTTCTTCCAAACAAAATGCTTTCTCTTATCATTCATCAATTTCACTTTTTCTCAAATTTCTTTTTTCTTTTATTTTGGAAGAAGAGCAACTCAATAAACACTTTCACAATTTTCACATTTTTGAAATATCCCCCTCTCAATTGCTCATTCAAAATTCCTAAGGTACTCACAAAAATATACAATCAATGCAAGGGAACAAAGAAAAATCATATTTATATCAAGCTCAAAATGGGCAACTAAGGGAAAACAAATCCAACAAAAATCTCTGAAGGCTACAAAAACACCATCCTAAATGCCTTAATTATTTTCATGCATATAATCAATTTATCAATCTCAAAATGGTCACCGGTCAAGTTCTAGAACACAAACTAAAGTGAACACACTCATGAAAGAAATAGGGATCTCAAATCAAAATATTTCAATAAAATCATACCCCATCAAATAGGCTCAAAATCTCACTAAGCTAAAGTCAGTTCACTAATTTCAAGTTCTGAAAAACTTTGTCAAAATAACCAGATTTCAAAAATATTTACAGCTCAACAAATAAATAACATGAGTCATTGAGTCTAATCCTAAACTAAGTATATACACATATCATCAGAAAAATAATCCTAAGTCTAGAATAATTACAAAACCTCTACCTAAGACACAGACCAACACCAAAAATGGGAGAAAAATTCAGATCCGATTTTTTTTTATTTTGTCCACTCCCTCAAACTTAAAGGTTGGCTTGTCCTCAAGCAAACTAAACTAAACATACCTAACTACAAAATAAAAAATTACATGGAATAAATTTGGAACACTTACTACTTGCATCTGAAAAATCATCAGCACTAACAAAAATGAGAAAACATTCCCCCAAACTTTATATAAGTCATGATAAACAAGTGCCCAAAAATAGCACCTCTAATGGGGAGAATATTAACTCATATCCGTTACACAAAATATAGCTTGATGCAAATAACAAATAATCCAAATAAATATCCAAGCAATAAAACTAAAAAAAAAATCCTAGAAAGCAATTACATATTTTTGTTGCACAGGTACAGGACTAGCTGATGGGGAAAAGAGCACAAAATAGATCAATAAATTTTAATTCCCCATTTTCTGGGTATTTTCACCCAGTGCGCGCCCAGGCGTGCAGAGCTGCGTGCCCAGGTGCGCCAGGTCTGTACCTGATGCTTTTTTTTTTAATTAACATGCAAAAAATAAAATAAAAAAAATAACCTACACTAATTTCCTAAAAACTACTAAACTAAGGGAATGCTACCTAAACATTGGGTTACCTCCCAACTAGTGCTTATTTAACGTCACGAGCCTGACGGGTCACCTCCTTTCGGAGGCTAAGGGGACTGCATCTGGTCATTAAGGGAATTTTCAGCACTTGAATGCTGAACCAAATTTAGTGGGGTGAAACACTTCGCCGTACATGGTGGTTTTTCAAAAATATTTATGACAGTTTGCTCACCATTGACACGGAGAATAACCTCTCCCCTAGGAACATCTATCACTGCCCCGGCTGTGGCCAAGAATGGCCTTCCAAAAATCAGAGGAATATTTTCATCCTCATCAATATCAAGGACAATGAAGTCCATGGGCAGTATGAAATCATTAACCTTCACCAAAATATCTTCCACCACTCCATAAGGACGGAAGATGGACTTATCAGCTAATTGTAAAATTGCAGGGGTAGGTTTGATTTCACCTAAGTCTAGTGCATTACAAACAAATAAAGGCATGATATTTACACTAGCACCTAAGTCACAGAGGGCCTTACCAGAGTACTCCTTGCCAATGCTGACGGGGAGGTTGAAGCTTCCTGGGTCCTTCATTTTCGGTGGCAGGTTGCACTTGATGATGGTGCTGCATTTCTCCGCAATCGGAAACGTCTCTTCCGAGAGCATTCCCTTCTTTCATGTCAGCAAGTCTTTCATAAACTCCGCATACAGAGGCATCTGTGCAAGAGCCTCTGCAAATGGGATGTTTACGTTAATCTTTTTGATCATGTCCAGAAACTTGGAGAATTGCCTCCGATCCTCTTCTTTCTTCAACCTCTGAGGATAAGGCACCCTCAAAGGTAGTGGAGCAAGCTTAGCTGATTCCTGGTTGTGATCCGCAAGTGGACCCTGCGTTTTCGATGCTCCTCTTTTGCCTTGCTCTTTCTCCACTTCTTGTTTCTTTTGTTCCTCTTCTTTCTTCTTTTCCGATGCAGTTGTATCACTCTTAGGAAGTGGCTCCTCATATGACTTGTCATTCCTAATGAGGAAACCGCAACAAGTGGTTGGAGAGACAAAGGAACCCTAGGAATACACCTAGAAGGGGGGGTTGAATAGGTGTACAAGATACCTTGAAAGATTTTCGAACGAAACAAATCGAAACAATTAAAACAAAATATTTTTCCAAAAACTCTCAGGTTTACTCGAGTAGATTTCAGAATACTCGAGTATTACTCGATTAAAGACTCGTTTACTCGAGTATATCTGACAGAAATCAGAAAAATCAAGTTTTCATTCGCATACGAAAATCAATCAATTCACATGAAAAATCAGAGATTCAACGGAGATGATTAACGCCTATATTTCTTATTGATTAACCTAATTATGAAAATGATTTTCCCTTTATCAATTTGAACAATTAAAGATTCAATTCAATCAATTATGAAAATCAATCTTTCTAGGTTTTCAACCAAGAACGCAATCAAACGACTTGAATATAAAGAGTAAGGGTTTAGAGATACGACACAACGATTTATCCTGGTTCACTTTCACCCGCTTGAAAGCTACATCCAGTCCCCTCTTCAACCAAGAGAGATTCTTCACTATGAGGAATTAGAGTACTCAAATTACAAGTGATTGCCTCACAAGACTTCCTTCTTGCTAGCCTACAAGAGATAACCGATACCCTTGCCTTGTAATCCTATTGATCTTCTCTCTATTCTAACCTCTACCCCTTGTTGATAATCGACACAACAAGTCTTCAATTGCTTGATGATAATCCACACATCAAGGCTTCTCTTTGCTTGATTCACAACCAAGACTTCTTCTTCTTCAATGAACGTTGCTTGATGATAATCGACACACCAAGGCTTCTTTGTTTGTTGTAGTGGCTTGCCTTATTGCAAAGATTACAACTCAATGAATACACATAACAATCCTAATGAATCTCAATCAATAGCTATGACAAATCACACAAGAGATTCAAAGGTTCTTGATCAAATAATATGAAAATAGAAAAGCTTTGATCTTTGAAATTGAGAGAGAATAGAGTGGCTTGATTCTTTGTAAAATGAATATCAAAATGATGGGTTATAATCACAAAGGTTAGGAAAAGGTTTTTATAGAATACCCAAAAGTTATGGCACTTGAAAACTGATTTTGAGAAGTGAAAATCGTATTTTAAAAATCAGTTCAGCAGTGTTTACTCGAGTAAATTGCAGCATACTCGAGTAGTACTCGATTAAACAAACTCATACTCGAGTAAAACTATACTGCACTTGATTAAAACTTTTTTTCTCAAAAACCAACCTTTCCTTTAAAACCTTTAAGCCACCTATTGATTCTAGGTGAAGTGAAAACTCAAATTATGATTAAATCATGACTTATGAATGAGATTCACTACCCTCTAAACAAACTACCCAAATGAAAACCTATGAAGCTTGAGAGGAAAAAGATAAAACAAAAACAATTACACTCAAACTTAAGTCTTCATGAGCTTGTTCTCTCTTCTTCACTTGATTTTTGTTGATGCTTGTTGAACTTGAACTTGATCATCACATGATAGCTTGTTCAAAACACTTTGTCATTATCAAAACATTCATCATGGAACTTACAATCTCCCCCTTTTTGAAAATGACAAACCATGTTTTGAAGTTCTCCAAAAGTTCTTTGAAGTTGTTGATGCTTTAACAATTTGATCACTTAGTGAGACTCTTGCTCCCCTTCAATAAATGCTTTTGACATTTGAATCCAATTGATAGAAGCTTGATTCTCCCCCTATCTTCAACAACTTAAGCTCAACCTACATAAAAACAACAAAAACAACCTTTCTCCAAACAAACATCTAAAAATCATATTATTTCTCCAACAATCATTTCTCCACCTTTGAGAAACATTCCATTCACTTCAAAACATCATATTTCTCCCCCTTTGGCATTATCAAAAAGTAATATATACCAATTGAAATATAACATCTAAGCCAAGGTAAGAAATCAATGATCATTTCTTTACAACATTTATACCAATTAAACAAATACAATAGAACTATACTTTGCAATGTGATACCAATTGGCAAGAGAATATAACAATGAAATATGATACCAATTGAGAACTAAAATATCATAATGTCACTTAACAAAGAAGATATCAATTGTAAAGAAGTACATATATCAACAAATATTTGATACCAATTGTGATATTTCTTTAATAACAACCAAAGCATGTCACTATATCATGATAACCATCTATGAATCTACTCAATGATACCAATTGAATTAATTAAACATTTAGAAAAGTAATACCAATTGAGAAGATACCATTTGAAGTTCACAAATCTATCAACAACATTTGTACCATATTGTAGGACTTCTTTTGATACCAATTGAAGATGCAAATATGAATAACACTTGTAAGCTCTCTTTGCTCTTCAATCATACCTACAAAACAATCATGCTTTGGTTTTTGGTATCCAAATAGTTTTGGATCCATTTTTGTTAGTGTAGGGACTTTCACCCTTTTTCATCCAAACAAAATCTCCTTTAGGTATACCATGCACTTTAATATAACACACATTTGAAGTATGTCCATGAGTACCACAATAGAAACATGTTGGTGCATTTGAAAAATCAACTTTAGAAAAATCAACAATATTTCTATGAGATTTACTCTTAGCATTAGTATAACCCAAACCAAACTTGTTTGAATTTTCTCTTTGAAAATTTAACAATGTGCGCAATTTAATATCACCACTTGTGAAACTTGCAAGCTTATTTTTCAAAATAGCATTTTCATCTTTAAGCAACTTGCACTTCTCACAATCAACCACAATATTCACTCTACTAGAACAATCACAAGAAGAACTAGCATATATAAGATCAAGAGTTTCATTTTCAAGATTAAGCTCATCAACTTGTTTTTGAATTTCTAAAATCTCTTTTTGATGTTTCAAAATGAGCTTCTTTCTTTCAATGTTTTTCAAAGCTAGTTTTTCAAGTTGTTCATGCATTTCTTCATAAGCATTATATAACAATTCATATTTAGAAGAAATTTCGGATTTAGTATGACTTACATCGCTATCCTCGCTTTGATAACTTGATTCATCATTTGAACTTTGTTCTTCATCATCTACTAGAGTTATCAAGTTGAGACAAGCGACTTCTTCATTATCCGATGAACTACTCGATGTGCTTTTCTTGTTATCTTCATCACTATCCCAAACTATGTATGCTCTTTTATGCTTGGAATTCTTCTTGTCTTTCTCCTTCTTCTTGAGATATCTAGAGCACGAATACTTGAGATGTCCGGGTTTTCCACATTCATGGCAAACTACACCTTCTTTTGAAGTTTTGGTCTTGTAGTGTGGGGAATCCTTCTCTTTACTTTTATCCTTGTTCAACCTTCCTTTTCTCCTTAGAAATTTGTCAAACTTTCTTAGCAAAAGTTTCATGTCTTTTTCATCAATATCGGAATCGGAATCTTCACTATCATCATCATCAGAACTCTCTTTCTTTTTGTAAGATTTACTCTTGACTTTAAGAGCAAGTCCCTTTCTTTCTTTGTTTTTATCCAACTCTTCATTGATATTCAAGCGTCCAAGCTCCATTTCATGTTCTTGAAGCTTTCCGAAAAGTGTTGCTAGATCCATATCATCCAAATCTTTAGATTCAACAATAGCCGTTACTTTTGGTTGCCAATTCCTGTCTAAACATATCAACACTTTGTTAGAAAGTTCACCTATAAGAAAAGTTTTACCAAGAGCAAGTAAATGATTTATAATGTGAGTAAAACGCTTTTGCATATCATTTATAGATTCATTTGGAAGCATTTGAAACAATTCATAATCACGCATTAAAGCATTCAATCTAGCTCTCCTAACCTCACTAGTTCCTTCATGAGTCACTTGTAAAGTGTCCCACATTTCCTTAGCACTAGAACATTGAGAAACTCTAAAGAACTCGTCATAGGATAAAGCGGAGGTAATGATATTCTTTGCTTTATAATCATATTGTACTTTCTTTCTATCATCATCCTTCCACTTATCCTCGGGGATCAATTGTTCTACACCTTCAACTAAACTAGAGGGGATATGAGGACCTTTTTCAACTACTTTCCAAATTTCACTATCTATGGCTTGGATAAAGATTTTCATTCTAACTTTCCAATATGCATAGCCTTCTCTGGTAAACAATGGAGGACGACTTATTGAAGCACCTTCACCACCAAAGGGATTCGTAGAACCCATTGCGGTTACTTAACTAGGATCTTTACGAAAAAGCTCTTATGCTCATGTCTTTCGACCGAGCTCTGATACCAATTGAGGAAACCGCAACTGGTGGTTGGAGAGACAAAGGAACCCTAGGAATACACCTAGAAGGGGGGGTTGAATAGGTGTACAAGATACCTTGAAAGATTTTCGAACGAAACAAATCGAAACAATTAAAACAAAATATTTTTCCAAAAACTCTCAGGTTTACTCGAGTAGATTTCAGAATACTCGAGTATTACTCGATTAAAGACTCGTTTACTTGAGTATATCTGACAGAAATCAGAAAAATCAAGTTTTCATTCGCATACGAAAATCAATCAATTCACATGAAAAATCAGAGATTCAACGGAGATGATTAACGCCTATATTTCTTATTGATTAACCTAATTATGAAAATGATTTTCCCTTTATCAATTTGAACAATTAAAGATTCAATTCAATCAATTATGAAAATCAATATTTCTAGGTTTTCAACCAAGAACGCAATCAAATGACTTGAATATAAAGAGTAAGGGTTTAGAGATACGACACAGCGATTTATCCTGGTTCACTTTCACCCGCTTGAAAGCTACATCCAGTCCCCTCTTCAACCAAGAGAGATTCTTCACTATGAGGAATTAGAGTTCTCAAATTACAAGTGATTGCCTCACAAGACTTCCTTCTTGCTAGCCTACAAGAGATAACCGACACCCTTGCCTTGTAATCCTATTGATCTTCTCTCTAATCTAACCTCTACCCCTTGTTGATAATCGACACAACAAGTCTTCAATTGCTTGATGATAATCCACACATCAAGGCTTCTCTTTGCTTGATTCACAACCAAGACTTCTTCTTCTTCAATGAACGTTGCTTGATGATAATCGACACACCAAGGCTTCTTTGTTTGTTGTAGTGGCTTGCCTTATTGCAAAGATTAAAACTCAATGAATACACATAACAATCCTAATGAATCTCAATCAATAGCTATGACAAATCACACAAGAGATTCAAAGGTTCTTGATCAAATAATATGAAAATAGAAAAGCTTTGATCTTTGAAATTGAGAGAGAATAGAGTGGCTTGATTCTTTGTAAAATGAATATCAAAATGATGGGTTATAATCACAAAGGTTAGGAAAAGGTTTTTATAGAATACCCAAAAGTTATGGCACTTGCAACTGATTTTGAGAAGTGAAAATCGTATTTTAAAAATCAGTTCAGCAGTGTTTACTCGAGTAAATTGCAGCATACTCGAGTAGTACTCGATTAAACAAACTCATACTCGAGTAAAACTATACTGCACTTGATTAAAACTTGTTTTCTCAAAAACCAACCTTTCCTTTAAAACCTTTAAGCCACCTATTGATTCTAGGTTAAGTGAAAACTCAAATTATGATTAAATCATGACTTATGAATGAGATTCACTACCCTCTAAACAAACTACCCAAATGAAAACCTATGAAGCTTGAGAGGCAAAAGATAAAACAAAAACAATTACACTCAAACTTAAGTCTTCATGAGCTTGTTTTCTCTTCTTCACTTGATGTTTGTTGATGCTTGTTGAACTTGAACTTGATCATCACATGATAGCTTGTTCAAAACATTTTGTCATTATCAAAATATTCATCATGGAACTTACACCTAAGAGTCACTACCATTAGACTCTCCTTTGGATTTGTGACAGTGTCACTAGGGAATGTCCCTAGTGACCTCTCTGATAGCTGCTTTGCAAGTTGGCCCACTTGCACCTCCAGGTTCCGAATACTTGCCGCGTGATTGGCAAAGTTAGCCCTTGTCTCCTCCATGAATGTGGTCATGTTAGTGGCTAACTTCTCCATTGCTGCTTCCCAAGTTGGTTTCTGAGGCTGCTGAGTCTTCATTGGTGGGTTGAGAGCTGGGCTGTTCCATGAGAAGTTCGGATGATTTCTGTAGGCTGGGGTGTAGGTGTTGGAGTACATGTTTCTTTGGCCTCCACCACCCACTAGTCGGTGCCTTCCCCACATCTGGTGAGCAATCTCCATTTCGGTGATTTCCTCCACAGAAATCACACACCAGAGTGTTGACTATAGCCACTTGTGTCTGAGCCATCTTCTTCACCAACTCAGAAATTTGTTGTTGTAGCTCCTTGTTTTGTTGAATGATTGTCTGCACTTGACTTGAGCCCAAATCATTGTTCTTCAGAATCATCTTGTCAAAACAACTTGACTGCTGTTGTAGGCCATTGTTTCAATTATCTCCTTTGCCTCTTCAACAGTCTTCTTAAGGAGGGAACCACCAGCTGCTGCATCTATCATTATCTTGTGTGACATTCTCAGCCCAAAGTAGTATAAACGGATTTGCATCCAGTCTGGAATTGCAGGTGTGGGGCATCTCTTCAGCAACTGATTGTACCGATCCCAGGCCTCATGCAAGTGTTCACCTTCCTCTTGCATGAAGGAATTGACATCTTGGCGCAACTTTGCTTGCTTCCCTGCTGGAAAGAACTTGTCTATGAATTTTTTGACAAGCACATCCCAGCTTGAAAGGCTTCCGGGCGGCTGATTCTTTATCCACTAATAAGCATATTCCCTCAAAGAGAGAGGAAACATCCTCATCCTTATTGCCTCCTCTGACGCACCCTCGATCTTGAAGAAATCGAGAATGTTCAGGAAGTTGGCTACATGCTCCGTCGGGTCTTGATTTGGTGCACCCGAGAATTGATCCTGCTTGATAAGATGAATGTATTGGGGATCAATCTCGAATGATGCTGCAGTGATCTCTGGCCGGACAATGCTGGACATGCAAACATCCTATCTTTCTTTGCTTGCTTTTTCCTCCTCTTTGCACTCAACTCCACGTCAGAGTCAATATGCAACACCTCACGGTTTCCTGCAGAATGCAAAAGCATAAAAGAGGGTTAAGCAGCACCCGTCAAGAAAATAAAAAAATAAGAAAAGGAAAAATAAAAACTAAAAATAAATTCTACTAAAAATTACTACAAAGTACCAAAAATAAATTAAATAAATTCTAGTCCCCGGCAACGGCGCCAAAAACTTGATCACTCTCTAGCAAGTATACTAGATCGCAAAGTAATATAGTCTAGGAAGACCAGATATCGTTCCCACAGGGACTACGAATTATTTAACTTATTCCTACCTAAGAGTAATTAAAGTAGAATCTATTAAAATTCAGAATTAAATAAATTAATTAAAGGGAGTATTTTGCTGCTGGAAAATAAATAAAAACAATTAATTAATGGGTGAATGGTGGTTAGGAACTAGTTTCATTAATTATTTCATTTATTTAACATAAATCAATGTTTTCCATTTAAATCAAGAACTAATTCAGAAAATTAGTAATTTCCAAATTCCTCTAATGAAATTACTGTTTATTATCCAATTTGTTAAATCCTAATTCCTTAGAAATTTAATTTATTGAATAACCATGATTAAGAGCAGTGAATTATGAAGAGTTATATAAAAATCCAAAAGTATCCCTACAAGTTGAATCCTTATATTGTTTAATTGCATGACCTATTTTAAATCCTAATTTTCCAATTCAGATCTAAAAATCCATAACATGAATTGATCAACTTCATGCATAACAATACAAACACAATTAAACACTTGATTTAAAAACCAAAAAACATTAATTCATATAAATAAACTACATAATCAAATCCACCATGTTCCTAACACAAGAGGGTTTAGTTACACATTATAGAGAAGAAGAACAAATAAGAATAGAAGTAATTCATTCCTAAATCACCACTAATCCTTGATCTGAATCTTCAGCCTTCAATGGATTCCTCCTCCGAATGATCTCTAGAGAATGTAATCCCCCTCAATGATGACTGATTATGGCTTCCAATCTCTGCCTAAAACCTAATACTAATCCTAAAATAAATAGATAAAAGTCTAATCTTATCAAAATCCTTCACAATTGATCAGAAATTGGCCCAATTGGGCTTTCTCGTACACCGCGCGCCTGGGCGTGTAGACCAGCACGCCTGGGCGCGCCATATCTGATGCCACAAAATTAACGCCGCACGCGCGCCAGGGCGTGCCATTCCCGCGCCTGGGCGTGCTAAAGAACTTCTGACTCCGTTTTTCTCCGTTCTTGTGCCATTTTCAAGGTCTTCTTATATGCTCTTTTCAGCTCTAATAATATTTTCTCCAAATAAAGCTCTGAAACACCTGAAACATATCCAAAACGGATCAAAACGTTCAATGGATTCTAATAAACTAAAAATTTCTAAAACTAATACAAAATACCTATATTTACAAGAGAAACAAGCCAAAACCCAAGCAAAAGGAAGTGAAATTAAGCCCAAAAACAACATATATTAGACCTTCATCAGGGCCCGACAATGTCGAAAGAATTAGTCACCTAATTGCGCGGGTGGATACCTTGGAAAACAAAAAAAAATATTGGTAGTTAATATGTTTATTTGTATTGAATTAATGTAGTGTTTACCTAATTTATCATTTATCTCTTTTATAATCATATTAAGTATATTTTTCCACTTATTATCTCTCTTCTTAAGTAGGTGAGGATATAAAATGAATAATTAACGTTGTATTGGTTTTCTAAACAGACAATTATATAAAAACCAATTTATTTTTCTCTTAAAAATCACTTAAAATGGAACAGAGAGAGTATAAGTGTAACACCCTACCTTAACTACCTTTAATTACCCATTAACCAAAGTAGTGAAGTTAAAATTTCCTTTTTAATTATTAAAAATCTCCCGTCAAATGGACGGAGTTTCCTCTATTTTTCGGACTTTTCCAAAAATTATTTTTCCTGCAACCTAAAAAACATATTCATTTATATCAATCAGAGCCAACAGGCCTATCAACAACACATAAACATACATCAGTGCTAAATCACATAACACGTAACCCCATAATTAAAATAAATTAATTACCCATACAATCTATAATTCCTCCTAACTAACTAACTAACACTCTACCGGAGTGGAGTGTGCACCTGCTCGGCCAACAATTATGTAAGCTCAATCTCTGTACCTGTAAAAATGGTAAGGAGGTGAGCATTACACATAAAATAGGAATAGCAGTTTATGATATGACATAATACCCAACTAAGCCAAACACATCTAGAACAAATAATGCATATATTCATATAACCAAGCCATATCATTCTCACTTGCAAATAAAACCATTTTCATTCAATACACTTTCACATCTTTTATCATGGCATTTTAACCTTTACATTAAGCTGCCTTTTATAAACATTTTTCTTTCTTTCGAGTGTCTTTTGATTCTCATTAAATATCTTGGGAAACTATTCCTATTTTCGTGGACTATCCGATTCGTGCCACATCGCAGTTGGATTCCACACATTTCATCTTTTCGTGGACTATCCGATTCGCGCTACATCGCAGTCAGATTCCAGACATTTCATCTTTTTTGTGAAATGATCCTCTTCGCATGCTAACCGATTCGTGCACATCGCAGTTGGCCCCGGCTCGCATACACTCGCAACCGGCCTTAGGAGGATTAGTTTCAATTGCCCTTTCGCGTACTAACCGATTCGCGTACATCGCAATCGGCCCTGGCTCGCGTACACTCGCAACCGGCCGCAAGGGTTTAGTGTTTATTCTCTTTCGCGTACTAACCGATTCGCGCACATCGCAGTTGGCCCCGATTCGCAAGAGAATAATACATAATCTTTTTCGTGGACTATCCGATTCGCACCACATCGCAGTCGGATTCCACACATAAACATGTATATTACACTGGTTGTGGACTATCCGATTCGCGCCACATCAAAGTCAAATTCCACACATCTTTATATCATATTCTTCATTAAATACTTCTCTCAATCCAATTATTTACTCTTTTCTCCTCAATTGTTATCATTGACTTTCACATTTTCAGAGCATTTTCAACAACAAACCGCATATACACATATACACAAATGTACCCCTAATCTCAAGTACACATAAATTCACAAGTATGCACATATTCATAAATATAACCCTAATCTCAAATATACCCAAATCCAAGTATGCACATATAGCACATAATATCATCACCAGTAAATTCACATTCCAAAATATTTCATTACTTTATGGTCTTAATTTCTAAGTTCTAACTGTCTACTTTAACAACTACCCTAATGTGCAAAATCCTAAAACTGACAACAAACTCTTAGCAAGCACTATATACATACTAGAAACTTATCCCTAAGATAAGGTAATACTCACTCCTTACCTTGCTTTTAGAAAGACATGCTCCTTTTGGTGCGATAAAATCCAAACATATTCAAAGTCTGTAGGGTCTGCCGACCACATAAGGACTCAAGTCTTATTTAAGGGACTCTTCTAAGACCCTTTCCTCGGTTTACTTAGCACAACGTCCCTCGCTCGGACTCATTGGCTCCGAGCGTACGAAAGGACCAGGCTCGGACTTGATGGGGCCGAGCCTCACAAACGGTCTTCAACCCATCGGCTCGGGACTCTAGGGCCGAGACATATCGTCGTAGACTCAGTCTTACCAAGGCTTCCTATCCCTTCCGCAAATCTCTCCTAGATTCTCGCAACAGCCTAGACATGAGATCTTGAGCTGATCCTATCCAGATTCTAAGAGCATAAACCTTCGATATTATCTCACAGAATCCTGGCTCAGATCAACCCTGATACAGGGCCCAGACGGCCCACGTCAGCTTCCTCCAAACCCTATAAAAGGCTCCTTACAGCTAGGGTTTCAGGTACGTGCTCTCATCCCTAAGTTGACACTCTGCACACACTTGTTGACTGGGGAGACCCTGCTTTTCCCGACTGGAACTGCAGAAACACCACAAAGTCACATATTAACACTTGATCCTCTCTTGGGCTCCTGGTTCCATAATCTTGAGCACTTAGAGGGTTAAGGACATAGTGTTCAAGGACACTACATTGGCGCCGTCTGTGGGGATTGAATAACCAGTATTCCCACCCACTGATCTCATGGCAAACGACAATAATGATGGTAATCAAGAAGATCTCCGCCGTCGCCTCCGTGGGAGGCCACCCAAGACCGGGAGAAACGTGAGGGACAGAATTGCTCCGGGAGCACCAACTGGAGGTAATCAGGCTGACGTTCAGACAATTGCGCCAGTTCCAACGACGGATCAGGCACAAGCCACGGTTCCTCCAGCTAGCCAAGTTCTCGTTGAGGGCGGCGGAGGGCAGTCTAACCCTCATACCGTCCCTGATGGCCACGTTTCAGAATGGCGTGACACGGCTGATTCTGGACATCAGTCTCGTCGGGCTGCTGCTGGCTCACGAACTGATGACGATCGACGAGTTGAACGGGCCGATCGGCGTGATCATTCCAGGGCTGACAGGTCCAACAGGGAGATACCTCATTTGACTAGAGGTCGTTTTTGAACTCTTCAAGGTGGTCAGCGTTCTGAAACGGAAGGCAGATCTTACATGACTACTTCTTCGGCACGAAGGAGAGAGGAGTCGATCATGGAGATCTTAAGGACTCAGACTTCTTTAATTGAAAAGCAAAACCAGGCCATTGCTACTCTTCAACATCAGAGCATGGCAAGGATTGCCGAGCAAGGCCCTTACGCGACCTATGGTAATCCGAGAAATCTTCCTCCACCTCCACCCCTCAACCCAAACTTAATCCCAGAACGTATCACTAGGGAACCCCATCCTGGACACCCTTTCACACTTGAGATTATGGCTTTCCAAACCCCGCAGACTTACGTGGGTCATCAGAATATTCCTCGGTACAATGGAACAACTGACCCGATGGACCACATAGCTGCCTACGAGTCCTCTATGATGTTTTATGGAGGAGGGGATTTTATGAAGTGCCGAGCTTTCTCAATGACTCTGGGCTCGGCGCCTTTGAGATGGTTCAATTCTCTACCCGCCAATTCGATCCGATCGTGGGCCGAGCTTAGACAAGCATTCATAAACAGGTACACGGCCAGTATGTCACAGCCCAAATCAGACCACTCACTAGCTGGAGTTGCACAGAGACCCGACGAGTCTCTACGCGACTACCTAGCTCGGTACCAACAAGAGGCCAGTGGCATATCAGGTCTGCAATCAGGATTATCTATTCTCTTGCTCACTCAAGGATTGCAGGATGGAGATTTTAAGGATTGCTTGATTGGGGAACCACCTAAGAACATGGCCGAACTTAGGGAAAGATCCAGGAAATACGTTAATCTAGAGGAATTCCGTAGGATCAGTACCGCAGCAAGGGGTGGCGAAGGACGACATGAGAAAAGTCCTCGTCAAAACGACGTTCGTCAAAATGATCGTTTTCGAGATAGGGGAAGGAAAGATAAAAGAGAAAGAGAGAGAGGGGAAAAACTGCCTCCAAAAGGAAAGTATGATGAATATACCCAGTTGACAGTCCCGAGGAGTCAAATCCTTCGTGAGATTATGCATACAGAGATGCGTAACATCACTCGGCCACCAGCTTTAAGGAAGGTAGCTCAAAAGGATAGGACAAAGTACTGCGAACATCACGGTGGATGGGGGCATACCACCGACCAGTGTACCCAGTTGAAGGACTTAATCGAAGAGATGGTAAGGGATGGTAAGCTTCAACAATATATTGGCGAAGCATTGCGCAAACGCTCCAGGAGAAAGAGTCCTTCACCACCCAAAACCGAACAGAAAAGAACTAGAAGCCCTTCACCACCTGCAGGGGGAGCCTCTACCCAACCATCCGAGAAGGAAAAGAATTCTTTTCTCATCGGCACCATTGCTGGAGGATTTGCAGGTGGAGGGGAAAAGAAGTGTGATCGCAAGAAGTATGTGGGACAAGTCCTTTCGGTGGCCAGCCGACCAATCCAAAAGCCAAGGAAGAAAAACATAGTCATCAGCTTTAGTGATGAGGATTTTGAGGACATCTTACAAGACCATAATGACCCAATGGTAGTTACAGCCAGGCTCGGCAATTACGAAGTCAGAAGGATTCTTGTCGATCAGGGGAGTTCGGCAGACATCATGTTTCTGGATCTGTTTGAAAAATTGAAGTTGAGAAGATCTGATCTCACCCCATTCGAGGGAAGTTTGATTGGCTTCATGGGACATTCAATTGTCCCCTTAGGCCACATCCATCTCCCAATGACCATGGGGGAACCACCCTCTGCTCGGACTGAAATGGTAAAGTGACTAGTTGTCCAGGCCCCCTCAGCATACAACGCCATCTTTGGCCGAACTGCACTCCAATCTTTTGGTGCTGTTGTATCGACGGTCCACTTGGCCATGAAATTCCCAGGGTCTAATGACAAGGTAGTAACAGTGCGGTCCGAACAAGAGTTGGCTCGGAAATGTTATAATATCAGCCTGGGCAAGTTGAAGCTTGATGATGAGAAGATCATGCAAGAACCACTTAACAAGGGAAGTGTCAACTTAGCAGATCTCGACGTAAGAGAGGAGGATGAAACTAGGCCGACCCCTCAAGGGGACTTCAAAAAGGTGATTTTAGGCCCCGACCCTTCTTGTTGCGTCAAGATGGGGGTTGGCCTTTCTGAGGAATTGGAAAAAGAACTGACTGAATTGCTGGTGGAAAACAAAGACTTGTTTGCCTGGACCTCGACAGATATGATAGGACTCAATCCGAACTTCATCTGCCACAGGTTGAGCGTGTATCCTGGAGCCAAGCCAGTATGTCAGAAGAAAAGAAGAGTCGGAGTTGAGAAGGCACAGGCAACAGATGAGAAGGTAGCCGAGCTACTAGAAGCAGGATTTATCAGGGAGGTGGTGTATACTGATTGGTTGGCCAATCCCGTGCTAGTGAAGAAGTCCAATGGGAAATGGAGGATGTGCGTGGACTACACAGACTTGAACAAAGTTTGCCCTAAGGATCAATACCCACTTCCCTGCATCGATAAACTTGTGGATAGCTCGGCGGGTTATCAAAGGCTTTCATTTATGGATGCTTATTCGGGGTACAATCAGATTCCAATGTATCCCCTGGATCAGGTGAAGACTTCATTTATCACAGAAAATGCCACATATTGTTACAATGTGATGCCATTTGGATTGAAAAACGCTGGGGCAACTTACCAGCGGATGATGAACAAGGTGTTCGGCCCCTTGATTGGGCCGAGAATGGAGGTATACATAGATGATATGATTGCAAAGAGCTTGAAAGAAGAAGATCACGCTAAGGATTTGAAGGTAATTTTGGGAAGGATCCGACAGTTCGGCATGAGGTTGAACCCGGAAAAATGCACGTTTGGAGTTCCAGCAGGGTCTTTCCTCGGATTCATGCTTACTGAGCGCGGAATCGAGGCAAATCCAGAAAAGTGCCGAGCCATTCTTGATATGAAGAGTCCGTCAGATGTCAAGGGTGTCCAACAACTGACAGGTCGGGTTGCGGCTCTCTCGAGGTTTCTGTCTCAATCAGCTAGGAAGGCCCTCCCTGGTACAAACTGCTGAGGAAAGAAAAGGAAAAGACATTTGAATGGGACGAGACATGCGAAAAGGCCTTTACTGACCTTAAGCAGTACTTGGCTTCTCCCCCGATCTTGTCTAGTCCGGTAAATGGAGAAATTCTGTTCCTTTACTTATCAGTGGGTGATTCTGTAGTAAGTTCGGCTTTGGTCCGAGAGGAATCTGGCAAAGAATTCCCCATCTATTTCGTCAGCCGAGCTCTTCAGGGACCAGAGTTGAGGTATCAGAAAGTGGAGAAATTGCTTTTTGTCTTGTTATCACAGCTAGACGATTACGTCAATACTTCCAGAGCCACCATATCACAGTCAGAACAGCTCAGCCGATCCGTCAAATACTTCAGAAACCTGATCTGGCAGGAAGAATGGTGACGTGGGCCATTGAGCTTTCCGAGTTTGAAATCACTTTTGAACCGAGGAAGGCAATGAAATCTCAGGCCTTAGCTGATTTTCTCACCGAGTTTACTGAGCCATTGACGAGCTCAAACTTGGATTGGAATATTTATGTTGATGGATCAAGTAACAAACTTGGGGTTGGTGCAGGAATAATCTTGGAGAACTCCGAGGGGGTCACCCTCGAATATTCTTTGAAGTTTGGATTTTCAACTTCGAACAATCAGGCGGAGTATGAAGCCGTATTGGCCGGGCTGAGAATGGCAAAAGAAGTAGGGGCCCGAGAAGTGAAAATTTTCAGCGATTCTCAGTTGGTAGTTTCACAAGTCAAGGGCGATTACCAGGCTAAGGAACCAATCCTTCAAAAGTATTTGGAGAAGGTGAAGTTCCTATCCTCGGAGTTTGCTAAGGTCGAATTCTGCCACATCCCAAGGGAGAGTAACAGCCGAGCAGATATTCTCTCCAAACTTGCTTCGACAAAAAGTCCTGAGAACAACAGAACATTGATCCAAGAAATGGTGCATGGACCTAGCGTTGTCCTCTCTATTTCGCTGGACTCGAGCTGGATTGCTCCGATAACGGGCTACTTGGAACAAGGGGTTTTTCCAAGTAATCCAATAGAGGCCAAGAAACTCGTTAGAAAAGCTTCACAGTTTGCCCTAGTTGATGGAGTCTTGTTTTGCCGAGGGGTCAGCGGCCCAATGCTTAGATGTTTAGACCCTGCCGAAGCAAAACAGGCATTGGAGGAAGTTCACGGGGGCATTGGAAGTCATCATATTGGGGGGAAGTCACTGGCTAAAAAGGTTCTAAGGGCAGGATACTACTGGCCGACTCTTCAACAGGATGCGATCAACCATGTGAAAAGGTGTGACAAGTGTCAATTTCACAGTGATGTGTATCAGAAACCGGCTAAGGAACTCCATTCACTTTCATCTCCCTATCCCTTCTATCAATGGGGAATGGATCTGATTGGACAGTTCCCCACCACTCCAGGACAGCTAAAGTGGGTGATAGTGACCATTGATTATTTTACCAAGTGGGTGGAAGCCGAGCCTCTTGCAACCATCTCCTCGGTGAAGGTGCAGAAGTTCTTTGAGAGGCAAGTTGTGGCTCAGTTTGGAGTGCCACAAGTGCTGGTGACTGACAACGGAACCTAATTCGCGGCAAAGGTGTTCCAAGACTTAGTCAATGCTTTGAACATAAAACATTACTTTTCCTCGGTCGAACACCCTCAGACTAATGGCCAAGTAGAATCTATAAACCGATCTATCATCCAGGGGATCAAGAAAAGACTCGAAGGCGCGAAAGGGAATTGGTTGGAAAACTTGCACGAAGTGCTTTGGTCGTATCGCACCACCATACAAACTTCAACAGGAGAGACACCATATCGGCTCACTTATGGTTGCGACACAGTCATCCCCATTGAAAAGATCATCCCTTCATTCCGAGCTATGCAACAACCGAATCCCCTCAACAACACTTTATTGTGTGAGGATCTTGTTTTATCGGAAGAAGTCAGGGATTTAGCGGCCGAACGAGAAAAGCATGCTAAAATTATGCAAGCAAAAGGGTATAATCGCTCGGTCGTATCCAGAGAGTTCGAGGTAGGCGACCTTGTCTTGAGGAGAGCTGATATTGGTCTCAAAAATGCAAAGGACGGGAAACTGGCCCAAAGCTGGGAAGGACCATACCGAGTTGCCTCCAAGACTAGAACAGGAGCCTACAAGCTCGAAACTCTCTCGGGTGCCCTCATCAACAACACATGGAACGTGGCGAAACTTCGAGCTTATTAGAGTTAGTTTTTCATTGTTTCAATTTCGTTTTCAATAGTTTTAGTTGTTTCATTAATTTTGCTTTTTGAATTGTTTCTTTTTTTTTGATAATGATGTACGCTCGGTTAAACTCCGAGCCCATTGTAATTTGCTTCAAATGAATAAAAGTTCTCGTTATTGAATTCATTGTATCACGTACTTTTCCTCGTAACCGATTAGCCACCGATTATGACGCGAACGATTATGAACAGCTCTAGCAAGAGCTTATAACTCGTCAAGTACTTTAAATAAGATTCCCGATTAAATCATGATTTCATAAAATCATTTTACATCGCGGATAGAGGAACCCACCTCGGCTAAAGTGCTGGAGTTCCGAGGTCTTAACACTTGAATTCTTAACAAAGAGTGTAAAAAGAAGCATAACACGATTACGAATATTATAAAATATTCCAAACGAAACACAACAATATAAGTTTAAACCCATTTACTGGGGCAATTGCAAAAGGGAAAGCAAAATGATAAAGCTACTCTAAGTCGGACAGTACAATGCCGTCGGCGTCAAATTTATCTTCTTCTTCTTCTTCACCTTCGGCATCCTCGGCATTGTCCCCTTCGGAATCCTCGGCCAAATGGTCAGGCAGATCGGCGCTGTTCAGATCTATGGGAGCCCCACTTGGGCCGACAATTCGACCATCCTTTACAGCAAAATTAGGGTCAGCACCCTTGGTCAAGAGCCCAGGATTCAGAATGCGGAGTTGCTCGGCAGTGTTGTAGAAAGAATCCTCAACCCCACGATCCCAGTTGTATAGATGCTCCTTGGCTACTTTCTTGTGTTTGAGTGCTTTTGCTCTCATCTTCTCCAAAGAAGTTCGGAGCCCCAGAATCTCATCCTTAGCATACTCATGCTGCTCTTGAGCCACGGCAGCAGCCTGCTCCATTTTCCGAGCTTTCTCTATCGCCGCTCGGAGAGCAGCAGCGTCTTCCTCAGCTTTTTTCAGAACCTCTTCCGAGCGCTTTATCCTTTCTTCGGCCCCCTGGAGTGTCTCCTCGGCCCTAACCTTGGCACCTTCAGCATCTTGTGCCACCTTTTGCAACCGTTCGTTTTTAGCTGCCAAGGTTTGCAACTTCTTGTTAAGACCTTCAACTTGAAGTTGTAAATAATCCTCCCGCTCGGCTGCCTCGGTCCTTTTCTTCTTTTCCTCGGGGGCCATCCCAGCATGAGCGTCGTCTCCATGATGACCGAGGTGATGAAGTATGCTCGCACCCCTCAGGAGACTCTTCACCAACGACTTACAGTTGTTCTCCCAAGTCCCAGGGGTCCAGGCCTCAATCACTTTAGCATTCTCGGGAGGAAAGACAGTAGCAACAAGTGTATCAGTCATCTTTCGGTGCCACACTGTCTTGGCAGCAGCTTCCTCCTTTCCCTCAGGAATCTCTACCCCTTTATTTGACTTGCTCAAATTAAGCCAATCTCCAGCAAGACCCTTTCCTTTTTCCAGCCGAGACCTCTTGAGGGGACGCTCGGGAGTGCCTTAAGGAGTTGTTTGAGCCTCCACTTCGACGTTTACAGCGTCGATGATACGATCCCCTTTGATCACTGGCTCAACACCTTTGATCCTAACAGTCGGAGTGGCGTTGGGGATAATGGTCGGACTTTCAGAAGGGGTCGGTTCAGAGGATTGACTCATGTTTGGGGAGCCAGATGCAGCTTTGATTGCAGCCAACTGTGATACTCTAGCTGCTCGAGCTTCGCTTTTCTTGGCCTTGGTTGCTTTCTTCCCCATTGTTTCTGCAATAAAAAATGGATCAGTACAAAAAAAATATATATATATATATGTATATACATATATAGTACCCAGTTCGGCCTTCACTTCGTCTCGTGTTTCTTTCAACAGGATTCGTTTGGTATCAATTTGACCATTTGCTTGAAGGTATTCCCAAACATGGTCGCATAATCGCCTTTCGGCTTTTGTCAAATCCGCCTTAAAGTCGAATTGATACAAGGAGGGTCCTCGGTTATAAATGTTAGTCGTCCAACTCAGTGGAAACCGAGGCACGACCTTGATCACTCCACCTTCTTCAACTCGTTCCATGAACCAACATACTCCAGCCCCAGTGTACTCGTATTGGAAGAAGAGAGGTTTGAAAGACTTCCAAGAATCAGTCACCTTGGCGAAGAGGGCATGCCCCCTCCGAGCCTTTAGGGACACCCAAAGCCCCTTGGAATCACCAAACTTATTTACTTGGGGAGCGTATAACCAGAAAAAAGATCGTACAGTTGCTACCAAATTTTCAACGTCACAGAATTGCTGGAAGGCTCAGATGAAAGCCCACCCACTTGGATGCAGTTGGCTAGGAGCTATTCCTAGATGAATGAGGACTTCAATATCGAAGGTGGAAAAGGGCAAGCGGATGCCGACTTTAGTTGCTATTTCTTCGTAGAAATAGAAAAATTGACGATTTTCCGGTACTTGGAAGCATATTCGGTCGTCGATTCCCAAAGGTCTCAATACGAATTCTGAGGCATTTCCATCAGCGCTCGGAGGTGTTAAAATTGGTCGAAGATGGTTAAGACTATCTGTTGTCAGCAATGAAGGTCTCGTCCCTAGCACTTCCCGATCAATAACGGCGTCGTACTGCGCATGATTGGGCGGCAGAGGATATTCTTCAGGGTTGGTAACACACCTGCGCTCCACCATATCTGGGGAAAAAGCAAAAGGCTCGGCGTTAGGATTTTTTACAGCACATGTTTTTATTCTAAAATTAAGGCCGAGCCCTGGACTTTTCCCCCCTCCCTCGGTGGTTCTCCTAAAGTTTCTTCCTCCACGGTATGACGATCGGGGCTTATCCTAACTTGAGCTCGACGCTCGGCAAACCTATAAGCTAACAACCACTTATTCTCTTCTGCGGGATTCGATGGATACTCTACGACTAACGGTTCCATCTCGATGGATCCTGGGCCAAAAGGGGGAGTAGAAGGGTGTACAAGATCATCAATGTCAGAATTTCCAGAATTTCTCTCATCCCCAGAATTCCCAGAAGAACTTGAGTCACTATCACTAGAAGGTTCTTCTCCTAATCTCCTGCAAAGTTCACGGTAAATTCTCCTCAAACCTCTCCATTCTCTCATGATCTAAACGTAAAGAATCCTGAACGCTACTTACCCAGAACAACAACCCAGAACCACGAAACCCAGAATCCCCAAAATCAAAACTCCCTGCAAAACCCAAAACCAAAAACCCCTTTTACAAAAAGAGGAAATCGCAGAAGCAGAAATAAGAAGAGTAGAAGAAAAAATACATGTTTTCAGTTGCTGGAAAGGATGATGATAGGAGAAGGTTGTGGACTCGAAAGCAGGGATAATGGGAAGGAGATTGACAAGAGAAAATAGTGGGATTCTGATTTTAGAAGAAGATTCTGGAGTGAGGAAAGGAAAAATGAAGGAGGGTAGTAAAGAGATTGGAGTAATTCGAACTAATGAAGGAAACTTTTCAGTTTCCCTCCATATTACACATATGGGCCGAAAGCCCGTTAACGCATGCAGCCACTCGTTGGGAGAGACGTGGCGGTTCCAACTGGTACTTTTTCAAATTTCAAAAATTGTAATGATTTGGCACAATTTACAAGATAACGCGCCGTACCTAGAGAAACCAAAACGTCACCTCGAACAATCGTCACGCGTTCGAACTAAGATGTCCAGAAGGTTCAACCCTAAACATATGTTACCTCGTCACAGACTTTCTAAAGTCTTACGAGCTGGGGGCTTGTAGGGTCTGCCGACCACATAAGGACTCAAGTCTTATTTAAGGGACTCTTCTAAGACCCTTTCCTCGGTTTACTCAGCACAACGTCCCTCGCTCGGACTCATTGGCTCCGAGCGTACGAAAGGACCAGGCTCGGACTTGATGGGGCCGAGCCTCACAAACGGTCTTCAACCCATCGGCTCGGGACTCTAGGGCCGAGACATATCGTCGGCTGGTAGATAGACTCAGTCTTACCAAGGCTTCCTATCCCTTCCGCAAATCTCTCCTAGATTCTCGCAACAGCCTAGACATGAGATCTTGAGCTGATCCTATCCAGATTCTAAGAGCATAAACCTCCGATATTATCTCACAGAATCCTGGCTCAGCTCAACCCTGATACAGGGCCCAGACGGCCCACGTCAGCTTCCTCCAAACCCTATAAAAGGCTCCTTACAGCTAGGGTTTCAGGTACGTACTCTCATCCCTAAGTTGACACTCTGCACACACTTGTTGACTGGGGAGACCCTGCTTTTCCCGACTGGAACTGCAGAAACACCACAAAGTCACATATTAACACTTGATCCTCTCTTGGGCTCCTGGTTCCATAATCTTGAGCACTTAGAGGGTTAAGGACATAGTGTTCAAGGACACTACAAAGTCCATTTCTTATGCACGACGACCGGTTCTAAAGCTCCTTCATCGTCTACTCGGGTCATACGAATTAAATAATAATAATCAATATAATGCGTTTTACGAAAAAGGGACTTTAACTTGAAAACAGAGACAAGTTAATTTCGAAAACATTTAATTATCCATAAATCAGAGTCAAAGAAATTTAAACTTCAAATCATTGCTCCATCAATAAAATAGTGCTACTTTATGTTGAAAGTACGCTAACTTTCAAAAGTAACATGTTCATCAAAAATACATTAAAGTTAATTAGTTTTAATTTCAAATCACCAAATCAAATATTAATGATACTTGACGCTATAAATTCAAAACTGAAAGAGAGCATTCCTTATTCAAGAATAAGTTAAAATTACGTTTACTAAGTTCAATAACTACACTTCCTTTCAATTTGAATTTAAAGTCCAAGGTTTCAATCCGAATTAACGTTATGCCGAATCTATTGGATTCCTAATTAATTGAGGTATTGTTTAGTTCAGGGACAATTCAACCTAGCTAAACAACAGCTCACTTACTTAGGAACTTGACACATTTAACAAAAATACTCTTTGAAACTCCTCATTCGACATAACTGTCAACTCAGCATTATACAAGTCAGAGTAACCAATTAAAATCCTTAGATAACACTAATTAAAATAATTATAACTTATAATACCATCAAATTTCCAAAACATAATAAGGTTCCAAAGCAATTTAACACTCTATAATTATTACCATTAACATTAAAATTAGTACTAGTATTAAAATTAAAACACCACATAGAGAAATTAAAAAGGTATTAGAGATATAACCTCAAATCCAATTTTGAAGCAAGAAATAGGCCAAGACCGGTTCGGACAACCCGGTTCAACCCAAACCGCATCAACAATACCTATTCCTTTATGGCGGCAACGGCGTCCACGACCGGCGTCGGTGGCGAAAACGGCCACAGATCGAGACCACAGCAGGGACTTTGTAACACCCCGATTTATATTTAAAAGTTTAACAAACTTAAGTTTAAAATAAAATAGTGAATTAAAAATTTCTTTTTACAAAACAAGTTCACAATACACATTGGGGAATTCATTCATAATATACATAGCTTCAACTGGAATTCCCATCTTTCGAATTGTTCGCTGCGCACTCTGATCTTCAAGCTCCTTGATTATGCACCTAAAATGTTAACCACTAAGGGTGAGACCTTTTCACAACACATTGGATTATAAGATAGTAAAAAAGGTACATAATAGAAACTTAAGAATAATAATTAAATCAAGCCATGGATCAACAAAATGCATCACACTCACATATTAACAAGTTCCAAATACATTTCCATATTCATAATACTGTATGTCACCTCACGGTCAGAGGCCAACATACCAAACCATATTCTCTTTTCATATTCTTTTCCTTTTTCCTTATTTCTCTTCCTCTTTTTATTTTTGCACCACTAGGACTTTGTGCACCTGCTAGGCAATTCACCACCTACTAGGGACTTTACACCTGTCAGGACTGAGACACCCATTAGGCATCACCCGTTAGGACTATGCATTTCTTTCATTTCCATTAATATTCATTTCTCTCAATTCCAGTCCACACTTTATTATCGTTTTTAGGTGGTTATTTAGTGTATTGATCCATTGGCGCACCGACGCCTAACAGGAATTTAGGACCTAATGGGCAATTAGCCTGACAGGCATTGGCCCTAGCAGGCAATTCACCATGTAACACCCCATATCTTCTTATTATAAAAATATACAAAGATAAAAGTTTTGGGAATAATCAAGAAACTTTAAAAGTTATTTCATTAAATTAAATACATAAATCAGAGTTTGGAATAAAACGGACAACTTTAAACTTTTCATTTACAAATTAAGTTTGTACAAAATGTGGGGTACCCTATTACAATATAGAACATTTATACAAAACTAATTTCCTTTCTTTCAACTTGTTCTGTTGCGCACTCTGATATTCAAGCATCTTGAATATGTACCTAAATTGTTAACCACTAAGGGTGAGATTTTTCACAGCTTAGTGAATTAAAAGGACAGTTAACAGTTCATAACAAAACTTAAGATTAACAACTAAATCGAGGATGGAATAACAAAATATATCCTATTCAATTCACTACACAATTCACCCTCACACTTGAGTTCCATTTTCCATTATTAAATTCCGATTCTATAACCAATAACCATATCCCTTCTTCTCCTTTACATTCATTTTTAGTTCTATGACTCTTTAACAATTCAAACACCTCACACTATCACAATTTACTCTATTATAACACTTATCACCAACAACACAAATTCACAAATCAACAGAGAACAAGTAAAGCAGTCGACATACTCAGGTATGTCTCAGAGTACAATGATTTAAGTCATCTCCCTAATGTTCTTCACTTCCTACTTAGACAATACACAAAATAATTTAATATAAACATTTATATAAAATATCAAAATTTTCTAAAAATACGAGGATGACTCTAAACAAACACTAATCGCTACCCACACTCTAATTAAACTATTAATCTCAAATCCTATTATAAACTCTAACTAACCCTAACTCAAAGTGTGGAAAGAGTCTCCCCTTACCTTTTGAAGAGAAGAGGAGAAGGAGAGGGTGAGAATGGCACTCCACCATGCCCTTGGGACAAGCTCCTAAGCTTCTAATTCCTTGCTCCTTAATCAATTTCTAGCTTCCCTTGAGGATTGCCCATCTCCATGTGAAGGATTTAGGGGGTTAGGGTTTGAGATGGGAATTGGGGGTTTGAGAGAAAAAAAGGGGTGAAATTGGTGTTTTAGTTGATGGAGAATGATGAGGAGTTGATGGGGAATGATTCTAGGTTGATGGATTGGAGTTATGTGGTGTTAATTTGATTTTAGAGAAAGATTGGGGAAAATAGAAGAAGAAACTCGTGCAGGATGAAAAAGAAACAATGAGGTTCAACACATTAAAATCGTGTTTTATGTCTGAGTTGACAGTGTTTAATCGATTAACCACTTTGGTTAATCGATTAACACTCATTGTTTACAAAGGATTAATCGATTAATACATGAGTTAATCGATTAGTGCCAGAAGGTGCTCTTAATTCTAATCGATTAAGCTAAGTCTTAATCAATTAGTGGCTGAAGGTGGTTCAAAAATTAATCGATTAAGGGATCTCTTAATCGATTAATGCCCTATATTTTCCTTTGTTTCAAGCACTCTAAGGGTTCTAAGCCATTTCTAACACACCCTAACTTACCCTATCATAATACCACTATCTAAGCACTTCCTAAACACCTCTAAACACACACACACACACAAACATCACTATCATCACTTAATAATAACAAACACACAAATCATAATCACGGAAAGACGAAACGAACTAACAACCGAATTCTAGACTTATCTTCTTCTTAAACACTCGATCTAACCGATCGACTTAAGACAATCCTCTAACCTCACAACCCTAATGCCAATCACTCTCGAGGCATAACCATCAGGGTCGGATTGATCCCGATTGTCTCGCGCATTTATTAAACATCGGAACTCAGTCGAAACGTGAGTTCAAAGGGATTCTCCGAACATAGACACTAGGGTCTATCCTTATACTCAAGGCTCTATCTGTAACACTCTCACATTTATTAGTTAATTTTAGGTTTTATTAAAATTGGAGTTAGAAAATTCCTTTTTAAAACTTAATTCCTTTAAAAGGTTTTACAAAAATCCGGCAGAGTTTCCTCTGTTTTCCGGACTTCCCAAAAATTTTCTTCTTAAAACCTGTCAGCCAGAAATATTTAAAACACAAACCACTACAGTTTAATAGTTATAACAGATCCTAGTGCCCGATTAGTACAAGTTTCCAGGGCAAGCTACCAATTCATAATATAATTTACAAAAATAATTGTCCACTCTTAATATCCAATAAACATTCCACGTAGTGGAATGAAAACCCTGCTCGGCCATATTCCATGTAAGCTCCACTTCAATACCTGCAAAATATAGCAAGAAGGGTAGCATTACACAGAACTTAAAAAGATAAATCCTAAAAGAGACATAGTAATAAACCAAGCCTACACAATTTTTAGCATACATTATTCATTTAATTAATCCTTTCTAGTCCTTTAATTATTCTCATATTCGTTTAGTCTCTGGTTCTCTTATCATTCTCTCATTTCCATTCTTTATTCATTTTCCATTACTTGGCCCACATGCCGGTTACCTTTTCGTTCCTTTATTCTTTTCATTAATTTGACAGGGTCTACCGACCTCCCGCCTTATTACTTTTTATTATTGTGACAGGGTCTACCGACCTCCCGCCTTATTACTTTTTATTATTGTGACAGGGTCTACCGACCTCCCGCCTTTATACCTTTTATTATTGTGACAGGGTCTACCGACCTCCCGCCATTTTACTTCTCATTATGGTGACAGGGTCTAACGACCTCCTGCCGTTTTACTTTTTACTATAGTGACAGGGTCTACCGACCTCTCGTCATTTCACTTTTATCTTTGTGACAGGGTCTACCGACCTCCCGCCATTATATCTTTTATTATTGTGACAGGGTCTACCGACCTCCTGCCGCTCAGTCCATTCCCTTTTAAAATGTATTTCGCACCATTGTACTTCACCTCCACACCGGAAGGTACCTCATACTTTGTGGCCTATGGGTACTTCACCTCCACACCGGAAGGTACCTCATACAAGCTGGCCTGTGGGTGCATTCTTATTTTAAGTACATTCTTATTCATTAATGATTCTCATTCTCATTTCACTTTGCTTGAATTGGCCATATATATTATGTTTTAATTCTCGTCACTAACTCTTAATTATTTCCATTTTCCCTTTCTTTTCTTTTTCTTCTTCTCTTCTTTTCCCTTTTTCCTTATTCTTTTTATTTATTACTCTAGCTTTCGTCTAACCTCATTCTATTAAACTACCATAATTGCATTCGCTCTAGTTGTCTTATCACCTTATCGCTAAATTCTTTTACCTATTACCCTCTTGTATTTGGATTTTAGTTTATCATTTTCCTTTTGATTTCATTACTACCCGACCACTCTTCACTAAGTTTTCATCCGTGCTTCCTTATTGCTTTCGCACTCTAACTTCTCTTTTTCCTCACCTTTAGTCTTAACTCATTCTACACCCTTTGCCTATTACAAACACTCCATACTCTTTTACTCTCACACTCCTCTAATTCCCCTTAATTAATTTCCCTTGGTTTTATTTTGCGTTTGTTCTACACTTTCATTCCATATTAACTCTTTTAATATTCTATTATATTCATTCACTCCAGAACTCATTCTATGCACCTTCAATTTATTCCATTGCCCATTTAAATACACCATTTATTTTTTGCGGAAACTACCCTAAGGTTCATTATATTATTCCTTAATTACCCTATTCTTAGTCACCACTATAAACTCCTAGAATTTACTTTTTAAATAGAGGTAATACGACCCTTCTTACCTCGGACTTTTTAAATAGAACCTGGATTTTAGCTTGGCGACGATGACGGCGTCGGTGTTGCTCCTCGTTAGCAGGAACGATCGCGACTGGACCGAGGAAAGAGCTTTGAGCTTCGAGGTTCTCGACACGAGCCCGACACAATCACGGGTCGATAACGGCGCCGGTGAGATCCGTGGAGAGAGAGAAGGCTCGTGGGTGAGAGAGAGAGCTTGGGAACCGGTGGTGAGGGAAAGAAACAGGTCTTGATGGTGGTGGGTGGTGGTTCAAAGGGCGGTGACGGTTGTAGTGGTGGTGGTGGCGGCTTAGTGGCCGGAGGAGGGAGGAGGAAGAGATGAGGCAAAGAGAGAGAGAGATCTATGGAGAGGAGGAGAGAGAAGGAGGGAGAAAGAGAGAGCTATGGTGGCGGTGGTGGGTCGGAGCGGCGGCCCTGGGGCGGCGGTGGTGGTGCTGGACGGAGGAGCTAAGGAGGAGAAGAGGGAGAGAGAGAGAAGAGAGAGAAAGTGGGGTTGAAATGGGGTTTTCAGCCCCAAAACGCGTTTTTAATGTTGCAGATCGCAGAATACTCGAGTATTTCTGTCAATACTCGAGTATTTCACAAATACTCGAGTATAATGATCAGATACTGCTAGTTTGCTTTTCTATTCTTCTTCTATTTTCCCCCTATCTTCAAATTACCATAACTTCTTCGTTCACCGTCGGATCTTGCTCAAATTTGACGAGCAACTTCTTAAAAATCATACCTTCATTTCCAACGGTGGGAATTGTGTTGTGAGTCTAAAATCTTTTATTTTGAATTTCCTAACGTCGAGTGTTTATAACATCGAAAAATCGATTTTTAACACTCGTTTGGTCTTATTTAAATTTGCTTTTCGATGCCAATGCTCCTTAACTCCTTCATGGCACTCGAAGAATTCCTAATCCATCATTTTAAATCCCTTTTAGGATAATCCTTATTTCCAAATCTTATTATTATTCTAATTATTATTAGAATTAAAATTTGGGTTGTTACATTTCTCCATGTAAGACCCGGGCTGATGAGGGTGGGGAGTGATCGCCGGTGCAAAGAGGCACGAACAAGGAGCGGCTCCTGGCAGGCTTCTAAGAGAGGGGTACATGGATGAACCGACACACCGGAATGAGAGGGTGATCCTGAGACTGTGTAGGAATGGGACTACACAGTACAGGAAGGCTTAAATGAATTAATTAGTACTACCCATATTAACAAGATGCATCTTCTTTTCGGTAGCCCATCACATAAGAACTCCATGGTTAAGCGTGCTTGACTTGGGGTAATTCTGGGATGGGTGACCTCCTGGGAAGTTTTCCCGGGAAGTGTGCGAGTGAGGACAAAGCACGCCGAAAAGACCCGTGTTGGTATGTGGGGAAAGTCGCAATCCATTTGCCTGCCAGGGATGTTACAAATGGTATTAGAGCTGCTCCTCTCCCAGTACGGTGTGGTTCGGGGACGAACCAGGCGGAAGCTGGTGGGCATGTAAGACCCGGGCTGATGAGGGTGGGGAGTGATCGCCGGTGCAAAGAGGCACGGAAAAGGAGCGGCTCCTGGCAGGCACCGGAATGAGAGGGTGATCCTGAGACTGTGTAGGAATGGGATTACACAGTACAGGAAGACTTAAATGAATTGATTAGTACTACCCATATTAACAAGATGCATCTTCTTTTCGGTAGCCCATCACATAAGAACTCCATGGTTAAGCGTGCTTGACTTAGGGTAATTCTGGGATGGGTGACCTCCTGGGAAGTTTTCCCGGGAAGTGTGCGAGTGAGGACAAAGCACGTCGAAAAGACCCGTGTTGGTATGTGGGGATAGTCGCAATCCATTTGCCTGCCAGGGATGTTACACTATCCTAGGATCCTTTATCCACTCACACTATTGAGATCGAAACACTAAAAGGCACTCATAAGGACTTCGGATTTCTTGACACCCGATCCTACACAAACCTACTCACTCAACCACAATCTCACCAATCTAAATCTAAACCGATTACCCTTCGGCTATAACCAACGACTCTAGAACACTTCCCTATCCAAACTTAACGATGCAATCACATAAACCAATATACCTACACACAAGAAGACGAGTACAATTACATACACTCAGGAATGCACACAAGCACACATATCTATGTATATACATTTACAATTACATACACTCACACTATTGAGATCGAAACACTAAAAGGCACTCATAAGGACTTCGGATTTCTTGACACCCGATCCTACACAAACCTACTCACTCAACCACAATCTCACCAATCTAAATCTAAACCGATTACCCTTCGGCTATAACCAACGACTCTAGAACACTTCCCTATCCAAACTTAACGATGCAATCACATAAACCAATATACCTACACACAAGAAGACGAGTACAATTACATACACTCAGGAATGCACACAAGCACACATATCTATGTATATACATTTATCCTAGCTCAACCTAAATACATATACATAAGTATATATAAATAGATATATATATTCATACACACACATGCAAATATCAACAAACACATTCATAAATACAAGAATATAATTAAAAATGCTAGTACCTACGTAGGGATATATTTATACAAATATATACGTATACTAGGAAGACGTTTACAAACACTTATACATATATATATATACACTATGAAAATAGTTGAAAAAAAATCATTTTTAACACGTCATTTCCATATACGCAAAATATTCTTAAATATACTTATTAGGTTAATAAAAACCAGGATGTTACAATTCTCCCCCACTTATAAGAATTTCGTCCCCGAAATTCACTCTTTGAAAAACATTTGAAAAGCATGGAGGAAGGTTTTTACCAAAATTGTTTTGACTAAAACCTTTTAATTTTAACAAAATACATCATAGTTTCAAAAATCATTTAGTTTTCCATAGTAAAATCACAATAACAAAAACAACGGTTTTCTCCAAATCTCCACAATCTTAGACTCTGCTCCCAGTGAGCTCCCCCACTTGGGCTTGGGTTATCCCTATAAACTCAGACTCAATGTCTTAGTTGGGACAAGGTGGTTCTATTCGACTGGTTCTGATCTTTGGTTCTACTTAGTAGGCGCTAAACTTTTCTAATCTTCGAGAACTTCCAAAAGTTGTTGGGTTCTAACAAGGTGAGGTGGTTTCCTCATTGTCTATTTTCTCAACTAATGGTTCTTCTTCCCAGAACTTGCATAAAAATCAATCAGAAGTTCTCTGATAATTCTTATGCCATAGTTGGTTCTATCCTTAGGATACATTTTAGGCTGGGTGGCCTACACTTATGAAGGTTATTCTCATCCCTTAATGCTCTACAAACTAAAGGTATGGTTTACAATTCTATGTTTCTTTGGTTGGGTAATCCGGTCATAGAAGGCGTTGAAAACCCCTAACTTACAACACAACTCTGACAACATAGGTTTTGGCAACTTCACTAATTACTTTGGCATTTCTTAAATCTTGGAAGATTGGAGGCTCTATGATATCTTACATGTGGGTTTTGGTCTTTTGCACGGTCTAAGTCTTGGTTTTGATGAGAAGTTTACGGATGGGTAGTCGGAAACACACTTTTACTAAGGTTACACAAATCATTTTTGCTCGCGCGAACGATTTTCGCTTGAGCGAAAGTTACTCAAAACTTTGGGTTCCACTAAAATTCTCACTTGAACAAATCACTGGTTTTTGCTTATTATATGGTTCTACGGTGGACATTATGGGGTAATCCAAATTGCAGAGTTTCTGAGAAATACTTTATGAAAATAAGACAAGGAAAACAAAACTTTACACATATGCATACGGATGTATTTATATACAAACACAAGCACGTCATGCAAATATATACATATACATACACATAAGCATATTCTGAAAATATGTACACATACACTATCATCCCCATTCTCAAAACTTAGTTCGAAAGCCTTTTCAAAACCATTTCAAGAAAACATTTGATATACATATACATGTATATATATATATATATATACATATAAACATAATTCAACTTAGTGCATCAACTTCCCGATTGAACTTAAATCCCTGGTTCTGTTTAAATAAAATTCTTTGTCTTTCATAAATTCAATTATCACCATTCGGGGTTTAAGTTCAACCGATGGGACTCCACGCTTGACTTTCGTTTAGTGTTGAAGTTACCGAGCTCAATTTAGTAGTGGAAACCAGACACACAAGTTCAATGTAAATGTTGTTATTGTTAGAATTCAACGTGGAAGAACGTTGAAGAGTTTTGATGATGCCAAACAAGGAACAATCAAAGTAAAGTGCAAGTCAAGTTTCAAGAAAAGAGCTTCAAGTTGCTATCTCTCCGTTCTCATTAGGAATCAATGTAAGGCTAGAATAATTGTGTCACTTATGTTTAGGCCTTACATAGAGTTATTGGAGAAGAAGCGTTTTAAATCTAAAAATGTTTTAATTGCGAAAATAGTTTTTCTAAAAACATATTTTTAATGTCTTAATTGATTCACTGTGGAAATATATCTTGGCAACCTCTAGCTGGATTTCTCTAAGTTGTGAAAATCTGTTTTTACAAGTTTTGACAGAGATAATCGATTACTCTTTCAAGATAATCGATTACTTATGTTGCATCATAGGAAAATCCAGAGAGTGTGTAATCGAGTATTTGAACCTGGCTAATCCATTACTTTTTGCATGAAATTAATCGCTTACTTGGCACAGATAATCGATTACTGCAGTTGCATCATATATTTTCCAGAGGCTGTGTAATCGATTATTTGATCAGTGATAATCGATTATATCAGTTGCATCATATATTAAATAGAAGTGAAGTAATCGATTACATGCATGTGATAATCGATTACTGGTTTTTCAAATGAATTTCAAAGTTTCTATTTTTAAAGGGATAATCGATTACCTCCCTGAAGTAATCGATTACCTCAAGTTTTATTGAAAAACGTGTCAGAATCATTTTGATTTATTTCCAGATTTGTTTTTACATAATTGATTCTGATTTATTTTCAAAATTCGAATTTGATTTTATTTTTGAAAATATTCCTTTTTGGTTTAAGATTCAAATCTTTTATTTTATTCATTAAATCTATTTGATTTGGTTTTGATTTTAAAACTTATTTTATTTTATTTCTAAAATCGTTTTTGATTTTGAATTTGAATTATTTCCAAAATTGTTTTTTGATTTGATTCTGTTTTTAATTTTGAAATTCAAATTCAAATCTTCAAAAATCTCTTTATAAGGATGTTTTTATCTCTTTCAAAGTTAACGCTTCTGATAACAATTTTTTTGAGAAAAACGTTTTCACGTTCTATTCTTCTTCTTCTCCAATTCTGAGTTTTGGCCTATGCTATAGTGAAACCTTTATCCATAGCCATTAGAACTTGTATTGTTGTATCAGTGTTATATAGAACACACTTTTGTTAGAAAGCCAAATTGTTGTATCAACACTATTAAGAGTGCACTATAGGTCTTGTACCCAATCATTCATATCCATAACCAGTGTTGTAAGGGGTGTGTAACCCTTAGAGACTAGGGAGTGAATCTCCTAGTGCGGACGTGCGGCATTCGTGGTTGTAGGGTGAGGAACCCTGCTGTGTGGGTAGTGCTAGACGAACGGTGGGGCACCTAGTAGTTAGGCTATCTGGTTGTTGTTGAGGTCCCTAGCGAAAGGAGGTTCCTAGTAGCTTGCGGGACGCTCTGGTTGTATTTGGGGACGCGGGGGCGTCTTTGGATTTTTAGTGAAAAGCTCAAGCGGGTCGCTTGGGGACTGGAGTAGGCTGCTTTGCCGAACCAGGATAAAATCTCCGGTGCAATCTCTTCTATCCCTTATCTCTTTTATTTATTGTTGCGCATATTTTTATTGTGTTAATTATCTCCTTCGCAACGTAAATATAATATATATTAATTTAATTATTTTAAATTAATCAATGCGCGTTAGACCTTTTGTTGTTATAGTGTTTCTTATCTTCGCGCATAATATTAATCGTTGTTATTATTGTTTGCTTCCGCTTGCATAGTCGTTTTCATTGGTTTTAAGAGTTTTCCGCTGCAAAGTTTATCTATTTTATTAAAAACGATTTGAAACCAATGTTTTCGTAAACACCCAATTCACCCCCCCTCTTGGGTGACGGCTGCCAATCCTAACAATTATTCTAACAGTTATGGTTTTCTTAGATTTTAGTCTAACCGATGCCAACTAAGTCACTCGGTTAGATTAGAATCGCGAAAATAAAATATTTGAATTTCATGGTTCCACTCCCAATCTTTGTTCGCTTCCTTTAACACTAAATTAGTCCGCATCCAAACACATTTTGAGGACCTCTTGATTGAATTCGAGCCGCTTCCCAACTTGGGTAAAATTTTCCGTTTATTCTTTCAAATTTCCAATTGGAATAGTTCGGCGGTTTGAATCCGATCGATTAGTTCTCGATTTCTATTTCACTTTTGGCGTCACAACTACTTGAATCAAGATTAGCCATGGAATCGACCGTTAATTTGATTTAAACATTATTTTTCGTCCTCTTTGATACTAATCTAATCAATGTGAATTTAATCACTTGGTTAGACTAGGATCACAGTCATGATTCATTCAAGTCGAACGGTTCCATTTCTAATCACCATTCAATTACTTTGACACAACATGATTCAACAAACATACACTCAAGACATACACAAATACACATAGTCAGACAAAGAAGAAAATAACAAACATTGGGCACCAAGGTTTTATACATAGAAAATCGTTTGCTAATTCATAGTAGTGTACGAATTCCTAGATTTCGACGACTTCACCTCCCAGTAAATGTAATGTCGGATTGGCCAATTCCAACACTACATTAAATTGGGGGTAGTAGCCCTCGCAATCCAATGAATTCCCGTACTACGGTTTCATTTGCCTTAGCATTATTCGGATTTCCTTTGTATGAAACTTTAGCTGTGCATTTGCCTAACACTTAAAACACTTTGATTTTCAACTATACACCTAATACCACTTAGGTTTGTTGTTTGCAATGGGGAACACTTACCATATTCAAAATTTTTCCAATTTTCTCTTCTTTTATCACTTGTCAGTATTCCCTTTGCAAACTCAAACTTATTCCTTTTTCTCTTAACATTAAACTCTCTATCCATACACTTACTCCTCTAGTAACTAGTCGTATGCATACTCATCATCATAAATCATCAACTAACGTTGACGATGTACAACCAATATTCTAAATATGATGCAAATGCAATGCGATGCGAATGCAATGCAGTAAATTTTCCTTTTCTTTCCACTTTGTAACATTTTCACTTTTTAATGCAATGCAATATAATGCAATCACACTTCTCCCTCTTGTACATTGTGCTTCACATTCTCCTCGCAGGGGGGTTCTTCACACAATGTACCACTTTTAACTTTTTAACTTTATTGTCATTGTGCTTCACATTCTCCCCGCAGGAGGGTTCTTCACACAATGTCCACTTTTTAACAATTTCACTTTATGTACATTGCACTTCACGGTCTCCCCGCAGGAGGGTTCTTCATGCAATGTACCACTTTATAACAATTTTCACTTTTTCCTCACATCCCCTCCACACTTTGGGAAAAACAAACTAGGAGTAAATGTCCCTCTTCCTTCCTACATTGCACTTCACATTCTCCCCGCAGGAGGGTTCCTCATGCCATGTAGGCCCCTTTGCACTTCTCGGTCTCCCCGTAGGAGTGTTCTTCTTGCTGGGGAGGAACCATCCTCCGTAGTCACGAAATAGGTAAGTGACCGATAGAACTACTATAGTGTGCACCGGACCAATCACCAATTCAACTAGTACTTCACATTCTCCCCGAAGGAGGGTTCCTCATACTAGTTTACTACTAGGGTGATCAAAGTCCTCTATAGTAACTCCCGTGATTGTTTCATAAACACAATCAAATCACTATCTATTCACAGCCACTAGTCCTATGAACCTTCACATTCTCCCCGTAGGAGGGTTCTTCAGTTCATAGAACCTGGATTCGATAATCTTTCCCAAAATACCTAAGGTCCACCTTTCTTCATGAATGCACGTGTTTCTAGTTCGTTTTAGGGGTATTAACCATCCATTATTTATTTGTATAGATTCATTGGGAGGGTTTTCTAACCTAAGGCATGTGACCATATGATGCAACAATCACAATTCAACTATGCACACACTTATTCACAAAACATTTAGCAACCAATATGCACATTCATTCCTAATCATGCTTAACACTAACATCAAACATGCACAACAAAGAATTGACATTAACAATTTCACTAAACTATAAGTCTCACCCTTATTCAAGAAACTTGAGATTATAGTGTTTGCAGCGGAATCGGGATTACTTTCCCTCAAGTCGAAAAGAAGAACTGCTCTGATACCATATTATAACACCCCATATTTTCTTATTATAAAAATATACAAAGATAAAAGTTTTGGGAATAATCAAGAAACTTTAAAAATTATTTCATTAAATTAAATACATAAATCAGAGTTTGGAATAAAACGGACAACTTTAAACTTTTCATTTACAAATTAAGTTTGTACAAAATGTGGGGTACCCTATTACAATATAGAAGATTTATACAAAACTAATTTCCTTTCTTTCGACTTGTTCTGCTGTGCACTCTGATCTTCAAGCATCTTGAATATGTACCTAATGTAACATCCCGCTATTTCTAATACCTTTAGTGAAATAATTAAATAATTTAATATGATGTTTTCAATATTTTGAGTATCGTAATAAAATTTTGATTTCATCATTATAATTGAAATATGTTTTCTAGTCAAAATAAGTATAAATTTGTTATAATACGTTTTTCAAAAATAAAATAGTACTTTTATTTAGTTTAGTTAACATTTTGTCGGGAAGCTCAAGTGGCAAGTCTTAAAGGCATTTTTATAAATAGTTTCTTTACAAAAATATGTTTAACTTAATATTTTGAGCGTCCCTGTAAATTTTCATAGTGTTCGAAGACTGTTTTATTTTTAGCTTCTGGACTGGTTTAATATATTACCAGTATAAGTTATATATATATATATATAATAATTTTCTATTTCAAAAATTATAAATATTATATTTTATCAAGTTTTATATTAGGATTAAGAAAATATATTTACTTTTGAATTTCGATACTTTTTCTTATCAAATAGCTATTTATAGGGACCGGTAACCTTATTTTTTTTAATCAGTTTCGAGTAATTAAAAATATAATATTGTTGTACTTAAATATATTTTATTTTTGGGATTATCAAACTTTTGGTTATAATCCAAAATACTTACACACATTAACCCACAAAAGAGAGAAAACATAAAATAACATATTTTCCTAATTAACTGCCCTAAGCCCAGCCCAACCCATGTAAAAAGAAAAGAAAAGAAAGGAAGCAGTAGCCATAAGGCCACCACTCGTGAAGGAAGAGTAAGAGACTCACAGAAAGAAAAGAAAATAAGATAGAAGAAGAAGAAGAAAAGTAGCATGGCATAGTTGAGAGAGGAGACTTCGTCTTCTTTCAATTTCTCGGTTTATCCAACATCCAACCGTTCAATCTCAAATCCGTCTTAGGTAAATAACCTTCTCATTTCTCCCTCTACCCATCTACGTAATTTATTCGATGATCCGTCAATATTTTTATTATCCCTATATTTTCAAATAAAGAAATGTTTTGGGGAAAATGATATATTTTTATTGTATAATGATATATATTTATTATTTTGACAAAAAATGAATTTAGTTTATTATATTTATTGATATAAAGATATATATATATATACATATACTTTTACTTTTAATGTTATAATTAGTTTTAACATGTGTCCTTGTTTAGATCCAACACGTTATTGTTGTCCCTGACCCTCGAGTAAGGCGCGGATGCGAACGTTATATGGTTTCTATTGCTAGGATCCCAGGTAAGAGGGTTGTATTACCTTAATTTAGGGCATGATTTCTAGGTTGTTTATAGTGGTGGCTAGGAGTAGAAAAGATTAATTAGAATAATGAACAATAGGGTAGTTAATGTTGATAATAAGTCTGTTATTAAATTAAAGAAATGAACACGCTTATGTTTTGATGAATTGATTATTTTTATTAATTATTGGTTAATTGATTATTTGGTTGGTTATGAATTGATTAATTGTAGTGATTATTTTTATTGATTATTGGATGATATCTGGTTGGTATATAATTATGGAGAAAAAAAATTGACTGCTGCATGTTAGTGTGAATCAAATATGTTTGAATTAAACTGGACTGGATTGTCATTGGGATAAATGAATTTAACAAAAGGCAGCCACTATTGATCGCGTGTCGGGTATCCGTACCCATTAGGTGCCCTGTTAGGACAGAGTCTATTTTAAGGAATAGACTCGAATCCCCAATAGGTGAAGTCCTCACTCAGGTAAGTAAATCCCATAGATCCAAAGTCTCGTTAGGTGTCTGGGACCCGCGCGAGATCAATAGCTGCCTGGTAAATCGATAAAATAAATAATGAAATGTGTAAGAAAGCACGAAAGAAAAGAACAAAGAAAAGGCCCTAACGAGCTAAAGGTCTATGCGGTAAGAAAATCCTGGGTGAAGGTAAGAAATTCCTATTGGGTGAAGACACCATCCTAACAGGTGCATGCAAAAATACCTAATGGTACATGATAAGAAAAGACAAGGAAGGAAAGAAAAGAAGAAAAGAAAGAGGAAAGATGAGAAAAACTAAGGAATCTGAAAAAGAAAGTTAAGAAAATAATTTTGAAGGAAATGTCACATATTGTGATTGTGAATAATGCATGTCTGTGTTGTGAACTACTTGAAAGTGATTATGATTATTACAATGAAAATATAAATGTTAGGCTTAGTTTACTATTATGACTTCTTAGAAATTATTTCCTAAGTTCTGTGTAATGCTACCCTTCTTGCTATATTTTTACAGGTACGGAAGTGGAGCTTACACAAGTTATGGCCGAACAGGTGTACACTCCACATCGTGGAGTGTAATGTAGTCACGAGAGAACCTATATTAATTTGGTGTAATTATTATGGTTTAATTTTTTAGAAGTCTAGAAACTTATGTTATTTTTTGAAAAGGGCATTAGTGCTAGGTAGCCTAAGTTAAATATAATTTTTGGTTTTGTAATATTCTGGACTGGCAGGTTTAAAAGATGAAAATTTTTGTGAGGTCCGATAAACAGAGGAAACTCTGCCGGATTCTCGTCGAAATTTTCAAGTACGAATTTTAATAAAATCTACTCTTAACTAATTAAAAGTGAGGGTGTGACATTTTGGTATCAGAGCAGTTTTCCTCGGCCTTGGAGTAACTCATTACTCCTGTTGTTTACTCACCAAGGGAGTAACTTGTAGTTAGGAATAGACATGTTTTATGACGTATATAAGTGTGATGATAGTGTCGGTTGCTAAGTATAGCATAGCGAGTATTTAAGATTTCTTTTAAGTTGCTTAAGCTATTTGAGAAGAATAGTGAGTTTTTGAGCTTTCTTTTGAATTTTGTTTAAGTTATTCAATAATTATCAGCAAAACCGAAATCTTGTGAAGAAAAAGTGGGTCATATTTAGAAGTGGATAAATGGCGGGACTAAGGAACTGAAATACCCCAACGGGCTAGAGCACTAAGTTGCTACCCCATCGGGAGAAAGTGATCTTTAGTCTCGGACTAAGCAAGCCAATTCTAAACGTGACAACACAACTCAAGACTTCGATATTTTTGAAACGGAAGAATCACCTAACCCAAACTTAAGCGAAATGAGAATGGTCATATCACTGATATGGTGTATGGTTGAGCTTGATCACCTCAGGTGTACATCTATTGGGAGATATAATCATCCCGTCCTAAAGTTTCGGCGAGTATTTTGGGAATTTAGGGATGTCCCAAATTTAGGAGATGTAAGGGTCATTAGTATAGGTGCCACATAGTATGTTCTGGATATTTTTGAATCAGAGTGGCGCAGCGAAAGCGTAGTAGGTGTTACTTAGTCCTAGAAAAGCAGTTCTAGATAGTTGTAGTGATTTGCTAGGTCTATGGTATTAGTGTAGTGTTTGTGAAACCTTAGGATAGATAGAAATGAAAAATGTGCATAATTGTGTATGTTTGATATTAAATGTGCTTGATGCTTACTGATTTTATAGAAATGCCTAAATGATAACTGTGAAATTTGATGATACTTGCTATTATTTGGGATGTGAAATGAATTTTGTTTTGGCACAATAATTTCTGAAAACTCTGTTATTGCATAGTGTTAATATCATAAGTCAATTGATTTTTAAGCATAATAGTATTTTAAAATGAATTTCAATGTTGGGAACCGAACCAGAATCATTCCAAATTGGTTGTTAAGTCGCACTACAAAATTTTTAGAAGGTAACAAGGAAAACAATGACTCCTAAGTAATCGAGCGGTGAATTAACTCATTTCTTAAATCAAGTCACTCGCCGATTAAATAGGAATCCCTTATATGTGACTTTACTCAATTCGGAATGAAACTCAGTTTTCAAACTCGGAATCAAAGGGGATGTACCCGTTCCAACTTTTGAAAATTTACTAAGATGAATTTTCTAGCCATAAACATGTTCTCTTTTATCTCCTGAGTTTGACAATTTTGAGAAATTTTACACCCCTTCATCTAAGTTCTCACGAAGTTAGATGGAGGTATCTTCTTTTGAAAAGATAAGATTTGTGTTGCAAGGTCTGCTTCGAGGATTTTATAAAATTTATTTAGCAGGAATATATGAACGTTTTAAAAGTATAAAGTAATTTGCATGATTGTATTTATGTCATGTGGTGGTTCTCTGAAAATTTTTATGGTTTTCATGGGTTGTTTCATATTTTGTTTTATGGAAATTAATTACTAAGAAAATGATTTCGCAAAAAAAAAAAATCGGGGTTTTTAAGGTAATGAAAAACTGAGTGTCAAGTTGGGATGCTCAGATTGATTTGGAATTTTTTATGTAAAACTTCCTAAGGTTGAGTCAATGTTTTAGGTTCAATTTCAAGCTGTTGGGAGCAAGTTAGTATTTTAAATAAATACGATTTCCTTTACAATCAGTCCTGACAGTTCCAGTGTCTTTGATACTGCGGACGCAAGATAAAACTCAATCCTAACGTGCTCCGATCAGTTTGATAATTTTACCCAACCTTTGGTTAAGTATACTTGATGTCCCTTTAAATTTTGAGATCATTTGGAGTTTGTTTATTACTTTTAAAGAAAACTGACTTAGGTTCAGTCCTCGATAGTTTTGAGTTTGAAAAGATGATCGTAGGGTTAAAACAGAACCTAACAGACTCTGATTGACCTGAAAATTTACCATAATGCTTTTCCATGGGCAGCGACACTATTTGTAAAATTTCATGATAATTGGAATGGAATTGAGATGTTTGTCAAAAGTGCATTCCTGTTACACTTATTTAGTTTTTCTAACTTTGGATTTTCAAACAAATTATGAAAATTTTATTCTCCCGAATCCCTTTTGAACCAATTCTCGAATGTTTGATGATTGCTATGAATGTGTGTATAGATGTAAGATTTAACCCTAAGTTAGGTAAGGTAAACAAGGACTAGATTAGGAGAAATTAGGGATTAAGCCAAGTTGATGTTTGTAAGTATATGCTGATGTGAAATGTTATGTGTATATTTGAATCTTGAGTGATTGATGTAATATATGAATATTTGATTGATGTATGTGCTTGATTAGGGCCTAGGAGTAGTGAATAAGTTGCATGTTGTGGGCTAGACTATAATCAAACCCTTGGGGGTATTGTCGTTTAGAGTGTAGTAGTACCCTTCTCAAACCTTTGATGTAGAATTCCTGAGGGAACCCAGTTGATCCTAGAAACCATTTCCAACTTCCTTGGGAAGTTAAACCTGATTTTTGGAGAATCCAAGACTCATTAGGAGTCTTATTAGTGAGACTCTTGAAATGTTTAGCCGCGAGAAGAGTAAACCTTAGAAAACCTCATAGAGTCTCCACGTCGAGACTAACCAAGTTGAATCCATACTCTTCATAGAATGCAAGAATTTAGTGACGTACTAATGCAAAGTGATATGTCAATTCCAAGTGGGGGAGTGGAATAAAAAAAAAAGAGTGTCGTAGCCGAAAGACCTTGCGTTTGGGATGGTTCTCCATTGAAGGAATTGAACGAAATTTCGGGGACGAAATTCCAATAAGTGGGGGAGAATTGTAACATCCCGCTATTTCTAATACCTTTAGTGAAATAATTAAATAATTTAATATGATGTTTTCAATATTTTGAGTATCGTAATAAAATTTTGATTTCATCATTATAATTGAAATATGTTTTCTAGTCAAAATAAGTATAAATTTGTTATAATACGTTTTTCAAAAATAAAATAGTACTTTTATTTAGTTTAGTTAACATTTTGTCGGGAAGCTCAAGTGGCAAGTCTTAAAGGCATTTTTATAAATAGTTTCTTTACAAAAATATGTTTAACTTAATATTTTGAGCGTCCCTGTAAATTTTCATAGTGTTCGAAGACTGTTTTATTTTTAGCTTCTGGACTGGTTTAATATATTACCAGTATAAGTTATATATATATATATATATAATAATTTTCTATTTCAAAAATTATAAATATTATATTTTATCAAGTTTTATATTAGGATTAAGAAAATATATTTACTTTTGAATTTCGATACTTTTTCTTATCAAATAGCTATTTATAGGGACCGGTAACCTTATTTTTTTTAATCAGTTTCGAGTAATTAAAAATATAATATTGTTGTACTTAAATATATTTTATTTTTGGGATTATCAAACTTTTGATTATAATCCAAAATACTTACACACATTAACCCACAAAAGAGAGAAAACATAAAATAACATATTTTCCTAATTAACTGCCCTAAGCCCAGCCCAACCCATGTAAAAAGAAAAGAAAAGAAAGGAAGCAGTAGCCATAAGGCCACCACTCGTGAAGGAAGAGTAAGAGACTCACAGAAAGAAAAGAAAATAAGATAGAAGAAGAAGAAGAAAAGTAGCATGGCATAGTTGAGAGAGGAGACTTCGTCTTCTTTCAATTTCTCGGTTTATCCAACATCCAACCGTTCAATCTCAAATCCGTCTTAGGTAAATAACCTTCTCATTTCTCCCTCTACCCATCTACGTAATTTATTCGATGATCCGTCAATATTTTTATTATCCCTATATTTTCAAATAAAGAAATGTTTTGGGGAAAATGATATATTTTTATTGTATAATGATATATATTTATTATTTTGACAAAAAATGAATTTAGTTTATTATATTTATTGATATAAAGATATATATATATATATACATATACTTTTACTTTTAATGTTATAATTAGTTTTAACATGTGTCCTTGTTTAGATCCAACACGTTATTGTTGTCCCTGACCCTCGAGTAAGGCGCGGATGCGAACGTTATATGGTTTCTATTGCTAGGATCCCAGGTAAGAGGGTTGTATTACCTTAATTTAGGGCATGATTTCTAGGTTGTTTATAGTGGTGGCTAGGAGTAGAAAAGATTAATTAGAATAATGAACAATAGGGTAGTTAATGTTGATAATAAGTCTGTTATTAAATTAAAGAAATGAACACGCTTATGTTTTGATGAATTGATTATTTTTATTAATTATTGGTTAATTGATTATTTGGTTGGTTATGAATTGATTAATTGTAGTGATTATTTTTATTGATTATTGGATGATATCTGGTTGGTATATAATTATGGAGAAAAAAAATTGACTGCTGCATGTTAGTGTGAATCAAATATGTTTGAATTAAACTGGACTGGATTGTCATTGGGATAAATGAATTTAACAAAAGGCAGCCACTATTGATCGCGTGTCGGGTATCCGTACCCATTAGGTGCCCTGTTAGGACAGAGTCTATTTTAAGGAATAGACTCGAATCCCCAATAGGTGAAGTCCTCACTCAGGTAAGTAAATCCCATAGATCCAAAGTCTCGTTAGGTGTTTGGGACCCGCGCGAGATCAATAGCTGCCTGGTAAATCGATAAAATAAATAATGAAATGTGTAAGAAAGCACGAAAGAAAAGAACAAAGAAAAGGCACTAACGAGCTAAAGGTCTATGCGGTAAGAAAATCCTGGGTGAAGGTAAGAAATTCCTATTGGGTGAAGACACCATCCTAACAGGTGCATGCAAAAATACCTAATGGTACATGATAAGAAAAGACAAGGAAGGAAAGAAAAGAAGAAAAGAAAGAGGAAAGATGAGAAAAACTAAGGAATCTGAAAAAGAAAGTTAAGAAAATAATTTTGAAGGAAATGTCACATATTGTGATTGTGAATAATGCATGTTTGTGTTGTGAACTACTTGAAAGTGATTATGATTATTACAATGAAAATATAAATGTTAGGCTTAGTTTACTATTATGACTTCTTAGAAATTATTTCCTAAGTTCTGTGCAATGCTACCCTTCTTGCTATATTTTTACAGGTACGGAAGTGGAGCTTACACAAGTTATGGCCGAACAGGTGTACACTCCACATCGTGGAGTGTAATGTAGTCACGAGAGAACCTATATTAATTTGGTGTAATTATTGTGGTTTAATTTTTTAGAAGTCTAGAAACTTATGTTATTTTTTGAAAAGGGCATTAGTGCTAGGTAGCCTAAGTTAAATATAATTTTTGGTTTTGTAATATTCTGGACTGGCAGGTTTAAAAGATGAAAATTTTTGCGAGGTCCGATAAACAGAGGAAACTCTGCCGGATTCTCGTCGAAATTTTCAAGTACGAATTTTAATAAAATCTACTCTTAACTAATTAAAAGTGAGGGTGTGACACCTAAATTGTTAACCACTAAGGGTGAGATCTTTCACAGCACAGTGAATTAAAAGGACAGTAAACAATTCATAACAAAACTTAAGAATAACAACTAAATTGAGGATGGAATAACAAAATATATCCTATTCAATTCACTACACAATTCTCCCTCACACTTGAGTTCCATTTTCCATTATTAAATTCCGATTCTATAACCAATAACCATATCCCTTCTTTTCCTTTACATTCATTTTTAGTTCTATGACTCTTTAACAATTCAAACACCTCACACTATCACAATTTACTCTATTATAACACTTATCACCAACAACACAAATTCACAAATCAACAGAGAACAAGTAAACTAGTCGACATACTCAGGTATGTCTCAGAGTACAATGATTTAAGTCATGTCCCTAATGTTCTTCATGTTGGAAACCAACAAGCGGTTCAAAATAGTCTAGAGGGGGGTGAATAGAATTTTGAAGTCTTAATACAAATATTTCGATCACCAAAGAGAATGGATTTGAGAAAATAAATTTTCTTTCAAAAATGTACTGGTTAATCGATTAATTCCAGTATTAATCGATTAATGCCGAAGCTTACTTTCAAACTAATCGATTAACTGAAGCGTTACTCGATTAATGCCGAAAGCAACTTAAAAATTAACCGATTAACAATCGATTTAATCGATTAATCTGAACAGTATCTGATTGAAAATTCAGTTTTAATCGGAATTCAATGGAGATTGCAATGTCTTGATGTACCAACAAATGATGAATGAATGATTGAACAATATCAAGTAAATTTACCAAGCCAATTTAGGTTAATTAACAAGGAATTGAAAAACCCCAAATTAAACCTAATTCAATTGTTCTTGGTTAATGAAAACTAGAAGAAATAAAAGCAAGGAAGACAAGATTTTATCCTGGTTCACTCTCTACCACTGAGAGCTACTCCAGTCCCCTTTATCAAAAGATAAAGAGTTTCTACTAGATACTTCAATTGTTAGAATACAATGTTAAGATGCAACTCTCACTAGTTATCCTATCTTAACCCCTTCAAAGAGTGTACCAATCTCTTTGGTATTCTACCCAATTGAATCCATATCTTGTCCTCTTGAATTTGTTGAAGGATGCTCTCCAACCAAATTCCTTTTCCAATCGCTTTGAGATTCTTCAAAGTCTTGAATTGTGAAATCTTCACTTCTTTGTTAAAAGCTTGAATGATACAACCTTGATGTTTTGAATTGCTTCAACACAAAACTAAAAACTAGAAAACTTGAAAACTTGAATCTCAATAGAACTTAGAATATTGAAAGATCATGAGTGAAGAAAATTGAAAGTTGTTGAATCTTGATATCACAATAGGAAAGTAGTAATAGCTCTTGAAAATCTGAAAGTATGTTTCTCTAATGAAAATTATGAAAGAGTGTGTAACCTTGTCAAAGTAGAAATGAAGTCTTTTTAAACAAAATATTATTTTTCAGAAACAACAGCAATTAATCGATCAAGGTAAAACACACTAATCGATTAACCTGTGTTAATTCGTGCTAATCAATTAAAGTGTAACACACTACTCGATTAACCTTTATTAACACAATCAGTGCTGTACAGTTATTTGAGTTAATCGATTAAGCCTTACGTGCTAATCGATTAACCACTGTAAAAAGTGATTAAAAATAAACCTTTTCAAATATACTTTGACAAATACTTTATTTAGAGCTATTTTATCAAGATTAATATTTCTTCACTATTAATCAAACAATATTATAAATCCAATTGAGATTCCTAATCCTAAAGCTACCACCCACTCTCATGATATGCAAAAATAAAATACATTGATTAGAAATAAAATAAACCTATTCTAATCTTCATGAGTGGTGCTTCCTTTGTTGAATGTTGTTGCTTGGCATAAGTTGTTATCATCAAAACATCAAAACTCTACAAACTCCCCCTTTTTGATGATGACAAACCTTCTTTACAATTAAGCACTAAGTTTTTAAATACTCCCCCTAAATGTAACACACTTAGGAATAATATCTAAAAACTTATCCTACAAAAACAACATCAACAAACATTTTCTCCCCCTTTTGGCATCATTAAAAGTATTGAATTTATTAAAAAAAAATTCCTTGCCAAAAGTTGGAGGTAAGTGCTAACAGTTGCATATATATATATATGAATAAGCACTAAATAGGATAATAAAAAATAATGCAGTAAAACATATAAAGTTGGCCATAACCAAGACCATAATGATACCACATTATCACCAATGAGTGCATAAACCAAAATAGTGCCAAACATACATAAACAGTCCAAATATGCAAATATTAACATCATAATCAGAGTTCATACATATAGTCCAGCAGCAAAAGATACCAAGGAAGTAAACTAGGCCATACACAGACCCTAGGTACATCAACCATAGCCAAAAAACAAAGCTGTCCAGCAAGGTCTAAGTCCATAAAACCATCATAAAACAGCAGAAACAGTTAACAAAACATCATAACCAACAGTGAAAATAGTGCAGCAAAAGTCAGTGAAGTGATAAAATGTGAAAATCAACATAGAAACCAGAAGAACTAAGGGTTAGGAGGGAAATGGTGGGTGAAAAGGCTTGAGAAGTGCTCCATCAATCTTTGCTCCATTGCAACATTCTTAATATCCATACGTTGTTCCATGGCTTCAAGTTGCTCATCAATATGCTGAACCAAAGAAGCATGAGCAGCCTGTGGATCAAACGGGGCTTCCAAATTATTAAAATCTATGAAATCCTCAATATTTGGCCCTTGATCCATGTCCATAGGAGCAGCAGGGGCTGCTTGAGCATCAGGAGGAGGAACAGGAGCAGCTTGGGCAGCTTGAGCAGCTTGCTCCAATGCCTTAATCTGTGACTTCCATAACCAAGTCCTTGAAGGTCTATGAAAAGCAATTTTCATGTAATTGACATGATGAGTGTTAAGACACCATTTTTTCTCTGGATCCTTTTCACAAGGCTCACTATCAGGAATAAGAACTCCATAGTGCCTAAGTAACTTGGTAACATGCATGGGATAAGGAAGATACTGGGTAGATGCAGATTGGGCAGCTGTATGCATCCTAGCTAAAACAATCTTGTTCCAATTAATTTCAACATGCTTCTTAAACCCATAAAAAAGTTTCAAATCGTCCTCTTGGACTTGAGCATAATTTTGATTTCCTTTAGGAAGCAGACAATAAGCTATGATATACAGCAAAACCCTATCATCAGCATGCAATAAAGAGACAATCTTAGTTTTGTTATCCCAAACTTCACCAGTCCTAATAGCATCCTTATACACAGTGACAGCATTAACCTCTAACTCAACAGAATCATTATCACCAAAATATGTTCCCTTGTCTTCCAAACCAAACAGCAAACGTAAATCATCAAGTTTCACAACAAAATGCACACCCCTAACTTGACTTTGAGAAATTGGGGGAAATTCGATTTTGTGGGAAATTTGTGAAATTGGTGATGTATTTAGGTAGGATTGATGTTGGGAGGAAGAAATTAGAGGAGAAAAGAGGTTAATTTGAAGTTTACAGTAGCCCTTCTTGTAACATGCGATTTTCGGATTTAGAGAGAAGAAGAGAGAGTTTCAGAGAAGAGAGAGAAAAGAAAGAGGAAAAATGAGCAAGTGTGCTGAAAACTGGTTTATATAAAATTCACGCGTTAATCGAGTAGTGAAGCCATTAATCGACTAATTTGACCCTTAATCGAGTAGAAAACCCTTAATCGATTAAGTGCGAAAGCTGTTTAAAATTTAATCGAGTAGCAACTTCATTAATCGAGTAAGTGCGAAAGGAGTTTAAAATTTAATCGAGTAGCAGTGTCATTAATCGAGTAATGCCGAAAGAGGTTTAAATTTTAATGGATTAATGACTGCTGTTAATCGATTAATATGCACAAAAACTCAAATTTCGGAAATTTTGAAAAAAAAATGTTTTTCATGCACACAAACACACATATTAACACTTAGCATTTAGCACACAAAATTAAGCAATTAAACATATCGTAGAAACACATACACACACAAACTACTTATCAAGAGAATTATGAAATAATTTTTAAAATACAACAACTCAAAAACACAAAGCATAATGAAATAGGCTTTAAGGTGATTACAAAAATTTCAAATGCAATTAGCTAATAGTAGATTCATCAAAAATACCAAGCTCCCTTCTAATACAATAGAAAGTATCTCTTGGTAATGGTTTTGTAAAAATGTCAGCTAATTGATCTGAGGTTTGAACAAATTCAATAACACAATCACCTTTTTGAACATGATCTCTTAAAAAGTGATGCCTAATCTCAATATGTTTTGTTCTTGAATGTAATACCGGGTTTTTAGTTAAATTAATTGCTGAAGTATTGTCACATTTAATAGGAATTTTTGACAATATTAAACCAAAATCCGAGAGTTGTTGCTTCATCCAAAGGATTTGAGCACAACAACTTCCGGCCGCAATGTATTCGGCTTCCGCGGTTGATAAAGCGACACAATTTTGCTTTTTAGAAAACCACGAGACAAGTGAACTACCAATCAAATGACATGTTCCGCTTGTACTCTTTCTTTCAACTTTACAACCGGCAAAATCGGAATCCGAATAACCAATAAGTTTTAAAAGGGCATCTCTAGGATACCATAAACCGGTATTAGTTGTACCTTTTAAATATTTCATAATCCTTTTAACAGCAGTTAAGTGTGACTCTTTCGGATTAGCTTGAAAACGCGCACACATACAAACACTAAACATAATATCAGGGCGAGATGCAGTTAAATAAAGTAAACTACCTATCATGCCACGATATTTTGTTACCTCAACCGGTTTCCCGGCTTCATCCTTGTCTAAATAGCATGCGACGCTCATTGGAGTTGATGCTTCCTTGCATGACTCCATGCCAAACCGTCTGAGAAGCTCTCTACAGTACTTGCCTTGATGAATGTAAATCCCATCATCAAGTTGCTTAATTTGAAGCCCAAGGAATAAAGTGAGCTCCCCCATCATAGACATTTCGAATTCACTCTGCATAGTGTCAGAAAATTTCTTGCACAAAATTTCGTTCGTTGCACCAAAAATAATGTCATCCACATATATTTGAACCAAAAGTATATCCTTACCAGATCTTTCAATAAAAAGTGTAGTGTCCACAGCACCTCTTTTAAAACCTTTTTCTAATAAAAAGTTGCTTAGTCGGTCATACCAAGCTCTAGGAGCTTGTTTAAGACCATACAAAGCCTTTTTCAATTTAAAAACATAGTCCGGATGTTCAAAACTTTCAAATCCGGGAGGTTGTGAGACATACACTTCCTCTTGAATGTATCCGTTAAGAAAAGCACTTTTTACGTCCATTTGATACAATTTAAAGTTCATTATAGATGCAAAAGCGAGAAGAATTCTAATGGCTTCTAACCTAGCTACGGGAGCATATGTTTCATCATAATCTATTCCTTCTTCTTGGCTATACCCCTTTGCTACCAACCTAGCTTTATTCCTAACAATTATACCCGACTCATCTAGTTTATTCCTATAAACCCAAGGAGTGCCGATTTCAGGACGATCATCGGGTTTTGGCACAAGCTCCCAAACTTGATTTCTTTCAAATTGATTTAATTCTTCTTGCATGGCCATAACCCAATGTTCATCTTGAAGAGCCTCACTAATATTCTTAGGTTCTACTTGCGATACAAAAGCAACATAATAACAAAAATTATTTAATGTGCTTCGGGTTACCACCCCCTTAGCAATGTCACCCAAGATATTCGAGACCGGGTGATTTTTGTTTGACTTCCAAGCAATTGGTAGTTGAGGTTGTGTCTCTTGTGCTAAGTCTTTATCATGTGTTTGCACTTCTCCATGCTCAACTTCATTCTCCACTATTTGTTGTTGTGTTGATTTCTCATGATCCATAAAAGTACCTGCAAGATCATCATCACAAGAAACAACACAATCTCCTTTCGGAGATTCATCAAATGCAACATGCACCGATTCCTCAACGGTTAAGGTCCTTTTGTTAAAAATACGATATGCTTTACTATGGGTGGAATAACCTATGAATATACCTTCGTCGGCTTTAGAATCAAACTTGCCGACCGGATTCTTACCGTTATTTAAAACAAACACCTTACACCCGAATACATGAAAATAGGAGATATTTGGCTTTCGCCCTTTTAAAAGCTCATAAGGTGTTTTATTTAAATGGGACGGATAAGAACCCTATTTATGACAAAACAAGCGGTATTTACCGCATCAGCCCAAAAATAAGAAGGAACTCTAGATTCTTTAAGCATAGTACGAGCAAGTTCCTCTAAAACTCTATTTTTCCTTTCTACAACTCCGTTTTGCTCCGAAGTCCTAGGGGCTGAAAATTGATGATCTATACCAAACTTTTCACAAAACGCATCAAACTTAGCATTTTCAAACTCACCTCCGTGGTCACTTCTAATAGACACTATTTTCAAACTTAGTTGATTTTGGATGAGCTTGGCAAACTTTTTAAAACTTTTATAAGTTTCACTTTTTGTAGATAAAAACAAAGTCCATGTGAATCGAGTAAAGTCATCTACCAAAACAAATCCATAGTAATTGCCACCTAAACTTCGAACTTGTGATGGGCCAAACAAATCCATGTGGATTAGCTCCAATGGCTTTGTTGTGCTTACCACATTTTTTGGTTTAAAGGTGTTTTTAACTTGCTTACATTTTTGACATGAGTCGCAAACGCTATCAAGTTTAAAATTAAGTTTAGGCAAACCAATCACTAAGTCTTTTCGTAAAAGTTTATTTAATTGATTCACATTGACATGTGCAATTCGTCGATGCCAAAGATGAACTTCATCATCAAAAGATTTAAAACATGTTGAAAACAATGAAGTTATCTCATCCAAGTCAATTAAGTAAGTGTTATTAGAACGACGACCTACGAACTTAACACTATCATCTATACAACTCTTAATAAAACAAAATTCTGAAGTAAAGGTCACATTGTTGCCCATATCGCATAGTTGGCTTATACTAAGCAAGTTGTGTTCTAAGCCTTCTACCAATAGGACATTTTCAATGATAAGGTTAGATACGTTACCAATCTTACCCACTCCTAGAATTTTGCCTTTGTTGTTGTCGCCATATGTCACATGACCACCACCTTTTGAAGTAAGTTCGATGAAGTGCGTTTTGTCTCCCGTCATATGCCTCGAACATCCACTATCCAAGTACCATCTACGCTCCTTTGTTCGAAGGCACATCTACAAAACAATGTCATTTACTTGACTTAGGTACCCAAGTTATCTTGGGTCCTTTGATGTTAGTTTGGGGTGAAGTCCCCTTAACAATCCAAACATACTTTCCACTTGGTATACCAAATTTCTTAATATTGCATTTATTTGTAGTATGCCCAAAAATACCACAATAATGACAAGTTGGAGTTTTTGAAAAGTCAATTTTGGAGAAAGTACCAACTTTGCGAAAATTGCGATTTTTGGGTTTGGTATACCCAAGTCCGGTTCTATTACTATTATTCCTTTGATTAGAAAGCAAATGATCTAAGCACGTGTCTCCTCTTGTGAGCCTTGCAATTCTATCATTCAAATTAAAAACTTCCTTTTCAAGAGATTTGCAATTATCACAAGTGGAGTTATCATTTGTTTTCAAATCACAATTGCATGTAGAATTTGCATAAATGAGTTCAAGTGTTTCATTTTGAAGCTTTAGCTCCTCTAGGGAGTTTTGTAATTCCAAAATTTTCTCTTGTTGCTTCAAAATAAAATTCTTTCTTTCAACATTGATTTTTGCTAATTTCTTTAACTCTTTATGCATTTCTACATACACATTATAAAGTTCATTGAAGGAGGGAGAATTAGAATTAGAACTAGCATCGGAAAGATAATCTACCTCATTTGTGTTATCACTTGATTTCATGCTTGAAGATGCTTCTTCATCAAACTTAGTCATCAACAAAGGTTAGCAAGTTCTTCATCTTCCGATGAACTAGATGAAGATTGAATTTCCGGTTCATCCCACACTATGTACGCCCTTTTTCCTTTAGATTGATTGGGCTTGGATTTGTCATTCTTGGCCTTCTTTGAATTTGTTGGACAATTTGATCTATAATGGCCCAGCTTCCCACACCCATGACATATGATGTTGTATTTATTGGTCTTGTTCCTTGGTTGAGCGTTCTTAGAGTCTCTTGATCTATTTCTATTGAAATTATTCTTCTTCTTAAGGAAACGTCCAAGTTTTTTGACCAACAACCCAAGTGTCTCATCATCGATATCCGAGTCGGAGTCATCCACCAAAGAGTGTTCTTCATGTGCCTTTAAGGATTTTGAATTAGTTTTAAGAGCAATCCCTTTCTTCTTTTTATCGGCATCCTCATTCATGGATAATCTCCCTAGCTCCATTTCATGCTCTTGAAGCTTCCCGAATAGTGTTGCTAAATACATTTCGTCAAGATCCTTAGACTCCATAATGGCCGTGACTTTAGGTTGCCATTCCCTGCTAAGACATCTCAAAACTTTATTAACAACTTCACCATTAGTTAGTCTTTTTCCAAGAGCAGAAAGATGATTAATGATGTGAGTAAAGCGCTTTTGCATGTCGCCTATGTTTTCATTTGGCAACATACGAAAGAGCTCGTACTCATGCATGAGAGTGTTAAGCCTAGCCCTTCTAACTTCATTCGTGCCCTCATGTGTGACTTTTAAAGTGTCCCACATTTGTTTTGCATCAGTGCATTGTGATACTCTAAAGAATTCGTCATAAGACAATGCCGAAGTGATGACGTTTTTGGATTTTAAATCATATTGAACTTTCTTCTTATCATCATCATTCCAACTTGCCTTTGGTTTCAAAGAGATGGTATCATTAACTTTTATTTGAGGAATAAAAGGCCCATTCTCTATGGCATTCCAAATTTCCATATCAATAGCTTCTATAAAAATTTTCATTTGGACCTTCCAATAAGCGTAGCCCTCACAATTGAATAGTGGGGGTCGATTAATGGAAGCTCCTTCACCACCAAAAGGATTGAAATTTGAGCCCATTGTTTCCAAAGATTAGGATCTTTTCGAAAAAGCTTTTTAAGGCTCGGTTCTTTCGACCGAGCTCTGATACCACTTGTTGGAAACCAACAAGCGGCTCAAAATAGTCTAGAGGGGGGGGGGGGTGAATAGAATTTTGAAGTCTTAATACAAATATTTCGATCACCAAAGAGAATGGATTTGAGAAAATAAATTTTCTTTCAAAAATGTACTGGTTAATCGATTAATTCCAGTATTAATCGATTAATGCCGAAGCTTACTTTCAAACTAATCGATTAACTGAAGCGTTACTCGATTAATGCCGAAAGCAACTTAAAAATTAATCGATTAACAATCGATTTAATCGATTAATCTGAACAGTATCTGATTGAAAATTCAGTTTTAATCGAAATTCAATGGAGATTGCAATGTCTTGATGCACCAACAAATGATGAATGAATGATTGAACAATATCAAGTAAATTTACCAAGCCAATTTAGGTTAATTAACAAGGAATTGAAAAACCCCAAATTAAACCTAATTCAATTGTTCTTGGTTAATGAAAACTAGAAGAAATAAAAGCAAGGAAGACAAGATTTTATCCTGGTTCACTCTCTACCACTGAGAGCTACTCCAGTCCCCTTTATCAAAAGATAAAGAGTTTCTACTAGATACTTCAATTGTTAGAATACAATGTTAAGATGCAACTCTCACTAGTTATCCTATCTTAACCCCTTCAAAGAGTGTACCAATCTCTTTGATATTCTACCCAATTGAATCCGTATCTTGTCCTCTTGAATTTGTTGAAGGATGCTTTCCAACCAAATTCCTTTTCCAATCGCTTTGAGATTCTTCAAAGTCTTGAATTGTGAAATCTTCACTTCTTTGTTGAAAGCTTGAATGATACAACCTTGATGTTGTGAATTGCTTCAACACAAAACTAAAAACTGGAAAACTTGAAAACTTGAATCTCAATAGAACTTAGAATATTGAAAATTATGTTTCTCTATATGAAAGTATGTTTCTCTATATGAAAATTATGAAAGAGTGTGTAACCTTGTCAAAGTAGAAATGAAGTCTTTTTAAACAAAATATTATTTTTCAGAAACAACAGCAATTAATCGATTAAGGTAAAACACACTAATCGATTAACCTGTGTTAATTCGTGCTAATCAATTAACGTGTAACACACTACTCGATTAACCTTTATTAACACAATCAGTGCTGTATAGTTATTTGAGTTAATCGATTAAGCCTTACGTGCTAATCGATTAACCACTGTAAAAAGTGATTAAAAATAAAGCTTTTCAAATATACTTTGACAAATACTTTATTTAGAGCTATTTTATCAAGATTAATATTTCTTCACTATTAATCAAACAATATTATAAATCCAATTGAGATTCCTAATCCTAAAGCTACCACCCACTCTCATGATATGCAAAAAATAAAATACATTGATTAGAAATAAAATAAACCTATTTGTAGTGTCCTTGAACACTATGTTCTTAACCCTCTAAGTCCTCAAGATTATGGTAATCAGGAGTTCAAGAGAGGATCAAGTGTTTATGTGTGACTTTATGGTTTTTCTGCAGTTCCAGTTGGGAAAAGCAGGGTTTCCCCAGTCAACAAGTGTGTGCAGAGTGTCAACTTAGGGATGAGAGTACGTACCTGAAACCCTAGCTGTTATGAGCTATTTATAGGGTTTGGAGGAAGCTGATATGGGCCGTATGGGCCCTGTATCAGGGTAGAGCTAAACCAGGATTCTGTGAGATAATACCGGAGGTTTAAACTCTTAGAATCTAGATAGGATCAGCTCAAGATCTCATGTCTAGGCTGTTAGCGAGAATCTAGGAGAGATTTGCGGAGGGGATAAGAAACCTGAAAGGGTCTGAATCTATCCACAAGCCGAAGGTATGTCTCGGCCCTAGAGTCCCGAGCCTGATGAGTGGGAAACCGTTTGTAAGGCTCGGCCCCATCAAGTCCGAGCCTGGTACTTTTGTATGCTCAGAGCCAACGAGTCCGAGCGGGGGACGTTGGTACTTAGTAAACCGAGGGAAAGGTCCTTGAGGAGTCCCTTAAATGAGACTTGAGTCCTTATATGGTCGGCAGACCCTACAAGCCCCCCAGCTCGTAAGACTTTATAAAGTCTGTGACGAGGTAGCATGTGTTTAGAGTTGGACCTTCTAGATGTCTTAGTTCGAATGTGCAACAGCTGTCCGAGGTGACGTTTTGGTTTCTCTAGGTACGGCGCGTTCTCTTGTAAGTTGTGCCAAATCATTGCAATTTTTGAAATTTGAAAAAGTACCTGTTGAAACCGCCACGTCTCATCCAGCGAGTGGTTGCATGGGTTGATGGGCTTTCGGCCCAAATGCGAAACATGGAGGGAAACTGAAAAGTTTCCATTTCCTTCATTAGTCCGAATCCTTTCAACCTCTTACTACCCACATTCATTTTCCCTTTCCTCACTCCAGAATCCCCTAAAATCAAAATCTCATTATTCTCTTTCCAATCTCCTTTCCATGTCTCCGCCTTTGAATCCAAAACCTTCTCCCATTATCCTTTCCAGCAACTGAAAGCAGGTAACTTCCTATACTCTTCTTATTTTTATTTCTGCAATTTCCTCTGTTTGTGCGATTTCTACTTTTTGTAAAGGGGTTTTGGTTATGGGTTTTGCAGGGAGTTTGGATTTAGGGGGTTTCTGGGTTCTGGGTTTTTGTTCCGGGTTTTGCAGGGAGTCTGGCTTTAGGGGATTTCTGGGTTTTGGGTTTTTGTTCTGGGTAAACTGTGTTTAAGATCCTTTACCTTTAAACCATGAGAGGGTGGAGACGTTTGAGGAGAGTTTATCATGAACTCTGCAGGAAATTAGGAGAGGAACCTTCTAGTGATAGTGATTCTTCAAGTTCTTCCGAGTTTTCTGGGAATGAGGGAGATTCTGAGTTTTCTGGAAATGAGGGAGATGAAATTGATGATTCTATACCCACTTCTACTCCCCCTTTAAACCAGGGATTCACTGAGTTAAAACCGTTAACTGTAGAATACCCCTTGAATTTCGCCGACGAGAATAAGTGGTTGGTAGCTTATAGATTTGCCGAGCGCCGAGCTCAAATTAGAATCAGTCCTGACCGTGGTACCGAGGGAGAAATTTTAGGAAGCTCAACTAGAGAGGGGGGAAAAAGTCCAGGGCTCGGCCTTAAATTTAAAACGAAAACACGTGCTGTAAAAAATCCTAACGCCGAGCCTTTTACTTTTTCCCTAGATATGGTGGAACGCAGGTGTTTGACAAATCCCGAAGAGTACCCGTTGCCGCCGAATCACGCGCAGTACAGTGCCATTTTTGATCGGGAGGTGTTGGGGACAAGACCTTCTTTGCTGACAGAAGATAGTCTTACCCACCTTCGACCAGTTTTAACTCCTCCGAGCGCTGACGGAAACGCCTCGGAATACGTACTGAGACCTCTGGGCATTGACGATCGGATATGCTTTCAAATTCCAGAGAATTCTCGGTTTTTTTACTTTTATGAAGAAGTAGCCACCAAAATTGGTATTCGCATGCCTTTTTCCACTCTTGAAATTGAAGTCCCGAAACACTTGGGCATTGCTTCGAGCCAACTTCATCCGAGCGGATGGGCTTTCGTCCGAGCCTTTCAGCAATTTTGTGACGCCAAGGGGTTGACGACGACTTTACGATCTTTATTTTGGTTGTATGCCCCACAAGTTAACAAATTCGGAGATTCGAAGGGGCTTTGGGTATCGCTAAAGGCTCGGAAGGAGCACGCCCTATTTGCCAAGGTAACTGACTCGTGGAAATCTTTTAAACCCCTCTTTTTCAAATATGAACATACGGGAACTGGAGAATGTTGGTTTATGGAGCAAGTCGTTGAAGACGGAGTAATTAAGTCTGTGCCTCGGTTCCCTTTGAGTTGGACGACCGATATTTATAGCCGAGGGCCTTCTCTATACCAATTTAACTTTAAAACAGAGCTTACAAGATCCGAACGTGGGGTGTGTGATGATGCTTGGACTTATCTTCAAACCCATGGGCAAATAGATACTAAACGAATCTTGTTAAAAGGAACACGGGATGAAGTGAAAGCCGAGCTGGGTATTACTTTTTTTTTTGGTGCTAACCTATTTTTCTTGCAGAAGCAATGGGAAAGAAAGCGACCAAGGCCAAAAAAAGCGAAGCTCGGGCAGCTAGAGTGTCGCAGCTGGCTGCACTCAAAGAGACTGCATCCGGATCTCCAATCAAGGGTCAGTCTTTTGAGCCGACCCATCCTGAAAGCTAGACCTTTATCCCCAATACCACCCCCACTGTAAGGGTTACGGGTGTTGAACAAGTGATCAAAAAGGGTCGTGTTGTCGACGCGGTGAATATTGAAGTGGAAGCTCGTTCATCTCCCCAAGACATTCCCGAGCGCCCTCTCAAGAGGACTCGGCTGGACAAAGGAAAAGGTCTCGCTGGAGATTGGTTCAACTTGAGCAGGTCTAACAAAGGGATTGAAATTCCCGAGGGTAAAGAAGATGCAGCTGCCAAGACGGTGTGGGGTAGGAAGATGTCCGACTCATTCATTGCCACCGTCTTCCCTCCTGAAAATGCTGAAGTAATCGAGTCTTGGACCCCTGGGAATTGGGAAAATAACTGTAAAACGTTGGTGAAAAGCTTCTTACGGGGTGCGAGCATTTTCCATCACCTTGGTCATAATGGTGATGACGCCTATGCTGGATTGGACCCCGAGGAAAAGAAGAAAAGATATGAAGCCAACGAGCGGGAAGACTACTTGGAAATTCAGGTCCAAGGTCTGAATAAAAGGATACAAGAAATGGCAGCTGAAAACGAGCGGCTTCAAAAGGCTGCCCAAGATTCCGAGGGGGCCAAAGTTCGGGCTGAGAGAACACTTCAGGATGCCGAGGCACAAATAAAGAGGTCGGAAGAGATCCAGAAAAAGGCTGAGGAGGATGCTGCTGCTCTTCAGGTAGCTACAGAGAAAGCTCGTATGGCCGAGCAAGCTGCTGCAGTGGTTGAGGAGCGACATGAGTATGCTAAGGACGAGATACTCAGGCTCCGAGCTTCCTTGGAGAAGATGAGTGCGAAAGCTCTCAAGCATAAGAAAGCGGCGAAGGAAAATCTGTTCAATTGGGACCATGCAATTGAAGATTCTTTCTACAACACTGCCGAGCAACTCCGCGTTCTGAATCCTGGGCTCGTGACCAAGGGTGCTGACCCTAATTTTGCTGTGAAAAAAGGTCGAATTGTCGGCCCGAGTGGGGTTCCCATTGATCTGAACAACGTCGACCTTCCTGATCATTTGGCTGAGGATTCCGAGGGAGAAGGAGCCGAGGATGCTGAAGGTGAAGAAGAAGAAGAGGACACATTCAATGCTGACAACATTGTATTGTCCGATTTAGAATAGTTTGATTATTCTGCTCTTTTTTGTAATTGCCCCAGTAGATGGGTTTAAACTTGTATTACTGTTTCGTTTGGAATATTTTATAATATCCGTAATCATGTTATGCTTCTTTTTATGCTCTTTGTTAAGAATTCAAGTGTTAAGACCTCGGAAATCCAGCACTTTAGCCGAGGTGGGTTCCTCTATCCGCAATATAAAATGATTCGAAAAAATCATGATTTAATCGGGAATCTTACTAAGAGTACTTGACGAGTTATAAGCTCTTGTTAGAGCTGTTTATAATCGTTCACGTCATAAACGGTGGCTAATCGAATATGAGGAAAAATACGTAATACAATGAATTCAATAACAAGTCTTTTTATTAACCAGAAGCAGAAAGTACAATGGGCTCGGAATTTCACCGAGCGTACACCATCATTTAAAAGAAATAAACAATAAAAACAATACACTATAAAATTGAAATGAAAGAAAAATTCTAACTATAGTATGCTCTGAGCTTTGCTGCGTTCCAAGTGTTGTTGATGAGGGCTCCCGAGAGAGTTTCGAGCTTGTAGGCTCCTGTTCCAGTCTTAGAGGCTACTCGGTATGGTCCTTCCCAGCTTTGGGCCAGTTTTCCGTCCTTTGCATTTTTGAGACTAATATCAGCTCTTCTTAGGACAAGGTCGCCTAGCTCGAACTCTCTGGGCACAACCGTACGATTATATCCTTTCGCTTGCATCGTCTTGGCATGCTTCTCTCGTTCGGCGGCTAAATCCCTGACTTCCTCCGACAAAATCAGATCCTCACACAATATAGTGCTGTTGAGGGGATTCGGCTGTTGCATAACTCGGAATGAAGGGATGATTGTTTCAATGGGAATGACTGCGTCAGACCCATAAGTGAGCCGATAAGGTGTTTCTCCTGTTGAGGTTTGTATGGTTGTGCGATACGACCAAAGTACCTCATACAAGTTTTCCAGCCAATTCCCCTTTGCACCTTCGAGTCTTCTTTTGATTCCCTGAATGATGGATCGGTTAACGGACTCTACTTGCCCGTTAGTCTGGGGATGCTCGACTGAGGAAAAATAGTGCTTAATGCTCAGAGCATTGACCAAATCCTTGAATGCCTTTGCCGCAAATTGGGTTCCATTATCTGTTACTACCACTTGCGGAACTCCGAATCGAGCTACGACCTGTCTCTCGAAGAACTTCTGAACCTTTGCTGATGAAATGGTAGCAAGCGGCTCAGCTTCAACCCACTTTGTGAAATAATCAATGGCCACTATCACCCACTTGATCTGTCCTGGTGCGGTAGGGAACGGTCCGATTAAATCCATTCCCCACTGATAGAAGGGATATGGAGATGAAAGTGAATGGAGTTCCTCGGCGGGTTTCTGATATACATCACTGAGGAACTGACATTTCTCACATCTCTTCACATGGTGGATTGCATCTTGTTGAAGGGTCGGCCAGTAGTATCCTGCCTTTAGGATCTTTTTAGCCAGTGATTTTCCCCCAACATGATGACTTCCAACCCCCCCGTGAACTTCCTCTAGCGTTTGTTTTGCTTCGGCAGGGTCCAAACATCTGAGCATTGGGCCGCTAACCCCGCGGCGAAACAGGACTCCACTTACAAGGGCAAACTGCGATGCTTTTCTGACGAGTTTTTTGGCCTCGATCGGATTAGTTGGCACAATCCCTTGTTCCAAGTAACCTACAATTGGAGTGATCCAGCTCGGATCCACTGAAATGGAGAGGACAACGCTAGGTCCATGCACCATTTCTTGAATCAGAGTTTTGTTGTTTTCAGATTTTTTTGTTGATGCGAGTTTGGAAAGAATATCCGCTCGGCTATTACTTTCCCTCGGAATGTGGCAGATTTCGACCTTCATAAATTCGGAGGATAGGAACTTTACCTTTTCCAAGTATTTTTGAAGGATAGGTTCCTTAGCCTGAAACTCGCCCTTGACCTGTGAAACCACCAACTGAGAATCACTAAAAATTTTTACCTCTCGGGCCCCCACCTCTTTTGCCATCCTCAATCCTGCCAAAACGACTTCATACTCCGCTTGATTGTTCGACGTTGAAAATCCGAACTTCAAAGAGTACTCGAGGGTGACTCCCTCCGAGTTTTCCAAAATTATTCCTGCCCCCGCTCCAAGTTTGTTACTTGATCCGTACACATAAATGTTCCAATCCGAGGTTGAGCTCATCAATGGCTCAGTAAACTCGGTGAGGAAATCACCCAAAGCCTGAGACTTCATCGCCTTTCTTGGTTAGAAAGTGATTTCAAACTCGGAAAGCTCAATTGCCCAGGTTACCATCCTTCCAGCCAAATCAGGTTTCTGCAATATTTGACGGATCGGCTGGGCCGTTCTGACTGTGATATGGTGGCTTTGGAAATATTGGCGCAGTCGTCTGGCAGTAAAAATCAAGCAGAAAGCTAATTTCTCCACTTTTTGATATCTCAACTCTGGTCCCTGGAGAGCTTGGCTAACAAAATAGATGGGCAACTCTTTACCAGATTCCTCCCGAACCAAAACCGAACTGATCACCGAGTCTCCCACTGATAAGTACAAGAAAAGAGTTTCACCATTGTTCGGACTAGACAAAATTGGAGGTGATGCCAAATAATGCTTAAGATCAGTAAAGGCCTTTTCGCATGCTTCATCCCATTCAAACGCCTTTTCCTTCTCCTTCCTCAACAGCTTGTACCAGGGAAGGGCCTTCCTAGCTGATTGAGATAGAAACCTTGAGAGAGCTGCAACCCGACCCGTCAGTTGCTGTACACCCTTGATATCCGACGGACTCTTCATTTCCAGAATAGCTCGACACTTTTCTGGATTTGCCTCGATTCCGCGCTCAGTAAGCATGAATCCGAGGAAGGACCCTGCCGGAACTCCGAATGTGCATTTTTCCGAGTTCAATCTCATATTAAATTGCCGGATCCTTCCTAAGATTTCCTTTAAATCTTTAGCATGATCTTCCTCCTTTAAGCTTTTTGCAATCTTATCGTCTATATAAACCTCCATCCTCGGCCCAATCAGAGGACCAAACACCTTGTTCATCATCCGCTGGTAAGTTGCCCCAGCGTTCTTCAACCCGAACGGCATCACATTGTAACAATATGTGGCATTTTCTGTGATAAACGAGGTTTTTACCTGATCCGGGGGGTACATTGGGATCTTATTGTACCCCGAGTAAGCATCCATGAAGGATAGCCTTTGATAACCTGCCGAGCTATCCACCAGTTTATCAATGCAAGGAAGTGGGTACTGGTCCTTGGGGCAAACCTTGTTCAAATCTGTGTAGTCCACGCACATCCTCCATTTCCCATTGGATTTCTTGACTAACACGGGATTGGCCAACCAATCATTGTACACTACCTCTCTGATAAATCCTGCTTCCAATAGCTCGGCTACTTTCTCATTCGTCGCCTGTGCCTTCTCGATTCCGACCCTTCTCTTTTTTTGACACACTGGCTTAGTGCCAGGATACACACTTAGCTTGTGGCAGATGAAGTTAGGATCGATTCCCGGCATGTCTGCCGAAGTCCAGGCAAACAAGTCCTTATTTTCCATTAGTAATTCAGCAAGCTCCTTTTCTAGTTCCTCAGATAGGCCAACTCCGATCTTGACGCAACGAGATGGCTCGGGGCCTAGGATTACCTTTTTGAAGTCCCCCTGAGGGGTCGGTCTAGTTTCATCCTCCTCTCTTACGTCGAGATCAGCCAAGTTGACACTTCCTTTGTTCAATGGTTCCTGCATAATTTTCTCATCATCCAGCTTTAGCTTCCCCAAACTGATGTTGTAGCACTTCCGAGCCAACTCCTGTTCGGACCGTACTGTTACTACCTTGTCATCCGACCCTGGGAATTTCATGGCCAAGTGAACCGTCGAAACAACGGCGCCGAAGGACTGGAGTGCCGTTCGGCCAAAGATAGCATTGTACGCCGAGGGATCCTGGACAACTAACCACTTCACCATTTCAGTCCGAGCAGAAGGTGGTTCCCCCATGGTCACTGGGAGGTGGATATGGCCTAAAGGAACAATTGAATGTCCCGTGAAGCCGATCAAGCTTCCCTCGAACGGGGTGAGATCGGACCTTCTCAACTTCAATTTTTCGAACAAATCCAAAAACATGATGTCCGCCGAACTCTCTTGATCGACGAGAATCCTTCTTACTTCGTAGTTGCCAATCCTTGCCGTGACGACCATTGGGTCATTTTGGTCCTGTAGGATGTCTTCAAAATCCTCATCGCTAAAACTGATGACCACACTTTTCTTTCTGGGTTTTTGTATCGGTCGGCTTGCCACCGAGAGAACTTGTCCCACATACTTCTTGCGATCACACTTCTTTTACCCACCACCAGCAAATCCTCCAGCAATGGTGCCGATGAGGAAATCGTTGCCTTTCTCGGATTGCTGGATAGGGGCTCCGCCCGCTGGTGGTGAAGGGCTTTTATTCCTCTTCTGTTCAGTTCTGGGAGGCGAGGGGCTTTTCCTTCTGCAACGCTTGCGCAACGCTTCTCCAATATAGTGTTGAAGCTTACCATCCCTTACCATCTCTTCGATCAAATCCTTCAGCTGGATACATTGGTCGGTGGTATGCCCCCATCCACCATGATGATCGCAATACTTCGTCCTATCCTTCTGGGCCGCCTTTCTCAAGGCTGGTGGCCGAGTGATGTTACACATCTCTGTATGCATAGTCTCACGAAGGATTTGACTCCTCGGGACTGTTAACTGGGTATATTCATCATATTTGCCTTTGGGAGGCAGTTTTTCTCCTCTCTCTTGTTCTCTCTTATCTTTCCTTCCCTTATCTCGGAAACGATCATTCTGACGAGCCTCGTTTTGGCGAGGACGTTGCTCATGTCGTCCTTCGGCACTCCTTGCTGCAGTGCTAATCCTTCGGAACTCCTCTAGATTAACTTATTTCCTGGATCTTTCTCTCAGTTCCGCCATGTTACTAGGTGGTTCCCCGATCAAACAATCCTTGAAATCTCCATCTTGCAGTCCTTGGGTAAGCAGAAGAACGGATACCCCCGACTGCAAACCAGATATGCCACTGGCTTCTTGCTGATACCGAGCCAGATAGTCGCGTAAAGACTCGCCAGGTCTTTGTGCAACTCCAGCTAATGAATGGTCAGATTTGGGCTGTGACATGCTGGTTGTATATCGATTCAGGAAAACTCTTCTAAGCTCAGCCCAAGAACTAATGGAGTTAGCTGGTAGGGAGTTGAACCATCTCAACGGCGCCGGGCCTAACGTCATTGAGAAAGCTCGGCATTTCATTTCATCCTCTCCTCCATAAAACATCATGGAAGACTCGTAAGATGCAATGTGATCCATCGGATCGGTCGTCCCATTGTACCGGGAGACATTCTGATGGCCCATATAGGTTTGTGGAGTCCGAAATGCCATAATTGCTGCTGTAAAGGGGTGTCCAGGATGGGGTTCTGTAACTGCCGGTTCAGGAGTCACATTCAAATTGAGGGGTGGCGGTGGGGGAAGGTTAATTGGGTTGCCGAGAGCCACGCGAGGGCCTTGCTCGGCAAGTCTAGCCATGCTTTGCTGCTGTAGAGTAGCAATAGCCTGGTTTTGCTTTTCAATAAATGAAGTTTGGGTTCTCGGTATTTCCATAATTGACTCCTCTCTCCTCCTGGCCGAAGAGGTTGTCATGTAGGATCTTCCTTGAGATTCGGAACGTTCGCCACCCTGAAGCGTTCCAAAGCAGCCTCTAGTAAAGTGTGGTACTCCCCTATCAGATCGATCGGCTCGGGAGTTATCGCGAGCGTGATGTTCGACTCGTCGCTCCTCCCCAGTTCGCGATCCAGCAGGGGCCCTCCTAGATTGATGTGGCCCTGAATCCGCTGTGTCACGCCATTCCGACACATGGCCATCAGAAACGCGACGCAACTGAGATCGTCGTTCGTGGCCTTCAACAACCGGAGGGACGGTGGCTGGCATTTGGACCTCCGGAACAACTGGATCAGTAGGCTGGACAACTGGAGGATCCTGGGGATTTTCAACCTGGTTGCCCTCAGGGGGTCCTCTAGGGGCAAGTCTGTCCCTTACATTCCTTCCACCAACATTCCTTGGTCCAGCGTTCTTAGGTGGCCTTCCCCTAAGGCGACGGCGGAGGTCTCCTTGGTTGTTGTCATTATCATTCGCCATTAGTGCGGTGAGTGGTGGGGATACTGATTACTCGATCCCCACAGACGGCGCCAATGTAGTGTCCTTGAACACTATGCTCTTAACCCTCTAAGTCCTCAAGATTATGGTAATCAGGAGTTCAAGAGAGGATCAAGTGTTTATGTGTGACTTTATGGTTTTTCTGCAGTTCCAGTTGGGAAAAGCAGGGTTTCCCCAATCAACAAGTGTGTGAAGAGTGTCAACTTAGGGATGAGAGCACATACCTGAAACCCTAGCTGTTATGAGCTATTTATAGGGTTTGGAGGAAGCTGCTATGGGCCGTATGGGCCCTGTATCAGGGTAGAGCTAAACCAGGATTCTGTGAGATAATACCGGAGGTTTAAACTCTTAGAATCTAGATAGGATCAGCTCAAGATCTCATGTCTAGGCTGTTAGCGAGAATCTAGGAGAGATTTGCGGAGGGGATAAGAAACCTGAAAGGGTCTGAATCTATCCACAAGCCGACGGTATGTCTCGGCCCTAGAGTCCCGAGCCTGATGAGTGGGAAACCGTTTGTAAGGCTCGGCCCCATCAAGTCCGAGCCTGGTCCTTTTGTATGCTCAGAGCCAACGAGTCCGAGCGGGGGACGTTGGTACTTAGTAAACCGAGGGAAAGGTCCTTGAGGAATCCCTTAAATGAGACTTGAGTCCTTATATGGTCGGCAGACCCTACACTATTCTAATCTTCATGAGTGGTGCTTCCTTTGTTGAATGTTGTTGCTTGGCATAAGTTGTTATCATCAAAACATCAAAACTCTACACTTCACTTCCTACTTAGACAATACACAAAATAATTTAATATAAACATTTATATAAAATATCAAAATTTACTAAAAATACGAGGATGACTCTAAACAAACATTAATCGCTACCCACACTCTAATTTAATTATTAATCTCAAATCCTATTATAAACTCTAACTAACCCTAACTCAAGTATCCTGTATAATACTCGAGTAGTTCTTCAGTCTCCAGTGTTACTCGAGTAGTTCATAATTCTACTCAAGTCGTTCTTATTTTTTCAGAAAGTCAAGTTTCAGGTTTTTCTAAAATTACTCGAGTAGTTCATGAAATACTCGAGTCGTTCATCAACCCAGAATACTCGAGTAGTTCTTGCATTACTCGAGTGGTTCATCAGACTACACTCTTGCTGCATTGCTGCATCTGTTAATACTCGAGTCCTAAACCTGATACTCGAGTCGTGGTGCCAAAAGACACAATGGTGCATCACGAAATACTCGAGTATCGAGCCACCTACTCGAGTATTATCAGACAGAACAGACTGAAAACTTGGTTTTTACATACCATTTTCAATTCTTACCTGTTGGAAACCAACAAGCGGGCTAAGAAAATACTAGAGGGGGGGTGAATAGTAATTTGAAGCACTAATACCAAATAATTCGAATGATAATTGAAGAATGGAGCTAAGACTGAATTTTCTGGAATCAGACACGAAATACTCGAGTCTTTTGTGAAATACTCGAGTTTTTCAGTGATGAACAACTCGAGTCTTTCTAAATATACTCGAGTTTTTCTTGACAGATAGCAGTAAAACCTGAAATGAAAATCCAGCAATGTTACTCAAATCAATTCAATACTAAACAGGAACTTATCCAACAGATTAGCAAGCAATCTAAATAAACTTTTAACACCAATATTCCTTGAACTTGCTACCTAATTGTATAAATCCTAATAGATTGAAATGACTTAAGTTGATTGAGCTAGAAAGTAGAATAAAAGCAATAAACCAACACTCAAGCAATTTTATCCTGGTTCACTCCAACAATGAGCTACATCCAGTCCTCCTAATCACTTAGGAGTTTCTACTAATAATCAAATTGTTAGAAATTACAAAGGATTGCTTGAGAATGGCCTCACTCAACCTAACCCTTCAAGAGTGTACCAAACTCTTGATTTCTACCCCAATTTGATTCCGGTGATTGAAGAACTCTTCACAAAGCTTCCTTGAACTCCCTTCAAGAAACTCCACCGGGCTAGGAACCTCCCAGTCTTGTGCTTGAGAACCTCTCAAGACTCCAACACCCTAAGCCACTTAGGGTTTGCTTGGGAACAATCCAAGACTTTGAATAATCAAGCTTTTTGTATGTGTATTACTAATCTCACAATGGATTAGCACAAATAAGCACAGCTCAATGTATGAATTGAGGCCTAAAACTCAACTTGGAATAAAATGACAATATGAGTGAGAAGTTCAGCTTTTTGGGAATTAACACTTGAGAAGAGGAAATTAAGAAAGCTTGAATCAATATGATCTTGTTGTCTTGTTTGTTCTTGCACAAATTCAAAGAGAAATTTTACAATAAGGTTCTGAAATGCTCTCTTTGGTTGGATGAGACTCAAATGCCCTCAATTGGGTTTTTGAGTCTCTCCAACGTTCATTTTTGCTGACTGGACAAAAATACTCGAGTCTTTTGGTAAATACTCGAGTCTTTTTGGTCGGTCACGAGTGAATTGGTGCACGAACAAGACTAACGGTCATATTTGCTGACCTGGCACAAATACTCGAGTGTTTTACAAAATACTCGAGTATATACTCGAGTCTTTCTCAAAATACTCGAGTATTTTGATCAGACATGAGAAAAATTAATTTTCAATTTTATTTTTCCTCTCAAGTATTAATTTTAGTTAATCTCAACCTAATAGTCATATAAAATTTTATTCCTAGAAGAGACTAACTATTTCTACCCACTCTCAACCACTCTCAACATAAATTAGAAATTTACAATAATATTTGATTGAGAATGATTGGGCACTTGTCTTCTTTTCTTGACTTGTTGTTGTTGTGAATGTTGCAATGTCTTCAAGACTTGATTTGTTAATTACTTTGTCATCATCAAAATATAATCACCATAATTAGGAGCATTGAATTTACAATCTCCCCCTTTTTGGTGATGACAAAATAATTAACACTTGTACCATTTGTTGAGCTTGAATCCACTTGAAGATGCAACTCCCCCTCACTATATGATACTTTTCACCTATCTAAAAATTCAGCTTGTGCAAGAGGTTATGACAATTTAATTTTAGCACCAAGCCTATGGTATTAGAGTATTCAACATTTTTCAGAGTATATACCATAATTAGAAAAATTTAGGTGCAACAATATCAAGACAAGTGTATAATATCTCTCCCCCTTTTTGTCATACGCCAAAAAGATGTAACAATTTAGAAAAAGATCAAGGGAGGAGAGGTGCATAATTGGAAAACCCCATAACTAACTATGCAAAAAAAATAGACGTAATAATAAAAATAAAGAGCTCCCCCTGAAGCTTTGCACAAACACCATAATGAAAACCAAATTCATTAACATAAAAACATCATAAAAGGTCCAAATCAAAGGTGCAATAATAAACCCAAAGTCTCAAAACACCAAGTTCTCAAAATACAGAAAATGTAACAAAGACCAACATGATAAAAACAGAATGAAAACTAAGATAGACTGCAAAGGTCAACATCATCAAAACATCGATGGAGCTGGATCATCTGGAGGAGGATAAAATCGAGAGAAGGCCGCCATCGTCTCATCAAACCGGCGGTTTATCTGCTCTGACTGCTGGTCCAGGCGGGAATTAAGCTGGGCCGAGTGCTGATCCAAATGAGAATAAAACATGGCAGACTCTGCACTCATCCTAGTGTCCAGGCTAACAAAATCATCACGCTGGGCGTCCATAGCATGCACAAGAGAGTCCATCCTCCCATCTAAAGTGTCCAGCCGTGTGATAACATTGTCTCTCCAGCCCAAGTTATCAAACCCATATTGAGATCTAGTAAAGTCATCAAAATTAATCTGATTCTCAATAGGGTCCCCTCCTTCAGCCTGTGCAAATGCTACAGCTTCCTCTTCCATCTGATGGGCATCCACCCCTTGTCGAGCTGCAACATTCGCAACCCTCTCCAACTCAGCTATGTCAGATCTGTACAGGTATTGGCCAGAGGGTTCATGAAACGCCATGTCTTGATGACTCAAGGTACCTTTGTTGAGGCAGTGTTGGTTAACATGAAGAGTCTTTTTCTCTTTATTCCGTGGGATAGGCACCTTGAAGTAACTCAACAGGAAACAAACATGCATGGCATAAGGTAAGGTTTTCGGGTGTTTAGATTTTGCAGCAAGTAGCATTCGATCCAAAATTATGCGAGACCAGTTTAGCTTCTCATTGTTCAGGATGGCACTAAGAAGCCTAAGTTCATTGTTTGTGGGCTTAGCATAATTGGGTGAGGTTTGAGGCACTAACTGATGGCAGACTATATAGTGCAACACCCTAGTTTGGACAGTCATAAATGAGGAATGCTTAACTCCTTCGGTCCATACACGACCGGGGCGCAAACAACTTTGAAAAATTCCGTCCGCATCTGCCTTTAAAGAATTGTCCCCGTGTCGTGTAGTCCCAAAAGCAACAAAATGGTCCTTAGCGCTAATTTTGAATCTAACACCCTCAACCATGGATTCTATGACATCATTATGTAGCCTAAGGTTCGCATAAAAGGTTCTAACTAACCTAGGATAGATAGGGCCATTAAATTCCAGAAATTGAATAAGTTTTTGATACCTAAGGTTAGTAACAAATGAGAAACCATTACTTTCAAGGAATGCACTGTTGATCCATGTGATAACTCCGAACTCTCTAGTGGCAAAGCCTTCCAACCGTTCCAAGCATTCATCTTCTTGATAGAACTCCGGAATTTCCTCCTCGGAAGATGATTCGACAATCCTTACTCTCTTTCCTTTACCAGATGATGAAGCCATAGAGGAATTGATGTGAAAATTGAAGTTTTGGAAAGTTAGGGTTTGAAAAGGGGGTGACGGATTTGAGGTTGAAAAGTGTTGAAATTCGTTGAAATAATGGTAGAAAAGTGATTAGAGGATGTAAAACTAGTAAGATTTGGCAAAAATTTGAGTAAAAACGGAGTTTTGAGGAGAGAGATATGAGAAAACCGAGAGAGAAGAGAAAGGGGTCGCAGAAACTCGAGTCTGGAAGGCTGAGAGTATATATAAACGTTCCAAAATACTCGAGTATATTCATAAATACTCGAGTTGTTCTTTAGGATATACTCGAGTTTTTGAAAATATACTCGAGTCGTTCGTGACTCAGCCCAGATTTCCCAGATAACTCGAGTAAAAACTGAAAAACTCGAGTTTGGTCCGAAAGTTCAAATTTCAGGAAAATGCAAAATACTCGAGATTTTGGAAAATACTCGAGTTTGGTCTGAAAGTTTAAAAATTGGGGGTTTCGAAAGACTCGTGTGTTTTGAAAAACACTCGAGTATTTTTATCAGACCCTGATTAAAAACTTTTTCAATTTAAAACTGATTTAATTTTGAATTAATATACTCATGTGTTTTTGGAAAAACTCGAGTATTTTGACAGAACAGAAAGTAAAAACTCAGTTTTAAAAGACCAAACACAAATCAAACACAAATGCTTCACTACCAACTTGGAATACAGTACAGAATCACACACAATTAACACATACAATTTTAAATATCATCAAGGACAATTTAACTAAGAATCAATAACACATTAGAGTAAGACTAATTTGGTGATTTTCCAAAAATGACACACAATGCAATTAGCCTATATTAGCTTCATCTAAAATACCAAGTTCTCTCCTAATATGATAAAAGGTGTCCCTTGGTAGAGGTTTTGTAAAAATGTCGGCTAATTGATTTGTGGTACTAACAAATTCAATTGTGCAGTCACCCTTTTGTACATGATCTCTTAAAAAGTGATGTCTTATTTCAATGTGTTTAGTTCTTGAGTGATACACCGGATTCTTAGTCAAATTGATTGCACTCGTGTTATCGCATCTAATCGGAATATTTTCAAGTTTCAAACCAAAATCCGATAATTGTTGTTTCATCCATAACAGTTGAGCACAACAACTACCGACTGCGATATATTCCGCTTCGGCGGTAGAAAGAGCGACACAAGCTCGCTTTTTAGAAAACCATGACACCAATGAACTTCCCAAGAAATGGCAAGTACCACTGGTGCTTTTGCGATCAAGCTTGCATCCCGCGAAGTTGGAATCCGAGTAACCAACTAAACTAATATTGACATTAGCAGGATACCATAAACCAGTGTTCATTGTTCCTTTTATATACTTAAATATATGTTTAACTGCAGATAGGTGAGATTCTTTAGGATTAGCTTGAAATCTAGCACACATGCATACACTAAACATAATATCCGGTCTAGATGCAGTAAGATATAGGAGACTACCTATCATACCCCTATACTTACTAACATCAACCGGTGTACCTTGTTCATCCTTGTCTAGGTAGCATGATGTGCTCATTGGAGTGTAGGCTTCCTTGCACTTGTCCAATCCGAATTTCTCAAGGAGCTCTTTGCAATATTTCCCTTGATGCACAAAAATCCCCTCCTTGACTTGCTTTATTTGTAAGCCTAGGAAGAACTTGAGTTCTCCCATCATTGACATTTCAAATTCCTTTTTCATCAAATTTGAAAACTTTCTACAAAGAGACACGTTAGTAGCACCGAAAATGATATCATCAACATAGAGTTGTACTAACAAAATGTCATCCTTGGTTTTATAAATAAATAGTGTATTATCAACCTTCCCTCTTTGAAACTTGTTTTCTAATAGAAAGGAACTCAATCGATCATACCAAGCTCTAGGAGCTTGTTTCAATCCACAGAGTGCCTTTTTCAATTTATAAACATGGTTTGGAAATTCACTATTTTCAAAATCGGGGGGTTGTTTGACATACACTTCTTCATTTATAAACCCATTCAAGAAAGCACTTTTAACATCCATTTGATATAAAGTGAATTTCATGATTGAAGCATAAGCAAGTAAAATTCGGATAGCTTCAAGACGTGCAACCGGAGCAAAGGTCTCATCATAATCGATACCTTCCTCTTGGTTGTGTGACACCCTTCCGGATTACCCAAATATAATCTAGTATTTATGCTTTATATTGGATAATATATGGACTTGTGAGCTTTGAAAATATGGTAAATGAAATTTTCTTTAAAGCGGGTGCACAATTCATCAAATGGAACTCTTGGAGAATAAATTCTAAAATCCTTTAAAACACTTGTATCAAGTTCGGCGATTTCTAAAACCCTTTTCTCAAACAGGATAACATTCGTTCTTTAAAAATTTCTTTACATTTTACAATCAATTGAAGCTACCCATACTTTGTTCAATAAAACTGATATCGTCAATTAACACTTATGGCCGAGCTCATTTATAAGATAAATCAGAGTAAGCGGAAATTATTGGACTATGCTACTGATATGATATAAACATAGATTTTCATATATACGAAAGAGTCATACATACATAGTCCATGAGAGAAGTCACCAAGTTCCAAAAATATAACAAGTCCATGTAAACAGATCTACATCACTATGCTACTATAACCCTAGAGTAAAACATATGTACAATATATACATAATCAAAATACAACCCCAGGGATAGTCACGTAGATCCATCAGCATCAGATGCAGTAGTAGCAGCAGTAGTAGTCTCCCAAAAACATAGGTAGTAAGGTAGTAGCATCATCATCACAGCAGCAGCAGCACATCTCCTCCACAGCACAGATCCAAGGGTCCACGTCATACACCATATGCACGTACCTAGGGATCATCGTCCCTCCAGTCACTCCCAGTAGAATGCACGACAGGCTCGCTCCCACTCTCGTCCTCCACCGGATCCTCCTCGATCTCATCCGAGGAGAGTGTACCCTACCACTGGGTACCGGGTCAGGTGATGGTGAAACCCTGACGGGGCTCCTCGGATAAGAAGGGGGAGTCTCCTCGCGGACAACTCTCGACATAAAAGGGTGAGAGCGGGTAGGTCGAAAATGAAAGCTGTGGTAAGAGCGAGCTGGTCGCATGGGAGGTGGTCCATGATAAGTATAAAACGGGGGTACATGCATAGTGTATATGATGGGAATCCTAAACCTACGAGGACGGAATCGCATCAGCGGGTTAGGGTGGTAGAATGTGAACTCTACCTCCCCCTCATACACCGCGTGATGGTCCTCATAGATCCATACGCCACTAGGAAGTGGACGGATCTCGATGCAAGCAATGTAACGAGACATCACCTACAAGGGCATAGGGGTAAGCAATTCTACTCACATAATCAATAGAGAATAAATCATGCAACATATGAAAGATAATAATGCATCAATTAATAACAATCACAATTAGCATCTAGCAAGTATCAGATGCACATAGGATGCTCACACTTAATTCAGGTATATCAATTGCATTAAGTGAATGACATGATGCATGACTTTAACACTCAACTTCTCTCCACATTTTCTAAGTCACTCTCTGACGTCCATCCTTGACAACCCAGCACTCCACAGTGCGTTGTATTCCTAGGTATACAACAATTCGTACATTCACCTAGAATGTACACGACAAGCTTGGAATCCATGCCACCCGAGCATAGTTATAACGTGCCACCCGAGCATCGTCCCGTCATCCAAACGGTCCGTCATCCAAACGGTATAACCATATCGGCATCCACTAAGCCGACCACGTCAACAACGTGTCATCAAGCAAGCGTATTGGCACTCCCAGAGGCCCTCCACATGTTTACCAAAAACATGATATACGTCCTACCATCCAAACTCCAGAATGAATGCATTTTAGACTTAGGGGAAATTGATTAATACATTACTTGCCACCTAGGCTTAATTTTCAAAATGGATCGTCACCGAACGATCTAATTGTATTTATCAATTTCTCTAAGTCTTTGATCCCTTGAATTATCCTTATTAATTCCTTAATTAATTAAGTTAGAATTGAAAATGATGTTTCCAGATTCTGGGCATTTTACTCGAGTAAAGTTCAGAATACTCGAGTGTTCATGTCTTTCTGAGGATTTGGGTTTGAATTTCAACAATTTACTCGAGTAGTTCATGAGTTACTCGAGTGTTCTTGGACTTTTCCAGAATACTCGAGTGACTTTGAATGTCTCGAGTGTTTGACCTATAAAAATTCTCAGTTCATGCCCGATACTCGAGTATCAGACAAAATACTCGAGTGTTCTTATGAAATTTGCTTTATTTTGAACACGATTTACTCGAGTACTTTGCCATTTACTCGAGTGTTTCTCAGCTGACAGTATTGAAAACTGGTTTTAACATGCCATTTTCATTTCTACTCAATTTAAGTCCATTTCCGGGATCCACAGAGTTAACATATCATTAATCAAACATGTTACAACACTTATTTCAATTCAAAACACAGAATTGACAGAGAAATCATTGATTATGCATAAAAAGGCATTTTAACAACTCAATACCTCAAATCACACAATAAGCATAATATTCATGAAACAAAGCTCATTTAAGTTCACATGCATGATAACAAACTTGCTCAATACGGATTTAGAGCATGGATTGGTCTCCAAACCAAAGTTCCTATAGAATCTAAGCCCTTAGAGCCTCTTGGTGGCTCTCTAACACATTTAATGGATTTCAAACTCTATCTAGTGAATATAATTACTTCCCCTTACCTCTCAAACTTGAATCAACAGAAAGACTCCAAAGAAAAGCTCTCCAAACCCAGAAATCCACTTGAGCTTCACATGCATGACAGTTTTGAGTGCACCACCAAAACCGAATTGGTTCACCCATGAAACAGAGATAAGAATTGAGGAAAGTTAGGTTTCTAGACTCTATACCACATCAACTAACTAAAGGAATCGAGTTTGAGACTCAAGAACTCAAGAGCTTACCAAAATCGATGATCTCAGTGAGCTCCAGAAACTGAACTTGACAGAAAAACTCCAACTTCCAAGCTTCGATTCCAACAGCACACTCACTCTCAGCTCTCAATTTCGGTGTCTATACAAAGCTCGTGATGTGAGCTTTGTATTCGTGTATGATTTGTGATTCAATTTGAACTCAGAGAAGAGAATCGATTCAGTGAAGTTATGAACCCTAACTTCATCAACCAGAAGAATGATCAACAAAATTCTTCACCAAGGTTCGTTGATGAGCTTAAATAGGAGATGAGGACACACATGCTGCTCGACACGACGCCATTGACGTGCTGGGAAAGACGATTTCGTGTCAACACACGAGAATCGTTGGCTGTGACTCACCAAACGCACTAACTCGTGCAGTTTGACCCATAATACTCGAGTGTTTCTGATAATACTCGAGTATTTTACCCAGATTTTGAAAAATAATTATTTTATTTACCTTCCCTCCAAAACCTTTCCTATAATTGCTTCTAGGTCCCAACCCAGGGACTAATATGCAAAATATACATTTTAGGCATTTAAATTATTTATTAAATAATTTCTCACATGCAAGCTAATTATATACACACATATTTTAATCAAGGATTAATTCGAAAACTATTAATTATAATTAAATTATAATTAACATTTCATTAATCGGGGATTAAAATTTTGGGGTGTTACACTACTCCCCCACTTACAAGGAATTTCGTCCCCGAAATTCAACTCATACAAACAAGTCAGAATAATCCTGACGCATCTTATTCTCTAACTCCCAAGAGGATTCTATTACATCTCCACAAACCCAGACAACTTTGACCAGATGAATATCCTTCCCTCTCAGTTGCTTGATTCTCCGATCTTCGATGCGAACTGGCACAGCTTTGAAGGTTAGGTTCTTATGAACTCCTAAGTCATCCGGTTGGATTCTAAGGACAATGGTGGGATCATGGACATATTTCTTCAACTGAGATACATGGAACACATTGTGGAGGTTAGCTAATGATGGAGGCAGGGCTAACTGATAAGCTACTGGGCCGATTCTTTTTAGAATTTGATAGGGACCAATAAACTTAGGTGATAATTTCTGGGTTTTCAAGGCTCTACTAACACCTTTGGTTGGTACAATCCTAATGAACACATGGTCTCCTTCGACAAACTTTAAAGGTTTCCTTCTCCTATCAGCATAGCTTTTCTGCCTACTCTGTGCCGTCTTCATCTTTGCTTGAATCATCTTGATCTGCTCCGTGGTCTCTTGCACAAAATCTGGCCCAACCAGAGAATTCTCCCCCACTTGAAACCAGCATAACGGCGTCTGACATTTCCTTCCATACAGAGCTTCAAATGGTGCCATTCCAATACTCGTGTGATAACTATTGTTGTAAGTAAATTCCACGAGTGGCAACATTTTCTCCCAACTCCCTTGTTCTTCCAGTGCACAAGCTCGCAGAATGTCTTCCAATGACTGAATAGTTCTTTCCGTTTGACCATCAGTCTGAGGGTGGTATGCAGAGCTTAACTTCAATCTTGAACCCAAGGCTCTGTGTAGATCTTGCCAGAACTTTGACGTGAACCTTGGATCGCGATCAGACACAATACTTGATGGTATCCCATGAAGACGAACAACCTCCTTGATATACAACTGAGTGAGCTTTTCCAATGAGTAGCGCATATTCACGGGAATGAAATGCGCTGACTTGGTCAACCGATCCACGATCACCCAGATTGCATCATGACCAGTAGACGTCCTTGGCAATCCCGACACGAAATCCATCGAGATGCTATCCCACTTCCATACGGGAACTTCTAAAGAAAGCAACTCTCCTCCTGGCCTTTGGTGTTCTACCTTCGCCTTTTGACACACCAAACAGCACGCCACATACTCAGCTACATCCTTCTTTAACCCCGGCCACCAAAATAATTTCTTTAAGTCCTGGTACATTTTAGTAGCTCCCGGATGAATGCTCATCTTACTCTTATGCGCTTCATCCAAAATCATCCTTCTTACTTCCAAATTATCCGGAATACAAATCCTCATTCTAAAACGCAAGATTCCATCCTTCCCTTCTTGGAATTCTAACTCCATACCTTCTTGCATCAACCTCTTCTTCTCCATAAGTTTCTCATCCTCGTGTTGCAATTCTCGAATCCTTTGCAGGAATTCGTTAGCAACCTGTAGCATCCCCAACTTGATACTCGTCGGCTCCACTTGCATCGTCAAACTTAAATCCCGAAACTCCTCTATCAGTGCAGCTTCTCTAACCATCATTGCACTGATATGCATTGCCTTTCTACTCGATGCATCCGCTACAACGTTTGCCTTCCCAGGATGATAATGGAGCTCAAACTCATAATCCTTCAAAAACTCCATCCATCTGCGTTGCCTCATATTCAACTCCTTTTGATCAAAGAGGTACTTTAAACTCTTATGGTCACTAAACACCCGGAACGTAGTGCCATAGAGATAGTGCCTCCAAATCTTTAAGGCAAACACCACAGCTGCTAGCTCCAGGTCATGGGTTGGATAGTTCATCTCATGAACCTTTAACTGTCTCGAGGTATAAGCGACAACTTGCCCATCTTGCATCAAGACACACCCAAGACCTTGTTTCGACGCGTCACAATACACATCGAAACTCTTCTGTGTATCGGGCAACACTAATACGGGAGACGATGTCAACCTTTCCTTCAACTCCCGAAAACTCTTTTCACACTTTTCGTCCCACAGAAATGGTTGATCTTTCCGAGTCAACTTAGTCAGAGGCAGTGCGACCTTCGAGAAACCCTCGATAAACCTTCTATAATACCCAGCCAATCCGAGAAAACTTCTAACCTCCGTGACCGACTTCGGTTGCTCCCATTGCAAAACCGAATCTACCTTCGTCGAATCAACCGCAATCCCTTTATCTGAAATCACATGCCCTAAAAACTTAACCTCCTTTAGCCAGAACTCACACTTCGTAAGTTTGGCATACAGCTGCTTCTCCTTCAAGATGCTTAACACTACCCTCAAATGTTCAGCATGCTCTTCGGGGCTCTTAGAGTAGATCAGAATATCGTCAATGAACACAACCACGAATGAATCTAGATGAGGTCTAAAGATTCGATTCATGTAGTCCATAAAGATAGCTGGTGCATTAGTCAATCCGAACGGCATTACGACATACTCATAATGTCCGTATCGAGATCGGAATGCAGTCTTAGAGATATCCTCCTCTCTAATCCTAATCTGATGGTACCCCGACCTCAAATCAATCTTGGAAAATACTGATGCCCCACGTACTTGATCCATAAGGTCATCTATCCGTGGCAACGGATACTTGTTCTTGATGGTGACCTTATTCAGCTGCCGATAGTCTATACACATCCTCATGCTACCATCCTTTTTCTTGACGAATAGGACAGGAGCACCCCAAGGTGAGACGCTTGGTCGGATCATCTGTTTCTGTAGCAACTCCTCAATCTGCTTCTTCATCTCTGCCATTTCCGGTGGTGCCATTCTATAAGGAGCGATAGAAATGGGACCAGCTCCGGGAATTAGGCCGATACCAAATTCAATCTCTCTTCTTGGTGGCAGACCAGGAATCTCATCAGCAAACACTTCTGGAAACTCTCGAACAACAGGAATCTCTTCCAAATTCGGACCACTCTCCTCCACCTCTGAGTTGAATAGACACATGTAGCCCAATGGTTTTGGGTCTCTATAGGCTACTAGTTTCCTATCACAATCAATGATCACTTGGTTCCGACTTAACCAGTCCATCCCCAAGATCACATCTAATTGTGTCAAGGGTAAGCAGATCAAGTCTACTTTAGAGGTTTGTCCCAACACTTCTATACAACAGTTAAGACATGCTCTAGAAACAACTACTGGAGCATTGGTAGGGGTTTCTATTTTAAAAACATAAGGCATTTCAGACACAATCAAACCTAAACGGTTTACACATTCATATGAAACAAATGAATGCGTTGCACTAGAGTCAAACAAAACATAACAAGGCTGACCATTAAGCAAGTATTTACCTTGCACCAGATCAGAGGATCGATTCGCTTCCACACCACTAAGGGTGAAGACCCTTCCTTGAGTCACCGGTCTATCAGCAGTTCCTCTGGAATTGGCCTTGGCTGGTTCCTTGCAATCACTTGCAAAATGCCCCAGCTTTCCACAATTGAAGCAACCACTTGTCCCCCAGCATACCCTACCATAGTGATTGCGCTTGCACTTGTCGCAAAATGGAGCTTCATTCCGATAGTTCCTTCCCTCAGAACCACCAGCTTTACCCTTGCCTTTCCCTCTGCGATCATATGGACCTTTGCCTCTATTGTTAAAACCCTTTCGTCTCTGTGGTCCATATCCTTGATTGTCCTTCTTCTCTGGCACTTGCATCTCCTCAGCCTGGATATCATCTTCGTACATCCTACACATATCCACCAATGCAGGGAAACTTTGAATCCGCTGATAGCTAAAAATTGACTTCAGCTTTGGCTTCAGCCCACCTTCAAACTTGATGCACTTGCTCCTCTCGTCTGGATTGTTCTGGTAGTATGGAGAGTACTTCATCAGCTCTTCAAACTTTGCCGCGTACTCGCCCACACTCATGTTCCCTTGCTTCAACTGCAGAAACTCCACCTCCTTCTTCCTTCTCAGATCCTCAGGAAAATACTTCTGGAGAAACTTCTCCATAAATACTCCCCAACTTATCTCCCTTCCTTCATATTGCAAAAGCTGCATGGTGTGATTTCACCAATTCTCAGCCTCATCTTCCAGCATATAGGTTGCATATGCCACCTTCTGAACATCAGAACACTCCAAAGTCCTCAAAATCTTGTCCATAGTATGAATCCACTTATTGGCCTCTTCCGGTTTAAATCCTCCTTCAAACTTTGGCGGATTGCAACTCCTAAAATCAGCCAGAGTCTTTGCCTCAGTGTTTCCCATATTACACTGATGAGGCGGATTAGTTGGTTGAGATGGTTGCTGAGACTGCCTTTGCATAGCTTCCAACACCGTGGTGATTCGCTCCAACATCGCGTTGGTGTGATTTTGGTTTCTAGTTGCCATACTAGACCTGCGCTATGGGCTTATGGTCACATATGTTGAACTAAAGAAACTTCCATTACACCACCTATACTAAGGCTCTATCCTAAACTTATGAAATCTACAAGCAATTGTGTCTTGTACTCAAAAGAGACAAGATACAAACCAATCAGGGGTATTCAAACCTCAACAAGCGATATAATAACATTCAAATAATGTAATGCTTTGGAGATACCTGCTTGATGTTGATGGCTACCTTTCTGGAACCACTTCTACTACTACAGGATCTGACTTTTGCTCTGATACCACTGAGTGTGACACCCTTCCGGATTACCCAAATATAATCTAGTATTTATGCTTTATATTGGATAATATATGGACTTGTGAGCTTTGAAAATATGGTAAATGAAATTTTCTTTAAAGCGGGTGCACAATTCATCAAATGGAACTCTTGGAGAATAAATTCTAAAATCCTTTAAAACACTTGTATCAAGTTCGGCGATTTCTAAAACCCTTTTCTCAAACAGGATAACATTCGTTCTTTAAAAATTTCTTTACATTTTACAATCAATTGAAGCTACCCATACTTTGTTCAATAAAACTGATATCGTCAATTAACACTTATGGCCGAGCTCATTTATAAGATAAATCAGAGTAAGCGGAAATTACTGGACTATGCTACTGATATGATATAAACATAGATTTTCATATATACGAAAGAGTCATACATACATAGTCCATGAGAGAAGTCACCAAGTTCCAAAAATATAACAAGTCCATGTAAACAGATCTACATCACTATGCTACTATAACCCTAGAGTAAAACATATGTACAATATATACATAATCAAAATACAACCCCAGGGATAGTCACGTAGATCCATCAGCATCAGATGCAGTAGTAGCAGCAGTAGTAGTCTCCCAAAAACATAGGTAGTAAGGTAGTAGCATCATCATCACAGCAGCAGCAGCACATCTCCTCCACAGCACAGATCCAAGGTTCCACGTCATACACCATATGCACGTACCTAGGGATCATCGTCCCTCCAGTCACTCCCAGTAGAATGCACGACAGGCTCGCTCCCACTCTCGTCCTCCACCGGATCCTCCTCGATCTCATCCGAGGGAGAGTGTACCCTACCACTGGGTACCGGGTCAGGTGATGGTGAAACCCTGACGGGGCTCCTCGGATAAGAAGGGGGAGTCTCCTCGCGGACAACTCTCGACATAAAAGGGTGAGAGCGGGTAGGTCGAAAATGAAAGCTGTGGTAAGAGCGAGCTGGTCGCATGGGAGGTGGTCCATGATAAGTATAAAACGGGGGTACATGCATAGTGTATATGATGGGAATCCTAAACCTACGAGGACGGAATCGCATCAGCGGGTTAGGGTGGTAGAATGTGAACTCTACCTCCCCCTCATACACCGCGCGATGGTCCTCATAGATCCATACGCCACTAGGAAGTGGCCGGATCTCGATGCAAGCAATGTAACGAGACATCACCTACAAGGGCATAGGGGTAAGCAATTCTACTCACATAATCAATAGAGAATAAATCATGCAACATATGAAAGATAATAATGCATCAATTAATAACAATCACAATTAGCATCTAGCAAGTATCAGATGCACATAGGATGCTCACACTTAATTCAGGTATATCAATTGCATTAAGTGAATGACATGATGCATGACTTTAACACTCAACTTATCTCCACATTTTCTAAGTCACTCTCTGACGTCCATCCTTGACAACCCAGCACTCCACAGTGCGTTGTATTCCTAGGTATACAACAATTCGTACATTCACCTAGAATGTACACGACAAGCTTGGAATCCATGCCACCCGAGCATAGTTATAACGTGCCACCCGAGCATCGTCCCGTCATCCAAACGGTCCGTCATCCAAACGGTATAACCATATCGGCATCCACTAAGCCGACCACGTCAACAACGTGTCATCAAGCAAGCGTATTGGCACTCCCAGAGGCCCTCCACATGTTTACCAAAAACATGATATACGTCCTACCATCCAAACTCCAGAATGAATGCATTTTAGACTTAGGGGAAATTGATTAATACATTACTTGCCACCTAGGCTTAATTTTCAAAATGGATCGTCACCGAACGATCTAATTGTATTTATCAATTTCTCTAAGTCTTTGATCCCTTGAATTATCCTTATTAATTCCTTAATTAATTAAGTTAGAATTGAAAATGATGTTTCCAGATTCTGGGCATTTTACTCGAGTAAAGTTCAGAATACTCGAGTGTTCATGTCTTTCTGAGGATTTGGGTTTGAATTTCAACAATTTACTCGAGTAGTTCATGAGTTACTCGAGTGTTCTTGGACTTTTCCAGAATACTCGAGTGACTTTGAATGTCTCGAGTGTTTGACCTATAAAAATTCTCAGTTCATGCCCGATACTCGAGTATCAGACAAAATACTCGAGTGTTCTTATGAAATTTGCTTTATTTTGAACACGATTTACTCGAGTACTTTGCCATTTACTCGAGTGTTTCTCAGCTGACAGTATTGAAAACTGGTTTTAACATGCCATTTTCATTTCTACTCAATTTAAGTCCATTTCAGGGATCCACAGAGTTAACATATCATTAATCAAACATGTTACAACACTTATTTCAATTCAAAACACAGAATTGACAGAGAAATCATTGATTATGCATAAAAAGGCATTTTAACAACTCAATACCTCAAATCACACAATAAGCATAATATTCATGAAACAAAGCTCATTTAAGTTCACATGCATGATAACAAACTTGCTCAATACGGATTTAGAGCATGGATTGGTCTCCAAACCAAAGTTCCTATAGAATCTAAGCCCTTAGAGCCTCTTGGTGGCTCTCTAACACATTTAATGGATTTCAAACTCTATCTAGTGAATATAATTACTTCCCCTTACCTCTCAAACTTGAATCAACAGAAAGACTCCAAAGAAAAGCTCTCCAAACCCAGAAATCCACTTGAGCTTCACATGCATGACAGTTTCGAGTGCACCACCAAAACCGAATTGGTTCACCCATGAAACAGAGATAAGAATTGAGGAAAGTTAGGTTTCTAGACTCTATACCACATCAACTAACTAAAGGAATCGAGTTTGAGACTCAAGAACTCAAGAGCTTACCAAAATCGATGATCTCAGTGAGCTCCAGAAACTGAACTTGACAGAAAAACTCCAACTTCCAAGCTTCGATTCCAACAGCACACTCACTCTCAGCTCTCAATTTCGGTGTCTATACAAAGCTCGTGATGTGAGCTTTGTATTCGTGTATGATTTGTGATTCAATTTGAACTCAGAGAAGAGAATCGATTCAGTGAAGTTATGAACCCTAACTTCATCAACCAGAAGAATGATCAACAAAATTCTTCACCAAGGTTCGTTGATGAGCTTAAATAGGAGATGAGGACACACATGCTGCTCGACACGACGCCATTGACGTGCTGGGAAAGACGATTTCGTGTCAACACACGAGAATCGTTGGCTGTGACTCACCAAACGCACTAACTCGTGCAGTTTGACCCAGAATACTCGAGTGTTTCTGATAATACTCGAGTATTTTACCCAGATTTTGAAAAATAATTATTTTATTTACCTTCCCTCCAAAACCTTTCCTATAATTGCTTCTAGGTCCCAACCCAGGGACTAATATGCAAAATATACATTTTAGGCATTTAAATTATTTATTAAATAATTTCTCACATGCAAGCTAATTATATACACACATATTTTAATCAAGGATTAATTCGAAAACTATTAATTATAATTAAATTATAATTAACATTTCATTAATCGGGGATTAAAATTTTGGGGTGTTACAGGTTGTACCCTTGAGCTACTAGTCTAGCTTTGTTTCTTATAATCAACCCGGATTCATCAAGTTTGTTTCTATAAATCCATTTAGTACCAATTATGGTATGATCATTGGGTTTAGGGACTAAATCCCAAACTTCATTTCTTTCAAATTGGTTTAATTCTTCTTGCATAGCAAGAACCCAATGATCATCCTCAATGGCCTTTTTAATTGAATCGGGTTCAATTTGAGAAACAAAGGAGACATAGTGGCAAATGTTTTGAATAGACCTACGAGTTAGTACTCCCTTTGACATATCTCCTATGACATTGTCTATAGGATGAGCCTTGACCGATTTCCAAGCCGTAGGAAGTTCTTCCCTAACTTCTCCTTCATCAACTTTTGATTTCTCTCTCTCTTTTTCTTCTTTTGAAAAATCAATGCCATCTTCACTAGCATCACATAAAACACTATCTTCTTTCGAAGACTCATTAAAAACCACATGAATTGATTCCTCAATAGTTAAAGTTCTTTTATTGAAAATTCTATAAGCTTTACTATGAGAAGAATATCCTAAAAATATGCCTTCATCGGATTTGGAATCAAACTTGCTAAGGTGTTCTTTTCCATTATTTAAAACAAAAACTTGGCATCCGAAGACATGAAAATGAGATATATTTGGCTTTCTTCCCTTGTAAAGTTCATAGGGGGTTTTATCCAAAGAGGGCCTTATCAAAATACGATTTAAAACATAACAAGCCGTATTGACGGCATCGGCCCAAAAATATTGAGGTACTTGAGAATCATTTAACATGGTTCTAGCAAGTTCCTCTAGCACCCTATTTTTTCGCTCTACCACTCCGTTTTGTTCCGGAGTTCTTGGTGCGGAGAATTGGTGCTCAATACCATTTTTAGCACAAAATCTATCAAATTTGTGGTTTTCGAATTCACCACCATGATCGGTACGAATAATAATTACTTTTTGATTTACTTGGTTTTTCAAAAGTTTGACATGATGTTTAAAAGATTTGTAGGTCTCACTCTTAGTAGTTAAAAATAGAGTCCATGTAAATCTAGAGAAGTCATCAACAATCACTAACGCATAATAGTTGCCACCAAAGCTTTTTACTTGTGATGGTCCAAACAAGTCCATATGAAGCATTTCTAATGGCCTTGATGTGGACATCACCAATTTTGATCCAAAGGTGTTTTTGGTTTGTTTACATTTCTTGCAAGGAGAACAAACACCTTCAATATAAAAATTTAGCTTTGGTAAACCAACTACTAGATCTTTAGATTGTATTTTCTTCAACTGGTTTACATTTATATGAGCGGTCCTTACGATGCCATAACCAAGTGTCATTTTCTTTGCTCACTAAACAAGTAGATACCAAAGAAGTGACTTTGTTCAAATCAACTAAGTAAGTATTATTTGACCTTCTACCAACAAATTTGATTGATTCATCTTTGTCACTTTTAACGAGGCAATGGGTAGAGGTAAAAACTACATGATTACCAATATCACATAATTGGCTTATGCTCAAGAGATTATGTTCTAATCCTTGAACATAGAGCACATTATCAATAATCAAGTTTGAAGAGTTTCCGATTTTACCAATACCAAGGATTTTGCCTTTGTTGTTGTCCCCATAAGTGACATAACCCTTTTCCTTTGGAGTAAGCTCAATGAAGTGCCGCTCATCTCCCGTCATGTGCTTCGAACAACCACTATCAAGATACCACAATTGTTTTCCCGTTCGAAGGCACACCTACAAAATGAAATCACTTGTTCACTTTGAGTACCCAAACAATGTTGGGTCCCTTAGGGTTAGTGTTGGGACTTTCTCCCTTCTTAATCCACATATAAGTGCCCTTTTTCATTTCAAACTTTTTAATATGGCACTCAATGTTGATATGTCCAACTTTTCCACAATAAGTACAAGTTGGTTTCTTTGATGAATTTTTCTTAGAAAATGTTCCAACCACCTTGTACTTTTTGTCCTTTTTATGAACATATCCTAAACCGGTTTTGTTGTGATTATGTCTTTGAGAGTTCAACAACCGGTTGAGGTTTCTATCACTATGTGAGATTGTGAGTTTGTTTTTCAACTCTTTCACTTCTTTTTCAAGTTCATCACATCTCTCACATGGAGTGATAATCTCCTCATGATTTGCACAATCACTTTGATGACTAGAATTAATAAGTTCCAAGGATTCATTTTGAAGTTTCAACTCATTTATAGATTTTTGCAATTCATCAATTTCTTGTTGAAACTCCAAAATTTTCTTTCCTTTTTCCTTATTGATTTGAGCAAGCCTTATAAATTGAATTAACATTTCATTGTAGGCTTCTTGCAAATCATCATAGGAAATGGAGTTTGAAGAGGAACAGGAAGAGCTAGAGGTTACCTCATCATCACTTTCACCCATGTCATGATTATCTCTTCATGAGGACTCATGATTGTTCTTGGCCATGAGACAAAGATTTGCATTTTCATCACCAGAACTACTTGAAGATGATTCATTGCTCTTCTCCGGTGCATCCCAAACAATGTATGCACGCTTCCCCTTGGTCTCTTGGGTCTTCTTGTCATTCTTCTTCAAGAATGTGGCACATTCCATTCTAATGTGACCAACCCCACCACATTCATGACACTTGACTCCATCATTGGTACTCTTTTCTCTTTGTTTGGAGTCTTTGGTTCTCTTGAATTTGGATGAAGAGCCACCTTTCTTCCCTTTGAAAAATTTGTTGAACCTTTTCACAAACATACCGAATTCTTCTTGATTTGGTTCACCATCGGAATCTTCACTTGTAGAGCATTCTTCAACTTCTTTTGTAGCTTTAGTTGAAGCTTTGAGTGCTATGCCCTTTTTCTTTTTGTCCGATTCCTCATGCATCCCAAGTCTTGTAAGTTCCATCTCATGCTCTTGGAGTTTGCCAAACAAAGTGGCTAAGTCCATGCTATTTATGTCTCTTGATTCCTTGATGGTGGTTACCTTGGGTTGCCAACTCCTATCAAGACATCTTAGAATTTTGTTAGTAGTTTCACCATTGCGAAATACTTTTCCCAAGGAAATCAAATGATTGACTATGTGTGAGAATCGCTTTTGCAAGTCACTAATGGTTTCATTTGGCAACATGTGGAACAATTCATATTCGTGAGTTAGAGAATTCAATCTTGCATCTCTAACCACACTTGTTCCCTCATGTGTGACTTGCAAAGTATCCCACATTTCTTTTACCGATTTACATTGGGAAACTCTATAAAATTCATCATGGGATATAGCCGAGAAGATGATGTTTTTAGCTTTTAAATCAAATAAGACTTTTCTCTTTTCATCATCATTCCAACTACTCCTTGGAATTTCAACAATTTCATCATTTATTTTCTTTTTGGGAATGAAAGGACCATTTTCAATGGCATCCCAAATATCCATATCAATTGCTTCAATAAAAACTTTCATGCGAGTTTTCCAATAAACATATCCTTCACCATTAAATAGTGGAGGACAGTTTATTGAAGCTCCTTCTCCACCAAAGTTATTGCTAGAGCCCATTTAGTTTCCAAAAGGATCTTTTTCGAAAAAGTTGTTACACTCGATCTTTCGACCGAGCTCTGATACCACTTGTTGGAAACCAACAAGCGGGCTAAGCAAATACTAGAGGGGGGGTGAATAGTAATTTGAAGCACTAATACCAAATAATTCGAATGATAATTAAAGAATGGAGCTAAGACTGAATTTTCTGGAATCAGACACGAAATACTCGAGTCTTTTGTGAAATACTCGAGTTTTTCAGTGATGAACAACTCGAGTCTTTCTAAATATACTCAATTTTTTCTTGACAGATAGCAGTAAAACCAGAAACGAAAATCCAGCAATTTTACTCAAATCAATTCAATACTAAACAGGAACTTATCCAACAGATTAGTAAGCAATCTAAATAAACTTTTAACACCAATATTCCTTGAACTTTCTACCTAATTGTATAAATCCTAATAGATTGAAATGACTTAAGTTGATTGAGCTAGAAAGTAGAATAAAAGCAATAAACCAACACTCAAGCAATTTTATCCTGGTTCACTCCAACAATGAGCTACATCCAGTCCTCCTAATCACTTAGGAGTTTCTACTAATAATCAAATTGTTAGAAATTACAAAGGATTGCTTGAGAATGGCCTCACTCAACCTAACCCTTCAAGAGTGTACCAAACTCTTGATTTCTACCCCAATTTGATTCCGGTGATTGAAGAACTCTTCACAAAGCTTCCTTGAACTCCCTTCAAGAAACTCCACCGGGCTAGGAACCTCCCAGTCTTGTGCTTGAGAACCTCTCAAGACTCCAACACCCTAAGCCACTTAGGGTTTGCTTGGGAACAATCCAAGACTTTGAATAATCAAGCTTTTTGTATGTGTATTACTAATCTCACAATGGATTAGCACAAATAAGCACAACTCAATGTATGAATTGAGGCCTAAAACTCAACTTGGAATAAAATGACAATATGAGTGAGAAGTTCAGCTTTTTGGGAATTAACACTTGAGAAGAGGAAATTAAGAAAGCCTGAATCAATATGATCTTGTTGTCTTGTTTGTTCTTGCACAAATTCAAAGAGAAATTTTACAATAAGGTTCTGAAATGCTCTCTTGGGTTGGATGAGACTCAAATGCCCTCAATTGGGTTTTTGAGACTCTCCAACGTTCATTTTTGCTGACTGGACAAAAATACTCGAGTCTTTTGGTAAATACTCGAGTCTTTTTGGTCGGTCACGAGTGAATTGGTGCACGAACAAGACTAACGGTCATATTTGCTGACCTGGCACAAATACTCGAGTGTTTTACAAAATACTCGAGTATATACTCGAGTCTTTCTCAAAATACTCGAGTATTTTGATCAGACATGAGAAAAATTAATTTTCAATTTTATTTTTCCTCTCAAGTATTAATTTTAGTTAATCTCAACCTAATAGTCATATAAAATTTTATTCCTAGAAGAGACTAACTATTTCTACCCACTCTCAACATAAATTAGAAATTTACAATAATATTTGATTGAGAATGATTGGGCACTTGTCTTCTTTTCTTGACTTGTTGTTGTTGTGAATGTTGCAATGTCTTCAAGACTTGATTTGTTAATTACTTTGTCATCATCAAAATATAATCACCATAATTAGGAGCATTGAATTTACATAACCATTTCTAAACCAATCCAATGATCAACAGAGTTCATATACCATATATTAAACATGTTCAAGCACTTAGAACACAACAAATTACAGATTTGACAGAGATTCACAGGATTATGCATAAAACATGAAAATTCAGAACTCAACATACTAAATTACAATATGCTCAATAAACTTGTGAATTTAAGTTCAAAACAGTTTGCATGCATCATATGGGATCTGCTCAAAACAACTTTAGAGCACAAGTTGGTCTCCAAACCAATTTCCCTATTCAATCTAAGCCCTTAGAGCCTCTTGGTGGCTCTCTAATACAATTCATGTAGTTTAAACTCTATCTATTGAATAGAAAGCTTTCCCCTTACCTCTCTAACGTGAATCAACAGAAAATTCGCTAGAGAAACTCCTCCAACACCAAAAACGACTTCAAGCACCAACATGCAGAACAGTTTGACCAGAGCACCAAAACTGAATTGGTTGACATAGAAAACAGAGATAACAATTGGGGAAATTAGCATTTCTAAACTCTCTTCAACCTATTCTAACTAAAGAAACAAATTTGAGGCTTAGAGAATACGTGAGCTTACCAAAATCAGGGATCAAAGTAAGCTCCAGAACCAACTTGACAGAACCCAAGCTCCAACTTTCGAGGTCCAATTCTTCCACCACGCACACTCTTAGCTCATGATTTTGATCTCTATACAAAGCTCGTGATGTGATCTTTGTATTGGTGTATAGTTTGTGGCTTAACTCTAAACAGAGAGGGATAATTGATTGAACCAAATCAGGAACCCTAACTCATGCAAGAACTCACGAAATTGGCAAATGGAGGGGTTGATCCATCAACCACGACTTAAATAGGATGATTGAAGGTCCATGCAACTCGACACGAGTCGTAGGACGTGTTTCGTGAGGTGTTTTCGTGTCAACACGGCGGAGTCGTTGGTGGTCACTCACCAAAACGCACTAACTCGTCCAACTCTGACCAGAATACTCGAGTATTTTGGCCAATTTTTGAAAAATATTTATTTTATTTACTTTCCCTCCAAAACCTTTCCTATAATTACTTCTAGGTTCCAAATCAGGGACTAATATGCAAAACATTTATTTATGTATAAATATACTTACCAAATTAAATTCACACATTCACCAACATAAACATAGAATTTTAATCAAAGATTAAAATAGAAATAATTAATTATAATAAATTTTATAATTAACATTTCATTAACCAGGGATTAAAATTTTGGGGTGTTACACGAGCTGCTTTTGAAGGATAGTTTAACTTTTGAAGTTCTCCCAGTTCGGATAGAGGACAGACGAGTAAAGCAACTCAGAGGCAAGGAGATTCCCTTGGTGAAGGTCATTTGGAACAAAAATAATGTAGAAGAAGCAATATGGGAACTAGAAGAGAAGATGAAGATCTCTCAGTCGCAACTGTTCGATACCAGCTGAATTTCGAGGACGAAATTCCTGTAAGTGGGAAAGGATTGTAACATCCCAAATTTGATGTCCAATTTAATCCGAGTAATTCTAATCGAATTAATGGGTAATCTAGTAGGCCTTAAGCATGATAGTTCGAGTATAGCTTGTCGAATTCCATTTAAGCTGAGTAAATAGTAATGCGAGCTTGGGCAAAGCGTTAATCAGATCCGAACCGAGCTTAGGTAGTGATCCCTCTTGGAAGCCGAACAGAGTGTAGTGAACCCACGAGAAAACGATCTCTTCTCGACAGTGTGCAGCCGACCTCAGAAGTCGCTTTGAAGTGAATAAGTCCATGTTAGGTCTTCGATCAACAAGCTAGAGCCCAAGATAACCTTGTGCCGACGCTATCGTAGTTCGATCTCATGGGCCGAGCATTTTCGAGATTTTTTTTGCGACCGAGCCCATGATTCGAGTCGAAATTGGTCCAATCATGAGCCGAGCAGATATCACTTTCTAGTCGGATCCGTGAGTTCGGGCCAAGCACGGTTTTGGAACAAATGGTTCTCATTGTATCGTCCGCAAACTCTGGAAGCTATCGCGTCAGATGTCCTTGTCACTCTACTGTTCGAGGCTTCCTCGAGGAGCCATTAATTCTAGCCACACATTTACCAAGCTTCCAGAAGAAGCTTCTCTTTTCGGGACCACACGTTTGAATCCCAAGGAATGTAGATTTGATGATGTTTCGATGCTAAAAAACCAAAAGACAAGCAACAACATTCAACAACAAGAGCACCACTCATGGAGAATTAGATTAAGTTTTGTTTTTATTTGCAAATTAAATGTAATGTTTTAATTTTCCATTTCATGAGAGTGGGTGGTAGCTTAGGAATCTCAATATAAGTTTTAATATTGTTTGATTAATAGTGAAGAAAGGTTATCTTGATAAAAATAGCTCTAAGTAAAGTGTAGATCAAAGTACATTTGAAAAGCTTAATTTTTAATCACTTTTTACAGTGGTTAATCGATTAGCACGATAGGCTTAATCGATTAACACGTTAAAACTGTACAACACTGATTGTTTAACAAAGGTTAATCGATTAGTGGCTTGTCCATTAATCGATTAATTACTGTTATATCAGAAAAATAATATTTTGTTTAAAAGCTTTTAATTTCTACTTTGACAAGGTTACACACACTTCCATATTTTTTCTATAGAGAATCATACTTTCACAATCTTTCAAGAGCTATTACTATTTTCAATTTGTTCTATCAAGATTCAACAATCTTTCAATCTTCTTCACTTTCAATCATTCAATATTCTTAGATTCATTGAGATTCAAATTTCTAGAACTTAGTACTTTGTGTTGAAGCAATCTACAACAAGAGGTTGTAACATCAAGCATTCAACAACAAGTGAAGAATTCACAACTTGCAAGCCTTTGAAGCATCTCAAAGCAAGAGGAAAGGAATTGTGTGGAGAGAATCCTTCAACAATTCAAGAGGACAAGATACAAGAAACAATTGGGTAGATTTTCAAGAGATTTTACTCTCTTGAAGGGGTTAAGATAGGAGAGCTAGAGTGAGCTGCATCTTTAACCATCGTAATCTAACAATTGTGTATCTAGTAGAAACTCTCTATCTTTGATAGAGGGGACAGGATGTAGCTCTCAAGTGGTAGAGAGTGAACCAGGATAAAATCTTGTCTTCTTTGTTTTTCTTTCTTCAAGCTTTCATTAATCAAGAACAAACCAATTGATTAGGTTAAATTTTGGGCTTTTTCAATTCCTAGATAATCAACCTAAATTGACTTGGTAAATTTACGTAGTTTTGTTCATTCATTCATTCATCATTTTTTAGTGCATCATTGAATTGTAATCTCCATTGAATTTTGAATAAGACTGAATTTCTGTCAGATTTTACTCGCATTAATCGATTAAGAGATTGATTAATCGATTAGTTTTTGAGAACCATTCAGGCATTAATCGAGTAACACCCAGTTAATCGATTAATTCTTAAGAGGTCTTCAGGCATTAATCGATTAAGCTTGAGATTAATCGATTAAACAGTTTAAATTTTGTTAGAAAATTTGTTTTCTGAAATCCATTCTCTTTAGAAATCGAAAAGTTTGTATTGAGGCTTCAAAATACTATCCACCCCCCCTCTAGTCTATTTTGAGCCGCTTGTTGGTTTCCAACAAGTGGTATCAGAGCTCGGTCGAAAGATCCGGGCATTAAAACGCTTTTTCACAAAGATCCGATTTTTGGAAATCATGGGCTCAAATTTTAATCCTTTTGGTGGTGAAGGAGCTTCCATTAATCGCCCTCCACTATTCAATGGTGAGGGCTACGCTTATTGGAAGGTCCGAATGAAAATTTTTATAGAAGCTATTGATATAGAAATTTGGAATGCCATAGAGAATGGGCCTTTTATTCCGCAAACAAAAGTAAATGATACTATTTCTTTGAAACCAAAATCAAGCTGGAATGATGATGATAAGAAGAAAGTTCAATATGATTTAAAAGCCAAAAACATCATCACTTCGACACTCTCTTATGACGAATTCTTTAGAGTATCACAATGCACTGATGCTAAACAAATGTGGGACACACTACAAGTCACACATGAGGGCACAAATGAGGTTAGAAGGGCTAGGCTTAATACTCTCATGCATGAATACGAGCTCTTTCGGATGTTGCCAAATGAAAACATAGGCGACATGCAAAAGCGCTTTACTCATATCATTAATCATCTTTCTGCTCTTGGAAAAAGTCTAACTAATGGTGAAGTTGTTAATAAAGTTTTGAGATGTCTTAGCAGGGAATGGCAACCTAAAGTAACTACCATCATGGAGTCTAAGGATCTAGACGAAATAGATTTAGCAACACTATTTGGGAAGTTTCAAGAGCATGAAATGGAGCTAGGAAGATTATCCATGAACGAGGATGCCGATAAAAAGAAGAAGGGGATAGCTCTTAAAACTAATTCAAAATCCCTAAAGTTACATGAAGAACCCTCTCTAGTGGATGATTCTGACTCCGACATCGATGATGAGACACTCGGGTTATTGGTCAAAAAACTTGGACGTTTTCTTAAGAAGAAGATTAATTTCAATAGAAATAGATCAAGAGACTCTAAGGACGCTCAACCAAGGAACAAGACCAATAAAGACAACATCATATGCCATGGGTGTGGGAAGCCGGGCCATTATAGATCAAATTGTCCAACCAACTCAAAGAAGCCCGAAAGTGACAAGTGGAAGCCCAATCAATCTAAAGGAAAAAGGTTGTACATAGTGTGGGATGAACCGGAAAATCAATCATCAACTAGTTCATCGGAAGATGAAGAACTTGCTAACCTTTGCTTGATGACCAAGTTTGATGAAGAAGCATCTTCAAGAATGAAATCAAGTGATAACGCAAATGAGGTAGATTATCTTTCCGATGCTAGTTCTAGTTCTAATTCTCCCTCCTTTAATGAACTATATAATGTGTATGTGGAAATGCATAAAGAGTTGAAGAAATTAGCAAAAATAAATGTTGAAAGAAAGAATTTCATTTTGAAGCAACAAGAAAAGATTTTGGAATTACAAAACTCTCTAGAGGAGCTAAAGCTTCAAAATGAAACTCTTGAACTCATTTATGCAAATTCTACATGCAATTGTGATTTGAAAACAAATGATATCTCTTCTTGTGATAATTGCAAATCTCTTGAAAAAGAAGTTTTTAATTTGAATGATAGCATTGCAAGGCTCACAAGAGGAGACACTTGCTTGGATCATTTGCTTTCTAATCAAAGGGATAATAGTAATAGAACCGGACTTGGTTACACCAAACCCAAAAATCGACATTTTCGCAAAGTTGGTACATTCTCTAAAATTGATTTTTCAAAAACTCCAACTTGTCATTATTGTGGGATTTTTGGGCATACTTCAAATAAATGCAATATTAAGAAATTTGGTATACCAAGTGGAAAGTATGTATGGATTGTGAAGGGGACTACACCCCAAACTAACATCAAAGGACCCAAGATAACTTGGGTACCTAAGTCAAGTAAATGACATTGTTTTGTAGATGTGCCTTCGAACAAAGGAGCGTAGATGGTACTTGGATAGTGGATGTTCGAGGCATATGATGGGAGACAAATCGCATTTCACCGAACTTACTACAAAAAGTGGTGGTCATGTCACCTATGGCGACAACAACAAAGGCAAAATTCTAGGAGTGGGTAAGATTGGTAACGTATCTAACCTTATCATTGAAAATGTCCTATTCGTAGAAGGCTTAGAACACAACTTGCTAAGTATAAGTCAACTATGTGATATGGGCAACAATGTGACCTTTACTTCAGAATTTTGTTTTATTAAAAGTTGTATTGATGATAGTGTTAAGTTCGTAGGTCGACGCTCTAATAACACCTATTTAATTGATTTAGATGAAATAACCTCATTGTTTTCAACATGTTTTAAATCTTTTGATGATGAGGTTCGTCTTTGGCATCGTCGCATTGCTCATGTAAATGTGAATCAATTAAATAAACTACTACGCAAGGACTTAGTGATTGGCTTACCTAAACTTAATTTTAAACTTGATAGTGTTTGTGACTCATGTCAAAAATGCAAGCAAGTTAAAAATCTTTTAAACCCAAAAATGTGGTAAGCACAACAATGCCATTGGAGCTAATCCACATGGATTTGTTTGGCCCATCACAAGTTCGGAGTTTAGGTGGCAATTACTATGGATTTGTTTTGGTAGATGACTTTACTCGATTCACATGGACTTTGTTTTTATCCGCCAAAAGCGACACTTATAAAAGTTTTAAAAAGTTTGTCAAACTCATCCAAAATCAATTAAATTTGAAAATAGTGTCTATTAGAAGTGATCACGGTGGTGAGTTTGAAAACTCAAAGTTTGATGCGTTTTGTGAAAAATATGGAATAAGTCATCAATTTTTAGCCCCTAGGACTCCGGAACAAAACGGAGTTGTAGAAAGGAAAAATCGAGTCTTATAGGAACTTGCACATACTATGCTTAAGGAATCTAGAGTTCCCTCTTACTTTTGGGATGATGCGGTTAATACCGCGTGTTATGTCATTAATAGGGTTCTTATCCGTCCGCATTTGAATAAAACACCTTATGAGTTGTTAAAAGGGCGAAAGCCAAATATCTCTTATTTTCATGTCTTTGGGTGTAAGGTGTTTGTTCTAAATAACGGTAAGAATCCGGTCGGCAAATTTGACTCAAAAGCCGACGAAGGTATTTTCATTGGTTATTCAACTCATAGCAAGGCTTACCGTATTTTTAATAAAAGAACCTTAACCGTTGAGGAATCAGTCCATGTCGTTTTTGATGAATCTCCGAAAGGAGAGTGTGTTGTTTCTTGTGATGATGAGAATGTAGGTACATTTATGGATCATGATAAGCCAACACAACAACAAATAGTAGAGAACCAAGTTGAGAATGGAGAAATGCAAGCACAAGAGAAGGACATAGCACAAGAGCCGCATCCCGAACTACCAATTGCTTGGAAAACTAACAAAAACCATCCGGTCTCGAATATTCTAGGTGACATTGCTAAGGGAGTGGTAACCCGAAGCACTTTAAATAATTTTTGTTATTATGTTGCTTTTGTTTCACAACTAGAACTTAAGAATATTAATGAGGCACTTCAAGACGAACATTGGATTATGGCCATGCAAGAGGAATTAAATCAATTTGAAAGAAACCAAGTTTGGGAGCTTATGCCAAAACCCGATGATCGTCCTGAAATCGGTACTCGTTGGGTTGATAGAAATAAACTAGATGAGTCGGGTATTATTGTTAGGAATAAGGCTAGGTTGGTAGCTAAGGGGTATAGCCAAGAAGAAGGCATAGACTATGATGAAACGTATGCTCCCGTAGCTAGATTAGAAGCCATAAGAATCTTACTTGCTTTTGCATCTATTATGAACTTTAAATTGTATCAAATGGACGTAAAAAGTGCGTTTCTTAACGGTTACATTCAAGAAGAAGTGTATGTCTCACAACCTCCCGGATTTGAAAATTTTGAACATCCGGATTATGTTTTTAAACTGAAAAAGGCTTTGTATGGTCTTAAACAAGCTCCTAGAGCTTGGTATGATCGTCTAAGCAACTTTTTACTTGAAAAGGGTTTTAAACGAGGTGTCGTGGACAATACGCTTTTTATTGAAAGATCCGGTAAGGACATACTTTTGGTCCAAATATATGTGGATGACATTATTTTTGGTGCAACTAATGAAAAATTGTGCAAGAAATTTTCAGAAATAATTCAAAGTGAGTTTGAGATGTCTATGATGGAGGAGTTCACCTTCTTCCTTGGACTACAAATCAAGCAACTTGATGATGGGATCTACATTCATCAAGGCAAGTATTGTAGAGAACTACTTAAAAGGTTTGGCATGGAGTCGTGCAAGGTAGCATCAACTCCTATGAGCGTCACATGTTACTTGGACAAGGATGAAATCGGAAAACCCGTTGAGGTAACAAAATATCGTGGCATGATAAGTAGTTTATTGTATTTAACTACTTCTCGCCCTGATATTATGTTTAGTGTGTGCATGTGTGCTCGTTTTCAAGCTAATCCGAAAGAGTCACATTTAACTACTGTTAAGAGGATTATGAAATATTTGAAAGGTACAACTAATACCGGTTTATGGTATCCTAGAGATGCCCTTTTGAAATTAATAGGATATTCGGATTCTGATTTTGCGGGTTGTAAAGTTGAAAGAAAAAGTACAAGTGGAACATGCCATTTGATTGGAAGTTCACTTGTATCATGGTTTTTAAAGAAGCAAAATTGTGTAGCTTTATCAACCGCGGAAGCCGAATATATTGCGGCCCGAAGTTGTTGTGCTCAAATCCTTTGGATGAAGCAACAACTCTCGGATTTTGGTTTAAACTTGTCAAAAATTCCCATTAAATGTGACAATACATCCGCAATAAATTTAAATAAAAACCCGGTATTGCACTCTAGAACAAAACATATTGAGATTAGGCATCATTTTCTAAGGGACCATGTCCAAAAAGGTGATTGCGTTATAGAATTTGTTCAAACTTTCGATCAATTAGCTGACATTTTTACAAAACCCTTACCAAGAGACACTTTCTATCGTATTAGAAGGGAACTTGGTATTTTTGATGAATCCACTATTAGCTAATTGTATTTGAAGTCATTTTTACTTCATCACCTTAAGCCTATTTCTTTATGTATTGTTGTTTGAGTTGTTGTTATTTAAAAATCCTTTCATAACTCTCTAAATTAGTAGTTATGTGTGTGTTTTTCTATGACATGTTTGCTTGTTTAAACTATGTGTGCTAAATGCTAAGTGTCTATATGTGTTTGTGTGCATGAAAATATTTTTCAAAATTTAAAAAATTTGAGTTTTGTGCACATTAATCGATTAACAGTAGTCATTAATCGATTAAATTTTAAACCTCTTTCGGCCTTAATCGATTAATGAAACTTTAACTCGATTAATTTTTGAACCACCTTCAGGCCTTAATCGATTAATGTCTTCGCTAATAAATTAAGGGTAACTGACACGGAAATATAAAAACTCGTTTTCAGCACAATTGCTCATTTTTTCTTCTTTTTCTTCTCTCTCTTCTCCGATTCTCTCCTCTTTTCTCTCTACTCGAAATGCAACATATGGATCATAAGGGCTATTGAAACTTGTTTTTAACCCAATTTCTTCCCATAAATCTTCTTCCTAACATCATATCTACAAGAAATTCCATCAATTTCAACCCAAATCCCCCAAAATCCGAATTTCCCTCAAATTCCTCAAACCCTAACCCTAATCCGAAAACCCTAACTTTCTCTCTCCTTGGAAAATGGCCTCCTCCTCCAATCCGAATCCTCCTCCACGAAAGAAGCGCCCAACACACAAGGATCGCAACAATGCATGGTTTTCTCAAGCCGAACGCGAAGAACGGGCACCGAAGTTTGATGATAGAACTTCTGGAGTAATTCGGTACTTGTATTTTCCTTGGTTGAAGAAAGAAAGGTTTGGTTTTCATGATCTTCTTGTTTCACAGCATGTTCAGAGGTTTTTGGAATTTAATACTCACTATTACCCTAGGCTTGTTAAGCAATTTTATGCAAATTTTACTAAAATTGATGGGGTTTATCAAAGTCAAGTGAGGGGACATCATTTTGTAATTAAACCAAATGATCTGAAAATTCTGTTTGGTTTCAGAGATGAAGGTACTTTCTTGGGTGATAATGAAAGTGTTGAATTAGATGTCGATGCTGCTACTGTTTTTCAAGATGCTGTTAGGCCAGAGTTAACTTGGGATAAGGGTACAAAGAGGGTTTCTTTGCTTCATGCCGAAGATAGGGTCTTGTTATATATCATTGCTTATTGTCTAATTCCAAAAGGCTCTCAAAATTATGCACAAGTCCAGGAAGATGATTTAAAACTGTTTTATGGGATTAAGCATAATGTTGAGATTAATTGGAATAAGATAGTTTTGGCTAGGATGGATATTGCTGCTCAATCTGCATCCACTCGGTATTTACCCTATCCTATGCATGTGACCAAACTCCTTCGTCATTATGGTGTGCCAATTCTGGAAGGTGAACCGTGTGAGAAGGATCCTGAGGGTAAGTTGTGCTTGAACATTCATCATATTAATCTAATGCGGCTTGGTTTTCACAAGCCAACAAGGACTTGGATGTGGAATTCGCAAATTAAGGCTTTAGAGCAAACTGCACAACAAGCTCCTCCCGCTCCACAAGCTGCTCCACCGGTTGTTGATCCAATGGAAACTGATCAAGGGGTAAATGTTGAGGATTTCATTGACTTTGACAACTTAGAGGCACCCTTTGATGCTCAAGCTGCACATACTTCACTTCTCCAGCACATAGATACTCGGTTTGATGCAATGGAGCAAAGGCTTGATATTCAGAATCGTGCAATGGAGCAACGGATTTGAGATCACTTCTCTAGCTTCTCTTCCCAACCTCCACCCAACCCTTAGCCCACTATGATCTTATAATGATTTTCACTGTTTTTTCTGCACTTTTATCATACTCTGATGCTGAACTTTTTATGCTTTTTCATGGTTTTTGGAACGTAGTTACTTGGCTGGACTGTTTTGGACTGTTTTGTTTTGGCTATGGTTGAACTTTGTAGGGTCTGTGTATGGCCTTAGTTTCTTTTTGTTACTTATTACGCTGCTGCACTATGGTATTTTGCTATGATATTTGCTGTATGGACTACGTCTTTTGCACTGTTATGGACTATGTGATATTGACTTTTATGTAGTATATGTTATGGTCTTGGTTATGGCCAACTTGTGTATATTTTATTGCATATTATTGTCTTTATATTATGTTTAGTCATATATATCAAATTGCCTAGTACTTACCTCTCACTTTTGGCAAAAGCTCTTTTCTAAGTTCACTCCTTTTTAATGATGCCAAAAGGGGGAGAAAAGGTTTGTTGATGTTGTGGCTTTGTAAGTTAAGTTTTTAGATATTTTTCCTAAGTGTGTTACATTTAGGGGGAGTATTTAAAAACTTGGTACTTCATTGTGAAGAGGGTTTGTCATCATCAAAAAGGGGGAGTTTGTAGATTTGATGACGTTTTGATGCTAACAAACCAAAAGACAAGCAACAACATTCAACAACAAGAGCACCACTCATGGAGAATTAGATTAAGTTTTGTTTTTATTTGCAAATTAAATGTAATATTTTAATTTTCCATTTCATGAGAGTGGGTGGTAGCTTAGGAATCTCAATATAAGTTTTAATATTGTTTGATTAATAGTGAAGAAAGGTTATCTTGATATAAATAGCTCTAAGTAAAGTGTAGATCAAAGTACATTTGAAAAGCTTAATTTTTAATCACTTTTTACAGTGGTTAATCGATTAGCACGATAGGCTTAATCGATTAACATGTTAAAACTGTACAACATTGATTGTTTAACAAAGGTTAATTGATTAGTGGCTTGTTCATTAATGGATTAATTACTGTTATATCAGAAAAATAATATTTCGTTTAAAAGCTTTTCATTTCTACTTTGACAAGGTTACACACACTTTCATATTTTTTCTATAGAGAATCATACTTTCACAATCTTTCAAGAGCTATTACTATTTTCAATTTGTTCTATCAAGATTCAACAATCTTTAAATCTTCTTCACTTTCAATCATTCAATATTCTTAGATTCATTGAGATTCAAATTTCTAGAACTTAGTACTTTGTGTTGAAGCAATCTACAACAATAGGTTGTAACATCAAGCATTCAACAACAAGTGAAGAATTCACAACTTGAAAGCCTTTGAAGCATCTCAAATCAAGAGGAAAGGAATTGTGTGGAGAGCATCCTTCAACAATTCAAGAGGACAAGATACAAGAAACAATTGGGTAGATTTTCAAGAGATTGGTACTCTCTTGAAGGGGTTAAGATAGAAGAGCTAGAGTGAGCTGCATCTTTAACCATTGTAATCTAACAATTGTGTATCTAGTAGAAACTTTCTATCTTTGATAGAGGGGACTGGATGTAGCTCTCAAGTGGTAGAGAATGAACCAGGATAAAATCTTGTCTTCTTTGTTTTTCTTTCTTCAAGCTTTCATTAATCAAGAACAAACCAATTAATTAGGTTAAATTTGGGGCTTTTTCAATTCCTAGATAATCAACCTAAATTGACTTGGTAAATTTACGTAGTTTTGTTCATTCATTCATTCATCATTTGTTAGTGCATCATTGAATTGTAATCTCCATTGAATTTTGAATAAGACTGAATTTCTGTCAGATTTTACTCGCATTAATTGATTAAGAGATTGATTAATCGATTAGTTTTTGAGCACCATTCTGGCATTAATCGAGTAACACCCAGTTAATCAATTAATTCTTAAGAGGTCTTCAAGCATTAATCGATTAAGTTTGAGATTAATCGATTAAACAGTTTAAATTTTATTAGAAAATTTGTTTTCTGAAATCCATTCTCTTTAGCAATCGAAAAGTTTGTATTGAGGCTTCAAAATACTATTCACCCCCCCTCTAGTCTATTTTGAGCCGCTTGTTCGTTTCCAACAAGGAAAATATCTTGAACAGTGCCAAACCTTCCTTTTCCTATAAAAGCCATGGCCCCTACTCTCATTAACACTTTTCACGAAGATTTTTCACTAAGAGTCAAGAATCCTTCACGTCTCTCACTCTCTCTTAAGCCTCTAAGTACTTCTCCTTTTTCTTCGTGACTGCTTCAGCACTATAAGAGGAGTTAAGGAGCTAGAGTTTAAGTAGTCGGCCAAGGCCAAGACCCACAGGACTCCCTTACCTCTCACGGTTTTGGGGTAAGGAATGGGTATTACCCTAACATAGGTTTGGGTTTCTAATATGTTCATAATAAATACTAGGAATGGATGCTAGGCTAGGTTATGGGACAGTAGGGCATAGTTTGATATCAAAGAATCAAGTGACTAAAATGAACATGTTTTGTTAGTTGTGAATATGTGTGCTTGATAGATGATCAATGTGTGAACTGTGATCTTTTCTATAACTGTTTATTAATGTTTGAGTGATGTCTGTGGTAACCGAAATTGGCTAAGCAAAATAGTAATGAAACTAAATAAGGAATAACAGTTAAAGGAATATGATTAAAGAAAAAGTCGAGCTAACTGAACTGGGCAACGAGAGGCCGACCATTATGGGGCGTATATCGGTTGTGTGAGCAGGTCATAGAAGACGCATACTGGGTGCGTGCATTGATAGCGTAAGACGTAGGATGTGTTCCTGCGCAGCTGTAAGACGCTCATCACGTCCGCGGGGATGGCGCAGTAATTACTCACACAAGATTCCGAGCAGCGGAATTGGTTAGGACGTGCTCCTGGTCATAGAAGACGCGTAATGGATGCGTGCATTGATCGCGTAAGACGAAGGATGTGCTCCTGTGCAGCTGTAAGACGCTCACCACGTCCGCGGGGGTGGCGTAGTGATGGACACTTCCTAGCTCCAATAGAGAAGGTGTAAGACATACACTGTGTGGCTACGCCGCCGAGCAAAAGAAAGTGTAAGACGCATACTGTGGGTATGTGCATCTCTAAAAGCCATAAAGAGATGAGTAAAATGATGGACAAGTAAAGATAAAAGAAGCCGAGTAAGGCAGTGTTAAGAGAAGCCGAGCAAAATAATAATAAAAGATGTCGAGTAGAACTTATATCAAGTGAATAACGATTAACGTGTATGATATGGGATTCTTATTTATGTTCGGCCAATGATATTTGTGGTTTGGAATGAATATTTATGTCTATGTGTATGTTTGACTAATTGTGATTGACTTAGTACCTTATTATGTCGTATGAGAAAATGCTTTCTTCAGTTTCGTGTAATGCTCACCTCCTTACCCTCCCTTGCAGGTATTGAGTCTGAGCATACATGCTTCCCGGCCGAGCAGGTTCACTCTCCCTCACAGGGAGAGTAGGGTGTTTGTTGTGGTCAGACATCTAGCTATGTCCGTGGGATGTTTTGTGTTGTAATTATAATCCTTTTGTTGTAACATCCCAAATTTAATTCCAAGTATAAATATTGAGTTAATAGGTCTAGAGCGTAGAAAATAGGTAGATTGATTGCTTAAAGAATTTTGGGAGATAGGTGAGTAGTAATTATAAGTACTAGGGGTTGTATAGAAGGCATTTGTAGCATCGAGCAAAGTTGTCTAAGCGAAATCGGGGGTTAAATCGGCGTTTTAGATGTTAGAAATCATCCGAAAAGAGAAAATTAAGAATTTATTATAGGACGTTAAGAAATGAAATTCCACCGTTGGATAAGAAGTTTAAGGGGTTAAGAAGCTTGTCTTAAAATTTGGACCCGATCCGACGGTTAATGAAAAAGTTGCGGCGAATCGAAATTTGGAATTCTGGTGCACGCCCAGGCGCACCAGGGTGCAATTGGTGCACCAACTCAGGGAGTTAGACGCTCAGGTGCGCCCAAGCGCGCCCCGTGCGCACCAGATAGGGGAAATGGCACACCAGACCGCACCAGAAGCACCAGCGCGCGCACCAGCCAGCATCAGCAGCACCAGTTGGTGCGTGGGCGCGCCCAGGCGCGCCAATCATCCGCCCAGGCGCGCGGCACAGACCAGATCAGATCTGGTGCGTCCGTTGCCAATATTGGGGCCAAAGTTTGCTTCTCAGCCACACGATTTTGTGGCAGCTTCCAAGGCAAAAATAAGGCATCAAAGGCACCACATTCCCTCACACTCCAACACTAACATAACCCCATCATCTCCACCATTTCTCTTAATCTAAAAAGCCATTCCATCAACCTCTTCTCACATACACTTGATTTTTGAGCAAATCCAACTCAAAAATCATTAAGCCTCCTCCAAGCTTGCATCAAGAAATGGGTTGAAGCTCCTTTCTCTCCTCCCTCTCTATCACATGACTTTTCTCTCTCTTCTCCCTCTTGGATTTTCAAGTTCCACCATCATTTGGGGCTCAAGCTTTTCTCACTTCAAGTTGATCAAGAATCAAGATCACCATCCCTCTTCCCATCAACTTCTCAATTTTCAAGTTAAGGAATCATCATATAGGACCTCTTACACCTCAAGGACTCAAGGAGATCAAGCTTCTACTCCCTCTCACAACTATCCATCAAGTGTTGGTTGATCTCAAACCTTAGGTTCCATATTAAGATCAAGGACTACTCATATCTCTTGGGTTGAGGTAAGAAGGGAGGTATTACCTCTATTTAGGATGTGTAGTCTAGGTAGTATATAGTGAGAACTAGGTTTAGGGATTGGATTAGAATAAAACCCTAGGCAAACCCTAGGTTAGAAGAAAGGATACTTGATTAGCAAATTTTGTCATAGAAAATAGTTAATGATAAATAGAAATAGAGAATTTAATTGTAACTTGAAATTATTATAGGTTGTGGGTGCATAACAAATAGGGGAAACATAAAGAAAAATAGTGGGATTGTATGAAAATGGTGAATGAATAAATAATATACATATTATCATGACCCTCCGTGAAGGAGAGGAATATCATAGTATCAAGACCCTCCGTGAAGGAGTGGAATGTCATATTATCATGACCCTTCGTGAAGGAGAGGAATATTATAGTATCAAGACCCTCCATTTGCACACTGTGGTAGACCAACCCTCGGACTACCCTAAAACATCCTTAGCCGACCAGAATGCTCATTGGCCGACCAGAATACTCATTCTGCCAGGTCACACATCTTTGGGCCGAGCGCATGCCATAGGACCCACCCTAGCGACTCTGGGCCGAGCACAGGGATCTCTTCCCTTAAAGAATCCAAGCTAAGGGCGCGTGAGCCTAGCTCGCTAACCAGATAAGACTAATCGCTAACAGGATAAGGATGAATGACTCATCCCTTATCCTATAAAGGGACACGTCAGCCCTACTGGACCTCCGTACAGGCCCATAGGGTACAACACCGCTCCCCCTATAAATAGTTGTCTCCAGCTAGGGGCTCAGGTACGTTCTATCTCCCTAATCATACACTAGCACACACTCGTGATTAGGGAAACCCTAGTTATCCCAACTGGATAGCTAGCATACCAATAGAGTCATATAGTAACATCAGATCATCTTATAGCTCTTAGGTCTTTCATACCCTTGAGCTAGGTATATATTCTGAACATTGGCGCCGTCTGTGGGGATCCATAAACTGCTATTCCCACCCCAAAATGGTAGACACGCGAGGAAACGCCGCATCACGTGGCGCAAACCGCCAAGCAGGGCGAAACCGTCAGAGGTTGGAGGAAGGCAGCGGTGACAACGGCAGAGATCTCGAAGGAAGAAACCCTCCTCATCCCAGCATGCCATCAGTAAGACAAATTCCAGCCCGGAGCCACCACTCCATTCCAGCCCGCACGCATAGTGGCCCTTACACCGTTCATTCCAGGCAAACAAACCCTATTAACCCTAACCCTGTTAACCCAAACCCTGTAAACCCAAACCCTGTTAACCCCAATCATACACAAAACCATGGATCGGGCCGATCCATCGACGCTCGTGTTTCTGGAGGGGATAGGGACTACTCCCGTGGCCAAAGAGAAAGCCAGTTGGAAGAAATCATTAAGCAACAAGCTCAGATCCTGGAGCGGCAGGGAAAGGCCATCGCCGACCTCCAACAGCTCCATATGCAGGCGGTGGCTGAAAGGGCGTTAGCAACAACCCCTGCAACTCAGCTGATCCCCCACCCTACCACCACTCTACCTCCACCACCTCCCATAAACCCAACCCTAGAGGCCACATATGAAACCGACCACACTGCTCACCCTGGCCATCACTTCACTCCGCGAATCATGGCATACGAGACACCCTCAGCCTTTCTCGGCCCAACGAGTGTTTCCAAGTATAACGGGTTAACCGACCCCCTGGAGCATATCTTGTCTTTTGAAGGAGCTATGAACTTTTACGACGGAGGAGACCTGATGAAATGTAGAGCTTTTTCCATGACTCTGCAACCACCCGTCTTAAGATGGTACTCAGCTTTGCCCAGGAACTCTGTCAACTCCTGGGCAGAAATGAAGAAAGTTTTTCCGAACAGATACACTGCTAGTTGCGTCCAGCCGAAGTCCGACCACGCACTAGCAGGCGTTATGCAGCAACCTGAAGAGCCTTTGCGAGAATATCTCTCACGCTTCCATTCGGAGGCAGGGACCGTTCCTAACTTGGAACCGAGCTTTGCAGTTTTTCTCTTCACTCAGGGTCTCCGAAACGGAGATTTCAAAAACTCGCTAGTGGGCAAACCGCCGAGGGATATGGCGGAGCTGAGACATCGTTCTACTAAGTTCATAAACTTAGAAGAATTCAGCAAATGGAAAAGAAACAGAGACAGAGGCGAGCGAGGAGAGCCATCCTCCTAGGGAAAACCAAGAAAAGACGAGAGAAGAGATGACAGAAAGGATGACCGAAGAGAGGATCAAAGGAGAGGACCCCGAGGGGATAGGAGATTTGGACCTCCCCGAGGGAAATTCGAGCAATACACCTCTCTCACAGTTCCAAGAAGCCAAATTCTGTAGGAGACAATGTAGACTGACCTCCGAGCAATAGAAAGACCACCCCTCTTGAAGAGAAGTCAACGCCAGGATCGCTCCAAATTTTGCTCGTATCATGGTGGGTATGGGCACACCACAGATGAATGCACTTGGCTCAGGGATGTGATCGAGCAGTTGATCAGGGACGGCAAGTTACAGCAGTATGTCAGGGAAGCACTCAACCGACATGCTCGGAGAAGAACTCCATCCCCAGACAGGAATGGCCGATCCTCAACCAGGCAGGCCGATCAAAACACCAACCAACAACAACCACCCAACCAGCAGAGAGTGGCCATGGTAGAAGTGGCCACGACGGATCAATCCCCACAAAACCTGCGAGTCAACACCATTGCTGGAGGTTTTGCGGGAGGAGGAGAAAAACGATCCGACAGAAAGAAATACATCAATCAAGTGCTTGCCGTCCACAACCATCCAATCCGAAAGAGAGCCACAAAAAGTATTCCCATTTGCTTTTCTGATGATGATCTTGAAGGGGTGATCCCGGGTCATAACGACCCTATGGTCATCACTGCATTGATCGGCAACTATGAGGTTGCCAGGATATTTGTCGATCAGGGTAGCTCGGCAGATATCATGTTCCTGAACCTTTTTGAAGCACTGAAGTTAAAAACCTCAGACCTGACCCCTTTCGAGGGGAAGCTGATCAGCTTTACTGGAGATGTAGTGGTTCCCAAAGGACACATCCAGCTGCCAGTGACCCTTGGGAACCACCCCTCGGCGAGAACCGAGATCATCAAGTTCCTCGTCGTCGATTGCCCATCGGCATATAACGCCATCCTTGGCAGGACATGCTTGCAGGCCTTCGGCGCGGTCGTCTCAACTGTCCATCTGGCTGTGAAGTTTGAAGGCACCGATAGAACTGTAGTTACCATCCGAGCCGAGCAGGAGAAGGCTCGACTGTGCTACAACTCCAGTTTGGCAAAGATCAAGATTCCAGAAGAAATTCAGCCAAAGTTAAGTTTGAACAAAGGAAGTGTACTCTTGACGGACCTAGATGTCAGGTCCGATTTGGATGATTCAAGACCGACCCCTCAAGGAGAGTGGGAGTTCATTGTGTTGGATGAGAAGCTACCAGACAGAAAAGTGAAACTAGGAACCAACCTTCCAAAAGAAATACGAGCAGAAATGCTCGAGCTTTTAAAGAAGAACAAAGATCTTTTCGCTTGGACCTCGGCAGACATGCCGGGGGTTGATCCGAACTCGATATGTCATCGGCTCAGCGTTCATCCGACCGCCAAGCCAGTCGCCCAAAAGAAGAGAAGGGTTGGCACCGAAAAGGCTGCAGTAATAGAGGAGAAGGTATCCGAGCTCCTTTCCGCCGGGTTCATCAGGGAGGTTAGCTACTCGGAGTGGCTCTCCAACACCGTTCTGGTCAAAAAATCAAATGGGAAGTGGCGCATGTGCGTCGACTATACCGACTTGAACAAAGCGTGCCCAAAGGACCAGTACCCCCTCCCCATCATCGATAAACTAGTGGACAACTCATCTGGCTACCAACTCCTCTCTTTTATGGATGCATACTCGGGATACAATCAAATCTCGATGTACCCTCCTGATCAGGAGAAAACGGCCTTCATCACTGAAAGGGCAACTTACTGCTACACGGTAATGCCTTTCGGATTGAAAAACGCTGGCGCAACCTACCAGCGTATGATGAACAAGGTCTTCTCGGGTTTGATCGGACCTACTCTTGAGGTGTACATTGATGATATGATAGCCAATAGCAAGAAGAAGGAGGACCATCCTCGGGACCTCGCAGCTATTTTGGACAGAATCAGAAAATTCAACATGCGCCTGAATCCCGATAAGTGCACCTTCGGGGTCCCAGCCGGGGCCTTCTTAGGTTTCATGCTCACGGAGAGGGGTATCGAGGCCAACCCAGAGAAATGTCAAGCTATTTTGAACATGCACAGCCCATCTAATGTCAAAGAAGTTCAGAGGCTAACTGGTCGGATGGCAGCCCTCTCCAGATTTCTCCCTCAAGTAGCCAAGAAAGCTTTACCATGGTACCAACTGCTCAGAAAAAACAAGAATTTTTATTGGAATGACTCTTGCGAACAAGCGTTTACAGAACTCAAGCAATACCTCTCGGCCCCTCCCGTCCTCACCAGTCCTCGGGAAGGGGAAACTCTGTTTTTGTACTTGTCCGTGAGTGAAACATCTGTTAGCTCGGTCTTGGTCAAAGACGACTCAGGAACCGAGCGTCCCATCTACTTTGTCAGCAAGGCCCTCCAAGGGCCTGAGATAAGATATTCCAAGATTGAAAAGCTCGCCTTTGCTTTGGTAGTTGCTGCTAGGAGGCTCCGGCAGTACTTTCAGAACCACCCCATAGTACTCAGAACAACTCAGCCGATCAGGCAGGTTCTCCACCGACCTGACTTGGCAGGAAGGATGGTCTCTTGGTCTGTTGAACTATCAGAGTTCGACATCACCTACGAGCCAAGGAAAACTCTCAAGTCCCAAATTTTGGCAGATTTTGTTTCAGAGCTATCAGATTCTACTTATTCCAACCTCTCCCAACCATGGAAGATTTATGTTGATGGCTCCAGCCACAATAAGGGGGCAGGAGCAGGGATAATCCTTGAAAACGCAGCAGGCATTTGTGTGGAGTATTCCCTCAAGTTCGACTTCCCCACCTCGAACAACCAAGCAGAGTACGAGGCGGTGATAGTCGGCTTGCGAATGGCCCATCAAATGGGGGCGTTAGAAATTGAAGTTTTCAATGATTCCCAGCTAGTAGTATCCCAAGTTAAAGGTGAGTTCCAAGCCAAAGAACCAATCCTCCAGAAATATCTAGAACAAGTCAAAACCCTCACAGATCTCTTCCCCCAATTCTCTATCACCCACATCCCTAGGTCTTCTAACAGCCGAGCAGATATCCTGTCAAAGCTCGCAAGTACTAAAGGGCCAGAGAACAACAAAACCCTAGTCCAAGAAACTGTCCATTAGCCGAGTGTTATCTTAGCTATATCTTTGACCACCAGCTGGATGGACCCCATCAAGCAGTATCTCCAATTCCAAATCCTACCAACCGACCCCTCTCAAGGAAAGAATATAGTCAGGCAAGCGGCTCAATACACCATGGTCGGCGACATTTTGTACAAACGGGGAATGGACTCCCCAATGCTAAGGTGTCTGGACCGAGCGGAAGCTGATCTGGTACTGACCGAGGTTCATGAGGGAATCTCGAGCCACCATGTAGGTGCAAAAGCATTGGCTCGCAAAGTGCTCCGAGCGGGCTACTATTGGCCTACACTTCTCAGCGACGCCTCGGAACATGTTAAAAAATGCGAGTCCTGTCAGCTTCACGGAAAGGTGTTCCAACGTCCCCCGACGGAGCTTCACTCAATGATCGCACCATGGCCCTTCTATCAGTGGGGTATGGACATCATTGGGAAATTCAAAACAGCTCCAGGGCAACTGAAGTTTGTAGTAGTTGTTGTTGATTATTTCACAAAGTGGATTGAGGCCGAGGCATTGGCTACAATCTCCTCCGCCAAAGATTCAAAAGTTCTTTCTAAGACAAATCATCACTCGTTTCGGTGTCCCACACACCCTGGTCACCGACAACGGTACTCAATTCACTGCTAAGGTTTTCCAGGAACTTGTCGACCACTTCCATATCACCCATCACTTCTCATCAGTCGAGCACCCACAAACCAACGGGCAGGCTGAAGCTGTGAATAAAACCATCATTGACGGTTTGAAGAAAAGATTGTTGGATGCCGAGGGTTCATGGGCTGACCTCCTTCCCGAGGTGTTATGGTCAATCAGAACGACCATACACACCTCAACAGGAGAAACCCCATTTCGGCTCACCTACGGTTGTGAGGCTTTGCTACCTATTGAAACTCGGATCCCTACCTTTCGTATATTCGAGCGTCCAATAGAGGCAAACAAAGATTTGCTAAAGGAAGATTTGATCCTCAGCGAGGAAATCCGATCTCTAGCCTGTGACCGAGAGAAAAAAGCTAAGGAAAGGCAGTCCCGAGAATACAACAAATGGGTGGTTCCGAGGAGCTTTGCTGTGGGAGACCTGGTCCTTAGGCGAGCTGATATTGGTCTGAAAAATTCAAGAGAAGGGAAGTTGGCAAGGAACTGGGAAGGTCCCTACCGAGTCATCTCGAAGACCGGCTCGAGGGCCTACAGACTAGAAACACTAACCAATCAACAATTGAACATCTCCTGGAATGCTACCAAGCTTAAGCCCTACTATAGCTAAGTGGGAATCACAACACTTTCTGCAAAGCTACAATTCTGTCATTTGAAATTTTGTCATTTAAAATTCTGTCATTTAAAATTCTGTCATTTAAAATTATTGTCATTTATCTTAAACATGATCTTAGTTATCCCTTTTTGTATTTGACTCCTGTTTACAAACGGATCAAGTAAATTTAATGAAGTTTTTCGTTTCAATTATCTCTCGTATCTTCTTACTGTCGACGTACTAACCATTTCCCCTCGGCTCGCCACCGAGGAGAACTTGGGTGTTTATACATGACCTTCTAACAAGGACAAATAAACTAACAGTCGCAAGTACTTTAATAGATGCCCGGTCAAAAACTCGATACAATTTCCTCAAGCCGAGGACCGAGGATCCCACCTTGGCCAAAGGTTGGAGATTCGAAATCTAAACAATAGTTTATAACGAGATAAAATACATGAAAAACAGAATGAGATTCACTTCTTACAGCACAATATTACAAAAAGAAATGTTTAGGTCTAGCCGACCATTTCATACTTGAAAGAAATTCAAAACAAGATCAAATTACAAAATAACACAGCAAAATACATCTCAAAGGAGCTAATCCTCATCCTCGGACAAAGCAATGGACGACCCATCAAAATCTTCTTCGTCGTCTTGCTCCAAGTCAAGGGGGTTCGGCAGGTTGGGTGCTGACAAATCCACTTCAGTGTCATCATGGAAATAATAAACCATCCGATCACCATCAACCCCATAATATGGACTAGCCCCAACCACTCGGATCCCAGGGTTCATGAACAATAACTATTTCACAGCATTCACAAAAGAATCAACAGCAGAATGATCCTAGTTGAAATGGTTCTTGTGAGCTAGCACTTTATGCTTTAAGGCCTTCCGACGAACTTTGGTCAGTTCCCCCTGAGCCTTTGCCAGTTCCCCTTGCAACCTATTCACCTCCGCCTCTGAGCTCGTCAAACGACCCTCAACACCTTCAAGCTCGGTAAGCCTTTGCCGAGCTTCAGTCAATTTTGCTTGGGCCGCTTGCAGCAACCTTCCTTTCTCAGCATCCTTTCCCGCCGTATCCTCCAGGGCCTTTTGAGCAGTCTCCCGAGCTCTCTCAGAAGCATCAAATATTTTTTGAAGCTCGGCATTTGCTTCTGTTAGAACATGAAGATTTGCCTCACTTTGCTTAACTTGACTTAGCAGATTTTTAGTTTCAGCAGCAGCAGCTTTCCTTTTCTCCTTCTCAGCTGCCGAGAGGGTGGCACTGATATCTTCAGCATTTTTGCTTAGGTGAAACATATAACTGGCAGCCCTCAGCATGTTTTTGCCCAAGAGATCACAATGGCACCTTAAGGTGCTTGCCGTCTGATCCGACAGCCTTTTTTCATCATTTGGCGTATAAACCAAACCGACGAACTTCTCCTTCAGCTTCTTAGCCCAAACACTCTCCTCGTCTGGGTCAGACATATCAAACCATAGATTGGTCCTTTGAAGGTCGGCAACCTTCGTCTTCACCACCTCCACAACCTTGCCTTTGCCTTTATCCAATTTAGCCCTTTTGGCAAGGGGCACCCGATCCTCCTCATCCTCCTCTTCCCCCACAACCTGAACCAAAGGAATCCCAGTAGCAATTTCCACCCCTTTAGCCGATGAAGGTTGGACGTCTTGCATCACTTCAACCTCAGAGGGACAAGCCTCGACAACGGTCACCGAGCGAGTGGCTTCCGAAGAAACGTCCCCGCTCCGAGAACCAACCGACCCTGTAGTTGCCTTTGCTTTTGCAAGCTCCTTCATGCGAGCAACAACCTTGTTTTCCTTAGCCATTTTTTCTGCAAAACCAAAAATCCAAGTGTTAAAAAAAAATACATATTTGTACCAAGCTCGGCTTTTATATGCTCTTGAGGAAAAATAATGATGTTCCTGATATCTACTGGACCATTCCGCCTAAGGTAGGAAAAGAAGGTATCACAGGTGATCCTCTCGGCTACCGACAGCTCGGTTTCATACTGATACTGGTAAAGTTTGGGATTACAGTTAAAAAAATCAGGCGACCAAGACAAGGGAAACCGAGGTTGATCACCCTCCATAAACCAACAGTCCCCATTTCCGACGAACTGATACTTAAAGTATAAAGGCTTGAAAGTCTTCCATGAATCTGTGAATTTATCAAAAAGGGCATGTCCGTTGCGCGCTTTCAACGACACCCACAGTCTCTTGTACGGCCCCTTCTCAAAGATGTTCACTTGCGGTATGTACAACCATAGAAATGCTCGGAGCGAGCAAGTGAACTTTTGAGCTTCACAAAACTTTTGAAAGGCCCGAATGAAGGCCCAATCACTAGGGTGCAGTTGGGTAGGATCCAAGCGCAACCGACGCAACAGCTCTATTTCTATGTCAGAAAAGGGCATCTTCACCCCCAGCCGAATAATAACTTCTTCGTACATGAAAAACTCTTTGCGATCCGCGGCGATCGCCATACATACTCGGTCGTTGGCTGCAGGTGAGTTAATTGCATAAGACGTCCCTGCTTCATCCGTGGGGCAGGGGAGTATGTGAGCTCGGATATGACTTAGATTGCTGTTGACTAAAGCCGACGGGGTACCGAGCACCTCCAAGTCAACCCAGTCATAATCTCCAGAGTTCGGAGGCACAAGAAACTCGTGAGGATGTGAGACGCACCCTCGAACCATACCTGGGGAAAGGGAATACTCGGCGTCAGAGTCTATAAAATCAAAATTCTTAAACAGCCTAACCCTAGGTTTATTAGTCCTATAGCCGAGCCTACTACACCTTCCCTTAACCCTAACAGCTTTTCCCCAGAAGGGTTTCTCCTAGGAACGGTTCGAAGGGCGGCGGGATACTTGGGCCCGCTCTTCCGCCGCATGATACAGTAGTTTCCTACTTTCCTCCTCCTCGGAATTCCGAGGGTAATCTACTGATAATGGTACCTCCGCCATCGGATCTGCCATGCGATGGCGGAAAGGTGAGGGTAAGGAGTCCAGCACCTCCAGATCGGAAGAAGAAGAAGATGAAGAGGAAGAATCCTCAAGATCACTCAAACCCAGAATCCTAGACCACTCCTCATACTGAAATCAATTGATACTCATAATGAAATCTAACTTACCCAGAAACCAACCCAAAAAATTAGCAAACACAGAAACCAAAAACCAAAAACCCAAAACCTAAGGAAACAACAGTTCAGTAGAAAAAGGAAAACAGAACAGAAGCAAAACCAAAACCAGAAAGCAAAATACCTGAGAATTGAGGACGAAAACTGGCACAAGCGAACTGAAGAATCAAGACAGAAGCCAAAAAGCTTCAAAGACAAACTGGCAGAAGAACGATGGAGTAGAAAATTGTAATCCAAAAGGCCAAGGAGACAAATTGCAGAAAGAGGAGGAATGTCAGAAGTCCAAGTTTTGGAGGAAAGTATGGAAAAGGAAAGAAAGAGGAGTAGTTGAAGTTCAAGAGGTAACTTCCCCCCACGTTTGAAAATTTGGGCCTAATTACAAAAGCCCAAAAGCCTGCATCGAGCCACGGAGAAGCCACGTGGCGCGCAATTAGTGGAAAGAAACATTTCGAAAACCCAAAAGGCAGCATGCACCATCATGACCCCTCTGACACAAGGCAGCACGTGTCAGGAGAAGGACATCCAAACGTCCTTTCAGTCAGTCAATGGGACAGCGAAGCAGGGTGAGCTGTCCAGAACTCATCATCCCTTGCCGAGCCTATCCCTCGGCACCTTGAAAGTCACCTACGAAGAACGCTCAGATCGGCTCAAGACTCAAGAAGTCTTACCGAGCTAGAGGGCTTATGTGGTAGACCAACCCTCGGACTACCCTAAAACATCCTTGGCCGACCAGAATACTCATTGGCCGACCAGAATACTCATTCTGCCAGGTCACACATCTTTGGGCCGAGCGCATGCCATAGGACCCACCCTAGCGACTCTGGGCCTAGCACAGGGATCTCTTCCCTTAAAGAATCCAAGCTAAGGGCGCGTGAGCCTAGCTCGCTAACCAGATAAGACTAACCGCTAACAGGATAAGGATGAATGACTCATCCCTTATCCTATAAAGGGACACGTCAGCCCTACTGGACCTCCGTACAGGCCCATAGGGTATAACACCGCTCCCCCTATAAATAGCTGTCTCCAGCTAGGGGCTCAGGTACGTTCTTAATCGAGGCCGTACCCGATACAAATAAAAACAGTTTAAGTATAGTACTAGGAAGTGACTCCTAGGTCGTCTCCCAAGGAATATCTTATCAAGCAAAAGGTCGAACACATAGTATGCAAAGAAAACAGGGGGTTTTTTTTTTGTATTGAATATTGAATAATTGAAATCAAAACAGAATTAAGTCAAAACGAAGAAACAGATAAGGAAAAGCGGATAAACCCCTTTGGCTCGCGTTCACAACTCTATCATCGGTCACAAAAGATCAATTTCTTTCCTCTTCACTGTCCAACTCGTGAGAATTAAATACTAAGCGAAAATTCAATTCTCACCCCAAAACCCAAACCTCTAATTAAGCATTAAAAGCCAAAGCATGGAGTTTTTACGAGTTTGCATAAATTAAGCATTCATACACATGGATTATCTCTATAGAATGGAACTAAGCGAACCATAACATATCAATAAGCATGAAAACAGTGAATAAAAACGAAATAGCATTAAGAATAAAACCTCAAGAGTATGTGATACATTACCAAAGGGATTTAACCTAAGAGTTTAGCCTTCCATGAAGAAAAATACCAAAAACGTGTAGAAAAGGGAAGAGAGAGAAACCCTAGCAGCCTCCACAAGCTTGGAGAGCAAAACTAAGCCTTCTCTATGAGAGAGAATGTAAAAAACGTGAATGGAAGGTCTCCCCAGGGTTTACACGAATTTGGCTTTTTAAATCACAAAACGGGCCTAAATCATGGGCCCAAATCCTAAGGAAAGCTTATCTCTAAATTAAATCTAAAAATATCTTATAGATAAAATCTAAATCTTAAAAGATATAACTAAATCTCAACTAATCCTAAAGATAGATTACAATCTTCACTTCATCATATATCTTCTCTTCCAACATTAAATCTTCATTCCCAAAATGTCCAAAAAGCCCTTGTGCCAAATATGACCTGAAAATAGAAATAGAATTACTTAGGCTAAAAAATCCCAAATTAAACAATATTCAGAATAATAGTCCAATAAACTCTAAATCACTAAATCAAGCTAAACAATGTCAAATAGGCAACAAGTATCAATAATAGGAGTAAAATAATGCAAGGAAAAATGGGAAATAAAATGCTCATCAAATACCCCCACACTTATCCTTTTGCACTCCTGGGCAAAACTAAGAATTAGGACTGAGAAAATCAATATGCACCAAAGTGAATCATGTAACAAGATTATTAAAACTAATGAATGCAAACCTAAGAGATTACATACTTCACAATGAATTCTAGGAAATGCAAAGAAATGGGCAAAATCGAGCACATGAAGAAAATAAGGACCAAAGAATCAAGGCATCCATGAACATCATCCAATTATTTCAAATATGCAAAGAAAACCAATGACATCAAGAGGGTAGTCACAAAGATGATAGAAACTCACAAGGATCACTCAATAGTGTTTACACTCAAATGTTTAAGGTTAATCAGTGTTTACACTCAAGGCACATCATGAAAAACAAACACAACCATAGGCTTGACAAGCCTCTAACATCAACAATCAACACACATGCACATTAAGATCAAAAGGTCTTTTCAGGGTTGTAATGGGGCCAAGGACAAGGTAGGATAAAAATATGGGAAATGTAGCTAAAACCCAGGGAATAGAGGAGCAATGGGGAACAAGTAAAAAAAAATAAGCACAATCCACCCCAGAATGAAATGGTAGACATAACAACAACCTCTAATTCCAATCCTCTATGCCTCAATCAACCTTTTATTCTTTTTTTTTCTTCTTCTTCTTTCTTTCTTTTTTTTTCATCATTCATTTTTTCAATTTTTTTTCATTGTAGAACTTCATGAACGAAAGGAAAGAAGAAACAACAAAAATGGCATAATGAGATAAAGCCATAATTACATCACCGACCATAGAGGCAAAACCCAGAACTCACAAGAGATGAAGAACAAAGCACCCTCGCTTACTTAATACCCATTCCCAAAACAATTCCAAAGCTCCAACATTCCCTAAGGTTAGGACAATCATGGTTTTTCAGTCATAGGCTTGTAATGAGCTAAAGAACAAAGAAAAGGGATATAAGGGCTCAAAGGGGCTATCAAAGGATAAATTCATTCAAGGTAGGCTCATATGGCTAGTGGCTTATTCAAGAAAAAACAATGCCTAAATCATTTCAAAATGTGCATGGGAATATCAAGTATCAACAAGAGTCAAGTCAAGTTCTAGAGTGCAAGTAATCCAGAGTGCAATCACACATGAAAGAAAAATTAGGTGGCATATATAGCAATCCACCCACAATTAAGGCTCAAATCCTCACAAAAGGGACAATTCTATCACAGTGTTACCACCTCTTAATTATCAAAAGCAACTTTACACACAGAAATGCATGAATTCAGACACAAGATACCAAGACTCTACTAAAATGAAGCAAAAACATGCAAGAAAATGCCCAAAACTTAGCAAAACCTAAAAAAAATCAAAGCAAAAATATGCAATATAACTACTCTCCCCCCCACACTTAAATCACACATTGTCCTCAATGTAAAACAAATAGTAGAATCAGACAGATATAGACAAGTGGAATAAAAGTAGTAAAGAAGGAGAAAAGAATACTCCCTAAATCATGGTGGGTCAAAAATGGGGTCGACCAATGAGGCCTCCTCCACAGGTGCATCATCCAAAGTAGGAGAGGTTAGGAAAGGCTTGAGTCGGTGGCCATTGACTTTGAAGCTCTTGTCTGTGGACTCACTCTTGATCTCCACAGTGCCATAAGGAAACACCTGGGTGACTACAAACGGTCCAATCCATTTCGAGCGGAGCTTTCCACTCATGAGTCCAAGCCTAGAGTTGTAGAGCAACACTTTTTGACCAACCAAGAACTCCTTTCTGCAAATTGAGCTAAAGTTCTGAATAAACCTGCGATAGAAACCTGCATGGCCAAGAAAAGAACGCACCTCTCGCACGCAAGAGGGGTAAGGCAAATGTGATATTACATGCAGCTTAGCAGGGTCAACCTCTATGCCCTTATGCGAAATAATGTGCCCTAAGACTATGCCTTGTTCTACCATAAAATGACATTTTTCAAAATTCAAGACAAGGTTAATCTCAATGCACCTATTAAGCACCTTAGACAAACTATCAAGACATGCATCAAAAGAGGAACCATATACACTAAAATCATCCATGAAGACCTCTATGCAATGCTCAAGTAAGTCATTAAAAATACTCATCATACATCTTTGAAAAATGCCAGGAGCATTGCATAGGCCAAAAGGCATCTTCCTATAAGCAAATGTACCAAAAGGACAGGTAAATGTAGTCTTATGTTGGTCCTCTGGTGCAATACAGATTTGGAAATAACCAGAGAAACCATCTAAGAAGCAATAGTGAGATTTACCTGCCAGGCGCTCCAACATCTGATCAATGAAGGGAAGAGGAAAGTGATCCTTGCGGGTCGCCTGGTTGAGCTTCCTATAATCAATGCAGACTCTCCAACTGTTTTGCACTCTAGTGGGAATCAGCTCATCCTTCTCATTTTTGACAACTGTCACCCCAGACTTCTTGGGAACTACTTGAACCGGGCTTACCCAAGTGCTGTCTGAAATGGGGTAGATAATGCCAGCTTGCAGCAGCTTGGTGACCTCTTTCTTCACCACATCAAGAATCTGGGGGTTCAACCGTCTCTGGGGTTGTCTCACTGGTTTAGCCCCATCCTCCAATAAAATCCGATGCATGCACATGGAGGGGCTAATACCAGGTATGTCTGCCAAAGTCCATCCTATTGCCCTTTTGTTTGCTCTAATCACATCCAGCAGCTTCTTCTCTTGATCAACAGAAAGGGAGGTAGAGATGATCACTGGAAGTTTCTGCTCAGCCTCCAAGTAAGCATATTTGAGATGAGGAGGAAGGGGCTTCAGGTCCAATAAAGGTGTCTGCATCACAGATGGAACTAAAGGAGCAGCAGAATTGGATTCTGCCGCCTGCACCTGAACAAGTGAATTAGACTCATGCAAAACAGAAATGGGGTTAGCATGATCTGAATCTATATCATATGAATCAACAGATGCAGTAGCAGAATTTAAAAACTGGTCAATTTCAATGCATGCAGTGCACATTTCGGAATCAGAACATGCAGAACAAGTAAATGAGCTAGTGAAAGATGGCAAATCATAATCATGCAAAAAGTCTAGAACATGCTCATCAATCAGATCATCAATCAAGTCAACATGAAAAACAGAGTGGTCATCAGAAAAATGTTTCATAGCATCAAAAATATTGAATCGAACCACACTGTCATCAAATTCCATGGAAAGTGTACCTGCATGCACATCTATCTTGGTTCGGGCTGTTTTCAAAAATGGTCTCCCTAATATGATAGGGACAACACTACGAGAGGTGTCCTCTTCCATATCAAGAATATAAAAATCAGCAGGAAAGATAAGCTCTTCAACCCGAACCAGGACATCCTCTATCAAACCTGCGGGGTAGGCAGTAGATCTATTTGCCAAGTGAATAACCACACCCGTAGGTTGAAGGGGTCCAAGTGAAAGAGACTTGAAAACAGACATAGGCATAACATTAATAGATGCTCCTAAATCTAGCAAAACATTCTCAAATTTAGTATTACCTATGATACAAGGAACAGAGAAAGTTCCAGGATCCTTACACTTTTCAGGAATATGAGGGACGGGTTTACCTATAAGAGCAGAGACATTTCTTCCCATGCTGATCCTCTCATTGCCCTTGAGCTTCCGTTTGTGTGTGCATAGATCCTTCAAGAACTTTGCATACCTTGGAATCTGCTTGATTGCATCAAGAAGGGGTATGTTGACTTCCACCTTCCTGAATGTGTCAAGTATCTCTTTGTCAATCTCTTCCATTTTCTTGCTTTGAGTCACCCCCCTTGGTGGGAAAGGAAGAGGAATGGGGGGTGGTTGTTGGGCAGCAGCAGGTGTTGTGCTTGTGGAAGGCTGAGCTGGATGGGATTTTCTGGTACTTGTGTGCTCACTCTCCTCGACCATTTGGCTCTTCTTGTTGGTTGAAACTAGATCATCTTTGTTGAGGTCAGATTCTGGTGTGGGTGTGACAATCTGCTTCCCTGACCTTAGACTAATGGCATTCACATTCTGGTTTGGATTGATCACTGTTTGGGATGGCAACTTGTTAGAATTCTGAGATTGCATAGTGTTGATTGCTGTTGCCATCTGTCCCATCTGATTGGTCAAAGATTGAATGGAGGCCTCTTGTCTTTGAATGGATGCTCTAGTTTCCTGTTGGAATTGGAGATTTTGCATGGTCATCTGTTTCATCAGCTCTTCCAATGAAGGTTGCTGCTCAGTACTCGGAGCTGGTGGTGCAGAATTAGCCTGTTGTTGTCTCTGTTGCTGGACTGGAGGAGGTACATATGATGGTCTAGAATTGTTTTGAAATTGAACCTGTGAAGGTTGCTGCTGATCAGACCATCTCAGGTTGGGATGGTTCCTCCAACCAGGGTTGTATCTATTGGTAGAGAGATCAAAGTTCTGTGGCTGCTGGTTTCTACTGTTGAAGATGTTGGCAGCATATGCCTCAGGTTGGTCAGCACCAGTCGTTGGTTGCTGCTGCACAGAAGGGCATGCATCTGTGGGGTGCTCAGCGGATGTGCATATGCCACATAATCTAGCAGGCAGGGACAACTTCTTCTGGTTGATGGCCAATTGAGTGACCAAAGTTGTAAGTGAATCTATCTTCTGTTCAAGCTTCTCAACCTTACCAGAACTTGTGCCAACATCATTCACTCCTCTCACTATGATTGCATCGCTGTTGCCCCTTGCATGGAATTGTTGACAATTGGAAGCCATCTTCTTAATCTTGACTCTGGCTTCTAAAGGTGTCATGTCTCCTAGGGCACCACCACTTTCAGCATCAAGCATGTTTCTCTCCATGAGGTTGAGACCTTCATAGAAATATTGAATAAGCAGCTGCTCTGAGATCTGATGGTGGGGGCAGCTCGCACACAATCTCTTGAATCTCTCCCAATACTCATAGAGACTTTCTCCACTTTGTTGCCTGATGCCTGATATATCCTTTCGGATTGCTGTTGTTCTGCATGCAGGGAAGAATTTCTCCAAAAATGCCCTCTTCAGGTCATCCCAGACTGTGATAGAACCGGGGGCCAGATCGTACAACCAATCCTTGGCTAGCCCCTCTAGGGAGTGTGGGAATGCCTTAAGACAAACATGATCCTCTTGCACATCATGTGGTTTCATAGTAGCACAGACAATATGGAACTGCTTGAGATGTTTATGAGGATCCTCACCTGCAAGACCATTAAACTTGGGCAACAAATGAATTAGTCCAGACCTTAGCTCATACGGGTCATCGGGATACTGGATGCACAAATCTTCAATAGTGAAATCAGGTGCAGCCAGCTCCCTCAATGTCCTCTCACGTGGTGGAGGTTGAGCCATATTTTCAGAATAATCAGAATAAGAATCAGAATTTATAGGAATAGAAGAAAAAGAAGCAGACTCACTATGTAAAGACTCAATAGACTCACTACCTATGGACTGGTTCCTATTTTGTCTAACTAGTCTGTGATAAGTTCTATCAATTTCAGGGTTATATGGATGCAAGTAGCTTGGGTTGCCCCTAGTCATGTACTGAACAGAACACCATGAAGCATAGCAAACTGTCACTAATATACATGACCAAAATAGGCAACAAAATTTTTTATTTTTTTAAAATTTTTTCTTTATTTTTTTCAGCACCCTAAAATCATGAAAACATACCACAAAAAGTTTGAGGACAAAATTCAAAAGGGAACCAAGTCAAACAATTAAATCAGAGACCAAAAACTAAGAAAATAAAACTTGTAAAATAAAAAAGAAATAGTAAAACGGCTTTTTCAGGATCCAGATGAAGGAGATTTCTGACAAAGTCAGAAAAATCAGATTATTCAGAAAATTCCCTTCGATTTGATATAAAATTCGTCAAATTCCGAGTTACGGGTCAAAAGTTGCGACGATTTGAAGAAAGTGCTGCTAAAACTTGGAAAATTTTTCTGGAACTCACAACCAGTGATGATCTGAGTGATCGTGGTGCCTCGAAACCTTTTTATATGATAAAAGTAGTGTGGATATAAATTTTCGTACAAAAATTCCACCCACAACTATGTGAACTAGCAACCACAGAATCAATCAAATACACTAATTGCAACAAAATAGCAAAACAGCAAACAGTGCAACTTCAACCGGTTATCAGAATTGACTACTAGACCCTAAATTAGACACGACACACTATAATAACTATACTAACTACGACACTAACTAACTACTAATGACCTTTGGCAAGAACCGATATTCCCCGGCAACGACGCCAAATTTGATCGAAGCCGTACCCGATACAAATAAAAACAGTTTAAGTATAGTACTAGGAAGTGACTCCTAGGTCGTCTCCCAAGGAATATCTTATCAAGCAAAAGGTCGAACACATAGTATGCATAGAAAACAGGGGGTTTTTTTTTTGTATTGAATATTGAATAATTGAAATCAAAACAGAATTAAGTCAAAACGAAGAAACAGATAAGGAAAAGCGGATAAACCCCTTTGGCTCGCGTTCACAACTCTATTATCGGTCACAAAAGATCAATTTCTTTCCTCTTCACTGTCCAAATCGTGAGAATTAAATACTAAGCGAAAATTCAATTCTCACCCCAAAACCCAAACCTCTAATTAAGCATTAAAAGCCAAAGCATGGAGTTTTTACGAGTTTGCATAAATTAAGCATTCATACACATGGATTATCTCTATAGAATGGAACTAAGCGAACCATAACATATCAATAAGCATGAAAACAGTGAATAAAAACGAAATAGCATTAAGAATAAAACCTCAAGAGTATGTGATGCATTACCAAAGGGATTTAACCTAAGAGTTTAGCCTTCCATGAAGAAAAATACCAAAAACGTGTAGAAAAGGGAAGAGAGAGAAACCCTAGCAGCCTCCACAAGCTTGGAGAGAAAAACTAAGCCTTCTCTATGAGGGAGAATGTAAAAAACGTGAATGGAAGGTCTCCCCAGGGTTTACACGAATTTGGCTTTTTAAATCACAAAACGGGCCTAAATCATGGGCCCAAATCCTAAGGAAAGCTTATCTCTAAATTAAATCTAAAAATATCTTATAGATAAAATCTAAATCTTAAAAGATATAACTAAATCTCAACTAATCCTAAAGATAGATTACAATCTTCACTTCATCATATATCTTCTCTTCCAACATTAAATCTTCATTCCCAAAATGTCCAAAAAGCCCTTGTGCCAAATATGACCTGAAAATAGAAATAGAATTAATTAGGCTAAAAAATCCCAAATTAAACAATATTCAGAATAATAGTCCAATAAACTCTAAATCACTAAATCAAGCTAAACAATGTCAAATAGGCAACAAGTATCAATAATAGGAGTAAAATAATGCAAGGAAAAATGGGAAATAAAATGCTCATCAGTTCTCTCTCCCTAATCATACACTAGCACACACTCGTGATTAGGGAAACCCTAGTTATCCCAACTGGATAGCTAGCATACCAATAGAGTCACATAGTAACATCAGATCATCTTATAGCTCTTAGGTCTTTCATACCCTTGAGCTAGGGATATATTCTGAACACACACTAAGTGGAGTGAGAACATGACCCTTCACTTATTCTCTGAGTGAAGTGAGAATTACATATTATCATGACCCTCCATAAAGGAGCGGATTATACATTATCATGACCCTCCATAAAGGAGTGGATATTTTCAGGACCCTCCATAAAGGAGTGGAATATATATAGTATCATGACCCTTCACTTGCTTCGTAAGTGAAGTGAGAACAAGACCCTCCGCTTACTCTTTAGGCAGGAGTGAGAATTACATTTTCAGAATCATGACCCTTCCTATGCGAAGTGGGAAATAATAAATTAATATGACCCTCTAATATGAAGTGAGTAATAAATGATGAATGAAAACAATAGGGTGATCAATGAAATAGAATATGGCTTGTCTTTAGGGTATGAATAATTCTAATAAGTAGGAAATCGGTTAGTAACTTAATAGGAAATGATTGGTAAGGTAGAAAGGCATAATAGTGTGCTTGGTTACTTTCTATGTCTTCTTAGAGTGTACTTTCCTAAGTTCTGTGTAATGCTACCCTTCTTGCTATATTTTGCAGATACCGGGGAAGAGCAGGCACAGGACATGGCTGAGCAGGACAACATTCCACTTCGTGCCTATTGATATAGGAAGAAAATGGAATGGAAACGATTATATGTGATGAATGTGCCTATTTGTACTTAAATGCTAAATGAGTATAAATGTTAAGTATTATCAATTGTGAACCAAGGTCATGGCTTATGAAATTGAACTTGTGAATATAGGAAACGGAAGTAAAATGATTATGTGTAAACGAAAGTGAAAGATGATATATGTAAATTAAAATGAAGGGCAATCTAAATGCTGGGAAATAATAGAGAATACTACTTGGTATGATTGTGATAATTGAGAAAGGAAAAGAATAAGGAAATTACATGAATGGTTAGATGTTGTATGTGTGTTGTTTAATTTAAATGTTTTATAATTGATTGGACAAGAATGTGGTATATATATGTTGGCCTCTGTTTGAGGTGACGATTTTTAAAATTGTGATGAATTGTTTATAATGAAAATGATGTTTATGTATAATCTAGGTGGTTGTATGAGGTACCTTCCGGTGTGGAGGTGAAGTACCCACCGGCCAAATTGTATGAGGTACCTTCCGGTGTGGAGGTGAAGTACAATGGTATGAGGTACCTTCCAGTGTAGAGGTGAAGTACCCATAGGCCAAGTGTATGAGGTACCTTCCTGCGTGGAGGTGAAGTACGATAGTGTGTTGACCTCTGACCTGAGGGACACAAAATGAATTAAAGTATTAGAGTGTTGACCTCTGACATGAGGGACACAAGATGAAATGAATGTTAATGAGTGTTGACCTCTGACCTGAGGGACACCGGATGAATTAAAATGAAAGTGTGTGTTGACCTCTGACCCGAGGGACATTAAAGGAAATGAATGAATGGGTGTTGACCTCTAACCTGAGGGACACCAAATGAATTACAGTGAATGGGTGTTGACCTCTGACCTGAGGGACACCGGGTGAAATGTGTATTGGTGTGTTGACCTCTGACCTGAGAGACACACCGTGAATTAAGAAATTGAAGTGTTGACCTCTGACCTGAGGGACACATAATTTAAATAAGGAAAAGAATGTGGGCCTCTGTTTTGAGGTGATAAATGTGTTGAATGAAAATTGTTCATTGGCCTCGGATTTGAGGTGATGTACTGAAATGAAATGAGGATGTGAAATGAATAAATTAATAATGAAAATGGATGTTGAAATGAATAATGAAAATGGATGTTGAAATGAATAATGAAAATGGATGATGAAATGGAATAATGAAAATGGAAATGTGAAATAAATAATGAGTATGGAAATAATGGAATGAGTATGGTGTGCAATATGTGAGTATATGCTTATTTGCTAATTGTGCTTGACCTAGTGGGTTGTTATGTCTAGTTAGAAACTGCTTTCTATTTCATGTGCAAAGCTCACTCCCTTACATTTTTCAGGTACGGAGATTGAGCTGGCACAGCCACCGGCCGAGCAGGAGTACTTTCCCTTACAAGGAGAGTAGGGTGTTATGGGTTTAGAGTATAAGATGGACCTAAGCCTCTTATATTATTTTGATGTAAATTTAATATGCATATTTCGAGCGAGGCTTAGTATGTTTTGTTTTGGCAAAGTTATATGTTTTGATTACGACACTCAAACTTATTATTTTCCACTGAAAACTCTGATCATTTGATTATCTTATGCACTCTGATATATTTGGAGCCCATAGGGCCTTGTTATGAATTAGATATATATATTCTGAAGCCCTGCTGGCTACTTGATGTTTAATTGAAATTATTTATCACAGGTTAAATTTTGGAAAAGTCCTAAAATCAAACAAAACTCCGTCCATTTGACGGGTGATTTTTATCAGATTAAAATGAAATTTCAAATTCATATTTTTAATAGCAGGGTTTTAAGGGTAAAAATCATAGGGTGTTACATTATGGTATCAGAGCAGTTTCTCCTCGGCCATGGAGTTGTACAAACTCCAAATGATTACTCACCTAGCGAGTAATTGATGCTCATAGTAATAGTCTAGGATTATAATAGGATAATTATAGTACTAGGTATCTACTTAGTAATTGAGTCTTACTGGTCTGTTCTCTCTGGCTAAGCAGTATGGCTGGTAATGATGGACTTGCTGCTATTCTGGAGCATCTGTCTCAGATGCAGCAGCAGCAGGGGAACAGATGGCAGCCGCTGCAGCGGCAGCAGCTACCGCAGCAGCAGCAGCTCTGCAACCAGCTCTAGTTGAGATTGACTGGATGTCTCGTTTCCGAAAGAATGATCCACCTCGCTTTGAAGGTGGAAATTACCCAGATGGAGCGCAGAGGTGGATACAGGAGATAGAGAAGATTCTCCGTTCTCTTCAACCACCAATGGAGCAGTATGTTCGACTAGCCAAATTCATGCTTGTAAGATCCATGAAGAATGTTTTGATAAATGCCAAAAGGTTTTGAACAAGCTTCAAGTGTGTTGATCAAGTTCAAGCTCAACAAGCAACAACAAACATCAAGTTAAGAAGAGAGAGCCAACTCATGAAGACTTAGTTTGGTAGTTTATGTTTTATTGTTTTATCTTTAGCCTCACAAGTCTCTTAGTTTATGAGTTTGGGTAGAGTTATTAGAGGGTAGTGAATCTCTTTTGATTGCATGATTATATCATATTTTGAGTATTCACTTTGCCTAAAATCAATAGGTGGCTTAAAGGTTTGAAAGAAAAGGTTTAGTTTTTGAGAAAACAAGTTTTAAGTGATTTTTAATGTTAATAATTGATTAACAGATTTTGATAATTGATTAACAGTGTATTTTGAACTGATAATCGATTGACAAACTTTTGATAATCGATTATCTGCACTTTACTCGAGTATTTTTGGTCTCACTCGAGTGAAAATTATCTTGCTTTCGTATTACTCGATTAACACTTATTTTACTCGAGTAAACAGGGTCTGTAACTGTTTTAAATACGTTTTTCACTTCTCAAAAGCTATTCCAAGTTGCTCCAACTTTTGGGTATTCTATATAAACCTTTTCCTAATCATTTCTATCAACTAGAATCATTTTGATACACAATTTTACAAAGAATCAAAGCCACACTATTCTCTCTCACTCTCTCAAGATCAAAGCTCTCATTTTCATATTCTTTGATCAAGAACCTTGAATCTCTCATGTTGATCTTTTCATAGCTTTTGAAAGAGATTCATAGGATTGTTATTTTGTTTTCATTTTGAGTTGTAATCATTGCAAGAGGCAAACATTCTACAACATTGGAAGCCTTGATTTTGTGAATCAAGCAAGTTTCATTGGAAGCCTTGGTGAGGCATTTCATCAAGCACTTGGAAGCCTTGTTGAAGAACAAGCATTTGGAAGTCTTGTAGTGAAGCAAGCATTGGAAGTCTTGTTGTGGGGTATCGGCAAGCAAGAGAAGAGGTTAGATTAGATATCAATAGGATTACAAGGCAAGGGTGTGGTATCTCTTGTAGGCTAGCAAGAAGGAAGTCTTGTGAGGCATTTACTTGTAATTTGAGAAACTCTAATTCCTCATAGTGAAGAATCTCTCTTGGTTGAAGAGGGGATTGGAGTAGCTTTCAAGTGGATGAAAGTGAACCAGGATAAATCACTGTGTCGTATCTCTAAACTCTCTACTCTTTACAATTCTTGTTATTAATTGTGTTCTTGGTTGAAAACCTAGAAAAAGTGATTTTTCATCATTGATTGAATTGAATCTTTATTGTTCAAATTAATTTGGGGAAAATCATTTTCATAACTAGGTTAATCAATAAGAATATTGGTGTTGATTGTTTCCGCTTAATCTCTGATCATATAATATTTGTTAATTGATTGATTTTCATTGGTTTTAATCGTTTAGATTTGTTTCTTGCGAAAATCTTTCAAAGTTTCTATAACACCTATTCAACCCCCCTTCTAGGTGTTCTCCTAGTGTATCCTAGTTATTTCAACCACCGATTGTAGGTTCTAACAATGCTGACCAATGAGGCAGAACATTGGTGGGATCAGCAGAGGAGAGGATTGGCGGCAGCTAACCCTGTGATTCCTTGGGAGATGTTCAAGGATCTATTCCTGGGGAAGTATTTCCCTGAAGATGTTAGGAGGGAGAAGGAGATTGCTTTTCTCCAATTGACTCAGGGGTCTATGTCTGTAGGGGACTACGCAGCTCGGTTTGAAGATCTCATCCGATTTTCTGATTATCGGTATGCAAGTGACCGGGGCAAGTGTGTTAGGTTTGAAGCTGGAGTTAGGAGTGATCTTCGCCTCTCATGTTAGTATCACAACATTGATAACTTTGCTCGCTTGGTCAACATGGCAAGCACCTATGAGAAGGGTCTCAAACGAAAGCTAGCTGATGAGAGATCTCGGGCAAACCAGAGAATCAAAGGTCAAAATAAGGGCAAGGGACCGATTCAGAAGTCAGGTCCATACTCTCATTCCGGGGTCACGTTTCCTAGGGAGTCCGGACCAATAGTGAATGCTTATAGACCAATACCAACTTGTCAGCACTGTGGCAGGATGCATGAGGGAGTGTGCTGGACATTGGGTCGAAAGGAGGGGTTATGCTTTCACTATGGACAACCCGGACATTTTGCTTCAAATTGTCCTAAGAACACAATGAAGAAGGAGATTAATGCAGCTAAGGCACAAAAGCCCCGTGGTGGTCCATCATTGCAGAAGGGGACATTATTTACCGTCGAGGGTGACGAGGTGGACCCAGCTGATATGGCCGCAGGTAACTAATGTTTGCCAAGTCCATGCATAATGTTTCTAAGTTCGATTGTTGTGGAGTTAGTTTTCTCCTTAGCTAGCTAAATAGTGAGTTAGTAATGTCTTAGGGTAGAATTGTTTAAAAATATGTTGGATATATGCCCTTCCAAATTCGATCTTGCTCTTATAGATAACATGTGAAAGACCTTATAAGGGAATTCTTAAGCTTGAGAATTCTTGTATCAAGTGACCAATATTATGTTGTGATGTTGTTGTTTGATGTAATGTAAGGTTAGAACTGATCACTCTAATCCTTGCATTTGTCAAACGATGACATCATTGACAGAACCTGACAGTGATGTGTTGTTGGTAGACATGAGGATGGGATTGATCACCTCAATTCTTGCATCTATCAATAAATGCTATCATTGTAACCTCTAAAGTGAAAATAGACAACCAAAGTAGTGTAGCTAATTGCTTAATCCTAGGAAATGAATTAAGAAAACTCTCCAGAAATTATTATTAACCCTCCTATCAACTAAACCAATCATTGAGCAATTTGACAATTGCTTCGAATCTTTTCCCGGTTCTTAGATAACCATTCATAAGAATAGCCGGTTGTGTCAAATTTGAAAACCCCTGCATTAAGACCAAACAAATCTAAACACAAATCTTGTCGTACCCTTCACCTTTGGTAGTTGGGTAAATCTTCGAACTAATGTGGACTCCTTCCTTCCTATTCTTTTAATCGATTCATGGAAGAAGTTGAATGTGGAGCATTTAATAGGAATTGTGCCTGCTCTAATCAACTAAGCATTGGGGTGCTTCTTGTTCATGAAGGCTTGTGTATGTTTTTGAAAGGTTCTAAATCTTACTGATGCTAGTCAAACCTTGTGAGGAGATAAACTCTAAGACGTTCTATCCTACAAAAATCTTTGCATGCCACGATCCCAGGGTATCTATTCTGGGAAAGATTCTAAAACTATTCTGGAACGCTAAATATTTCAAGTTTTCCCATATCGAGCTAATGCAACTCCTGCCTTATATCTATCCGAAGGACGATCGGAAACGGATTCACCCGATCCCACATCCTTTAACATAGAGGTAATTGGGTATGTTGATTCCAAGTGGGGGAGCACTCCCTACCCTAATTTAAATTCTGTCTAGGTAAGGGCAAATCGAAGGACCGACGGAAGAAACCAAAGGGGATTAAAGATAGGAATCGCGAGTCCTATCACCGGGGTGATTCTCCATTTACAGAACCTAACGGCATTTCGGGGGCGAAATTCCAATAAGCGGGGGAGGATTGTAACATCCCAAATTTAATTCCAAGTATAATCTATGTTGGGATGGTCTTAGGGTAGAAGAAATGGAGATATAAGTTAGAATCTAGCCAAAAATACATGTTGAACTAGGGTTAAAAACATAGAACCTTAGGAAATTTAAAATAAAAGATTGGCAACTCTAAACACAAATTCCACCGTTGGATGTGAAGTAGGATAGGTGAGGAAGGTTGCTTTAAAATTTGAGAAAGATCCAACGGGTAACGAAGAAGTTATGGCCTTCCAAAGTCTGGATGCTGCAAAATTGTGCAGCTTAATCGATTAAACTGAAATTTAATCGATTAAGGTTTGCTGAGGGAAAAAAATTTAATCGATTATTAATCGATTAAATGCTGTTGCTGATGAAAAAAATAAATGCAAAACACACGTTCTTTCCCTTCCAAATTCGAATCTCTCTCTTTCTCTCCCCTAGGGTTCCATTCTCTATCATCAAATCCACCAAGAGCAAGTGGGATTTCTTCATTCTATCAACAAATTTCATCCTTCTCCACTTCAAGTATGTGTTTAATGCCATGAATTTCCTTTCTTTCTCTCAAATTCGTACTCCTCTCTCTCTCTCCTCTATCCATGGTGGTTTTCAAATTCTAAGCCATGAAGCTCTACTTTTTCTCAAGTTTTGGCATGAACCATGGCAAAAATGATGATCTTTTCCTTTTATGGCTCTATTTTAGGTTCTATTCTCATCTTTTGGTTGTTGGCTTTTTGGTGGAAAAGCTCAAGTGTAGAGCAAGCAAAATCTCCTTATCCTTAAGTGTTTGAGGTAAGGGGGTGGATATTGTGAGCATTGCCTTGTTCTAGGGAGTTGGTTCTAATTAGTATATAATGATTTGTTAGGGTTATGTGTTAGGGAAGAAAATTAGATTATAAACCCTAGGTTATTGAATATAAAATTCTAGTAATTAAATATGCATGATGTTGGATGTAAAGATTAGGAAAAAGGAAACCCAATGATATGATAATGAATTAATTGATAAATGAAACTTGGATAATGATTATATTGAAGTGCATGAGAAATTGGTTAATGTGATAATGAAGATGACATAAATGAGTTCTATGATTATTGACTTTATTTGTAAAGTTGTGAATTAAATGATAATTACTTACTGTTGCAAATACATGTATGTGTTGTGGAGTAAATTGATATAGGAAGAAAATGGAATGGAAACGATTATATGTGATGAATGTGCCTTTTTGTACTTAAATGCTAAATGAGTATAAATGTTAAGTATTATCAATTGTGAACCAAGGTCATGGCTTATGAAATTGAACTTGTGAATATAGGAAACGGAAGTAAAATGATTATGTGTAAACGAAAGTGAAAGATGATATATGTAAATTAAAATGAAGGGCAATCTAAATGTTGGGCAATAAAAGAGAATACTACTTGGTATGATTGTGATAATTGAGAAAGGAAAAGAATAAGGAAATTACATGAATGGTTAGATGTTGTATGTGTGTTGTTTAATTTAAATGTTTTATAATTGATTGGACAAGAATGTGGTATATATATGTTGGCCTCTGTTTGAGGTGACGATTTTTAAAATTGTGATGAATTGTTTATAATGAAAATGATGTTTATGTATAATCTAGGTGGTTGTATGAGGTACCTTCCGGTGTGGAGGTGAAGTACCCACCGGCCAAATTGTATGAGGTACCTTCCGGTGTGGAGGTGAAGTACAATGGTATGAGGTACCTTCCCGTGTGGAGGTGAAGTACCCATAGGCCAAGTGTATGAGGTACCTTCCTGCGTGGAGGTGAAGTACGATAGTGTGTTGACCTCTGACCTGAGGGACACAAAATGAATTAAAGTATTAGAGTGTTGACCTCTGACCTGAGGGACACAAGATGAAATGAATGTTAATGAGTGTTGACCTCTGACCTGAGGGACACCGGATGAATTAAAATGAAAGTGTGTGTTGACCTCTGACCTGAGGGACACGAAAGGAAATGAATGAATGGGTGTTGACCTCTAACCTGAGGGACACCAAATGAATTACAGTGAATGGGTGTTGACCTCTGACCTGAGGGACACCGGGTGAAATGTGTATTGGTGTGTTGACCTCTGACCTGAGAGACACACCGTGAATTAAGAAATTGAAGTGTTGACCTCTGACCTGAGGGACACATAATTTAAATAAGGAAAAGAATGTGGGCCTCTGTTTTGAGGTGATAAATGTGTTGAATGAAAATTGTTCATTGGCCTCTGATTTGAGGTGATGTACTGAAATGAAATGAGGATGTGAAATGAATAAATTAATAATGAAAATGGATGTTGAAATGAATAATGAAAATGGATGTTGAAATGAATATTGAAAATGGATGATGAAATGGAATAATGAAAATGGAAATGTGAAATAAATAATGAGTATGGAAATAATGGAATGAGTATGGTGTGCAATATGTGAGTATATGCTTATTTGCTAATTGTGCTTGACCTAGTGGGTTGTTATGTTTAGTTAGAAACTGCTTTCAATTTCATGTGCAAAGCTCACTCCCTTACATTTTTCAGGTACGGAGATTGAGCTGGCACAGCCCCCGGCCGAGCAGGAGTACTTTCCCTTACAGGGAGAGTAGGGTGTTATGGGTTTAGAGTATAAGATGGACCTAAGCCTCTTATATTATTTTGATGTAAATTTAATATGCATATTTCGAGCGAGGCTTAGGATGTTTTGTTTTGGCAAAGTTATATGTTTTGATTACGACACTCAAACTTATTATTTTCCACTGAAAACTCTGATCATTTGATTATCTTATGCACTCTGATATATTTGGAGCCCATACGGCCTTGTTATGAATTAGATATATATATTCTGAAGCCCTGCTGGCTACTTGATGTTTAATTGAAATTATTTATCACAGGTTAAATTTTGGAAAAGTCCTAAAATCAAACAAAACTCCGCCCGTTTGACGGGTGATTTTTATCAGATTAAAATGAAATTTCAAATTCATATTTTTAATAGCAGGGTTTTAAGGGTAAAAATCATAGGGTGTTACATTATGGTATCAGAGCAGTTTCTCCTCGGCCATGGAGTTGTACAAACTCCAAATGATTACTCACCTAGCGAGTAATTGATGCTCATAGTAATAGTTTAGGATTATAATAGGATAATTATAGTACTAGGTATCTACTTAGTAATTGAGTCTTACTGGTCTGTTCTCTCTGGCTAAGCAGTATGGCTGGTAACGATGGACTTGCTGCTATTCTGGAGCATCTGTCTCAGATGCAGCAGCAGCAGGGGGAACAGATGGCAGCCACTGCAGCGGCAGCAGCAGCAGCTCTGCAACCAGCTCCAGTTGAGATTGACTGGATGTCTCGTTTCCGAAAGAATGATCCGCCTCGCTTTGAAGGTGGAAATTACCCAGATGGAGCGCAGAGGTGGATACAGGAGATAGAGAAGATTCTCCGTTCTCTTCAACCACCAATGGAGCAGTATGTTCGACTAGCCGAATTCATGCTGACCAATGAGGCAGAACATTGGTGGGATCAGCAGAGGAGAGGATTGGCGGCAGCTAACCCTGTGATTCCTTGGGAGATGTTCAAGGATCTATTCTTGGGGAAGTATTTCCCTGAAGATGTTAGGAGGGAGAAGGAGATTGCTTTTCTCCAATTGACTCAGGGGTCTATGTCTGTAGGGGACTACGCAACTCGGTTTGAAGATCTCATCCGATTTTCTGATTATCGGTATGCAAGTGACCGGGGAAAGTGTGTTAAGTTTGAAGCTGGAGTTAGGAGTGATCTTTGCCTCTCGTGTTAGTATCACAACATTGATAACTTTGCTCGCTTGGTCAACATGGCAAGCACCTATGAGAAGGGTCTTAAACGAAAGCTAGCTGATGAGAGATCTCGGGCAAACCAGAGAATCGGAGGTCAAAATAAGGGCAAGGGACCGATTCAGAAGTCAGGTTCATACTCTCATTCCGGGGTCACGTTTCCTAGGGAGTCCGGACCAACAGTGAATGCTTATGGTCCAATACCAACTTGTCAGCACTGTGGCAGGATGCATGGGGGAGTGTGCTGGACATTGGGTCGAAAGGAGGGGTTATGCTTTCACTATGGACAACCCGGACATTTTGCTTCAAATTGTCCTAAGAACACAATGAAGAAGGAGATTAATGCTGCTAAGGCACAAAAGCCCCGTGGTGGTCCATCATTGCAGAAGGGGACATTATTTACCGTCGAGGGTGACGAGGTGGACCCAGCTGATATGGCCGCAGGTAACTAATGTTTGCCAAGTCCATGCGTAATGTTTCTAAGTTCGATTGTTGTGGAGTTAGTTTTCTCCTTAGCTAGCTAAATAGTGAGTTAGTAATGTCTTAGGGTAGAATTGTTTAAAAATATGTTGGATATATGCCCTTCCAAATTCGATCTTGCTCTTATAGATAACATGTGAAAGACCTTATAAGGGAATTCTTAAGCTTGAGAATTCTTGTATCAAGTGACCAATATTATGTTGTGATGTTGTTGTTTGATGTAATGTAAGGTTAGAACTGATCACTCTAATCCTTGCATTTGTCAAACGATGACATCATTGACAGAACCTGACAGTGATGTGTTGTTGGTAGACATGAGGATGGGATTGATCACCTCAATTCTTGCATCTATCAATAAATGCTATCATTGTAACCTCTAAAGTGAAAATAGACAACCAAAGTAGTGTAGCTAATTGCTTAATCCTAGGAAATGAATTAAGAAAACTCTCCAGAAATTATTATTAACCCTCCTATCAACTAAACCAATCATTGAGCAATTTGACAATTGCTTCGAATCTTTTCCCGGTTCTTAGATAACCATTCATAAGAATAGCCGGTTGTGTCAAATTTGAAAACCCCTGCATTAAGACCAAACAAATCTAAACACAAATCTTGTCGTACCCTTCACCTTTGGTAGTTGGGTAAATCTTCGAACTAATGTGGACTCCTTCCTTCCTATTCTTTTAATCGATTCATGGAAGAATTTGAATGTGGAGCATTTAATAGGAATTGTGCCTGCTCTAATCAACTAAGCATTGGGGTGCTTCTTGTTCATGAAGGCTTGTGTATGTTTTTGAAAGGTTCTAAATCTTACTGATGCTAGTCAAACCTTGTGAGGAGATAAACTCTAAGACGTTCTATCCTACAAAAATCTTTGCATGCCACGATCCCAGGGTATCTATTCTGGGAAAGATTCTAAAACTATTCTGGAACGCTAAATATTTCAAGTTTTCCCATATCGAGCTAATGCAACTCCTGCCTTATATCTATCCGAAGGACGATCGGAAACGGATTCACCCGATCCCACATCCTTTAACATAGAGGTAATTGGGTATGTTGATTCCAAGTGGGGGAGCACTCCCTACCCTAATTTAAATTCTGTCTAGGTAAGGGCAAATCGAAGGACCGACGGAAGAAACCAAAGGGGATTAAAGATAGGAATCGCGAGTCCTATCACCGGGGTGATTCTCCATTTACAGAACCTAACGGAATTTCGGGGGCGAAATTCCAATAAGCGGGGGAGGATTGTAACATCCCAAATTTAATTCCAAGTATAATCTATGTTGGGATGGTCTTAGGGTAGAAGAAATGGAGATATAAGTTAGAATCTAGCCAAAAATACATGTTGAACTAGGGTTAAAAACATAGAACCTTAGGAAATTTAAAATAAAAGATTGGCAACTCTAAACACAAATTCCACCGTTGGATGTGAAGTAGGATAGGTGAGGAAGGTTGCTTTAAAATTTGAGAAAGATCCAACGGGTAACGAAGAAGTTATGGCCTTCCAAAGTCTGGATGCTGCAAAATTGTGCAGCTTAATCGATTAAACTGAAATTTAATCGATTAAGGTTTGCTGAGGGAAAAAAATTTAATCGATTATTAATCGATTAAATGCTGTTGCTGATGAAAAAAATAAATGCAAAACACACGTTCTTTCCCTTCCAAATTCGAATCTCTCTCTTTCTCTCCCCTAGGGTTCCATTCTCTATCATCAAATCCACCAAGAGCAAGTGGGATTTCTTCATTCTATCAACAAATTTCATCCTTCTCCACTTCAAGTATGTGTTTAATGCCATGAATTTCCTTTCTTTCTCTCAAATTCGTACTCCTTTCTCTCTCTCCTCTATCCATGGTGGTTTTCAAATTCTAAGCCATGAAGCTCTACTTTTTCTCAAGTTTTGGCATGAACCATGGCATAAATGATGATCTTTTCCTTTTATGGCTCTATTTTAGGTTCTATTCTCATCTTTTAGTTGTTGGATTTTTGGTGGAAAAGCTCAAGTGTAGAACAAGCAAAATCTCCTTATCCTTAAGTGTTTGAGGTAATGGGGTGGATATTGTGAGCATTGCCTTGTTCTAGGGAGTTGGTTCTAATTAGTATATAATGATTTGTTAGGGTTATGTGTTAGGGAAGAAAATTAGATTATAAACCCTAGGTTATTGAATATAAAATTCTAGTAATTAAATATGCATGATGTTGGATGTAAAGATTAGGAAAAAGGAAACCCAATGATATGATAATGAATTAATTGATAAATGAAACTTGGATAATGATTATATTGAAGTGCATGAGAAATTGGTTAATGTGATAATGAAGATGACATAAATGAGTTCTATGATTATTGACTTTATTTGTAAAGTTGTGAATTAAATGATAATTAATTACTGTTGCAAATACATGTATGTGTTGTGGAGTAAATTGATATAGGAAGAAAATGGAATGGAAACGATTATATGTGATGAATGTGCCTATTTGTACTTAAATGCTAAATGAGTATAAATGTTAAGTATTATCAATTGTGAACCAAGGTCATGGCTTATGAAATTGAACTTGTGAATATAGGAAACAGAAGTAAAATGATTATGTGTAAACGAAAGTGAAAGATGATATATGTAAATTAAAATGAAGGGCAATCTAAATGTTGGGCAATAAAAGAGAATACTACTTGGTATGATTGTGATAATTGAGAAAGGAAAAGAATAAGGAAATTACATGAATGGTTAGATGTTGTATGTGTGTTGTTTAATTTAAATGTTTTATAATTGATTGGACAAGAATGTGGTATATATATGTTGGCCACTGTTTGAGGTGACGATTTTTAAAATTGTGATGAATTGTTTATAATGAAAATGATGTTTATGTAAAATCTAGGTGGTTGTATGAGGTACCTTCCGGTGTGGAGGTGAAGTACCCACCGGCCAAATTGTATGAGGTACCTTCCGGTGTGGAGGTGAAGTACAATGGTATGAGGTACCTTCCAGTGTGGAGGTGAAGTACCCATAGGCCAATTGTATGAGGTACCTTCCTGCGTGGAGGTGAAGTACGATAGTGTGTTGACCTCTGACCTGAGGGACACAAAATGAATTAAAGTATTAGAGTGTTGACCTCTGACCTGAGGGACACAAGATGAAATGAATGTTAATGAGTGTTGACCTCTGACCTGAGGGACACCGGATGAATTAAAATGAAAGTGTGTGTTGACCTCTGACCTGAGGGACACGAAAGGAAATGAATGAATGGGTGTTGACCTCTAACCTGAGGGACACCAAATGAATTACAGTGAATGGGTGTTGACCTCTGACCTGAGGGACACCGGGTGAAATGTGTATTGGTGTGTTGACCTCTGACCTGAGAGACACACCGTGAATTAAGAAATTGAAGTGTTGACCTCTGACCTGAGGGACACATAATTTAAATAAGGAAAAGAATGTGGGCCTCTGTTTTGAGGTGATAAAAGTGTTGAATGAAAATTGTTCATTGGCCTCTGATTTGAGGTGATGTACTGAAATGAAATGAGGATGTGAAATGAATAAATTAATAATGAAAATGGATGTTGAAATGAATAATGAAAATGGATGTTGAAATGAATATTGAAAATGGATGATGAAATGGAATAATGAAAATGGAAATGTGAAATAAATAATGAGTATGGAAATAATGGAATGAGTATGGTGTGCAATATGTGAGTATATGTGTGGTGGACTCGGCCTAGCTGAGATCCTCAGATCTCTTGCCTAAGGCCTCACGGCCCTATAAGAAGCCCTCTGTATGCTGGGCCGAGCTCAAGGCTCAACGGCCGAACAGATACCGGATACGGGCCGACCTCGTTACTCCTACCCAGGTCCGACCTCCCAAGTCCGACACCTCCCAAGTCCGACACCTTCCCAAGTCCGACACCAAGGACATGATGACGTCTTCCCTTCTCATCCACAAGGACAGCTCACCACCTTATCCGCAAGGACAGCTCATCCACTCATAGCTCAATACAGGCTGGCCCTACTTGGGGCTAAAGCAAGCCCATTAGGGCAACCAGCTCCCCCCTATAAGTAGCTCCGTACTACATGGGGCTCAGGTGCGTCCTCTAACCCTAATTACCACCCTCACACACCAGTGATTAGGGTTGCTTCTTGGCTCTCCCCTTAGCCACCAGAGGACTCCCACCAAACATCACATATCAACCCTAGACAGAGGCTCCTTTGAAGGTCTTCTCCTACCCTTGGAGGACCTCACCGTCTAGGACATCACATTGGCGCCGTCTGTGGGAAAGATAAACTTCATCCCCACCCAGAAGACACTACCATGTCTAAAGCACAGCCAGATCAGAAGAGGAGGAGGGAGCGCTCAGAGAGAATCTCGTCAACTGAGGACTTGCGACCACACCTTGAGGCTAACAGGGCAGCAAGGTCCCCACCACCCCCCTCCTCACCCACCGTCACTATCGTCGCATCAGAGATGGCCCGTGCGGCGTCCCGTCGAACGAGCCACCGTTCAAACCTCAGCCCCCGATGGGTCCCAACAACAACCAAGAAATTTTGTTGTACAAGATCTGTTTAAGACACCGGAAAATTTCCGGGTGGAAACTATCTCTAGAGGTTTCGCCGGTGGTGGCGAAAAGAAGTTGGAAAGGAAAAAGTACATTCAGCAAGTATTAGCTGTTCGCCACAAGCCTATTGGTAAGAAATCATCTCGGAACATCCCAATCAGTTTTTCCGATCAGGATCTAGGAGATATCATCTCGGATCACAATGACCCAGTGGTGATCGCGGCGATGATCGGCAACTTCGAAATCGTCCGAGTTCTCGTCGACCAAGGAATCTCGGCCGACATTCTTTTTCTCCACACATTTCAAGCACTGAAACTAAGGTCCTCCGACCTCGTACATTTTGAAGGGCATCTTATCAGCTTCACGGGCGAGACAATACGCCCCTTTGGAGCCATCTTCCTCCCGGTGACCTTGGGAAAACTGCCTTCGGCCCGAACGGAGATTATCAAGTTTTTAGTGGTTGATTCGGAATCCCCATACAATGTGATACTGGGACGAACCTGCCTGCAAGCCTTCGGGGCAGTGGTCTCAACAGTTCACTTAGCAATGAAATTCGTCGGTTCTGACGACAACCTTGTCACTGTCAAAGCCGACCAGCTCAAAGCCCGACTCTGCTATAACGCGAGTCTACGAGAAAATAGGAAAAAGCAAGAACTCTCTGGTCCGACATTAGCCAAAGGGAAGGTCCTTTTGGCCGAATTGGATGTCCGGGCCGAACAGGACGATCTCAGACCGTCTCCTCAAGGAGAATGGTTGGTAATTCCCATCGATCCTGCTGACTCCAGCAGAACTGTTAAAGTGGGTGCCGACCTCCCTAAGGAGATCCAGGATGAGATCATCGCACTGTTGCGAGCTAATTTAGATCTGTTTGCTTGGACCTCGGCCGATATGCCGGGGATCGGCCCGAACTTTATCTGTCACAAGCTCAGTGTAGACCCGAAGGCAAGGCCAGTAGCGCAGAAGATGAGACGGGTTGGGACCGAGAAAGCAAAAGTCATCCAGGAAAAGGTGTTCGAGTTGCTCGAAATCGGGTTTATAAAAGAAGTCCCATACGCCGAATGGGTTGCAAATACTGTGTTGGTTAAAAAGGCAAACGGCAGTTGGAGGATGTGTGTGGATTACACCGACCTCAACAAAGCCTGCCCCAAGGACCAGTATCCGCTGCCGATTATCGACCAGCTCGTCGATAATTCAGCAGGCTACCAGTTGTTGTCATTCACTGATGCATATTCGGGATACAATCAGATCCCTATGTATCCCCCTGATCAAGACAAGACCACATTCACGACCGGAAAGGCAACTTACTATTACACTGTCATGCCTTTCGGCCTAAAGAATGCTGGCGCAACCTATCAAAGGATGATGAACAAAGTTTTTGATGGGATCATTGGTACCACCATGGAGGTCTATATCGATGACATGATTACAAAGAGCAAGAAAAAGGGAAGACCATGTCCGAGATCTGACCATGGTTCTGGAGAGGGTAAGAGCACATAGGATGAGATTGAATCCGGAGAAGTGTACCTTCGGGGTCCCCGCTGGTGCCTTCCTCGGATTCATGCTCTCCGAGAGAGGAATCGAAGCAAACCCCGACAAATGCCGTGCTATATTAGAAATGAAAAGCCCTGTCGACCTCAGAGGGGTGCAACAATTAACTGGCAGGATGGCGGCACTGTCCAGATTCCTTCCTCAAGCTGCTAAGAAGACCTTACTGATCGAGGCCGTACCCGATACAAATAAAAATAGTTCAAGCAAAAGGTCGAACACATAGTATGCATAGAAAACAGGGGGGTTTTTTTGTATTGAATATTGAATAATTGAAATCAAAACAGAATTAAATCAAAACGAAGAAACAGATAAGGAAAAGCGGATAAACCCCTTTGGCTCGCGTTCACAACTCTATCATCGGTCACAAAAGATCAATTTCTTTCCTCTTCACTGTCCAACTCGTGAGAACTAAATATTAAGCGAAAATTCAATTCTCACCCCAAAACCCAAACCTCTAATTAAGCATTAAAAGCCAAAGCATGGAGTTTTTACGAGTTTGCATAAATTAAGCATTCATACACATGGATTATCTCTATAGAATGGAACTAAGCGAACCATAACATATCAATAAGCATGAAAACAGTGAATAAAAAAGAAATAGCATTAAGAACAGAACCTCAAGAGTATGTGATACATTACCAAAGGGATTTAACCTAAGAGTTTAGCCTTCCATGAAGAAAAATACCAAAAAACGTGTAGAAAAGAGAAGAGAGAGAAACCCTAGCAGCCTCCACAAGCTTGGAGAGCAAAACTAAGCCTTCTCTATGAGAGAGAATGTAAAAAAACGTGAATGGAAGGTCTCCCCAAGGGTTTACACGAATTTGGCTTTTTAAATCACAAAACGGGCCTAAATCATGGGCCCAAATCCTAAGGAAAGCTTATCTCTAAATTAAATCTAAAAATATCTTATAGATAAAATCTAAATCTTAAAAGATATAACTAAATCTCAACTAATCCTAAAGATAGATTACAATCTTCACTTCATCATATATCTTCTCTTCCAAAATTAAATCTTCATTCCCAAAATGTCCAAAAAGCCCTTGTGCCAAATATGACCTGAAAATAGAAATAGAATTAATTAGGCTAAATAATCCCAAATTAAACAATATTCAGAATATTAGTCCAATAAACTCTAAATCACTAAATCAAGCTAAACAATGTCAAATAGGCAACAAGTATCAATAATAGGAGTAAAATAATGCAAGGAATAATGGGAAATAAAATGCTCATCAAATACCCCCACACTTATCCTTTTGCACTCCTGGGCAAAACTAAGAATTAGGACTGAGAAAATCAATATGCACCAAAGTGAATCATGTAACAAGATTACTAAAACTAATGAATGCAAACCTAAGAGATTACATACTTCACAGTGAATTCTAGGAAATGCAAAAAAATGGGCAAAATCGAGCACACGAAGAGAATAAGGACCAAAGAATCAAAGCATCCATGAACATCATCCAATTATTTCAAATATGCAAAGAAAACCAATGACATCAAGAGGGTAGTCACAAAGATGGTAGAAACTCACAAGGATCACTCAATAGTGTTTACACTCAAGTGTTTAAGGTTAATCAGTGTTTACACTCAAGGCACATCATGAAAAACAAACACAACCATAGGCTTGACAAGCCTCTAACATCAACAATCAACACACATGCACATTAAGATCAAAAGGTCTTTTCAGGGTTGTAATGGGGCCAAGGACAAGGTAGGATAAAAATATGGGAAATGTAGCTAAAACCCAGGGAATAGAGGAGCAATGGGGAACAAGTAAAAAAAAATAAGCACAATCCACCCCAGAATGAAATGGTAAACATAACAACAACCTCTAATTCCAATCCTCCATGCCTCAATCAACCTTTTATTCCATTTTTTTTTTCTTCTTCTTCTTCTTTCTTTTTTTTTTCATCATTCATTTTTTCAATTTTTTTTTCATTGCAGAACTTCATGAACGAAAGGAAAGAAGAAACAACAAAAATGGCATAATGAGATAAAGCCATAATTACATCACCGACCATAGAGGCAAAACCCAGAACTCACAAGAGATGAAGAACAAAGCACCCTCGCTTACTTAATACCCATTCCCAAAACAATTCCAAAGCTCCAACATTCCCTAAGGTTAGGACAATCATGGTTTTTCAGTCATAGGCTTGTAATGAGCTAAAGAACAAAGAAAAGGGATATAAAGGCTCAAAGGGGCTATCAAAGGATAAATTCATTCAAGGTAGGCTCATATGGCTAGTGGCTTATTCAAGAAAAAACAATGCCTAAATCATTTCAAAATGTGCATGGGAATATCAAGTATCAACAAGAGTCAAGTCAAGTTCTAGAGTGCAAGTAATCCAGAGTGCAATCACACATGAAAGAAAAATTAGGTGGCATATATAGCAATCCACCCACAATTAAGGCTCAAATCCTCACAAAAGGGACAATTCTATCACAGTGTTACCACCTCTTAATTATCAAAAGCAACTTTACACACAGAAATGCATGAATTCAGACACAAGATACCAAGACTCTACTAAAATGAAGCAAAAACATGCAAGAAAATGCCCAAAACTTAGCAAAACCTAAAAAATCAAAGAAAAAATATGCAACCTAAACTACTCTCCCCCCCACACTTAAATCACACATTGTCCTCAATGTAAAACAAATAGCAGAATCAGACAAATATAGACAAGTGGAATAAAAGTAGTAAAGAAGGAGAAAAGAAGACTCCCTAAATCATGGTGGGTCAAAAATGGGGTCGACCAATGAGGCTTCCTCCACAGGTGCATCATCCAAAGTAGGGGTAGTGAGGAAAGGCTTGAGTCGGTGACCATTGACTTTGAAGCTCTTGTCTGTGGACTCACTCTTGATCTCCACAGTGCCATAAGGAAACACCTGGGTGACTACAAACGGTCCAATCCATTTAGAGCGGAGCTTTCCACTCATGAGTCCAAGCCTAGAGTTGTAGAGCAACACTTTTTGACCAACCAAGAACTCCTTTCTGCAAATTGAGCTATCATGGAGCTTCTTGGTCTTCTCTTTGTAGAACTTGGAATTCTCATAGGCCTCCAAACGGATCTCATCTAGCTCACTCAACTACAGCTTCCTCTCCTCACCCGCTTGATCAAGAGCTAAGTTGCATTGCTTCACAGCCCAATATGCACGGTGCTCTGATGGGAGAGTCCAGTCAGGTGGTTGGATGATGGGAGTGGTGGTGAGTGCTCTTTTTAGCTCATCAAATGCCTTCTTGCATTGGTCTCCAAACTCAAATGTGGTATCCTTTTGAAGCAAGTTGGATAGTGGAAGGGCTATCTTGCTAAAGTTCTGAATAAACCTTCGATAGAAACCTGCATGGCCAAGAAAAGAACGCACCTCTCGCACACAAGAGGGGTAAGGCAAATGTGATATTACATGCAGCTTAGCAGGGTCAACCTCTATGCCCTTATGCGAAATAATGTGCCCTAAGACTATGCCTTGTTCTACCATAAAATGACATTTTTCAAAATTCAAGACATGGTTAGTCTCAATGCACCTATTAAGCACCTTAGACAAACTATCAAGACATGCATCAAAAGAGGAACCATATACACTAAAATCATCCATGAAGACCTCTATGCAATGCTCAAGTAAGTCATTAAAAATACTCATCATACATCTTTGAAAAGTGCCAGGAGCATTGCATAGGCCAAAAGGCATCTTCCTATAAGCAAATGTACCAAAAGGACAGGTAAATGTGGTCTTATGTTGGTCCTCTGGTGCAATACAGATTTGGAAATAACCAGAGAAACCATCTAAGAAGCAATAGTGAGATTTACCTGCCAAGCGCTCCAACATCTGATCAATGAAGGGAAGAGGAAAGTGATCCTTGCGGGTCGCCTGGTTGAGCTTCCTATAATCAATGCAGACTCTCCAACTGTTCTGCACTCTAGTGGGAATCAGCTCATCCTTTTCATTTTTGACAACTGTCACCCCAGACTTCTTGGGAACTACTTGAACCGGGCTTACCCAAGTGCTGTCTGAAATGGGGTAGATAATACCAGCTTGTAGCAGCTTAGTGACCTCTTTCTTTACCACATCAAGAATCTGGGGGTTCAACCGTCTCTGGGGTTGTCTCACTGGTTTAGCCCCATCCTCCAATAAAATCCGATGCATGCACATGGAGGGGCTAATACCAGGTATGTCTGCCAAAGTCCATCCTATTGCCCTTTTGTTTGCTCTAATCACATCCAGCAGCTGCTTCTCTTGATCAACAGAAAGGGAGGTAGAGATGATCACTGGAAGTTTCTGCTCAGCCTCCAAGTAAGCATATTTGAGATGAGGAGGAAGGGGCTTCAGGTCCAATAAAGGTGTCTGCATCACAGATGGAACTAAAGGAGCAGCAGAAATGGATTCTGCCGCCTGCACCTGAACAAGTGAATTAGACTCATGCAAAACAGAAATGGGGTTAGCATGATCTAAATCTATATCATATGAATCAACAGATGCAGTAGCAGAATTTAAAAACTGGTCAATTTCAATGCATGCAGTGCACATTTCGGAATCAGAACATGTAGAACAAGTAAATGAGCTAGTGAAAGATGGCAAATCATAATCATGCAAAAAGTCTAGAACATGCTCATCAATCAGATCATCAATCAAGTCAACATGAAAAACAGAGTGGTCATCAGAAAAATGTTTCATAGCATCAAAAATATTGAATCGAACCACACTGTCATCAAATTCCATGGAAAGTGTACCTGCATGCACATCTATCTTGGTTCGGGCTGTTTTCAAAAATGGTCTCCCTAATATGATAGGGACAGAACTACGAGAGGTGTCCTCTTCCATATCAAGAATATAAAAATCAGCAGGAAAGATAAGCTCTTCAACCCGAACCAGGACATCCTCTATCAAACCTGCGGGGTAGGCAGTAGATCTATTTGCCAAATGAATAACCACACCCGTAGGTTGAAGAGGTCCAAGTGAAAGAGACTTGAAAACAGACATAGGCATAACATTAATAGATGCTCCTAAATCTAGCAAAGCATTCTCAAATTTAGTATTACCTATGATACAAGGCACAGAGAAAGTTCCAGGATCCTTACACTTTTCAGGAATATGAGGGACGGGTTTACCTATAAGAGCAGAGACATTTCTTCCCATGCTGATCCTCTCATTGCCCTTGAGCTTCCGTTTGTGTGTGCATAGATCCTTCAAGAACTTTGCATACCTTGGAATCTGCTTGATTGCATCAAGAAGGGGTATGTTGACTTCCACCTTCCTGAATGTGTCAAGTATCTCTTTGTCAATCTCTTCCATTTTCTTGCTTTGAGTCACCCCCCTTGGTGGGAAAGGAAGAGGAATGGGGGGTGGTTGTTGGGCAGCAGCAGGTGTTGTGCTTGAGGAAGGCTGAGCTGGATGGGATTTTCTGGTACTTGTGTGCTCACTCTCCTCGACCATTTGGGTCTTCTTGTTGGTTGAAACTAGATCATCTTTGTTGAGGTCAGATTCTGGCGTGGGTGTGACAATCTGCTTCCCTGACCTTAGACTAATGACATTCACATTCTGGTTTGGATTGATCACTGTTTGGGATGGCAACTTGTTAGAATTCTGAGATTGCATAGTGTTGATTGCTGTTGCCATCTGTCCCATCTGATTGGTCAAAGATTGAATGGAGGCCTCTTGTCTTTGAATGGATGCTCTAGTTTCCTGTTGGAATTGGAGATTTTGCATGGTCATCTGTTTCATCAGCTCTTCCAATGAAGGCTGCTGCTCAGTACTAGGAGCTGGTGGTGCAGAATTAGCCTGTTGTTGTCTCTGTTGCTGGACTGGAGGAGGTACATATGGTGGTCTAGAATTGTTCTGAAATTGAACCTGTGAAGGTTGCTGCTGATCAGACCATCTCAGGTTGGGATGGTTCCTCCAACCAGGGTTGTATCTATTGGTAGAGAGATCAAAGTTCTGTGGCTGCTGGTTTCTACTGTTGAAGATGTTGGCGGCATATGCCTCAGGTTGGTCAGCACCAGTCGTGGGCTGCTGCTGCACAGAAGGGCATGCATTTGTGGGGTGCTCAGCGGATGTGCATATGCCACATAATCTAGCAGGCAGAGACAACTTCTTCTGGTTGATGGCCAATTGAGTGACCAAAGTTGTAAGTGAATTTATCTTCTGTTCAAGCTTCTCAACCTTACCAGAACTTGTGCCAACATCATTCACTCCTCTCACTATGATTGCATCGCTGTTGCCCCTTGCATGGAATTGTTGACAATTGGAAGCCATCTTCTCAATCTTGACTCTGGCTTCTAAAGGTGTCATGTCTCCTAGGGCACCACCACTGGCAGCATCAAGCATGTTTCTCTCCATGAGGTTGAGACCTTCATAGAAATATTGAATAAGCAACTGCTCTGAGATCTGATGGTGGGGGCAGCTCGCACACAATCTCTTGAATCTCTCCCAATACTCATAGAGACTTTCTCCACTTTGTTGCTAGATGCCTGATATATCCTTTCGGATTGCTGTTGTTCTGCATGCAGGGAAGAATTTCTCCAAAAATGCCCTCTTCAGGTCATCCCAGACTGTGATAGAACCAGGGGCCAGATCGTACAACCAATCCTTGGCTAGCCCCTCTAGGGAGTGTGGGAATGCCTTAAGACAAACATGATCCTCTTGCACATCATGTGGTTTCATAGTAGCACAGACAATATGGAACTGCTTGAGATGTTTATGAGGATCCTCACCTGCAAGACCATTAAACTTGGGCAACAAATGAATTAGTCCAGACCTTAGCTCGTACGGGTCATCGGGATACTGGATGCACAAATCTTCAATAGTGAAATCAGGTGCAGCCAGCTCCCTCAATGTCCTCTCACGTGGTGGAGGTTGAGCCATATTTTCAGAATAATCAGAATAAGAATCAGAATTTATAGGAATAGAAGAAAAAAAAACAGACTCACTATGTAAAGACTCAATAAAAGGTTCAATAGACTCACTACCTATGGACTGGTTCCTATTTTGTCTAACTAGTCTGTGATAAGTTCTATCAATTTCAGGGTTATATGGATGAAAGTAGCTTGGGTTGCCCCTAGTCATGTACTGAACAGAACACCATTAAGCATAGCAAACTGTCACTAATATACATGACCAAAATAGGCAACAAAATTTTTTATTTTTTAAAATTTTTTTCTTTATTTTTTTCAGCACCCTAAAATCATGAAAACATACCACAAAAAGTTTGAGGAAAAAATTCAAAAGGGAACCAAGTCAAACAATTAAATCAGAGACCAAAAACTAAGAAAATAAAACTTGTAAAATAAAAAAGAAATAGTAAAACGGATTTTTCAGGATCCAGACGAAGGAGGTTTCTGACAAAGTCAGAACAATATGATTATTCAAAAAATTCCCTTCGATTTGATATAAAATTCGTCAAATTCCGAGTTACGGGTCAAAAGTTGCGACGATTTGAAGAAAGTGCTGCTAAAACTTGGAAAATTTTTCTGGAACTCACAACCAGTGATGATCTGAGTGATCGTGGTGCCTCGAAACCTTTTTATATGATAAAAGTAGTGTGGATATAAATTTTCGTGGAAAAATTCCACCCACAACTATGTGAACTAGCAACCACAGAATCAATCAAATACACTAATTGCAACAAAATAGCAAAACAGCAAACAGTGCAACTTCAACCGGTTATCAGAATTGACTACTAGACCCTAAATCAGACACAGCACACTATAATAACTATACTAACTACGACACTAACTAACTACTAATGACCTTTGGCAAGAACCGATATTCCCCGGCAACGGCGCCAAATTTGATCGAGGCCGTACCCGATACAAATAAAAACAGTTTAAGTATAGTACTAGGAAGTGACTCCTAGGTCGTCTCCCAAGGAATATCTTATCAAGCAAAAGGTCGAACACATAGTATGCATAGAAAACATGGGGGTTTTTTTGTATTGAATATTGAATAATTGAAATCAAAACAGAATTAAATCAAAACGAAGAAACAGATAAGGAAAAGCGGATAAACCCCTTTGGCTCGCGTTCACAACTCTATCATCGGTCACAAAAGATCAATTTCTTTCCTCTTCACTGTCCAACTCGTGAGAACTAAATACTAAGCGAAAATTCAATTCTCACCCCAAAACCCAAACCTCTAATTAAGCATTAAAAGCCAAAGCATGGAGTTTTTACGAGTTTGCATAAATTAAGCATTCATACACATGGATTATCTCTATAGAATGGAACTAAGCGAACCATAACATATCAATAAGCATGAAAACAGTGAATAAAAACGAAATAGCATTAAGAACAGAACCTCAAGAGTATGTGATACATTACCAAAGGGATTTAACCTAAGAGTTTAGCCTTCCATGAAGAAAAATACCAAAAAACGTGTAGAAAAGAGAAGAGAGAAACCCTAGCAGCCTCCACAAGCTTGGAGAGCAAAACTAAGCCTTCTCTATGAGAGAGAATGTAAAAAAACGTGAATGGAAGGTCTCCCCAAGGGTTTACACGAATTTGGCTTTTTAAATCACAAAACGGGCCTAAATCATGGGCCCAAATCCTAAGGAAAGCTTATCTCTAAATTAAATCTAAAAATATCTTATAGATAAAATCTAAATCTTAAAAGATATAACTAAATCTCAACTAATCCTAAAGATAGATTACAATCTTCACTTCATCATATATCTTCTCTTCCAAAATTAAATCTTCATTCCCAAAATGTCCAAAAAGCCCTTGTGCCAAATATGACCTGAAAATAGAAATAGAATTAATTAGGCTAAATAATCCCAAATTAAACAATATTCAGAATATTAGTCCAATAAACTCTAAATCACTAAATCAAGCTAAACAATGTCAAATAGGCAACAAGTATCAATAATAGGAGTAAAATAATGCAAGGAATAATGGGAAATAAAATGCTCATCACTTACCCTGGTACCAACTTTTGAAAAAAGGCACAACTTTTAACTGGGATAAGAACTGTGAAGCCTCTTTCCTTGCACTCAAGGAATGTCTCTCTTCCCCTCCAGTTCTCTCCAGCCCTCGAGAGGGGGAGAATCTTTTCATTTATCTTCCCGTAGGGGATTCCGCCCTCAGCTCGGTGTTAGTCCGAGACGAGGGCCGAAGTGAGTTCCCCGTTTATTTCATAAGCCGAGCTCTCCAAGGTCCCGAGCTTCGGTATTCCAAGATTGAGAAATTCGCATTCTGTCTCATCCTGGCTGCACGGCGGCTACGACAATATTTCCAAAGCCACCCTATTGTCGTAAGAACCGCCCAGCCCATTAAACAAGTTCTGCAAAAGCCCGACCTCGCAGGGAGAATGATGGCCTGGGCAATCGAACTGTCCGAGTTCGACATCTCCTATGAACCGAGGAAGGCAATCAAGTCACAAGTGTTGGAAGATTTTGTGTCCGAGTTCACAGAGCCCCACCAAAGCTCTAGCTCGGATATTTGGGTAATATATGTTGATGGTTCGAGCAATCAAAAGGGTGCAGGAGCTGGTGTTATTTTTGAAAATGTGGAAGGGCTCAGCATCGAATACTCCCTGAAATTCGAGTTTTTAACCTCGAACAATCAGGCCGAGTACGAAGCAGTCATTGCCGGCCTCCGCATGGCCAAGGAGCTCGGTGCAATTGAAGTCCAAATTATGAGCGATTCCCAGTTGGTGGTTTCCCAAGTCGTTGGAGACTACCAAGCCAAAGAGCCCATCCTGCAGAAGTACCTTGATAAAGTTAAATCCCTGGCTCTTGATTTTGCCAAATTTTCCATCACCCATATCCCCCGCAGTTCGAACTCCCGAGCCGATGTTCTTTCCAAGTTGGCAAGCACGAAAGGCGGAGGGAACAATAAAAGCCTCATTCAAGAACAAATCGCGACCCCAAGAGTAGTAATGGCCATTTCAGTACTGCCGAACTGGATGCATCCGATTAGGGCATACCTCGAACATGGAATACTCCCTGCCGATCAAAAGGAAGCAAAGAAACTTAAGAGAAAGGCGGTTAAGTATGTCATTATGGATGGAGTCCTTTATAGAAGAGGAATGTCTTCCCCACTCCTCCGATGTCTTACCTCCGAGGAAGCTCAAGAGACCTTGAACGAGGTCCATGGAGGAATGGGGAGCCACCACGTCGGACGAAAATCCTTGGCAAGGAAGATACTAAGGGCTGGATATTTCTGGCCGACCTTAGTTATGGATTCCATTGACCATGTTCGACGATGTCCTCAATGCCAATTCTTCAGCGATGTTTATCAGAAACCCTCCGAGGAGCTCCACTCTCTAGCTTCCCCCTGGCCTTTCAGCATGTGGGGAATGGACATTGTGGGACAGTTCCTAACGGCTCCAGGCCAGCTAAAATTCATCGTCGTAGCAATAGACTACTTCACCAAATGGATCAAATCTAAGCCCCTAGCAACCATCACTTCGGCAAGGATCCAGAAATTTTTTATGAAACAAGTCATCTCCCGTTTCGGCCTTCCTCTCACATTAATCACCGACAATGGTAGTCAATTCGCTGCCAAAAACTTCCAGATATTAGCTGAGAACCTCGGGATCTCTCATCGGTTTTCTTCGGTAGAGCACCCCCAGACTAATGGCCAAGCCGAGGCCGCCAACCGAGCTATCGTTGACGGCCTCAAGAAGAGAATTACACAGGCCAAAGGAGCATGGGCCGATCTTCTACCCGAGGTCCTCTGGTCAATCAGGACCACGGTTCGGTCCTCAACCAGAGAAACCCCCTTCAGACTCACCTATGGTTGTGATGCGGTCATCCCCATCGAACGAAGGATTCATACCTTCCGAATGAGGGACAAACCCAAGGAGGAAAACGGAAATTTGATCAAAGAAAACTTGACACTGGCCGAAGAGATCCGGGACGCCGCCTCTGCTCGGGAAAAGAAAGCAAAAGAAAGGCAAGCCAAGCAGTATAATAAAACGGTACAACCCAGGTCTTTTGAGATCGGTGATCTCGTTCTCAGGAGAGCTGACATCGGTCTTAAAAACCGAAGAGATGGGAAATTTGCTCAAAATTGGGAAGGCCCCTACAGAGTTATTTCAAAAACACACTCTGGGGCATACAGACTGGAGACTCTTGAAGGGGCCGAACTCAAAAATTCTTGGAACGTTGCAAAACTGAGAACCTACTTCAGCTAGGTTTACCTCAGGTGTGATTAGCCGCCCCAGCTAAAAGTTTAAGTTCTATCTTCATTTCTGTTAACATTTTACACTTACTTACCCTAGTCATGCTCCTATTTTCCACTTTGGGATATACCCACCTTTTTAATTCAGAGGCAATGTACTCATGGTTATAATTAATAAAAAAGTACAAACTTGCCCATTACTCAAGTGCCACAATTTTATATACGTACGTACTAGCTTCTCATTTAGCACTAGCCACCTAAATGTTGCATGGCGCTATGCACAGCCAACGTCTTCTAGATAAGATCGGCTCATATGCACAGTGTACAAGGGACACCCGATAAAGAACAGACTGCTGTGAAATGTTTCCACATAGCTTCACTCAGCATTCTCTTTTACATCGGGGACGAGGACACCCACCTCGGCTAAGGCGGGTAGATCCGAGTTCCCTACCGTATGCACTTATATACAGTACCTTTATTCAGAGGAAAACTTATAAGATTACTGCACTCACTGAGTCATCCGAGTTTATCCGAATTATTTATACTAGATTGTAAACACCAAGGTCTTGGGTACAAGTTTTTTAGGTCCGATCAGGTCGAAATACAACAAGTTGGTAAAGGACTTGTATTCTCACAAGTAGTTTTACTTAGAAACGACCTCGGACATAGTACATGCAACAAGTTAGAATAAAAACTTGCATAAATATAACAGCATGAAACAAGTTAAAACTTGAAAGAACTTGCATAAGAATAAAATGTTGTACACAATAAAGCAAAATACAATCCAACATTGTCAAACATGTTACAAAAAACATTGACAAATCGCAAGCTGCCAAGCATAAGGGACTTATGCTGCTTCATCTTCAACATCGGACAGGACAACCGAGTTGGGGTTGAACTCCTCATCCGGTTTCTCCACCAAAGGATTGGGCAAATTCTCCTCGGGTTGGTCAAGGTCAACCTCGAGCCCATCCTTATCGTAATCAACCATCTTCCCTTCCTCCACCCCGAACCCAGCAGAGGCGCCGATATACCGAATTCGGAGCCCTTGGTTCAGATGAAGAATCTGCTCTATTGCACTGGTAAAAATTTTACTTGCCGCCCTCTCAAGATTGAAATCCGATTCATATGCGACTACTTTGTGTTTAAGAGCTTGAGCGGCTCTTCTCTTCAGCAATGTCCTCACCTTCTCCACCTCGGCCAGCCCTTCCTGCCGACCAACCTCCTTTGCATCCGCCGTCGCTTGGGCCAGGGCCTCCTCTTGACTTTTTCGAAGCTCCTCCATCTGCTGACGGTGCTTCTCCTCTAAATCGGCCAACTTTTGCTCGGCAGAGTCTTTATTATTCCTCAGCTCCTCCACCTCTGCCGCCATATCAGATCGGGCCCTCTTCCTGGCTGGCGACACGCCTTCCGCAACGTCATCAGCAACATCAGCCAACACATTGAAAATATTTGTTGACCTTTTCAAGTGATAGGCCAACCCTTCGGCCATCTTCTTCCACTCGGCTCCCGACATCTTCACAAGTGCCTCTTTGACTGAGGCCCTAGTAGTGGGGGTCGTCGGCCTTGGGGTACCGGCAGCATTGACAAGCTCGGTACTTGGAGATGGAGAGTGAGGAGGAGGTGGGGTAGTGATCACTGCAGGCGGAGTAGAGTGTGGAAGAGCGGAGTCGGTTGACGTCGTGTCAGCGGTCGCGGCCTCATTGGAAGTACTCTCCGACCTCTTTCTTTTGCGGCTCAGCGCAGCCTTCAATGCCTTAGACGACATTGCTGACCAATATTCCTCTGCAAACAAAAAGATAAAGAAAAATCAGTAAAAAAAAAAAATTTTACAAGAGTATAAGTGCGAGGTTAACTACCAATTTTAGCTAAAACTTCGTTGTCAGCACACTTCATGAAAACTCTAACATCAAGTTGGAATTTCCGAGCATGATATTCATTTTGGAAATGGTGGACTGTGGCGGCCTCGTCGGCATCAAGAGTCGTGCCCGACCACCTTTGTGGCGTGCCGAGGTGGCGATCGAAGAACTCCGGGGTCCACTCCAAGGGAAACCTCGGACCCGTCTCGTCCCGGAACCAGGGTCGGCCAGTGCCTACGAACTTGTACTTGAAGAATCTGAGCTTAAAGTGCTTCCAAGATTCCGTAAACATTCCGAACAGCCCACAGCGAGCTCGGGCTTTGGCCGATACTCAAAGTCGACCAGTAACCCCGTCTTTGTTACTAACGAACGGGTTGTACATCCACAGAAAGAGCCAAACTGTGCATACCAACCCTTTGGCCCCGCAATACTTTTGAAACGCCCTCAGGAACCACCAGGTGTTGGGATGAAGTTGCGAAGGGGCCAGTCCGAGCTCTTTCAGAACCCTCATCTCGAGGTCGATGAACGGCAAGGTCACGCCGAGGTTGGGAATCAAGTCGGCATAAAAAAAGAAGGAGTTGTCATCGGTCTTGGTGCATATTCTGTCATTCGCCGAACAAGGAAGAACCTCATAAGAAGTACCAGCGACATCTGCCGAACAGGGTAGTACAACTCTCTTCACGTCAGAGAGCTTATCCTCGGAATCTAAACTAGATTGCACTCCCTTCGGCTCCACGTCGACCCATTGATATTGGTCGGCATCGGTGGGCGCAGGGTACAGCTCAGGTCGGCTGACGCATTTCCTGGGCGGCATGGTACCTGTGGAAGAACAGGTGAGCTCGATGTTAGTCCTACGGGTTACAAAGAATAACCCCCCAGAAAACCCCCTCGAAGTCGTTCCGAGGGGCGAGCACCCCCCTCTACCATAGGCACCCCCCATTCATATCCTCTTCCCTCCCCCATATTCTCGAGATCGGCATAACCCCCACCACCAATAAGCTCGGCCCAGGCGTATTTCCAAATCCACTCTTTCCTCTGCTCCCAATCCCGAGGATAGACTACCTCAACGGGATCAACCTCTAGAACCTGTTCCTCATATTCCTCGTCGACCTCCAGGGAGGAACAGGATGAGGAAGAGGAGCCGTCCTCTTCCTCGTTACTGCTACAGGATAGGGAGATCACTATAGACCATTCCCTACTCATATTGAGCCCAGTATATCCCTTTGATTTCTTGAAAAATGAAAGCAAAAACCCTCCAACAAGTCCTAAAACGCTCCAAACCCAGAAACATTATAAGCCACCAATTTCATTCCCCAAGACTAACGCAAAACCCAACAGGCAGAAAAAACCACCCCTCACTATAGAAACAAAGCCTTTAAAATCCTAAATCCTGCCCAGGCAAACCGAAACAGAGAAGAAGAAAAGGCAAAAACAAAAAGAAAAAAGGAGTAAGTGAATACCTTAAGTATGCGATCGTAAAGAATGAATGGGAGAGAGAGAGTAACTCGCTGTTGATCTTCTACGGAGAAGGAAGGTAAGAGGAGCACAGTTCCAAAATGCAGTTTCGAAGGGAAGAGGGAGAATGGGATTGGTGTGAGTGAATGAAAGAGCAACTGTTTGGTAGAAAGAAGAAGAGGAACGGTTTTTGTCAAAATAGGAGAAGAGGAATCATCTTCCCTCCATTTTCGATATTTGGGCTTGGCCCAAAAGGCCCAACCCAGCATGTAGCCATACCAACTGGGACACGTGGCACACAACAGCTGAAATAATGGACCTCGAGCAACGTCACAATGATGGTGACGCTTCGTAGGTCGCAATTTCTGACATGTGTCAGATCCGGTAAAAGCAAACGTCACTTCGGTACTGGTGAGTAGACAGCTGTCAAACCCGCTCCGTCATAATGAGAAGACGTCAGAGACAGCTGGATCCAGCTCTTGGCAGACTTATCGTCCGAACTCCCTAGAACCTCGGAACAAGGCTCAGATAGCCTTTACCGAGCTGGGGGGCTTATGTGGTGAACTCGGCCCTTATGTGGTGGATTTGGGAAAAGGACCTAAACCAGGACCTCGGAACAAAGCTCAGATAGCCTTGACCGAGCTGGGGGGCTTATGTGGTGGACTCGGCCTAGCTGAGATCCTCAAACCTCTTGCCTAAGGCCTCACGGCCCTATCAGAAGCCCTCTGTATGCTGGGCCGAGCTCAAGGCTCAACGGCCGAACAGATACCGGATACGGGCCGACCTCGTTACTCCTACCCAGGTCTGACCTCCCAAGTCCGACACCTTCCCAAGTTCGACACCTTCCCAAGTCCGACACCAAGGACATGATGACGTCTTCCCTTCTCATCCACAAGAACAGCTCACCACCTTATCCGCAAGGACAACTCATCCACTCATAGCTCAATACAGGCTGGCCCTACTTGGGCCTAAAGCAAGCCCATTAGGGCAACCAGCTCCCCCCTATAAGTAGCTCGTACTACATGGGGCTCAGGTACGTCCTCTAACCCTAATTACCACCCTCACACACCAGTGATTAGGGTTGCTTCTTGGCTCTCCCCTTAGCCACCAGAGGACTCCCACCAAACATCACATATCAACCCTAGACAAAGGCTCCTTTGAAGGTCTTCTCCTACCCTTGGAGGACCTCACCGTCTAGGACATCACAATATGCTTATTTGCTAATTGTGCTTGACCTAGTGGGTTGTTGTGTCTAGTTAGAAACTGCTTTCTATTTCATGTGCAAAGCTCACTCCCTTACATTTTTCAGGTACGGAGATTGAGCTGGCACAGCCCCCGGCCGAGCAGGAGTACTTTCCCTTACAGGGAGAGTAGGGTGTTATGGGTTTAGAGTATAAGATGGACCTAAGCCTCTTATATTATTTTGATGTAAATTTAATATGCATATTTTGAGCGAGGCTTAGGATGTTTTGTTTTGGCAAAGTTATATGTTTTGATTACGACACTCAAACTTATTATTTTCCGCTGAAAACTCTGAACATTTGATTATCTTATGCACTCTGATATATTTGGAGCCCATAGGGCCTTGTTATGAATTAGATATATATATTCTGAAGCCCTACTGGCTACTTGATGTTTAATTGAAATTATTTATCACAGGTTAAATTTTGGAAAAGTCCTAAAATCAAACAAAACTCCGTCCGTTTGATAGGTGATTTTTATCAGATTAAAATGAAATTTCAAATTCATATTTTTAATAGCGGGGTTTTAAGGGTAAAAATCATAGGGTGTTACATTATTGTATCAGAGCAGTTTCTCCTCGGCCATGGAGTTGTACAAACTCCAAATGATTACTCACCTAGCGAGTAATTGATGCTCATAGTAATAGTTTAGGATTATAATAGGATAATTATAGTACTAGGTATCTACTTAGTAATTGAGTCTTACTGGTCTGTTCTCTCTGGCTAAGCAGTATGGCTGGTAATGATGGACTTGCTGCTATTCTGGAGCATCTGTCTCAGATGCAGCAGCAGCAGGGGGAACAGATGGCAGCCGCTGCAGCGGCAGCAGCTACCGCAGCAGCAGCAGCTCTGCAACCAGCTCCAGTTGAGATTGACTGGATGTCTCGTTTCCGAAAGAATGATCCGCCTCGCTTTGAAGGTGGAAATGACCCAGATGGAGCGCAGAGGTGGATACACGAGATAGAGAAGATTCTCCGTTCTCTTCAACCACCAATGGAGCAGTATGTTCGACTAGCCGAATTCATGCTGACCAATGAGGCAGAACATTGGTGGGATCAGTAGAGGAGAGGATTGGCGGCAGCTAACCCTGTGATTCCTTGGGAGATGTTCAAGGATCTATTCCTGGGGAAGTATTTCCCTGAAGATGTTAGGAGGGAGAAGGAGATTGCTTTTCTCCAATTGACTCAGGGGTCTATGTCTGTAGGGGACTACGCAGCTCGATTTGAAAATCTCATCCGATTTTCTGATTATCGGTATGCAAGTGACCGGGGCAAGTGTGTTAAGTTTGAAGCTGGACTTAGGAGTGATCTTCGCCTCTTGTGTGAGTATCACAACATTGATAACTTTGCTCGCTTGGTCAACATGGCAAGCACCTATGAGAAGGGTCTCAAACGAAAGCTAGCTGATGAGAGATCTCGGGCAAACCAGAGAATCGGAGGTCAAAATAAGGGCAAGGGACCGATTCAGAAGTCAGGTCCATACTCTCATTCCGGGGTCACGTTTCCTAGGGAGTCCGGACCAACAGTGAATGCTTATGGTCCAATACCAACTTGTCAACACTGTGGTAGGATGCATGAGGGAGTGTGCTGGACATTGGGTCGAAAAGAGGGGTTATGCTTTCACTGTGGACAACCCGGACATTTTGCTTCAAATTGTCCTAAGAACACAATGAAGAAGGAGATTAATGCTGCTAAGGCACAAAAGGCCCGTGGTGGTCCATCATTGCAGAAGGGGACATTATTTACCGTCGAGGGTGACGAGGTGGACCCAGCTGATATGGCCGCAGGTAACTAATGTTTGCCAAGTCCATCGATTGGTTGGCACGATTCAGAAAGAATGATCCGATGAAGTTCGAAGGAGGGTTCAATCCCGATGGGGCACAACTTTGGTTGCAAGAGATCGAAAAGATCCTTAATACCATGGCACCACCGGAGGAACAAAAGGTTCTGCTAGCACAATACATGTTGACTAGTGAAGCGGAACATTGGTTGCAACAGATGCGGAGGGGTTTGGAGGCGAACAATCAGGCGATCACTTGGGAGTTGTTCAAGGACCGTTTTCTCGGCAAGTACTTTCCTGAGGATGTTCGAAGAGAGAAGGAGATAGTTTTTCTGCAGCTAGTGCAAGGAAATATGAGCGTTGGGGAGTATGCGGCTAGGTTTGAAGACTTGATCCGATATGCTGGGAGTTATAGAGATGCTGATGAAAGGACCAAGTGCATCAAGTTCGAGACCGGACTTCGTTCTGAAATCAATTTGGCTTTTGAGTATCAGAACATTGCCAACCTGTCTCAATTGATCAATATGACCAGTACTTATGAAAAGAGTAGGGAGCACAAGGCGGAGGAGAAAAGAAACAAGAAGGTACAGAAGGTTGGGGGTCCGATTCGGGGAAAAGGACCGGTTCTGGAATCAAAACCTTATGCCCAGCACGATGTAGCTCCAGTAGCTCCGGGGGTTAAGAGTAAGAATAGGAATGCTATGGGAACCTATCCACTTTGTTCACATTGTGGAAAGAAGCACGAGGGAGAATGCTGGTATCGGAATCAAACCAGGGGGAATTTCACTTGTTTTCTGTGCGGGCAACCAGGACATTTTGCTTCAACTTGTCCCACGAAGGTTCCGAAGAAAGAAGTCAATGCTACAAAAGTGCAGCAAGCAGGAAAGAGCCAACCTACTTTGAGGGGAAAATTGTACACCCTAGACGGGGAGGAAATTAACCTAGCTGATATAGTGGCAGGTATAGATTATTTAGTAATGTCCATGCAGTAGCTTAATTAGTTTCGATGCCACATAATTAATTCTTCTTCCTTAGAAGTTATTTTGAAATACCAAGTTCTTTAAAATAGGACCATCCTAGGAATCCTTAAAACATTCACCCAATCTAGACCTCTTGGTAGCATGGTGGAAACAATTAGAAGAGAATGTCAAGTTGTAGAATCCTAGTCCAAACTAAACAAGTCTAGTGATAATATTGTTATTTAATACTATATAAGATTGGAATTGATCACTCTAATTCTTGCATATGTTAAGTAATGATATTATCAGTAAGCCCAACAATGGGATCACTATTAGTAGATGGAAGATTGAAACTGATCATTTTGATTTATCCGCCTACCAGTAGTTGATATCATTGCTGAATCTCATATCCAAGATTGTACCAAACAAGCTTAGCATCGGAAGTTTTACTTTTTGTTTAGTGCGAAGCCCTAGTAGTACGCAGGATCTAAGTGGGGGAGTGAAACCAAGAGGAAATAGCAACACAGCCAAAGGACCTTGCATTTGGGATGATTCTCCTTTTGAAGGAATTGAAACGGAATTTCGGGGACGAAATTCCAATAAGTGGGGGAGAATTGTAACATCCCAAATTTAATTCCAAGTATATATATTGAGTTAATAGGTCTAGAGCGTAGAAAATGGGTAGATTGATTGCTTAAAGAATTTTGGGAGATAGGTGAGTAGTAATTATAAGTACTAGGGGTTGTATAGAAGGCATTTGTAGCATCGAGCAAAGTTGTCTAAGCGAAATCGGGGGTTAAATCGGCGTTTTAGATGTTAGAAATCATCCGAAAAGAGAAAATTAGGAATTTATTATAGGATGTTAAGAAATGAAATTCCACCGTTGGATAAGAAGTTTAAGGGGTTAAGAAGCTTGTCTTAAAATTTGGACCCGATCCGACGGTTAATGAAAAAGTTGCGGCGAATCGAAATTTGGAATTCTGGTGCACGCCCAGGCGCACCAGGGTGCAATTGGTGCACCAACTCAGGGAGTTAGACGCTCAGGCGCGCCCTCCGTGCGCACCAGATAGGGGAAATGGCGCACCAGACCGCACCAGAAGCACCAACGCGCGCACCAGCCAGCATCAGCAGCACCAGTTGGTGCGTGGGCGCGCCCAGGCGCGCCAATCATCCGCCCAGGCGCGCGGCGCAGACCAGATCAGATCTGGTGCGTCCGTTGCCAAACTTGAGGCCAAAGTTTGCTTCTCAGCCACACGATTTTGTGGCAGCTTCCAAGGCAAAAATAAGGCATCAAAGGCACCACATTCCTCACACTCCAACACCAACATAACCCCATCATCTCCACCATTTCTCTCAATCTAAAAAGCCATTCCATCAACCTCTTCTCACATACACTTGATTTTTGAGCAAATCAAACTCAAAAATCATTAAGCCTCCTCCAAGCTAGCATCAAAAAATGGGTTGAAGCTCCTTTCTCTCCTCCCTCTCTATCACACGACTTTTCTCTCTCTTCTCCCTCTTGGATTTTCAAGTTCCACCATCATTTGCGGCTCAAGCTTTTCTCACTTCAAGTTGATCAAGAATCAAGATCACCATCCCTCTTCCCATCAACTTCTCAATTTTCAAGTTAAGGAATCATCATATAGGACCTCTTACACCTCAAGGACTCAAGGAGATCAAGCTTCTACTCCCTCTCACAACTATCCATCAAGTGTTGGTTGATCTCAAACCTTAGGTTCCATATTAAGATCAAGGACTACTCATATCTCTTGGGTTGAGGTAAGAAGTGAGGTATTACCTCTATTTAGGAGGTATAGTCTAGGTAGTATATAGTGAGAACTAGGTTTAGGGATTGGATTAGAATAAAACCCTAGGCAAACCCTAGGTTAGAAGAAAGGATACTTGATTAGCAAATTTTGTCATAGAAAATAGTTAATGATAAATAGAAATAGAGAATTTAATTGTAACTTGAAATTATTATAGGTTGTGGGTGCATAACAAATAGGGGAAACATAAAGAAAAATAGTGGGATTGTATGAAAATGGTGAATGAATAAATAATATACATATTATCATGACCCTCCGTGAAGGAGAGGAATATCATAGTATCAAGACCCTCCGTGAAGGAGTGGAATGTCATATTATCATGACCCTCCATGAAGGAGAGGAATATTATAGTATCAAGACCCTCCATTTGCACACTAAGTGGAGTGAGAACATGACCCTTCACTTATTCTCTGAGTGAAGTGAGAATTACATATTATCATGACCCTCCATAAAGGAGCGGATTATACATTTTCATGACCCTCCATAAAGGAGTGGATATTTTCGGGACCCTCCATAAAGGAGTGGAATATATATAGTATCATGACCCTTCACTTGCTCCGTAAGTGAAGTGAGAACAAGACCCTCCGCTTACTCTTTAGGCAGGAGTGAGAATTACATTTTCAGAATCATGACCCTTCCTATGCGAAGTGGGAAATAATAAATTAATATGACCCTCTAATATGAAGTGAGTAATAAATGATGAATGAAAACAATAGGGTGATCAATGAAATAAAATATGGCTTGTCTTTAGGGTATGAATAATTCTAATAAGTAGGAAATCGGTTAGTAACTTAATAGGAAATGATTGGTAAGGTAGCAAGGTATAATAGTGTGGTTGGTTACTTTCTATGTCTTCTTAGAGTGTACTTTCCTAAGTTCTGTGTAATGCTACCCTTCTTGCTATATTTTGCAGATGCCGGGGAAGAGCAGGCATAGGACATGGCCGAGCAGGATAACATTCCACTTCGTGGAATGTGAAGTTTAGTAGGGGACCGAATGTCGGTCAAGGGTTTTTATTTTTGGGAAAAAATGAAATATGTGGTTGATGTAACAAATGCTAGTTTGGTATTTTTGTGAAAACTTAAATGTTCCACAACTTGTATATATTTTCTAGAACTGATGTAATGTCGTCCCTGCACACTGCTTATGTTATGTTTTGGCCCTGCTGGCTTATTGTATGAAATGAATATTTTGACTTTAACAAGTGACAGGTTAAATTTATTTTGGGGAAAGCTATGAAAGCAAAGGAAATTCCGTCCGTTTGACGGGAGATTTTTATAAGTGGATTAAGTTTAAAAGAAAATTTTAAATTACTAATAAAACATATAAGGGTATCTAAGGGTAAAATAATTAGGGTGTTACATTTGTTGTTTTGATCATATATGAAAGAACTTAATGTGTTGGAACTGTTAATGCACTTGATGTTGTATGTATAAGATGATATTTTATGATGGAACTCTGATGAACTTTAACGTTAATGAAATAGATGTGGTCTCTTCAAGAAAAAAAATTTAATTCGCCCTTTTTGAATTAATGGGAACATTGTTTAGGGTGTTACATTTTACACATTAAAATATATTAGTCTCTAATTATGTACCGAAACTGCATTTGCTATTGTTAGCATTCTAAAAAAATCTACAGCGATTAGCGACTTGGGGAAATGAGAGTAATAAATGAGAACGAGTTCAATAAGAGTTTTAAATTTGGGTTTTACTTCGAAACCCTCTGAAAATAGAGGGTTTCTGTACCCTTTTGATGTGGCGCAATAGAAATTAGCCACGTGTTTTTTTTTTTAGTAGAAAGAAAAAATTCTATTACCAACAAACCATAAATACATCAAAAGTTCCACTCCGATCTCCCTCTGCCACCATCTAGGAAGGGTTCAGAAAAGAAAAAGGAGGAAGACTAAAAGGATTAAGAGCCACCTTCTAGGAAGGGTTCCCTTAATCACTGATACATTCCAATATCACTACAAATTCTATCTACCAAAGACTTATTTGTCCAACTCCTAAAATTAGAAAAACAAAATTTAACACTGAAAGCAAACTCTTTTTTAATTAGAGAAAATCTATAATGAGGAGAATGAAAGCAATTAGTGAAGATTCTGGTGTTTCTTTCTATCCATGTATGATAGATTACAGCCACACAAAGACCCCAAAGCAATCTTCTCTGAAGCTTCCTTCGAACCGCGAAGAAGATCCAGCGCTTCCAATGTCTGAAGCTCGGAGGAAAGCCATGGAAGTCCAGCCAAGACATGCAAAGGGAGAGCAGCTCCTTGCTCCAGGTGCAATCAAAGAAAAGGTGTCTCATCGATTCCTCTGATGAAAGACACAAACTGCAATGATTAGGTAAGTAGCTCCATTTCATTCTGTCTCTAGTTTGGAGTTTATCATGCATAGCTAGCCACCCAATGAATCTAAGTTTAGGCACACTAACATTATTCCACACAACCTTTGACATGATGAAGGGCGTTCGATTTCCCTTAAGAAATCGATACCCTGATTTAATGGTGTAGACACCATCTGCGCTCGCTAGCCATTGATCATTCTGAAAACCACTTCTAAGCTTGTCCCTGATCTTCAATAGTTGCCTCCAGTGCCAACTTTGGCCTTGAACCCATTCACAATCCCAAAAGGATTGCGATTTTATATAGTAAGAATGCACCCAACGAACCCAGAGGCAATATTGCTTCTGAGAAATACACCAAATTTGCTTCCCTAAGGCAGCCATGTTCCAAACACCACAATCAGAGATGCCTAAACCTCCAAATCTCTTTTGATTACAAACTGTAGACCATGCTACTTTAGCATGGTAAGGACCATCTGCAGCTGAATTCCAAAGAAAAGTTCTACATATTTTCTCAATCTCATTAATCACTGATTTAGGAATTATAAATGTAGAAGCCCAATAGATGTGAAAAATCATGAGAACTGAGTTTATGAGACAGACTCTAGCTTGATAGGATAGATGCCTAGATTGCCAGCAACTGATACTTTTCACAATTTTATCAACCAACAAATCACAAGTAGCAGCATTCCACTTCCTGGATGATAAAGGAAGACCTAAATATTTACAAGGGAAAGATCCCTCTTGAAAGCCAGATAACTCATGAATAATCCTTTTAGTGTCTTGAGTAACCCCTGCCATATAGATATGAGACTTCTCTGAACTGACTTGGAGACCAGACCATGCAGCAAAGTCATTTAGAGCCTTCTTAATTATTCTGATGCTGGCTGGATGGGCTTTGCAAAAGATTAACAAATCATCAGCAAAAGCTAGGTTAATAAGCCTTAATTCCTTACAAGCAGGATGATATCTGAAATTCCTTTCACAAGCAGAGAGATGTAGGCATCTAGTCAAAATGTCCATGGCCAAAACAAAAAGGAGGGGGGACATAGGATCCCCCTGCCTAATACCCCTTGAAGGCCAGAATCTATCACCTTGATTTCCATTAATGACAATAGAGTAGGATACAGACCTAACACAAGCCATAATCCATGAAATAAACTTTGTTGGGAACTTTAGGGCTGCTAGCATGGATTCAATGAAATTCCATTCCAATGTATCAAAAGCCTTCTTAATATCAAGTTTCATCATACACCTAGGAGAGACTCTCCTTCTCCCATAAAGTCTGACCAGCTCTTGAGAAAGCAAGATATTATGCAGAATGCTTCTATCCTTGATAAAAGCATTTTGATTATCATGCACCAAGACTGGAAGCACAGTAGCAAGCCTGTTACTCAAAATCTTAGCAATACATTTGTAGAGGGTAGAGCAGCAAGCAATAGGCCTGAATTGATAGACCTTTGAAGGGAAATCAATTTTAGGAACCAGCACAAGGTTAGTATGATTAATCTCTCTAAGCATCTGACTAGAGTCAAAGAAATCCTTAATGGCCCTGCACATGTCCTGACCAACACAATCCCAGGCTGATTGAAAGAATCCAGACCCAAATCCATCAGGGCCTGGGGCTTTATTATTATTAATTGAAAACAAACTCTGCTTTATTTCATCATCAGTTACTGGCTGAATAAGAGCAAGCTGGTGATCTCTATTTAAACAATTACCTTGATTAATGACCTCCTGAGAGAAAACATCTCCTCTGCTTCTACTATGAAAGAGATTCTGATAAAACTCCTCAAATAATTCCTGAATTCCCCTCTTGTCAGAAACTGGCTCTTCATTATCATTGAGAATTATGAGAATCCTGTTTTTATAGTTCCTCCTCCTTATAGATTCATGAAAATAATTAGTGTTGGAGTCACCATCATGCAGCCAGTTAATCTTAGCCTTCTGTTGAAGAAATAAGTAGGCATCATTCTGCACCTTACTGTATTGAACAATTAGCTCCCTCTCAGCTTCTATAAGATCAGGATCCATAGGAGTTGATGAAAGCTCTATCTGAATAGCCTCAAGCTTGTCTCTTAAGTCTGCCTCTCTGACATCTATCTTTGAAAAATATTTTTTGTTAAGCAAAGAAAAAGGCTTCCTAAGATCCCTAAGCCTTCTACACAAAACATACATCCTGCTTCCTTCATAATGTCTCTGCCATCCTTGCCTAACAATACTAGAGAAAGAATTATGATTTTCCCACATGTTAAAATATTTGAAAGACTGTCTCACATTCCCAGAATGATCTCCCCATTCTATTAGAATTGCTGAGTGATCAGAGAAGCCAGGAGTAGTAAAATTTGCCAGAGTAGTTGGCCATTCCCTGCACCATTCCAAATTTACCATAGCCCTATCAAGTTTAGAAATGATCCTGTCAGAACCAATTTGCTTATTGCTCCATGTAAAGAAACAACCAGTTTGATTCATATCAATGAGCCCACATTCATCAATGCAACCCTGAAAATCACCAGCACTGGCTATGTCTAAGGGGCCTCCTCCACTCTTTTCCTCCTGCTTTAAGATTGTATTGAAATCTCCTAGGACAAGCCATGGAATATTGATAAACCTGTGAATGCCACATAGAACCTGCCAGAGCTCCTTCCTTTCCTGGTAGTCATTCTCAGCATAAACAAAAGTAACAAAAAATGACTTTTGAGATTGGATCACTGTTACAAAACAGTGAACATATTGAGTAGATCTAGCAATCACTTGAACCTCATAAAAGTCCTTTCTCCACATCACCATATTCTCCCAATAGAACAAATATCTAAATTAATAAAAGAGCCCCATCCATAGGCAATATTATTTTGAACTTGCTGAAAAGAATTACTTCTAAGCTTATTTTCTAAAATAGCAAAAAGACCTACTTTATTCTTTCTATACAAATCAAGAACCTGATTTTGTTTTCGAGGATGGTTCAAGCCTCAAATATTCCATGCACCAATCCTATCCATGGGGAGGATTGGAGGTTTCACCTCTATGCACCTCTGGATTCCTTTGATGTAATTTACTTCTATTAGTCACTGTAGTCCAGCCATCATTATCAATCTCCTGTTGCTTTCCTCTGTCCTCTGCTTGCTTGCTTATGGATAACTCCTTTATAACAGCATCAACAGAAGCTAGACCTGACTCAATATTTTCCTCAGGAATAGTGCCTTTATCAATATTGTCTTTCAACTTCAAAGCATCATCAAGTTTATGCATCTCTTGCTGAGAGGGTTTATTTTTGACAACCCATTGCTGTTTGACTCCCTTCTTACACATTTTAGAGTCATGTCCATAACACGAACACTTAGAACATAAAGTAGGTTTCCATTCATAGGACACTTTCTGAGAGATTAGGTTTCCTTTATCATCCTCAAAGTGAATTTCTTCTGGTAAAATCGCAGGATTCACCTCAATTAGTACCCTGGCATAACTAATTCTGTTCTTTTCTTCAGTAACCTTGTCTGCCATAATGGGAGTGCCCACTAGGCTAGAAATCTTTCCCAAAGCAGAGGAGCCCCAAAACTTCAAGTTAAGATTAGGCAATTGCACCCAAACAGGGACCTTATCAAGGAAGCTCTTTGTAACAGGTTTTCCACTCCAAGGAGCTATGATTAAAGGCTTCTTATCAAAATGAAAAATGCCTACCTCAAGGACATTGTTCCTTCCTTCTAGAGTATTAAACCGAACAATAAGTGTGCCATTAGTGTTCATCAGAATCTTGTCTATGCCATATTGTCCCCATGCCTTCTTGATGAATCCACTCAAAACAGGATAAGGTGGATTTGCTCCTAAAACATAGCAAACTAGGGAATTCTGCCAATATTTTAATTCATCTTCCACATCACTTGGGTCAATCTTCCCTATTGAGATACCATCTTTCAGTTCTGGCTTGTGAAATTTTAATTTCCCTCCTGCATTTCTTAGTTTAGAGATATCAAAATTCTCCCAAACATTTGGAACAGATGGTGTCATTTCTGTAACGGTTGGGTCTGGAATTTTAGAATTGTTATTTTCCATATTCTCATGTTGCTGATCTTCATTGTTTTCTGTTTGTGATGCAGGGATCTCTTGCTTTTTCAATCTGGCACGTATCATCTCAATACCCTGAACCAAGGATTCCAGTTGCTTAGGGTTCAAGGCATCGATTGCTGCTAGATCATCTTCATCCAATTGAGATAAATCAAAAACCGGTTGATTCTTATCATGCACAATCGTAGAGGAAGGTGAAACAGGAGATGGAGATTTTGGAGGTCTCCCCCTCTTTTTGGCCATGGTGGCCGCACGGTGGCCAAAGGAAACCCTAAGGAAACCCTAGACACCGGAAGAGAGAAGAGGAAACCCTAAGAGGAATTTTTTTTTCCACCTAAGCTGGGCATATTTTTAATATATAAATTTTATAATTAGATTCCTAAAATATTATTTCAAAATATTTTTTTTATCCTTAATGTAATTTACCCAAAATACTATAATTTTAATTTTATATTTCATCTACCCTAAATACCCTCATTTTAATACTATTTGTATCTCCCCAAAATACTCATAGTAATTTATAATTTCTCATTTCACTATCTTCCCACGTTATTCTTCTCCATCATCCATCAGTCTATCAGACCCTTCTTCTCCTTAAATCACTGTCAAGTACCAACATCATCATCTTCTTCTTCTTTAATTTATTCATACCTTCTTTATTCGTACCTTCTTCATAAAAATAAACTAGGAACAAACGCATGAACATACCTTCTTCATCATCACCTTCTTTTATATTATTCCCTCTCCAAACTCGTTTTCACTTTCAAACTTAATCCCAATTCCGCCACCACCACCATCATAGACAGGTTCTCTTTCTTCCTTTTTTAGGGATGTTCATTCCCTTTAGATTTTATTTATGTGGGTCCCATGCTGTCAGCAGTATACATTCACTACTGGAAAAAACACTTTTAAAATCGGTCGTTTTGGACTTTTAAAAGCGGTTGTTTAGGCGATTGGTAAAGTCGTGATGTAAAAAGTGAGACTTTTAAAATCGGCTGTTGGACCGATTTAAAAAGTATTTTCTAAATCGGTCGTTTCGACCGATTTAGAAAATATTTTTTAAATCGGTCGTTTTGACCGATTTAAAAAGTCCCCCTTTTTTTTTGAATTGTTTTTATATAGGAAAGAAAACCCATTAAATACTGCACAAATTAAAGATATATATTTTTCAATAACTCCTGCACAATTTAAACAGTATGTGTGCTTGTAAAGAGTTGATGACAACACAACACAATTTCAATAACTACTGCACAATATGTGTGCTTGAATGATAACACAAAACACAATAAATTTCAATAACTACTGCACAATTTCAATATATGTGAAATGTCATTAACACCTACTATCTAAATTCCTGCACAATTTCAATAACTACCGCACAATATGTGTGCTTGTAATTTCTGCAGCAAGCTAAGTGACTTGAAACAGTGCTGCTTCTATTGCTAAAAATGGTCACCAACACAAATAATATAAAGAGTTGATGACAACACAAAACACAATAAATTTCAAACAATAATGTAATTAACAGCTACTATCTAAATGTCATTGAATGATATCTAATTATCTAGTTCAAGTATAAAGGATGCCCAACGCTCCACAACATTATCAATGACCTCTTTTGATAGAGGACCTGGCGGATTGTGCAAAAATACCTGAAATATAATAAAATAAAAAATCATTAATATAAATTAAACAACTAATATGTATAGTATATATCATTACTTCGTTCCATATATAGTCCACATACATAGTCATTCAATTACCTCATTCCAATTACTCCTAAATTTTGCAGTGATAATGGTAAGCATATGTATCATGACATAATATCCACATTCCTTGCTCCCAGATTGTTTTGCACACTACATACAACCACAGAAAAATGAAATACAATTATCAATGTACATGACAAATTCAAATCGATCATATTAACCAATGCATGACAAACAGGGCCATTACAAGCGCACATATATATGTCATAAACTTATTAACAGAGCCAGCAGGGCCAAACAAATTCGTTTGACCAAAGTTAAATATATTCTGCAACCATTATTTAGTCACTTGGTATCAATTATTCACAGAGCTAGCAAGTTCATTACAAGCACACATATTTAAAACAATCAATTTAATCAAAGTAACAAAGAAAGTTAATATACCTTGGGTTTAATCCATTTAGGCTTCTTTCTCCGGTGAGTCGGCACTCCTTCACGTGTCTGATATGCAATCATTGATCTGTTTGAAAAATAACCACAATATATAAGTATACTTTGTCTGCAATATTGGATAATGATAGAATTGCATAAAACAATTTGTATTACAATTAAAGGCTTACGCTTCTATAATATCGATCATAGACTTGTCCAAGGACCACCACAATGAACACAAAAAGACGACGACATTGTCACTCGGACAAATGACCAATAATTGCCAATGCTCGCTACAAGAAAATAATGATTATCAACTGATTGATACTAAATATAATCCAAAGGACAACATATTGGAGCGTATTATAAATATCACAAAAACATTTAATACTCACCGGCTAAGGTAAGATGCAAGGTAGTATTTATGAGTCTTACTGATTAACCTCGATTGAATGTATGCTCTAATTTCAGCAATCAGAGACACAATGCGCTCCTCAAATTCCTCTTGGTACCTTTCTTTCTTTCTTGTTATTCTTACTAATGGGAATCTGAAAATCAAAACATGTAACCATTAAGTGTAATTCTATACAATCACAAATCATCATCAAATAGGAAAGCAGCAAGGAAACATATGAAATTCAAATGAAATCAAATGAACAACCCTCATTTAAAATGATGGAGCTACGAAATACTGTATCCTCTTCTAACAAGGAATCTGATCAATGAACCATCTAAGGACACGAATTGGGAGCTTCACAAGATTCATAGCCACATTAGCTAATTCTCCACACATGTTCAGCATGGACACAAGCAACTCAATATTGACCTGCAATTAATTAATCCCATCAGAGACAACTGGAACAAAGCCAAGAATGGAAACTCGTAAGTTAAAAAAAAAGGAAGAAGTACAGAAAATGATGCAGCTCAGCATCAGAGCTAAAAAACAATAAAGTCAAATGGTGTAATGTGTGTTGTGTCCACTTGCGTTTGTGTCTGTACTGTGTTAAAGTGGACATCAGATTTATGCATGTTCTGTTTTCAGTATGAATAGCAACAGATTTCCTCAAATTCCCCACTAAACCTTGTTTGAAATTAATTCCAATCAACATAAGGCCTTGCCATCAGTAGATCTCAGTAAATTAATTCCAATCAGTATGAATAGCATCAATAGATTGTTATGATTCAAATTAAAGGAATCACAAAGAGGTTATTCCAGTAGCAAATTGAATATGTAGCAAATTGAGTTGCAGAGTATAGGCTTATATCCAGAAATATTGATAATGTAAGCTTGCCACATTCATTAACCTAACTTTGATATTTTGGCAAAAAAAATTCATCTTTGAGAGACAGAGAGGTATAACCTAGTAGTAAAACACACTAAATCTAATAGAAATTTTAACAAGTTATAACTTTTGACTAATCATAAATCTCTTTTAACGTATAAAATCACACAAATCATTTTCAACGGTTAGGTGTGTGTCTGCTGCTGTTAATTTGACCATACCACTAGTATCCTCCTTTCTGTAGTTACTGTTTACTGTTTATAAGCACCCTTCCAACCAAATCGTGGATACCATACTTTGTACCAGAAAAGTATAACAAAGAAACACTTTGGAACCAAAATCAAAAAACAAAAAGACACACTTTGGAACCATTATAGTAGTCAATAAAAATATCTAGCCAAAACTAAGTTGTCTTTCTAGCCTCCTCTCATTATTAAACATTCAACATCTTGCTTTTAGCCTTACTTATATGTCTTCACGTGTGAATGTGTGATGGTACTAAGAAAAAATTTAAGCTTGTTTAATTATGTGAATCTAACAGTCAAATTTATGGTCAAAATCTAATAAAACTTAGTACATAAGTTCTTAAATTTCATTACACAAAATACATCTAGGTCAGTATTAAATTCATTTTATTAAAAATAAGCATGAATAATTTATGGATGTTGGGGGGGGTCCTTCCACACCTTGCGGATCTCTCCCTCTTTATAAATAATAAAGGGGTTGGAGAAAATCATCCTTATAGAGTTAGGCAATGCCCAACAAATCAGGACCCCACTATCTACTACTTTTAAAGATCATGACTCAATACTAGACTGAACTTATGAATTCTGAACTTAACACTAAAAGGGAGAGGATATTAGAGTGTTTTGATCATTTTTTTTCTATTATTTCTTATTTCCTTTTTGGCTAAGAACCCACAATAGTGTAGTAACAAAGCATGAGCAATTATCTATTGCAATCATGTTGCCCTATAATGTTGAAGGTGATCAAGAAAAAATAACCTCAAAATAAAGTAAACAATTGAAGATACCTAAAAACAACAAAAACAATATCAATAATAGAGATGCAGAAAAGGAATAGAACTCTGACAAGCAAAATGCCAACAAATCCATCTCTCAAATCTCAGCAGCGACACTCAAAATGCGAACAATTAATTTTGCAGCAAAGAATAAAAAATCTAGCAGCAAATACAGTGATATTAATTACTCCTAATTAAGAGAGAGAGAAAATAAAAACAAAAAAAAGCTGAGAATACATGTTAGAAGTAGAATAACAACGACGACACAGACATTTAAGTAAGAAATTTGAGGAAATAACCTTGGCACAGAGCTTGGCGGATTCGGCAACAACAATGACGAAGGAGGGTCTCTTATAAGAAAGAGCAACAACAACAATGGCGGCGGCAACACGTGATGGCGGAGACGGCGCAGCGATTGGGGACAGAAAGGAGAGGCTCTGCGATTGGGGACAGAAAAGAGATGAGAGACAGAAAGGCGCAGCAAAGAAGAAAAGGAGGAGAGAGACAAACCTAGGAGACGGCGGCGGCGGAGGAAAAGAGATGGCAGCGCGGCGGTGAGAGTGAGGGAGATGACGAACCGGAGAGTGAAGGAGGTATGTTGCTGTGAAGACTAGGTTTAGAAAGTATGAGTTATGTGACTGGCGGAGTAGTGAATTATGTGCGCGCCTTACAAAATTTTGGGGCCAAACTTATTAAATCGGCCATAGCGACTGATTTAGAAACTTGATTTTTTTTAATCGGACATAAAATGAATGATTTAGAAAGATCAAATTATTATAAAAAATAAATAAATAATAAACACTTTCTAAATCGGCTGTACCAACGTCCGATTTAGAAAGTACTTTCTAAATCGGTCGTTTTTGACCGATTTTAAAAAATTAAAAAAAATAAAAAATTTTAAAAAAATGAAAGACTTTCTAAATCGGCTTAAAAAACGATCGATTTAGAATACACTTTCTAAATCGGTCGTTTTTGACCGATTTGAAAAATTAAACTTTCTAAATCGGTCTATTTACGATCGATTTAAAAAGATTAAAAAATTAAAAATTTTAAAAAAGAATAAAAACTTTCTAAATCGGCTGAAGTAACGACCGATTTAGAAAGTACTTTCTAAATCGGTTGTTCAGCGACCGCTTTAAAAAGTTAGATTTTATTTACAAAATTGCCACCGCGTTTTTTTTAAATCGGTTTTTCAACGACCGATTTTAAAACCCCGATTTTAAAACCTTATTTTCTAGTAGTGATTGATGCTTTTTTGGTTGATTATGTTGATCTCTACAAAAAAAAACAAAATTCTGTGTAAACTCATAACACGTGATTATTTTTTTTTATCCCCAAATGTAATAATGAAGAAAATAAAAGTTTTCACTTTTCATTCACAAATGTCTTAAATTTTTCATTAAAAAAACTCAATTTTTAGTAATAATGTTTTTTTTAATATAGTTGAGTGGTGGTAAGAAGCAACGTGTTGCTCTAACTCATGCGTTAGATTGGAAATGCAAGAGGAACAATCCACCGTGAGATTGGAAATGTTGCAAATCACGAACGAATTCTTGAATCAGATTCGTGAATTTCAACCAGGAAATGAGGAGTTAGATTTCTTTGAAGAGATGAATGAGATTTAATCTTTAGAATTAAAATCTGAGATTATGGATATTAGAAAATATATTATGGAAGTAAGGGATTTAGGAGGTGTTTTCTGGTACAACTTAGATGAGAAATCCAAAGGCACGAACTTCAAGAATAGATTATGTTCGAACCCAAGTTAGCTATCAACTATCAAGGAATAAGGAATCCTCGATTGAAGAAAAGTGACTAAGGAGGAAATAGGGAAGGGAACATTTGTCCATCTCAAGGTGAAAACTGTGAGGCACATCACTTTGAGTTTAGTTGTGATGTACCTAAGGGAATAGTCAATTCCGATTGTAGGAAGCTGGAGTATTATTCACCGAATTATCTTGAAGGAAAAGGTGAGAAAGGAATGGACGAATCCAGCACGAGAAGAATTCACCGGCTGAGGTGAGAGTTGAGTGTAATCCTGACGTAAGTCAACCCAAGCCTATCCCTTCCTTTGATCTGAATTAACGTAGTCAAATGTTTTTCGATTACGTTAATCTAATTGTTTGAAAATATCAATATCCTGTTGGAAGTTCCACTCCAATCTTTCTGTGATCAAAACCTTTATCACAGTTGGATGTGATAAATATCTATGGACACTACAGAAATAGGAAGATCAGTTATGTCTAGAGAGATTAACAACCACCGGTGATCGAGGTCGCACCCGATCAAAATAAAAGGGGTTTATTCTGTAGTACTAGGAAGGTGATCCTAGGTCGTTTCTCAGCGAATATCGGTTTATGCAAAGTATCAAACACGTAGTGTGCAGTAAATTGGGGGGGTTTGTATGTATCAGATATGAATAACTAAACATAAAACAGAATATAAAAACTAAGAAAATCAGAAACAAAAGCGGGCAAACCCCTTTGGCTACGCACACTACTCAATCCTAGCTCACTAAAGATCAATTCCTCTCCTCTCCTCTGTTCAACTCGCGAGACCTAAATACTAAGCGAAAATTCAGTTCTCACCCCAAAACCCTAGCTTCTAACTAAGCACCAGAAACCAAAGTATGGGATTTTTACGAGTTAATACAAATTAAGCAATTATATTCATGTATTATCTCTACGAAATGGAATTAAGCAAACCACTACACATTGATAAACATGAAAACAGAGAAGAGAAAACGAAATAGCATTAAGAACAAGAGCTCATGAGTAAGTGATACAATACCAAAGGGATTAACCCTTGAAGTTAGCCTTCCATGGTCATAAATCAACAAAAACGTGTAGAAAAGGGGAAGAACAAAACCCTAGCAGCCACCAAATGCTATGGAGAGCCAAGAGAGAAGTTCTAACCTAGAGAGAGAGTGAGAAATCTGAAAATGGGAGTGTGTGCTATGTGCTACACGAATTTCCCTAATTTAGTCATGCAAATGGGCCTAAAACATGGGCCCAAGTCCTAAGAAACACTATTCTGAAAATTAGAACTAAAAAGGGACCTAAATGCAAATTACAATCTTCACTTCAATACTTCAATCTTCATTTCCAAAAATGCCCATAGTGCCCTTGTGCCACATATGACCTGAAAATAGAAATAGAATTAATTAGGCTCAATAATCCCAAATTAAACAATATTCGGAATATTAGTCCAATAAACTCTAAATCACTAAATCAAGCTAAACAATGTCAAATGGGAAACAAGTATCAATAAGAGGAGTAAAATAATGCAAGGAATAATGGGAAATAAATTGCTCATCAAATACCCCCACACTTATCCTTTTGCACTCCTGGGCAAAATCAAAAGATAGGACTATGAAGATCAATATGCACCAAAGTGAATCATGCAACAAGATGACTACAACTAAGAAATGCAAACCTAAAAGATTACATACTTCACAATGAATTCTAGGAAATGCAAAGAAATGGGCAAACTCAAGCACACAAAATGGTTAAGGATCAAAGAGTCAAAGCATTCATGAACATCATCCAATTACTTCAAGTATGCAAAGAAACCAATGACATCAAGAGGATAGTCACAAAGATGATAGAAACTCACAAGGATCACTCAAAAGTGTTTACACTCAAGTGTTTGGGGTTAATCATTATTTACACTCAAAGCACATCATGAAAAACAAACACAACCATAAGCTTGACAAGCCTCTAACATCAACTATCAACACACATGCACAAAATGATCAAAAGGTCTTTTCAGGGTTGTAATGGGGCCAAGGACAAGGTAGGATAAAAATATGGGAATGTAGCTAAAACCAAGGGAATAGAGGAGCAATGGGGAATAAGTAAAAAGTAAGCATAATCCACCCCAAAATCAACACCCACTAATTCCAATCCTCATTGCCTCAACAACCTTTTATTCACTTTTTTTTTCTTTTTCTTTTTTTTTTATATATATTTTTTTATTTTTTGCATTTTTTCTTTTTTGTATTTTTTTTTGAGAAGATATACAAAAAGAAAAGAAGAAACAACACAAATGGCAAGAAGATGAAGCCATAACTACAACAACCAAAGAGGCAAAACCAAGAACTCAACCAATTGAAGCATAGAGCACACTTCTTTTCTAATACCCATTCCCAAAACAATTCCAAAGCTCCAAAATTCCCTAAGGTTAGGACAATCATGGTTTTTCAGTCACGGGCTTGTAATGAGCTAAAGAACAAGAAAAGGGATAAAAAGGCTCAAAGGGGCTAGCAAAGGATACATTCATTCAAGGTAGGCTCATATGGCTAGTAGCTTATTCAAGAAAGAAAGTGCCTAAATCATTTCAAAATGTGCATGAGCAATCAAGTATCAACAAGAGTCAAGTCAAGTTCTAGAGTGCAAGTAATCCAGAGTGCAATCACACATGAAAGAAAATTAGGAGGCATATATAGCAATCCACCCATAATCAAGGCTCAAATCCTCACAAAAGGGACAATTCTATCACAGTGTTACTACCTCTTAATGATCAAAAGCAACTTTGCACACAGAAATGCATGAATTCAGACAAAAGATGCCAAGACTCTACAAAAATGAAGCTAGCATGCAAGAAAATTGCCTAAAAACTAAGCAAAACCCAAAAAAAATTCAAAGCCAAAGTATGCAACCTAAATTAGTCTCCCCCCACACTTAAATCACACATTGTCCTCAATGTAAAACAACTAGAAAATCCAGACAGATATACCAGCCAGCAGATATAGACAAGTGCAATATAAAAGAGTAAGGAAGGAGAAAAGAAGACTCCCTAAGTCATGGTGGGTCAAAAGTGGGGTCGACCAATGAGGCCTCCTCCACAGGTGCATCATCCAAAGAAGGGGTGGTGAGGAAGGGCTTGAGTCGATGTCCATTAACTTTGAAACTCTTGTCCGTGGACTCGCTCCTAATCTCCACAGTGCCATAAGGAAACACTTGAGTGACAATAAATGGTCCAATCCACTTGGAGCGGAGCTTTCCACTCATGAGACCAAGCCGAGAGTTGTAGAGCGACACTTTCTGGCCAACCGAAAACTCCTTCCTAGAGATTGAGCTATCATGGAGCTTTTTGGTCTTCTCCTTGTAGAACTTAGAGTTCTCATAGGCCTCCAATCGGATCTCATCCAACTCACTCAACTGAAGCTTCCTTTGCTCACCCGCCAGATCAAGGTCCAAGTTACACTGCTTCACTGCCCAATATGCACGGTGCTCAATCTCCACAGGTAGGTGGCATGCCTTACCAAAGACAGCCTGATAGGGTGACATCCCTATGGGTGCCTTGTAGGCGGTCCGATGTGCCCAAAGAGCATCCTCTAGTCTTGTTCTCCAATCCTTCCTATTCGGGCGCACCATCTTCTCCAAGATCCTCTTAATCTCTCTGTTTGAAATCTCAGCTTGCCCATTGGTTTGGGGGTGATATGGTGTGGAAACTTTGTGCACAACCCCATACTTCTTGAGCAAGGCTTGCATGGATCTGTTGTAGAAGTGGGTACCCTGATCACTGACTATGGCTCTGGATATGCCAAACCTGCAAAATATGTGAGACCTAACAAAATCCACAATAACCGCAGAGTCATTAGTCCGGGTGGCTTTAGCTTCCACCCACTTGGACACATAGTCCACAGCAAGCAAAATATAATGAAAGCCAAAAGATACAGGAAAAGGGCCCATGAAGTCTATACCCCAGACATCAAACACCTCGCAGAACAACATAGGTTGTTGAGGCATCTGCTGTCTCCAAGAAAGTGTGCCTCCTGCTCTTTGACATTGCTCACATGAGCTGCAGATGTTGCTTGCATCCTTGAAGATGGTAGGCCAATAAAATCCAGAATCCAGCACCTTTCGTGCTGTCCTTTGAGTACCAAGGTGGCCTCCAACTGGTGAAGCATGGCAAAACTGGAGAACCGATTGGATCTCATGATCTGGAATGCACCTGCGAATGACCTGATCACTGCAAAAACGCCATAAGTAGGGGTCATCCCATACATAATACTTGGCATCGCTCTTTAATTTGTCTCTTTGAGCTTTGGATGCCAAGGTAGGAAAAACAGAAGCAACCAGATAATTAACAATGTCTGCAAACCAAGGAGTTTGGGGAGGGGGATGGGAAACATGTAAAGATAAAAGCTGCTCATCCGGGAAGTCATCCCGGATAGGAAATGCATCCTCCTCTCTATCTATCCTGCTCAAGTGGTCTGCGACAAGGTTATGCGCACCACTCCGATCCTGGATCTCAAGATCAAACTCCTAGAGGAGCAACATCCACCTAATCAACCTAGGTTTGGAATCTGTCTTTTTCAAAAGGTACTTCAGAGCAGCATGATCAGTGTACACCACAACTTTAGAACCAAGCAAATATGATCTAAATTTGTCAAGTGCAAAAAAAATAGCCAAAAGTTCTTTTTCAGTTGTGGTGTAATTAACTTGTGCTGAATCTAAAGTCCTAGATGCATAATAAATCACATGAGACAGCTTACCAACCCTTTGGGAGAGAACTGTTCCCAACGCATAATTCGAGGCATCGGTCATGAGCTCAAATGGGAGGGTCCAGTCAGGTGGTTGGGTGATGGGAGTGGTGGTGAGCGCTCTCTTTAGCTCATCAAATGCTCTCTTGCATTGGTCTCCAAAGTCAAATGCGGCATCCTTTTGAAGCAAGTTGGATAGTGGAAGGGCTATCTTGCTAAAGTTCTGAATAAACCTGCGATAAAACCTGCATGGCCAAGAAAAGAACGCACCTCTCGCACGTAAGAGGGGTAAGGCAAATGTGATATTACATGCAGCTTAGCAGGGTCAACCTCTATGCCCTTACGCGAAATAATGTTCCCTAAGACTATGCCTTGTTCTACCATAAAATGGCATTTTTCAAAATTCAAGACAAGGTTAGTCTCAATGCACCTATTAAGCACGTTAGACAAACTATCAAGGCATGCATCAAAAGAGGAACCATATAAACTAAAATCATCCATGAAGACCTCTATGCAATGCTCAAGTAAGTCATTAAAAATACTCATCATACATCTTTGAAAAGTGCCAGGAGCATTGCATAGGCCAAAAGGCATCTTCCTATAAGCAAATGTACCAAAAGGATAGGTAAATGTGGTCTTATGTTGGTCCTCTGGTGCAATACAGATTTGAAAATAACCAGAGAAACCATCTAAGAAGCAATAGTGAGATTTACCTGCGAGGCGCTCGAACATCTGATCAATGAAGGGAAGAGGAAAATGATCCTTGCGGGTCGCCTGGTTGAGCTTCCTATATTCAATGCAGACTCTCCAACTGTTCTGCACTCTAGTGGGAATCAGCTCATCCTTCTCATTTTTGACAACTGTCACCCCAGACTTCTTGGGAACTACTTGAACTGGGCTTACCCAAGTGCTGTCTGAAATGGGGTAGATGATACCAGCTTGCAGCAACTTGGTGACCTCTTTCTTCACCACATCAAGAATCTGGGGGTTCAACCGTCTCTAGGGTTGTCTCACTGGCTTCGCCCCATCCTCCAACAAAATGCGGTGCATGCACATGGAGGGGCTAATACCAGGTATGTCTGCCAAAGTCCATCCTATTGCCCTTTTGCTTGCTCTAATCACATCCAGCAGCTTCTTCTCTTGATCAACAGAAAGGGAGGTAGAGATGATCACTGGAAGTTTCTGCTCATCCTCCAAGTAAGCATATTTGAGATGAGGAGGAAGGGGCTTTAGGTCCAATAAAGGTGCCTGCATCACAGATGGAACTAAAGGGGCAACAGAAATGGATTCTGCCGCCTGCACCTGAACAAATGGATTACACTCATGCATAACAGAAATGGGGTTAGGGTTAGCATGATATGAATCTATATCATATGAATCAACAGATGCAGTAGCAGAATTTAAAAACTGGTCAATTTCAATGCATGCAGTGCACATTTCGGAATCAGAACATGCAGAACAAGTAAATGAGCTAGTGAAAGATGGCAAATCATAATCATGCAAAAAGTCTAGAACATGCTCATCAATCAGATCATCAATCAAGTCAACATGAAAAACAGAGTGGTCATCAGAAAAATGTTTCATAGCATCAAAAATATTGAATCGGACCACTCTGTTATCAAATTCCATTGAAAGTGTACCTGCATGCACATCAATCTTGGTTCGGGCTATTTTTAAAAATGGTCTCCCTAATATGATAGGGACAGCACTACGAGAGGTGTCCTCTTCCATATCAAGAATATAAAAATTAGCAGGAAAGATAAGTTCACGAACCCGAACCAAGACATCCTCTATCAAACCTGCGGGATAGGCAGTAGATCTATTTGCCAAATGGATAATCACACCCGTAGGTTTAAGAGGTCCAAGTGAAAGAGACTTGAAAACAGACATAGGCATAACATTGATAGATGCTCCTAAATCTAGCAAAGCATTCTCAAATTTAGTATTACCTATGATACAAGGTACAGAGAAAGTTCCAGGATCCTTACACTTTTCAGCGATATAAGGGACGGGTTTACCTATAAGAGCAGAGACATTTCTTCCCATGTTGATCCTCTCATTGCCCTTGAGCTTCCGTTTGTGCGTGCATAGCTCCTTCAAGAACTTTGCATACCTTGGAATCTGCTTGATTGCATCAAGAAGGGGTATGTTGACTTCCACCTTCCTGAATGTGTCAAGTATCTCTTTGTAAATCTCTTCCATTTTCTTGCTTTGAGTCACCCCCCTTGGTGGGAAAGGAAGAGGAATGGGGGGTGGTTGTTGGACAGCAGCAGGTGTTGTGCATGAGAAAGGTTGAACTAGATGGGATTTTCTGGTTGTTGTGTGCTCACCCTCCTCGACCATTTGGCTCTTCTTTTTGGGTGAAACTAAATCATCTTTGTTGAAGTCAGGTTCTGGTGTGGGTGGGACAATTTGCTTCCCTGACCTTAGACTGATTGCACTCACATTCTGATTCTGAGGGTTGATCACTGTTTGGGATGGCAACTTGTCAGAATTTTGAGATTGCAAGTTGCTGAGAGAAGTTGCCATTTGACCCATCTGATTTGTTAAATTCTGAATGGATGCATCTTGTCTCTGAATGGATGCTCTAGTTTCTTGTTGAAATTGGAGGTTCTGCATGGTCATTTGCCTCACCAACTCCTCCAAGGTAGGTTGGTTGGATGGAGGGGCTGATGGTGCTGGATGAACCACTTGCTGCTGCTGTTGTTGCCTTTGCTGCTGGATTGGAGGAGGTACATATGGTGGTCTACTTGGTCCAGCGGTGTTCTGAAATGGAACATTTGGAGGAGGTTGCTGTTGTTGATCAGACCACTTCAGGTTGGGATGGTTCCTCCATACAGGGTTGTATCTATTGGAAGAGAGGTCATGATTGTGCTGTTGTGGGCCTCTATTGTTGTATATGTTGGCCGCATAGGCCTCGGGTTGGTCACCACTGGTCATCGGCTGTTGCTGCTGAAGGGAAGGGCATGCATCTGTGGGGTGCTCAATGGATGTGCATATGCCACACACTCTAGTAGGAAGCACCATCTTTTTCTGATTGATGGCCAATTGTGTGACCAATGTTGTAAGTGAATAAATTTTCTGCTCAAGCTTCTCAACCTTGCCCGAGTCTGCACCAACATCATTTACATCCCTCACAACTATCGCATCACTGTTGCTTCTTGCATGGAATTGTTGACAGTTGGAAGCCATCTTCTCAATTTTTCTCCTGGCTTGTAAGGGTGTCATATCTCCCAATGTACCACCACTTGCAGCATCTACCATGTTTCTCTCCATAAAGTTGAGACCTTCATAGAAATACTGAATAAGCAACTGCTCTAAGATCTGATGGTGAGGGCAGGAAGCACACAACCTCTTGAATCTCTCCCAATATTCATAGAGACTCTCTCCATGTTGTTGCCTGATACCAGAGATTTCCTTTCTGATTGCAGTGGTCCTATTCGCAGGGAAGAATTTTTCCAGAAATGCCCTCTTCAAGTCATTCCAGCTTGTGATGGAACCAGGGGCCAAGTCAGATAACCAATCTTGGGCCAAACCCTCTAAGGAATGTGGGAATGCTCTGAGACAGACATGATCCTCTTGCACATCATGAGGTTTCATTGTGGTGCACACTATATGGAATTTCTTGAGATGCTTATGAGGATCCTCACCTGCAAGACCATGAAACTTGGGCAACAAATGGATTAGTCCTGTTCTAAGCTCAAAAGGAACATCCTCATCAGGATACAGGATACACGAGTCTTCAATAGTGAAGTCAGGTGCAGCCAACTCCCGAAGTGTCCTTTCCCTTGGTGGGGGTTGAGCCATGTTATCAGAATAATCAGAAAAAGAATCAGAATAAGAATCAGAATTTATAGGAATAGAAGAAACAGAAGCAGACTCACTATGTAAAGACTCAACAGACTCACTACCTATGGACTGGTTCCTATTTTTCCTGACTAGTCTGTGATAAGTTCTATCAATTTCAGGGTTGTAAGGATGCAAGAAACTTGGGTTGCCCCTAGTCATATACTGAACAGAACACCATTAAGCATAGCAAACTGTCACAAATATACATGACCAAAATAGGCAACAAAATTTTTTATTTTTAAAAAAATTTTTCTTTATTTTTATTAGCACCCTAAAATCACGAAAACATATCACAGAAAATTTGAGGACAAAATTCAAAAAGGAACCAAGTCAAACAATTAAATCAGGGACCAAAAACTAAGAAAATAAAACTTGTAAAATAAAAAAGAAATAGTAAAACGCCTTTTTCAGGGTCCAGACGAAGGAGTTTTATGACAAAGTGGTAAAAATCGGATTATTCATAAAATTCCCTTCGATTTGATATAAAATTCGTCAAATTCCGAGTTACGGGTCAAAAGTTGCGACGATTTGAAGAAAGTGCTGCTAAAACTTGGAAAATTTTTATGGAACTCACAACCAGTGATGATCTGAGTGATCGTGGTGCCTCAAAACCTTTTTATATGATGAAAATAGTGTGGATATAAATTTTCGTGCAAAAATTCCACCCACAACTATGTGAACTAGCAACCACAGAATCAATCAAATACACTAATTGCAACAGAATAGCAAATCAGCAAACAGTGCAACTTCAACCAGTTATCAGAATTGACTACTAGACCCTGAATCAGAAACGACACACTATAATAACTAAACTAACTAATCTAACTAACTACTGTATGACCTTTGGCAAAAATCGATAATCCCCGGCAACGGCGCCAAATTTTGATCGAGGTCGCACCCGATCAAAATAAAAGGGGTTTATTCTGTAGTACTAGGAAGGTGATCCTAGGTCGTTTCCCAACGAATATCGGTTTATGCAAAGTATCAAACACGTAGTGTGCAGTAAATTGGGGGGGGGGGGGTTTGTATGTATCAGATATGAATAACTAAACATAAAACAGAATATAAAAACTAAGAAAATCAGAAACAAAAGCGGGCAAACCCCTTTGGCTACGCACACTACTCAATCCTAGCTCACTAAAGATCGATTCCTCTCCTCTCCTCTGTTCAACTCGCGAGACCTAAATACTTAGCGAAAATTCAGTTCTCACCCCAAAACCCTAGCTTCTAATTAAGCACCAGAAACCAAAGTATGGGATTTTTACGAGTTAATACAAATTAAGCATTTATATTCATGTATTATCTCTATGAAATGGAATTAAGCAAACCACTACACATTGATAAACATGAAAAAAAAGAAGAGAAAACGAAATAGCATTAAGAACAAGAGCTCATGAGTAAGTGATACAATACCAAGGGGATTAACCCTTGAAGTTAGCCTTCCATGGTCATAAATCAACAAAAACGTGTAGAAAAGGGGAAGAACAAAACCCTAGCAGCCACCAAATGCTATGGAGAGCCAAGAGAGAAGTTCTAACCTAGAGAGAGAGTGAGAAATCTGAAAATGGGAGTGTGTGCTATGTGCTACACGAATTTCCCTTCTTTAGTCATGCAAATGGGCCTAAAACATGGGCCCAAGTCCTAAGAAACACTATTCTGAAAATTACAACTAAAAAGGGACCTAAATGCAAATTACAATCTTCACTTCAATACTTCAATCTTCATTTCCAAAAATGCCCATAGTGCCCTTGTGCCACATATGACCTGAAAATAGAAATAGAATTAATTAGGCTCAATAATCCCAAATTAAACAATATTCGGAATATTAGTCCAATAAACTCTAAATCACTAAATCAAGCTAAACAATGTCAAATGGGAAACAAGTATCAATAAGAGGAGTAAAATAATGCAAGGAATAATGGAAAATAAATTTCTCATCAACCGGGATAGGACAAATCTTTGTCTCCCCAACGGAAATGTCTCTAGAACTTGACTATCTAACTATGTCTGATAGTGATAATTACCCTATCTTTAAGTTCATCTAACTTAAAGACCTGTCGTATGGTCTTTCTCGCGAAAGATTATATCTGAAAGGGATGATTTTTTTTATTAATGGTTTGAATATTAGGACTGATCACCCTAATGTCTCAGACTATTAAGGAATAAAGTCATACAAATGTTTCTTTGATCGTGCTCGAGAAATCAGAGTGCGCAGCCCAAAAAGTTTTTCCAAAAAGCTTATTGGAAAATGTTTTAATTGAAGAATATTTATGTGAAGTGTAAAGAGTATTTCTTTTAAAAGAAATTCTTCCACCTAAGAGTTTTTATGCAAAAGAATTTTGGTTTAAAGTGAAAGGTTTTATTAGAAATGTTTCGAAATAAAAGAACTATATCGAAATTTTATTTTTAAGTGGGGGAGGACCCTAAAGAACAAATTTTTTGGGAACTAGATGAAGTTTTCTAGTATAAAAATATTTTGGAAAAGTGGAAAATTTCAAAAGATGAATTTCGGGGACGAAATTCCTTTTAAGTGGGGGAGTAGTGTAACACCCCTAATTTTCATCTCCCAAATAACCAAGAAATTAATTACAACAATTATTTTATAATTGATTTATATTAATTTTGAAGGTTTTAGTTTTTGTACATTATGTGCTTTTATATATAAAAATATGAGATATATTTTTATATGGTTATTTTGTACAAAAATGTGAATATTGTAATTTAGTCCTTGGGTTGGGACCTAATTGCAATTTTAAATAGGTTTTTGAAGAAAAAGTAATTAAATTATTAATTTTTTAATTTTATCAGTATGTAACCGGTTAGAAGGGCTCTGTAACCGGTTACACGATGAACTCAGAAATTGGGATTAGTGCGTTTGATGAGTAATCACCCAATTAATCCAGAAATCGCCACGAAACCAGCTTCAGATTCATGGAGAACACGCGTCGGTATGCATGTTACTCCAATTCGTCTATAAAATGCTGAATTTCTGAGGATTTGGGGTTGATTTCTGCATTTGGTGTTGAAGAGAGGCTGATTAGGGTTTCTGATTCGTGTGGGTAAATTCTTCTTCTTCTCTGAGTGTTGATAAGCGAGTGATACACCATTACAAAGCTTGAATCAAGGGCTTTGTATTGACATAAGGTTTGTGAGTTGAGAGTTCCTGATCTAGGAGAAATCGATTCACGAAGTTGGAGGTTCAAAACTGTCACAGTTCTGTATTGGGTTTCTGGAACTGACTTTGAGCTTCGATTTTGGTAAGCTCAAGCTTTCTCTTGTTCTAGACTTGGTTTCCTTTCAAAGTTCATGTTGCATGGTTTTGATAATGACCATTTTCCCTAATTTCCATGTCCATTTCATGTTCCAAATTCCTTGATCAATCTGCCCTGTCAAAATGGTTCTGGTTTGAGGAGGAGCTTTGGGTGTTTGGTGTTCTATCTCATATCTCTGCTCAAATCTTGTTCAAGCACGAATCTAAGGTAAGGGGGAAGCTTACTATTTGCTAGAATGAGAATAAATTGTGGTAAAACATAGGATAAGTCACCAAGAGACTCAAAGGGCATAAGTTAAAATGGTTAAGTGGCTTGGAGGCCAATCTGAGCTCAATTGTTGTTATGAGCAATGTTATCTAGATGCATGCAAGCTATATTGATGTTGGATTCATGACTTATTTGGATATTATGTGAATTGATGCATTAAGTTGTGAAATATGTGCAATTATATGCAATTTGAGTATCTAAATTGAATGCATGCAAGATAGATATGTTTATGTGGTTGAACACATTAGTAATAAGGTATGTGAACTCTATTTATGAATGAAATTGGTTAAATTTGAGTATGGTAGAAAATGGTATGCAAAACCTCACTTTTTAGTGTATTTTCTACCTAATCTAACCGGTTAGTCGAAATCTGTAACCGGTTAGATACTATCAATTTTCAAAGAAAATGAATTTATGAAATTGGCTAAGTGTCAATACCATTTGTACTCAAGTTTAAACTATAATTTCATACAAAGACCAATCTAAAACTATGTGATTGAGCACTGATTGGTTTAGAGTGGAGGTGATGGGTTAATACCTTAGGATCAAATGATAATTTCAAGAGGAAATTATGCATAAATGAAATTGGATTATGACTTAAATCTTTTGAATGATATTATGTGTTGAACTTGAGGTATTCTGTTATGCTAAGACCTTGTTATTGGATTGAGTAGAGAATTCAAGAAAAGATTCTTTGAAAATTAGTGGTTTTATATTCAGGTCTGTAATTCTAACCGGTTAGGTGATAATGTAACCGGTTAGTACCTGAAACTTAAAGAAATAAAAGTTAAGTTTTTGAGTAAGGATAGTTAATACCAATGATTATATTCTCTCAATCCAGGTCTATGAGCATATGTTAAATTTAAATGCAAAGATGAATTTTATGAGTAAATTCATACCTCAAGATATCATTCAGAAGTTGTGTTTTTCTAAGTCATAACAATGGAATCAATAGAAAGACCAACCTTAGTAATTATGTATGCAAATCATGCATAGAAAAAGGTAATGAAATAGGTTGGCAAGGATTGTTTGTCATGTTCGGGGAACATGGCCCTGTACTCTAAAGAGTACCAAACTGATGCAACCTACTTGATGACACATTCTGGGAATGTGGCCATTGTCTGGGACATGGTTTCTTTGATACGTTCTGGGAACGTGATGCACACTCTGGGAGTGGTGCTTGATTATATTCCAAGTATGGTTTGCGATACGTTCTGGGAACGTATGTTAGTGTTCTGGGAACACGTTGGTATAATAATAGAATTAAAGATAAAACCAACCTTGATGATTGTGCATTCATATAGAATGGAAGTTTGGTTGGTAGGAACGATTATCATATTCTGGGAATATGAGGAGGATACTCCGGGAGTACCAAACTTGTAACCTACTTGATGACACATTCTGGGAATGTGGCCAGTGTCTGGGACCTGGTTATATACGTTCTGGGAACGTATGATAGTGTTCTGGGAACACATTTGATATGCAACCTACTTGATGACACATTCCAGGAATGTGGCCAGTGTCCGAGACCTGGTTTTTATACGTTCTGGGAACGTATGCGTTCTGGGAACGTGATGCACACTCTAGGAGTGATGCTTATTTATCCAAGTATGGTTTGCTACACGTTCTGGGAACGTGATGCACACTCTAGGAGTGATGCTTATTATCCAATTATGGTTTGGCATTACGTTCTGGGAACGAATGTCAGTGTTCCGGGAACACAGCGGTGTATTGGATGGACGTCCAAGATGGACTTTGTTAGAGGCCTCAGCTGTGGAAGGAAATCATGCATCATGCCACCTGCATTGAAAGAATTATTATGATTAACCGGGTGTGCTCATATGATTATGCATCATGATTTGCTACATGTTGACTTCTGGATGTTAGTTTTATTCTCATTTGATTATGCGAATATGTATAGCTAACCCCCATGCCCTTATTAGGTGTTGATCGTGCATCTAGCTTGCACAAAAGTCAGAGAAGGGAGATGTCCCTTAGGTGCATGCAGAGTGTAGAAAGTGTGGGTTGGGAACCCGTTGTGCAGATATCGAGGATCCGACCAGAAGGATGTTTGGACAAAGGACCTGTGACCAGCTCTATAACATTTCTATTTTTTTTAATAGAATCTATATGATACATATTTTGGAAAGAGGTATCATAAGAGGAATTCAATTTCATAATAAGACTTATTTGGTATTAATGGACTTGTTACACTTGATATATTTTGGGAATGAAATATGATAATTTTACTATGTTTCCGCAAACTCTGATTTTACTAGTCACCTTCATCATTAATCAAGTGTTTGTGAAAATAAATTTACAAGGGAAGGGATAATTCTTATTTTCAGATCTTTTCCAACAATAACAAGTCCAAGTAATCATAAACTTATTACTTTTCTTATAAAGTAAGATGATATATTACAGGGTTCGCTAGCTCCTCTAGTCTTGCGAATGTAAGAGGTCTCGCTGGAAGACTTACCCGCGAAAGGGCCTGATCACTCTCTAGCAAGTATACTAGATCGCAAAGTAATATAGTCTAGGAAGACCAGATATCGTTCCCACAGAGACTACGAATTATTTAACTTATTCCTACCCAAGAGTAATTAAAGTAGAAACTATTAAAATTCAGAATTAAATAAATTAATTAAAGGGAGTATTTTGCTGCTGAAAAATAAATAAAAACAATTAATTAATGGGTGAATGGTGGTTAGGAACTAGTTTCATTAATTATTTCATTTATTTAACATAAATCAATGTTTTCCATTTAAATCAAGAACTAATTCAGAAAATTAGTAATTTCCAGATTCCTCTAATGAAATAATTACTGTTTATTATCCAATTTGTTAAATTCTAATTCCTTAGAAATTTAATCTATTGAATAACCATGATTAAGAGCAGTGAATTATGAAGAGTTATATAAAAATCCAAAAGTATTCCTACAAGTTTAGTCCTTATATTGTTTAATTGCATGGCCTATTTTAAATCCTAATTTTCCAATTCAGATCTAAAAATCCATAACATGAATTGATCAAGTTCATGCATAACAATAAAAACACAATTAAACACTTGATTTAAAAATCGAAAAACATTAATTCATATATATAAATAAACTACATAATCAAATCCACCATGTTCCTAACACAAGAGGGTTTAGTTACACATTATAGAGAAGAAGAACAAATAAGAATAGAAGAAATTCATTCCTAAAGTACCACTAATCCTTGATTTGAATCTTCAGCCTTCAATGGATTCCTCCTCCGAATGCTCTTCAAAGAATGTAATCTCCCTCAATGATGACTGATTATGGCTGCTAATCTCTGCCTAAAACCTAATACTAATCCTAAAATAAATAGATAAAAGTCTAATCTTATCAAAATCTTTCACAATTGATCAGAAATTGGCCTAATTGGGCTTTCTCGTACACAGCGCGCCTGGGCGTGCAGACTAGCATGCCTAGGCGCGCCATATCTGATGCCACAAAATTAACGCCGCACGCGCGCCAGGGCGCGCCATTCCCGCGCCTGGGCGTGCTAAGGAACTTCTGACTCTGTTTCTCTCCGTTCTTGTGCCATTTTCAAGGTCTTCTTATATCTTATATGCTCTTTTCAGCTCCAATAATATTTTCTCCAAATAAAGCTCTGAAACACCTAAAGCATACCCAAAACGGATCAAAACGTTCAATGGGTTCTAATAAACTAAAAATTCCTAAAACTAATACAAAATACCTATATTTACAAGAGAAACAAGCCAAAACCCAAGCAAAAGAAAGTGAAATTAAGCCCAAAAACATCATATATTAGACCTTCATCACACCCCCAGACTTAGCATTTTGCATGTCCCAGGCAAAAGTAAAATAAAAATTCATAAACTCAAGACTACCCTCTAAATCAAAATATACAACACTTATTCTAAGACTTCGACTCATCAACACAGCCACATATTTACACAAGCTAGCTATTCACATATCAAAACCTAGTTAAAGAAACAAAACCAATTAGAACTCAGAACTAGTGAACACTCTCAACCTCTCAGTGTATATCTCTCATGTGTATCAAGGGTATAAATCAATTCACTCAAGTTCATACAATAGTTAAATGTTATCATAAATTTGACCATAGACCCAAATCTCCACTGAAATTATTAAAAACATGCACAAATCAAAAGGTCATTAATTTGGTTGTAACGTGGCCATAGCTGAAAGTGTCAATGTGGGATAAAAGAAAGAAAAGATGAAACTAAGGGCTAAAATGCTAAACAAATTTCCCTCTAAAAATTATGAATAAGCAATGAATACTATGAGGACTCACACTCAAATCACAACTATTTCAAACTTCTTCTTTTTCAATTTTTACTCTACTGCTTCTTCCAAACAAAATGCTTTCTCTTATCATTCATCAATTTAACTTTTTCTCAAATTTCTTTTTTCTTTTCTTTTGGAAGAAGAGCAACTCATTAAACACTTTCACAATTTTCACATTTTTGAAATGTCCCCCTCTCAATTGCTCATTCAAAATTCCTAAGGTACTCACAAAAATATACAATCAATGCAGGGAAACAAAGAAAAATCATATTTATATCAAGCTCAAAATGGGAAACTAAGGGAAAACAAATCCAACAAAAATCTCTGAAGGCTACAAAAACACCATCCTAAATGCCTTAATCATTTTCATGCATATAATCAATTTATCAATCTTAAAATGGTCACCGGTCAAGTTCTAGAACACAAACTAAAGTGAACACACTCATGAAAGAAATAGGGGTCTCAAATCAAAATATTTCAATAAAATCATACCCCATCAAATAGGCTCAAAATCTCACTAAGCTAAAGTCAGTTCACTAATTTCAAGTTCTGAAAAACTTTGTCAAAATAACCAGATTTCAAAAATATTTACAGCTCAACAAATAAATAACATGAGTCAATGAGTCTAATCCTAAACTAAGTATATACACATATCATCATAAAAATAATCCTAAGTCTAGAATAATTACAAAACCTCTACATAAGACACAAACCAACACCAAAAATGGAAGAAAAATTCAGATCCGAAATTTTTTTTATTTTGTCCACTCCCCCAAACTTAAAGGTTGGCTTGTCCTCAAGCAAACTAAACTAAACATACCTAACTACAAAATAAAAAATTACATGGAATAAATTTGGAACACTTTCTACATGCATCTGAAAAATCATCAGCACTAACAAAAATGAGAAAGCATTCCCCCAAACTTTATATAACTCATGATAAATAAGTGCCCAAAAATAGCACCTCTAATGGGGAGAATATTAACTCATATCTGTTACACAAAATATAGCTTGATGCAAATAACAAATAATCCAAATAAATATCCAAGCAATAAAACTAAAAAAATCCTAGAAAGCAATTACATATTTTTGTTGCACAGGTACATGATTGGCTGATGGGGAAAAGAGCACAAAATAGATCAATAAATTTTAATTCCCCATTTTCTGGGTATTTTCACCCAGTGCGCGCCCAGGCGTGCAGAGCTGCGTGCCCAGGTGCGCCAGGTCTGTACCTGATGCTTTTTTTTAATTAACATGAAGAAAATAAAACAAAAAAAATAACCTACACTAATTTCCTAAAAACTACTAAACTAAGGGAATGCTACCTAAATATTGGGTTACCTCCCAACTAGTGCTTGTTTAACGTCACGAGCCTGACGGGTCACCTCCTTTCGGAGGCTAAGGGGACTGCATCTGGTCATCAAGTGAAATTTCAGCACTTGAATGTTGAACCAAATTTAGTAGGGTGAAACACTTCGCCGTACATGGTGGTTTTTCAAAAATATTTATGACAGTTTGCTTACCATTGACACAGAGAATAACCTCTCCCCTAGGAACATCTATCACTGCCCCGGCTGTGGCCAAGAATGGCCTTCCAAAAATCATAGGAATATTTTCATCCTCATCAATATCAAGGACAATGAAGTCCATGGGCAGTATGAAATCATTAACCTTCACCAAAATATCTTCCACCACTCCATAAGGATGGAAGATGGACTTATTAGCTAATTGTAAAATTGCAGGGGTAGGTTTGATTTCACCTAAGTCTAGTGCATTACAAACAGATAAAGGCATGATATTTACACTAGCACCTAAGTCACAGAGGGTCTTACCAGAGTACTCCTTGCCAATGCTGACGGGGAGGTTGAAGCTTCCTGGGTCCTTCATTTTCGGTGGCAGGTTGCACTTGATGATGGTGCTGCATTTCTCCGCAATTGGAAACGTCTCTTCCGAGAGTATTCCCTTCTTTCTTGTCAGCAAGTCTTTCATAAACTTCGCATACAGAGGCATCTGTGCAAGAGCCTCTGCAAATGGGATGTTTACGTTAATCTTTTTGATCATGTCCAGAAACTTGGAGAATTGCCTCCGATCCTCTTCTTTCTTCAACCTCTGAGGATAAGGCACCCTCAAAGGTAGTGGAGCAAGCTTAGCTAATTCCTGGTTGTGATCGGCAGGTGGACCCTGCGTTTTCGATGCTCCTCTTTTGCCTTACTCTTTCTCCACTTCTTGTTTCTTTTGTTCCTCTTCCTTCTTCTTTTCCGATGCAGTTGCATCACGCTTAGGAAGTGGCTCCTCATACGACTTGTCATTCCTAAGAGTCACTACCATGAGACTCTCCTTTGGATTGGTGACAGTGTCACTAGGAAATGTCCCTAGTGACCTCTCTGATACCTGCTTTGCAAGTTGGCCCACTTGCACCTCCAGGTTCTGAATACTCGCCGCTTGATTGGCAAAGTTAGCCCTTGTCTCCTCCATGAATGTGGTCGTGTTAGTGGCTAACTTCTCCATTGCTGCTTCCCAAGTTGGTTTCTGAGGCTGCTGAGTCTTCATTGGTGGGTTGAGAGCTGGGCTGTTCCATGAGAAGTTCGGATGATTTCTGTAGGCTGGGGTGTATGTGTTGGAGTACATGTTTCTTTGGCCTCCACCACCCACTAGTCGGTGCCTTCCCCACATCTGGTGAGCAATCTCCATTTTGGTGATTTCCTCCACAGAAATCACACACCAGAGTGCTGACTGCAGCCACTTGTGTCTGAGCCATCTTCTTCACCAACTCAGAAATTTGTTGTTGTAGCACTCCTTGTTTTGTTGAATGATTGTCTGCACTTGACTTGAGCCCAAATCATTGTTCTTCAGAATCATCTTGTCAAAACAACTTAACTGCTGTTGTAGGCCATTGTTTCAATTATCTCCTTTGCCTCTTCAACAGTCTTCTTAAGGAGGGAACCACCAGCTGCTGCATCTATCATTATCTTGTGTGACATTCTCAGCCCAAACTAGAATAACCGGATTTGCATCCAGTCTGGAATTGCATGTGTGGGGCACCTCTTCAGCAACTGATTGTACAGATCCCAGGCCTCATGCAAGTGTTCACCTTCCTCTTGCATGAAGGAATTGACATCTTGGCGCAACTTTGCTTGCTTCCCCGCTGGAAAGAACTTGTCTATGAATTTTTTGACAAGCACATCCCAGCTGGAAAGGCTTCCGGGCAGCTGATTCTTTATCCACTGATAAGCATATTCCCTCACAGAGAGAGGAAACATCCTCATCCCTATTGCCTCCTCTGACGCACCCTCGATCATGAAGAAATCGAGCATGTTCAGGAAGTTGGCTACATGCTCCGTCGGGTCTTGATTTGGTGCACCCGAGAATTGATCTTGCTTGATAAGATGAATGTATTGGGGATCAATCTCGAATGATGCTGCAGTGATCTCTGGCCGGACAATGCTGGACATGAAAACATCCTATCTTTCTTTGCTTGCTTTTTCCTCCTCTTTGCACTCAACTCCACGTCAGAGTCAAAATGCAACACCTCACGGTTTCCTGCAGAACGCAAAAGCATAAAAGAGGGTTCAGCAGCACCCGTCAAGAAAAGAAAAAATAAGAAAAGGAAAAATAAAAACTAAAAATAAATTCTACTAAAAATTACTACAAAGTACCAAAAATAAATTAAATAAATTCTAGTCCCCGGCAACGGCGCTAAAAACTTGATCACTCTATAGCAAGTATACTAGATCGCAAAGTAATATAGTCTAGGAAGACCAAATATCGTTCCCACAGGGACTACGAATTATTTAACTTATTCCTACCTAAGAGTAATTAAAGTAGAATCTATTAAAATTCAGAATTAAATAAATTAATTAAAGGGAGTATTTTGCTGCTGGAAAATAAATAAAAACAATTAATTAATGGGTGAATGGTGGTTAGGAACTAGTTTCATTAATTATTTCATTTATTTAACATAAATAAATGTTTTCCATTTAAATCAAGAACTAATTCAGAAAATTAGTAATTTCCAGATTCCTCTAATGAAATTACTGTTTATTATCCAATTTGTTAAATCCTAATTCCTTAGAAATTTAATCTATTGAATAACCATGATTAAGAACAGTGAATTATGAAGAGTTATATAAAAATCCAAAAGTATTCCTACAAGTTGAATCTTTATATTGTTTAATTCCATGACCTTTTTTAAATCCTAATTTTCCAATTCAGATCTAAAAAACCATAACATGAATTGATCAAGTTCATGCATAACAATAAAAACACAATTAAACACTTGATTTAAAAACCGAAAAACATTAATTCATATAAATAAACTACATAATCAAATCCACCATGTTCCTAACACAAGAGGGTTTAGTTACACATTATAGAGAAGAAGAACAAATAAGAATAGAAGTAATTCATTCCTAAATCACCACTAATGCTTGATATGAATCTTCAGCCTTCAATGGATTCCTCCTCCGAATGATCTCCAGAGAACGTAATCTCCCTCAATGATGACTGATTATGGCTGCTAATCTTTGCCTAAAACCTAATACTAATCCTAAAATAAATAGATAAAAGTCTAATCTTATCAAAATCCTTCACAATTGATCAGAAATTGGCTCAATTGGGCTTTCTCGTACACCGCGCGTCTGGGCGTGCAGACCAGCACGCCTGGGCGCGCCATATCTGATGCCACAAAATTAACGGCCCTCGCGCGCCATTCCCGCCCCTGGGCGTGCTAAGGAACTTTGACTCCATTTCTCTCTGTTCTTGTGCCATTTTCAAGGTCTTCTTATATGCTCTTTTCAGCTCCAATAATATTTTCTCCAAATAAAGCTCCGAAACACCTGAAACATACCCAAAACGGATCAAAACATTCAATGGATTCTAATAAACTAAAAATTTCTAAAACTAATACAAAATACCTATATTTACAAGAGAAACAAGCCAAAACCCAAGCAAAAGGAAGTGAAGTTAAGCCCAAAAACAACATATATTAGACCTTCATCAGGGCCCGACAATGTCGAAAGAATTAGTCACCTAATTGCGCGGGTGGATACCTTGGAAAACAAAAAAAAATATCGGTAGTTAATATATTTATTTGTATTGAATTGATGTAGTTTTTACCTAATTTATCATTTATCTCTTTTATAATCAAATTAAGTATATTTTTCCACTTATTATCTCTCTTCTTAAGTAGGTGAGGATATAAAATGAATAATTAACGTTGCATTGGTTTTCTAAACAGACAATTACATAAAAACCAATTTATTTTTCTCTTAAAAATCACTTAAAATGGAACAGAGAGAGTATAAGTGTAACACCCTACCTTAACTACCTTTAATTACCCATTAACCAAAGTAGTGAAGTTAAAATTTCCTTTTTAATTATTAAAAATCTCTCGTCAAATGGACGGAGTTTCCTCTATTTTTCGGATTTTTCCAAAAATTATTTTTCCTGCAACCTGAAAAACATATTCATTTATATAAATCAGAGCCAACAGGCCTATCAACAACACATAAACATACATCAGTGCTACATCGCATAACACGTAACCCCATAATTAAAATAAATTAATTACCCATACAATCTATAATTCCCACTAACTAACTAAATAACACTCCACCGGAGTGGAGTGTGCACCTGCTCGGCCAACAATCATGTAAGCTCAATCTCTGTACCTGTAAAAATGGTAAGGAGGTGAGCATTACACATAAAATAAGAATAGCAGTTTCTGATATGACATAATACCCAACTAAGCCAAACACATCTAAAACAAATAATGCATATATTCATATAACCAAGCCATATCATTCTCACTTGCAAATAAAACCATTTTCATTCAATACACTTTCACATCTTTTATCATGGCATTTTAACCTTTACATTAAGCTGCCTTTTATAAACATTTTTCTTTCTTTTGAGTGTCTTTTGATTCTCATTAAATATCTTGGGAAACTATTCCTCTTTTCGTGGACTATCCGATTCGCGCCACATCGCAGTCGGATTCCACACATTTCATCTTTTCGTGGACTATCCGATTCGCGCTACATCGCAGTCAGATTCCACACATTTCATCTTTTTGTGAAATGATCATCTTCGCATACTAACCGATTCGCGCACATCGCAGTTGGCCCCGGCTCGCATACACTCGCAACCGACCATAGGAGGATTAGTTTCAATTTCCCTTTCGCGTACTAACCGATTCGCGCACATCGCAATCGGCCCTGGCTCGCGTAAACTCGCAACCGGCCGCAAGGGTTTAGTGTTTATTCTCTATTGCGTACTAACCGATTCGCGCACATCGCAGTTGGCCCCGGCTCGCAAGAGAATAATACATAATCTTTTTCGTGGCCTATCCGATTCGCGCCACATCGCAGTCGGATTCCACACATAAAGATGTATATTACTCTGGTTGTGGACTATTCGATTCGCGCCACATCGCAGTCGAATTCCACACATCTTTATATCATATTCTTCATTAAATACTTCTCTCAATCCAATTATTTATTCAATTATTTACTCTTTTCTCCTCAATTGTTATCATTGACTTTCACATTTTCAGAGCATTTTCAACAACAAACCACATATACACATATACACAAATGTACCCCTAATCTCAAGTACACATAAATTCACAAGTATGCACATATTCACAAATATACCCCTAATCTCAAATATACCCAAATCCAAGTATGCACATATAACACATAATATCATCACCAGTAAATTCACATTCCAAAATATTTCATTACTTTATGGTCTTAATTTCTAAGTTCTAACTGTCTACTTTAACAACTACCCTAATGTGCAAAATCCTAAAACTGACAACAAACTCTTAGCAAGCACTATATACATACTAGAAACTTATCCGTAAGATAAGGTAATACTCACTCCTTACCTTGCTTTTAGAAAGACATGCTCCTTTTGGTGCGATAAAATCCAAACATATTCAAAGTCCATTTCTTATGCACGGCGACCGGTTCTAAAGCTCCTTCATCGTCTACTCGGGTCATACGAATTAAATAATAATCAATATAATGCGTTTTATGAAAAAGAGACTTTAACTTGAAAACAGAGACAAGTTAATTTCGAAAACATTTAATTATCCATAAATCAGAGTCAAAGAAATTTAAACTTCAAATCATTGCTCCATCAATAAAATAGTGCTACTTTATGTTGAAAATACGTTAACTTTCAAAAGTAACATGTTCATCAAAAATACATTAAAGTTAATTAGTTTTAATTTCAAATCACCAAATCAAATACTAATGATACTTGACGCTATAAATTCAAAATTGAAAGAGAACATTCCTTATTCAAGAATAAGTTAAAATTACTTTTTCTAAGTTCAATAACTACACTTCTTTTCAATTTGAATTTAAAGTCCAAGGTTTCAATCCGAATTAACGTTATGCCGAATCTATTGGATTCCTAATTAATTGAGGTATTGTTTAGTTCAGGGACAATTCAACCTAGCTAAACAACAGCTCACTTACTTAGGAACTTGACACATTTAACAAAAATACTCTTTGAAACTCCTCATTCGACATAACTGTCAACTCAGCATTATACAAGTCAGAGTAACCAATTAAAATCCTTAGATAACACTAATTAAAATAATTATAACTTATAATACCATCAAATTTCCAAAACATAATAAGGTTCCAAAGCAATTTAACACTCTATAATTATTACCATTAACATTAAAATTAGTAATAGTATTAAAATTAAAACACCACATAGAGCAATTAAAAAGGTATTAGAGATATAACCTCAAATCCAATTTTGAAGCAAGAAATAGGCCAAGGTCGGTTCAGACAACCCGGTTCAACCCAAACCGCATCAACAATACCTATTCCTTTATGGTGGCAACGGCGTCCACGACCGGCGTCAGTGGCGAAAACGGCCACAGATCTGGACCACGGTAGGGACTTTGTAACACCCCGATTTATATTTAAAAGTTTAACAAACTTAAGTTTAAAATAAAATAGTGAATTAAAAATTTATTTTTACAAAACAAGTTCACAATACACATTGGGGAATTCATTCATAATATACATAGATTCAACTGGAATTCCCTTCTTTCGAATTGTTCGCTGCGCACTCTGATCTTCAAGCTCCTTGAATATGCACCTAAAATGTTAACCACTAAGGGTGAGACTTTTTCACAACACAGTGGATTATAAGATAGTAAAAAGGTACATAATAGAAACTTAAGAATAATAATTAAATCAAGCCATGGATCAACAAAATGCATCACACTCACATATTAACAAGTTCCAAATACATTTCCATATTCATTCTCTTTCCATGCATAATTCATAATACTGTATGTCACCTCACGGTCAGAGGCCAACATACCAAACCATATTCTCTTTTCATATTCTTTTCCTTTTTCCTTATTTCTCTTTCTCTTTTTATTTTTGCACCACTAGGACTTTGTGCACCTGCTAGGCAATTCACCACCTACTAGGGACTTTACACCTGTCAGGACTGAGACACCCATTAGGCATCACCCGTTAGGACTATGCATTTCTTACATTTCCATTAATATTCATTTCTCTCAATTCTAGTCCACATTTTATTATCGCTTTTAGGTGGTTATTTAGTGTATTGATCCATTGGCACACCGACGCCTAACAGGAATTTAGGACCTAATGGGCAATTAGCCTGACTGGCAATTGGCCATAGCAGGAAATTCACCATGTAACACCCCATATTTTCTTATTATAAAAATATACAAAGATAAAAGTTTTGGGAATAATCAAGAAACTTTAAAAGTTATTTCATTAAATTAAATACATAAATCAGAGTTTGGAATAAAACGGACAACTTTAACCTTTTCATTTACAAATTAAGTTTGTATAAAATGTGGGGTACCCTATTACAATATAGAACATTTATACAAAACTAATTTCCTTTCTTTCGACTTGTTCCGCTGCGCACTCTGATATTCAAGCATCTTGAATATGTACCTAAATTGTTAACCACTATGGGTGAGATCTTTCACAGCACAGCGAATTAAAAGGACAGTAAACAGTTCATAACAAAACTTAAGATTAACAACTAAATCGAGGATGGAATAACAAAATATATCCTATTCAATTCACTACACAATTCACCCTCACACTTGAGTTCCATTTCCATTATTAAATTCTGATTCTATAACCAATAACCATATCCCTTCTTCTCCTTTACATTCATTTTTAGTTCTATGACTCTTTAACCATTCAAACACCTCACACTATCACAATTTACTCTATTATAACACTTACCACCAACAACACAAATTCACAAATCAATAGAGAATAAGTAAAGCAGTCAACATACTCAGGTATGTCTCAGAGTACAATGATTTAAGTCATCTTCCTAATGTTCTTCACTTCCTACTTAGACAATACACAAAATAATTTAATATAAACATTTATATAAAATATCAAAATTTACTAAAAATACGAGGATGACTCTAAACAAACACTAATCGCTACCCACACTCTAATTTAATTATTAATCTCAAATCCTATTATAAACTCTAACTAACCCTAACTCAAGTATCCTGTATAATACTCGAGTAGTTCTTCAATCTCCAGTTTTACTCGAGTAGTTCATAATTCTACTCAAGTCGTTCTTATTTTTTCAGAAAGTCAAGTTTCAGGTTTTTCTAAAATTACTCGAGTAGTTCATGAAATACTCGAGTCGTTCATCAACCAAGAATACTCGAGTAGTTCATGCATTACTCGAGTGGTTCATAAGACTACACTCTTGCTGCATCTGTTAATACTCGAGTCCTAAACCTGATACTCGAGTCGTGGTGCCAAAAGACACACTGGTGCATCACAAAATACTCGAGTATCGAGCCACCTACTCGAGTATTTTCAGACAGAACAGACTGAAAACTTGGTTTTTACATACCATTTTCAATTCTAACCATTTCTAAACCAATCCAATGATCAACAGAGTTCATATACCATATATTAAACATGTTCAAGCACTTAGAACACAACAAATTACAGATTTGACAAAGATTCACAGGATTATACATAAAACATGAAAATTCACAACTCAACATACTAAATTACAATATGCTCAATAAACTTGTGAATTTAAGTTCAAAACAGTTTGCATGTGTAACGTTCCTTTATATATACTACTTTATGAAAAAGAATTTCTCTGTTGTTATTTGAATAGAAAGTATGGACTTGCTCAAGTAGAGATATAATTAAAAAAAACTCTTTTATGAGCTTCTTGAAAAATAACTTGGTGTTTATTTGTGGATATTAAAAATCTTTCCAAAATCATTTATGAAATCATTCCTTATTAAAGTGAAATACCGTAATTATCAGAGTGAGCGGAAAATAGAGTCCTTGACTTGATGATTCACATTCACAACTGTTTATAGAAAGAAAGTAGATATATATATATATATCATCATCGGTAAAAGAGTCACATACATCCAAGTCAAAGTCGAGGTAGCAGGTTTTACAAAGTACAAGTCCATAAAAACATAAAAGCTAAAAGATAGGACCACATCACTGAGATCTCCCAAAAATACGTACAATATATATATAGAGCAAAAGGTGAAATCTCAAAAGTGGTCTAGTGATCCTCCTCCATAGCATGATCTCCAAAGTCTCCAGCAGCTGCTCCACCCGTCCCACATCCTAATCATCTATACTATGCATCACCTGGTGGATCCCCAACTCCCCACTGGCTCCCAGTGGAGTGCTCGACTGGCTCGTCCTCATCCTCACCCTCCTCAGGATCCTCCTCTACCTCCTCCGACTGAGTGGGTACCCCACCACTGGACTCATCGGGCTAGGTATAGGAGTCTCTTCTCGAATCACTCGAGAAGCAGAAGGGTGAGATCTAGTAGTAGTTCGAAAACGGAAAGAGTGGAAGCGACGAGCAGGTCGAGTCGGGGGTGGTCCATGATAGGTATAGAAAGGGGGTACATGCAAAGTATAGATAATAGGGATGTGAAACCTACGAGGACGGAGACGGGCCAGAGGATTAGGGTGATATAGAGTCACCTCTACCTCACCCTCAAATGTGGCTCTGTGGTCCTTCTAGTACCACACTCCACTAGGGAGTGGGCGCAACTCGATGCAAGCTAGATAGCGTGCCATCACCTAACATGGGCAATAAGGGGTAAGCACATAATTCACATAATCGAATAAGAGTAAATGAAACATGTAACAATTGCCAGTTACAAATATCCAATGCAAAGGTAAATGCAAATGAATGTATTCCATTCATATTAATGCCATTAATTATGAGTAATGATGCATGTCTCCCAATTCCATTGTCCATTGAACGTTCATTCCAATAATTCGCATACATGACCAACATGTATTGTGGAACTGCTCGGATAGTGTGCACACAACGTCACCAAGACGTAACAGCATTCCCAAATGCTGCCAACATTACCAAAATGTGTCATCGAGCCAGTTACCACCGAATTATCCCCAACCTTACACCATGCATGTATGCACATAAAAATTATACACCAAGATTAACCAATAATCTTATTATGTGCATCCAATATTATTCTTTCAGTGGGTCAAACTGTTGTTAATAATTTCCCAATCCTTTTATTGGAACATAGCACTTTTTCCCATAAGCATAATTGATCTTAATCGATATCCCATTAGGTATGTTAAAAGTAAAATTGTATTTCTGTCCTGATCCAAAAATACTCGAGTAAACTTCTCCGGACTCGAGTGTTTTCTTAATTTTATCAAAGTACTCGAGTGTTCCTCCTGGTACTCGAGTGTTCTTTGTTTCCAGAACTAAATTTACAAAGATTCAACCATATACTCGAGTGTTCCAGGCAGGACTCGAGTGTTCCTTTATTTCCAGAAGTACACTTTAAAAAATTTCCAGAATACTCGAGTGTTCTATATGAATACTCGAGTGTTCTTGAGTTTTCAAGAAATCAATTTTTCCAAAACAGGCACAATACTCGAGTATTACCCATAATACTCGAGTGTTTGCAGACAGACAGCACTAAAATTTAAGTTTTAACATACCAATTTCGATTATAGTCCATTCCAGTCCAAACCAAAGATCAATATAGCTTACAATACACATTTTAAACATGTTCCAACACAGAATTAACAACATTTAACACTGAATCACATATTATCAATAATTATGCATAAAATGCATTTTTCCACAACTTAGCACACCAAATTCAATTCTACATATATCCATTCCATTTTCAGCATTGGTACACCTTACATATTACCAAAGGAACTTGTTCAAACCATCATTGAACCCAGAAAAGGCCTCCAAGCCTCAATCCTATTTCAAACTATGCCCATAGAGTCATTCATTGACTCTCATCCTAATTCCACACAATATACCCTTATTCTAGTGAATTAAAAGCTTCACCCTTACCTCTAATTCGTGAATCAACTCTGAAATCGCAGAGAAGTTGGCTGGAGATGCTCCAACCCAAAAATCCTTTGCATGCAACCACAGTTGAACAGGGCACCAAAACCAAAGGATTTAACATGCAAAATCGTTTTAAAAATTAGGGAAAGAGGTTAGGAGTTGTTCTCTGCAACTTAGTCTAGAGGTGTAAACGAATTTGAGGGTCATAGGGTGCAGGAGCTTACCACAATCCAAGCTGGAAGTGAGCTCCAAGCTTCAGGTTTCTGAACTTGGCAACAGAAAACACTTCCCTTTCGAGCTTTGATTCTCCTTCCTCAGGCAACCACAACTCTCAAATCTTAGGTCTTTGTAAAGCTCGTGATGTGAGCTTTACAATGATGTGTATCACTCAACTCAACTCTCAGAATTAGAGGAGAACGTGAAGGACGAAATTGATAACCCTAACCCAACGTTTTCAGAGAAATCCACCAAAAATCCTCCAACATCTTCAACTCGGGGCTTAAATAGATGTTGCCCATGATCATGCAGCTCGCCACGACACCCACCATCGTGTACCCCTGGTGTTTTCGTGTCAACCAAGTGAAATCGTCGTGTGTTGACTCATCAAACGCACTAACGAGTTCTCCACTGACTCGATTACTCGAGTATTTCCAGAAATACTCGAGTATTCTGGTCAGTTTTTCAAAAATATTTATTTTAATGCCCCTTCCCTCCAAGACCTTCCTAATATTGCTTCTAGGTCCTCTTCCAGGGACTAATATGTAAAAACCTTATTTGTACATATTATTCTCTTGCTCCAATATTTTTCTACTTTCGCAATTACTAATACTAACTCATACTAAACTTAATTTATTTATGAAATATAATTATGATTGAGAAAGTAATTATAAATTAATCTTTCAATAATCACAATTGTATTACATCAGGAAGAGAAAATTTGGGGTGTTACAGCATGCATCATATGGGATCTGCTCAAAACAACTTTAGAGCACAAGTTGGTCTCCAAACCAATTTCCCTATTCAATCTAAGCCCTTAGAGCCTCTTGGTGGCTCTCTAATACAATTCATGAAATTTAAACTCTATCTAGTGAATAGAAAGCTTTCCCCTTACCTCTCTGACGTGAATCAACAGAAAATTTGCAAGAGAAACTCCTCCAACACCAAAAACGACTTCAAGCACCAACATGCAAAACAGTTTGACCAGAGCACCAAAATTGAATTGGTTGACATAGAAAACAGAGATAACAATTGGGGAAATTAGCATTTCAAAACTCTCTGCAACCTATTCTAAGTAAAGAAACAAATTTGAGGCTCAGAGAATACGTGAGCTTACCAAAATCAGGGATCAAAGTAAGCTCCAGAACCAACTTGACAGAATCCAAGCTCCAACTTTCGAGGTCCAATTCTTCCACCATGCACACTCTTAGCTCACGATTTTGATCTCTATACAAAGCTCATGATGTGAGCTTTGTATTGGTGTATAGTTTGTGGCTTAACTCTAAACAGAGAGGGAGAATTGATTGAACCAAATCGGGAACCCTAACTCACGCGAGAACTCACGAAATTGGCAAATGGAGGGGTTGATCCATCAACCACGACTTAAATAGGATGATTGAAGGTCCATGCAACTCGACACGAGTCGTAGGACGTGTTTCGTGAGGTGTTTTCGTGTCAACACGGCGGAGTCGTTGGTGGTGACTCACCAAAACGCACTAACTCGTCCAACTCTGACCAGAATACTCGAGTACTCTCAGAAATACTCGAGTATTTTGGCCAATTTTTGAAAAATATTTATTTTATTTACTTTCCCTCCAAAACCTTTCCTATAATTACTTCTAGGTTCCAAATCAGGGACTAATATGCAAAACATTTATTTATGTATAAATATACTTACCAAATTAAATTCACACATTCACCAACATAAACATAGAATTTTAATCAAAGATTAAAATAGAAATAATTAATTATAATAAATTTTATAATTAACATTTCATTAACCAAGGATTAAAATTTTGGGGTGTTACACGAGCTGCCTTTGAAGGATAGTTTAACTTTTGAAGTTCTCCCAGTTCGGATAGAGGACAGACGAGTAAAGCAACTCAGAGGCAAGGAGATTCCCTTGGTGAAGGTCATTTGGAACAGAAATAATGTAGAAGAAGCAACATGGGAACTAGAAGAGAAGATGAAGATCTCTCAGTCGCAGCTGTTCGTTACCAGCTGAATTTCGAGGACGAAATTCCTGTAAGTGGGAAAGGATTGTAACATCCCAAATTTGATGTCCAATTTAATCCGAGTAATTCTAATCGAATTAATGGGTAATCTAGTAGGCCTTAAGCATGATAGTTCGAGTATAGCTTGTCGAATTCCATTTAAGCTGAGTAAATAGTAATGCGAGCTTGGGCCAAGCGTTAATCAGATCCGAACCGAGCTTAGGTAGTGATCCCTCTTGGAAGCCGAGCAGAGTGTAGTGAACCCACGAGAAAACGATCTCTTCTCGACAGTGTGCAGCCGACCTCAGAAGTCGCTTTGAAGTGAATAAGTCCATATTAGGTCTTCGGTCAACAAGCTAGAGCCGAAGATAACCTTGTGCCGACGCTATCGTAGTTCGATCTCATGGGCCGAGCATTTTCGAGTTGCTCGTCTTATGTCGAGATTTTTTTGCGACCGAGCCCATGATTCGAGTCGAAATTGGTCCAATCATGAGCCGAGCAGATATCACTTTCTAGTCGGATCCGTGAGTTTGGGCCGAGCACGGTTTTGGAACAAATGGTTCTCATTGTATCATCCGCAAACTCTGGAAGCTATCACGTCAGATGTCCTTGTCACTCTACTGTTCGAGGCTTCCTCGAGGAGCCATTAAATCTAGCCACACATTTACCAACCTTCCAGAAGAAGCTTCTCTTTTCGGGACCACACGTTTGAATCCCAAGGAAAATATCTTGAACAGTGCCAAACCTTCCTTTTCCTATAAAAGCCATGGCCCCTACTCTCATTAACACTTTTCACGAAGATTTTTCACTAAGAGTCCAGAATCCTTCACGTCTCTCACTCTCTCTTAAGCCTTTAAGTACTTCTCCTTTTTTTTCGTGACTGCTTCAGCACTATAAGAGGAGTTAAGGAGCTAGAGTTTAAGCAGTCGGCCAAGGCCAAGACCCACAGGACTCCCTTACCTCTCACGGTTTTGAGGTAAGGAATGGGTATTACCCTAACTTAGGTTTGGGTTTCTAATATGTTCATAATAAATACTAGGAATGGATGCTAGGCTAGGTTATGGGACAGTAGGGCATAGTTGGATATCAAAGAATCAAGTGACTAAAATGAACATGTTCTGTTAGTTGTGAATATGTGTGCTTGATAGATGATAAATGTGTGAACTGTGATCTTTTCTATAACTGTTTATTAATGTTTGAGTGATGTCTGTGGTAACCGAAATTGGCTAAGCAAAATAGTAATGAAACTAAATAAGGAATAACAGTTAAAGGAATATGATTAAAGAAAAAGTCGAGCTAACTGAACTGGGCAACGAGAGGCCGACCATTATGGGGCATATATCGGTTGTGTGAGCAGGTCATAGAAGACGCATACTGGGTGCGTGCATTAATCGCGTAAGACGCAGGATGTGTTCCTGCGCAGCTGTAAGACGCTCATCACATCCGCGGGGATGGCGCAGTAATGACTCACACAAGATTCCGAGCAGCGGAATCGGTTAGGACGTGCTCCTAGTCATAGAAGACGCGTACTGGGTGCATGCATTGATCGCATAAGACGAAGGATGTGCTCCTGTGTAGCTGTAAGACGCTCACCACGTCCGCGGGGGTGGCGTAGTGATGGACACTTCCTAGCTCCAATAGAGAAGGTGTAAGACATACACTATGTGGCTACGCCGCCGAGCAAAAGAAAGTGTAAGACGCATACTGTGGGTATGTGCATCTCTAAAAGCCATAAAAAGACGAGTAAAATGATGGACAAGTAAAGATAAAAGAAGCCGAGTAAGGTAGTGTTAAGAGAAGCCGAGCAAAATAATAATAAAAGATGCCGAGTAGAACTTATATCAAGTGAATAACGATTAACGTGTATGATATGGGACTCTTATTTATGTTCGGCCGATGATATTTGTGGTTTGGAATGAATATTTATGTCTATGTGTATCTTTGACTAATTGTGTTTGACTTAGTACCTTATTATGTCGTATGAGAAACTGCTTTCTTCAGTTTCGTGTAATGCTCACCTCCTTACTCTCCCTTAGTCTGAGCATACATGCTTCCCGACCGAGCAGGTTCACTCTCCCTCACAGGGAGAGTAGGGTGTTGTGGTCGGACATCTAGCTATGTCCGTGGGATGTTTTGTGTTGTAATATAATCCTTTTGTTGTTTTGATCATATATGAAAGAACTTAATGTGTTGGAACTGTTAATGCACTTGATGTTGTATGTATAAGATGATATTTTATGATGGAACTCTGATGAACTTTAACGTTAATGAAATAGATGTTGTCTCTTCAAGAAAAAAAAATTTAATTCGCCCTTTTTGAATTAATGGGAACATTGTTTAGGGGGTTACATTTTACACATTAAAATATATTAGTCTCTAATTATGTACCGAAACTGCATTTGCTATTGTTAGCATTCTAAAAATATATATAGCGATTAGCGACTTGGGGAAATGAAAGTAATAGATGAGAACGAGTTCGATAAGAGTTTTAAATTTGGGTTTTACTTCGAAACCCTCTGAAAATAGAGGGTTTCTGTACCCTTTTGATGTGGCCCAATAGAAATTAGCCACATGTTTTTTTTCCACGTAAGCTGGACATATTTTTAATATATAAATTTTATAATTAGATTCCTAAAATATTATTTCAAACTTTTTTTTATCCTTAATGTAATTTACCCAAAATACCATAATTTTAATTTTATATTTCATCTACCCTAAATACCCTCATTTTAATACTATTTGTATCTCCCCAAAATACTCATAGTAATTTATAATTTCTCATTTCACTATCTTCCCACGTTATTCTTCTCCATCATCCATCAGTCTATCAGACCCTTCTTCTCCTTAAATCACTGTCAAGTACCAACATCATCATCTTCTTCTTCTTCTTTAATTTATTCATACCTTCTTTATTAGTACCTTCTTCATAAAAAATAACTAGGAACAAACGCATGAACATACCTTCTTCATCATCACCTCTTTTATATTATTCCCTCTCCAAACTCGTTTTCACTTTCAATCTTAATCCCAATTCCGCCACCACCACCATCATAGACAGGTTCTCTTTCTTCCTTTTTTAGGGATGTTCATTCCCTTTAGATTTTATTTATGTGGGTCCCATGCTGTCATCAGTCTACATTGATGCTTTTTTGGTTGATTGTTGATCTCTACAAAAAAAACACAATTCTGTGTAAACTCATAACACGTGATTATTTTTTTTATTCCCCAAATGTAATAATGAAGAAAATAAAAGTTTTCACTTTTCATTCACAAATGTCTTAAATTTTTCATTAAAAAAATTCAATTTTTAGTAATAATGTTTTTTTTAATATAGTTGAGTGGTGGTAAGAAGCAACGTGTTGCTCTAACTCATGCGTTTCATTGATCTAAAAAAAGGAAGAAATAGAATCTATCAAAAATCAAATATAAATATTCGTATTTTGTGTTTTCGAGATTTATCAATTAAGTATACTCTCCCCGTCTCATTATCTGGAAAAAAAGTCAAAGTAGTCAACAAAAAGAAGAGAATATCTTTTTGATATAATGTTTGACTCTGTTTTCAAAATAAAATATAATACTTGATTCGTTCATTAATTGCAAATTTCTATCACACAAATTTTCTTATTATTTTTTTGGTATACATTTTCATATTATTTTTACGATCTTTAAGATTTTTAATTAATTGTTTTAAAGAATTTTAATGTAATATACACTTTTTAAGATAATATACAATTTGTAAGATTTTTCATTAATTATTTTTACTTTGAATCAGGACAAACAAAGTGTAACATCCCTCATTTTTATAAAAAGGATAAACAATTATTTTATTATTGAAAAATATTGAGGAAAGTATTTTGAAAAAATAAGCATAAGGAAATATATTTTGGAAATAAAATAGTTTTGGTAAGAAAGATATAGGAATAACATTTAGGAAAATGATATTTTGGTGAAATATCATTTAAAGAATGGGCTGTATCTTTTGAATTAACCGTTGGATCGTCCTCAAATTTGTAGACAAGGTTTCTAACTATCTAATCTTAACATCCAACGGTGGAAATTTTGTTTTGAGAAGTAAATCTTTTTATATTAATTTTTCAGCAAAACAGTGAATTTCTGAATTTTAGCAGTGGCTAACCGGTTAGAAAAACCAGTAACCGGTTAGTGCCTCTGAATCTGCATAAAATTAAGGCGGTTTGAGCTGGAAATCACGAAGCTTCTTCGTCCTTAAGCCTTCCCAAGACGCGTGGAACCCTAATTGGAGGTCTGGGACAGTTGTAGACCATGGGATGAAGTTAGGTGGCATTAGTAATGACTCACCCTTCCTTCCACCTCCATTTTGTTTCTCTATAAATAGGGTTCTTGTGATTGAATTCCTGCTCTGTTTTCCTTGCGAATTCTATACCAAAACTCTTCCAAAATCTCTACTCAAATTCGTGCATACAACTTGCCTTGAGTTGTTGCACATCAAGCTTGTGGGTTGTGAGTGTGTGAGCTTGCTTTTGAAGTGTTTGGTGCTGTTCTTGGTGGCTGCTTGGTGGCTGTTGCTGTGGCTCTGTGGCTGCTGTCCTAGAGTGTTTTAAGAGCTTGTCTAGGTGCTGTCCAAATCATCCAAGGTATGGGAGAAGTCGTTCATATTGCTAGGATTATAGATTGTGGAATTTGATGTGTGTATGCTATGTGATTTGGACCAAGACATGGTTGCTGGACTTGGAGGTTCAGACAATCACTTGGCCACTTGATTAATAACCTGCATAAGGGCTGAAATGAATTAATGAAATTAAGCAAAAGAAACTCATGAATCTTGGCTGAATTATAATTGGTAAATTGAAGGAATTGCCTTTGGTTTGGAACTAAAATCGTTCTTGGCTATATGTATGCTTGAATTGAACCTGTTAGATTCATTCTTGTTATGCTGGATTTGTGCTTTAAATTAGATTAATTGGAAGTTTGTAATTCATGCTGAAATTCTAAAGTGAGGCTTAAGTTTATGAACTCTTGATCATGAGCTTGAGGTTATGCATCAAGTGAAATGGAATTGATAAATGATGAGAAAACATGTACTTGATGTTGTATGTGCTTGATTATAAGCTCATAGGGAACACGGAACAAGTTTGGACATTGAAATGTTAAGATTTTGCTCTCAGGTCTGCTAATCTAACTGGTTACAGGTTGTTCTAACCGGTTAGAACCTGAGGAGGAAGAGTAATTGATCAAGTTTAGATTGATAATCATTCATGGTTTGGATTTACTCTATGTTGGCTTGAACATGAATGCTATTTTGATGCATATTTAATGAATTGCTGCTGTGTTTCTGGATTTGGATGGTTAAGTTGTTAGTTTATGTGTTATTATGCAAATTTGAATGTGAACATGAAATGCAAGGGATTTGATGTGATTTAATATGTTATAAGTGATGAAACATGTTTAATTTGAGGTATTATAACTCTATGTAAGTCTGTTTTGGGCTAGTTTTGAGTAGAAAAGAAAATGGTATTGAAAAACCTCACTTTTAGTTATTCTGCTGCATAATCTAACCTGTTAGCTGGTTTTTGTAACCTGTTACAACCTGACAGCTTTGAAAAATAAAATGTTTTGATTTCCTTAAATTAATTGGGTCTTTTCCACTAAATTAATTAACTTAATTTCATGATAATTCTTACAGAAAGGTAATGAAAGCCCCCAATTAATCATGGTTTGAAATCATTGAGATTTTTATAAAGAGACTTTGTTTTTCAATTTCTGGTTTATACAGGCTAACCGGTTAGCATTTCTCTGTAACCGGTTAGTGTCTAATAAAAACATTGAGTTCAATACTAGTCTGTGGATCAATTCATGCTATTGCTTTTCTTACTCTTTTATAACCTAAAACATAATTTAATACTCAAGTTTAAAGTGATTAATGATAAGTGCATATACCTTGAGTATGGTGACTAATGCCTCAAATTAATAATGTGATGTCATGATAGCTTTATAACATGTTTCCTATATTTGAGTGATTATGAGAATAATGTTAAAGAGAACCAACCTATGAGACATATTGTGATTGCATCAATGCATGGTGAAAGAATGATTATAGGTGGGAGATTTAACTTAATTATTATTCTTGTTCCTAAAATTTCAATGGAATTGAGTTAAGGAGAATAAATCATTAAAAGAACAAGAATTACCTCGGAACTCTAGCATTGCTTTGTAAATGATTAAAGACTCATGTCTTGATTATAAGGATGGGGTTAATGGTTGAGTCTGCTGGATGTATATGACTAATGGATCATAATCCAAAGTGAGCTGTTGAACAAAGACTTAATGAAGCATGAATTGAGTCTAATATCACTTATGGAAGGATTAGAGTTTGGATAAGAGTATAATGACTTGAATAAGCAGTATGACGAGGTGAGTATAATGATGCTTAATTAGTATATAGCTTTTATCCAAATGCGTGAAGGCTTGTTGCTTTGATTTGGATATGTTGGAGCTTGATAAATGGAATTAACCTGATTCATATACGTTGAGGTTAGCTCCTACGTGAAGTCATTATACTTAAAGGATTCCGTATAGTACGGTGTGGCCGCTATACGAAGACATGTGGAACGGTGTGGCCGCCATATGTGTGTGATTCCATATAGTACGGTGTGGCCGCTATATGAAGACATGGAACGATGTGGCCACCATGTGTATAATGTGATGATTAATATTTGTGTTATGCATCTCATGCATGGTGTACAGGGAATTGTGAACGAGTGAGGTGCATGCGGGATTGGAAACCATCTAGTACGGTGTGGCCGCTACATGAGACGGTTGGAACGGTGTGGCCGCCACCGTAGAAATGACAAGGACCTAGAACTATTGGTGGACAATGGTTCAGGGATCATCCCCTTGTATCATTTTAGGATCGTGGTCGATGGGGTTCCAGTATAGAACGGTGTGGCCGCTATACAGGTTGTGGAAACATCGAGCGCACGATTGCTTATCCCAGAGTGTTGTTTTCTGGAAGAGTTGATTATGGAGAAATGATTTGAGAGACGTGCATGCATGGCATGAAAGATTAATGGTTATAGTTTATATTGTTTAACATGACACTTGAGCATGCATTCATTATGTTGAAATGATATTTGTGATGATTGTATTTGACCAATCATATAATCTGCTTAGGCGATATGACAAGTGACTGACTCCCATACTACCATGTCTGTGTGGTAGGTTCTTTCAAAGGACAGGACTGAAGCCACTCCTGTAGGAGTGAAAGTTTCTAGAAGGAACAGTCAGGATGATGTCTCATCATCCGAATCCTTTTGTAGAAGGATCGAGTTGTGAAGACCAATGCTCTGGGTGTAAAAAGGGTTTTTGGGGTTTTGTATTATATATGCTTTACACTCTGACTATTTTATAAAGGAAATATTACTCTTATGAAAAGTACTTTTGGTTTTCACACTCTTTATAGCAAAAGTTTTTGTTAACTCGTATTTTTATGACTTAATATTTTGGGGTGTTACACAAAAGACTTCATTTTTTTATCAATATAATGGGACAGATGGAATATATGAGAGACAATTAAATGAGATGATATGAACATAAAATAAAATAAAATAAAATTTACTTCTCTAATATAGAGTAGGAGATAAAATAAGAAAAATTGAGAATTAAATGAGATTATATGAAAATAAAATAAGACAGAGAAATTTTGCTCCTCTAATGAAACAAGCTAAGAGATAAAGGCAAGAAAATTTGAAATACTCCTTCGATCTCGTTATCTTGGTAAAAGTCAAAGTAGTAATTAAAAAAAAGAATATCTTTTTGATATAATGCATGATTCTATTTTCAAAATAAAATATAATGTATGATTCATTCATCAATGACAAATTTCTATCACCCAAATTTCATATTATTTTACAATCTTTAAGATTTTTCATTAATTATTTTAAAGAAATTTAATGTAATATACAATTTTTAAGATAATATAAAATCATTAAGATTTTTCATTAATTATATTTACTTTGATTTTGGACCAAAAAAAACTTCATTTTTTTTGTCAAGATAATAGGACAGAGGGAGCATATGAGAGACAATTAAATGAGATGATATAAACACAAAATATGATAAACTTCATCCCTCTAATATAGAGTAGGAGATAAGGTAATAAAAAATTGAGAATTAAATGAGATGATATATATGCACATAAAATAAGATAAGAGAGACTTCGCTACTCTAATGAAGTAGGAGATAAGGAAAAAAAATTGAGATACTCCTTCGGTCCCTTTATCTTGGTAAAAGTCAAAATGGTAAATAAAAATAAAATATTTTCAAAGTAATATATTAAAAGTCTTTTTAATATAATGTATGATTCTATTTTCAAAATAAAATATAATTATGATTCATTCATTAATTACAAATTTCTATCACACAAATTTTCATATTATTTTTACAATTTTTAAGATTTTTCATTAATTATTTTTTATATTTTTATTATAATATACAATTTTCAAGATTTTTCATTAATTATTTTTACTTTAATTTGTGACAAAAAAACTTATTTTTATATCAAGATAATAGGACGAATGGAGTATATGAGCGACAATTAAACGAGATAATATGAGCACAAAATAAGATAAACTTTATTCCTCTAATATAAAGTAGGAGATAAAGTAAGAAAAAATTGAGAATTAAATAAGATGATATGAACATAAAATAAACTAAGAGAAATTTTGCTCCTCATCGAATGAAGCAAGAGATAAGGAAAGAGAATTGGAGATACTCGATCTCATTATTTTGGTAAAAGTCAAAGTATTAAATAAAAATAAGAGAATATCTTTTTGATATAATGTGTGATTCTATTTTTAAAATAAAATATAATGTATGATTCATTCATTAATTACAAATTTCTATCACACAAATTTTCATATTATTTTTACAATCTTTATTATTTCATTAACTATTTTTAAATTATTAATATAATATACAATCTTCAAGATTTTTCATTAATTATTTTTACTTTAATTTGGGACAAAAAAAAAACTACTTTTTTTTTTACCAAAATAATGGGAAAAAGGGAGTAGAAAACATTAGCATATTAAATAACGTCGGTCGATCTCATCGTGTATCCTCAGTTCATAACAACTATAAGCCACCAAAAACAGAATAAATGAAATTGATTTAATTAAATATTACGGTAATGAACATCCCTAAAAGAGGAAGAAAGAGAACCTATCTATGGTGGTGGTGGCAACGAAATTTGGATTGAGTTTGGAAATGAAAACGGGTTGGAGAGTGAAGAATATAAAAAAAAAAGTGATGATGAACAAGTATGTTCCTGAGTTTGCTCTTGGGTTTTTCAATGAAGAAGGTATGGATAAAGAAGAAGAAGAATGTGATAATGTTGGTACTTGATAGTGATAGAAGAAGAAGGGTTTGATAAATTGATGGATAAGAATAACGTGAGTGTATAGGGAAATGAGAAATTATAAATTATATGTTAAGGTTTTTCATTGTGTAAATACAAATAATATTAAAATGATGGTATTTTGTGGGTAGATGAAATATAAAATTAAAATTTGGGTAGATGAAAAATAATATTAAAATGAGGCTATTTTGGGTAGATGAAAAATAATATTAACATGATGGTATTTTGGGTAAATTACATTAAGGATAAAAATAATATTTTTAAATAAATATTTTAGGGACCTAATTATAAAATTTATAAATTAAAAATATGCCCAGATGACGTGTCAAAAAAAATACATGACTAATTTCTATTGAGCCACGTTAAAAGGTACAAAAACTCTCTATTATCAAAGGGTACCGAAGTAAAGCAAAGGTACTCCTCATTATACTCTAAACATATATTCTTTGAAACATGGTACTCCAAAATTTATGACGTACCCGTACCGTACTTTTAGGTACTTTAAATGGTATGTTAAGATATATTTTAGGTGTGGATCGTACCAATAATGTAATTTTTACCTTAAAATTTATATTTTAGTATTATTATCAATCTTTGGTCTTATATATTGACTTATTGATACCCATATGCTATTTCAATGTCAAAATTGTTTATTTGCATCTTGTTTATATATATATATATATATATATATATATATATATATATATATTTAAAATTTGAATTTATATTGTGGTACCTTAGTTTTTTAGAAAGTGTCATATTCCGTACCCAATATCCTACCCGTATCCAATACCGTACCCTTATTGGTGCAACATAGCATATATGTTATGATTTTGCCTTATATGCGAAATTTATTACACAATAATAACGATGTTTAATTCTTAGATTTTCACTATTATAAATGAGAGGTATAGAAGTTCTGGAAACCATTTTTATTTCAAATTCAAAAAATTCAAACCAAGTTGAACTCTTGCTTTAATTTCATTTTATTGTTATAAATGTAATCAGCTTTAATGACTAAATATATATACATTAATTCGGGTTACAACAGCAATATCCTTTTTGACAAGAACCGCCTTGATCAAATTTCTTTGCAAGGCATTGGCTGTTGCAAAGTCCATTTCCACCTGTGCATGGTGCTATGCACGAAGCATCCGTTGGAGGAAGTTCTCGACTTTTCACTACTGGTCCTGCAATAAGAATTTGGTTAACAAAGGAAAGATTTCAGCATATTTAATTTGGAAATTATAAATCATATATATTAGTCCAAGAAGATGGCAATCGCAAAAATGAATATATAGAACACGTGACATAAAATTCTTAAAAATAAGGTTTGTTGTAAACTCTTTTTCATACTTTTTTTTTTCTGCAAGACAAAATATATATTCAACAAGTCTTTCTCAGGTTAAAAAATTGAAAACGTAGTTATTCCCGATGGTAAGGAAATAATACCTTGTTCTAGGTTGTTGTATAATGTATACTAGAAATAAAATAATAAAAGAGACTAAGAGACTAAGCTAACTTTTTATTTATTTACCTGAAGCCAAGACCAACACAATGCAAAAAATAACTACGAAAAATGGTTGATGGTTGCGAAAAGCCATTTTATGAGAGTTCTACGCTGAAATTTAAACCCTATTTTTATCAGATAATGGAGAGAATGATTATTATGGCACTATGGTGTACATTATATACCATCTTTTTTGCTACAAAATTTGGAAATACATATTTATAAATGGAAAAATATATGTGTATTAATGTCAGGATTTATAATATATATACTAATTTTCATTTATAACATTTTATTCCTTTCTTATTTTGTTGTCTAAGAGAATCAAAATCTTTTACCTATTAATTTGATTTATTATATGGTTGGGTTACCATTATTTTTTTCTAATTAGTTTGGTTGATCACATTGTAATTGAATTGAAAAAAATTCAACTCTCTATTATCAATTATATCAATTACTCCATTCGTTACAAAATAAGTGTCTTTTAAGGTTATAATACGCATATTAAGATCTAAAATTAATATTTTTATTTGTATTAAATTAAGGTAATATTTTATCTAATTTGTTCTTTGTCTCTTTTTTTTGGTCGAAACCAGTTGGTATTTCGGTTTCACATTTTTTGTAGCCCAACTAATCCACCTCGGATCCGCGAACTGTGCGAGTCTTTGACTCAACGGTATGGATCCTCCCCAGGAATTGTTGCCTCACTAGGAGTCGAGCCTTTGACCCTGAAGTCCCTAAGCGCCCAACCAGCTTCCACTAAGCCAATTGATATAATTATATTTACTATATTTTTTCACTTATTATCAAATTACGGAGAGAATGATTAACGTGGTGTATATTATATACCATCTTTTTTCTACAAAATTTGGAAATACATCTTTATGAATGAAAAGATACAAGTGTAAGACAGTCGAGTTGGTGGCTGCAGGGACATTTAGGATTTCCCCCTCCCTAGGTCATAGGTTCTAGTCCCAGACATCCCATGTAAAAAAGAAGAAGAAAGAATACAAGTGTATTAACGCGTGGATTTATTATATGTTAATTTTCATTTATAACATTTTATTCCTTTCTTATTTTGTTGTCTAAGAGAACCAAAATCTTTGACCTATTAATTTGATTTATTACATGGTTGTGTTATCATTATTTTTTGTGGATTAATTTGCTTCATCATATTTTAATTGAATAGAAAAAAAAAAGTCAAACTCTTTTCTTAATTATCAATGATATCAATTACTCCCTCCATTCCAAAATAACTGTTTTGTTTTTTTGTTTTTTTTTAAACTAAGAGTATAATGCTCATATTAAGATCGGTAACCAGTGAAAGTTAGCATAGGTGGTAAGGGATCTGTTGCTACTTAAGCAAGTGGTTAGGGTTTGTAACACCCCTAATTTTCGTCTCCCAAATAACCAAGAAATTAATTATAACAATTATTTTATAATTGATTTATATTAATTTTGAAGGTTTTAGTTTTTGTACATTATGTGTTTTTATATATAAAAATATGAGATATATTTTTATATGGTTATTTTGTACAAAAATGTGAATATTGTAATTTAGTCCTTGGGTTGGGACCTAATTGCAATATTAAACAGGTTTTTGAAGAAAAAGTAATTAAATTATTAATTTTTGAATTTTATCAGTATGTAACCGGTTAGAAGGGCTCTGTAACCGGTTACACGATGAACTCAGAAATTGGGATTAGTGCGTTTGATGAGTAATCACCCAATTAATCCAGAAATCGCCACGAAACCAGCCTCAGATTCATGGAGAACACGCGTCGGTATGCATGTTACTCCAATTCGTCTATAAAATGCTGAATTTCTGAGGATTTGGGGTTGATTTTTGCATTTGGTGTTGAAGAGAGGCTGATTAGGGTTTCTGATTCGTGTGGGTAAATTCTTCTTCTTCTCTGAGTGTTGATAAGCGAGTGATACACCATTACAAAGCTTGAATCAAGGGCTTTGTATTGACATAAGGTTTGTGAGTTGAGAGTTCCTGAGCTAGGAGAAATCGATTCACGAAGTTGGAGGTTCAAAACTGTCACAGTTCTGTATTGGGTTTCTGGAACTGACTTTGAGCTTCGATTTTGGTAAGCTCAAGCTTTCTCTTGTTCTAGACTTGGTTTCCGTTCAAAGTTCATGTTGCATGGTTTTGATAATGACCATTTTCCCTAATTTCCATGTCCATTTCATGTTCCAAATTCCTTGATTAATCTGCCTTGTCAAAACGGTTCTGGTTTGAGGAGGAGCTTTGGGTGTTTGGTGTTCTACCTCAGATCTCTGCTCAAATCTTGTTCAAGCACGAATCTAAGGTAAGGGGGAAGCTTACTATTTGCTAGAATGAGAATAAATTGTGGTAAAACATAGGATGAGTCACCAAGAGACTCAAAGGGCATAAGTTAAAATGGTTAAATGGCTTGGAGGCCAATCTGAGCTCAATTGTTGTTATGAGCAATGTTATCTAGATGCATGCAAGCTATATTGATGTTGGATTCATGACTTATTTGGATATTATGTGAATTGATGCATTAAGTTGTGAAATATGTGCAATTATATGCAATTTGAGTATCTAAATTGAATGCATGCAAGATAGATATGTTTATGTGGTTGAACACATTAGTAATAAGGTATGTGAACTCTATTTATGAATGAAATTGGTTAAATTTGAGTATGGTAGAAAATGGTATGAAAAACCTCACTTTTCAGTGTATTTTTTGCCTAATCTAACCGGTAGTCAAAATCTGTAACCGGTTAGATACTGTCAATTTTCAAAGAAAATGAATTTCTGAAATTTGCTAAGTGTCCATACCATTTGTACTCAAGTTTAAACTATAATTTCATACAAAGACCAATCTAAAACTATGTGATTGAGCACTGATTGGTTTGGAGTGGAGGTGATGGGTTAATACCATAGGATCAAATGATAATTTCAAGAGGAAATTATGCATAAATGAAATTGGATTATGACTTAAATCTTTTGAATGATATTATGTGTTGAACATGAGGTATTCTGTTATGCTAAGACCTTGTTATTGGATTGAGTAGAGAATTCAAGAAAAGATTCTTTGAAAATGAGTGGTTTTATATTCAGGTCTGTAATTCTAACCGGTTAGGTGATAATGTAACCGGTTAGTACCTGAAACTTAAAGAAATAAAAGTTAAGTTTTTGAGTAAGGATTGTTAATACCAATGATTATATTCTTTCAATCCAGGTCTATGAGCATATGTTAAATTTAAATGCAAAGATGAATTTTATGAGTAAATTCATACCTCAAGATATCATTAAGAAGTTGTGTTTTTCTAAGTCATAACAATGGAATCAATAGAAAGACCAACCTTAGTAATTATGTATGCAAATCATGCATAGAAAAAGGTAATGAAATAGGTTGGCAAGGATTGTTTGTCATGTTCGGGGAACATGGCCCTGTACTCTAAAGAGTACCAAACTGATGCAACCTACTTGATGACACATTATGGGAATGTGGCCATTGTCTGGGACATGGTTTCTTTGATACGTTCTGGGAACGTGATGCACACTCTGGGAGTGGTGCTTGATTATATTCCAAGTATGGTTTGCGATACTTTCTGAGAACGTATGTTAGTGTTCTGGGAACACGTTGGTATAATAATAGAATTAAAGATAAAACCAACCTTGATGATTGTGCATTCATATAGAATGGAAGTTTGGTTGGTAGGAACGATTATCATATTCTGGGAATATGAGGAGGGTACTCCGGGAGTACCAAACTTGTAACCTACTTGATGACACATTCTGGGAATGTGGCCAGTGTCTGGGACCTAGTTATATACGTTCTGGGAACGTATGATAGTGTTCTGGGAACACATTTGATATGCAACCTACTTGATGACACATTCCGGGAATGTGGCCAGTGTCCGGGACCTGGTTTTTATACGTTCTGGGAACATATGCGTTCTGGGAACGTGATGCACACTCTGGGAGTGATGCTTATTTATCCAAGTATGGTTTGCTACACGATGCACACTCTGGGAGTGATGCTTATTATCCAAGTATGGTTTGGCATTACGTTCTGGGAACGAATGTCAGTGTTCCGGGAACACAACGGTGTATTGGATGGACGTCCAAGATGGACTTTGTTAGAGGCCTCAGTTGTGGAAGGAAATCATGCATCATGCCACCTGCATTGAAAGAATTATTATGATTAACCGGGTGTGCTCATATGATTATGCATCATGATTTGCTACATGTTGACTTGTGGATGTTAGTTTTATTCTCATTTGATTATGCGAATATGTATAGCTAACCCCCATTCCCTTATTAGGTGTTGATCGTGCATCTAGCTTGCACAAAATTCAGTGAAGGGAGATGTCCCTTAGGTGCATGCAGAGTGTAGAAAGTGTGGGTTGGGAACCCGTTGTGCAGATATCGAGGATCCGACCAGAAGGATGTTTGGACAAAGGACTAGTGACCAGCTCTATAACATTTCTATTTTTTTTAATAGAATCTATATGATACATATTTTGGAAAGAGGTATCATAAGAGGAATTCAATTTCATAATAAGACTTATTTGGTATTAATGGACTTGTTACACTTGATATATTTTGGGAATGTAATATGATAATTTTACTATGTTTCCGCAAACTTTGATTTTACTAGTCACCTTCATCATTAATCAAGTGTTTGTGAAAATAAATTTACAAGGGAAGAGATAATTCTTATTTTCAGATCTTTTCCAACAATAACAAGTCCAAGTAATCATAAACTTATTACTTTTCTTATAAAGTAAGATGATATACACTGAGTGTTACATTTTTATGGTATCAGAGCAATGGTCCTGACTTCTGGTCCTTGGGTGTGTGGTCCTATACGCTGGTCATCGATATCTGCAATGTTTCTTGGGAAGTATGCTTTTATATACTTCCAAACTAGAGCTAAGGTTATGGGTAATGGCTCTAGATAAGTAGTTTATTCTGCTATTAAGAAGTGTTCTATGTAGTCTAAGCAGAAGTATGATAGTTGTATGCTTCTCTTTAGACATGTTGTAAACCCAAAACCATAATGTTGGTTTATTACATTTTCATAGAACCAGAGAGGAGGAAATATGAAGGAGTTGTAGTTAAGTCCTTGACTCTGGAGAAGAGTATTTACCCTCACTAGTGTTAATGTTAATCAACTTCTCAGATCGAGTGCAAGGCAGTTATCTTCTTAAGGATTAACCTTGTTGAGTTTGTTCAACTCTAAAGCTATTCTTTCTTTTGTTCCTTATGGATAAGGGTATTGATCAAAGTTTCTCAATGCCTTACCCAATCTGCTATCTCAAGTGGAGACTCCTACAAATCTTCTTGTAGTTGTTTCCAAGGTATGTCTGAATCGTTCTATCAAGGTATTAGACTTTGTCTATCTACCTGTGTCATGATTATATTTGATCTTAATCACGGTTTGGGAGCCGAGGGATCAAGTGATCATGATTAATGACAATAGAACAACCCTGTATTGGGATTCCCAAGCTTCGAATTTGGAATCCAATAGATCCATGTGTTTTCTTCTGGGCAGCAGGGAAGGAAAAAGTGGGTTAAATAAATCTTGGTTACAAGAAAAGATGTTAGGTTTAACCTTGAGTAAAGAGATAGAGTTTGGAATCAAGCTAATTCTTGAAGTTGATCCTATCTCTACTACCTTTATAATATGGTACCATCGGGAATGGTCCAATGAGAGAAGCACATAGGGAAGTTGCTAAGAGGTTATGGGTGGACCAGGTTAAAGGAGTCTAAGTATTTTATAAGATTGATTGGAAGTTGGATTAACCCCAAATCAGGATTCAGGACAGGAATCCACTTATGATCGCATTTTTGATCTCGATACGGACGTTATGAGTAGGAAATAATGCCGTTCGGATTGACTAATGCACCTGTTCTTTTATGGATTATAAGAACTGGACCTTTAGATTATATTTGGATTCATTTGTGATTTATTCTAAGAATCCGGAGGAGCATGAGAAACATCTTAGGATTGTGTTGAGAATCCTGCAAGAGGAGTAGCTGTGTGCTAAGCTCACCGAAGATGAGTTTTGGTTTAGCGAAGTTACGTTCGCAGAGCATGCGATCTTTAAAGTAAGAAGTTATTAAGGCTGGCTGAGTACTATCGCCGGAGTATTTAAGGATTTTCTAAGATCGCATGGCCTCTGACCGAGTTGACTTGGAAAGATCAACTGATTGTATGAAGCGATTGGATGTTGTGGGGTAGTGATGGATTATACCCCAATATAATATGATTAGTCCAAGAGGAATTATGGAAAATGGAGCAGACTATGATCTAGATCATTTCAGTGATGAAGTCAGTTGGAATCAAGGTATTAGAGTATGATTAAATCCTATTTTGAGTTGGATTGGACGATGTAAAGAAAATGGTTTTTGAAAGTTCTTTGGTTTTATTTATAAAACTATACTTCATAACCGGTTAGAGTTTCTTGTAACCGGTTAGAAACTGAAAGTTTAAAATAAAATTTAAGTCCTGTGTGAAGGAACTTTTGGTATCAGTAGACATCTTCCTCCAATCCAAACTCAATGTCAGTTACCTAAGTAAAAATTTAAGGAAAGGATTTAATGTGGTAAAATAACTTAATGCCTTGATTCATCATTGAAATTGATTTAAGAGGATTGAATTATAATACTTATGGATTAATCGAGAGTTGAAATTAAGGAGCTACTTCAATTGGAGAAGGTAGAGGATTTAGCTGGACGATGCAAAAGAGACGATAAGCATTAAGATAAGAAGGTTGTGATTCATGAACAAGTTTGGAGTTCGAAAGCATGAATGACAATAAGAAGAGGAAGAGTTGAATGTAAGATAAAGGCGATGGATGAAGTTTCTTAAAGATTATGGCTTTGAGCTCCATTATCATCCTAGCATAGAAAACGTAGTTGCAGACGATTTGAGCTGAAAGGCTATTCATGTAAGTTCAATGATGGTTAAGGAGGTTATTCTGATCGAGGAGTTCAGAGACCTAAGTCTGGTAACGCAAGAGGAACAATCCACCGTGAGATTGGAAATGTTGCAAATCACGAACGAATTCTTGAATCAGATTCGTGAATTTCAACCAGGAAATGAGGAGTTAGATTTCTATGAAGAGATGAATGAGATTTAATCTTTAGAATTAAAATATGAGATTATGGATATTAGAAAATATATTATGGAAGTAAGGGATTTAGGAGGTGTTTTCTGGTACAACTTAGATGAGAAATCCAAAGGCATGAACTTCAAGAATAGATTATGTTCGAACCCAAGTTAGCTATCAACTATCAAGGAATAAGGAATCCTTGATTGAAGAAAAGAGACTAAGGAGGAAATAGGGAAGGGAAAATTTGTCCATCTCAAGGTGAAAACTGTGAGGCACGTCACTTTGAGTTTAGTTGTGATGTACCTAAGGGAATAGTCAATTCCGATTGTAGGAAGCTGGAGTATTATTCACCGAATTATCTTGAAGGAAAAGGTGAGAAAGGAATGGACGAATCCATCACGAGAAGAATTCACCGGCTGAGATGAGAGTTGAGTGTAATCCTGACGTAAGTCAACCCAAGCCTATCCCTTCCTTTGATCTGAATTAACGTAGTCAAATGTTTTTCGATTACGTTAATCTATTTGTTTGAAAATATCAATATCCTGTTGGAAGTTCAACTCCAATCTTTCTGTGATCAAAACCTTTATCACAGTTGGATGTGATAAATATCTATGGACACTACAGAAATAGGAAGATCAGTTATGTCTAGAGAGATTAACAACCACCGGTGATCGAGGTCGCACCCGATCAAAATAAAAGGGGTTTATTCTGTAGTACTAGGAAGGTGATCCTAGGTCGTTTCCCAGCGAATATCGGTTTATGCAAAGTATCAAACACGTAGTGTGCAGTAAATTGGGAGGGGGGGGGGGGTTTGTATGTATCAGATATGAATAACTAAACATAAAACAGAATATAAAAACTAAGAAAATTAGAAACAAAAGCGGGCAAACCCCTTTGGCTACGCACACTACTCAATCCTAGCTCACTAAAGATCGATTCCTCTCCTCTCCTCTGTTCAACTCGCGAGACCTAAATACTAAGCGAAAATTCAGTTCTCACCCCAAAACCCTAGCTTCTAACTAAGCACCAGAAACCAAAGTATGGGATTTTTACGAGTTAATACAAATTAAGCATTTATATTCATGTATTATCTCTACGAAATGGAATTAAGCAAACCACTACACATTGATAAACATGAAAACAGAGAAGAGAAAACGAAATAGCATTAAGAACAAGAGCTCATGAGTAAGTGATACAATACCAAAGGGATTAACCCTTGAAGTTAGCCTTCCATGGTCATAAATCAACAAAAACGTGTAGAAAAGGGGAAGAACAAAACCCTAGCAGCCACCAAATGCTATGGAGAGCCAAGAGAGAAGTTCTAACCTAGAGAGAGAGTGATAAATCTGAAAATGGGAGTGTGTGCTATGTGCTACACGAATTTCCCTTCTTTAGTCATGCAAATGGGCCTAAAACATGGGCCCAAGTCCTAAGAAACACTATTCTGAAAATTACAACTAAAAAGGGACCTACATGCAAATTACAATCTTCACTTCAATACTTCAATCTTCATTTCCAAAAATGCCCATAGTGCCCTTGTGCCACATATGACCTGAAAATAGAAATAGAATTAATTAGGCTCAATAATCCCAAATTAAACAATATTCGGAATATTAGTCCAATAAACTCTAAATCACTAAATCAAGCTAAACAATGTCAAATGGGCAACAAGTATCAATAAGAGGAGTAAAATAATGCAAGGAATAATGGGAAATAAATTGCTCATCAAATACCCCCACACTTATCCTTTTGCACTCCTGGGCAAAATCAAAAGATAGGACTATGAAGATCAATATGCACCAAAGTGAATCATGCAACAAGATGACTACAACTAAGAAATGCAAACCTAAAAGATTACATACTTAACAATGAATTCTAGGAAATGCAAAGAAAAGGGCAAACTCAAGCACACAAAATGGTTAAGGATCAAAGAGTCAAAGCATCCATGAACATCATCCAATTACTTCAAGTATGCAAAGAAACCAATGACATCAAGAGGATAGTCACAAAGATGATAGAAACTCACAAGGATCACTCAAAAGTGTTTACACTCAAGTGTTTGGGGTTAATCATTATTTACACTCAAAGCACATCATGAAAAACAAACACAACCATAAGCTTGACAAGCCTCTAACATCAACTATCAACACACATGCACAAAATGATCAAAAGGTCTTTTCAGGGTTGTAATGGGGCCAAGGACAAGGTAGGATAAAAATATGGGAATGTAACTAAAACCAAGGGAATAGAGGAGCAATGGGGAATAAGTAAAAAGTAAGCATAATCCACCCCAAAATCAACACCCACTAACTCCAATCCTCATTGCCTCAACAACCTTTTATTCACTTTTTTTTTATATTTTTTTTCTTTTTTGCATTTTTTCTTTTTTGTATTTTTTTTTGAGAAGATATACAAAAAGAAAAGAAGAAACAACACAAATGGCAAGAAGATGAAGCCATAACTACAACAACCAAAGAGGCAAAACCAAGAACTCAACCAATTGAAGCATAGAGCACACTTCTTTTCTAATACCCATTCCCAAAACAATTCCAAAGCTCCAAAATTCCCTAAGGTTAGGACAATCATGGTTTTTCAGTCACGGGCTTGTAATGAGCTAAAGAACAAGAAAAGGGATAAAAAGGCTCAAAGGGGCTAGCAAAGGATACATTCATTCAAGGTAGGCTCATATGGCTAGTAGCTTATTCAAGAAAGAAAGTGCCTAAATCATTTCAAAATGTGCATGAGCAATCAAGTATTAACAAGAGTCAAGTCAAGTTCTAGAGTGCAAGTAATCCAGAGTTCAATCACACATGAAAGAAAATTAGGAGGCAAATATAGCAATCCACCCACAATCAAGGCTCAAATCCTCACAAAAGGGACAATTCTATCACAGTGTTACTACCTCTTAATGATCAAAAGCAACGTTGCACACAGAAATGCATGAATTCAGACAAAAGATGCCAAGACTCTACAAAAATGAAGCTAGCATGCAAGAAAATTGCCCAAAAACTAAGCAAAACCCAAAAAAAATTCAAAACAAAAGTATGCAACCTAAATTAGTCTCCCCCCCACACTTAAATCACACATTGTCCTCAATGTAAAACAACTAGAAAATCTAGACAGATATACCAGCCAGCAGATATAGACAAGTGCAATAAAAAAGAGTAAGGAAGGAGAAAAGAAGACTCCCTAAGTCATGGTGGGTCAAAAGTGGGGTCGACCAATGAGGCCTCCTCCACAGGTGCATCATCCAAAGAAGGGGTGGTGAGGAAGGGCTTGAGTCGATGTCCATTAACTTTGAAACTCTTGTCCATGGACTCGCTCCTAATCTCCACAGTGCCATAAGGAAACACCTGAGTGATAATAAATGGTCCAATCCACTTGGAGCGGAGCTTTCCACTCATGAGACCAAGCCGAGAGTTGTAGAGCAACACTTTCTGGCCAACCGAAAACTCCTTCCTAGAGATTGAGCTATCATGGAGCTTTTTGGTCTTCTCCTTGTAGAACTTAGAGTTCTCATAGGCCTCCAATCGGATCTCATCCAACTCACTCAACTGAAGCTTCATTTGCTCACCCGCCAGATCAAGGTCCAAGTTACACTACTTCACTGCCCAATATGCACGGTGCTCAATCTCCACAGGTAGGTGGCATGCCTTACCAAAGACAGCCCGATAGGGTGACATCCCTATGGGTGCCTTGTAGGCGGTCCGATGTGCCCAAAGAGCATCCTCCAGTCTTGTGCTCCAATCCTTCCTATTCGGGCGCACCATCTTCTCCAAGATCCTCTTAATCTCTCTGTTTGAAATCTCAGCTTGCCCATTGGTTTGGGGGTGATATGGTGTGGAAACTTTGTGCACAACCCCATACTTCTTGAGCAAGGCTTGAATGGATCTGTTGCAGAAGTGGGTACCCTGATCACTGACTATGGCTCTGGATATGCCAAACCTGCAAAATATGTGAGACCTAACAAAATCCACAACAATCGCGGAGTCATTAGTCCGGGTGGCTTTAGCTTCCACCCACTTGGACACATAGTCCACAACAAGCAAAATATAATGAAAGCCAAAAGATACAGGAAAAGGGCCCATGAAGTCTATACCCCAGACATCAAACACCTCGCAGAACAACATAGGTTGTTGAGGCATCTGTTGTCTCCAAGAAAGTGTGCCTCCTGCTCCTTGACATTGCTCACATGAGCTGCAAATGTTGCTTGCATCCTTGAAGATGGTAGGCCAATAAAATCCAGAATCCAGCACCTTTCGTGCTGTCCTTTGAGTACCAAGGTGGCCTCCAACTGGTGAAGCATGGCAAAACTGGAGAACCGATTGGATCTCATGATCTGGAATGCAGCTGCGAATGACCTGATCACTGCAAAAACGCCACAAGTAGGGGTCATCCCATACATAATACTTGGCATCGCTCTTTAATTTGTCTCTTTGAGCTTTGGATGCCAAGGTAGGAAAAACAGAAGCAACCAGATAATTAACAATGTCTGCAAACCAAGGAGTTTGGGGAGGGGGATGGGAAAAATGTAAAGATAAAAGCTTCTCATCCGGGAAGTCATCCCGGATAGGAAATGCATCCTCCTCTCTCTCTATCCTGCTCAAGTGGTCTGCGACAAGGTTATGCGCACCACTCCGATCCTGAATCTCAAGATCAAACTCCTGGAGGAGCAACATCCACCTAATCAACCTAGGTTTGGAATCTGTCTTTTTCAAAAGGTACTTCAGAGCAGCATGATCAGTGTACACCACAACTTTAGAACCAAGCAAATATGATCTAAATTTGTCAAGTGCAAAAACAATAGCCAAAAGTTCTTTTTCAGTTGTGGTGTAATTAACTTGTGCTGAATCTAAAGTCCTAGATGCATAATAAATCACATGAGATAGCTTACCAACCCTTTGGGAGAGAACTGCTCCCAAAGCATAATTCGAGGCATCGGTCATGAGCTCAAATGGGAGGGTCCAGTCAGGTGGTTGGATGATGGGAGTGGTGGTGAGCGCTCTCTTTAGCTCATCAAATGCTCTCTTGCATTGGTCTCCAATGTCAAATGCGGCATCCTTTTGAAGCAAGTTGGATAGTGGAAGGGCTATCTTGCTAAAGTTCTGAATAAACCTGCGATAAAACCTGCATGGCCAAGAAAAGAACGCACCTCTCGCACGCAAGAGGGGTAAGGCAAATGTGATATTACATGCAGCTTAGTAGGGTCAACCTCTATGCCCTTACGCGAAATAATGTGCCCTAAGACTATGCCTTGTTCTACCATAAAATGACATTTTTCAAAATTCAAGACAAGGTTAGTCTCAATGCACCTATTAAGCACGTTAGACAAACTATCAAGGCATGCATCAAAAGAGGAACCATATACACTAAAATCATCCATGAAGACCTCTATGCAATGCTCAAGCAAGTCATTAAAAATACTCATCATACATCTTTGAAAAGTGCCAGGAGCATTGCATAGGCCAAAAGGCATCTTCCTATAAGCAAATGTACCAAAAGGGCAGGTAAATGTGGTCTTATGTTGGTCCTCTGGTGCAATACAGATTTGAAAATAACCAGAGAAACCATCTAAGAAGCACTAGTGAGATTTACCTGCCAGGCGCTCCAACATATGATCAATGAAGGGAAGAGGAAAATGATCCTTGCGGGTCGCCTGGTTGAGCTTCCTATAGTCAATGCAGACTCTCCAACGGTTCTGCACTCTAGTGGGAATCAGCTCATCCTTCTCATTTTTGACAACTGTCACCCCAGACTTCTTGGGAACTACTTGAACCGAGCTTACCCAAGTGCTGTCTGAAATGGGGTAGATGATACCAGCTTGCAGCAACTTGGTGACCTCTTTCTTCACCACATCAAGAATCTGGGGGTTCAACCGTCTCTGGGGTTGTCTCACTGGCTTCGCCCCATCCTCCAACAAAATGCGGTGCATGCACATGGAGGGGCTAATACCAGGTATGTCTGCCAAAGTCCATCCTATTACCCTTTTGCTTGCTCTAATCACATCCAGCAGCTTCTTCTCTTGATCAACAGAAAGGGAGGTAGAGATGATCACTGAAAGTTTCTGCTCATCCTCCAAGTAAGCATATTTGAGATGAGGAGGAAGGGGCTTTAGGTCCAATAAAGGTGCCTGCATCACAGATGGAACTAAAGGGGCAAAAGAAATGGATTCTGTCGCCTGCACCTGAACAAATGGATTACACTCATGCATAACAGAAATGGGGTTAGGGTTAGCATGATCTGAATCTATATCATATGAATCAACAGATGCAGTAGCAGAATTTAAAAACTAGTCAATTTCAATGCATGTAGTGCACATTTCGGAATCAGAACATGCAGAACAAGTAAATGAGCTAGTGAAAGATGGCAAATCATAATCATGCAAAAAGTCTAGAACATGCTCATCAATCAGATCATCAATCAAGTCAACATGAAAAATAGAGTGGTCATCAGAAAAATGTTTCATAGCATCAAAAATATTGAATCGGACCACTCTGTTATCAAATTCCATTGAAAGTGTACCTGCATGCACATCAATCTTGGTTCGGGCTGTTTTTAAAAATGGTCTCCCTAATATGATAGGGACAACACTACGAGAGGTGTCCTATTCCATATCAAGAATATAAAAATCAGCAGGAAAGATAAGTTCACCAACCCGAACCAAGACATCCTCTATCAAACCTGCGGGATAGGCAGTAGATCTATTTGCCAAATGGATAATCACACCCGTAGGTTGAAGAGGTCCAAGTGAAAGAGACTTGAAAACAGACATAGGCATAACATTGATAGATGCTCCTAAATCTAGCAAAGCATTCTCAAATTTAGTATTACCTATGATACAAGGTACAGAGAAAGTTCCAGGATCCTTACACTTTTCAGGGATATAAGGGACGGGTTTACCTATAAGAGCAGAGACATTTCTTCCCATGTTGATCCTCTCATTGCCCTTGAGCTTCCATTTGTGCGTGCATAGCTCCTTCAAGAACTTTGCATACCTTGGAATCTGCTTGATTGCATCAAGAAGGGGTATGTTGACTTCCACCTTCCTGAATGTGTCAAGTATCTCTTTGTCAATCTCTTCCATTTTCTTGCTTTAAGTCACCCCCTTGGTGGGAAAGGAAGAGGAATGGGGGGTGGTTGTTGGACAGCAGCAGGTGTTGTGCTTGAGGAAGATTGAGCTGGATGGGATTTTCTGGTTGTTGTGTGCTCACCCTCCTCGACCATTTGGCTCTTCTTTTTGGGTGAAACTAAATCATCTTTGTTGAAGTCAGGTTCTGGTGTGGGTGGGACAATTTGCTTCCCTGACCTTAGACTGATTGCACTCACATTCTGATTCTGAGGGTTGATCACTGTTTGGGATGGCAACTTGTCAGAATTTTGAGATTGCAAGTTGCTGAGAGAAGTTGCCATTTGACCCATCTGATTTGTTAAATTCTGAATGGATGCATCTTGTCTCTGAATGGATGCTCTAGTTTCTTGTTGAAATTGGAGGTTCTGCATGGTCATTTGCCTCACCAACTCCTCCAAGGTAGGTTGGTTGGATGGAGGGGCTGATGGTGCTGGATGAACCACTTGCTGCTGCTGTTGTTGCCTTTGCTGCTGGATTGGAGGAGGTACATATGGTGGTCTACTCGGTCCAGCGGTGTTCTGAAATGGAACATTTGGAGGAGGTTGCTGTTGTTGATCAGACCACTTCAGGTTGGGATGGTTCCTCCATCCAGGGTTGTATCTATTGGAAGAGAGGTCATGATTGTGTTGTTGTGGGCCTCTATTGTTGTATATGTTGGCCGCATAGGCCTCGGGTTGGTCACCACTGGTCATCGACTGTTGCTGCTGAAGGGAAGGGCATGCATCTGTGGGGTGCTCAATGGATGTGCATATGCCACACACTCTAGTAGGAAGCACCATCTTTTTCTGATTGATGGCCAATTGTGTGACCAATGTTGTAAGTGAATCAATTTTCTGCTCAAGCTTCTCAACCTTGCCCGAGTCTGCACCAACATCATTTACATCCCTCACAACTATCGCATCACTGTTGCTTCTTGCATGGAATTGTTGACAGTTGGAAGCCATCTTCTCAATTTTGCTCCTGGCTTGTAAGGGTGTCATATCTCCCAATGTACCACCACTTGCAGCATCTACCATGTTTCTCTCCATAAAGTTGAGACCTTCATAGAAATACTGAATAAGCAACTGCTCTGAGATCTGATGGTGAGGGCAGGAAGCACACAACCTCTTGAATCTCTCCCAATATTCATAGAGACTCTCTCCATGTTGTTGCCTGATACCAGAGATTTCCTTTCTGATTGCAGTGGTCCTATTCGCAGGGAAGAATTTTTCCAGAAATGCCCTCTTCAAGTCATCCCAGCTTGTGATGGAACCAGGGGCCAAGTCAGATAACCAATCTTGGGCCAGACCCTCTAAGGAATGTGGGAATGCTCTGAGACAGACATGATCCTCCTTCACATCATGAGGTTTCATTGTGGTGCACACTATATGGAATTTCTTGAGATGCTTATGAGGATCCTCACCTGCAAGACCATGAAACTTGGGCAACAAATGGATTAGTCCTGTTCTAAGCTCAAAAGGAACATCCTCATCAGGATACCGGATACACGAGTCTTCAATAGTGAAGTCAGGTGCAGCCAACTCCCTAAGTGTCCTTTCCCTTGGTGGGGGTTGAGCCATGTTATCAGAATAATCAGAAGAAGAATCAGAATAAGAATCAGAATTTATAGGAATAGAAGAAAAAGAAGCAGACTCACTATGTAAAGACTCAACAGACTCACTACCTATGGACTGGTTCCTATTTTGCCTGACTAGTCTGTGATAAGTTCTATCGATTTCAGGGTTGTAAGGATGCAAGAAACTTGGGTTGCCCCTAGTCATGTACTGAACAGAACACCATTAAGCATAGCAAACTGTCACAAATATACATGACCAAAATAGGCAACAAAATTTTTTATTTTTAAAAATATTTTTCTTTATTTTTCTTAGCACCCTAAAATCATGAAAACATATCATAGAAAATTTGAGGACAAAATTAAAAAAGGAACCAAGTCAAACAATTAAACCAGGGACCAAAAACTAAGAAAATAAAACTTGTAAAATAAAAAGAAATAGTAAAACGCCTTTTTCAGGGTCAAGACGAAGGAGTTTTACGACGAAGTGGTAAAAATTGGATTATTCAGAAAATTCCCTTCGATTTGGTATAAAATTCGTCAAATTCCGAGTTACGGGTCAAAAGTTGCGACGATTTGAAGAAAGTGCTGCTAAAACTTGGAAAATTTTAATGGAACTCACAACCAGTGATGATCTGAGTGATCGTGGTGCCTCAAAACCTTTTTATATGATGAAAATAGTGTGGATATAAATTTTCGTGCAAAAATTCCACCCACAACTATGTGAACTAGCAACCACAGAATCAATCAAATACACTAATTGCAACAGAATAGCAAATCAGCAAACAGTGCAACTTCAACCAGTTATCAGAATTGACTACTAGACCCTGAATCAGACACGACACACTATAATAACTAAACTAACTAATCTAACTAACTACTGTATGACCTTTGGCAAAAACCGATAATCACCGGCAACGGCGCCAAATTTTGATCGAGGTCGCACCCGATCAAAATAAAAGGGGTTTATTCTGTAGTACTAGGAAGGTTATCCTAGGTCGTTTCCCAGCGAATATCGGTTTATGCAAAGTATCAAACACTTAGTGTTGGGGGGGGGGGGGTTTGTATGTATCAGATATGAATAACTAAACATAAAACAGAATATAAAAACTAAGAAAATCAGAAACAAAAGCGGGCAAACCCCTTTGGCTACGCACACTACTCAATCCTAGCTCACTAAAGATCGATTCCTCTCCTCTCCTCTGTTCAACTCGCGAGACCTAAATACTAAGCGAAAGTTCAGTTCTCACCCCAAAACCCTAGCTTCTAATTAAGCACCAGAAACCAAAGTATGAGATTTTTACGAGTTAATACAAATTAAGCATTTATATTCATGTATTATCTCTACGAAATGGAATTAAGCAAACCACTACACATTGATAAACATGAAAACAAAGAAGAGAAAACGAAATAGCATTAAGAACAAGAGCTCATGAATAAGGGATACAATACCAAAGGGATTAACCCTTGAAGTTAGCCTTCCATGGTCATAAGTCAACAAAAACGTGTAGAAAAGGGGAAGAACAAAACCCTAGCAGCCACCAAATGCTATGGAGAGCCAAGAGAAAAGTTCTAACCTAGAGAGAGAGTGATAAATCTGAAAATGGGAGTGTGTGCTATGTGCTACACGAATTTCCCTTCTTTAGTCATGCAAATGGGCCTAAAACATGGGCCCAAGTCCTAAGAAACACTATTCTGAAAATTACAACTAAAAAGGGACCTACATTCAAATTACAATCTTCACTTCAATACTTCAATCTTCATTTCCAAAAATGCCCATAGTGCCCTTGTGCCACATATGACCTGAAAATAGAAATAGAATTAATTAGGCTCAATAATCCCAAATTAAACAATATTCGGAATATTAGTCCAATAAACTCTAAATCACTAAATCAAGCTAAACAATGTCAAATGGGCAACAAGTATCAATAAGAGGAGTAAAATAATGCAAGGAATAATGGAAAATAAATTTCTCATCAACCGGGATAGGACAAATCTTTGTCTCCCCAACGGAAATGTCTCTAGAACTTGACTATCTAACTATGTCTGATAGTGATAATTATCCTATCTTTAAGTTCATCTAACTTAAAGACCTGTCGTATGGTCTTTCTCGCGAAAGATTATATCTGAAAGGGATGATTTTGTTATTAATGGTTTGAATATTAGGACTGATCACCCTAATGTCTCAGACTATTAAGGAATAAAGTCATACAAATGTTTCTTTGATCGTGCTCGAGAAATCAGAGTGCGCAGCCCAAAAAGTTTTTCCAAAAAGCTTATTTGAAAATGTTTTAATTGAACAATATTTATGTGAAGTGTAAAGAGTATTTCTTTTAAAAGAAATTCTTCCACCTAAGAGTTTTTATGCAAAAGAATTTTGGTTTAAAGTGAAAGGTTTTATTAGAAATGTTTCGAAATAAAAGAACTATATCGAAATTTTTTTTTAAGTGGGGGAGGACCCTAAAGAACAAAATTTTTGGGAACTAGATGAAGTTTTCTAGTATAAAAATATTTTGGAAAAGTGGAAAATTTCAAAAGATGAATTTCGGGGACGAAATTCCTTTTAAATGGGGGAGTAGTGTAACACCCCTAATTTTCGTCTCCCAAATAACCAAGAAATTAATTACAACAATTATTTTATAATTGATTTATATTAATTTTGAAGGTTTTAGTTTTTGTACATTATGTGCTTTTATATATAAAAATATGAGATATATTTTTATATGGTTATTTTGTACAAAAATGTGAATATTGTAATTTAGTCCTTGGGTTGGGATCTAATTGCAATATTAAACAGGTTTTTGAAGAAAAAGTAATTAAATTATTAATTTTTGAATTTTATCAGTATATATAACCGGTTAGAAGGGCTCTGTAACCGGTTACACGATGAACTCAGAAATTGGGATTAGTGTGTTTGATGAGTAATCACCCAATTAATCCAGAAATCGCCACGAAACCAGCCTCAGATTCATGGAGAACACGCGTCGGTATGCATGTTACTCCAATTCGTCTATAAAATGCTGAATTTATGAGGATTTGGGGTTGATTTCTGCATTTGGTGTTGAAGAGAGGCTGATTAGGGTTTCTGATTCGTGTGGGTAAATTCTTCTTCTTCTCTGAGTGTTGATAAGCGAGTGATACACCATTACAAAGCTTGAATCAAGGGATTTGTATTGACATAAGGTTTGTGAGTTGAGAGTTCCTGAGCTAGGAGAAATCGATTCACGAAGTTGGAGGTTCAAAACTGTCACAGTTCTGTATTGGGTTTCTGGAACTGACTTTGAGCTTCGATTTTGGTAAGCTCAAGCTTTCTCTTGTTCTAGACTTGGTTTCCTTTCAAAGTTCATGTTCCATGGTTTTGATAATGACCATTTTCCCTAATTTCCATGTCCATTTCATGTTCCAAATTCCTTGATCAATCTGCCCTGTCAAAACGGTTCTGGTTTGAGGAGGAGCTTTGGGTGTTTGGTGTTCTATCTCATATCTCTGCTCAAATCTTGTTCAAGTACGAATCTAAGGTAAGGGGGAAGCTTACTATTTGCTAGAATGAGAATAAATTGTGGTAAAACATAGGATGAGTCACCAAGAGACTCAAAGGGTATAAGTTAAAATGGTTAAGTGGCTTGGAGGCCAATCTGAGCTCAATTGTTGTTATGAGCAATGTTATCTAGATGCTTGCAAGCTATATTGATGTTGGATTCATGACTTATTTGGATATTCTGTGAATTGATGCATTAAGTTGTGAAATATGTGCAATTATATGCAATTTGACTATCTAAATTGAATGTATGCAAGATAGATATGTTTATGTGGTTGAACACATTAGTAATAAGGTATGTGAACTCTATTTATGAATGAAATTGGTTAAATTTGAGTATGGTAGAAAATGGTATGCAAAACCTCACTTTTCAGTGTATTTTCTGCCTAATCTAACCGGTTAGTCGAAATCTGTAACCGGTTAGATACTGTCAATTTTCAAAGAAAATGAATTTATGAAATTGGCTAAGTGTCAATACCATTAGTACTCAAGTTTAAACTATAATTTCATACAAAGACCAATCTAAAACTATGTGATTGAGCACTGATTGGTTTAGAGTGGAGGTGATGGGTTAATACCTTAGGATCAAATGATAATTTCAAGAGGAAATTATGCATAAATGAAATTGGATTATGACTTAAATCTTTTGAATGATATTATGTGTTGAACTTGAGGTATTCTGTTATGCTAAGACCTTTTTATTGGATTGAGTAGAGAATTCAAGAAAAGATTCTTTGAAAATTAGTGGTTTTATATTCAGGTCTGTAATTCTAACCGGTTAGGTGATAATGTAACCGGTTAGTACCTGAAACTTAAAGAAATAAAAGTTAAGTTTTTGACTAAGGATTGTTAATACCAATGATTATATTCTCTCAATCCAGGTCTATGAGCATATGTTAAATTTAAATGCAAAGATGAATTTTATGAGTAAATTCATACCTCAAGATATCATTCAGAAGTTGTGTTTTTCTAAGTCATAACAATGGAATCAATAGAAAGACCAACCTTAGTAATTATGTATGCAAATAATGCATAGAAAAAGGTAATGAAATAGGTTGGCAAGGATTGTTTGTCATGTTCGGGGAACATGGCCCTGTACTCTAAAGAGTACCAAACTGATGCAACCTACTTGATGACACATTATGGGAATGTGGCCATTGTCTGGGACGTGGTTTCTTTGATACGTTCTAGGAACGTGATGCACACTCTGGGAGTGGTGCTTGATTATATTCCAAGTATGGTTTGCGATACGTTCTGGGAACGTATGTTAGTGTTCTGGGAACACGTTGGTATAATAATAGAATTAAAGATAAAACCAACCTTGATGATTGTGCATTCATATAGAATAGAAGTTTGGTTGGTAGGAACGATTATCATATTCTGGGAATATGAGGAGGGTACTCCGGGAGTACCAAACTTGTAACCTACTTGATGACACATTCTGGGAATGTGGCCAGTGTCTGGGACCTGGTTATATACGTTCTGGGAACGTATGATAGTGTTCTGGGAACACATTTGATATGCAACCTACTTGATGACACATTCCGGGAATGTGGCCAGTGTCCGAGACCTGGTTTTTATACGTTCTGGGAACGTATGCGTTCTGGGAACGTGATGCACACTCTGGGAGTGATGCTTATTTATCCAAGTATGGTTTGCTACACGTTCTGGGAACGTGATGCACACTCTAGGAGTGATGCTTATTATCCAATTATGGTTTGGCATTACGTTCTGGGAACGAATGTCAGTGTTCCGGGAACACAGCGGTGTATTGGATGGACGTCCAAGATGGACTTTGTTAGAGGCCTCAGCTGTGGAAGGAAATCATGCATCATGCCACCTGCATTGAAAGAATTATTATGATTAACCGGGTGTGCTCATATGATTATGCATCATGATTTGCTACATGTTGACTTGTGGATGTTAGTTTTATTCTCATTTGATTATGCGAATATGTATAGCTAACCCCCATGCCCTTATTAGGTGTTGATCGTGCATCTAGCTTGCACAAAAGTCAGTGAAGGGAGATGTCCCTTAGGTGCATGCAGAGTGTAGAAAGTGTGGGTTGGGAACCCGTTGTGCAGATATCGAGGATCCGACCAGAAGGATGTTTGAACAAAGGACCAGTGACCAGCTCTATAACATTTCTATTTTTTTTAATAGAATCTATATGATACATATTTTGGAAAGAGGTATCATAAGAGGAATTCAATTTCATAATAAGACTTATTTGGTATTAATGGACTTGTTACACTTGATATATTTTGGGAATGAAATATGATAATTTTACTATGTTTCCGCAAACTCTGATTTTACTAGTCACCTTCATCATTAATCAAGTGTTTGTGAAAATAAATTTACAAGGGAAGGGATAATTCTTATTTTCAGATCTTTTCCAACAATAACAAGTCCAAGTAATCATAAACTTATTACTTTTCTTATAAAGTAAGATGATATACACTGAGTGTTACAGGGTTCGCTAGCTCCTCAAGTCTTGCGAATGTAAGAGGTCTCGCTGGAAGACTTACCCGCGAAAGGGTCTGATCACTCTCTAGCAAGTATACTAGATCGCAAAGTAATATAGTCTAGGAAGACCAGATATCGTTCCCACAGAGACTACGAATTATTTAACTTATTCCTACCCAAAAGTAATTAAAGTAGAATCTATTAAAATTCAGAATTAAATAAATTAATTAAAGGGAGTATTTTGCTGCTGGAAAATAAATAAAAATAATTAATTAATGGGTGAATGGTGGTTAGGAACTAGTTTCATTAATTATTTCATTTATTTAACATAAATCAATGTTTTCCATTTAAATCAAGAACTAATTCAGAAAATTAGTAATTTCCAGATTCCTCTAATGAAATAATTATTGTTTATTATCCAATTTGTTAAATTCTAATTCCTTAGAATTTTAATCTATTGAATAACCATGATTAAGAGCAGTGAATTATGAAGAGTTATATAAAAATCCAAAAGTATTCCTACAAGTTGAATCCTTATATTGTTTAATTGCATGGCCTATTTTAAATCCTAATTTTCCAATTCAGATCTAAAAATCCATAACATGAATTGATCAAGTTCATGCATAACAATAAAAACACAATTAAACACTTGATTTAAAAATCGAAAAACATTAATTCATATATATAAATAAACTACATAATCAAATCCACCATGTTCCTAACACAAGAGGGTTTAGTTACACATTATAGAGAAGAACAAATAAGAATAGAAGAAATTCATTCCTAAAGTACCACTAATCCTTGATTTGAATCTTCAGCCTTCAATGGATTCCTCCTCCGAATGCTCTTTAGAGAATGTAATCTCCCTCAATGATGACTGATTATGGCTGCTAATCTCTGCCTAAAACCTAATACTAATCCTAAAATAAATAGATAAAAGTCTAATCTTATCAAAATCTTTCACAATTGATCAGAAATTGGCCTAATTGGGCTATCTCGTACACAGCGCGCCTGGGCGTGCAGACCAGCACGCCTGGGCGCGCCATTCCCGCGCCTGGGCGTGCTTAGGAACTTCTGACTCCGTTTCTCTCCATTCTTGTGCCATTTTCAAGGTCTTCTTATATGCTCTTTTCAGCTCCAATAATATTTTCTCCAAATAAAGCTCTGAAACACCTGAAACATACCCAAAACGGATCAAAACGTTCAATGGGTTCTAATAAACTAAAAATTCCTAAAACTAATACAAAATACCTATATTTACAAGAGAAACAAGCCAAAACCCAAGCAAAAGAAAGTGAAATTAAGCCCAAAAACATCATATATTAGACCTTCATCACACCCAGACTTAGCGTTTTGCATGTCTCAGGCAAAAGTAAAATAAAAATTCATAAACTCAAGACTACCCTCTAAATCAAAATATACAACACTTATTCTAAGACTTCGACTCATCAACACAGCCACATATTTACACAAGCTAGCTATTTAAATATCAAAACCTAGTTAAAGAAACAAAACCAATTAGAACTCAGAACTAGTGAACACTCTCAACCTCTCAGTGTATATATCTCATGTGTATCAAGGGTATAAATCAATTCACTCAAGTTCATACAATAGTTAAATGTTATCATAAATTTGACCATAGACCCAAATCTCCACTGAAATTATTAAAAACATGCACAAATCAAAAGGTCATTAATTTGGTTGTAACGTGGCCATAGCTGAAAGTGTCAATGTGGGATAAAAGAAAGAAAAGATGAAACTAAAGGCTAAAATGCTAAACAAATTTCCCTCTAAAAATTATGAATAAGCAATGAATACTATGAGGACTCACACTCAAATCACAACTATTTCAAACTTCTTCTTTTTCAATTTTTACTCTACTGCTTCTTCCAAACAAAATGCTTTCTCTTATCATTCATCAATTTCACTTTTTCTCAAATTTCTTTTTTCTTTTCTTTTGGAAGAAGAGCAACTCAATAAACACTTTCACAATTTTCACATTTTTGAAATGTCCCCCTCTCAATTGCTCATTCAAAATTCCTAAGGTACTCACAAAAATATACAATCAATGTAGGGAAATAAAGAAAAATCATATTTATATCAAGCTCAAAATGTGAAACTAAGGGAAAACAAATCCAACAAAAATCTCTGAAGGCTACAAAAACACCATCCTAAATGCCTTAATCATTTTCATGCATATAATCAATTTATCAATCTCAAAATGGTCATCGGTCAAGTTCTAGAACACAAACTAAAGTGAACACACTCATGAAAGAAATAGGGGTCTCAAATCAAAATATTTCAATAAAATCATACCCCATCAAATAGGCTCAAAATCTCACTAAGCTAAAGTCAGTTCACTAATTTCAAGTTCTGAAAAACTTTGTCAAAATAACCAGATTTCAAAAATATTTACAGCTCAACAAATAAATAACATGAGTCAATGAGTCTAATCCTAAACTAAGTATATACACATATCATCATAAAAATAATCCTAAGTCTAGAATAATTACAAAACCTCTACCTAAGACACAAACCAACACCAAAAATGGAAGAAAATTCAGATCCGAAATTTTTTTTATTTTGTCCACTCCCCCAAACTTAAAGGTTGGCTTGTCCTCAAGCAAACTAAACTAAACATACCTAACTACAAAATAAAAAATTACATGGAATAAATTTGGAACACTTTCTACTTGCATATGAAAAATCATCAGCACTAACAAAAATGAGAAAACATTCCCCCAAACTTTATATAAGTCATGATAAACAAGTGCCCAAAAATAGCACCTCTAATGGGGAGAATATTAACTCATATCTGTTACACAAAATATAGCTTGATGCAAATAACAAATAATCCAAATAAATATCCAAGCAATAAAACTAAAAAAAAATCCTAGAAAGCAATTACATATTTTTGTTGCACAGGTACAGGACTGGCTGATGGGGAAAAGAGCACAAAATAGATCAATAAATTTTAATTCCCCATTTTCTGGGTATTTTCACCCAGTGCGCGCCCAGGCGTGCAGAGCTGCGTGCCCAGGTGCGCCAGGTCTGTACCTGATGCTTTTTTTTTTAATTAACATGCAGAAAATAAAATAAAAAAAAATAACCTACACTAATTTCCTAAAAACTACTAAACTAAGGGAATGCTACCTAAATATTGGGTTACCTCCCAACTAGTGCTTGTTTAACGTCACGAGCCTGACGGGTCACCTCCTTTCGGAGGCTAAGGGGACTGCATCTGGTCATCAAGGGAAATTTCAGCACTTGAATGTTGAACCAAATTTAGTGGGGTGAAACACTTCGCCGTACATGGTGGTTTTTCAAAAATATTTATGACAGTTTGCTCACCATTGACACAGAGAATAACCTCTCCCCTAGGAACATCTATCACTGCCCCGGCTGTGGCCAAGAATGGCCTTCCAAAAATCATAGGAATATTTTCATCCTCATCAATATCAAGGACAATGAAGTCCATGGGCAGTATGAAATCATTAACCTTCACCAAAATATCTTCCACCACTCCATAAGGATGGAAGATGGACTTATTAGCTAATTGTAAAATTGCAGGGGTAGGATTGATTTCACCTAAGTCTAGTGCATTACAAACAGATAAAGGCATGATATTTACACTAGCACCTAAGTCACAGAGGGCCTTACCAGAGTACTCCTTGCCAATGCTGACGGGGAGGTTGAAGCTTCCTGGGTCCTTCATTTTCGGTGGCAGGTTGCACTTGATGATGGTGCTGCATTTCTCTGCAATTGGAAACGTCTCTTCCGAGAGTATTCCCTTCTTTATTGTCAGCAAGTCTTTCATAAACTTCGCATACAGAGGCATCTGTGCAAGAGCCTCTGCAAATGGGATGTTTACGTTAATCTTTTTGATCATGTCCAGAAACTTGGAGAATTGCCTCCGGTCCTCTTCTTTCTTCAACATCTGAGGATAAGGCACCCTCAAAGGTAGTGGAGCAAGCTTAGCTGATTCCTGGTTGTGATCGGTAGGTGGACCCTGCGTTTTCGATGCTCCTCTTTTGCCTTACTCTTTCTCCACTTCTTGTTTCTTTTGCTCCTCTTCCTTCTTCTTTTCCGATGCAGTTGCATCACTCTTAGGAAGTGGCTCCTCATACGACTTGTCATTCCTAAGAGTCACTACCATGAAACTCTCCTTTGGATTGGTGGCAGTGTCACTAGGAAATTCCCTAGTGACCTCTCTGATACCTGCTTTGCAAGTTGGCCCACTTGCACCTCCAGGTTCCGAATACTCGCCGCTTGATTGGCAAAGTTAGCCCTTGTCTCCTCCATGAATGTGGTCGTGTTAGTGGCTAACTTCTCCATTGCTGCTTCCCAAGTTGGTTTCTGAGGCTGCTGAGTCTTCATTGGTGGGTTGAGAGCTGGGCTGTTCCATGAGAAGTTCGGATGATTTCTGTAGGCTGGGGTGTAGGTGTTGGAGTACATGTTTCTTTGGCCTCCACCACCCACTAGTCGGTGCCTTCCCCACATCTGGTGAGCAATCTCCATTTTGGTGATTTCCTCCACAGAAATCACACACCAGAGTGTTGATTGCAGCCACTTGTGTCTGAGCCATCTTCTTCACCAACTCAGAAATTTGTTGTTGTAGCACTCCTTGTTTTGTTGAATGATTGTCTGCACTTGACTTGAGGCCAAATCATTGTTCTTCAGAATCATCTTGTCAAAACAACTTGACTGCTGTTGAAGGCCATTGTTTCAATTATCTCCTTTGCCTCTTCAACAGTCTTCTTAAGGAGGGAACCACCAGCTTCTGCATCTATCATTATCTTGTGTGACATTCTCAGCCGAAACTAGAATAACCGGATTTGCATCCAGTCTGGAATTGCATGTGTGGGGCACCTCTTCAGCAACTGATTGTACAGATCCCAGGCCTCATGCAAGTGTTCACCTTCCTCTTGCATGAAGGAATTGACATCTTGGCGCAACTTTGCTTGCTTCCCCGCTGGAAAGAACTTGTCTATGAATTTTTTGACAAGCACATCCCAGCTGGAAAGGCTTCCGGGCGGCTGATTCTTTATCCACTGATAAGCATATTCCCTCATAGAGAGAGGAAACATCCTCATCCCTATTGCCTCCTCTGATGCACCCTCGATCATGAAGAAATCGAGCATGTTCAGGAAGTTGGCTACATGCTCCGTCGGGTCTTGATTTGGTGCACCCGAGAATTGATCCTGCTTGATAAGATGAATGTATTGGGGATCAATCTCGAATGATGCTGCAGTGATCTCTGGCCGGACAATGCTGGACATGCAAACATCCTATCTTTCTTTGCTTGCTTTTTCCTCCTCTTTGCACTCAACTCCACGTCAGAGTCAAAATGCAACACCTCACGGTTTCCTGCAGAACGCAAAAGCATAAAAGTGGGTTAAGCAACACCCGTCAAGAAAAGAAAAAATAAGAAAAGGAAAAATAAAAACTAAAAATAAATTCTACTAAAAATTACTACAAAGTACCAAAAATAAATTAAATAAATTCTAGTCCCCGGTAACGGCGCTAAAAACTTGATCACTCTATAGCAAGTATACTAGATCGCAAAGTAATATAGTCTAGGAAGACCAGATATCGTTCCCACAGGGACTACGAATTATTTAACTTATTCCTACCTAAGAGTAATTAAAGTAGAATCTATTAAAATTCAGAATTAAATAAATTAATTAAAGGAAGTATTTTGCTGCTGGAAAATAAATAAAAACAATTAATTAATGGGTGAATGGTGGTTAGGAACTAGTTTCATTAATTATTTCATTTATTTAACATAAATAAATGTTTTCCATTTAAATCAAGAACTAATTCAGAAAATTAGTAATTTCCAGATTCCTCTAATGAAATTACTGTTTATTATCCAATTTGTTAAATCCTAATTCCTTAGAAATTTAATCTATTGAATAACCATGATTAAGAACAGTGAATTATGAAGAGTTATATAAAAATCCAAAAGTATTCCTACAAGTTGAATCCTTATATTGTTTAATTCCATGACCCTTTTTAAATCCTAATTTTCCAATTCAGATCTAAAAATCCATAACATGAATTGATCAAGTTCATGCATAACAATAAAAACACAATTAAACACTTGATTTAAAAACCGAAAAACATTAATTCATATAAATAAACTACATAATCAAATCCACCATGTTCCTAACACAAGAGGGTTTAGTTACACATTATAGAGAAGAAGAACAAATAAGAATAGAAGTAATTCATTCCTAAATCACCACTAATGCTTGATATGAATCTTCAGCCTTCAATGGATTCCTCCTCCGAATGATCTCCAGAGAATGTAATCTCCCTCAATGATGACTGATTATGGCTGCTAATCTCTGCCTAAAACCTAATACTAATCCTAAAATAAATAGATAAAAGTCTAATCTTATCAAAATCCTTCACAATTGATCAGAAATTGGCTCAATTGGGCTTTCTCGTACACCGCGCGTCTGGGCATGCAGACCAGCACGCCTGGGCGCGCCATATCTGATGCCACAAAATTAACGGCGCACGCGCGCCATTCCCGCCCCTGGGCGTGCTAAGGAACTTTGACTCCATTTCTCTCTGTTCTTGTGCCATTTTCAAGGTCTTCTTATATGCTCTTTTCAGCTCCAATTATATTTTCTCCAAATAAAGCTCCGAAACACCTGAAACATACCCAAAACGGATCAAAACGTTCAATGGATTCTAATAAACTAAAAATTTCTAAAACTAATACAAAATACCTATATTTACAAGAGAAACAAGCCAAAACCCAAGAAAAAGAAAGTGAAGTTAAGCCCAAAAAAACATATATTAGACCTTCATCAGGGCCCGACAATGTCGAAAGAATTAGTCACCTAATTGCGCGGGTGGATACCTTGGAAAACAAAAAAAAATATCGGTAGTTAATATGTTTATTTGTATTGAATTAATGTAGTGTTTACCTAATTTATCATTTATCTCTTTTATAATCAAATTAAGTATATTTTTCCACTTATTATCTCTCTTCTTAAGTAGGTGAGGATATAAAATGAATAATTAACGTTGCATTGGTTTTCTAAACAAACAATTATATAAAAACCAATTTATTTTTCTCTTAAAAATCACTTAAAATGGAACAGAGAGAGTATAAGTGTAACACCCTACCTTAACTACCTTTAATTACCCATTAACCAAAGTAGTGAAGTTAAAATTTCCTTTTTAATTATTAAAAATCTCTCGTCAAATGGACGGAGTTTCCTCTATTTTTCGGACTTTTCCAAAAATTATTTTTCCTGCAACCTGAAAAACATATTCATTTATATCAATCAGAGCCAACAGGCCTATCAACAACACATAAACATACATCAGTGCTACATCGCATAACACGTAACCCCATAATTAAAATAAATTAATTACCCATACAATCTATAATTCCCCCTAACTAACTAACTAACACTCCACCGGAGTGGAGTGTGCACCTGCTCGGCCAGCAATCATGTAAGCTCAATCTCTGTACCTGTAAAAATAGTAAGGAGGTGAGCATTACACATAAAATAAGAATAGCAGTTTCTGATATGACATAATACCCAACTAAGCCAAACACATCTAAAACAAATAATGCATATATTCATATAACCAAGCCATATCATTCTCACTTGCAAATAAAACCATTTTCATTCAATACACTTTCACATCTTTTATCATGGCATTTTAACCTTTACATTAAGCTGCCTTTTATAAACATTTTTCTTTCTTTTGAGTGTCTTTTGATTCTCATTAAATATCTTGGGAACCTATTCCTCTTTTCGTGGACTATCCGATTCGCGCCACATCGCAGTCGGATTCCACACATTTCATCTTTTCGTGGACTATCCGATTCGCGCTACATCGCAGTCAGATTCCACACATTTCATCTTTTTGTGAAATGATCATCTTCGCATACTAACCGATTCGCGCACATCGCAGTTGGCCCCGGCTCGCATACACTCGCAACCGACCATAGGAGGATTAGTTTCAATTTCCCTTTCGCGTACTAACCGATTCGCGCACATCGCAATCGGCCCTGGCTCGCGTAAACTCGCAACCGGCCGCAAGGGTTTAGTGTTTATTCTCTATCGCGTACTAACCGATTCGCGCACATCGCAGTTGGCCCCGTCTCGCAAGAGAATAATACATAATCTTTTTCGTGGACTATCCGATTCGCGCCACATAGCAGTCGGATTCCACACATAAAGATGTATATTACTCTGGTTGTGCACTATTCGATTCGCGCCACATCGCAGTCGAATTCCACACATCTTTATATCATATTCTTCATTAAATACTTCTCTCAATCCAATTATTTATTCAATTATTTACTCTTTTCTCCTCAATTGTTATCATTGACTTTCACATTTTCAGAGCATTTTCAACAACAAACCACATATACACATATACACAAATGTACCCCTAATCTCAAGTACACATAAATTCACAAGTATGCACATATTCACAAATATACCCCTAATCTCAAATATACCCAAATCCAAGTATGCACATATAACACATAATATCATCACCAGTAAATTCACATTCCAAAATATTTCATTACTTTATGGTCTTAATTTCTAAGTTCTAACTGTCTACTTTAACAACTACCCTAATGTGCAAAATCCTAAAACTGACAACAAACTCTTGGCAAGCACTATATACATACTAGAAACTTATCCCTAAGATAAGGTAATACTCACTCCTTACCTTGCTTTTAGAAAGACATGCTCCTTTTGGTGCGATAAAATCCAAACATATTCAAAGTCCATTTCTTATGCACGGCGACCGGTTCTAAAGCTCCTTCATCGTCTACTCGGGTCATACGAATTAAATAATAATCAATATATTGCGTTTTATGAAAAAGAGACTTTAACTTGAAAACAGAGACAAGTTAATTTCGAAAACATTTAATTATCCATAAATCAGAGTCAAAGAAATTTAAACTTCAAATCATTGCTCCATCAATAAAATAGTGCTACTTTATGTTGAAAATACGTTAACTTTCAAAAGTAACATGTTCATCAAAAATACATTAAAGTTAATTAGTTTTAATTTCAAATCACCAAATCAAATACTAATGATACTTGACGCTATAAATTCAAAACTGAAAGAGAGCATTCCTTATTCAAGAATAAGTTAAAATTACTTTTTCTAAGTTCAATAACTACACTTCTTTTCAATTTGAATTTAAAGTCCAAGGTTTCAATCCGAATTAACGTTATGCCGAATCTATTGGATTCCTAATTAATTGAGGTATTGTTTAGTTCAGGGACAATTCAACCTAGCTAAACAACAGCTCACTTACTTAGGAACTTGACACATTTAACAAAAATACTCTTTGAAACTCCTCATTCGACATAACTGTCAACTCAGCATTATACAAGTCAGAGTAACCAATTAAAATCCTTAGATAACACTAATTAAAATAATTATAACTTATAATACCATCAAATTTCCAAAACATAATAAGGTTCCAAAGCAATTTAACACTCTATAATTATTACCATTAACATTAAAATTAGTACTAGTATTAAAATTAAAACACCACATAGAGCAATTAAAAAGGTATTAGAGATATAACCTCAAATCCAATTTTGAAGCAAGAAATAGGCCAAGGCCGGTTCAGACAACCCGGTTCAACCCAAACCGCATCAACAATACCTATTTCGTTATGGCGGCAACAGCGTCCACGACCGACGTCAGTGGCGAAAACGGCCACAGATCTGGACCACGGTAGGGACTTTGTAACACCCCGATTTATATTTAAAAGTTTAACAAACTTAAGTTTAAAATAAAATAGTGAATTAAAAATTTATTTTTACAAAACAAGTTCACAATACACATTGGGGAATTCATTCATAATATACATAGATTCAACTGGAATTCCCTTCTTTCGAATTGTTCGCTGCACACTCTGATCTTCAAGCTCCTTGAATATGCACCTAAAATGTTAACCACTAAGGGTGAGACCTTTTCACAACACAGTGGATTATAAGATAGTAAAAAGGTACATAATAGAAACTTAAGAATAATAATTAAATCAAGCCATGGATCAACAAAATGCATCACACTCACATATTAACAAGTTCCAAATACATTTCCATATTCATTCTCTTTCCATAATTCATAATACTGTATGTCACCTCACGGTCAGAGGCCAACATACCAAACCATATTCTCTTTTCATATTCTTTTCCTTTTTCCTTATTTCTATTTCTCTTTTTATTTTTGCACCACTAGGACTTTGTGCACCTGCTAGGCAATTCACCACCTACTAGGGACTTTACACCTGTCAGGACTGAGACACCCATTAGGCATCACCCGTTAGGACTATGCATTTCTTACATTTCCATTAATATTCATTTCTCTCAATTCTAGTCCACATTTTATTATCGCTTTTAGGTGGTTATTTAGTGTATTGATCCATTGGCACACCGACGCCTAACAGGAATTTAGGACCTAATGGGCAATTAGCCTGACTGGCAATTGGCCATAGCAGGAAATTCACCATGTAACACCCCATATTTTCTTATTATAAAAATATACAAAGATAAAAGTTTTGGGAATAATCAAGAAACTTTAAAAGTTATTTCATTAAATTAAATACATAAATCAGAGTTTGGAATAAAACGGACAACTTTAACCTTTTCATTTACCAATTAAGTTTGTACAAAATGTGGGGTACCCTATTACAATATAGAACATTTATACAAAACTAATTTCCTTTCTTTCGACTTGTTCCGCTGCGCACTCTGATATTCAAGCATCTTGAATATGTACCTAAATTGTTAACCACTATGGGTGAGATCTTTCACAGCACAGTGAATTAAAAGGATAGTAAACAGTTCATAACAAAACTTAAGATTAACAACTAAATCGAGGATGGAATAACAAAATATATCCTATTCAATTCACTACACAATTCACCCTCACACTTGAGTTCCATTTCCATTATTAAATTCCGATTCTATAACCAATAACCATATCCCTTCTTCTCCTTTACATTCATTTTTAGTTCTATGACTCTTTAACCATTCAAACACCTCACACTATCACAATTTACTCTATTATAACACTTACCACCAACAACACAAATTCACAAATCAATAGAGAACAAGTAAAGCAGTCGACATACTAGGGTATGTCTCAGAGTACAATGATTTAAGTCATCTTCCTAATGTTCTTCACTTCCTACTTAGACAATACACAAAATAATTTAATATAAACATTTATATAAAATATCAAAATTTACTAAAAATACGAGGATGACTCTAAACAAACACTAATCGTTACCCACACTCTAATTTAATTATTAATCTCAAAACCTATTATAAACTCTAACTAACCCTAACTCAAGTATCCTGTATAATACTCGAGTAGTTCTTCAATCTCCAGTTTTACTCGAGTAGTTCATAATTCTACTCAAGTCGTTCTTATTTTTTCAGAAAGTCAAGTTTCAGGTTTTTCTAAAATTACTCGAGTAGTTCATGAAATACTCGAGTCGTTCATCAACCGAGAATACTCGAGTAGTTCATGCATTACTCGAGTGGTTCATAAGACTACACTCTTGCTACATCTGTTAATACTCGAGTCCTAAACCTGATACTCGAGTCGTGGTGCCAAAAGACACACTAGTGCATCACAAAATACTCGAGTATCGAGCCACCTACTCGAGTATTTTCAGACAGAACAGACTGAAAACTTGGTTTTTACATACCATTTTCAATTCTAACCATTTCTAAACTAATCCAATGATCAACAGAGTTCATATACCATATATTAAACATGTTCAAGCACTTAGAACACAACAAATTACAGATTTGACAGAGATTCACAGGATTATACATAAAACATGAAAATTCACAACTCAACATACTAAATTACAATATGCTCAATAAACTTGTGAATTTAAGTTCAAAACAGTTTGCATGCATCATATGGGATCTGCTCAAAACAACTTTAGAGCACAAGTTGGTCTCCAAACCAATTTCCCTATTCAATCTAAGCCCTTAGAGCCTCTTGGTGGCTCTCTAATACAATTCATGAAATTTAAACTCTATCTAGTGAATAGAAAGCTTTCCCCTTACCTCTCTGACGTGAATCAACAGAAAATTCGCAAGAGAAACTCCTCCAACACCAAAAATGACTTCAAGCACCAACATGCAGAACAGTTTGACCAGAGCACCAAAACTGAATTGGTTGACATAGAAAACAGAGATAACAATTGGGGAAATTAGCATTTCAAAACTCTCTGCAACCTATTCTAAGTAAAGAAACAAATTTGAGGCTCAGAGAATACGTGAGCTTACCAAAATCAGGGATCAAAGTAAGCTCCAGAACCAACTTGACAGAATCCAAGCTCCAACTTTCGAGGTCCAATTCTTCCACCATGCACACTCTTAGCTCACGATTTTGATCTCTATACAAAGCTCGTGATGTGAGCTTTGTATTGGTGTATAGTTTGTGGCTTAACTCTAAACAGAGAGGGAGAATTGATTGAACCAAATCGGGAACCCTAACTCACGCAAGAACTCACGAAATTGGCAAATGGAGGGGTTGATCCATCAACCACGACTTAAATAGGATGATTGAAGGTCCATGCAACTCGACACGAGTCGTAGGACGTGTTTCGTGAGGTGTTTTCGTGTCAACACGGCGGAGTCGTTGGTGGTGACTCACCAAAATGCACTAACTCGTCCAACTCTGACCAGAATACTCGAGTACTCTCAGAAATACTCGAGTATTTTGGCCAATTTTTGAAAAATATTTATTTTATTTACTTTCCCTCCAAAACCTTTCCTATAATTACTTCTAGGTTCCAAATCAGGGACTAATATGCAAAACATTTATTTATGTATAAATATACTTACCAAATTAAATTCACACATTCACCAACATAAACATAGAATTTTAATCAAAGATTAAAATAGAAATAATTAATTATAATAAATTTTATAATTAACATTTCATTAACCAGGGATTAAAATTTTGGGGTGTTACACGAGCTGCCTTTGAAGGATAGTTTAACTTTTGAAGTTCTCCCAGTTCGGATAGAGGACAAACGAGTAAAGCAACTCAGAGGCAAGGAGATTCCCTTGGTGAAGGTCATTTGGAACAGAAATAATGTAGAAGAAGCAACATGGGAACTAGAAGAGAAGATGAAGATCTCTCAGTCGCAGCTGTTCGTTACCAGCTGAATTTCAAGGACGAAATTCCTCTAAGTGGGAAAGGATTGTAACATCCCAAATTTAATGTCCAATTTAATCCGAGTAATTCTAATCGAATTAATGGGTAATCTAGTAGGCCTTAAGCATGATAGTTCGAGTATAGCTTGTCGAATTCCATTTAAGCTGAGTAAATAGTAATGCGAGCTTGGGCCAAGCGTTAATCAGATCCGAACCGAGCTTAGGTAGTGATCCCTCTTGGAAGTCGAGCAGAGTGTAGTGAACCCACGAGAAAACGATCTCTTCTCGACAGTGTGCAGCCGACCTCAGAAGTCGCTTTGAAGTGAATAAGTCCATATTAGGTCTTCAGTCAACAAGCTAGAGCCCAAGATAACCTTGTGCCAACGCTATCGTAGTTCGATCTCATGGGCCGAGCATTTTCGAGTTGCTCGTCTTATGTCGAGATTTTTTTGCGACCGAGCCCATTATTCGAGTCGAAATTGGTCCAATCATGAGCCGAGCAGATATCACTTTCTAGTCGGATCCGTGAGTTCGGGCCGAGCACGGTTTTGGAACAAATGGTTCTCATTGTATCGTCCACAAACTCTGGAAGCTATCACGTCAGATGTCCTTGTCACTCTACTGTTCGAGGCTTCCTCGAGGAGCCATTAATTCTAGCCACACATTTACCAAGCTTCCAGAAGAAGCTTCTCTTTTCGGGACCACACGTTTGAATCCCAAGGAAAATATCTTGAACAGTGCCAAACCTTCCTTTTCCTATAAAAGCCATGGCCCCTACTCTCGTTAACACTTTTCACGAAGATTTTTCACTAAGAGTCCAGAATCCTTCACGTCTCTCACTCTCTCTTAAGCCTCTAAGTACTTCTCCTTTTTTTTCGTGACTGCTTCAGCACTATAAGAGGAGTTAAGGAGCTAGAGTTTAAGCAGTCGGCCAAGGCCAAGACCCACAGGACTCCCTTACCTCTCACGGTTTTGAGGTAAGGAATGGGTGTTACCCTAACTTAGGTTTGGGTTTCTAATATGTTCATAATAAATACTAGGAATGGATGCTAGGCTAGGTTATGGGACAGTAGGGCATAGTTGGATATCAAAGAATCAAGTGACTAAAATGAACATGTTCTGTTAGTTGTGAATATGTGTGCTTGATAGATGATGAATGTGTGAACTGTGATCTTTTCTATAACTGTTTATTAATGTTTGAGTGATGTCTGTGGTAACCGAAAT